>BSBN01001583.1:25694000-27066000 GCA_027924645.1 Cunninghamia lanceolata
TTCACTCCAAAATTAATGGTTTCCTTTGAAAAGAAAACCCTCCATTAGCTATCATAACCCCAAATATCTGTTGAAGTGAACTTAAACATTATGTGCAATTGTCATTGCTCATATTAAGCACCTATCTCCCTTCTTAGTGGTCCTACATGTGTGATGTATGTGAATGAGTCATATGGTACCCGTGCTACATGTTTAAAGTTTGGATTTTTCTCATATTGTTGGAAAAAGGCCCAAAAAGACCTTTGATTTTTGAGTTTTATACTCTATAACGTGCGTCTCCTTGATCTTTTCATCTAATCTACGACATGTTGTCTTTGCATTTCAATGAGATCAATTCTTGAAAAATGACAATCCAGAGGTTAAAGAGACAAGTGTTGCAAGTATGGGCCTAACCAGTGTTGTCATTGATGTCAACATAATCCTATTGCATTGATGTCAAGGATTGGATGAGCTGTGTGCTGAGGATATTGAGAAAATTAGTCATATCAGAAACATAGAAGAACAGTGAAAACAATGAAGCTCTATGAATTGAAGATCCCAGGTAAGGTGATCCAGTAAAGATTTGAGAGGTCCACATGAATATTTGAAGAGGTTATGGCCATATGAGTAAAATTAGTTCTAGCAGATGTTTAAAGGTGATAGAGTGACACAAATAGGTCCAGTGAGATCCAGAAATACAATATCTTGTTCTGCTGATTTGGTGGAGTGTATAGGAAGTCAATGTGAATTGATAATTCAATTGATTCATGGTCTGGAGGTCCACAAGCATCTATTCCAATATGACAGTGATGACAAACTATGTTCTTGAGGTTCCGAATGAAGAAGAAAATGATTTTAGTAAGTAGTAGTGGTGTGGATGTTCTTGGTGATTCAGGCAATCTTGTGAGGGTCTCTAGATTGTTTCTAGTTCGTGTTGGTGGTTTGTATTGAAGATTGAACTCGTAATTGAATAATAACTTCTGGATGATGATGTTCTTCCTAAACTTGGCCAACCAGATGATTTACACATCTTACGGATGATCTTGAAGATGTTCTGCAAAGGATGGCATGTTTCTCAAAGAAGATTGAAGTCCCAGATATGTGTGGCCAATAGTGTGGTGATTCACATGAAGTCTTTTGTAATAAGTCAAGTTGTATTTGTGTATTTGCTCTGTAATAAATTAAAGTATGTATTGTGTCGACTTTGATGATTATCCCAAAGTCAATGTCTTGTATAAATGAGAGTTGTGAAGTCATTTCAAAGTATCATTATAGAGATGAGAGTGTGGTAGAAAGGAGAAGAGTGAAAAGCAGAGCAGAAGTATTAAGGTTAAATGGAACTGACTCAAGCATGGTGAAGATACTAATCTTTAGTTCAAGTATGTAATATTTATTATTCTGTAGACAGTGAGTCTCTTGTAGGCAGTGGGCCTCTTGTGAGTAGTGTGCTTGGGCAATGATCCCTAATTGGCATGTGCCATTTTGTTCTTCCTATTCTTTTAACAGAGAATACAATCTTGGGTTAGTCACCCCATGGTTTTTCCCTTAATCAGGTTTTCCACATTAAAATCTTGGTGTCATATGTGTTAATATGTTTCTGCTCTTGAATTATTTCATTGTGCTTCCATGATTGATTTATTATTATGCTGTTGAATTACAAGAAGGATTTAAGTGTTTAAAGTAAAGAAATATTTTGGACAACTGATTCACCCCCCCTCTCAGTTGTCTGTTCTAAAACTAACAATTGGTATCAGATTTAAGTTCCTCTAAAAGAGCTTAACTACTTGAGGAGATCTAGGATGTCTTCCTACAAGAAGGATAGTCCGAGATTTGATGGAACCAATTACACTCTTTGGAAAAGCCGCATGGAATGTCACTTACAATGTATGGGAATGCAATATTGGACCATAACTTCAAAGAAGTATGTTCCTCCAAAGAATGGCCCGACAACTATAGATGAAATCAAAGATCCTAAAGACAATCTTCAAGCTAAACAAGCCTTACTAAGTGCCTTATCTAATTTAGAGCTGACAAATGTTATAGATTTAAAAAATGCATATGAGATTTGGAAAAAAACTAGAACTTCTGCATGAAGGAGACAAATATGTTAAGTTTGCCAAGCTACAGAGTCTGAAAGGAAATTTTGAAAACCTGAAGATGAATGAAGATGAGAATATCACTATATTTATGCCTAAGGTAAATGAGCTTGTTTGTGGCATTAGGTGTGCAGGTGGAATCTTTGATGAAGATGAGATTGTTGCCAAAGTTCTCAGATCCCTACCTCCTTCTTACAAACACAAGGTTGCTACCATCTTCAAATCTTTTTCAAATATCACAAGAGATCAATTGGTTGGAAAATTAGCTACATTTGAATTGACCGAGTTTGGAGATGCACCCCCCAAGACTCAGTCTACATTCAAAGCTAGTGCCTCTGTAAAAGGCAAACAAAGGTATGATCCAAGAGAGAACTCCTTAAAGAAACTATCATGGTATGAAAAAGAAAGAAAAGATCTGGAAGAAGATGAAGCATAAGTTGCTCAACTTGAAGCCCTTATTGCAAAAAGACTACCAAGAGGATCTGGTAAGTATGAAGGAAAATTGCCCTTCAAATGTTTCAACTGCAACAAGATTGGTCATTTTGCCTTAAGGTGTCTGGAAAGATTTTCATGGGAAAATCCAAAAGAGATCAATATTCCAAAAGAAATGTTACTATGTTCATGAAGATGATGATGATGAAGGAGTAACAGATGATGAATCAGAGACAGGAAACAAATCTGGAAGTGACTGGGTGTTTATTTCCATCAAGGAAGAAAATCTAATGCCCTCTGAATCTGTCAATCATAAAATGATAGAAAGAGCTCTAACTACCCAAGTTGAAGAAAAGGATGATTGGGTCATTGACAGTGGATGCTCCCACCATATGACTGGTGACAAAAATGAGTTCATAGATTTGGAAAGATATAAAGGAGGAGTTGTAAAATTTGGTGATAATTCTGCTAGCAAAATTAGAGGTAGAAGGAACTATTTATTTTGATGGAAAGAACAAAACCAGTGATGTACTGTATGTTGAAGGTCTGAAGCACAATCTTCTTAATGTTGGATAGTTGGTGGACAAAGGCTATGATCTCTGATTCAAAAATAGAAAATGTTAGATCTTTGAAAGCTCTAGAACAGAGATTGCATCCGGTACTCAAACAAAAGGTAATATCTTCCACTTGGTTGGTACTGGAAAAAGTTGTTTATTTGTTCTAATTGATCAGAGTTGGTTGTGGAATAGGAGAAAGTGCCATGTGAATTTTGATAATATCTTCCAAGATTGGTGAAACCTACTAACAGTTTGTACAAAGAATGTTAGTTGGGTAAGCAGAGCAGAGTCACATTCAAAAGTAAGGAACAATCTTCTACTAGATTGTTGGACTTAGTACATACTGATCTATGTGGACCGGAAAGAATTAGGAGTTTGCAAGGTGATAGATATTTCATGTTACTAATTGATGATCATTCCCAGATGATGTGGGTGACTTTTCTAAGAGAGAAATTTGAAGCTCTTGAGAAATTCAAAATATTCAAGGCTATGGTAGAAAATGAAACTAGATTAAACATAAAGTGTCTGAGGTCTGACAGAGGTGGAGAATTTACATCCAGAGAGTTCATAAAATTCTGTGAGAAACATGGGATAAAAAGACAGTTATTTGCTCCACGAACTCCACAGCAGAATGGAGTAGTGGAGAGAAAGAACCAGACCATCCAGGAAGCATCCAAAACCATGATGATGGAAGAAAATGTTCCTCAAATCTACTGGAGAGAAGCTGTAAGCACTGCTGTCTATACTCTTAATCGAGTACAAATTAGAAGCAATACTGGTAAGACTCCTTATGAACTCTGGTTTGGCATCACTCCCACTGTAAAGTATTTTAGAGTCTTTGGTAGTAAATGTTACATTAAAAGAGATGAAGACCTTGACAAATTTGATACTAGAAGTGATGAAAGAATATTCTTGGGTTATTCTACTCAAAGAAAAGCATGCCGATGTTATAACAAGAGATTGAGAAAGATTATAGAAAGTATAAATGTGAAGGTTGATGAAGGCATTGAAAAAACCTCAAGGTTGTATGAATATGAAGAAGATGATCAGAATGATGTTTTGGTCCAAGAAGTCCAAGCCCCTTCTAAAATTTAGATCCAGACTGATCCGGAGAATCCTAAAATACAGGAAGAAGAGATAAATTTGAATGAACCTATCCAAGAAATAGAAGTGCAAGAAATTCCCAAAACTCCCAGGTATGTAAGACTGAATCATTCTGAAGATCAGATCATACGTGATAAAAGAAAAGGTGTTCAAACTAGAAGAAAAATTGCTCAAGACTCAGAAAAGTATTGTCTGATTTCAAAAATTGAACTAAAAATAGTAAGTGAAGCATGCAATGATGAAAGTTGGACTAAAGCAATGAAGGAAGAGTTGATGCAGATTGAGAAAAATCACACTTGGGATCTTGTTCCCAGACCTAGAAACAATGTGATTGGAACTAAATGGGTCTTTTGGAATAAACTGAATGAAGATGGTGAAGTAGTCAGAAACAAAGCCAGATTGGTTTGCAAGGGTTATTCTCAAGTAGAAGGAGTTGATTTTGAAGAAACTTTTGCTCTAGTGGCAAGAATTGAAGCTGTCAGATTATTTCTTGCCTTTGCTGCCTTCAAGGATTTCAAAGTATATCAGATGGATGTCAAGTCTACCTTTCTGAATGGTGACTTGGAAGAAGAAGTATACATTGAGTAACCAGATGGATTTCAATTGTCTGATCATGGTGATATGGTCTGTAAGTTGAAGAAAGCACTATATGGACTCAAACAAGCCCCAAGAGCCTAGTATGAAAGATTGGATAAACATCTTTTGAAGATTGGTTTCAACAAAGGTACTGCTGACAGTAACTTGTACTTCAAAATTGATCATGAAAATATCTTGATTGTTGAAGTATTTGTTGATGATATCATTTTTGGAGGAAGAGATAGTATGTGCAAAACTTTTGCAAATCAAATGAAAAGTGAATTTGAGATGTCCATGTTTGGGGAAATGAATTTCTTCTTGGGTCTGCAAATCAGTCAAACAAAGAAAGGAATCTTCATTTCACAGACCAAATATGTGAAAGAATTGTTGAAGAAATTTGGGATGGAAGACTCAAAACCAATGAATACTCCCATGGAAACCAGATGTAAACTGAGCAAAGATGAGGACTCTCCTAAGGTTAATCAAAAAAAGTACAGGTCAATGATTGGAGGACGACTATATCTTACTCAAACTAGACTTGAAATTATGAATGCTATTGGTCTTGTTGCCAGATTCCAAGTTGATCCCAGAGAATCTCATGTCATGGAAATCAAAAGGATTCTCAGATATCTAAAAGGAACAGTTGAGTATGGTTTATGGTATCCTAGGGATCATGATTTCTCTCTTCATGCATATATAGATGCGGATTAGGTAGGAGATGTGGATGACCGAAAGAGTACCAGTGGTGGTACATTCTTTTTGGGGAAAAGATTAGTTTCTTGGCTAAGAAAGAAACAAGAGGCAATATCTCTATCAACTACAGAAGTAGAATATATTGTAGCAGTAGGTAGTTGCACTCAAGTATTGTGGATGAAGCAAATGCTAAGAGACATCAGAGTGGAGTATGAGGAACCTATCACAATCTTTTGTGATAACTCAAGTGCAATAAATATATCAAAAAATCTAGTGTTGCATTCAAAGACAAACCATATATCCATCAAGTTTCACTTTTTGAGAGAGCAGCTGAACAAGAATGAAGTCAGATTGGAGTTTGTGCCCTCCAAGGATCAGATTGTAGACATTTTTACTAAACCTCTACCTAAGGACTCTTTTGAGTATCTCAGGGAGAAGTTAGGGGTGATTACCCCTCCAGTTCTGAATTAAGGTGCACTAATGTGCATCAGTCTGGTGGATATCACAGTCATATCTTGTGATCTGGATTGATGATAGGAAGCTGCTACTCAGGAGGAGCAGACTGTATGATTCTGATTGATGCAAGTATGTGACCTTTGCCATTGATGTCAAAGAGGGAAAGAAGACATGTGAAAAACAAAAGTGGTTGCTGATCAAAGGGGGAGTAGTAAAGAAAGAGAAGACATGAATGATTGTTGTTGATAGGGGGAGCTATGTCAGTTAGTGAGGAGAAGTTCTTGTCTTGATGGTTAAAATAGTTTTTCACATCATATGTTGCCATCAATGACAAAGGGGGAGATTGTTGCAAGTATGGGCCTAGCTAGTTTTGTCATTGATGTCAAGGATTGGATGAGCTGTGTGCTGGGGTTATTGAGAAAATTAGTCATATCAGAAATAGAGAAGAATAGTGAAGACAATGAAACTCTATGAAGTGAAGATCCCAGCTAAGGTCAAGATTAGAGGATGTACATAAAAGGGTTTATAGATATGTGTCTAAAGGTGATCCAGTAAAGATTTGAGAGCTCCGCATGAAGATTTGAAGAAGTTATGGCCATATGAGTAAAACTGGTTCTAGCAGATGTTCAGAGGTGACATTGTGACACAAATAGGTCTGGTGAGATCTAGAAATGAAATATATTGTTTTGCGGATTTGGTGGAGTGTTCAGGGAGTCAATTGGAATTGACAAATCAATTGGTTCATGGTCTGGAGGTCCATAAGCAACTATTCTAATATGACAGTGATGACAGACTGTGTTCTTGAGGTTTCAGATGAAGAAGAGAATGATTTCAGTAAGTAGTAGTGGTGTGGAAGTTCTTGGTGATTCAGGTAAGCTTGTGAGGGTCTCTAGATTGTTTCTAGTTCATGTTGGTGGTCTGCATTGAAGATTGATCTCATAATTGAATAATTACTTCTAGATGATGATGTTCTTCCTAAACTTGGCCTATCGGATGATTTACACATCTTGCGGTTGATCTTGAAGATGTTCTACGAAAGATGGTGTGTTTCTCAAAGAAGATTGAAGTCCTAGATATGTGTGGCCGACAGTGTGGTGATTTGCATGAAGTCTTTTGTAATAAGTCAAGTTGTATTTGCGTATTTTCTTTGTAATAAAATAAAGTATGTATTGTGCCGACTTTGATGATTATCCCAAAGTCGATGTCTTGTATAAATGAGAGTTGTGAAGTCATTTCAAAGTATCATGGAAGAGATGAGAGTGTGGTAGAAAGGAGAAGAGAAAAAAGTAGAGCAGAAGTATTGAGCTTAAATGGAACTGACTCAAGCACGGTGAAGATGCTAATCTTCAATTCAAGTATGTAATATTTATTATTTTGTAGACAATGAGTCTCCTGTAGGCAGTGGGCCTCTTGTGAGAAGTGTTCTTGGGCAGTGATCCCTAATTGGCATGTACCATTTTGTTCTTCCTATTCTTTTAACAGAGAATACAATCTTGGGTTAGTCACCCCGTGGTTTTTCCCTTAACTGAGTTTTCCACGTTAAAATCTTGGTGTCATATGTGTTAATATGTTTCTGCTCTTGAATTATTGCATTGTGCTTCCATGATTGATTTATTATTATGCTATTGAATTACAAGAAGGATTTAAGTGTTTAAAGTAAAGAAAGATTTTGGACAACTGATTCACCCCCCTCTTAGTTGTCTATCCTAAAACTAACAACAAGTTGATACCTTACCTAAGTTGTCATGTTTTTGAAACCTTGTCACTATAAAGAGGAGATATCTAGAGAATAATGTCACAAGGACATAACCAAGGCATGCACTATCATGAGCCATAGGGACAACTCACTACACCATCCAAAACTCCATTTGAACTAGCTACTATTAATAATTCACATTTTTGGGGACTATCATGAAGAAACCACCATGCATAGGACTATCATAGTCAAAGTGGAGAGGATTGTCTAGTCATTGTATGACTGTCATAATAGCTAGTGGGTTAGTTACCATGCTTCAACCTAAAATAGGTTAATGAGAACATAGAAATGAAAATCACAATACCATAAGCACACTCCATAAGCTACCAATATAGTCCCAATATCATGTCATCATGATAGTAAGAGAAGAGTTGTTTGGTTTTTCCAAAGCCATATCACTTGCATAAGGATTGCCACCAACCATCAATGTAAGGTCGTGAAAGAGTGAGTCATTATTGAGATAATCATAATAGAAGCATGAAGTCAAAATGCTATCATGGAAACAAGATATGGTTACTTATTATAAGGACAATCCAAATTTGGTGAGGTTACATTTTTATCAACTTCCAAGCAAAATACTATTAGACTTAGGGCACACAATTGAGAGGGGGGGTTGAATCAGTTATGGAAAACTTTCTCCAATTACACACTTAAATCCTCTTAGTGATTAGCAGTATATCAATTATAAAACATAATGCATTCAAATCAAAAGCAGAAGCACGTCAACACATAAGACACCAAGATTTTGACATGGAAAACCTGGTTAAGGGAAAAACCATGAGGTGATTAACCCAAGATTGTATTCTCTATTAGAAGAATAGAAAGAACAAAATGGCACATGCCAATTAGGGCTCATTGCCTGAGCACACTGCTCACAAGAGGCTCACTGCCTACAAGAGACACACTATCTATAAAGAGAAAAGTATCACATACATGAACTAGGGAATAACATCTTCACTATGCTTGAATCAGTTCCATTTATGCCCAATACTTCTGCTTTGACTTTTTCTCTCCTCCTTGCTACAATATTCTCATCTCCACAAGAACAAATTTGAAATGACTTTGCAATCCCTTATTTATACAAGACATCAACTTAGGAAAGGTCATCTAAGTCAGCAAACATCAACAAGAACATCTGCAAGATGTATAACTCATCCAGTCGGCCTATCTTAGGAAGAACACCATCATCCAGAAGTTGTTCTTCAAATGTTAACACCAAGTTTAATGTAGACCATCAACACACATAGGACATGATCCAAAGACTTCCACAAGCTTGCCTAAATCACCAAGAACATCCTAACTTTATCTGTTTACTGAAATCCTTCTCTCCTTCATCCGAAACCTCAAGAACACAGACTGTCATTTCTGTCACAAACGAATAGATGTTTGCGGACCTTCAAACCATGAACCAATCAATTAGACACACAAAAATACTTCCTCAACACTCCCTAAAATCTACAAAACTAGAAAATGCATTTCTGAAACTCACCGGACCTTTCTGTTTCATTTTGTCACCACTGAACACCTGTCGGAACTGGTTTTACTTGAGCAGCCACAACTTCTTCATATCTTCATGTGGAGCTCTAAAATCTCTACTGGATCACCTCAAGACACATATCTACAAACCCTTTAATCCGCATCCTCTGATCCTCATCCTATCTTGGAATTTTGCCTTATTGTCATCACTATTCTTCACTGTTCCTGATTGAGACTAATTTTCTCAATATCCTCAGCTCACGGATCATCCAAACCTTATCATTAATGCAATAGGAGTATGTTGAGATCAATGACAACACCAGTTAGGCCCATACTTTTAACAATCTCCCCCTTTGTCATTGATGGCAACATATGATGTGAAAAACTATTTTAACCATTAAGACAAGAACTTCTTCTTACTGTCATAGCTCCCCCTATTAGCAATAACCATTCACATGTCTTCTCTCCCTTTACTGCTCCCCCTTTGATCAGCAACCACTTGTTTTTCACATGTCTTCTCTCCCCCTTTGACATCAATGGCAAAGGGTACATACTTGCAATTCCAACACTTCAGAATCATACCTACTGCTCCCCCTGAGTAGCAGCTCCTCATCATCAATCTGGATCACAAGATATGACTATGATATTCACCAAACTGATGCACATTAGTGCACCTTAGTTCATCACCGGAGGGGTAGTAACCCCTAACTTCTCCCTGAGATACTCAAAAGAGTCCTTAGGTAGAGGTTTAGTAAAGATGTCTGCAATCTAATCCTTGGAAGGCACAAACTCCAATCTGACTTCATTCTTGTTCACTTGCTCTCTCAAAAAGTGAAAATTGATGGATATGTGTTTAGTCTTTGAATGCAACACCTGATTCTTAGATATATTTATTGCACTTGAATTATCACAGAAGATTGTGATAGGTTCCTCATACTCCACTTTGATATCTCTTAGCATCTGCTTCAGCCACAAAACTTGAGTGCAACTACCTGCTACTGCAATATATTCTGCTTCAGTTGTAGACAGAGATATAGCCTCTTGTTTCTTGCTTAGCCACGAAACCAATCTCTTCCCCAAAAAGAATGCTCCACTATTGGTACTCTTCCGGTCATCCACATCTCCTGCCCAATCAGCATCTGTATATTCATGAAGAGAGAAATCATGATCTCTAGGATACCACAGACCATACTCAACTGTCCCTTTTAGATATCTAAAAATCCTCTTAATTTCCATGACATGAGATTCTCTAGGATTAGCCTGGAATCTAGCAACAAGACCAACAGCCTGCATAATGTCTGGTCTAGTTTGAGTGAGATACAACAGTCCTCCAATCATTGACCTATACTTTGTTTGATCTTCCTTAGGAGAGTCATCATCTTTTCTCAACTTACATCTGGTTGCCATGGGAGTATTCATTGGCTTTGAATCTTCCATCCCAAATTTCTTCAACAATTCTTTCACATATTTGGTCTGAGAAATGAAGATTCCTTTCTTTGTTTGAGTGATTTGCAGACCCAAGAAGAAATTCATTTCGCCAAGCATGGACATCTCATACTCACTTTTCATTTGATTTGCAAAGGTTTTACACATACTATCTCTTCCTCCAAAAATGATATCATCAACAAATAATTCAACAATCAAGATGTTTTCATGATCAATTTTGAAATACAAACTACTGTCAGCAGTACCTTTGTTGAAGCCAATCTTCAAAATATGCTTATCCAATCTTTCATACCAGGCTCTTGGGGCTTGCTTCAGTCCATACAGAGCCTTCTTCAACTTGCAGACCATATCACCATGATTAGACAATTGAAATCCATCTGGTTGCTCTATATACACTTCTTCTTCCAAGTCACCATTCAGGAAGGTAGACATGACATTCATCTGATATACCTTGAAATCCTTGAAGGTAGCAAAAGCATGAAATAACCTTACTGCTTCAATTCTTGCCACCGGAGCAAAAGTTTCTTCAAAATCAATTCCTTCTGAGAATAGCCCTTGAAGACCAATCTGGCTTTATTTTTGATTACTTCACCAACTTCATTCAGTTTGTTCCAGAAAACCCATTTTGTTCCAATCACATTCTTGTTTCTAGGTCTGGGAACAAGATCCCAAGTGTGATTTTTCTCAATTTGCACCAGCTCTTCCTCCATTGCCTTAGTCCAGTTTTCATCATTGCAAGCTTCATTCACTGTCTTAGGTTTAATCTTTGAAATCAGACAATACTCTTCTAAATCTTGAGCAATTTTCCTTCTTGTTTGTACTCCTTTTCTTTTATCACCTATGATCTGATCTTCAGAGTGGTTCAGTCTTACATACCTAGGAACTTTGGGAATTTCTTGCACTTCTGATTCTTGATCAGGCTCACTGAAACTCATCTCTTCTTCATGGTTTACCAGATCAGTTTGAATCTGACTCTCAGAAGAGGCTTGGGCTCCTTGAATCAGAACACCATTCTAATCATCTTCATCATACTCATTAAACCTTGAGGGTTTCTCAATTCCCTCATCAACCTTCACATTTGTACTTTCTATCATCTTTCTTAGTCTCTTATTATAACACCGGTATGCTTTGCTTTGAGTAGAGTAGCCCAAGAATATTCCTTCATCACTTCTAGTATCAAACTTGCCTAGATCTTCATCTCTTTTGATGTAGCATTTGCTACCAAAGACTCTAAAATATCTTACAGTAGGAGTAAAGCCAAACCAGAGTTCAAAAGGAGTCTTACCGGTATTGCTTCTGATTTGAACTCAATTGAGAGTATAGACTGCAGTGCTGACAACTTCTCTCTAATAGATCTAAGGAACATTTGCTTCTATCATCATGGTCCTAGATGCTTCATGGATGGTCTGGTTCTTTCTCTCCACTATTCCATTCTGCTGTGGAGTCCTAGGAGCAGACAACTATCTCTTAATTCCATGTTTCTCACAAAACTCTATGAACCCACTGGATGTGAATTCTCCACCTCTATTAGACCTTAGACACTTCAATTTTAATCCAGTTTCATTCTCTACCATAGCCTTGAATATTTTAAATTTTTCAAGAGCTTCTGATTTCTCTTTTAGAAAGGTTACCCACATCATCTGGGAATAGTCAGCAATTAGCAACATAAAGTATCTATCACCTTGTATACTCCTAATTCTTGCGGGACCACAAAGATCAGTATGAACTAAGTCCAATAATTTGGTAGACAAAAGTTCCTTACTTTTGAATGTGACTCTGCTCAACTTACCCAACTGACATTCTTTGCACAAGCTATTTGTAGGTTTCACTAGTTTTGGAAGATCTCTTACAGCGTGAGTATTAATTATCTTGATGAAATTATCAAAATTCACATGACACATTCTCCTATGCCATAACCAACTCTGATCAACTTACAAAATAGACAACTTTTACCAGTACCAACTAAGTGGAAGATATTACCTTTAGTTTGAGTACCGGATGCAATCTCTATTCTGGAACTTTCAAAGATTTTGCATTTTCCATTCTTGAATCGGAGATCATAGCCTTTGTCCACCAACTATCCAACACTGAGAAGATTGTGCTTCAAACCTTCAACATATAGTACATTACCAGTTTTGTTCCTTCCATCAAAATAAATAGTTCCTCATCCTCTGATTCTACCAGTAGAATCATCACCAAACTTTACCACTCCTCCTTCGTACCTCTCCAAATCTATGAACTTATTTTTGTCACCTGTCATATGGTGAGAGCATCCACTATCAATAACCCAATCATCTTTCTCTTCAACTTGGGCAGCCAGAGCTCTTTCCACAGTCTTATGATTGACAGATACATAGGACATTGGATCTTCTTCCTTGATGGCAATGAACACCCATTCATTTCTAGATTTGCTTCCTATCTCTGATTCATCATCTGTTACTCCTTCATTATCATCATCTTCATGTACATAGTAACAGTTCTTTTGGAACCTAGGCTTGATGGGATTTTTCCTTGAAAACCTTTCTGGACACCTTGAGGCAAAATGACCAATCTTATTATAGTTAAAACACTTAAAAGGTAATTTTCCTTCATACTTACTAGATCCTCTTGGTAGCCCTTTTGCAATAATGGCTTCAAGTTGAGCAGTTTCTACTTCTTCTTCTAGATCTTTTCTTGCTTTTTCATACCATGACAGCTTCCTTGATGAATTCTCTCCCAGATCAAACCTTTGTTTACCTTTAATAGAAGCACTAGCTTTGAATGTAGATTTAGTCTTGGGGGGTCATCTCCAAACTTTGTCATTTCAAATGCAGCCAATTTTCCAGCCAATTGATCTCTTGTGATAGTTGTATGGGATCTAAATTCTTCAATGGCAACAACCTTGATTTTGTAAGAAGCAGGAAGGGATCTGAGAATTTTGCCAACAATCTCATCTTCATCCAAGACTCCACTAGCATTTCTAATCCCACAAACAAGCTCATTTACTCTTGGCATAAAAGTAGTGATGTTTTCATCTTCTCTCATCTTTAGATTTTTGAATTTTCCTTTCAGACTTTGTAGCCTTGCACTTTTGACATACTTGTCTCCTTCATGAAAAAGTTCCAATTTTTTCCAAATCTCAAAAGTAGTTGGTAGGTCAATAACATTTGAGAGCTCTGAATCAGATAATGTGCTTAGAAGAGCCTCTATAGTCCATAGATTGTTTTCAGCATCTGTGATTTCACTTTGGGTTTTCGGACTACCTTGTGGAGGTACATACTGTGTTGTAGCCATGGTCCAATACGCCATTCCCATACATCTCAAGTGACATTTCATGCGACCTTTCCAGAGATTAAAATTGGTTCCATCAAACTTTGAACTATCCTTCTTGTAAGAAGACATCCTGGATCTCCTCAAGCGGTTAAGCTCTTTTTAGAGGAACTTGGCTCTGATACCAATTGTTAGACTTAGGGCACACAACTGAGAGGGGGGGTGAATTAGTTGTGCAAAACTTTCTCCAATTACACACTTAAATCCTCTTAGTGATTAGCAGTATATCAATCATAAAACATAATGCATTTAAATCAAAAGCAGAAACACATCAACACATAAGACACCAAGATTTTAACGTGGAAAACCCAGTTAAGGGAAAAACCACAGGGTGATTAACCCAAGATTGTATTCTCTGTTAGAAGAATAGAAAGAACAAAATGACACATGACAATTAGGGCTCATTGCCCAAGCACATTGCTCACAAGAGGCTCACTGCCTACAAGAGGCACATTGTCTACAAAGAGATAAGTATCACATACATGAATTGGGGAATAGCATCTTCACTATGCTTGAATCAGTTCCATTTACACCCAATACTTATGCTCTACCTTTTGCTCTCCTCCTCGCTACAATATTCTCATCTCCACAAGAACAACTTTGAAATGACTTTGCAATCCTTTATTTATACAAGACATCAACTTAGGAAAGATCATCTAAGTCGGCAAACATCAACAAGAGCATCCGCAAGATGTATAACTCATCTGGTCGGCCTATCTTAGGAAGTACACCATCATCTGGAAGTTGTTCTTCAAATGTGAACACCAAGTTCAATGTGAACCATCAACACACACAGGACATGATCCAAAGACTTCCACAAGCTTGCCTGAATCACCAAGAACATCCTCACTTTATCTGCTTACTGAAATCCTTCTCCTTCATCCGGAACCTCAGGAACACAGACTGTCATTTTTGTCACAAAGGAATAGATGTTTGCGGACCTTCAAACCATGAACCAATTGATTGGACACACAAAAAGACTTCCTCAATCCTCCCTAAAATCTACAAAACTAGAAAATGCATTTCTAGAACTCACTGGACCTTTCTGTTTCATTCTGTTAACACTGAACACCTGCTGGAACCAGTTTTACTTGAGCAGCCACAACTTCTTCATATCTTCATAAGGACCTCTAAAATGTCTACTGGATCACCTCAAGACACATATCTACAAACACTTTAATCCGCATCCTCTGATCCTCATCCTATTTTAGACTTTTGCATTACTATCATCACTGTTATTCACTGTTCCTGATTGAGACTAATTTTCTCAATATCCTCAGCTCATGACTCATCCAAACCTTATCATTAATGCAACAGGAGTATGTTGACATCAATGACAACACCAGTTAGGCCCATACTTGCAACAAATACATCATTTTGCACTGATTGGTGCTAAATTAGGCACACTTTGCGCCACCTTTGGCACCCCAAATAGATTACATTTTGGCCTAAAAGTCGGTGCTAAGGTCAATGTTAACTGCTCCGACTATAGCACCAACTACTCGATCAAAAAAATTTAAAAAATTCTCACCTGCACATACCCAAAAACAAAAAAAAAAACTTTATTGATTTTTGGTGTTCATTTTTTGTTTGGAGATCGAGCATTTGGGTTGGAGTCCTACCTAAATTATGTGAGAAATTTAATATTTACAAGAGAAAAATGCCGCGCAAAGAGAGGAGAAAAAAGGGAAAAACAAGCAAGTAGATGAGAAATTCGATTTAGTTTACGACACCATAGGTAAGGTTACAATTACAATAAAAAAATTTCATTCCCAAATATATTTTTGTTTCAACTAAATGGAGAGGATTATGAAGAAAGGGTTGTGAATATTGTTTTGTTTACAGGTGAATCGTTCAAGTCTCATGTGGTTGCAAAGGAGGAGGGTAAAATTATAGACATTACATTATTTCCTCTGCATCTGAGAGCAGTGAACGTATTTTTCGAACCTCAATACCCAGGTTCACTTATCATTACCATCAATACCTTTCTCTGAGCACAACTTTCTCGTCGAGTGCTTCAAGACAAGTCGATTATGAGCAAATTAAAATTAGGGCTTTTGACATGAGGGTGAGCAAACTAAAATAGAGTTTGGTCCAGACAATACGAGGAGATAGGGCTTTTGAGATGAGGGTGAGAAAACTAAAATTAGGCCGGGAGCTATAGATTCCCTCCCAAGTCACCAATCGATTCATAGGAAAATAGCTTCATGATTTGCTCTACAAAGTAAAGTTCAAAAACCTTGAGGAATATAGAAAAACTGGATGAAAACTTTCATAGCTAGCAGTGTGTACTTCATTTGCCTCCACAGGCTGAACGAAAATAATTTTCCCTAGGTCACCTCAAAATGTCAAGCAATAGAGGGAAGAGAGCAAAGGGAGCAGACTCTGGCCATAATGAGGTAATTCATTGTCAATTTATAGATTTGTAAATGTTTCCATTGTTTCTTTGATTTTTAGTTTTTAGTTTTTTATTTGTAAATTTAAAAGAAGAAATTTATTTTATAGGAACATGAGACTGACAAAGATAAAGAGGCATTGGCTTCCATATTGGGGGTAGAGGTAGTGAAAAAATTGGATGGTGTGGACTTGACATTGTTTGCCAGATACATAGAAAAATGATTTGGTAAAGCCCCTAAAACATTACAACCGAATCAACATTGTCAAAGGGAATCAATTGATTCCCCAACTAGTCATGGATCGAGCAAAAGATCCAGGAAGAAATCAATAACAATAACCTCTCAGAATGTGGAATAGGGAACAAAGGCTTCCAATGTCCCACCCACTCCTGGGACACAAACTTCTTCAACCACGACACCATGTTTTGCATTTTACATTGGTACCTATGATACCAAGATAGAATATGATGTGGTTTCAAGGGACATCCAAATGACAAATGCTGGAAAAACATTTGTGAATAGGTTGAAGGAATCATGCCTTCAATGGTTCAAAGACCATCTAAATTTGTCATTCTCAAAGATACCCATGCACCTATAAAATCAGTTATCCAAGACATGGAAACTAAATTTGGCATAGGTTGGTCTATAAAGAAGATAAAGCTATGAATGTCTCAAAACTGCAAGAGATTTCAGTGCAACCAAACAAAGAAGATAAAAGAACTCTCTCCCTATCAAAGGCTCAAAAAAAGGCCAATTGATGTAAGTTTGAAAGTATGGAAAGAGCTTGTAAAAGCATATGAGAAGTCTGATGCATGGAGGAAGTCTGGTGAGGAGAGTACACATGTATTTGAATTTTCTCAAAAGATTATATCAAATTTATTAAATGTTTTTTAAATTTTATTTGTGCATAGTTAAATTGAATTAGTATATGTTTCAGGACAAGGCCTCCAAGGCTAGGCTTGACAAACTTTGTGCCACGCATCACAGTGGCCAGAAAGGTTTACAGGCCTTGATCTGTACATTTGTAAGTATATTTAATAAGTTAAATGATATTTTTTTTAATTTCCTAGGAAAAAGTAAATGATTGCATATTAATTAGTTTAACCAGTCCATGTGCCATGTTTTGATAGGAGGAGAAATATGGCTGGCATCCAAGCCACTTTGAAAAGGAAATGTTACAAAGAAAAAAGTGGACCGATTTTGTAATCTGGATGGAGAACAAGGTATCAATAGTTGACTTTCAATAACTTAGTTGGATATTGTTGTGTTAATATGTCAATTTGAATTTCTTGTGTTGAGTTGTTTATTGATGCGTAGGATGAGTTCTAAAGTGCTTCTTTGTTGGCCCTAGCGCCCTTAAATGTAAGATTTCTCTTAGATGACAAATGATTACTCTCATATATTTGGGGACCCTTCTTGGTGCCATTAGGATCATAATGAGTATACTAGTCTTGTGCTTGCTTATAAAAAGTGGTTGCAATTAATGTAATCTTGTGGTCATTATCCACAACATTTTGTGTGTGCCATGCTATCTCATATACTTAGGTTTAACGAGCTAATAATGAATAGAAAACCCTTGTTTGCCTGCTTCCAACTAATGGACTTGTTGGAACCTAAAATTTCCTACCATTTTTTGCAAAAAATTTAGGTTCCCATGATGAAAAATCTGACTATAGCACTCAAAAATGCACCTATACAATATACTTTAGTGGCCTACTTTGAAGGGTTATAATTTGAAGCCTATTCATTTTTATGTCAAACCACTTGGTAGGCATACTTATTTGTCATATGTGAGTGTACATGCTTGATTTCAGCTTCCCACGATTAGATTGGACAAGGTTTTGCGGTGCCAAGTTAAAGGGTTCTGGTGGTATCTGGTGGTACCCACCTAGGGTTAGGGTTTTAAGTCGAGTCTACAAGCCTATATTTTTGTTCCTTTAAACCCCTTAAGGCCTTAAGTTTTCTTGTCCTTTGGCCTCTTGCACTTTATCTTTTAAAACTGCATTGACTTCCTATATTAAAGGGCAATTGTCTTGAGGTCTTCATAGAGGGGTGATATGTGACTAGGGTATGAAGACTAGGACTTTGTATGTAATCTTAAGCCCTCCTTTTGGATTTGTTGGAAGCCTTGTTCACTAATACATAAGGACTATCAAGACTCCTATGATAGTGCATTAGAGAGGCATTGAAATCACAAAGGAGATTAATGTTATTAGGCCATCACCCAATGGAGAAGGGATTGTCATAAAGAGCATGACAGTGTTACCTTGTCATAGTCACAAAGGGGATAGTCTTTGTGGTGGTAATTAAAGTCACTAAGTTTACATCCACCTTCCTAGGGTCTGCAGAAATGCCTGAAGTTGAATATGGCTATTTTAAAGATCTTTCCATGAGTATTTTCAATGTTTTTACAAATGGAGACCTCCTCAATTCTCATCTCAAGTTTCAAATGCGTAATGAAATGATGGAGGACAATCATAACTGTCATAAAAGTACATTAGCATTTTTTGTCTCAAGGTGGCCCTTGAGACTGCTAAGGGGATGGATATAGAGTTGGGATTATGGGTTTTGTTTAAAAGCCTTGTGTCATTGACCTAATATTTATTTGTGGCAAGGATCCCAATAGTCTAAAGATTAAAACTTGTTGTCAAGAAAGGACTATCATAGTTAAGTGTGGTACAGTGATACAATTTCATCTTGGTTGAGTATTGTATAAATCTCAAGCTATTTAGAATGCATGTGGTATTAGGGTGTGGTATCACTATATAGGAAACCATCAAGTGATTTCTTCAACCCAATCTTGGTTTATATAGTACCCAGTGTGAAGAGCAAGATAGTGTTATCTAAGAACCTTGTTACGGTCACAAATGAGGGTAGTCTTACCTATTGTGACCATAGTTGGAATCCCTTGTTGTTACCATGACATACGTGACCTAAAACCATGACTCTATGAATATGAGTTGTTTGAAAGCCAAATTCCACAACCTTTTCCACCATCCTCCCTGCCCGTGTCAAAATGGGAGATTTAGAATAGGGTATGGACATCCATCAATACATAAAGGATAGAGGAATTTTGTCAAATGTTGTAGTTGCAAATGCCCTATTAGACATGTATACAAAATATTGAAGCATAGACAAGGCATGTGAACTGTTTGACAAAATGCCTCAAAGAAATGTGGTCTCGTGGATTGTAATGACTGTAGGATATGCACAAAATGGATTTGTTGAAAAGGCTTCAGAAATTTTAAAGCAAATGCAATTAGCTAGTGTGAAGCCAAATTCCACAACCTTTGCTAGCATCCTCCCTGCTTGTGTCAAAATGGGAGCTTTAGAATAGGGTATGGACATCCATCAATATATAAAGGATAGAGGAATTTTGTCAGATGTTGTAGTTACAACTGCCCTATTAGACATATATGCAAAATGTGGAAGCATAGACAAGGCACGTGAACTATTTGATAGAATGCCTCAAAGAAATGTGGTCTCATGGACTACAATGACTGTAGGATATGCACAAAATGGATTTGTTGAAAAGGCTTTAGAAATTTTAAAGCAAATGCAATTGGCTGGTGTAAAGCCAAATTCCACAACCTTTGCCAACATCCTCCCTGCCTGTGTCAAAATGGGAGCTTTGGACTAGGGTATGGACATCCATCAATACAAAAAGGATAGAGGAATTTTGTCAGATGTTGTAGTTGCAACTGCCCTGTTAGACATGTATGCAAAATGTGGAAACATAGACAAGGCACGTGAACTGTTTGACAGAATGCCTCAAAGAAATGTGGTCTCATGGATTGTAATGACTGCAAGATATGCACAAAATGGATTTGTTGACAAGGCTACAAAAATTTTAAAGCAAATGCAATTAGCTGGTCTAAGGCCAAATTCCACAACATTTGCCAACATCCTCCCTGCCTATGTCAAAATGGGAGATTTGGAATAGGGTATGGACATCCATCAATACATAAAGGATAGAGGAATTTTGTTAGATGTTGTAGTTACAACTACTCTGTTAGACATGTATGCAAAATGTGGAAGCATAGACAAGACACGTGAACTATTTGACATAATGCCTCAAAGAAACATGGTCTCATGGACCTCAATGACTACAAGATATGCACAAAATGGATTTGTTGAAAAGGCTTCAAAAATTTTAAAGCGAATGTAATTAGCTAGTGTAAAGCCAAATTCCACAACCTTTGCCAGCATCCTCCCTGCCTATGTCAAAATGGGAGGTTTGGAATACGGTATGGACATCCATCAATAAATAAAGGATAGAGGAATTTTATCAGATGTTGTAGTTGCAACTGCCCTATTAGACATGTATGCAAAATGTGGAAGCATAGACAAGGCACGTGAACTATTTGACAGAATGCCTCAAAGAAATGTGGTCCCATGGATTGCAATGACTACATGATATGCACAAAATGGATTTGTTGAAAAGGCTTCAAAAATTTTAAAGCAAATGCAATTGGCTGGTGTAAAGCCAAATTCCAAATCATTTGCCAACATCCTACCCGCCTGTGTCAAAATGGGAGATTTGGAATAGGGTATGGACATCCATCAATACATAAAGGATAGAGGAATTTTATCAGATGTTGTAGTTGCAACTGCCCTATTAGACATGTATGCAAAATGTGGAAACATAGACAATGCACGTGCACTATTTGACAGAATGCCTTAAAGAAATGTGGTCTCATGGACTGCAATGACTACAGGATATGCACAAAATGGATTTGTTGAAAAGGCTTCAAATATTTTAAAGCAAATGCAATTGGCTAGTATTAAGCCAAATTCCAAAACCTTTCCCAGCATCCTCCCTACCTATGTCAAAATGGGAGCTTTGGAATAGGGTATGGACATCCATCAATACATAAAGGATAGAGGAATTTTGTCAGATGTTGTAGTTGTAACTGCCCTATTAGACATATATGCAAAAAGTGGAAGCATAGACAAGGCACGTGAACTGTTTGATAGAATGCCTCAAAGAAATGTAGTCTCATGGACTGCAATGACTACAAGATATGCACAAAATGGATTTGTTGAAAAGGCTTTAGAAATTTTAAAACAAATGTGATTAGCTGGTGTAAAGCAAAATTCCACAACATTTGCCAACATCCTCCTTGCCTATGTCAAAATGGGAGCTTTAGAATAAGGTATGGACATCCATCAACACATAAAGGATAGAGGAATTTTTTCATATGTTGTAGTTGCAACTACCCTGTTAGACATGTATGCAAAATGTGGACACATAGACAAGGCACATGAACTATTTGATAGAATGCCTCAAAGAAATGTGTTCTCATGGACTGGAATGACTGCAGGATATTAACAAAATGGACTTGTTGAAAAGGCATCAGAAATTTTAAAGCAAATGCAATTGGCTAATGTAAAGCCAAATTCCACAACCTTTGCCAGCATCCTCCCTGCCTATGTCAAAATAGGAGCATTGGAATAGGGTATGGACATCCATCAATACATAAAGGATAGAGGAATTTTGTCAAATGTTGTAATTGTAACTGCCCTGTTAGACATGTATGCAAAATGTGGAAGCAATGACAAGGCACGTGAACTATTTGATAGAATGACTCAAAGAAATGTGGTCTCATGGACTACAATGACTGTACGATATGTAAAAAATGAATTTGTTGAAAAGGCTTCAAAAAACTTAAAGCAAATGCAATTGGCTGGTGGAAAGCCAAATTCCACAACATTTACCAACATCCTCCCTGCCTGTGTCAAAATAGGATCTTTGGAATAGGGTATGGACATCCATCAATACATAAAGGATAGAGGAATTTTGTCAGATGTTTTAGTTGCAACTACCCTATTAGACATGTATGCAAAATGTGGAAGCATAGACAAGGCACATGAACTGTTTGATAGAATGCCTTAAAGAAATGTGGTCTCATGGACTACAATGACTGCAATCTATGCACAAAATGGATTTGTTGAAAAGGCTTCAAAAATTTTAAAGCAAATATAATTTGCTGCTGTAAAGCCAAATTCCACAACCTTTGCTAGCATCCTCCCTGCCTGTGTCAAAATGGGAGCTTTGGAATAGGGTATGGACATCCATCAATACATAAAGGATAGAGGAATTTTGTCAGATGTTGTAGTTGCAACTGCCCTATTAGACATGGATGCAAAATGTGGAAGCATAGACAAGGCACGTAAACTATTTGAAAAAATGCCTCAAAGAAATGTTGTCTCATGGAATGTAATGACTACAGGATATGCACAAAATGGATTTGTTGAAAAGGCTTCAGAAATTTTAAAGCAAATGTAATTGGCTTGTGTAAAGCCAAATTCCACAACATTTGCCAACATCCTCCCTGCCTATGTCAAAATGGGAGCTTTAGAATAGGGCATGGACATCCATCAATACATAAAGCATAGAGGAATTTTGTCAAATGTTGTAGTTGCAACTGCCCTGTTAGACATGTATACAAAATGTGGAAACAGAGACAAGGCACGTAAACTGTTTGACAGAATGCCTCAAATAAATGTGGTCTCATGGACTTCAATGATTGCAGGATATGCACAAATTGGATTTGTTGAAAAGGCTTCAGAAATTTTAAAGCAAATGCAATTAGCTGGTGTAAAGCCAAATTCCAGAACCTTTTCCAGCATCCTCCCTACCTTTGTCGAAATGGAAGCTTTGGAATAGGGTATGGACAACCATCAATACATAAAGGATAGAGGAATTTTGTCAGATGTTCTAGTTACAACCGCACTATTAGACATATATGCAAAATGTGGAAGCATAGACAAGGCAGGTAAACTATTTGACAGAATGCCTCAAAGAAATGTGGTCTCATGGACTGCAATGATTGTAGGATATGCACAAAATGGATTTTTTGAAAAGGCTTCTAAAATTTTAAAGCAAATGTAATTAGCTGGTGTAAAAACAAATTCCACAACCTTTGCCAACATCCTCCCTACTTGTGTCAAAATGGGAGCTTTGGAATAGGGTATGGACATCCATCATAACATAAAGGATAGAGGAATTTTGTCAGACATTATAGTTGCAACTGCCCTGTTAGACATGTATGCAAAATGTGGAATCATAGACAAGGCATGTGAACTATTTGACAGAATGCCTCAAATAAATGTGGTCTCATGGACTAAAATGACTGCAAGATATGCACAAAATGGATTTGTTGAAAAGGCTTTAGAATATTTAAAGAAAATGCAATTAGCTGGTGTAAAGCCAAATTCCATAACCTTTGTCAGCATCCTCCCTGCCTGTGTCAAAATGGGAGCTTTGGAATAGGGTATGGACATCCATCAATACATAAAGCATAGAGGAATTTTGTCAGATGTTGTAGTTGCAACTTCCTTGTTAGACATGTATGCAAAATGTGGAAGCATATACAAGGCATGTGAACTATTTGACAGAATACATCAAAGAAATGTGGTCTCATGGACTACAATGACTGTAGGATATGCACAAAATGGATTTGTTGAAAAGGCTTTAGAAATTTTAAAGCAAATGAAATTAGCTGGTGTAAATCTAAATTCTACAACATTTTCCAACATACTCCCTGCCTGTGTCAAAATGGGAGCTTTGGAATAGGATATGGACATCCATCAATACATAAAGGATAGAGGAATTTTGTTAATGTTGTAGTTGTAACTGCCCTATTAGACATGGATACAAAATGTGGAAACATAGATAAGGCACATGAACTATTTTACAGAATGACTTAAAGAAATTTGGTCTCATAGACTGTAATGAATGCAAGATAAGTACAAAATGGATTTGTTGAAAAGGCTTCAGAAATTTTAAAGCAAATGCAATTGGCTGGTGTAAAGCCAAATTCCACAACCTTTGCCTGCATCCTCCCTGCCTATGTCAAAATGGGAGCTTTGGAATAGGGTATGGACATTCATCAATACATAAAGGATAGAGGAATTTTGTCAGATGTTGTAGTTGCAACTGCCCTGTTAGACATGTATGCAAAATGTGGAAGCATAGACAAGGCACATGAACTGTTTGACAGAATGCCTCGAAGAAATGTTGTCTCATGGATTGTAATGACTACTTGATATGCACAAAATGGATTTGTGAAAAGGGTTTAGACATTTTAAAGCAAATGCAATTGGCTGGTGTAAAGCCAAATTCCACAACATTTGTCAACATCCTCCCTAGCCGTGTCAAAATGAGAGCTTTCGAATACGGTATGGACATCCATCAATACATAAAGGATAGAGGAATTTTTTCAGATGTCGTAGTTGCAACTACACTGTTAGACATGTATGGAAAATTTGGAAACATACACAAGGCTCGTGTACTGTTTGATAGAATGCCTCAAAGAAATGTGGTCTCATGGACTGCAATGACTGTAGGATATGCACAAAATGGATTTGTTGAAAAGGTTTCAAAAAATTTAAAGAAAATGCAATTGGCTGGTGTAAAGCCAAATTCCACAACCTTTGCCAGCATCCCCCTTGCCTGTGTCAAAATGGGAACTTTGGAATAGGGTATGGACATCCATCAATACATAAAGGATAGAGGAATTTTTTCAGATGTTGTAGTTGCAACTACCCTGTTAGAGATATATGCAAAATGTGGAAGCATAGATAAGGTACGTGAACTGTTTGACATAATGCCTCAAATAAATGTGGTCTCATGGACTACAATGATTGCAGGATATGCACAAAATGGATTTGTTGAAAAGGCTTCAAAATTTTTAAAGCAAATGCAATTAACTGGTGTAAAGCCAAATTCCACAACATTTGCCAACATCCTCCCTACCTGTGTCAAAATGGGAGCTTTGAAATAGGGTATGGACATCCATCAATACATAAAGGATAGAGGAATTTTGTCAGATGTTATAGTTGCAATTGCCCTCTTAGACATGTATGCAAAATGTGGAAACATAGACAAGGCACGTGAACTATTTGACAAAATGCCTCAAAGAAATGTGGTCTTATGGACTACAATGACTGCAGGATATGCACAAAATGGATTTGTTGAAAAGGCTTTAGAAATTTTAAAGAAAATGCAATTGGCTGGTGTAAAGCCAAATTCCACAACCTTTGCCATCATCCTCCCTACCTATGTCAGAATTGGAGCTTTGGAATAGGGTATGGACATCCATCAATACATAAAGGATAGAGGAATTTTGTCAGATGTTTTAGTTGCAACTACCATATTAGACATGTGTGCAAAATGTGGAAGCATAGACAAGGCACGCAAACTATTTGATAGAATGCCTTGAAGAAATGTGGTCTCATGGACTGCAATGACTGCAGGATATGCACAAAATGAATTTTTTGAGAAGGATTCAAAAATTTTAAAGAAAATCCAATTGGCTGGTGTAAAGCCAAATTCCACAACCTTTGCCAACATCCCCCCTGCCTGTGTCAAAATAGGAGCTTTGGAATAGGGTATGGACATCCATCAATACATAAAGGATAGAGGAATTTTGTCAAATGTTGTAGTTGCAACTACCATGTTAGACATGTATGCAAAATGTGGAAACATAGACAAGGCACATGAACTATTTGACAGAATGCCTCAAAGAAATGTGGTCTCATGGACTACAATGACTACAGGCTATGTACAAAATGGATTTGTTGAAAAGGCTTCAGAAATTTTAAAGAAAATGTAATTGGTTGGTGTAAAGCCAAATTCCACAACCTTTCCTAGCATCCTCCCTGCCATGTCAAAATGAGAGCTTTGGAATAGGGTATGGACATCCATCAATACATAAAGGATAGAGGAATTTTGTCATATGTTGTAGTTGCAACTACCCTATTAGACATGTATTCATAATGTGGAAGAATAGACAAGGCACGTGAACTGTTTGACAAAATGCCTCAAAGAAATGTGGTCTCATGGATTGTAATGACTGTAAGATATGCACAAAATGGATTTGTTGAAAAGGCTTCAGAAATTTTAAAGCAAATGCAATTTGCTGGTGTAAGGCCAAATTCCACAACATTTGCCAACATCCTCCTTGCCTATGTCAAAATGGGAGATTTGGAATAGGGTATGGACATCCATCAATACATAAAGGATAGAGGAATTTTGTCAGATGTTGTAGTTGCAACTGCCCTGTTAGACATGTATGCAAAATGTGAAAACATAGACAAGGCACATGAACTATTTGACAGAATGCCTCAAAGAAATGTGGTCTCATGGGCTGCAATGACTACAGGATATGCACAAAATGAATTTGTTGAAAAGGCTTCAGAAATTTTAAAGCAAATGCAATTGGATAGTGTAAATCCAAATTCCACAACCTTTGCCAGCATCCTCCCTACCTGTGTCAAAAATGGAGCTTTGAAATAGGGTATGGACATCCATCAATACATAAAGGATAGTGGAATTTTGTCAGATGTTGTAGTTGCAACTACCCTATTAGACATGTATGCAAAATGCGGTAGCATAGACGAGGCACGTGAACTGTTTGATAGAATGCCTCAAAGAAATGTTGTCTCGTGGACTACAATGACTATAGGATATGCACAAAATGGATTTGTTGAAAAGGCTTCAGAAATTTTAAAGCAAATGCAATTGGTTGGTGTAAAGCCAATTCCACAACCTTTGCCACCATCCTCCCTGCCTGTGTCAAAATGGGAGCTTTTGACCTAGCAATTTGTAGCACTTAAGGTTATTTAATAGAATTTGCAGTTGATAGTTAAATTTTTAACAAATTTTTTTATGATCTTTACTAACATTTATTAGAATTGTTTCATGTTTTACATCATTGGAATGACATATTAGTTGTAACTTTTTTGAAATTTTATTATGGTATTTGCACTTTGATATGATGTAATATGATTATGGTTTCGTTTCATATGTTGTAACATTAGATATATAATAGAAAAATAAATTATTGCATGAAATAAATAATAACTTTTCATTTTAAATGTTGTTTTTTTGCAGAACACAGGTCTTCTAGAAGATCAAGATGATCCTCATGATAGAGAACTGGATTATGTTGGTTCTAGTATAGATCACATGGCAGAGGATGATGATGACACAGATATAGAAGACACTGAGGCCGATGACGATGATGATGATGATGATGATGATCACGATGGTGATGATGATGATGAGGTAGTTGCTTGTAGTAGCCAGTGACATTCATGATCATATAAACTGCATCATGGATCATTGTTGATATATCGTTATGATGTCTCTTTTCATAGTTGCTAGCTATCATATGTATCATTTTCACAGCCTGCAATACCATATTAATGAGTTGTATCATAAATTTATGTATCATTTTGACTTATATCATTTGGACATGTATCATCTTAACTTGTATCATTTTGAGTTACGTAATTTATCATTTTTACTTATATCATTTTTACATGTATCATGTTATTGATCTACTGGCATATTTGACTTTCACTTGTTTTAGTTATATATGATGATGATCTTATCCGTGTTGACTTGTCAATTTATATATATTGAAAGTGGTCAATGATTTTTGGATGGATATTTATAATTTACTGCTCAGGATGGATGTTGTCAAATTCAATTAAATTATAGATATTTGACTCATTTTAATTATAGATGATGATCATGTTTTAATAATTATCTTGTTATTTAATCATATGAGTTAAATGATTAAATTATTTACTCTATAATCATATGAGTCATTTAAGAGGCATGATATATTTAACTAATTAAATTGAAATAAAACATATTAAATTAATAAATGTAAGCAAAACAATAAGCATTTTTAGAAGCAACAAAAGACACAAAAATGGAAGCAAAATTGGAAACAATAAGTGATGTTATATCAAAAGCAAAATTGGAAGAAAAATTGCAAGCAAAATTGGAAGCAATAGTGGAATCAAAATTGGAAGCAAAACCGGACGCAAAATTGGAAGCCAAAATGGAAATAAAACCAGAAGCAAAACCAAATTCAATTAAATTTACTGCTCAGGATGGATGTTGTCAAATTCAATTAAATTATAGATATTTGACTCATTTTAATTATAGATGATGATCATGTTATAATAATTATCTTGTTATTTAATCATATGAGTTAAATAATTAAATTATTTACTCTATAATCATATGAGTCATTTAAGAGGCATGATATATTCAACTAATTAAATTGAAATAAAACATATTAAATTAATAAATATAAGCAAAACAATAAGCATTTTTAGAAGCAACAAAAGACACAAAAATGGAAGCAATAAGTGATGTTATATCAAAAGCAAAATTGGAAGAAAAACTGCAAGCAAAATTGGAAGAAATAGTGGAAGCAAAATTGGAAGCAAAACCGGACACAAAATTGGAAGCCAAAATGGAAATAAAACCAGAAGCAAAACCAGAAGCAAAATTGGAAGCCAAACTCGAAGCAAAATTTGAAGCAAAATCAGAAGCAAAATTGGAAGCAAAAGTGGAAGCAAAACTAGAAGCAAAACTGGAAGCAAAACCGGAAGAAAACTTGGAAGCAAAATTGGAAGCAAAACTAGAAACAAAACTAGAAGTAAAATTAGAAGAAAAATTGGAAGCAAACCTAGAAACAAAATCGGAAGCAAAACCAGAAGCAAAATTGGAAGCAAAACTAGAAGCCAACCTGGAAGCAAAACTAGAAGCAAAATTGGAAGCAAAACTGGAACCAAAACTGGAACCAAAATTGCAAGCAAAACTGGAAGCAAAATTGGAAGCAAAACTGGAAGCAAAACTGGAAGTAAAACTAGAAGCAAAACTGGAAGCAAACTTGGAAGGAAAACCGGAAGCAAAATTGGAAGTAAAACCAGAAGCAAAAATGGAAGTAATACTCGAAGCAAACTTAGAAGCAACATAAGAAGCAAAACTAGAAGCAAAATTGGAAGCCAAACTGGAAGCAACAAAATCTAGTGCTAAATCTAGCATTAAACCTGGCACTAAATCTGATGCTAAACCTGGTGCAAAACCTAGCGTTATAATCGGTGCTAAACCTAATGCAATAGTGAGATGCTATTGGGCACTAATTTGGCACCGGCAGAAGTGTCCAATTCATGGACTTAAATACACTAAATTCCAGTGCTATTTTAGGCGCTAATTGCCTGTTCTGTTGTAGTGTACCCACCCATGCTCAACCTTCATATCAACATGCATATGTCCAAAACCAACCTCAAGAAATATATCTGATATCATATCAACTCAAATAGTATCACCTCCAAGGGGTTGAATATATAAAGAATAGCATGAATGAAACAAAAAACACATTGCCAGAAACCACAAAGCAGATAGAGGAGTTCAAGAGGCAGCAAGAATATGAGAAGCAGCAAGAGGAACTAGATTATCAAGCCTATCTTCATGAGTAGGAGTTGGAGACACAAAAGATACAGTTTAACAAGGGTCTCAGGAGGGAGATAGCAGTAAAAGAGGAGAAGATGAAGCTTTTTCTTGCACAAGTACAAAGGCAAATGATCCAGACAACTGCATTCATTCTGAATTAGCCTGTTCAAAATAAGATTAGTAGGTATCAAATTCCAAGTTTCAAAAGTTTTGATTATTCTCAAGAACCTGTTGGCATTCAAAATCATTCCATTAATCCTCAGTATTAGTCACATAAAGTACCTGAACCAAGTCATCACATTTTTGAGCAGCCATGGCAGCCTTCTTGGACCAAACATCTTGATTATAAAATGCCAAATCTTATTAAGGCTACCCCTCCCATACCAATCCAAAATCAAGAGGAGGAAAAGGTAGTATTTTCTGAACCAATCAAGATGCCAAGTTGGTATAGTGACCAAGAGAAAAAAGTTTTAGAGACCAAGCCAATCAAGATTCCAAGTTTCAACCCAGCAGCTGAAGTTTCTCGCAGTCCTTCTTGTTCCACCAAATTAGAAAAATCAAATGTGGAGCTAGAGGTTCCTACTATTTTTACTATGTCCCCAGCTGAAAATGAGCATAATGTGTATGAAGAGGATGTTGGTTTAGATTTGGCACTCAATCCTTTGCATTTCAATTCATTTGAAAAGTTTTATAATGTTGTTTATAAAATGAATGAAAGCAGAGTACAGAGATCACAAGGTGAAAATCTTCTATTGCAAAGACAGAATGCCCAAGTTCCATTAGAGGAAGCCCCGTGTGATGAGGAAGAATTGATTTCTTTGTTTGATCAATTACCTAGTTTCATTGAACCAGATGAGGCAAACATACCAATAGCAGTTTCAGAACAGCTGATTGAAGCTAAGCTATCTGACAATCTGATCTTTCATCAAATAGAAGAGTGTGAAGTTAAACCTATCATGCAACTTACACAGCTGGTTGAGAGCTATTATGAGGTAATAAACAATCCTCCTTTATCAAAAATTAAAGTTTCATTTTGGGATGATCTTGAGTCCTTTGTGTCAAATGTAGATGGCAAACAAGATCAGATTAACCATGTTTTTTTGAAAGAATTAGAGAATGAGTCTAAGGATCTAGCTAATTTGTTTGATGAACTTCTTGAATTTATGGATGAAAATGAAGATATCACATGCATCCTAACATCTATGCCTAGCATTGAATAGTTGGATAATACACCTCATATGGTTTCAGTGCAAAATTATTAGTTGGATGAGAGCATGTTTTTAGGTATCATAGAGGATTTTTGTTCTAATATTGATAATTATCTGATACCATGTGAATCAATAGTATGCGATCAATAGGATCAAATCAAAGCAGCAAAAAAATCTTCATTCCAATCCTATGAACTAACTTTTTCAAATCAAGTTGAAATTGCAACTGAAAATAGGACAGCAGGTCTAAATCAACAAACTAGGAGTATAAGCCAAAGGTTCATCATTGCAAGAGGGTGTCCAATTAGGGATTTAGCTATCAAAGAGATAAATAAGGAGGTACAGATTGTTGTTGTACCTATAGAGTAGATTTTAGCCTCAAAACAGCAAAATCAGATCATCTTTTTACCGCATAACAGAGGTATACATGATCAGGTTCATATGCTCAGTGAGTTTGTCTACATTTTTATGAAGCATCGTAAAAAATTATTGAGTATCTTCTTGGGCTTCATCTAAATTCAGCTACTCATAGGCATGTGAATTAGTGTCCCTTGTTGAGAAAGGGAAGTTATTTTAACCAAATAGTTAATGGATTTGTTTGACCAGTAACAATGATTGGTTAGAGCAGGGTAGAGTAGAATTTTAGTTTAGTTATTGTTTTTTTTTCCAAGAAGTGATTTTGCACATTTTTGCTAGCTATGTCTTAAGCAAGCCAAAATAGTTTTAGTTTCAGTTTCATTTGCTACTGTAGTTTTTATCAGTTTGAGTTGCAGAAAGTTTTTTAAAGTTTCAGGCAAACAAAGACTCATATGCCTGATGGAATTGCAAGGCTACTAGTTCTAATTTGTTTAGCAGGAAAACACCTCTGAGAGGTCACCAGAAATGTTACTAAATTATATTCACACCTAATTTAGTTAGACCTGATTTATAGGTTGTTTCAAAAGGAGTAAAAGAAAACTTTTAAGTTAATGCAATCAGTGACTATATGATGTCTTGACAGGAGAAAATAAGGATCAATTAACATGATAATCTGACAGTCCAATCAGTACTATCAAACCATCATGATAAGTGAATATCTAATGGCAAGATATCAGACAGTCAATGAAAGACACATAATCTAACTGGTTTTATCTTTCAATTAGGAGACAATTGAATTATTCAGGTGATCACAATTCAGTGTGAAAGAAAGGTTTTTATAAAAATGTCATTTCATATCATATTTTGAACATATGTTTCATATAAGTTTCAGTTATTCTATCCTATGCATTTGATTCAAAAAGAAACATACATAATTCATTTGCATAAGGTAAAGTAACTGATCATGTTTAAAGAAATGTTTAAATGTGTCCCACACAAACCGTGGGAGTGACTAAACTAAGCAATATAGACATATGCAAGCTATAGATCTAATAATAATAGGAAATGAGAAAGAACACATGAGAATATTAAATATCCATCATTGCCTTTTATCAAAAGGTTTATGTCATCAGTTGAGAGCTGGTCTTCATGTCCTTGTCTTCAGCTCCTAATCATGATAGTGTACCTATAAAAATTTGGGGAAGGCTGTGTTAGAAGCTCAGGATATTTAAAATTATCACATGCTTTTATCAACAGACATATCAACTTGCAAACATTATGCATTTCATGTGAATGGATCAAATCAGACATGTGCAATAAATCAGATCATCATGAGAAAGGTCAATTAACTTCAAGAGGTATGTTTTTATACTAACTTGTTTGTTCGCTATGCAGGTATAGGAAAAGTAATGTTGTTGATTTGAAGAAATTAAAACATGTGGAGAAAATGTGGCTCCTACAAGGGTTGAGCCCAACATGTTTTCCTTTTTCTTCATTTAAAAAGGATATTAGATTGAAAGACAGGATGCATCATTCAAGATAATATTACACATCATAGCAGTCAACTTGTAAAAGAGTGAAGTCATTATGATAAAGGTGAAAAGGAGCAGTTGCTCCTATAAACTATGCCCACTTGATAAACAGACTGTTAAAATTAGATCATACATGTGTAAATTATTTCATTACATGTTACAAGAGAAGCAGTGATCCTTATTAAGTGCCATGCAAGTACAAGTGCATTGATCAGAGAAGTGATTTTAGTCATAAAAATGTATTTTCCTTTTATTTCTTATTTAAATTGAATTGATTTTGTTGTTTCAAAAAAATCATGTGTTGTTTCAACATATATATATATATATATATATATATATATATATATATATCATATCTTTTTATACATGACTGTAATCAAACTTTAGATGTCATAAAATTGCATAAGTTCAAAATGAAGAAGAGACTTGCAATAATCAAATGAATGAAGTTTTTCCATGACTGTCATTATGGAAACACATAGCAATCCCATTAAGTGCAAATTTACACGAGGCAAAGGCTACAAGAGCCATTATAAAATGACAGACTGTCATGTATATTTCAGTATGCAAAAGTTATGATTCATAACAACATACAGGAGATAGCTCAGAGGAGCAGTCACCAATCATATGCCTTTTGAATGCTATGAAGGAGTTTAGATCAATGATAGAAGCAGAGTATAGTCAAGCATTCCTAAGTGTTACAAGCTAAGTAAAAGTCATTAAGTCATTGATCAAGATGTAGATCATGGACAGCCAAGACACATTTTCTTTCATTCATCTACAAGAGGCAAATAGGAGCAATAAGAGGATTCATAAAGTTGTTCATTTCTTCCTTCACCATAAAATGTCACATATAGAAGAATAGCTGAATCAACGAGAGTAGTATGACACTTTAGAATGGCATCCTTACCTCTTCTCTATGTCATAAACACAGACAAGTACAGACAACATGAAACATGGGAATAGATCTAAGAAAAGAGTCAAGATATGTACAAGGGAACATTATATAAAACACAGTTATATAGGCCATGGCTAGTAAAGGGCTTTTCTGTGCAAAGGAATGAACAAAACCCATTTTTACATGTTGTAACCCTTGTTGCATTTTTATACAACCAAGGTGAATACTACACAGAAGATGAAAATGACAAAGTATAGATGATATTATTGGAAGGTAGCTACAGATGAAGGAATTATAACAAATTTCAATTGAAAGATCCAGCCCTGTGGTATTCTTCATGACAATCAAGTGAAGAAAGAATATAAGATGCAGATTAAAAGAGTATACTATTACAAATTTAGCAGTAAGGGTTTATTTCTTTCAAATCTTAAAACCCTCATCACTATATTTGAAACCCTTGTGCTATTTTATATATGCAGAGGAAATAAATCCTACAGAAGGGAGATATTATCATATCCATGATCAAGAAGACATATTTCATTAAGAAATATTAACACCCATATGGACATTCTGAAAACCCTTATTTTTTTTGCATCTACAGTTAAAAGAGAGATATACAGGAAGCAAGAAATGAAATAACCATGGCCAAGAGAGCCTCTGTTCTAAAAAAAGGTTGAAACCCTTTGTTATATTTTTGAAAAAACCTTACAAAATCTGGTGTCTATAGAGAAGATGAGCTATAGAGAAGGAGTTCACAGCCATGGCCGTGACAGTTAAGCCATCTTTCAAGAGAAAACAAAGAAACCCATATGAATATAATATACCCTTGTCATTTTTTCAGTTACAGAGACTAAAGAATGAAATATAGAGCCAAGGAAAGGAGCTTACCTCATTTTTATTGGAAGAGCTATTTTAGTTCATGACCTCTTTTTTTTAAAGCTCTCAAGATACAAGTTTACAGTTGCAAGTAAGATAACATAGGAACAAAGAAAGGTTGTTAAGAGTAGTTAGTGTATGCATAGCCACAACCAGAGATGAAAGAAAGCCACAAAAATAAGAAGGAATGGCTGATAGAAACTAAAAAAGACATGCTCACCTTCCTCTTGCATAGAAATCTGATAAAAATGCTAGAGTTTCAACTAAGATGAAGGTAGAAAAACCAGAAAATATGCTTTTTCCTTCAAACCCTAGCGGCGGCCAAGTGAGTTGCAGAGCTGAATTCAGATGAAAACAAAATGAGGAATGAAGTAACTTTCAGGGTTAAGTTGTTGTTTTTATCCAAGTAACATCTTATTCTTTTTTTCATTTATTGACTTTACAAAAAAGCAAATCATTTACCTTATCTTCAGATCATGGTCAAGAACTCATTTCTTGATGATACCTAATGATAATGCCAAAGAGGGGCCCGTGGGCCAAGATACATGATTCTTTTTGCATTTGAATTTCTAATAAAGTCAAAGGGTTGAGATCATTATAAGGCAAGGCTTTAGTGCCTTTTTATTTTCTTATCTCATGGAGGTTGACAAAACATGGTCGAAGATGCCTTTTGGCATAATGCAAAACAAGTCAATGAATCCAAGATTCCTTATATTCATCCATAATGACCAAATAGGGTATATTTTCTTTTGCCTTATGCATTGAGATGTTTATAAAGTCAAAACAAGAAACATCATATGGAGACAGGGTCATGTAAAAGATGGTAAGTGCATTATGAAGACAAATGATATGAGGATAAGGTAATGCATGAAAAAGACAAATACATGGAGATCTGAAGATAAAGGGTGAGATGGCAGGAATATGGACAAGTTAAAGAGATTTTTGCATGGTGATATTGTATGATGCAATATAAGGATAATGATGCATATGAGTTGCAACTTAAATATTGCTTTCTTTTGTAAATGTAATAGAGGCAAGGGGTATTTTTGCCTTGGTGCATGTGAGATGCAACTAGGAGGTTATTTTTGCATGGAGCTATAAGGTGGTCAAAGATGTATGATTATAAATTTTGCATGGAAATGACCTATTTTCTTACATGGAGGCATAGGGGTATTTGCTTTTCTCTCACGTATTAAGACCTATGTTTGGCATCAAATCATGCAAAATTAGGCAAAATTAGGCAAATGTAAAAGGAGAGATAAGGTGTTTGTTTTCTTTTCATCCATCATGCATGATTTTGCAATTGATAATCAATGTAAACAAATATTAAAGTAATATTTTATAAATTACTTTATTATTTTGTCACAAGTTGTAAAATCATAGAGTTAGTACAAAGTGTAACTAATAGTAAAGTAATTAGCACCTAATTACTTTATTCTTTGCCTACATGAATTTTGCAATGCAAAATGGATGAGTTGAGTTAACTAAGGCTATTTGGAGACTTTTTGCATGTTTTGGAGGACAAATTGGAGATTTTTGGTTAATTTCTTGGTTAAACACATGGAGAGGATCAATTTGGAGCTATTTTTGCTCATTTTGAGGCAGTTTTGACACTTATTTTTTAGGGATTTCTTGGTTTGCTCATGGATCAAATTGGAGGGCTTCTTTTTACATGTAGTTAGTTGTAGTTATATTTTTTGTGCCTCTTGGAGAGAGAAAACTATATATTGTAAAGCAAAACGTAGGTTTTGCTAGTTCTTGTTGTAACGTTAGAAATTGTCCTCCTGTATGGAATGGTACAATTTCCCTTGGTTTAGCTCCTCACTCTGGGTGACCTTCCAACCTTCTCTTTTCTAGCCTTCCCAAAACCTTGATTGACTCCTTCCCAAAATCCTGATTGACTAAGTCTAGGAGTAGTCTATTCACTTTTTGAGGTAACTTATTGAAAAACCTGGAAAGAGATTTGAAACTTGGGTCCCTAGGACCCCCAAAAATACAAATCTGAGATGAAATTGGGCCCCCATTTCATGAGATTTTAAATTTTGGTGGGGTGTTGGTTCCCACTGAGTGCCTCAGGATTCTATTTTCAAATTCTTAGTTTTCGCATGATATCGAGACGTTATTTCAAAATTTGAATTCCCTAAAGCTAGATATAAAAAGGCATTTGCAAATCATTTTATCACACACAATTCTTATGCAAGCTTAATGCCAAAACTCTGCTGCAATTGATATTGAAGATCAATGATTTGTTGAAGCTCTTCGAAGTATTCTTTATTTTCTATCTTGGAGAAAATGGATGAAGATTAGGAATCAAGATCTTGAGTCTATCTTGCTCTTCCTAGGGTTTTTACACCCTCTGCATGATCGGGAGAAGGGTTGAAGCCTCCAACAGCAAGCTTGGAGATCCTCTGCAGACATTGTTGATTCGCCTTCTTGTTCATGCAAGTCTTCATTTATCTCATCTCCTTGAGGTGAAGTTGTATGTGTTTATTGATGCAAAGTAAGTTGTTGATCTTCCCTTGATTGAGACATCTAGGGTTTGATTTTATGCATAACACATTGTTAAGTTTTCACACACTTCTACAAATCTTTATCTCTAGCTATTAATGAGGTAGAAATACCAAATATGAGGCTTGACTGAGGCAAGATCCTATATAGCTGCAACATCTTCCTTCTTTTGTATGTGCAGATCATCTTTTGCAGGTGCCATCAAAAAGAAGCTACAGGAAGAAGGATATTATGGGTATAGTCACAATAGACTTTTAGATTTTAGGATTCTGAGACTTGTGGGACATTTGACCAGGCACCCTAGTCCAACCAAGTATTTTTTCTGAGATCTAGAAGCCTTTTAGCAGTCTCAGACACCTTGTGCAGAAGATTCTTTAGTTCATGAACTTTCAGGACATTGGAGCGGGTGTCCTAGTCCATGCATCCCTCAAGATCTAGGTACACTATCTCTAAAACCCTCCCTCTACACTTCTATACTCAGTTTTGCCAGTTACTTCATCAGTTTCTATATATTGTTAATTTACGACATGATTAGGGTTTTACTTGGTTGAAAGGAAAACACTTGATAAAATCTTGATTAGGGCCTTAGGTATTATAACCATGTGAGCATAAGGGATAGACAAAGTGATTAAAAGCTTGTTTACAATTTTGGTCTTTGTCCTCCCAATGCTTAGCGATGGAAATGGTAGTATTTAACCTAGTTTAAACCAACTATCAATTTTCACCCTCAACATATTGGTGAACCTGAGCTTTAAAGAATTTTTATCCTTGTAAACTTTAGATTTGAAATAATTTGTTGTTCTAGAGCATAATTGGATTGGAAAACCTCTTTAGTAAATTTGCAAATTAGTATTTATTGTTGGATATTGTATTTCATTTGCAAAGGCCATCATTGTAGATTTAAATCTTGCTTTAAATAGAGCATGTTAGAATGTCGGATTATTTTTTGCAAGATTTTCATGCCTATGATGAGTTGTTTAGTCATGATGACTTTGATATGTTAGATGAAGCCGTTGAGGACTTTATCTCGATTGAACATTCCACTACGACCTCTAAGACATCATTATTTCAAAGATTTGTAAATGCAATTTATGTTCCTAAATCTAATGAAGAGATTGAAAAACCAAAAATTGTGATTACTCTATGGGAAAATGTGGTTCAACCATCCTTTAAACCTATGCTTGTTGTTAAAGGTCTTTCATCTTCTTCTCAATCTCTTGATCACATTTAGGATTGTACAAAACAAATTATGAAACAAACTTACAACAAACCAATCATAATATGGTTGCTCATGCATATAAAACTCAAAATAACAAACAAAGTACACAACAAACAAATGTTCTGATATCTTTACTAGCTTCCCAACCTATGCTTCCTCAAGCACCTCATTTAACATATAAAGGTGGTAAAGATTATGATCTTGTAGAGCAGCTTCACGCTACTCCTACAAAGATATCTCTTTGGGAACTTATACAAACTTCACCTACTTACCATGGAATGCTACAAGAAGCTTTACAAAAGGTGATTGTTCCTCATGTTGTTAAACCAAATGATGTGGCCTCTTTACTAGATTATATGCATGTAATGAAAATAGACATTTTATTTCAACAACATGAGTTACCATCTCTCGAGGCTCAGAAGTAGTATGATCCTTTGGTTATCTTTATTACAATCAACAAAACATTGGTTAAGAGAGTTATGATTGATAATGGGTCAGCCCTTAATGTTTGTGGCATTGATTTATTGCACAAGGTTAAAGTTGATGTATTTGCTATCAAACCAGATTCATTAAGTATCCATGGCTTTGATAATGTTGGATGACAATCTGTGGGCACTATAACTCTACCTATACAAGTTGGACCTGTGATGGTGTCTACCTTGATTCATGTCATGCCTTGTTCTCTATCTTATAACATGATTCTGGGTAGACCTTGGATACATGCATTAGGAGCAGTTCCTTCTACTTTGCACCATTTGATTAAGTTTATATTTAAAGGTAAACTGCATACTATCCATTCAGATCTCGAACCTAATAATTGTTTGCAACTGGAAGTGCATAAGCATGTTGTTGGTCCTAAGAGTTTAAACAATCTGAAAGCTCAATTGTCATCTCCTCTTGCCTCTAGAAATGTTATGCAAGAGTCCAAACAATCGAATGCATTTGTTGGTGATGACTGGGGTTTGATAGATTTTGCACCTTCCTCCACAGGAGAGTATAAACTTAAAAACCCCATCCCCGAAACATCAAATATTGCATCGATCACTTCACATGCTTCAAACAATAGACATAAGACTTCTTTGTTGACAAATAAGGATAATACTTTGAACTATACTACTGATTATGAGACTTACGAAGCTCCTCCTTCGTCTAAAGAAATGGTCTCTCTCTATGGAAGAGGATTCTGAATCCTTTACAAAAATTGTGACTATGTAGGCAATGGTTGTGGCATAAATCAACAAGGAATCAAAGTCCCTATAGAATCCGCTTTGCAACATTACTCAAGTGGAATTGGATATAATCCTTTTAAGGAATCCAAAGCCTGCAAACGCCCTACTCTAAATGTGAACACAATATCAACACTTAGTTTGATATTCCCTAAGATGATTGACACCAATTGTCCTCCAGGATCACTTCCATTAGATATGTTTATGATAGATGAAGCGATAATGGACTTCTTAGGTGCTTATGATGGCATTCCTCATTATCACCATAAATGTGGCCTACCTTATTGTTTATACAATGATGCATATTTTTGAAAGACTACTAGCACAATAACTGCTACAATAGAGAAAAATGAAGAACTTGAAGAACAATTAAAATCCTACAATCCCCCTAACCATAGTACTCTCCTTAACAGAAAGACTATCGATGTTGTTATGGATAAGGATAATCCTGAAAAAGTTATCCCTATTGGTGATTGTTTAGATGTCGAAGAAAAAGAAGAAATGACTAAATTATTGAGTGAATTCTCAAAATTGTTCACTTGGAATTATTTAGACATGCTTGGTATAGATCCTCAAATCATAACACACAATATCATCTTGAAACTAGATGCTAAGCCATTCAAACAAAAGATTTGCAAGATGAATCCTAAGATCGCTTTTCTTGTCAAAACTGAAATAGAAAAACTCTTACAAGTTGGTTTTATTCAACCTATTGATTACTCTCCGTATCTCAAATATTGTTGTCGTCAGTAAACCTGATGGTCGTATAAGAATGTACACAGATTTCCAAGATTTAAATTTGGCATCTTTGAAAGATGACTTTCCACTCCCTAATATGGATATGATCATTGATTCCATAGCCGGACACGAGTTACTATCTTTCATGGATAGATTTTCAAGATATAATCAAATCCTTATAAATCCTCTTGATCAATATAAAACAACCTTTATAACACCTTGGGGTACATTTTGTTGGGTAGTCATGCTGTTTGGACTTAAGAGTACAAGAGCTACTTACCAACGTGCAATAACTCTTATATTTCATGACTATATGCACAATATTTTAGAAGATTATGTTGACGACATCCTAGCAAAGTCTATCCATCGTAAGGATCATGTAACAAATCTTCGATAGATATTTGAGCGCGTACAAAATATAATATGTGATTGAATCCTTGTAAGTGTGTTTTTTGTGTAGATAGTGGAAAGTTACTTGGATTTATCATTTCAAATTGAGGTATAGAAGTTGATATGAAAAAGATAGATGCGATTGTTAATATGCCAATACCTAAGAACATATCTCAACTTTGTAGTTTGCAGGGAAAGATACAGGCCATTCACCGATTTGTTTCACAACTCGTGGATAGGACTAGTCCCTTTACGCAACTACTGAAGAAATATTCTCATTTTCAATGGAATCCTGAATGTCAAAAAGCTTTCGATGATTTAAAGGATTACTTAGCTAATCTGCCAATTTTGCAACCTACTGTTTTGTTGGTGATGATGTTAGTCACAACCAAGCACACAAAACAAAAGTCACACAACAACCCTTGTTTATCCTAAAAGATATGATGAATTCAAAGAATTCATGATCCCAAGTCCTCAATGATTAGTTCATAATCTACTGATGTTGCTCTGTGGTTGATGTTTTCCATTTAGGGGTCTTACGTAGATTTGTAGATTTTATTTCTACAACAATGCTATATAGGGAAGCTACTCTACATAGCATATATCTCCAAATGATGTGTCTAAGTTGATATTTGCATGAGTTCTACCCTTATTTGTGATTCTCTGCATGACATTTTCAATACTACATGCATTTGGCTCAAAACATGCTAATGATATTTAGTTATCTTCAGGATGTTAGCATATTTCTCTGTTCTACTTAATATTTATCATGATGTGCAGTTTATGAAAGTGTTTTCAGTGAAATTAAAATGAGCAAAAGGGTTAGAGAATGAGATTCCTAAAATTACTTGACTGAGATCATTGATCCACATACATGTTCCCATACAGCAATGGAGAGAAGAAAACTAAAATCATACTTCACCAAGACTATCCACAAATCTGCATGATTCAGTGCAAATCTTCAAGGGAAAAGTTGACAACAACATGCAATGAAATGAAAGTGCTTCTATAGAACATAGCATTCACCAGTACATATCCAGAAATCAACTTAAAGATTACTTAAGTTTTACAATCAGGATGTAATCTGAAGGTTCATCTCAATATAGTGTGTTCATAAAATAGGTACATTTACAATGATCTGAGGAGAGAACCTTCAATATTTCAACATTTTAGTCCTTAGTAGTCTTAGTAATCTGATCTCCTACCTAAAATTACTATAGGTCTGATATTGTATAAATGACCTCCTCCCTTTTTCACAGTATCGGGGGCTCAATACATACCTCTAGTTTCTTCCCCAAAAATGGTTCCAAAACCCTAGGAGATCAACGGTCCACATCTTGAAATGCAACATCAAATGGTGAGAAATGAATCCCGCCAAGAATTTGAGAAGCATACCCAGACAGGGCACCGCTCGCTCAATAATGTTTCCACCCGCCAACTCCTCCGCATTGAAAGCTCCATCTCCTTCTGGTGTGTTTGCAATCTCTCAGGATCCAGTACCATCCTACCATTAAAGCTCCACCTTATGTTCACCTGCACACTACCACTGTGTCAGCAACTCTACTTCTTCAGTTACTCCAACAATCTGCAATAAATAAGCAGGAATGAGCATCATCTTTTGGTAAGTCAATAGGGAAAATGAACATTTATACTGAAACGGGTTCCAAATGCACAAACATAGCTGTTGGGCTCAACAACCATGGAAATCACGCATCAAAATGCATATGCAGCGTTAAAACTAGTCAGGTCAACCATTGTTGACCAAAAACATGCATTTGGGCTCCAAAAATGGATTCAAAAATTCAATCACTTCGCTTTCCCGCCCCTTTTTTCTTGTTTAAATCTTTGTATCTTCTGATATACAAGCCGGACATGATACATCGGATTAATCAGATTTCAAACTATTTGAATTCCGTCTTGTATGTATAACAATGCATCTTTGATATACAAGCTGGAATTATACAATGAATTAACTCCTTTTTATTCCCTTTTCGCATCCGCACAATGTATAAGTTATTGCATATCGGCTTTGTATGTCGAAACATTCAAAGCACAAAATATACAAAGACTTAACTCTTTTTAAACTTCTTTTTGCATCCGCAACTTGCACATGAACGTTGTATGTATCATTTGACTTGTATGTTGCGCAACATACAAAGCACGGATATACAAGCATTATTTATCTTTTAATAACTTTTTCAAATCCGCGGCTTGCATGTTGGCGATGTATAAAATGCAATGTATGTTATGGAATATACATTGCGGAGTTATACAACGATTTAACTCTTTCTGATAACCTTTCGGGTCTGGCATAATGCGTAAGACACTTGTATCTTGCCAATATACAAAATGAAAACATACAAGGACTTAAGTTGTTTTAATAGACTTTCGGGTCCGCGACTTGTATATGGACGCTTGTATATTTGTGTTGTATGTAAAAACATACAAATGCCAAATATACAATGATTTAACTCCTTTTTATGGTGCTTTCAGGTCCATGGCCTGCACATTGCAAATGTATATATCAAATGTATGTCAGATACATACAAACAAAAACATACATGTGATGGACCTAAACAAACATTCATTTCAACTCTTAACTATTTTAGGTCTGCCTTGTATGTACAAATATAACATTAACAAATGCATACAAGGCAAAAAGACATACAATTGACTTTGTGTATGAACCCGACTACTCATGTGACCAAGCATAAAATGACATTTGCATATACAAACGACTTTGTATATGGAAAGTGATATACAAAGGTCTTTGTATACAAGCGAACTCGCATACAAAGGGCCTTGTATATGCAACCCGATATACAAACAGACTTGTATATGCAAACAGTAAACACTTCCCTTGTACATTTTACCAAAATGCTCATAACTTGCAAAATATGGCAAATTTTAAGATGGTTCAAAAAGCAACCTTAGCTCATTTTTGACAAGGAATCCAACCATACTATGCACTGGTACTGAAAATACATTTTTCTCTATTTTAATCAAGGTTTGCAATTTTCGCTCACTTTTCCCCTTTACCACCAAGCAAAACAACACACACAAGCAAAAAGCAAAAAAGCCACAGTAGGGGTCCTTATTTTGCTAAGGAGTAAAATGGGGCATGTTGTGAACATCACAACAACTAGCAACCAAACAAAACAATCAAATTGAACCCATTAAAGAAAATTGAATGAAATGAATGCATAACTTCCAACTATCTTTTTTGCAAATCATCATTCAACTTAGGACTTAATGTATTCAATAATGTGCATGAATTTTCATTTTAGTTTAAGTGGGTGCACGTGATTAATAAGCCTCATCTTGAAGATCAGTTGAACAAACCAGTGACTAATATTAGACTACGTAGGTGAGGACATTCCCTCATAGCCGACCGGATAGAGCCTTGCTGCCAGCGAGCATCCATAGCCCCGGCAAGGTTATCGTTACAATTCTCCTCAGTAGAGCCCCACTGCCAGTAAGCGTCCATAGCCCCGGTAGAGTTACTTAGATGGATTAATCTAGATTTTTAGTATAATCCATTTTATTCATTATTTTTTTGTATTTCTAATAAAGATTTCTCAAGATATTGCATTTGTAACTTCATGATGCAAGGAGTGGTCACTTGCTGAAATTAAGCTGAGAATTGTAATGGTAGCAAGGGTGACCTCTGATTTTTCACCTAATATCTACACTGGTAAGTTCAACAAACCCAAGGATTTTAGGTGTGTTATTGTGAGAAACATTCCTTGAATGCTCAACCCATTCTTATTGAATACAAAAATTTCACAAGTCAAACAACTCTCTACATTCATGACAGTCACAACAAGTTATGCATAGATTTCAAATACTTAACCTTAATGACCTAAATTTTCCATTGTTTTTAGTGGTTGTTAATCTGCTCCTTCATACTCTAAATCAAAAGAAAGCTCCCTGCTAAGGAAACAAAGCAACCAAAACAAAACAAAACAAGCAAAACAAAGCCACTGTACAAACAACTATACAAAGAAAGTACACTATGATACACATGACTGTCATGATGCAACTTCAGGCCTGAAAATAGTGTTTGAGGAGCTGTCCATTAACTGGTACTGGAACATCCTCACATGTTAAGGACTTGAGCCTATAGGTGCTGTCTCCTAGAATTTCAAAAATTTGAATGGGGCCTATCCAAAGTTTCTCAAATTTACTATGATCACCCTTCCTTTCGTGTGCCTTGTCCCACATCAGGACCAGGTCTAAAATCCTGAAAGCCTTGATTTTGGCTCTCTTGTCAAACCAGCTCTTGACAACAGCCTGATGTTTAGCAAATTGGTTAATTGCTACACCTCTTTTTTCCTCTAGGTGCATTAGTTGTTGCAATCTAACTTTCTATTTATTATCTATGCCTAGGTACTCTTGTGCAAACTACAGTGTAGGAATCTTTAAGTTAACAGAGAGGATGGGATCCACCCCATATACTAAGTGAAAAGGTGAATTTCCTAATGCAGCTTTGTTCCTGGTTTTATCCACCCACAAGGCATATTTCAATAGAGTGTTCCATTCCCTTGGGTTCTTATCTATCAACTTTTTTATGATGTTCAATAGGTTCTTGTTTGTGGATTCTGCTAATCCATTCCCTTGGGGATAGTAATTTGAGGAGAATTTTAAAATGACCCCATGATCAAAAGCCCAACCTGATAGTTTCATTGAAGCAAAAGTAGGTCCATTATCACATACTAAGGCATATGGAACTCTAGACCTGGTCACTATGTTGGTTTCCAGAAAACTAATGACATCTTTAGCATTACATGTCTTGTTGCTGACAACTTTAGTCCACCTGGTGCAGTAATCAGTAATAGTTAAAACATACCTGTGGCCTGAGGATGATGGAGGATTGATAGGTCCTATGAAGTCCATTCCCCATTGAGCAAAGGAGCGCATCTCCATCACTGGCTGCAAAGGTTGAGCAGCATATTTCTCTCTGTTTGCAGCAACTTGACACATGATAGCATTTGATGTGCCCAGCTGTGTCTTTAAAAATTGTGGGCCAATAATACCCTGCCCTGAGGATAGCATGAGTGGTGGCTAAAGACGACCCATGTGTAGTCCCAAATTTATCGTGCAGTTCTACTAGCACCTTATCTACTTCTGATCTTTCCAAGCATCTTAGGTATATCCCCTCATAGTTTTTCTTGAAAAGGATTCCTCCTTTTAGCATATATTTTAGTGATCTTATTTTTAAGGCTCTCCTTTGTGAGGCTTGCAGTCTTGAGGGACACCTTCCAGTGATCAGGATGTGTTTTATATCTGAGTACCATTCTCCATCATCATTTGCATTTACAACATACTACTAGTTTAGGATATTAGGATCAATCTTTGATATCATTTGGCTTAATGCCTACCCTCTTACCAACTTCATAGGTGTTATGTCCATATCGTACTCCTGGAGGACAGTGATCCATTTAGCCCTCTTTTCTCTTGGTTCACTTTGCATTAACAATATTTTCACTGCTGCATCAGGTACTACAACAATCACCTTACTTCTCAGGATGTAGTGCCTGATCTTCTTGACTGCCCAGACCAAAGCGAGCACCTGCCTTTCAATGTCCATGAACCGGAGCTCTGCGTCTTTGAAAGGGTAGCTCATGAAGGCTATAGGCTTTTCTTCTTTTTCTTCATTTTTTTGCATCAGCACTGCTGCAGAGGTATGCTCTGAAGCAAACGAATAGATGTAGAAGTCCTTGGTGTAATCTAGACTGATCATAACTAGAGCATTTGATATGGCCTTCTTAATGTCTTCAAAATCTACTCTAGCTTCTAGTGTCCATTCAATTTTAGTGTCCTTCTTAAGCATGACATTCAAGGGCCTGATAATCTCTGCAAAGCCAATGATAAATTTTCTAACAAAATTAATCTTACCAAAGTAAGACTTGAACTCTGTCTTGCTTCTAGGTAGTTGTATCTTCATGATAGATTTTATTCTGTCAGGATCAATGATGATCCCATTCTCAGTTATCAGGTGGCCTAGCAATTTCCCTGTGGTCATCCCAACTATGCACTTCTTGGGATTCAAGGATATCTTGTATTGCTTGCATTTCTTCAGCACCTTTCTTAGGTCTTCCACATGGTTTCCTCTATCTTTGGAGAACACCGTTAAGTCATCCATATATATTACTATGCACTTACCAACCAAGACTCTAAAGGCTATGTCCATTGCTCACTGAAATGTGGCTCCAGCGTTTATCAATCCAAATGGCATGCACCTGTAGGCGAAGATCCCCCATTTTGTGGTAAATATAGTTTTCAATCTATCAATTCTGTCCACCATCACCTGGTTGTATCTAGAGAAACTGTCCAAGAAGGACATCATCTTAGCATTGTTCACAATCTGTAGGACTTCATCTAGAGAAGGCAAAGGATAATTATCCTTTTCAGAAGCTCGATTCAAGTTCCTGAAGTCCACGTACAGTCTAATGTCACTGTTCTTCTTCCTCACTGGGACCAAGTTCGCCACCCACGTGGGGTACCTCACAGGAAAAATAATCCTGGTATCGAGCAACCTTTTAACTTCTTCGAAAACGATTGGCTCCAGCAAAGCGTTGACGGGTCTTTGCTTCTATCGAAAAGGTCTAGCATATGGCTTCAACGGTATCGTATGAGTGATGACTGATGTATCAAAAGTTTTTAGTTCATCATACATCTAGGTAATAACATGGATGCAATCTTTGAGGGCCTGAGTTATCCCTTTCAACTCTTCTTCTATACAGACCTTCCCAATCAGGACATTTTTTCTTTTATCACCTTGCCCAATGTCAACCTGCGAATACTGTCCCTCATCAGCCTTTTGAAGATCTTTCTATTTCAGCATGCTGTCCAATTCAAATGCTCTTTCTAGCTCTATCATTCCCCTCAGGATTTTGTTACTTGGTAGCTCTAGAATTTCTTCTTCCTCCCAGACGTGATCGTCTAGATTCTTTTCATCAATGATCTGTGCTTTGAAAACACCTCTATTGGAAATAAAATCCAATATATGTCGATCATCATCGAATACTTGGAGATTAGTTACATTATCAGGTACTGAGGGCACTGATACTAATTCAACTAAGAATCTTTTTAAACCTGATATGGATAGTGGCTCTAGAGTACTGGCAGCTTGGGCTAAAGCATCTACTCGGTGGTTTTGCTCTCTGGGTACATGGGTGATATTGAATCCATCAAACTCTTCTATTAAGTTCCACACCCTATGTCTGTAATTGGACAACCTTCTGTAATTGCAAGAGTATATACCTCTTAACTGTCTGACAACTAATTCTGAGTCTCCATAGGCATGCAGAATTTTCACCTTCTTTCTACACGTGAACAGTATCCCATGAATTAGAGCTTCATACTCTGCCGCACTGTTTGTACATGGGAATTGCAATCTGTATGCTGCTAAGTAGGATTTTCCCAATGGATTAATGAGGTTTATTCCTACTCCAGCTCCTTGTTTTGACTTGGATACATCAAACCTGAGGATCCATGGCCTATCTTCATCTAAAAGCTTGTCTGGTGTTTCTTTCTTTCTTTTGGCTCTAGCAGCTACACCACCTGATATCCACTTTAATTTTGGTGTCCCAACCTTCTTAGGCACCACCTTATCAGCTTTATGAGAAGATGGTATTTCTTCTTTTCTCTTATCATCAGGAGGAACATTCTCTAGACCAGGCAGCGTATGCCTTCTCAAGATATGCAAGCACAACGAGCAAGACGTCTCTGAGTGAGGTGCCTCATGCAACCTGCACCACTTCTCAATCAAGGCATCCTAGGGAGGCCTTTGCTTTCGCGTCATCTTTTGGATTTCTTTTGATAAAAACTCCTCGAATTTGGACAGATTGCTGCCACTATCCTCGTCAGATAACTCATAATCTGACTCCACTAAACAATCACTCCTGGGGGTGATTTTCTTCTTGTTCTTATCATTACCCCCATTGCATACCAGTATCTCTTCCACCATCTGAACAGAACTTTCATCTTTTTGTGTGCATCCTCATGTTCCTGCAGAAGACAAACAAAAATCAGTATCACTATCGTTATCTATGGAACTCACCGTAGATGATGATACTTCGTTGTACGCTTGTTCCAACTCCAACATGTCTAAACAGGCATTACAAGTTTTTTTAGAATGAGCCTCATCATGCAACCTGCACCATCCATCAATCAGAATATCATGAATAGGCACATTTAATAATTGACATCATTTCACCTGCCTAAATAAATGAATCTCAAATTTCTTGAAATGATCCAGTTCTATTTCACTTCCAAGGTTACAATCAGGCTCTGAATCTATTCCATCACTCCAAAGGTCACCGTTATGATCATGCATGTCAAGCATTAGGATCTCTTCTATGCTAGTGGTTTGAGGTCTGATGGAGTAAACTCCAGGCTCCACATCCACATGCATGGTTTCATTGGTTTTATTATACTTGGTGATCATGTGTCTCATGCGAGGTTCAACTTCAATCTTTATCTGATTTGGTATACCCTTCCAAGGCAGCCACATATGACTAAAATCGGTTGACATGTATTCGTTGAGGGTTTTTGACCAGTCTCTGCTGAGTAGCATTCCATATGTATCAGGTATATCAACTACCTGAATATCAATAGAGTGTTGTATTCTGGGATCTAATGCTAGCTGCATGTGAATGTGAGTTAGTTCCCCTACCACACTTACTTTTGTTTTGTCCAATTCTATTACTTTCTTCAATGATTTAGCAGGATGTAGCCCTAAAGCGTTGCATATGGATAGGGGCATCACATTGGTGGACACTCCTAAGTCTACTAAGCAGTTGTACAAATTTTTACCAAACATCCTTATGGTAAGGAGGAAAGGAGGTGACTCATTCTTGTCTTTGTATAGGGTCATGTGGGAGGTATCTGCAGTTTGAATGGTAGCTGAGGTTTTAGGTTTAGTGTTAACATTTTTAGTAGCATGATCTTTATTTCCAAATTGGACTAAGGTATGACTATCTTCCTTTTGTGCAGAACCATCCAATGATTTCATGAAAGCATTCTTGATAGCAGGGGTTCTAACTAACTCTGACATTGGTAGGCTGATCTTTATTTTTTTATTTCATCTGCCAGATATGTAACCAATTTGTCAGATTCAGGAAGTAGATTTGCAGCTTTTGGCGCTGTGCTATGTGGTGCCAAATATTGAGCATTAACCTTGGGAAGTCCAGGGTTATTGCTTGCCTTGGGATCAGGTGGAGTATTGAAATTGTTTGGAGGCAATGAGGTGGTCAAAGGATCAGCAGATCTGTTTGGGTTATTCCTTAAGTTGTAGTTATGCCTACTCTGAGGTTGCTGTTGATAAGCATTGACTTCCTCATGCTCAATTGATGGCTCATTCTCATCCTCAAAGGGGAAAACATAGTTAGACTCGAAAGCCATGGTTGATTCCTCACATGTTGAAGTGTAATCCTGATGTGATGATATTATCTGCTGATAAGGACAATGCATGAAGCTTTCTAGCATTAGGGTAGAATCGTACTCATAGGGGACAATTTCATTTCCCTCTACATAAGGTGGGTTACCTGAGGTACTGGCCACTTCAGCCTAGAATATGTTAGCAGCAATCCTAAATTGAGGACAATCCAACTCCACATGAGCATTGGTGTTATGTATCCTGCACCAGTTTGTAAGTGTTGCCTCTGCAAGGTTTACTCTGGTGGTCTGTTTAGGTTCACTAGGGGGTTGATTGTCTAGGGGTGATGGCAAGGAACTATTGTTTGGCCTAGTGTTCCACACTCTAGGCTGCCTAGGAGGATTGTTGTTGCCATTGTTGTTATTGTAATTGTTGTTGTACCCCCTGTTAGGATAATTAGGTCTGTCATTGGCATAACCTCTGTTTTGATTGGGCTGAGAGTAGAAGTTATGGTTTCTTAGATGAGTGACCTTAGTAGTAAGTTTCCTTAACTGCACTGATATTTCTTTGATTTCTTCCTTCTTTTCCTGAATATTGGCCACTACATTCTCAATCTGAGGCTTGAAAAAGGAAGATCCACTGTTATTGTTGGATTGTTCTATAGCCCGGGGCATTTGTGTTTGATATGGTAACATCTGGTTATTCCCGCTTGGTGGGGGCATGATACTGAGTGGTGGTATTTGCAAGGGGGCTGGCATCATAGCTGAAGGCATCATGCCTCCATTGGTCTATTGGTGGACAGGATATGTAGGATAAACAGGGAGTGTAGGGAAGGTAATGTTTGGTGTGGGGGCAGGAGCCAATTGCTGACTAACTTTGATAGCTTCCTCAAAAGCCTGTGCTAAGGTTGTTACACCAGGGTGAGTCCTTCTGATAAAGATGGAGGTTAGGGGATCTAAAGCTGAATAATAAATGCTCCTATCAGCTTCATCTATTACGATGTAGGGGGCAATTAGTTTAGACAACATCTTCTGAAATCTAGCATTGAAGTTTGCAATAGGTTCCCCTTCGCATCTCTTGATGGTGGCAAATAGATGATAGTTCATTGAAGGATCTATAGGCACCTTAAACCTATCCTTGAAAGCTTTCTCTAAGGCATCCCATGAACGGACTGAACCCTGGCCTAGATTGGTGTACCAGTTATAGGCCTCTTCCCCTAAGGAGAATGGAAACAATCTGTATACCACATCTTCATACTAAATTCTATCCCTACAACAGGCTTCCTCGAAGGTTCTGACATGATCACTAGCATCTTGGCATGGATGGTACCTAGGACAAATTTTATCTGGATTTTTAGGCAAACCATGATATGCATTGAAGGCCAATGGTGACTCTATAGCAAAGAATAACATTGGAAAGGGCAGGGGTTGAATCTGGGGTGCAACAGGCTGAGGCTGGGCCTGAGGTGTGATAGGTGGTCTTGTGGGTATTTGAAAGCCAATAGGGGTTACAGGAGCACGCTCTGGTGAGGCTCCTATCGTACTAGAATCAGGGGTGTGGTGAATGTCCACAGTTTTGGGTTTGAATCTCCTGATAGGTAGTTCTTCAAAGAGTCCACTAGATCTAGACCTGGTATTTAGCCTGAAAGCCAGGATTTCTCTAGTTTTCAAGGCAAAATGGCAGGTTTATGGCCAGATTTTGAAACTAACAGGACGTTTAAATAATGTAAGCAAGAATCTATAGTTTCCTTCATCGGCCCTCCTTCTAGTGTCAGTTCTTATGTTGGTGATGATGTTAGTCACAACCAAGCACACAAAACAAAATTCACACAACCCTTATTTATCCTGAAAGATACGATGAATTCAAAGAATTCATGATCCCAAGTCCCCGATGATTAGTTCATAATCTACTGATGTTGCTCTGTGGTTGATGTGTGTTGTTATTTTCCATTTAGGGGTCTTACGTAGATTTATAGATTATGTTTCTGCAACAGTGCTATACAGGGAAGTTACTCTACACAACATATATCTCCAAATGATGTGTCTAAGTTGATATTTGCATGAGTTCTACCCTTATTTGTGATTCTCTACATGACATTTTCAATACTACATGCATTTGGCTCAAAACATGCTAATGATATTCAGTTATCTTCGGGATGTCAGCATATTTCTCTATTCTACTTAATATTTATCATGATGTGCAATTTATGAAAGTGATTTCAATGAAATTAAAATGAGCAAAAGGGTTAGAGAACGAGATTCCTAAAATTACTTGACTGAGATCATTGATCCACATACATGTTCCCATACAACAATGGAGAGAAGAAAACTAAAATCATACTTCACCAAGACTATCCACAAATCCACATGATTCAGTGCAAATCTTTAGGGGAAAAGTTGACAACAACATGCAATGAAATGAAAGTGCTTCTATAGAACACAGCATTCACCAGTACATATCCAGAAATCAACTTGAAGATTACTTAAGTTTCACAATTAGGATGTAATCTAAAGCTTCATCTCCATATAGTATGTTCATAAAATAGGTACATTTACAATGATCTAAGGAGAGAACCTTCAATATTTCAACAATTCAGTCCTTAGTAGTCTTAGTAATCTGATCTCCTACCTAAAATTACTATAGGTCTGATATTGTATAAATGACCTCCTCCCTTTTTCATAGTATCGGGGGCTCAATACATATCTCTAGTTTCTTCCCCAAAAATGGTTCCAAAACCCTAGGAGATCAACGGTCCGCATCTTGAAATGCAGCATCAAACGGTGAGAAATGAATCCCGCCAAGAATTCGAGCAGCATACCCAGACAGGGCACCGCTCGCTCAATAATGTTTCCACCCACCAACTCCTCCACATTGAAAGCTCCATCTCCTTCTGGTGTGTTTGCAATCTCTCGGGATCCGGTACCATCCTACCATTAAAGCTCCATCCTTCTGTTCACCTGCATGCCGCCACTGTGTCGGCAACTCTACTTCTTCAGCTACTCCAACAATCTGCAATAAATAAGTAGGAATGAGCATCATCGTTTAGTAAGTCAGCAGGAAAAATGAACATTTATATTGAAATGGGTTCCAAATGCACAAACACAGCCATCGGGCTCAAAAACCATGCAAATTGCGCATCAAAATGCATATGCAGCGTTAAAACTAGTCGGGTCAACCATCGTTGACCAAAAACATGCATTCGGGCTCCAAAAATGGATTCAAAAATTCAATCGCTTCGCTTTCCCGCCCCTTTTTTCTTGTTTAAATCTTTGTATCTTCTACTATACAAGCCGGACGTGATACATTAGATTAATTAGATTTCAAACTATTTGAATTCTGGCTTGTATGTATAACAATGCATCTTTGATATACAAGCCGGAATTATACAACGAATTAACTCCTTTTTATTCCCTTTTTGCGTCCGTGCAATGTATAAGTTATTGCATATTGGCTTTGTATGTTGAAACATACAAAGCACAAAATATACAAAGACTTAACTCTTTTTAAACTTCTTTTTGTGTCCACGACTTGCACATGAACGTTGTATGTATCATTTGACTTGTATGTTGCGCAACATACAAAGCGCGGATATACAAGCATTATTTCTCTTTTAATAACTTTTTCAAATCCGTGGCTTGCATGTTGGTGATGTATAAAATGCAATGTATGTTACGGAATATACATTGTAGAGTTATACAATGATTTAACTCTTTCTGATAGCCTTTTAGGTCTAGCACAATGCATAAGACACTTGTATCTTGCCAATATAGAAACTGAAAACATACAAGGACTTTAGCTGTTTTAATAGACTTTTAGGTCCGCGACTTGTATATGGATGCTTGTATATTTGTGTTGTATGTAAAAACATACAAATGCCAAATATACAATGATTTAACTCCTTTTATGGTGCTTTCAGGTCTGCGGCCTGCACATTGTAAATGTATCTATCAAATGTATGTCAGATACATACAAACAAAAACATACATGTGACGAACCTAAACAAACATTCATTTCAACTCTTAATTATTTTGGGTCGGCCTTGTATGTACAAATATAACATTAACAAATGCATACAAGGCAAAAAGACATACAATTGACTTTGTGTATGAACCCGACTACTCATGCGACCAAGCATAAAATGACATTTGCATATACAAACGACTTTGTATATGGAAAGCGATATACAAAGGTCTTTGTATACAAGCGAACTCGCATACAAAGGGCCTTGTATATGCAACCCGATATACAAACATACTTGTTTATGCAAACAGTAAACACTTCCCTTGTACATTTTACCAAAATGCTCATAACTTGCAAAATATGGTGAATTTTAAGATGGTTCAAAAAGCAACCCTAGCTCATTTTTGACAAGGAATCCAACCATACTATGGACTGGTATTGAAAATACATTTTTCTCTATTTTTATCAAGGTTTGCAATTTTCACTCACTTTTCCCCTTTACCACCAAGCAAAACAACACACACAAGAAAAAAGCAAAAAAGCCACAGCAGGGGTCCTTATTTTGCCAAGGAGTAAAATGAGGTGTGTTGTGAACATCACAACATATTTCTAATAAACCATTTCTATTATACATTTCAACATCTAACAATGCCCTAGTAGCTTTGTTAGCACAGCATAATGATGCAGGTAAAGAATGTGTTGTCTATTACATCAGTCGTACTTTGCTCGATTATGAAGTGTGATACACAGTCATAGAAAAGCATTGCTTAGATTTAGTGTTTGCCACTCAAAAGCTTAGACATTATCTCTTAAATGCTGAAGTGCATGTAATGGTAAAATTTGATTCTTTCAAACACCTCTTTGCAAGAGCAGATTTATCAGGTCACCTTGCTAAATGGGTTATGTTGTTAACAGAATTCGATCTCAAATTTATTTCACAAAAAGCAATTAAAGGGCAAGTGATAGCTGATCAGTTAGTTGAAGCTCCCTCACCCTTTTCTATACAAAATGTTGATGCTTTCCTCGATGAATAGATTTTAACAATCTCTACAGATGAAAAATGGGAGTTATACTTTGACAGATCAAAATGTCGAATGGGCTCTGGGGCTGATGTTATATTAATACCTCCCATCGGTAAGCCAATTCCATTATCTTATCACTTAGATTTCTTATACACAAACAATATAGTTGAATACGAAGCTCTTATCGTGGACTTCATCTAAACTTTGCTCTTAACATCAAAAACATTACAATATAAGATGATTCTCAATTAATTGTTAAACAAATCATGGGATTGTATCAAACTAAGCACAATAAGCTTTCTCAATATCGTGAGTTTGCATTATCTCTCTTAAAACAATTTACATCATATACGATCGATACCATTCCTAGGAAAGATAACCAACATGCATATGCAATGGCAAGCGTAGCTTCCCTTATATCCCCAGATGATTCTCCTAAGGAACTTACCTTCATTGTTCATAATCTTAAGACACTGATAATTGAAAACCCTATAGTTGCAAATTCAAAACTCTGTGGTAATACATACACTGATGAATGGTTCTCCTACATATTCAATTATTTACATGATGGAACCATTTTGGACTTGACATCTAAGAAAGCTTGACTCCATTTACGTAAACTAGCAGTGTGATACATTATATTATTGAATGTCTTGTATCAACGAAGTTATAATGGTGTTTTACTTTGATGTTTAAGTAATGCAAAGATTCTGATAGCTTTAGAAGAAGCTCACTCTGGTGCCTGTGGAGGGCATTTCGGTGGAAAATCATTGGTGCAAAAATTGTTACGTATGGGGTACTACTAGTAGCACATGGAACAAGATTCCTTTGCTTACGTCAAGATATGCTTGCAATGTCAACAACATAAACACCTCATCCATGCTCCTGCTCAAGAGTTTTGTGCCCAAGTGTCACCATGGCCATTTTCTATCTGGGGCTTAGATCTTGTAGGTAAAATTTCCCTGCCCTCCTCTTAGGGACATACATTTATCATTACTGCTACTGATTATTTTACAAAATGGGTCGAAGCAGTCCCTCTACGATCCACGACTGCTGATGTAATCTGTCGATTCATACAACATAACATAATTTCTTAATTTGGAATACCTTCCTCAGTTTCAGACAATGGTACACCATTTAAGAACAAGGATGTGGAAAATTTCCTTGTCCTCCTCTCAGGGACATATGTTTATCATTACTACTACTGATTATTTTACAAAATGGGTCTAAGCGATCCCTTTGCGATCCACGACCACTGATGTAATATGTCGATTCATACAAGATAACATAATTTCTCAATTTGGAATACTTTCCTCCTTGGTTTTGGACAATGGTACACCATTTAAAAACAAGGATGTGAAAAAGTTCCTTGAAAAATATCATATATAACATCGCCTCTCTACACCTTACTACCCTTAATAAAATGGCCAAGCAGAAGCTTCAAAAAAGGTTATTGGATAGATTTTATGGAAAATTGTTAATAAACATCAAAAAGATTGGCATATGTAATTATCCTATGCACTATGGGCCTACAGAACAAGCATTTGAATGGCTACAGGTAACACACCGCATAATCTCATCTATGGCACAGATGCGATAATGCCCTTGGAGTTAGAAATTCCTTCCTTGCAAATTTCCCTAAGAGGCATCATGGATGATAACATAGAACGAGAGAAAAAATTACATGAACTTGAGATGCTTGATGAAAGATGTATTAACACTCTTGAACATCTCAAGGTTTATAAAAAAGGAATACAATGAGCCTACAATGCTCAAGTCATACAACATTCATTTAATGTTGGGGACTTGGTTCTTTATGAAAATCAATGCAATGTAAATGCACCGCCTGGTGAAAAAGGTAAGTTCAACCCTAATTGGCTTGGACCTTACATAATCATTGAAACCTTTAGATCCAGAGCATATAAATTAGCTAATGAGCAAGGCACGCCGCTTAAAGAACCTATTAATGTGGCATACCTCAAAAGACTTTATGTTTAAAGAACTAATGTCAAATGTTCATAAGCTAATTTAGCACATATATTAGTTTCAATTTTGACAAGATAGTATTGTTTTGTCTTAATTCATTTCACATTATATCTTTGTTCAGTTGATCATTGTTGCATCATGTTTAAAGTAATAATTGCTTAGATCACTTTTGTATTAATTGAATATAGCATGAAAGTTAAAAGTTATGTGTAAGATAATTAATCATTGTGTTTGTTACTACATTTTTTTTTAGAATTGTTAGTAAACCACAATAGTATTAATTATAGCATTTAGACATCCTCACTAGTTGCATTTTTACAAAAATCACATGTGATAGATCAAAAGCCATTACACATAGATAAAAAGAAGTAAACACCATATATATAGCTCAGTTTCATGTATACATTTGAATTGACTACCCCTCAAAACAAAATGGGATGTCATAGTGCCTAATAGTCTATGAATCACATAGCTGAGCCTCGATCGTTAGTACCCTTAGGCCCTCGTGGTGTGCGAGTGACAAAAGCTTGACCATGTGTGGCTACGGATCGCGAATGACTCCTAGAGACACTTAGAAATCATAACCCCTTGATCTTGCCTCTCATCTCTATCATCTGCTCATGTGCCTCTTGGTACATCCTATGGTACCGGTCTCTCTTAGCCTGAACCCTATCTCTGTCAGCTCTTGCCTACTGGACCTCCCACAGTAAGAACTCGCTGACAACTGGCTCTCCCTCTGATGTAGGAACTACTACCGTCTACTCTCGCTGTGCCCTAAGATCAATCTCAGTGCGCTTAGCTCTCTATTGAAATTCCTCTCTCTCATGCAGACTATTTTAGCATGGCCTCTGTAGCAGTCCTGTATCTAACAAAAGGTATAAAATTTTCAGCATGCCACCTAGCAGATGATTGGGGCAAATCACTTGCCCACACCCATTGCTCTAAGGCATCTATTGGTACTATGTCTCCTATGACATGACTCACAAAGTCTCACCATACATCTGTCCCAACTGCAAAATAAAGGATGAGATAGATGTTAGACTCCCATATAAAAATCACAAATAATAAACTATACCAACACATAAAATACTAAATCCAACCTTACCTAGATCTCCATCTTGCCAGGATGGGTCTCGGATCACCGATGGTGTGATGAGTTGCACTGTTTGATCTGCAGCCAGGGGCATAGACCTACTACTCTCCCCTCACTCTGTCTAACTATGCCTCAACTCATCTATAGGAGTAGGACCATGAGCCTTGGACCACAGTCTCGACTCGGTCTCCTCGTCAGTGTCTACCTCTTATTGGCTCTGTCATGATCTCACTCTAAAGATGTACTATGATGGGACCTCCTTGGACTCATCCTCATCCTCCTCCGTACCCTCCTCAAGATTGTAGTATCCTGCAAAGTCACTGACATCATCCTCCACTGCTGTGTCACTTGCATGACCAGCCCAAGGTCAGGCATCTCCTATAGGATTCCCGGGTGGAAAGATAGGTGCAGGTCATGCTGTGTGCCACCAGGTCTAATATGCTCAGGTACACTTGACATCATCTGCATTTGACACTGGGTCTACATCCTCAGGACCCTCATCATTGCTAAGTGGTACATCTGCTATAGTCATTTGTCAGATAGTATTAGCTCTAACTTGACTCTGAGCTGCACGTGCATAGTTCAGACAAACTACAGGAACATCCTATACCTATCTGAACTGTCGTGCCACTCTGTCAAAGTAAAATGAAGATACAACATGATCGAGGTGACTGACCATCAGCTGATCCCTCTGCTCACCAGGCCATCTGATATAGCCACAATATGTCCTCCAAATGATCTCACCAGGATGTAATATGTCGAATACTACTCTCCAGTATAACAAGTTGCCATGCCTCCAACACCTAACAAGTGGATAGGCATAGACACTTGGATGGGTGAATGTTACCTCTATAGGATAACCCACCGGTCATGTACACCTAATGTGCTCAAAGGCCCAAACCTAGAGTATTGTGCAAACCATCAGACTCTGCATCTCGTAGTGGACATATCACCCTAAGTCATGGTATAGGTGCGCAAGCATACTATGCTCCCATGCATAGACCGTCTGATGCTCCTCCATCGCTCTGATAGTATGAATGAGACCCCCATGAAGGTGAGTGCCTCATCCATCTGGTGTGATAGCTAGTGCAACCATAACAATCATGATCCTCCATAGTAAGGGAATGTCTCTGCATTCCTTGCTCTAGTAAATGGAGCTAAATGTTTCCTCGCTCTGCCTGTGAAATAGTGTGACCCAAGCAATATAACTGACTCTCACGAGTATACTCCGCTGAGTGATGTCCAACAATCCTCATAGTCTCTCCTTAGATTGGCAGTTGAAGGATCCTAAATACGTCCTCTAGTGTGATGGTAATCTCACCAGTCCATAAATGGAATGTGGATTTATCTACGTCCCATCTCTCCATTAGTGCCATAAGCATCGCATAGTGGAATTTGATTGTGGGCATCTCAAACACCCACCATAGGCCCATCATCTGTAAATTCTCTCTCTACAGTAGTCGAAGTGCTAGCACGCTCTCATAGAAGTGCCATCAGATGACCACCTGTGTGCTCACGCATCTCTGGGACATCTTGCAGATTGGAAAGAAAGCAAGAGTATCAGAATACCCTCTTGAAACCAAAATAAGCTAACACGAACTAAGTAGAGTGCCTATTCCTAGGGCCTGTGTCCTCTGTGGACCAAGGTGCCCCAGGAAGACTAGGGTGCCCCAGAGGGACACTGGCACCCCTGTGGGACTAGGGCACCCCAGAGAGACTCTGGCGCCCTAGGTGGACCCAGGCACCCATGTCTGGGAACCCTGCCCACCTTCCCCTCTTGTCATAGACATTGATAAACATGAAAGAAAAAGTACAATGAAGGATGACAAAAGGATGGAATCAAGACCCTACCTTGGCCTCGAAGCGTCTCTCCACCACTCAGGCTTTGAGCATCTCCATTTGTGGTGGATGGTATGGACGTTAGCTCGGTATGGTCATTCTCCTATTCTCCTTCTCTCTCTGCAATGATAAGAAACAAGAATGAGTTAAGCGATAAGTGACAACTCCCTTTTACATAAAGTAAGTGAGTGAGAAATCCTATCCCTAAATAGGTGCAAAAGTGCGCTCTTTCACTCTTTAGCCTTTTTCTTGAGTTGTCAAACTCTGATTTCAGTGTCGTTTGTTTACATTGGAATCTTGGCTATGCTCCCTTTCTTCCCCAATGTGGCATTTGAGCGTTGTTTCTTCAAATGAACCTCACAACACATTTCCCTTGAAATTGGCACATGGATATCTCCTTGTTTCTACTCTCAGACTAAGAAAATAGAAAAAGGGGGGGCATATATCTCCCTCAATTTCCTCCGTGCCTCATCACTCAACCCCCTTAGTTTTTTTTTTATACTAACTCATTGGTGGTGGTTACAAGTTGATTTGATTTTGATTTCTCTAACAAATGTTCCTTTGCAGGATGTAGTTCCTAACTTTGTGGTCTTGCAGGATTACAGACTTGGGGGCTTCTTCCTTCTCAGTGACAATGCTTTGGCTTCCTCTACAGTATCCGTTTAGGTATCCTTTTCATGATTGATGTATTTACTTTCCTTTAGTTGCATATGCACGTAGTGTCATATGGACACTAAAGTGGGGGCTAAATGTAACGTCAGAAATTGTCCTCCTGTATGGAATGGTACAATTTCCCTTAGTTTAGCTCCTCACTCTTGGTGACCTTCCAACCTTTTCATTTCCAACCTTCTCGAAACCCTAATTGACTAATTCTAGGAGTAGTCTATTCACTTTTTGAGGTAACTTATTGATAAAACCCAGAAAGAGATTTGAAACTTGGGTCCCTAGGACCCCCAAAAATGTAGATCTAAGCTGGAATTAGGGGCTAGGACTTGGGTGCCCATGTCCTAGTCCTCCCCCATTTCATGGGATTTTGAATTTTGGTGGGGTGTCAATTCCCACTGAGTGCCTCGGGATTCCATTTCCAAATTCTCAATTTTTGTGTGATATCAAGACGTTATTTCAAAATTTGAATTCCCTAAAGCTAGATATAAAAAGACATTTGCAAATCATTTTATCACACACAATTCTTATGCAAGCTTGATGCCAAAACTCTACTTTAATTTCTATTGATTATCAGTGACTTATTGAAGCTCTTCAAAGTATTCTTTATTTGCTATCTTGGAGATAATGGATGAAGATTAGGAATCAAAATCTTGAGTCTATGTTGCTCTTCCTAGGGTTTGTACACCCTTTGCATGATCAGGAGAAGGGTTGAAGCCTCGAACAACAAGCTTGGAGATCCTTTGTGGACATTGCTAATTCACCTTCTTGTTTATGCAAGTCTTCATTTATCTCATCTCCTTGAGGTGAAGTTGTATGTGTTTATTGATGCAAAGCAAGTTGTTGATCTTCCCTTGATTGAGACATCTAGGGTTTGATTTTATGCATAACACATTGTTAGGATTGCACACACTTCTGCAAATCTTTATCTCTGACTATTGTTGAGGTAGAAATACCAAAGACAGGGCTTGATTGAGGCAAGCTCCTATATAGCCACAACATCTTCCTTCTTTTGTATGTGCAGATCGTGTTTTGTAGGTGTCGGTAAAAAGAAGCTACAAGAAGAAGGATATTGCAGGTATAGTCATGACAAACTTTCAAATTTTTGGATTCTGAGACTTGTGGGACAATGGAGTTGGCACCCTAGTCCAACTAGGGGTTTATTCCGGGATCTGGAAGCCTTTTAGCAGTCTCAGACACCCCTGTGCAGAAGATTCTTCAATTCAGGAACTTTCAAGACACTAGAGCAGGTGTCCTAGTCCATGCAGCCCTCAAAATTTGAGTACACTATCTCTAAAACCCTCCCTCTGTACTTTTGTACTTAGTTTTGCCAGTTACTTCATCAATTTCTGTATATTGTTAATTTAAGGCATGATTAGGGTTTTACTTGGTTGAAAGGAAAACACTTGATAAAATCTTGATTAGGGCCTTAGGTTTCATAACCACATGAGCGTAAGGGATAGACAAAGTGATTAAAAGCGTGTTTACAAGTTTGGTCTTTGTCCTCCCAATGCTTACTGGTAGAAATGGTAGTATTTAACTTAGTTTAAACCAACTATCAATTTTCACCCTAAACACTTGCCTTTTTGCTTTTTGCACTTTGAGAGAGAAAGAGGTTTTGTAACTCATTGATTATAGATTTTATAGAGATTACAGTAAGTTATAGGTTCCATTTTCTTGTCTTTTATGCAATATTTTCCTTTATTTTTCATTGGAATCAGGTGTTTGCCTTTCCATTAATGCTACTTGTATGAGTGATTTGATGAAATTTTATTGTGTTTAAATATCAAAACCTTTAAAATTATTATCTCATTCTTACTTGCAAGTGTTAAGCGGAGTGATATCATAGGTCTTAGGTTGTGCTAGTGAAGTCTTTTTCCTTCATAAAGAAGATAATTTCCAGCCTTCCTTAGAAACATTTTTGTGATTACATTGCCAAAAGTGGATTGTGTGGATAGATTTTTGAGATCTATTGTGAGTCAAATTTGCAAGTTTTCCATCAAAATTAGGTGCATCACCACATTTACAGTTTCAGTTTTAGTGTCTCCATTAGATCTTTTTTACCCTTTTCCTATAAAAAAATTATCATTTTATCAAATGGAACTAGCCCATCTAGAGGTTCAAACTCACCATAGGTCACCCACAGCCTTAGTTTGATCCCATGTTTCGAAGGATTGTAGAATTTTCATAGCTTTGCATAAGGGTGCAATCTTAATTGACAACAATTTTTGGCACGCCCGGTGGGACTTTGAACTAATTTTAAGTTCAAAAAAAACTTATTTATTGTTGTTGTTTTGGTATGATCAGTAGTTAATACAACCTTTTTAGAGGTGTTATTTCAAAATACCTAGCGACTCTATCTTTCTAGTTTTAATAGATCAAATTTTTGCTACCTATGAGAAGAATTTCATAGTTTCAGGTTTCAGTTTGTTTTCAATCTTTTGAATGAGTAGGCATGTCTACCTTTCATGGGAACATGTCATATCATCCATCATATCATGAAAATGCTACTAATCCTCCATCTTATCAGCCATATCAGATCAACCATGCTGTTGGTTTCATCCCTAATTCCTTTGATTTTCAAAGAAACCAGCATGCACAGTACTCTTGCCTCCCACCCACCCCTGCTCAACCTTCATATCATCATGCATATGTCCAAAACCAACCTCAAGAAATATATCTGATATCATATCAACTCAAACAGTATCACCTCCAAGGGGATGAATATATAAAGAATAGCATGAATGAAACAAAAAACACATTGCTAGAAATCACAAAGAAGATAGAGGAGTTCAAGAGGCAGCAAGAATATGAGCAGCAGCAGCAGGAACTAGATTATCAAGCCTATCTTCATGAGCAGGAGTTGGAGGCACAAAGGATATAGTTTGAAGAGGGTCTTAGGAGGGAGATAGTAGTAAAAGAGGAGAAGATGAAGTTTTTGCTTGCACAAGTACAAAGGCAAACGATCTAGATAGCTACATTCATTCCAGATTAGCCTATTCAAAATGAGGTTAGTAGGTATCAAATTCCAAGTTTCAAAAGTTTTGATTATGCTTAGGAACCTATTTGCATTCAAAATCAGTGCATTAATCCTCAGTATCAATCACATCAAGTCCCTGAACCAAGTAATCACAGTTTTGAGCAGCCATGGCAGCCTTCTTGGACCAAGCATCCTGATAATAAAATGCCAAATCTTATTAAGGCTACCCCTTCCATACCAATCCAAAATCAGAAGGAGGAAAAGGTAGTAGTTTCTGAGCCAATCAAGATTCCAAGTTGGTATAGTGACAAGAGAAAAAGGTTTTAGAGCCCAAGCCAATCAAGATTCCAAGTTTCAACACAACAGCTAAAGTTTCTCGCAGTCCTTCTTGTCCCACCAAATCAGAAAAATTAGATGTGGAGCAAGAGGTTGCTACTATTTTTACTGTGTCCCCAGCTGAAAATGAGCATAATGCATATGAAGAGGATGTTGGTTCAGATTTGAAACTCAATCGTTAGCAATTCAATTCATTTGAAAAGTTTTCTAATGTTGTTTATAAAATGACTGAAAGCAGAGTATAGAGATCACAAGGTGAAAATCTTCTGTTGCAAAGACAAAATGCCCAAGTTCCATTGGAGGGAGCCCCATGTGATGAGGAAAAACTAATTTCTTTGTTTGATCAATTACCTAGTTTCATTGAACTAGATGAGGCAAACATACCAATAGCAGTTTCAGAACAGTTGATTGAAGCTAAGCAGTCTAACAATCTGATCTTTCATCAAATAGAAGAGTGTGAAGGTAAACCTATCATGCAAATTATAGAGCTAGTTGAGATCTGTTATGAGGTAATAAATAGTCCTCCTTTACCAAAAATTCAAGAGGAATGTGATGAATTTTCATCTTGGGATGATCTTGAGTCCTTTGTGTCAAACTTAGATGGTAAACAAGATCAGATTAACCATGTTTTTGTGAAAGAACTAGAGAATGAGTCTTAGGATCTAGCTAATTTGTTTGATGAACTTCCAAAATTTATGGATGAAAATGAAGATATCACATGCATCCTAACATCTATGCCTAGTAATTAACAACTGGATAATATACCTCATATGGTTTCAGTGCAAAATTATTAGTTGGATGAGAGCATGTTTTTAGGTATCATAGAGGATTTTTGTTCTAACATTGATAATGATCTGATACTATGTGAATTAGCACTATGTGATCAATATGATCAAATCAAAGGAGCAGAAAAATCTTCATTCCAATCCTGTGAAGTAACTTTTTCAAATCATTTTCAAATTGCAATTGAAAATAGGACAGCAAATCTAAAGCAACAAACCATGAGTATCAGCCAAAGGTTCATCATTGCAAGAGGGTGTCCAATTAGAGATTTAGCTATCAGAGAGCTAAATAAGGAGGTACAGATTGTTGTTTTACCTATAGAGTAGATTTCAGCCTCAGAACAACAAAATCAGATCATCTTTTTATCCCATAACAGAGGTATACATGATCAGGTCCAGATGCTCAGTGAATTTGTCTACATTTGTTATGAAGCATCACAAAAAATTATTTAGTATCTTCTTGAGCTTCATCTAAATTTAGCTTCTCATAGGCATATGAATCAGTGTCCCTTGTTGAGAAAGGGAAGATATTTTAACTAAACAGTTAATGGATTTTTTTGACCAGTAACAATGACTGGTTAGAGTAGGTTAGAGTAGAATTTCAGTTCATTTATTGTTTTGTTTTCCAAGAAGTACTTTTCCACATTTTTGTTGACTATGTCTTAAGCAAGCCAAAATAGTTCAAGTTTCAGTTTTGTTTGCTGCTGTTGTTTTTATTAGTTTGAGTTGTAGAAAGTTTTTCAAAGTTTTAGGTAGGCAAAGACTCATATGCCTAATGCAATTGCAAGGCTAATGGTTCTAATTTGTTTAGTAGGCAAACACCCTTGAGAGGTCGCCAGAAATTTTACTAAATTATGTTCACACCTAATTTAATTAGACCTGATTTGCAGGTTATTTCAAAAGGAGTAAAAGAAAACTTTTAAGTTAATGCAATTAGTGAATATATAATGTCTTGACAAGAGAAAATAAGGATCAATTGACATGATAATCTTATAGTCCAATCAGTACTGTGAAACCATCATGACAATTGAATATCTAATGGCAAGATATCAGACAATCAATGAAAGACACATAATCTAACTAGTTTTATCTTTCAGTTATGAGACAATTGAATTATTCAGGTGATCACAATTCAGTGTAAAAGAAAGGTATTTATAAAACTATCATTTCATATCATAATTTGAACATATGTTTCATATCAGTTTCAGTTATTCTATCCTATGCATTTGATTCAAATAGAAACATACATAATTCATTTGCATAACGTAATGTAACTGATCATGTTTAAAGAAATGTTTAAATGTGCCCCACACAAGCCGTGGGAGTGACTAAACTGAGCAATGCAAACATATGCAAGCTATAGCTCTAATGATAAAAGGAAATGAGAAAGAACACATGAGAATATTAAATATCCATCATTTCCTTTGATCAGAAGGTTGATGTCATCAGTTGAGAGCTAGTCGTCATGTCCTTATGTTCAGCGCCTGATCATGATAGTGTACCTACAAAAATTTGGGGAAGGCCCTGTTAGAAGCTCTAGATATTTAAAATTATCACATGCTTTTATCAACAGACATATCAACTTGCAGACATTATGCATTTCATGTGAATGGATCAAATCAGGCATGTTGAATAAATCAGATCATAATGAGAAAGGACAATTAACTTCAAGAGGTATGTTTTTATGCTAACTTGTTTGTTCACTATGCAGGTATAGGAAAAGTAATGTTGCTGATTCGAAGACATTAAAATATGTGGAGAAAATGTGGCTCCCACAAGGGTTGAGCCCAACATGTTTTCCTTTTTATTCATTTAAAAAGAATATCAGATTGAAAGATAGGATGCATCATTCAAGATAATATTACACATCATAGCAGTCAACTTGTAAAAGAGTGAAGTCATTATGATAAAGGTGAAAAGGAGTAGTTGCTCCTATAAACTATGCCCACTTGATAAACAGACTGTTAAAATCAGATCATACATGTGTAAATTTCTTCATTACATGTTACAAGAGAAGCAGTGATCCTTATTAAGTGCCATGCAAGTACAAGTGCATTGATTAGAGAAGTGATTTTAGTCATATAAAGGTATTTTCCTTTTATTTTTGATTTCAATTGAAGTGATTTTTCTGTTTCAGAAAAATCATGTGTTGTTTCAACATATAGATATCATATCTTTTTATACATGACTATAATCAGACTTTAGATGTCATAAAATTGCATAAGTTCAATGAAGGAGAGACTTGCAATAATCAAATGAATGAATTTTTTCCATTACTATCATTATGGAAACAAATAGTAGTCCCATTAAGTGCAGATTTACATGAGGCAAAGGCTACAAGAGCCATTATAAAATGACAAGTTGTCATGTATATTTTAGTATGCAAAAGTTATGATTCATAACAGCATACAAGAAATAGATCAGAGGAGTAGTCACCAATCATATGCCTTTTGAATGCTATGAAGGAGTTCAGATCAATGACTGGAGCAGAGTATAGTCAAGCATTCCTATGTGTTACAAGATAAGCAAAAGTCATTAAGTCATTGATCAAGATATAGATCATGGAACAGCCAAGACACATTTTCTTTCATTCATCTACAGGAGGTAAATCAGAGCAATAAGAGGCTTCATAAAGTTGTTCATTTCTTCCTTCACCATAAAATGTCTCATACAGAAGAATAGATGAGTCAACGAGAGTAGTATGACACTTTAGAATGACATCCTTACCTCTTCTCTATGTCATAAACAAAGACAAGTACAGACAACATGAAACATGGTAATAGATCAAAGAAAAGAGTTAAGAAATGTACAAGGGAACATTATAGAGAACACAATTATACAGGCCATGGCTAGTAAAGGGCCTTTCTGTGCAAAGGAATGAACAAAACCCATTTTTACATCATGTAACCCTTGTTGCATTTTTATACAGCCAAGGTGAATACTACACAGAAGATGAAAATGACAAAGTACAGATGATAGTATTGGAAGGTAGCTACAGATGAAGGAATGATAACAGATTTCAGTTTAAAGATCTAGCCCTGTAGTATTCTTCATGATATTCAAGTGAAAGAAAGAATATAAGATGTAGATTAAAAGAGTATACTGTTACAAATTGAGCAGTAAGTGTTTATTTCATTCAAATCTTAAAACCCTCATCACAGTTTTGAAACCCTCATCACTATATTCAAAACCCTTGTGCTATTTTATATATGCCAAGAAAATAAATTCTATAGAAGGGAGATATTATCATAGCCATGATCAAGAAGACATATTTCATTAAAAAATATTAACACCCATATGGACATTCTGAAAGCCCTTATTTTTTTTGCATCTATAGTTAAAGGAGAGATATACATGAAGCAAGAAATGAAATGGTCGTGGCCAAGAGAGCCTCTATTCTCAAAAAAGGTCGAAACCCTTTGTTATATTTTTGAAAAAACCTTAAAAAATCTGTGTCTACAGAGAAGCTGAGCTATAGAGAAGGAGGTCACAGCCATGGCCGTGACAGTTAAGCCATCTTTCAAGAGAAAACAAAGAAACCCATATGAATATAATATACCCTTGTCATTTTTTCAGTTATAGAGACTAAAGAATGAAATGTAGAGCCTAGGAAAGGAGCTTACCTCATTTGTCTTGGATGCAGAGCTATATCAGGTCATGACCTCTTTTTGTTTAAAGCTCTCATGATAAAAGTTTACAGCTGCAAGCGAGATAACATAGGAACAAAGAAAGGTTGTTAAGAGTAGATAGTGTATGCATAGCCACAACTAGAGATGAAAGAAAGCCACAAAAATAACAATGAATGGCTGATAGAAACCAAAAAAGATATGCTCACCTTCCACCTAGATAAAAATCTAATGAAAATGCCAGAGTTTTGACTAAGATGAAGGTAGAAAAACCAGAAACTATGCTTTTTCCTTCAAACCTTAGCGGCGGCCAAGTGAGTTGTAGAGCCGAATTCAGATGAAAACAAAATGAGGAATGAAGTAACTTTTAGGGTTAAGTTGTTATTTTTGTTTGAGTAATATCTTTTTTTGTCATTTTTTGACTTTACAGAAAAGCAAATCATTTACCATATCTCCATATCATGGTCAAGAACTCATTTCTTGATGATACCTAATGATAATGCCAAAGAGGAGCCCGTGGGCCAAGATACATGATTCTTTTTACATTTGAATTTCCAATAAAGTCAAAGGGTTGAGATCATTATAAGGCAAGGCTTTAGTGCCTTTTTATTTTCTTATCTCATGGAGGTTGACAAAACATGGTCGAAGATGCCTTTTGGCATAATGCAAAACAAGTCAACGAATCCAAGATTCCTTATATTCATGCATAATGACCAAATGTGGTATATTTTATTTTGTCTTATGCATTGAGATGTTTATAAAGTCAAAACAAGAAACATCGTATAGAGACTGGGTCACGTAAAAGATGGTAAGTGCATTATGAAGACAAATGATATGAGGATAAGGTAATGCATGAAAAAGACAAATACATGGAGATATGAAGATAAAGGGTGAGATGGAAGGAATATGGACAAGTTAAAGAGATTTTTGCATGGTGATATTGCATGATACAATATAGGGATAATGATGCATATGAGTTGCAACTTAAGTATTGTTTTCTTTTGCAAATGTAATAGAGGCATGGGGGTATTTTTGCCTTGGTGCATGTGAGATGCAACTAGGAGGTTATTTTTGCACGGAGCTATAAGGTTTTCAAAGGTGTATGATTATAAATTTTGCATGTAAATGACCTATTTTCTTGCATGGAGGCATAGGGGTATTTTCTTTTCTCTCATGTATTAAAACCTATTTTTGGCATCAAATCATACAAAATTATGCAAAATTAGGCAAATGTAAAAGGAGAGAAGGTGTTTGTTTTCTTTTCATCCATCATGCATGATTTTACAACTAATAATCAATGTAAACAAATAAAAAGTAATATTTTATAAAGTAATATTTTTGTTCGAGTAACATCTTCTTTTTTCTCTCATTTTTTGACTTTACAAAAAAATAAATCATTTACCTTATCTCCAAATCGTGGTCAAGAACTCATTTCTTGATTATACCTAATGATAATGCCAAAGAGGGGCCTGTGGGCCAAGATACCTGATTCTTTTTGCATTTAAATTTATAATAAAGTCAAAGGGTTGAGATCATTATAAGGCAAGGATTTAGTGCCTTTTTATTTTCTTATCTCATGGAGGTCGTTAAAACATGGTCGAAGATGCCTTTTGGCATAATGCAAAACAAGTCAACGAATCCAAGATTCCTTATATTCATGCAGAATGACCGAATGTGGTATATTTTCTTTTGCCTTGTGTATTGAGATGTTTATAAAGTCAAAACAAGAAACATCATATGGAGATAGGGTCATGTAAAAGGTGGTAAGTGTATTATGAAGACAAATGATATGAGGATAAGGTAATGCATGAAAAAGACAAATACATGGAGATATGAAGATAAAGGGTGAGATGGCAGGAATATGGACAAGTTAAAGAGATTTTTGCATTTCTTTTGAAAATGTAATAGAGGCAGGGGGTATTTTTGCCTTAGTGCATGTGAGATGCAACTAGGAGGTTATTTTTGCATGGAGCTATAAGGTGGTCAAAGATGTATGATTATAAATTTTGCATGTAAATGACCTATTTTCTTGTATGGAGGCATAGGGGTATTTTCTTTTCTCTCATGTATTGAGACCTATTTTTGGCATCAAATCATGCAAAATTATGCAAAATTAGGCAAATGTAAAAGGAGAGATAAGGTGTTTGTTTTCTTTTCATCCATCATGCATGATTTTACAACTAATAATCAATGTAAACAAATAATAAAGTAATATTTTGTAAATTACTTTATTATTTTGTCACAAGTTGTAAAATCATAGAGTTAGTACAAAGTGTAACTAATAGTAAAGTAATTAGTACCTAATTACTTTATTCTTTGCCTACATGAATTTTGCAATGCAAAATCATGCAAAATGGATGAGTTGAGTTAACTGAGGTTATTTGGAGACTTTTTGCATGATTTGGAGGATAAATTAGAGATTTTTGGTCAACTTCTTTGTCAAACACATGGAGAGGATCAGTTTGGAGCTATTTTTGCTCATTTTGAGGAAGTTTTGACCCTTATTTTTAAGGATTTCTTGGTTTGCTCGTGGATCAAATTGGAGGGCTTATTTTTAGAGGTAGTTAGCTACAGTTACATTTTTCATGCCTCTTAGAGAGAGAAAACTATATATTGTAAAGCAAAACTTAGGTTTTGCTAGTTCTTGCCTTTTTTTCTCTTTACACTTTGAGAGAGAAAGAGATTTTGTAACTCATTGATTACAAATTTTATAGAGATTATAGCAGGTTACAGGTTCCATTTTCTTGTCTTTTATGTAATATTTTCCTTTATTTTTCATTGGAATCAAGTGTTTACCTTTCCATTAATGCTACTTGTATGAGTGATTTGTTGAAATTTTATTGTGTTTAAATATCAAAACCTTTAAAATTATTGTCTCATTCTTACTTGCAAGTGTTAAGCGTAGTGATATCACAGGTCTTAGGTTATGCTACCAAAGTCTTTTTCCTTCATGTTGTGAAAAACCCCTTTTCCTTCATAAAGAAGATAATTTCCAGCCTTCCTTAATAACATTTTTGTGATTACATTGCCAAAAGTGGATTGAGTTGATAGATTTTTGAGATCTATTATGAGTCAGATTTGCAAGTTGTCCATCAAAATTAGATGCATCACCGCATTTACAGTCTCAGTTTTAGTGTTTCCATTAGATCTTTTTTATCCTTTTCCTGCAAAAAATTTACCATTTTATCAAAGGGAACCAACCCATCTCGAGATTCAAGCTCACCATAGGTCATCAACAACCTAAGTTTGATCACATGTTTTGAAGGATTACATAGTTTTCACAGCTTTGCATAAGGGTGAAATCTTAATCGACAACAATAATATCTTGTCGCAGTTGTTCAATTTGTGTATCCAATGCATTTTGGTTGTCTCCTGATCCTTGAAGGGATAACAGTTGAGGAACCTCAGCATATATACCTTTTCCTCATGGATGAGGTGACCCTTCAATATTCTCCTTATCCACTTCTATCATGTCAACTATTTCACTTTAATCAAGATAGTTATCTTCTTGCTCTATTTTATTTTTTATACCATATTGTTCTCACTATGCCTCAGAAATGGAGTGGTGAAAATATGCAAATTCTAATTCAGAGGAGCAACTAACTTATTTCCATTTTCATTCACTCTAGTTACCTATATTATATTAGAATTGATGAGGTCTTGAATTTCATGTTCCAGACGCATACATCGTTCAATGTTGATGCAGAGTAAAGTAACCATTCAGCTTCATACTAGCCTTTAGCATATCACAACACGAACAACACATGGTCTCGGACCCAACAACTTCATTCTACACCTTCAAGGATGCCTAACTGCATCTAACAATCCTTCAATTCTTCTACACAGGACTGCAGGACAGCAATCTTCACTATGCTCTTCATAGACAGTTATAATCTCACTGCTTCATGAGGAGGATGGTCACCATATCCACTTTGTCTTGATCACTATTGGGATAAACCCTATCTCAGACAACTAATCAAGTCTATAACCTGCTAAATCTCTATTATCTTCTTTGGCAAAATAAATGACATGCCAACATACCTGTGCTCTTCTCTTTATTGCTGTCCTCTACTCCATTCCAAGACACAACACTGCAGGGTCATCTACATGACCAAATCAATCAAACTGTCCTCCTACCCTCACAACCTCTACAAGGAATTGTATTACCTAATATACAAACCATTCCATTGATCAGTAACAGAGAGGATCAATGGAATGAAGAAATAACCATCAGACTGTCAGAAGAAGCTCAAAACTAAGTTTCCCAAACCACTTTTAAACAAAGGAGAGATACAGAGGAATGCAAGGGTTTCAAGAGACCAAACAAGTTGCAAGTGACAGGTAGTTCAACCACCTAAACATCCATCACAAATACCCTTCACCCACAGGCCATACAAGTACGGATTTCGCAGGGAAACAGCAAATTTAAAGAAGTGAACAGCAATTCAGAAAAAAACAGTTTTTGGGAAATCGACCATATCTCCCACCTAGATGATCATCAAGATCCCAAACTAGTCTCAAATTAAAGGTACTTCAAAGTACTTTCCATCCATCACAAGTTTTGGCAATAACAAATCCGTACAATCGCGGGTACTGTAGCAAAACAGTGAAGAAAACAGAAAAAAAGCAGAAAAAAATAGTTTTGGGTAAAACAGAGATTGCTCCCTTCAAATTCAACATTAAGACCTCCAATAATCTTTGAATCAAAGGTAATTCAGTCCCCTTTCATCCCATTCTAAATTCATGCCAAATTTATTCCGTACAGGTATGGATTTCTGAGAAACAGTGACGGAAAAAATACTGAAAAACAGTAAAACAGCAAAAAACAGTCTTCTTTCTATTCTTTTTTCCTAAACCTCCGAATGTCTTCCACAATACAATCTCTCTTGGCTTAAAACAAGCCTCAACAATGCTTGAAAAAATGTTTTGCCTTCTAAAACCTTCGATTTCTCTTGTCTTCTTTCTGATTTGTAACTGCTGTTTTAGAAAAGATCAAAAAGGAAACTGTCTTTTTGGACAGCAAGGACTGTTTTTGACTAAATAAAGCTTTGTTTAACTTTTGGTTAACCTTTGGCAAGGTTCTAATCAACTATCAACCTCATGACATGCCTTTAAAGGCTATAAACATAGAAACTTAATGACTACCTATACAAATATCAAAACTTAAATGACTAACCTTGACTAACCTATAACTGTCTTTTGACACAAGACTGTCCTTTAATGTGGAAAAGATTCTTTTAGACCTTTGGACATAGTCCAATTACAAACATGACATTAGTCTTATTATAACATGTAAATGGTCTTAGAGACCTTATTAAACCAAACCAAGACAACTCGAACATTGAACATTAACCAAAGCTAAAACATCTAGGTGCTCCTGCACCATACTCCCCGGCATGATGAAAACTCTTGTCCCAAGAGTTAGGGGATCTGCTCTGTCCATTCTTCCACCGTGGTGGAATGTTCCTCAAACTAGGAAACATGAACTCTCCCAGAGTTATCTTTCTCCGTCTCCAACCTGCATGGCTCCTGTAAACAGTGTTAGAAACATAAAACTTGTTTTGGTGTCCTTGTCTAGGACCCTGTTGCTGCAATGTTGATGTGCTTCTCAACTGGAGCTTCTGATTCATTCCTCCTTGGACCTTCTGTTGTTTGCCTTCCTTCTTCTGGCTCCGTATAGGACACTCAATTTCCCCTACCTTAACATAACTCAAGTCCCAAGCCTGCTGCTCTCTAGGACTGTCATCCACTCTACTCTGTTGCAACTGTTGCTGCTGTGTGCAATCACCCTGAACCTGCACATTCAACTTCAATTTTTCTCCAAAGCAAATTGTAACCTATTCCTTCTTCTCCTCACAAGGTAAAGGAATCAACTTGAACTTCTTACCATCTTTGTGCACTACATAGGTATTAGTATACCCATCATGAATTGTCCTTCTCGAATACTGCCATGGTCTGCCCAAGATTACATGCCCACATGTCATAGGAATAACATCACACAAAACAGAGTCCTGATATGGGCCAATTGTGAAGTCAACATAAGCCTTCTTAGTGACCATTACCTGCTGCTCCTGACTCACCCAAGTGACATGGTAAGGACTGGGATGATCAAAAGTCTTCAACCCCAACTTATTCACCATTTCCCAAGAAACTAAGTTATCATGAGAACCTGAATCTACAATCAACTTGCATATCTTGCCATGGCTCAAACAATTAGTTCTGAAAATAGATACCTGTGGTGGTTGCTGCATCTTACCTCTTTCCACCATGAGCATCTCTCCATCCAGCATAGGAGAGGCTGACGACATTTCTGGTTCTTCTAGCTTCTCCTCCTCTTGTGCCAAGTGAACTCTTTCATCCTTTCTCTTATCAATACCATCCTTCTTAGGACAGTTGAAAGATGTGTGTCCCACCTCATTGCAGTGATAACATCTACCTGTGAATACTCCTCTTCCTGATCCAAATCTACCTCCACCTCTATGTCCACCTCTCTGTTCTGTAGACAACTCCTTACCCTTCTCATTGCTGTTCTGAACTTCACTAGTAGGTTTGCCCCTACCTCTGTTTCCTCTTCCATAACCTCCTTGCCTTTCTTGCTTCCTCTTCACTCTCTCTTCAGCCCTGATGGCTAACTAAAAACACTCTCCAAGTGATTTTGGTACTGCCAACCCAATCTCATCCTGCAAGTTATACCTAAGCCCATTGAGGTACCTTGCCACTTTCTCTTCTTCATCTTCCAATCCACCTCTGATACTAAGCTTATGAAATTGCTCAGTATAGGACATAACATCCATGTCCTTCTGCTTCAGATTCTGTCTCATCCTCTTTGTCTGAATGGAGTAATCAGATGGAAGGAATTGGTCTTTCATCATGTCCTTCATCCTACTCCAAGAAGTGATTTTTGATGCACCTCTAGCCATTCTCTCTGTCTGCACACTACTCCACCAGGTAAGTGTTGTTCCTCTCAGTTTTGTCTTTGCAAACTTGATCTTTTTCTCATCATTCATCTCCTCATATTCAAAAAAATTTTCCAGGGCATCTATCCACCCTAACATTTCTTCACTATCCATCTTCCCCTGATAGATAGGTAAATCTATATTTGCCTTAGTTCCACTTCCTTGGACTGCCTTCAGCAATCTTACAAACTTCTTTTCTTCAGCATCTAACTCATCCTCAGGAGGATTCTCATCTGCATCCTCATCTTCTTCTGACTCACTTTGTTCAACCTCTCTTGGATTCTTCTCTAATGCTTCCAATCTTGCCAAGATTGTTGCATTTTCTCTTCTTACTTGCCTCAGCTCTCTGTCTCTGGCAGCATCATGTTCTCTTCTGTCCCTCAGCTCTTTCTCTCTTGCCTCTAAGGCTTCTCTCAGCTCAGCATTCTCTCTTGCCATCTGGTTCTTTGGAGGCATCTTTACAAACTCTCACAAACCTTATCTTCTTCACAAGATCCACAACACCTTCAAGGATCTACTAGCTAGCTCTGATACCAAAAATGATGCAGAGTAAAGTAACCATTCAGCTTCATACTAGCCTTTAGCATATCGCAACATGACCAACACATGGTCTCGGACCCAACAACTTCATTCTACACCTTCAAGGATGCCTAACTGCATCTAACAATCCTTCAATTCTTCTACACAGGACTACAGGACAGCAATCTTCACTATGCTCTTCATAGACAGTTATAATCTCACTGCTTCATGAGGAGGATGGTCACCATATCCACTTTGTCTTGATCACTATTGGGATAAACGCTATCTCAGACAACTAATCAAGTCTATAACCTGCTAAATCTCTATTATCTTCTTTGGCAAAATAAATGACATGCCAACATACCTGTGCTCTTCTCTTTATTGATGTCCTCTACTCCATTCCAAGACACAACACTGCAGGGTCATCTACATGACCAAATCAATCAAACTGTCCTCCTACTCTCACAACCTCTACAAGGCATTGTATTACCTAATATACAAACCATTCCATTGATCAGTAACAGAGAGGATCAATGGAATGAAGAAATAACCATCAAACTGTCAGAAGAAGCTCAAAACTAAGTTTCCCAAACCACTTTTAAACAAAGGAGAGATACAGAGGAATGCAAGGGTTTCAAGAGACCAAACAAGTTGCAAGTGACAGGTAGTTCAACCACCTAAACATCCATCACAAATACCCTTCACCCACAGGCCATACAAGTACGGATTTCGCAGGGAAACAGCAAATTTAAAGAAGTGAACAGCAATTCAGAAAAAAACAGTTTTTGGGAAATCGACCATATCTCCCACCTAGATGATCATCAAGATCCCAAACTAGTCTCAAATTAAAGGTACTTCAAAGTACTTTCCATCCATCACAAGTTTTGGCAATAACAAATCCGTACAATCGCGGGTACTGTAGCAAAACAGTGAAGAAAACAGAAAAAAAGCAGAAAAAAATAGTTTTGGGTAAAACAGAGATTGCTCCCTTCAAATTCAACATTAAGACCTCCAATAAGCTTTGAATCAAACTTAATTCAGTCCCCTTTCATCCCATTCCAAATTCATGCCAAATTTATTCCGTACAGGTACGGATTTCTGAGAAATAGTGACAGAAAAAATACTGAAAAACAGTAAAACAGCAAAAAACAGTCTTCTTTCTATTCTTTTTTCCTAAACCTCTGAATGTCTTCCACAATACAATCTCTCTTGGCTTAAAACAAGCCTCAACAATGCTTGAAAAAACATTTTGCCTTCTAAAACCTTCGATTTCTCTTGTCTTCTTTCTGATTTGTAACTGCTGTTTTAGAAAAGATCAAAAAGGAAACTGTCTTTTTGGACAGCAAGGACTGTTTTTGACTAAATAAAGCTTTGTTTAACTTTTGGTTAACCTTTGGCAAGGTTCTAATCAATTATCAACCTCATGACATGCCTTTAAAGGCTATAAACATAGAAACTTAATGACTACCTATACAAATATCAAAACTTAAATGACTAACCTTGACTAACCTATAACTGTCTTTTGACACAAGACTGTCCTTTAATATGGAAAAGATTCTTTTAGACCTTTGGACATAGTCCAATTACAAACATGACATTAGTCTTATTATAACATGTAAATCGTCTTAGAGACCTTATTAAACCAAACCAAGACAACTCAAACATTTAACATTAACCAAAGCTAAAACATCTAGGTGCTCCTGCACCAAATGTCATGTCTTGTCGATCGGTGATACTGATAGAAAGCATTAGCATCAAAATTAGGTCCTTGTATCCTATTACTATCAAGTGGTTTCATAAGAGGAAGCTTTAGAAGATTGTTTCTTACTGCCTGATTCATCATTGATTGAAGAGATTCAAATAATGGAGTAAATTATCTTTGTTGTTGTCTAATTTGAAACGGTGCCCATTTAGCATTACTAATAGTGGACACTTGGGATTGAAAATTGTTTGAATGTTGTCCATTGATCTTGATGAAACTCTTGTTATTCCTCTTAAAGTTGTTTTGTGAAGGTCCAGCCATGGATTGACCAACTTGAGCCAATGAGTTTTGATTTTCATACTGACTAGACGAAAGCTGGTAATCATGAAGGGTTGTGCATAAATGTTGAAAAGAGATATACTTCATCAAGAGGATTTTATCACAAATGTTAGGTTGTAAATTTGTAATGAATACTTTATGAAGATCTTCATCTTTAATCAGGTATTGTATTTATGAGATGAGACCTTGATATCAACTGATGAATTCCATTAATTTCTCTTTGGAACCTTGTTTACAATGAACCAAGTCAACAAGGAGACCATAGTTCCAACGTTTTCTTGGAAATATTGTAAGAATTGATCAACTAGTTGTGAGAAAGAGTTTATTGAATTCGGAGATAATGAGCAAAACCATTCCAAAGTAGTATCTTTGAGAGATCATGGGGAGAGTTTTGCTAGCAAGTCCTCTTCAAAGAAGAAATCACTACACATCATTGTGAATGCTACCACATGAGTATTTGGATCACCTTTACCACCATATTTTTCAAAACAAGGAGTCTCAAATTTTTTTAGGCATAGGAGTTTTGAAGATTGCATAAGATAAAGCACTGTGGGCATGATATGTTGGTAAAGTTGTTTGGGAAGAATTAGTCGAGTTTGTCATCTTCTATTGTAAAGAAGTCATTCTTTGCAAAAGTTGATTTAAAAGGGCATCATTAGGAGATGCAGTTTATTGTTGAGAAGAATTAGAAGCTGTGGTCATGAAGTTTTGAGGTGATTGGTTGTGAGTGGTATTGAAAAGAGGTTGAGAATAATTGTGAGTGAAAGGTGGTTGAGAATAATTGTGAGTGAAAGGTGGTTGAGAATAATTGTAAGTAAAAAGTGGTTGAGAATAGGTGGAATGTAGAGGTGGTTGAGAGTGATTATTCATATAAGAAGTCACCCTAGGTGCCAAATTTTGATAATTGAATCTCATAGCCTTGTAATTCTATGAATTAATTCCATTAGATACTCCAATACTAGTGGTAAAATTACTACAATCTTTTGCATTAGTAGTCGGAATTGATAATGTAAAAGTAGACATTCTAGTAGTCGGTATAAGTGTCAATACTTGTGTATAAGTCAGTGATGACATATTATTAATGATATTTGCACAATTATCCATAGGAATAACATTATGATTCACTATATGCGCTAAGCCACGGAGCATGTTAACACCATATTTTCCTTCTTTTAACAACTCTCTCAATTATGAACAACAAGAACGGCTTCTTCTGCTATCCTTTCTTTTTCAACAAATGCTTGAAAATTAGCTAGTTCTTTATCAAGTTGTTGAATTTTCTCCTCAAGTACATGTGTTATGAATTCAATAGGATCTTCAAAATCATGAAATGTTTGTTCTTTCATTGTAGTTGTAGGAGGTATGATATCTTGCAAAGTTTGTGTTTCTCCTTTTGTAAAGTAGGTGTTCAATAGATTTTCCGATGTTGGCACACCATTGCTATCGGGAGCACTAGAACCCATTAATCTAAGACTTCTCCTTAGAGGGATGTTTCTATTAGGGTAGAAGGTTATACAACTTATTAAAAACAATACAACACTCAATGCACAAACTAATAGAACAAACCAAAGGAGCAAGATATACTTGTTGAAATACACAATGTGTAGTTTAGCAAATATGCCAATTTTCAATATAGAGCATTAAATGATGCCAAATTTTCAAATGATAGATGAATATATGTTTTAAAATGAATTTAATATCTGAAATGAAAGATATTTATGAAAAATGCAATGAAACAAAGTAAAATTATGCTTGCTTATGCACCTAAAATGCTTAATTTTTCCACTTTTTTCAATGTAAATACACAAAAAATGCTATAAAATTATGCACAATGATAGATGAATAAGGCCTAATCTTATTTAAATTGTAAAATAGCTCAGATAAGATTTTAAAATTATGCCAACATGCTACAATTCTCAATGCAAAGTTGAAATTAAGGCAAGATGAATGAATATGCTTATTTTTGTTGAAATACACAATGTTTAAATGTAAAATTTGAAATGTAGATGCAAAAACACACAATGATGAAACACTACAGTCCAAAATAAGATTTTAAAAAGTGTTAAAATGAGTAATAAAATCTAAAACATGATTTTAATTACAAACCCTAGCTTTTGGAATTACTAGGTTATATGAAAAATGCAACATTTCAAGCAAAATGCAAGGTAAATTATGATAAAAAGATGAAATGCTGCAATTTATCTCAGATCTGATGTAAATATCATAAAATTAAGTTTTTTCAATTATATGCAAGGAAAATATGCAAAACTATGACTTAATGCAAGCTAAAAATTCCTATTTTTTTCAAAATTTTCAAATTTATGCAAGATTTTCAAACGTATGAAGATGAAAATGAAATGTATGAATGAAAATCTGATTACAACACTTAGCAAGGTGCAAATTTAGAAAAAGCATAGGTTCACCAAAATGTTATATAGGAAAAGTGGGAATGATGATGTTGAGTAGTGTTTTAGATAGATTTAATCAAACCCACTTTTCACATATAATCATTCAAGAACATAAACTGAGCTCAGTCACTTCTCTTACAAGAGGAATTAGCTACAGGTTTGGTGTCACTTTTCAATTATAAGGAAAGTTGGAATATGTTGATAATTTGTTAAACCCTAATCCAATTAAGCCTTAAAGCCCTAATTATATGAAATCATAAACAAATGAACAAAACATGACAAATGATCACATGGGAAGGCACTAAATATAGATTAGAAACATACCATGATTCAAATTATAGAAAGAAAAAACTTTGGGAATACTAGGGCGGGGGCCCTAGTCCAATAGGCAACTTTTCCAACACCATTGTTAGATAGAGTGTGTGTCCTTGGTGGACAGAGCCAAAAACAAATGATAAGATAGATTGATTGAAACACAAAGTAGATATCACCTCAGAGGTGAAGCCTTCACGGAGAGATTAAGATCTTTCACACCATGAGGAGATGGATTGATGGAGCCAAATCTACAACAAAACACATAAAAACACAACACAATACTACTCTACAACACAATGAAAGCCTTGAATATTTTTACCTCAATATCACAAGTTCACATTATCCATCTCTAGTTAAAATGAAGTTCTAAACTTGTTTATATATGCATTCCCACTAACATTCATAATTCAAATTGAAAAATCCAACAAAGGGAAACCTTTTAACAGCCACTTTACTAACAATTTAAATTTGGGTCCCGACAAAATAGGTCTAGACTAGGGTGCAGGTGCCCAAGTCTAGGGGCTTATTTTTGGTCTAGATTAAGCATTAATATATGCCCCTAATCCCCATTTGTCATGGGTTCCAGTGGATTTTGCTCCATGATAGGTTTTACACATGCATGATTAATCTAAGGGGACCTAGGAGTTAAACTTAGGAGGTAAAAGTCCAAGGGGGACATTTTATGACATAATAGTAAAAACCACCATTTTGTAGCACTTCTTTCATGAATTTCATTGCAACTATTATCCAAGTCCACTAGGAGAATAATTAGTTAATATTTTCTCTCATCCACCCAAGAGGGCATCCATGTACCCTCTCTAAGATGTTTGGAGAAATGACATACATTATACATTAGGATTGCAATTAAATATCACCTTCTTAAAATTCTCCCACTTGATATTATATATTGTAATAACATCCATAGGAAAATGAATAAATCAATTATATGATTGAAGCCCATGGCCTTCTTCCACCAAGAACACTTCTATGTGCTCATTTGCTTCATGAGGTAACTTACAACATGATCTTGAGTGTCAACCTTTTGGAGCAAGACCCTATCATTCACTACCATCTCCTGAACAAAGTGATATTATACATAGACATGTTTAGTACAATTATGGTACATATGATTCCTAGCCAAATAGATAGCACTCTAATTGTCATAACCAATAAGAAGCACCCTACAATTAAAACCAACTCTAGAGCACAATCTTCATAACCATACTACTGTTATCTCTGAATAGCAACCTATGTTGAAGGAGTATAATCAATCCTCCTATTCAGTTGATACAATGGGATCTTCTTAGAGTGTGGGACTCTATAGTGAGAAGAACCTGGAGAGAGGGCTAGTTCCCTTGGAATCATCACCTAAAACTAGTCCTTTGTTTTGGGAAAGGGATAGAAATAGTATAAACTCATAGAAAGCATGTAAAAGAAGGTGGTACACCAAACTTAATTGAGACCTATATTGTTATTGACACACAATTGACTCAATAATGAACCATTTTCATGCACAACTCAATTTCATTTCAATGCCCCTATATGAAGGTTCTACAAGAAGGCTTTCGATAGTGTAGTTTTAGAAGGAAAATGTTACTTTCTCACAACTAAGACTACTTTACCTCTATACACAGCTTATAACCCACACAAGACATCTACTTTTTGTATACAAGCATTTTACTAGAGTATACACTCAAGGATTTTGCATACAAATCACAAAAACATACATCCATCACCAAATAACACACAATATTAGTGTTTTGAGAAGGAAAAACTTAAGATTTTATTGGGAAAAGAAGGTGTCTTAAACTGTCATGCAAGTCTGATAATGAGTTACATTCTCTTGCTCCAGAAAAAGAACCCCCCTTCAAAATATCAGCCTAGGCATCCTATATCTCTTCCTAAGCATAGGAGAGAAAAAAAAGATAGAAAATAATGACAAAAAAAAATGCATCTTGCCTGGTCAAACAACCTTTGGCACCTGCAAACTCCTTCCATTATCCTGCTCCTAGAAAATCTCTTTGAGGGTGTTGAGGAAAGATGAAGTGTTTGATTCCTTTAGAGTTATCCTTTTGCATATTCCTCTTTAGGCTCCTATATCCTTGCAACTGTTATCTCCACTCTCCTAGATATGTGGATGATGGTCAACCTATCTACCATAACTCTGCAACTGATCCAACTGCTCTCATCCTCTCTTAATGTCATTACATGATAATAAGGCATGTACCCAGCTTCTAGAATTTGATTGGCATTAGGAATCCTTGGAAGTGTGGATAAGGAGATTGGTTCCTTTTAGGACTCATTAGTTCATAGCTTCTTGTCTTCAACTACCATTATTGTTTGCTATTGATCGTCATACATCCTTTTGCATAAATCTTCATATGATTGTCAAGAAGGTAGTCTTCGTATGACTGTTCTTTCTTCATATGCACTAATTATCCTCTATCTGTAGATATAGACCTACAAAGCTCTTAGACCTTTGTATTCTGTATACTAATAGCTATCTCTTAGCATAGGATCCTTATACAGGATTATGACTGATGACAAAACTTGGAGGTCAGTGTTTTTATCTTCATTGTACGATTAAGGTTACCACATGGCCACTCATTGTATTTTCTATCACTAAGACTTGTACTTCTATTGTAACACCACCTTGCAGTGTCTTCTCCACATTTCCATAGGACTAGCTTGAAGAATGTTTGATATCCCTATCACTACTCTTTCCATTGTCCTAATGCCTTCATAGCTTCTTTGGCAGATTCTATGTTGACTATATGACTGTCTTCTATGTTGATGATTGTCCCTTATATATCAGAACTATTCTTCTTGATTGTCCTTGACTGATCTCATGTTTTTTCTGTCATTCCACATGTCATTTTCTATGGCTTATGACTATTTTTGTTAGATCTCAAAACCTTCTTCTCACTATGCATGCAAACCATAACCTGTAGCAGTGGATCCTTTATCATTTATGGCATTCCTTCTTCCATGACTTTTATGGCCTTCTTCTTATTGACAGACCTGCTGGTGTTTGTATAATTGTCTTCTCTACCATCATACACAGTCTTCCTAACTATCTCTTTAGTCCTCATTATATAGCTGCTGTCATCATTGATGTGTCATTTCACTATTCACCTTCTTTGGCACTTCTTGTCTTATCTTGTGTTCTTATATTACAGTCACACTTCCTTGTGCCTTTTGACAGTCCTCATGACTACTTTGAAGATGGTATACCAACTGTTTGATAGTGGCTACCTTTGTCACTTATGGATGACTATCTTTTGACCTCTTTATGACATGATGATCTCGTAGGGCTATCACAATTTCATGATAAAGATAAGACTCATCATGCCTTCACATAATATATTATGAGACTCCCCTTAAATTTGAGGATAGTCAAATGTAAAAATTACAAATCACCCTAAAGTTCAAACAAGATCACACAAGGATTCTCGATAAACCATTCAATAAAGATTTCACAAACCTCCTTGATCCTTGTGACAGTCTATTTCTACCTATGTACAGTCTTCAAAAACCTTCCAAAGCTTGTACAGAAACCCTAACACCTCTGCCCATGTAGATATGAGATAACTTTCTCATACAAACTACTATTCTTCTTCACATGGTATTGCCTTTGTAGGCTCTTAATGCTTCTTTGGCAGTCTAGTAGACATGACAACCCCATTTGCTTCTCCATCTTTAGTTACAAGATCTTCTTAACTAATTTATAGCTTTTTGACTATTTGATGGATTGTCAAGGTCTTCTTGACTATTGGTTGTTCTTGGACAAGGTCTATGACTGCCTTCATGACACATTGATGACTACATCATCAAATGTTACAAACCTGCATGGTTAAACTGGTCCATTTCATGTTTTATGACTACCCTATGGATAGAGATATTTGCCTTTTGTTAGATAAGACTATCTTCTGATAGAGGTAACTGTTGCTTCTGATTGCACTTTATGTTCACTATTTGCTTTTTGGGCATCCTTTAGACTCTATTCTTGTCAATACTCTTTAAGAGTGCATCTTAGGCACTAGTGAGGGTTCATCAACAGTGAGGGTATCATCAACAGTGAGGTCATCATTATGCCACTATCACTTCATACTATGAATACCTTGTGCTCCTTGTCTCTATTGACAGCCATTTGACTCATTGTTCTCATTCATCTTGAAACCTCATAACTTTCTTTATATCTTGTTGACTGCTCCTCAAACTGTGTAATAGTCCCTTTAACTCCTAGTTCTTTCTAGATTTAGCATAAGACATAGATTTATGTTTGTATCAGTCTTCCTATGATTGATACAACTACTTTCATAACTATTTTTTTTTTATCATTGAAACCTTCCTAATTGCTATCTTTGTCTTGGTCACTCGTGGGCTGCACTGTGAGAAAATTAAGCTCCTCTCTGTCATTTGCTTAGGGTCTCCTTGTCCTTGACCTAGAAATCCTTATTTGTTGAAGAACTTCCTTGTTTTTGATTGCTCCTCTCATGCTTTAGTTTCGTATTTATACCTTTGCATATCATGGTCTTCACATCTTTAGGGTATACAAGGGTTTCTTCAGATCATACATAACTCAATATAATTTCTCAAAGATTGAGGTAGCTTGACACTACTAATCCCTTAGTTCTTCAAAGTAAAATCCTTCAAAATAAATGAAGTCTCAAATGAAACTTTGATTTGGCTAATGAGAAAATCAAAGGGCTCCTACATGGTACAAACCTCTGTGACTATGCACTGATCTACTATTCCTTCTCTTTCAAACCCTCTTGACAATGGCATGCTCTTTGAGGACAGTCAAAAACTGTTGTTTTGATTTTGCTACCTCTTAGACTGTCATATACTTGGCCTTTTGTGAAGGACTGCATACCATGAACCCTTATATGGTCATTTTTTGACCATTTGTGACTAATTTTAGCCATTTTACATGACTGTTCCTGCTCTTGACTGTTGTGACAATCATTTAGACTACTTTTCTCTCATTGCACCCTCTATCTTCATGCCTATTGTGAATGTCCTCATACATTAAATGGTTGTCTTTCCTTTGGTTGTTCCATGTTAGTTCTCTACCTCCTTACCAAACTTATCCCAGCTGTAATAGCCCTTAATGACTATTCTATTTGTTCACTTTCCCTCATAGAGCTTTACACCATCATGGTTTGTTGCTACTGTCTAAAAACTATTACTATCCTTTGATCACAGTCTATTGTTCTTAAACTGTCTCATACTTCTCCATGGTACTGATGCCTATGCCCTTGTGGACTGCTCCTTAATTTTGCTACTCCTAGTAACATTTATGTGAAAATCCTTCACCTCTCTGAAGTGGATTTGTATCTTGATGCTGTCATTTGAAGATTTGATCCTATTATAAGTAGTGTACCCTTTTAGGACCTACACTAAGCTCGTAATATTTTCACCACAGATCCATTGTCTATACTGCTTTGAAAACATCTATCATCTAGTTCTTTATTCAACGTGCCCCCAAACTATTAAAACAAGATTTTCTACACTTGCAAACCTTATTCCATGCATGGAGACATATGTTTGAAGATCATGAAGAAACCCTAATACCAACTCAAATTTGAAACACCTACCCCTAAGCTTGAAGACTCTAACTCAGGGTGAGAAAGATGAAATTAAAAAAATGGATTTCTCTATAAACTTTTCCCTCCATGCAACTGAGTACGTGGAATTTGAACAAATAAGGTAGCTTTGAATGTGGAAAACTCATTATATCTATTTTTTACCTCATATATGGTTGCATACAACATTGGAGAAACTTCCTTGGATGTGAAAATGTAGTTTTTAACAAGATAATCATGAAGGCAGCATTTTGAGGACTCCTTAAAGGCTTCCATGACACATCTCAAATTTGCAGACAATGTGGATAAAGGTGTTTGTGGATAAAGAGGAGATTAAGATTTCATTTTGGAGAATTTTGACTCTTCTATGTACCTTTTAACAATGTTTAAACACATTTAAGCATCTATTTCTTAACCTTAGAAGAATTAAAACCTTATAACACCTCCAAGAACTCCTTGGTGACTAATTGAGCTTTATTGAGTGAAATATGTCAACAACTACCTCTTTATAGGCATGTGTAGTAGCCATATACTTTTCTTTAGTAGTGGACAAAGAAATGGTGGGTTTCCTCTTACTCATTCAACTAGCTACATTACCAAAAAAGATAACACATAGCCACTAGTGGATCTTTGACTATCCAAGTCACTTGCCTAATCTACATCAACAAAGCCCTATATATAATGTCTTAACTATTGTTATGTCAGAAATTCTCCTCCTACATGGAATAGCACAATTTTGCATAGTTTAGCTCCTCTCCTTTGGTGTCCTCTTGCCCTTTTTGTTTTTGTCCTACCTAAACCCTAATTGACCTATACCCAACTGAAGAAATGTTGTATTTTGAATCAATAACTGATAGAACCTAGAAACAAAATTTGGATTTTGAATATTCTAGACCTCCTAAATGCAAATCTTAAGAGAAAGCTAGGGTCTAGACTAGGGCACTCGCGCCCTAGTCCTACCCTATTTTTTCAGATCCTAAATTTTGAGGTGGTGTCAGCTTGTTTTGTGCACCTCAGGATTCCAATTTCAAATTTTGGTTTTCCCACAATGTCAGTGTGTATTATTTCAAATATTTTAATTTCTAACGTTAGGTATTTAAAGAGAATAGCAAATCATTTTATCACACATAATCTATATGCAAGCTTACTATGCCAAAATTTGGTTGTTTTTGTCATTAAAGACTAGTACTTTGTTGAAGCTCTTGGAAGTTATTGATATTTTCTATCATGGAGATATTCAGTGGAGATTAGGAATCAAGATCTTGAGTCTATCTCACTCTTCCTAGGGTTTTGTCAAGCCCTTTGTACAATTGGGAGAAGGGTTGAAGCCTCCAACTTGAGCTTGGGAATCCTTTGTGGATATAGCTGCTTCACCTTCTTGTTCTACAAGTCTTCATTGTAATCATCTCCTTGAGGTGATGTTGTTGTTCCCTTGAGTGAAGCAATGTGTTGATCTTTCCTTGATGCTTGAATCATCTAGGATTTTACATTTCTGCATATAGATATGATCTATGAGCATACACATCTGCAGATCTTTATCATTGGCTATTGTTGAGGTAGAAATACCAAAGATGGGGTTTGAATGAGGAAAACTCCTATATAGCCACAACCATCTTTCTCCTCCTTTTGTATGTGCAGGTCATATTCGAAAAGATCTGGTGAAAATGAGTGGAAGAAGGACAGGTATTGTAGATGCAATCATCACAGAACTTTGAGTTTCAGCATTGTCAAATAATCAAGACACTAGGGTGGGTGCCCTAGTCTATCTGGGCATTTAATTCTGGATCTAGAACCCTCCAAAGACACTCTAACACCAGATAGAGAAGATTTCAACTGTTGGAAACTTTCGAGACACTGGGGCAAGTGCCCTAGTCTAATAGGCCCTCAAATTCTAGGTACATACTCTCTGTGATCCCTACTCTACATTTATGTAATCTATTTGTCAATATTTGTGTTGAAAATAGTCTTTTATCACATAGTTTGCAATTAGGATTTCATGCTAGTTGTTTACTTGAAGCTCTTAAAAACCTAACTGAGGTATCTATTCAGTCACAACAAGCATAAAAAGGTCATAGGAATCAATAGATTGATCCTTCATAGTGAGCAAGCTCGGTTCCTATTACCTAATGTTATGTGAGTGAAAGAGGGGCTTGATTTTGTTTATGAAAACTATCATTTTCCCACTTTTTCCACATTACATTTTGGTGAGCCCAACTTTAAAGAATTTGCATCCTTTTTAACATCGGATCCAAAAGAGTTTTCTATCCTAAATAACATTTAGATTGCAAACCCTCTTTTATGAAGAGTGTATGCATTGAATCTTGATTGATATCTTTATCTTTTCATTAAAACAATTTGAAATTATAACTTTGTGACTTACATAGTGATATCTTGTTTCATTTTCACAAAGTTTATGCTATCTTGTTTTACATTTAAGTCTTGAGTTAATTAGAACATGTGATAATATCATATCACTTTTTACAATACTTTAATGTGTATGATGAGACGTTTATTTGTGATAACTTCAATATGTTATATGAAGCCCTTGAGGACTTTATCTCAATTGAATATTCCACTACAACTCTTAAATGATTGTTGTTTCAAAGAATAGTAAACGCAATATATGTTCCTAAACCTCAAGAAGAACCTATGAAGCTAAAAATAGTGGTCAACATGTGTTTGAATGTGGTTCAACCATAATCTAAACTGGTGCTTAATGTTAGAGGTCTTCCACCTTCTTCTCGACCTCCTGATTACATCTATAACTATGTTAAACAAATACCACATTGAAGTCAACAAGAAAGATCACAACAACCTAGTCATACTATGGTTGCTCATACATATAATACACAGAATAAAAAACAAAGTAAACAATAATTGAACATTCTAAAACCTTTACCATCTTCTCAACCTATGCTTCCTCAAGCACCTCATTTATCACATAAAGTTGGTCAAGATTATGGTCTTGTTGAGTAGCTTCGTGCTACTCCTAGTAAGATTTCTCTTTGGGAACTTATACAAAATTTGCCTACATACCATGGAATGCTCCAAGAAGCTTTACAAAAGGTGATTGTACCACTTGTCATCAAGCTGAATGATGTAGCATCTCTTTTAGACTATATGCATGCAACAAAAAAAACATTCTATTTCAACAACATGAGTTGCCTTCTATTGAAGTTAAAAATCAATACGATCCTTTAAATATCTTCATTACAATAAACAAGAAATTGATCAAGTGAGTTATGATTGATAATGTATCAACTCTTAATGTTTGTGGTATTAATTTTTTAAATAATATTAAGATTGATACTTCTCTAATTAAACCAGATAGAATTACCATTTGTGGCTTTGATAATGTTGGAAGATAATCTATAAGCACTATAAATTTACCTGTACAAGTTGGTCTTGTGACTTTATCTACCTTGATTCATGTCATGCCTAGTTCCTTATCATACAACATCATTCTTGGTAGACCTTGGATTCATTCATTGGGGGTAGTGCCATCTACCCCTCATCATTCAATCAAGTTTATTTATAAAAAATAAACTTCATACTGTTGAAGCTGATCCTGAACTAGATAATTGTTTACATATTGAAAGGTAAAAACAAGTTGTTCATCATAAGATTCTAAATAACTTGAATGTTGATCTATCAACTCCTCTTGCCTAGCTAATGTTGTACAAGATTATCAATAATTGAATACATTCCTTGGTGATGATGGGAGTTCATTAGATTTTACTCCTGCCTCTATGGGAGAATACATGCTTAACAACCCTAAACCTGAAACTTCAAATGTTGCATCAATTTCATCCAAGAACTCTATTCAAAAACCTAAAGTTTCTTTGGTAACAAACACAGATAACACTCTTACTTATACTACAGAATATGAGACCTATGAGGCTCCACCTTCTTCTAGAGAAATGGCCTCTCTTTATGGTTGAGGATTTCAGATTCTTTATACGAATTGTGACTATGTAGGTAATTGTTGTGGTATTAATCAACTGGGAATTCAAGTACCTATAGAAGTTGCTTCGCAACACTACTTGAGTGGTATTGGATATAATCCTTTCAAGGAAACCAAAGCTCATAGATGTCCTAATCTTAATGTGAACACAATATGAACACTTAATCTGATATTTCCTAAGATGATAGACATGAATTGTCCTCTAAGAGATATTCCTTTAGATACATTTTCAAAAGATGTAGCAATACTTGAATTCTTGGGAGCTTATGACAATGTTCCTCGTTATCATCACAAGCGGGGATTGCCTTATCATTTAAATGTTGATGCATATTTTGGAAAATCTTTTGACTTGATAAATATTACTAATGAAGAGTTTGAAGAATTATCACAATCACCCAATCTCATAGACCCTAGTACTTTACTTAATGGAAAGACTATTGAAGTTTGTATGGACAAAGATAATACTGAAAAGATATTCCTATAGGTGATTGTTTAAGTACTAAAGAAAAAGGAGATATGACCAAGCTTTTACATCAATTTGCTGAATTGTTTGCTTGGAATTATTTGGATATGCCTAGCATTGATCCTCAGATTGTAACGCATAATATTGTATTACAACCTGATGATGAGCCATTTAAACAAAAGATCTACAAGATGAATCCTAACATTCCATTGCTAGTTAAGGCTAAGCTAGAAAAGATTGTACAAGATGGTTTTATCCACCCTATCAATTACTCACCTTGGATTTCAAATATTGTGGGTATTGCTAAACCCGATAACCATATTCAGATGTGTACCAATTTTAGGGATTTAAATCTTGCTTCATTAAAAGATGATTTCCCTTTGCCAAACAATAATATGATTGTTGATTCAATAGCTAGCCATGCATTACTATCCTTCATGGATGGTTTTTCAGGATATAATCAAATCTTTATCAACCCTCAAGATCAATATAAGATCGCTTTTATAGCCCCATGGGGAACATTTTGTTGGGTCGACATGCTATTTGGAGTAAAAAATGTTGGAGAAACTTTCCAATGGGCTATGACTCTTATTTTTCATGATTACATGCATACATCTTAGAGGACTATGTCAATGACATTCTTGCAAAGTCTATTCACCTTCAGGATCACATCACAATCCTCCATCAAATCTTTGAGTAAATAAGGAAATACAACATGCGCTTAAATCCTCGTAAATGTATCTTTGGTGTAGATAGTCGAAAACTATTGGGATTTATAGTCTCGCATCATAGTATTGAAGTATACATGAAGAAAATTGATGCGATTGTTAATATGCTAGCACCTAAGAACATATCTCAAATTTATAGTTTACAAGGGAAGATATAGGCCATTCACCGATTTGTCTCACAACTCGTGGATAAGACTCACTGTTTTACTCAACTACTAAAGAAGGATTCAAAATTTCAATTGAATTATGATTGTTAGAAATCTTTTGAAGACTTAAAAAGTTATGTAGCTAATCCTCCTGTTTTACAGTCTACTGCTACTGATAAACATTTTCTTCTTTACACCTCAGCATCTAATAATTCTCTCGCAACTTTATTAGCACATGATATTGAAGGCAAAGAATGTGTTGTATATTACATTAGCCAAACTTTGCTCAATTATGAAGTGTGATATACTATTATCAAAAACTAGTGCCTAGCTCTTGTCTTTCCAATATAAAAGATTAGGCATTATCTCTTAAATACTGAAGTTGATGTCATGGTGAAATTTCATTCTTTGAAACATCTTTTTGCTAAAATAGACATTTCAGGTCACCTCGCTAAATGGGTGATGTTATTAACAAAATTTGATCTTAAATTTATCTCTCAGAAAGTGATTAATGGACAAGCATTAACCAACCATTTCACTAAAGCACCTTCACCATTTTCTATACAAGATCAAGAGACATTTCCTAATGATCAAATTTTAAATATAAATATATATGATAAATGGGAATTGTATTTTGATGGTTAACGATGTCGAACCATCTCTAGTGTTGGTGTCATACTAGTACCTCCTTTTGGTAAGTTGATTCCTATGTCTTACAGTCTGAACTTCTCATGCACAAACAACATTGCTAAGTACTAAGCTCTCATTGCAGGACTTTGTGCCACTTTGGCTCTTAACATTAAAAAAATCACTATATATGGTGATTCACAACTAATTGTGTGCCAAATAACAGGATTATATCAAGCTAAATAAGACAAAATATCTCAATATCATGATCTTGCCTTATCCTTATTAAAACAGTTTACATCATTTTCAATTGATACTATTCCAAGGAAAGACAATTGACATGTGGATGCAATGGCAAAAGTAACTTCCCAATATCCCCTGTCGATTCACCTAATGAATATTTCTTTATCATTCATAATATTAAAACACCTACACTAGATGAGGTTGCACCTTCGAATGCTACCTTCTATTGTAACATGAATTCAAATGAATGCTTCTCCCATATATTTTACTATTTGTGTGATGGTACCATTCCCAACTCAAAATCTAAGAACACATGAGTTTGCCTATGCAAACTTGTGGCACATTATATCATTCTATCTGATGTGTTATATAGACAAAGCTATAATGGTGTTCTTCTCCGATGTCTTAGTAATTCAGAGATCTTGTTAGCTTTAGAAGAAGCTCAATCTGGTGCTTGTGGAGGGCACTTGGGAGGAAAATCATTGGTACAAAAATTATTACATATGAGGTATTATTGGAAACACATGGAATAAGATTACTTTGCCTATGTCAGGAAATTCCATCAATGTCAACAACATAAACATTTAATCCATGCACCTGCCTAGGAACTTAGAGCCCAAGTTTCCCCTTGGCCATTTTCTATTTGGGGCTTAGATCTAATTGGAAAAATTTCTCCACCTTCTTCTCAAGGACAGACTTTCATCATCACTACTACTGATTACTTTATGAAGTGGGTTGATGTTGTTCCACTCCGATCCATGACTGCTGAAGTAATTTGTCACTTTATACAAGATAACATCATCTCTCGATTAGCTATACCTTCCTTCTTAGTCTCTAAGAATGGTACACCATTTAAGAACAAGGATGTGAAGAAATTCCTTGAAAAATATCATATTTAATAGCACTTCTCTATGCCTTACTATCCTCAATTGAACGGCCAAGCAGAAGCTTCAAATAAGGTTATTGGACAAATTCTACGAAAAACCATTAACAAACATAAACAATATTGGCATACTCAACTTTCCTATGCATTATGGGCTTATAGAAGAAACATTCATATGGCCATTGGAACTACACCATATAATCTTTTCTATGGCACTAACACGATAATGCCTTTAGAGCTAGAAATTCCTTCATTGTGAGTTTCCCTAAACATTATTGATGATGACATGGAATGAGAGAAGAGATTACAAGAACTTGAGATGCTTGATGAACAATGTATCAATGCTCTTGAGCACCTTAAGGCCCATCAGAAGAGTATCTAATGATCATACAATGAGCATGCTATACATCGTTAATTCGATGTTAGAGATTTGGTATTATATGAGAATTAACGTAATGTGAATGCACTTCCTAGAGAAAAAGGAAAGTTCATCCCTAATTGGCTTGGACCGTATGTTATTACTTAAGCCTTTGGATTAAGAGCATATAAATTAGCTGATAAACAAGGTACACTGCTTAAAGAACCTATTAACTCTGTGCATCTCAAGAAATCATGCTCAAGATCGTATGTTAGATGTTATTTCATAAAGCAAATTTGTTAGTTTAGCTTCAATTTCGCCAAGATAGATTATTTTGTCTTAATTCATTTAACATAGAATTTTTTCAGTTAATGATTGGTGTATCTTGTTTAAACATGCTTTATTAAGATCACCTTTGTATTAACTAAATATAGCATAGTATTTTATTTATGTGTGAAATTCATTAATCATTGTGGGTTTTTACTACATTTTCTGCAAAGAGTTGTTTAGTATATATCACATTAGCATTAATTACATTTACACATAATCATTAACATTTATCAGTTTGAATATACATCAAAGTTGACTATTCCATACGTCAAAATGGGATGTCATAGCATATAAGATACATTACATAGCTCAACATCGGTCACCGGTTCCCTCAAGACCTAGTGGTGTGCGTGTGACAAAGGGCTTCCCATGTGTGACTATAGACCACAAATGACTCCTAGAGACACTTTGTGATCATAGACCCCTGAGCTCACCTCTCAGACCCATCACCTCACCCTGCAACTCTATGTACATTTGGTGGTACTGGTCTCTCTCTGACCGAGCTCTATCCCTATCAACTCTCGCCTGATGTAACTCAGGAAGTAAGACCTGAGTCACGACAGGATCTCTCTTGGATGAAGATACTGCTACAACATAATCTTGTAGCACCTGGAGCTCAGCCTCCATGCACTCATCTCTTTAGATCACCTTATCTCTATCCTATTGATCACAAAGAATACTGAGAGGGGGGGTGAATCAGTATTCTGTAAAACTTCTCTTTCACATATGTATTAATCCATTTACCACATTCAATAATATGAAAGAAAAACAAATATATGAATAGCAACCATAAATACATAACACATAGACACAAAGATTTTTATGTGGAGAACCCAAAAAGGGAAAAACCATAGTGAGTGTTAGCTCACAATATATTATGATAGCAATACCGAATTACATGAATGCTCACTGCCCAAGGACTCACTATCCAAAGAAGTGCTCACTGTAATAGGCTCACTAACAAAGGAAGAGAAGAGTAGATAGAGAAGGAATGGCTCACTGCCAGAAGAAAACTACTATAAGTGCATCTGTAGAATGCTAAGGTGCAGTTCCATTTACAACTTAATATATAGACTCAAATGTCTTCATAATGTCTACTCTGCTTCACATATGCCCTGTTCTTCCACCCTTACTATTCTTTTCTGATCACAAAATTGCCTTAGGTCGCATACACATTGAATGTGCACTTTATTCATATACAATCATACCTCCAAATCTGAAATCTATTGAGTATATATATCCACAATATGATTTATCTCTCAACTAGGTCGATAGGCCAAGCATGAAATGTGTACACAAATATTATACCCTACTGGCTTGATCTTATGCACAAATAGTAATGCAGACTCAAACAAACATTTAAGAATCTTCATATAGGTTAGGATCTATAGTAGAGCCACTTAGAATGACAATTCAAACATTATGTCTTCACCACCTATTGATTTCGTTGAGTGTCGGCTTCAATTTTAAGTGGATACTTAACTATCTTAACTTTCATGTCATAACATTCATTGAGAACCATATGAGACTCTAAAATTCATAGCTAAAATTCATTATGGACCCCTTATCATACCTTCAAAACTACGGAGCATAATATTCTTCCATAGAGAAATGCAGATCTTAGAACTCTTGTTCTGTCACAAAGAAGTACTGTCAACCTTAAAGCTGATACTGGAGAACTTATAGAATGTGAATAGGTGAACTTCAAGCTCCATAAATCTAGAATTAGATGCTCATCACATGTATCTTTGATGCCTCAAAACTGCAAATCAATATACTCATCAGCAGAGGAATGTGAACCAGATTACTCAAGTACTCTACATTGTTTCTAACTTAACTCTGTTCACCTAGAGTAACATTTCACCATATGACTTTTGGAAGGAATCATGACTTGAAAATTGAATCATAACATCACCAGATAGCTAAGATTAACATACCAAAACTGCATAATAAGATCTTCAATTGTGGAGGAGTACCGACTGAATTACTGTCACTATCTCAATGTGTTGTCAATACTTAGTCAATTTGGCCAAGTTAATCTTTATGGACCAAAATCTATACACATCCTTGTCTCAGGAGTTGTTTCTAAACATGTCAGGTTGTTTCCATCAATGACAACATCATATCAACAGTGTCTCTTGACTATATTGCCAACAATCTCCCCCTTTGGCATTGATGGCAACACTTAGTGAAAAATGCTTGTGTTGCTCCCCCTTACTCTATACACTCTATTTTTCTTCTTCCCTTGAAATGTTTGGTCATTTTTCACTGGATCTTCTTCTCCCCCTTTGAAATCAATGGCAAAGGTGTATGTATAAGCTGCAAAATTGTGTCAAAACTTCAAAACTATCTTACCCTGTCACATATGTACAGGTACAAACTTAACTTGATTAGTTAGTTGTAGGAGGTAGAATATCATTATAAATGGTCTTTATTAGAGCTGCCTCTCCATCCCATCTATTCTTTGCACTCTTCAAAATTTGAATGTGACCATTTATCATAAAAAACTAATTTTTCTGCCTTCTGTACATCTGAGGGTGTGTCAATTACTATTTTTTCTTTCAAAGCTTCTTCTACCAGTTTAGTCATTGAATCTATTTTAGGACTTATCATCCCTCTTAACTGGCACAACCTATTTTTGACTTCTTCCCTCTTATTCATCAGATTTCTTAAGTCATTGTGGATATTTACAACTTGTATCTCTTTACTTCTTATTGATTTAGCTGCCAAATCATATGACTTAGAGATATTTAGTAATTGGAGTTCCAGATCCTTGATTTTTTCTTCAAACTCCTTTGTAACTTTCGGCCATGATAAGAAAAATTTATATATATCATATGATTCCTTAATAGCCTTCTCTATACCTTTGATACTATTGTCTAGCAGAATTTTATCATTATCCATCATGGTCTTTAACTCAGCTAACCTTTTCTCATTATATTCTTTTCTAACTTTTATTTCTGCAAACTTTTCAAATGACCCAAAATGTGTACTTACTGAGTTTGTTAATCCTTTGAGTTGATCTGTTGGTGGCAATGATGTGTCTTTTTGGTGTGAGGGCATCAACTTCTCCAGGATACTAGATGCTTCACCAATGAGTTCATTGTCCTCCATATGTGACTTTATCATCTCTTATTGTGCCCTTTCTTGAACAATTAATACTAGTTTTATTTTTTGCACAGGAGACATTGAGGCCAAATTGATTGGTCCTTGTAGAAGCTCAAACTCATTCAAATCTTGATGTCCCTTGAAAAGTTCCTTGACAAAATCAACTGGGACAGTAGCAGTGTCTCTTGTCATTTCTTCAGACACTTCATCTTCTTTGTTTTCTTCAAGAGGTTCTAGGTCCATATTCTCTTGTTGATCAATATTTTGTTCTGGTGCAGCACTCTTCTCAGCTTGATCAAGTTCTTGATCATCAACTTTGATCTGCTCATCAATCTTCTCCTTGTTTGGTTGATCATCAGTTTGTCAATCTGGAGAAGGACTTGTTTCAGTTTGGTTCTTTTCAGTAGTGTCTAGGTCACTAGTAGTAGGGGCTTGATCTTCATTATGCTTTATCTCTTCATCATTTTTGTCTGGCCCTTGGTCCATGCTGACATCTGGAATAGATGTGTCATCTCCAACATTTGTTTCCTCATTATCATATATGGTTGGGAGATGAAATTCCTTCAACACTCTCAGGGTGATTTCCTCTATTTCTTTGACTACCTTCTCAATGTCATCTACCATTAGAGTGTTCATCCTCTTCTTTGTTCTAAATTCTTTATGAAGCACTTTGGAGATTTTTGCCTTTTCTTCTAGGGTGATTTCAGGACATAGCTTTATTAATGTATGCTCTCTAAGCTCAATGTTCTTTTCCATAGAAGCTTCTTTTCTTGCAGACATTATACTTCCCAAGTTTTTTGGGAGATCAGAATTTATCTCAATAAGGGGTTTGTTGTATATGTCCAGGTATTTGATAACAACAGTCTCAATGATACTATAGTCATCATATAGTTGGGAAATAGGTTTTAGATTTCCATCAACTATAATGGCCTTCAATACATCCTCTAGAGTTATTGTAGCCTATACTTTCATAGGCACTATCATCTTTTCCTTCCTTCTCCCTTTCCCCTTATCAGATGGCTTGCCTTGACTAGTATCGGAGGCTTCTGCTAATTTAACCTTCATCTTTTTAACTTCTCAATTAGGTCTATTTCCTCCTCATCAACTCCTATACTCACATGTATTCTTCTTTCTTTTGTATTCTTTCTTTTATGACTTGTTGCAAGGGCTTCCACACTTGTAGAGGGTGTAGGACCAGAGGATACATATGCAGTTTATGTAGAGGTAGGACCTCTAGTTCTTTTTGTCACTGTTGGGTTCTCTGGTTTCCTCTTAGGCTCTTCTAGAGCCTTAACTAGTTCACTTTCAATCTTTTCTTTTGTTGCCCTATCTGCTTGAGCTTTTGCTCTTACTTCTATGATTTCTTCTTTTGTAAATCCCTGTCTTTGAGCATATTCTTCAGCTATTTTTCTTGCCTTCTTCTAAATTTTTGGCATTCTCTGTTCAACATGGACTTTTGTTGAGAACTCCTCATAAGTCCCAAATCTTTCTTCTTTGGGGTCCCTGGGTTTACTTAACATGTGCTGGGCATAATTATCCATTATTTTTCCATCCACTTCATACCCCATTGGCATAATCTAGACTATTCTAGGATCAACAACCTCCATCATGGATTGGTCTTTTGTTATAATGAAGCATATGTCATTTTTGTATTTTTTAGAAATTCCCTTGGGAATCCTTTCCCTAGTTGCATAATTCTTTGGAAATTCTTAAAGTAGCCCCATAGGGTTGTATTTTGTTCATCATAGTTTCCTATGTTGCTTAGATGATCTCTAATTTGTACTGTAACTGGTTAACTATTTAACTAGAACAAATTCTTCATACTAAGTAATTCATGCATGAAATAGAAGAATAAGAAGATGATCAACTTACCAAACTTGAAGGGGTATTTGTTGTCCTTTGTCTTCTTTAGGTTTTCCACTAATTGTTGTTGAAGCAATTCATACAGGTCATAGTCTGTATTCTCCTTAATCATCTGATAAGTAGTGTATATAGTAGTACCAGATACAGAGTTCTCCCAGTTGGTGAAATAGATCTTATATCCAATTACCATTGATGCAAACCTCACTACATGATCTGTAATATCATTAACTATTAGTGCCCTTTTGTCAAATTGGGCTCCAGTTGCTTTCTGTCACAGTGTTATTTTTCACAGCTTTTAACAAGGGCACGCTACCGGTAGAATTTAGTCATGTCACAGCCCTAATCAAATCCTTAGTGATCTTAAAGGGCTTTTTGAGCCACATGAACTCATCATGAATCCTGCTCAACACGTATCAAACCCATTCATCTTCAACAAATGTAGGGAAGTCTTTGTACTGAATGAATTTCTTCACTTCCAAAGCCTTGTATTCTTCCTTCAACTCAAATTCGTCACCACTTAAATGTTTTAGATATAGATCTAAAAATTTACTATCACCATGTTCTTCTAGGGCAACATTAATGTAATCCCTAACATCCTCCGCATGCATCACACTGTATGGTATATCTGAAAATGCACCCATTGGATCAACTTCTATTGATTTGTAGGGATGTTTCTTGAATTTTGGTCAAGCTTACTCAATGATATCAACAACTTGTGGAGTTGCCATTTTTTTGCAAAGTTTTAAACAAATTCATGATAGGGTTTCAACTGTAAATACCTTTCTATGTCAATCTAGGGTTTGCTTTATTGAATCACTCTGAGTAATGTCAGATGATCATGACCTGATCAACGGAGACTTGGAGTCATCAACTTATCCTAAGTTGATCGTACTTTGCAAGATAATAAAGGTTTGTTGTGCAAATTTTTATGCATGTTGTTATGACTAACAATCATCATCAACATAAATTGGTGCTAGAAGGAGGGCCTTGTCATCAGTAGGTTTCTTTGATTTGATGATGCAGACAGAAAGGTAACACTCAAGCTACTTTGTATTTTAAGTCATATGCAGAGATTTGTTGTTTTAAGTCTATGCACGCTAATCCTTTGTGAAGTTTTCAAAATTAAGCATAAATATTGCAATCTTTGTCATTGATCATCATGAATTTTCAAAGATAGGCTCTGTTTCAGGTCTTTTTGCTGAAAACTTTGAGCTAGTTTGCTTAAGAAAACCTGATATCCAATTGCTTGTGTCCTAAAGCCTCATATCACCTCATATTTGCATCATTTCTGTAAATATTATCGAGTCAATTTTAAACTTTGATCATAAATACAACCTTTTCTAGGGAGTGTTAGCTGATCTTTACAATAAACAAGTTGATTTTCCTTAAATTTAAGAAATCTTGGCTCTCAGGCTAAATACCAGGTCCATATCCAGCAGACTCTTCAAAGAATTGCCTATCCGAGGATTTAGACCTAGAACAGTAGATATTCATCATTCTCCTAGTTCTAGTGCGTCAGGAGCTTCACCATAATGTGTTCCTATAACTCCTATCAGGTTGCAAACACCTACAGGACCACCTATCATACCTCAGGTCCAACCTCCACCAGTCACAATGTCATTTTTTACAACAGAGTCACCTTTGACCTTTAATACATATCATGCTTTGCGTAAAAATCTTGATAAGATTTTCTCTAAATATCATCCATGTCAGGATGCTAATGATCACATTAGAACATTCAAGGAATCTTGTTGTGGGGCTAGAATTGAACATTAGGATGTGGTATGCAGGTTATTTCCATTTTCCTTAGGGGAAGAGGCATATAACTGGATATTAGTTTTGGTCAAGGTTCAGTTAGTTCATGGGCTGCCTTAGAGAAAGCCTTTAAGGATAGATTCAAAATACCTATTGATCCTTCAATGAATTATCATCTATTTGCCACCATCAAAAGATTTAAAGGAGAACCTATTGCTAATTTCAATGCAAGGTTCCAAAAGATGCTCTCTAAGCTAGTTGCTCCATATACTGTAACAAATGAAGCTGCTAGGAGCATATACTACTTAGCTTTAGATCCCTTGACTTCTATGTTTATCAGAAGAGCACATCCTGGTGTCACAACCTTGACAGGAGCTTTTGAAGAGGCTGTCAAAGTCAGTCAGCAGTTGATCCTTGCTCCAACACCTAATATTGCATTTCCAACACTCCTTGCCTATCCTACATATCCTACTCAACAACAGACCAATGGAGCCATGATACCTCTGGCTGTATTGTCAAGTCCTTTGTAGATACCTCCACTCAGTATCATGCCACCTCCAAATGGAAATGGTCAAATGTTACAATATCTAGGACAAACATAGGTGCCTCAGGTTGTGGAACAAACTAACAACAATAACAATGGATCTTCCTTCTTCAAACCTCAAATAGAAAATGTAGTAGCCAAAGTTCAAGAAGAGAAGGAAGAAATTAAGGAGATATTAGCACAATTAAGGAAGCTCACCACTGAGATCACTCATTTGAGGAGTCAAAATTTCTACTCTCAACCAAACCAGAATAGAGGACATGCCAATGACAGACCTAATTATCCTGATAGGGGATACAACAACAATGGTAACAATAATCCCCCTAGATAGCCTAGAGTGTGGAACACTAGGCCAAACAATGGTTCTCTACCATCACCCCTAGATAATCATCCTCCTAGTGAACCTAAGCAGACCACTAGAGTGAACTTGGCAGAGGCAGCCCTTACAAACTAGTGCAAGATACATAACACCAATGCTCATGCAAAGCTAGATTGTCTTTAGTTTAGGATTGCTCCTAGCATTTTCCAAACTGAAGTGTCCAATACTTCAGGTAACCCACCTTGTGTGGAAGGAAATGAAATTGTCCCATGTGGATATGATTTTGCCCTAGTACTAGAAAGCTTTATCAATCATCCTCATTAGCAGACAATGTCACCTCATCAGGATTACACCTTAGCATGTGAGGAGTCAGCCATGGCTTTTGAGACTAATTATGTTTTTCCATTTGAGGATGAAAATGAACCATTAATTGAACATGAAGAAGTACATGCTTATGAACATCAATATCAGGGTAGGCATAATTACAACCTAAGGAATAATTCAAACAGACCTGCTGGTCCTTTGACTACATCTTTGCCTCCAAATAATTTCAACACTCCCCCTAATCCTAGGGAAAGCAATAACCCTAGATTTCCTAAGGTTAATGCTCAATACTTAGCACCACAAAATACAACACCAAAAGCTGGTAATCTACCTCCTGAGTCTGATAAGTTGGTCACTTATCTGGCAGATGAAATGAGAAAGATCAAAATTAGCCTATCATTGTCAGAACTACTTAAAACCCTAGCTATCAAAAAAGCTTTCATGAAATCCTTGGATGATTTTGTTCCAAAAGAGGATAATCATACCTCGGGTCAAATTAGAAATAAAGATCATGCTGCTAGGGATGTTAATGTTAAACACAAAGCTCCAGCTACTGTTCAAGCCACAGAGACTTCACACATGACCCTTTATAGAGACAAGACTGAGTCACCTCCTTTCCTCCTTACCATAAGGATGTTTAGTAAAAATTTGCATAATTGTTTAGTAGACTCAAGAGCATCTACCAATGTAATGCCCCTGTCCATATGTAATGCTTTAGGGTTGCATCCTACTAAGTCACTGAAGAAAGTAACACAATTAGAGAAAACAGAGGTGAGTGTGGTAGGAGAACTAACTCATATCCATATGCAATTAGCATCAGACCCAAGAATCCAATACTATATTGATATTTAGGTAGTGGATATACTTGATACCTATGGGATGCTACTCAGCAGAGATTGGTCAAAAACACTTAATGGATACATGTCCACTGATTTTAGTCATATGTGGTTGCCCTGGAAAGGGATACCAAATCAAATAAGGATAAATGTTGAGCCTCACATGAAGCATATGATCAATGAATATAATAAAACCAATGAGATCATGTATGTGGATGTAGAACCCAAAGTTTATTCCATCAGACCCTAGACAGTCAGAATAGAGGAGATCCTCATGTATGATGTTCATGATCATGATGATAATGTCCAAGATGATAAAATAATTTTAGAATCTGATTGTAACCCTAAAAATGAGACTAAGGTAGATCATTTCAAGAACTTTGAGATGCACTTGTCCAAAGAAGTGCAACATTGTCAATTGTTAAAAATGCCTACTCATGATATTATGATTGAAGGATGGTGTAGGTTACATGATGAAGTGCATTTTGAAAAGACCTGTTATGCTTGCTTAGACATGATGGAGTTGGCACAAGCATGTAGTAAGACATCATCATCATCCGCGATAAGCTCTGCAGATAGTGATAGTGACACTGATTTTTGTTTGTCGTCTACAGGAATAGGAAAAAACACATATCATGATGAGAGTCCTGGTCAGATGGAAAAGATACTGGTATGTAGCCAGAGTAATGTTAAAAATAACAAGAAAATCACCCTAGGGAGTGATTGTTTGGTAGAGTCAGATTATGAGTTATCTGACAAAGATAGGAGTAGTAATTTATCTAAGTTTGAAGAGTTTTTATCAAAGCAAATTCAAGGGATGATACAATAACAAAGATCTGTACAAGATGTTTTAATTGAGGGATGGTGTAGGTTGCATGAAGCACCACATTAAGAAACTGCTTGTTCATTATGTTTACATATTTTGAAAAGGCAAATGTTGCCTAGTCCAGAAGTTTTACCTCCTGATGATAAAGAAAAAGAAGAGATATCAGCTTCACACCAGCCAGATAGGATGAAGTTTGAGAAAGTTGAAACATCAAAATTGAAATGGATATTAAATGGTGCAGCTGCTAGAGCTAAAAAGAAAAGGGAAGGCCCAGATAAGCCATGGATACTCAAGTTTGACAGATCCAAATCAAAACAAGGGGATGGAGTAGGAATAGATCTTATTGATCCATCTGGTAAATCCTACTTAGCAGCATACAGATTGCAATTCCCATGCACTAATAATGTGACAGAGTATGAAACCTTGATTCATGGGATATTGTTTGCACTCAGAAAGAAAGTGAAGATTTTGCATGTCTATGGAGACTCAGAATTAGTAGTAAGATAGGTAAGAGGTATATATTCTTGTAATTACAAGAATTTGTCCAATTACAGACATAGGGTATGGGACCTGATAGAAGATTTTGATGCATTCAACATCACCCATGTACCTAGAGAACAAAATCATAGGGCAGATGCCTTAGCCCAAGTTGCAAGTACTTTGGAACCACTGTCCATATTTGGTTTAAAGAGATTTTTAGTTAAATTAGTATTAGTACCTTTTGTGCCAGACAATGTGGTTAACCTTCAAGTATTTGATGATGATCAACATATTTTAGACTTCATTTCCAATAGGGATGTCTTTGATGCATAGATCATAGATGAAATAAATGTGGAAGATCATATCTGGGAAGAAGAAGAAATCATAGAATTGCCTAGTAACAAGATTCCTAAGGGAATGATAGAGCTAGAAAGAGCATTCAATTTAGACAACATGCTAAAACAAAAAGATCTCCCCAAAGCAGATGGAGGGGAGTATTCACAGGTTAATATTGGACATGATGATGAAAAAAGGAATGTCCTGATTGGAAAAGTGTGTATAGAAGAAGAATTGGAAGGAATAACCCAAGCACTTAAAGATTATATCTATGTCATTGCCTAGACATATGACGAGTTGAAGACTTATGATACATCAATCATCACTCATACTATACCTCTGAAACCAGACGTCAAGCCTTTCAGGCAGAAACAGAGACCTGTGAATGATTTGCTGGAGCCCATCATTTTTGAAGAAGTTAAGAAGTTGGTCAATGCCAGGATCATATTTCCTGTGAGACATTCTACATGGGTGGCCAACTTGGTCCCAGTAATAAAAAATAATGGTGACATCAGATTGTATGTAGACTTCAGGAATTTAAATAGAGCTTCTGAAAAGGATAACTATCCTTTGCCTTCTCTAGATGAGGTCTTGCAGATTGTGAATGGTGCAAAGATGATGTCATTCTTGGATGGTTTTTCAGGTTACAACCAAGTGATGGTAGACAAGATAGATTGAAGATTGCATTCACCATGAAGTGGGGGATATATACCTATAGGTGCATGCCTTTTGGATTGATAAATGCTGGAGCCACATTTCAGCGAGTGATGGATATAGCCTTTAGATGGATAATTGGTAAGTGCATAGTTATATACATGGACGACTTAACAGTTTTCTCTAAAGAGAGAGGAAATCACATAGAAGACCTCAGGAAGGTGCTAAAGAAATGTGAACATTACGAAATATCCCTAAACCCTAAAAAATGCATATTTGGGGTAACCACAAGGAAGTTGTTAGGCCACCTGATAACAAAGAATGGGATCATCATTGACCCTAAGAGGGTAGAATCAATTATGAAGATACAACTTCCTGGAAGTAAGAAGGAGTTGAAATCTTACTTTGGTAAGATTAATTTTGTTAGAAAGTTTATTACTGGCTTTGCAGAAATTGTCAGACCATTGAATGCCATGCTCAAAAAGGATGCCAAAATTGAGTGGACACCTGAAGCTAGGGTAGCTTTTGAAGATATCAAGAAAGCCATATCTAATGCTCCTATTCTAATCAGTCCAAATTATACCAAGGATTTTTACATTTACTCATTTGCTTCAGAGCATACATCCACAGTAGTATTAACATAGAGAAATGAGGCTAAAGAAGAAAACCCTATAGCCTTAATGAGTTGTCCTTTTAGAGATGCAGAACTCAGATACATGAATGTTGAAAGACAAGCACTTGCTCTCGTTCAAGCAGTTAAGAAGTTCAGACATTACATCTTAAGAAGTAAAGTGATAGTTGTAGTACCTGATACAATAGTAAAGAAGCTTTTAATGTAAATTGAACCAGGTGAGAAGAGAGACAAATGGATTACTGTCCTCCAAGAGTATGATATGGATATAACACCCATGAAATTAGTGAGAGGACAAGCATTACGTCAAATGATATCAGAAATTGATCCTAACATCATGAGCCAGTAGTATGTCATAAATACAAAAGAAGATGGAGAATAGTATTCAAACATCAGGCATATCCTAATTACTAGAAGATGCCCTTCAAGATTGTAGGCTTCACAGAGAAGAGCCTTAAAGATAAGATCATAGAAATACATGATAAAAGGAGGAGTCCTTTTCAAGAAGAACTATGAGGGAATATACCTTAGGTGCCTAGAAAGGCAGGAAGCAGATAAAGTGCTAGCAGAATTACATGACAAGTTTGGAACTACACATGGATCATCCTTAGCTACCACTCATGCTCTCCTCAGCGCAGGGTATTATTGGGCCACTATTTTTTAAAGATACTGCTAAACATATCAAATGTTGTCATATGTGTCAGGTTGCTGCAAATAGAGAAAGATATGTCTCTCAGCCTTTGCAGCTAGTGATGGAGATGCACCCATTTGCTCAATGGGGAATAGATTTCATAGGACCTATCAGTCCTCCATCATCTTCAGGCCACAGGTATGTTTTGATTATCATTGATTATTGTTCCAGGTGGACTGAAGCTATCAACAGTAAGACATGCAATGTTGATGATGTAATCAAGTTTCTGGAAAGCAATATAGTAACCAAATATGGGGTTCCTTATGCTTTGGTATGTGATAACGGTTCTGCTTTTGCTTCAATAAGGTTATCGAGTTGGGATTTTGACCATGGAATTATCTTGAAATTTTCCTCAAATTACTATCCCCAAGGGAATGGATTAGCAAAATCCACAAACAAGAATTTATTGAACATCATAAAGAAATTGATAGAAAAGAACCCAAGGGAGTGGAATACCCTATTAAAGTATGCCTTGTGGGTAGATAGAACCAGGATGGAGGTTGCATTAGGAAACTCTCCTTTTCACCTAGTATATGGGGTGGATCCTATCCTCCCTATTAACCTAAAGATCCCCACACTGCAGTTTGCACAAGAGTATCTGGGTATAGATAAAAAATAAGAAGTCAGGTTGCTTCAGTTGATGCACCTACAAGAAAAAAGGAATAAGGCAATTGACCAATTTGCTAAACATCAAGCTATTGTCAAGCATTGGTTTGATAAAAGAGATAGAGTTAAGGCCTTTAAAATCTCAGATTTAGTCCTGATGTGGGACAAAGCACATAACCTAAGAACATAACCAAATTGTTGAGATTCAAGTGATGAGAACAAATTCATATATGTAGGTTATGATTCATTTTGAGAAGTATTGGTAATCAGTTCTGTGATATCTTTTCATCAGGGTGCCTTTTCTTGACCAAAGTGATTCTTTCACAATGACTCACCTAACAGCCTTGGGTTTGTGGAACACACAAGTATAGGTGTTAAGTGAAAAATCTAAAGGGACTCCCTTGCTACCAATGCAATCTCCAACCTAGATCAGCAAGTGACCATGCCTTGCACATTAAGCTTACATGATGACATCATATGAATAGAGAGTCAAATATTGAAAATCAAAAAAATAAATAAATAAAGATTAGGCCATCTAAATAACTCTACTAGGGCTATAGACGCCTACTGGCAGTGGGGCTCTACTTAGGGGGATTGTATAGACAACCTTGTCGAGGCTATGGATGCCTACTAGCAGCAAAGCTCTATCCAAGTTGGCTATGAGGATGCTCCCAAACTATGTAGCTTAATATCAGTTACTCATGTTTTCAACTTACTTTTAGGATGAGGATAATTAATCATTTGCACACACCTGATCCTTTGTTAGCATTATTGCCATGATGAGAACCATATCATTCAGAAATATTATAATACTTATGCTTAGAAGGAGTCAGAATACTATGTTAGAATGTGATCACATCACTTGAATCATTAGAATTTAGTTATTTTCTTTGGTGGCAAGTTGTTGTGTGGTTACACAACACACCCCATTTTGACTTGACAAAACAGGGACCCAACTCTTTTTGCTACTTTGGCTTGTTGTTTTTCTGCTTTGGGCAGTCTGGTAAAATAAGTCCTGTAGGTAGCCCTGCAGGAGGGTAGATAGGTCACCATGATGAGGTCATTTTTCAAAGTAAGTATTTCATATCATTAACCTCATATTTGGAAAGTGTATGAAATTCCATGTAGGTTTTCCTTTTGGATCACCCTGAAATTCTCTAAAGGGAGAAAGTTATGTTAAGTCAAAGTTTCGGTCAAATCTGATATTCTGAGTAAGGGGGGTCATATTTTAAACACCAGTCACATTATATAAGGTTACCCCGATATAATTTTATCACCTGATAATCACTTGGTCTGCAAAGTTCAGATGTCAATTTTATGTGATAGTTGTTATCTATCCGTCAAACAACTTCACATATTTTGTGGGGGGTCATATTTTTAATATCCATCATCTTACAAATATCACCCTATGCCAATATCATGATGACACAATCTAAACCCAACGAACAAATAATATCACCCTGGTGATGAAGTCATCATTTTATTTTAGCTCGCGGAGGTATATATCCGATCCCCACCATATTCAATAACATGACGATGACGTCATTACAACACAATGATAAAACAAGGTCACCGACGTGGTGACGTCACCCTGATCTTTTCCAAAGGGGGTCATATTTTGCAGGGTCATATTTTAAACATCCCCTAATCTTAAATTCATGACTTGATTTATATGTGGTCAACCTTTGACCACATCACCCGATTCTTTGGCATAAGTTTTTTCGCTCAAGGGCAAAAGATCATTTTATCCAGAGGGGGTCATATTTTGAATATCACCTGATCTTTCAAAGATCACCCCCCCTATTTCATAATATTAAATGGACATAAATGTGGTAGATGAATTCCTATTGACTGCGAATACAATTCAAACACTTGGCATCATCCATGGATTCTTTGTAGAGGATCAATGGGTTTAATCGATTTAACACAGTTTTACCCTAATTTTGCCCTAAGGATGCATTTAAAGGTAACTTTCCAAGGTAATTTTCATTTACCTTGTGAAGAAACAAGAAATTACAAAGCAGAGAAGTCAAACCCTCATACGAGCTACCTGTGAAACGAGATCTTCCAGCGTAACAGAACGGGTGATCATCAGCATTTGCAACCCTTTTCCGTAATCACCCATCTAACCCAAGAGGAAAGCATTATTAGGTAAGTAATTAAAAACCCTCATGTTGTCATTTTCTACATGTCCTGGTAGTATGTTCCTTCTTATGGTTTGAATCTATAAATATACATATCATGATGAAGTAATAAATAATGAATATAGTATGCATGATGCCATAGAGATATATAATGTTGTGTAAATGTATATGGATATTGTGAAGTGAGACAAGGTATATTTATTTCAAGAATCCATGGCGGACCTTAGACAGAATAGGTCTGATGTAGAATTTCTTAAGCCTATGTTTGTCCAGCCCGAGGGGGTACAATTCAAATATGGCATCATTGGTGATACTCACCAGGGAGATACAGATTTAGCAGTATGGTCATCTAGGATAGATCATGATAAAGACAATACCCTTCTAGATGCAATATATGTATTAGGAATGTGGCACGCCGTCAGATTCCCATATGCCATGTAAACCCCAGAACTGGTAGTAGAATGTGCCAGGAATTATAACCCTCAGGCCAGGCGAGTGGAGAAGCATGGAAGGGTTTACGCTGACTTTTCAATTAAAGGTATCACATCTACTTTAAAATTGACAATTGGAAAGAGGGTGGTCAGTGTGGATCTACAGAAATAGGAAATAGAGTATAGTAACAATAAGAAGAATGTAAGGAAGAGGATGTACCAGTGGAGGTCTAAGAGAAAAACCTACACTGCCTCGGCTAAGTTGCCTATACACCTATATAAATTTGATTTTGATGATGAGTATTAGTACATGATTTCCCTGCTTAGCAAGATGACAGGTCAGCCTCATGCTAGAAATTTAAAGAATTAGATGTTTGGAATCATCTAGATGGTCCTTTATACAGATAACAAGCCATTATGGGCCAAGGTCATCAGTGATGCATTAGATGAAGAGATAAGGAAACTGGGAGGTTAGGAATGCTCATTCCACATGACATCATATGTTGTGTACTCATGTGCCTACAAAGGAACATTTGATACATTGACTACAGTGGGTAAAGTTAGCGGTGGTGTTGGGTGAATATTTTGTCTTCAACTAACTGAAGGCAAAATGGTTATATCGACCATAGTGTAATGAGATAAATCTCTCCTCTCAGCAAGGGGAGGTTCCCTATCACTTATCACAAACTTACTTAAACTAAATATTAACTTGAGGGTGAGACCATATCATCCATTTCTCTTTTTTTAGAAATGATGTTTACAAAATAAAATAGCACTTTCTTGATACAAATTGAAATAACCAAGAAACCCATGAGAGCACAAAGTCTATCGTTGCTTCTTTTACTGATGTATAACTTAGACCCTAGTAGAATAAGGTGCAGCCCAAAGTGTTCACCAAAAACTACGACAAAATAAATGATCACAAAAGATAATAGTAGTTCAAAGACTTTCCAATATATTTTACTTTAAAACACTAAATCACAAACTAAAGATAATTGTTGTAGCACAAAGTCTCCACAATCAACTTTAGAACATCTCCCAAATTATTCTCACTTACGCTACAATTTGATCAAAAGGATAAGATAGTATTAGGAAAAGGACATAAGAACAATTTCCAATACACCACACGATATTCCAACACAAAGATTGAATGATCAGTTGCTTTCTTATTCACTTGATAAAATTTGATTTACAATTTGAACACAAAGTCTCAAAATGCTCTTCAATTTGGCAGAGTTTCGCTTCAATAACTAAAATATCAAAAATACAAAAGAGGCCCTCTTTATTTATAGGAATGAGCCTGGAGCAAAATAGGAAATTTACAACTACTTTGACTTATTCAACAAAGGAGTCCTTTTTGATTTGGGACTTCCTATGTTTTTACATGTAATTACATATGAAAAAAGTACATGTAAATATGTCCAAAATTGTTTCAAAAGTACATCTGAAAAATAGAAAAATAAACTAAGTATTGGGAAAAACTGCTTCAACTTGTATTGTCGTCTTTCTTCATATGACCATCATACATAGTGAAAGCTTCTTGCATCCCAATATTGTTTGGACTAACTGTGTTCCTAAAAATCATCTTGGCTCTAACTATGGCATCTCTGACTGTGGTGACTGATTTTGTATGACTAGTTAACTTGGTTTTCAGATTATCCAAAGTTAATTGATTGTCAAGAATATTATCCAAGGAGGCCATTGAAAATGTTTTATCCTCAAACTCTTCTAGAACATCTCTTCAAATTCCCGAACCATTTCTTCTGCAGAGAGAAATTGGTTATCCTGTGACACAAGCTTGCAAGGCAGCTCCTCCAACTTATGCAAAAGACTAACATCACTCTGTTCACTGAGTTTCCTTGCAACTTCCAGGTCATTGATCAAATCTTTTTGCACACGGCTCCTATATGTCAATGCCTCTTTGGTCTCTGTATAAGAATCCCTATTAGGAATGGAACCAATTGATATTAGAGTGCTTATTTTTAGTTTTCTCATCTCCACCCATTTATCATGATTATTTTCTATGCGCTCAATATCTTGAGAAATAACATCAATGAGATCATCAAGTTCTACTCTTATTTTCTCCATTTTATCTATCTTCTCAAATAGCTCTATAAGAAGAGAGATTCCTTGGGTGTGCATCCTTTCTAGATAATCTTCAAGTACCCTTCCTTTAAGATGAGTCTTTTCTACTTTCTGGATAACAGGGTCTTCTATAGAAATGGCCTTGGGAGTTACTGCTTCTGAATTCAAAGTGATTTTCCTTACCACTATAGTCAAATGTTCAACCAAGCCTTGTAATGATCTTTCATTTCTTTCTCTCTGTCAAATTTCTGAATCATAATATCCATAGTTAACTGCATGTCAGTCTTTGCACTTTGATGAGTTATCTTGCCTAATTCAACTCTAGAGATAGAGTCATCATTCATATCAAAATTTTCCATGGTTGCATCCTATGGAGGTCTTGCAATCTCTAGAAATTTGTGTCCTTTATCCCCAAGCATTCTTGAAAGAATCTTTGGCTTCTCCGAGGTCTTGGCTTTTATAGGCACCAACTTACTAAAATTAAAGTCATCTGGGGAGATGCCTTGTTTCTTCCTTTTTAGTGTATAGGCTGACAACCATGGTGGAAGCACAGAAGTACTCACATTAGGATTTGTTCCCATTGTTGGTGTCACTAGAACTGCACTTGCACTGGTAGTGGAAATAATAGGTGGAGTGTTAGTAAAAACTATACCTATTATATTTACATTAGAAACCTGTTCAGTATTCATTACAAAGTGATCAAATATGGAAGCACCCCCAATATCAAAAGATGAAGAAGACAAGCTAGGAATAGACCCTAAGGAACGAAGAACATCTTCAAAAGTATTTTGAGGATTGTTAAAAATTATTTTGGAAGGGGGCAGAGATTCAGAAGAGGGAATATCAATAGGGGAAACAGACAAAGGAACTGCAACAGGTGTGTCAGGCAAGGGAGAAGAGACTCATGTTTCTTGTTGTACATTCTCCTATGGAGACAAAGCTTCCTCTTCTTGTTGATCTATAGGTCTGTCTTCAACCTCCATTTCCTCAGTGGCTCACTCCTCAGTGTTTTGTTTCTCAACTTCCATATCTTTTATTTCAGACTCTTTCTCTGAATCTTTTGACTTCTTCATCACAAATTTAATCCTAGGCTTATGTGGCTTGGAAGAAGAGGGAACATCACTTTTGTTCCTCATCCTACTCTCAACCTTTTTACCTGTTTGCTCTTGGATCTCAGTCTCTGATCCTGTAAGGAATTATTTCAAAGTAATTCCCTAATCTGCTAGCCAGTTATTAGTATTACCCAATATAGGCTCAAATCTTTTCCTCAGAGATGTCAACTCTTTTTGAGACCATTGGATTGGAGGAAGAGAAGTATCAGCAATATGCTCAGTGTTATATCTATCATCTATCAACTCTCCATCATCCACTAGGTCTTCAGGAATATCAGCAAGTCCTAGATATTCAATCTGCTCCAAAGATAACCGACTATAATCCAACTTTCAGACATCTTCTTCTATTCTCAAATCTACCTAGACATCTTCAACCATAGGTTCATGGAACTGGGTTTTCCTCTTGATTTTGTCCTTCACACCCTTGTAGTCAAACTTTGGCCTTCTCTTGAATTGCTTCATAGTTACAATCTACATCTTAGTTTCCATGGCCCTAGCCTTTGAAGCAGTTAATACTGAGAACTTGCCAATTTCAACCGGAAACTTGAAAATGGGCTTCTTGAGCTCCATTTGTTTATTATGGATGACAATAATTTGTCTACATAACTCCATTAAGACAAGTTTGTCTGAGGGAAACCTTGGCAGCATATAAGGATGACCTTGGAAAAAGCCAACTCTTAGATATGAGAAAGAAGGAAAATGTAAGAACATGCATCCAAAATCATTTACCACTATCCAAGCCTGATCTGACACTCTTCTTTGTTCTAGTTGAGGGTCAAAAAGACACAAGAATAATGCAAAGAAAGCATCATTTACTCTCCTGAAATGATGAATAGAACCCTTCAATGTCAATTGAGAGTAGTACTGATACACAGGAATTACCCTCCTATCTCCTTTTGATGTTAGACCTGGAAAGATTCTCATAGAGGCTGCTATATACACCAGGTAAGAAGTCATGTAGAATTTGAAAGTAGTAGATACCTTTGTCAATTGCTTGTGTAGAGCATTGCTGATTTGTTCACCCCAGAATATAGCTTGTTTGCCTTGGAGTATTACCTTGATGAAAGGGTACATCCACTCATGAAATAGTGAAGATGAATCCAATCCCCTTATTCTGCTGAGAAGAGTTATCAGATCACCAACTTGTTCTACAAAATCACTCCTAGGAAAACTCTGTGGCTACCTAGACAAGTTGGACCTTGAAGTCTTGATCCATTTAGTATTGATCACCTTCTTTTCCTTCTTAGGATTTTTGTCATACTCTTTCTGTGCTTCAACAAAATCTAGTTTTATCACTTCTGTAGTAGGAGGGCACATAAACACCTTATCAATGAATTTAGGATCTAGTCTGATTATCACATTGCCACTTGTATCCACCACTGCCCTAATATCCATGTTATAAAACTGAGCACATTGAAGAACAAATTCTGTGTTATGTGCTGCCACTGGGAAAGATGACACCAAATGCATGTTACTGTCAATAATCTTCTTCATTGTAGAGCTGGGATTATTTGACTTGGTTCTTTCCAGAAATTCAACCATGTCCACATGGCCAATCTCTATATCCCTAATGTCATTGACATTAGAAGTAACTGAGGTGATTGGGAAAACACCTTGATATTTATACTTCATCGCTTTCAAATTCTTCAGAGACAACTTAGTCATCTGAACAAGCTATCACCAAAAGATGTCGATGAAGAGAGAAAATCTCCAGAAGAAACTGTAACAAAAAGTCATGATCATGCAATTAGGGGAAATACTGGTAATCTGGGAAAATTGCATGTTGACGATCAGGACTATGGGGACACGCTTGAAATGGCTAGAGTGCGAGTGGGTCAAAGAATGGAGGAAAGTGGGCTCAGAAAAGCAAAACTAAAAATATCCCAGAGTTAGAAAAATTTGAGAGAATGTTTGCATGGGCGGCAAAATTTGCTACCCTTGCATGTGAGGAATATTTCACAAGTGTATTAGCAGTTAAATTCTCCGCTATTGCATGTTTAATATAATTTCAAGTGTTATGTATCGGTGGCAAATTATGCTGACATAGGAGATTGGTATAAATTGCGAGTTTGATAATTGAACGGCAACTAATGTCGACACTGTAAGTTAGATATTTTAAGGTTTTCATGTAGGGGAGGAAAAGTTTGCCGCCCATACACTTACATTTTGATAAGTCTTCAAACCTATAAGCGGAAAAAAATGCCGACTTCACATTTGCTCATAAGTTTATGGAAAAAATCGGGCAGTAAACTTCACCGCCACTACACAAGAACAAGCATAATGAACATGTTTGAGTGGTCGATTTTACCGACGACAATACACATGACAATGGCTATAAAGGTTTGTCTCAAGTGGTAATTATCACCAACTAAACATGAAAAGGTTATTTCTTGTATATTGGCAGAATCCACCGATGAAACGTTTACCATAGAAGGATTTAAACAAAAACCAGGGTTTCAAAAATAACTCAAAAAATAAAAATGAAGAGGGAGATGATTTACTTTTAACAATCCAATTCCAAGAAGAGACGGGTTTGATTACTTCAACAAACAAGAAATAGAAAACCCTAAATGAAAACAAATAACAAGAACAATGGTTGGAGGACTTACCAGTCAAAAAGAATGAAACCTTGAGTGTGACGGCAATGAGTCAAAATCTGTCTGAATCTAAGATCGGCGCAATCAAGCAACTTGAGGGAGGGTTTATGAATCAATTGGAAGGTTTAGGAAATAGAAATAACAAAAAGACAATGAGATTACTCATTTAAAAGGTTCATAAGGTGTGATCTTAATGCCAACATGATTGGCAATTAATGCCACTGGAGTTCATGATTTTGAAGATCGACCTCACTCAGGCAATGAAAATTGCCGATTGAACATGTGTTAACTAAAATGCAATGATAGTAGAAATCGCCGACCTTACATTTGCTTTTTGGTGAGGAACATGTAACGGCGGCAGAAATCACCGCTTAGGCATGAGGTAATGAAAAACTATGTAAAAGCGGTAGAAATTGCCATCACTACATAGGCAAACAAAAAGATATGCAAAGTCAGCAATTTTTACCAACATTGCACATATAGTTCAAAATTTTACTAACACCCCAAGATGATCAAAAATGATATTTTGTTCAGTTTACAACCTAATTGATTTGCACAAACTTCAAGGAATCGATTAGAGGGAATGTTGTAAACTAGTTTAGGATGTCATACAATTTCTCATGAGGCTAAGAGAATCTTGTCTCGATTTGCGAACTTAGAGTGTAGATTATGAAACGGACAAGTTTCATAGGGGTTGTCTACAAAAATGAGCGTAGCTGATTTTGAGAACAACAACTAGATCTAATTGGGGAACTTCCATCGATCAAACTTTGAAATGATCAAAGGGAGGAGAATCCAGTCTCTAAATGCTTTCATCCATGCCATTGGGCTATAGAGTCAAGCTACCAAAAAGAAAAAGACACAAAAGACTAAATAAAAACACAAAACTATAGAAATGTACAAATGAACTTATTTGATACTTCAAGGATTGAAGTGCTTCAGATGTTGTCCATTATGAGGTAGCAAGAATGGTGTTCCATCCTGATACTCCAGCAAGAAGCTATTTTCACCACAGAACTGATGAATGGTGAACGGACCTCTCCATAATGAATCAAGCTTTCCATGCATTCCCTTTGGTTCTCTCCTCTTGTCCCACAAAAAGACTTGATCTCCAATTTGAAACTCATGAGTTTTTGCTTTCTTGTCAAAGAGTTTCTTTACCTGACTTTGATGCTCAGCAATAGGATCTATCACCATCGTTCGCTGCTCCTCAAGTTTAGTTAGGTACATGATCCTTTTGTCAATAGAACTATCAAAAGTTCTATCTTCCACTGCCTTTGCCAACTTTAGTGTTAGCAACTCCAAGGTAATTGGTATCTCTGCATTTAAACTATACAAAAGCTAAAAAGGTGACATACCTATTGCCCTTTTGGGGGTAATCTTGTCTTCCCATAAAGCATCAAACATCACTTTATGCCAAGTTCTCTGATTATCTTCCACCAGTTTCCTGATAATAGTAACCATATTTTTGTTACTTGATTCCGCCTGACCATTTTCTTACGAATAATAGTCTGAAGAGTGCGAAAGAATAATCCCATGCTCATAGCAAAAGCCAGTAATCTCATGGGAAGAGAAATAAGTAGCATTATCTACTACAATCTTGTTTGGGACTCCAAACCGGTAAATAATGTTCTCCTTAAGGAAATTACATACCACTTCAGAAGTAGCATGCTTAATTGGGATGGCTTCCACCCACTTGGTAAAATAATTTATCACGGTGAGAATATAGTTGTGTCCCACACTCGATGGTGGGTTCATAGCACCAATGAAGTCGATGCCCTATTGTTGAAAAGGTTCGTCAATCACCACTGGCTTGAGAGGTAATGCGGCCAACTTGGGTTTCCCAATGAACTGTTGACACAACTCACACCTACGTACCCAATTGTACGCATCTTGAAATAATGTAGGTCAATAGTATTTGGCCCATAGAATCTTATGAGCTATCACAGGTGCAGAAAAATGTCGCCCACAGGCCAAATTGTGGAAAGACTCCAGAAGTCTACTTTGTTGCGCTTTATCCATGCAACGAAGAAATACTCCATCAAGGCTCCTCTTATACAAACCATTATCCCATAGGACATAGTTGGCAGCCTTCAATTTGATAGTCATTTTCTCCTTATAAGATAGATGGGTAGGACACTCACCATAGGTAAGAAAATGAGTGATATTTGAATACCACTCATCAGTAGTAGTGACAAAAAGAACAATTGGCATATCCTCAACTTCTTCTTCTTCATCCCCTATCTCCTTTGGTACATTATCAGCAATCAATTGACACAAACCTCTACCACATACAAGCTTGGTAGGTTTAATATCCAAATCAAACTCTTGGATCTTAGCAATCCAATTGCCTCTTTTGGTTCCAAACTCCTGTTGAGTCAGAATAGATTTGATTGTTGTATCAGGCACCAAAACAACAGTATGTGAATTCAAAATATAGAACCAGAAATGCTTTACCACCTTAACTATGGCATAAGAATGCTTCTCCATATTCAAATATTTCAATTCATGAGCTTTGAGAGGAAAACTCATAAACAATATGGGGGATTCCACACCTTCTTCATTCTACTGAACAAGAATGGCTGAAAGTGTATGTTCAGAAGCGTAGCTGTAAACTATGAAATCTTTGGTATAGTCAGGACAAACAAGGACTGGAGCATGAGCAATAGCCCTCTTGATATCCTCAAATGCTGCTTTGCCTTCCACACTCCAACAAAAAGTAGCTTTACCCTTCATCATGTTGATGATGTGACGGGTTTTCTCTGCAAATTCAGGAATGAACCTTCATAGGAAATTCACCTTTCTAAAGAAAGAATGAATTGTAGTCTTACTAGCAGGCAACGTAAGACTTTGAATGGATTTGACTCTTTCTGAGTCAATTTTAGTGCCTTCTTGGGATACAATGTGACCAAGAAGTTTACCTTCTGTAACCCCAAAAATTGACTTCTTAGGGTTGAGAGAGATACCATTTTGTTGACATCGTTCCAGCACTTGTCGTAAATGGTACGCATGATCATGACGGTGTTTGGAGAAAACAGTCAAGTCATCAAGATACACCATGATGAAATTCCCCATCTCATCTTTGAAGGCAAGATCCATTGCTCTCTGGAATGTGGCACCAGCATTGATCAGACCAAAAGGCATTCTGCGATATGCAAATGTGCCCCAAGGTGTAGTAAAAGTAGTTTTATATTGATCCGATTCATTGACTTCCACTTGATTATACCCTGAAAAACTGTCTAACATAGATAGTATTTCCAAACCAGTTACTATTTGCAACACTTGGTCCATGATGGGTAAGGGGTAGCTATCCTTTAGAGAAGACTGGTTGAGATTCCTAAAATCAACACAGATACGGATTTCTCCATTCTTCTTCCCTACAGGAACTATGTTCACGATCTAGGTGGAATGATGAATTGGAAAAATTATCTTTGCATTCAACATCTTTTGAATCTCAGAAAGGATAGTACTTGATATTTTGGGGTTGTATTGCCTTTGTTTCTGCTTGTGAGGCAATGAACCAGCTTTGAGGGGAATTTCATGTTGAATTTCCTTAGGCCTGAAGGACTTTAGGTCATCATAGGAATATGCCAAGACATCAATGCAATGGCGAAGGAGTGTAATGCATTTGAACTTCTCATCGGCAGTGCAACATTTACCAATGTTGACTATTTTGGGATCTACCTCTGAACTCAAATTTACTTGCTCAAATTCCATAGAGGAACTTGAATCCAGTTGCTGTTGCTACTTGATATATTTGTCATGCTTATCAAATAGCTTTTCAAGGGAAACCAAACCTTTTGGAATCTTATTCCCTTTCAGTTGAAGAAACTCTTCACCAGTTTGTGAATCTATTTCAGAAACATATTCTCGTGGTGGAGATTCACTACCTTCAAAATAGAGTTCGTTAAAGCTATCCATCTTTTCCAAGAAAGCTATGATTTGGTTATTACCATTGAACACCTGCCAATGGTCAGCATTATCCGATACACTTGGTCGAAAGACCAGCTCAATAGTGTACTTGTTTTCTTTGAAATCTTTATGAGGAACCATAAGGGCTGCAGAGATAGCTAATGAATCTGTATGATCATTAAACTCTCTTGGCACTGCAGAAATGTTGAAAGCATCAAAACCTTCAATGCAATCCCACATGCAATTGCGATAATGTCTCAATCTTTAATTTTTGGTTTGATACAAATTTCTCACTTAACAAACCACTAATTTGGCATCTCCTTGAGCATGAATATTTTTAACACCTCTAGCATGAGCAGCCTCTAATCCAAGCAATAATGACTTGTATTCAGCGGTGTTATTGGTATTGTCAAATTGCAACTTGTATGAGAAAGGGAAGATATCACCTTGTGGAGATATCAAAACAACTCTGGCTCCAGAACCAGTAGAGGAACAACTACCATCAAATTCTAAAACTCAGACCTTGTTAGAATTTGATTTTTTGGAATTTCTTTGACCAAAAGATTCATCATCAGTGAGGGAAGAATCTGGCATTACTATACCTTCACCTAAACTTTCATCTGAATACTCTTCTGATTCTCCATCTGATTTTTTTGAACTCTCACCTGATGAGCTCTCATCTGATGAAGTAGGAATATCTTTAGTGGACAGGAAATAATTACCCATTCCTGAAGATTCAAACAAAATTTGGGCTTTGGGATTTGTCATTTGGGTAACAATGTATTTTGCCTCTTTCTCTGGAAGCAACTTTTGCATGATGCCTTTAATAGGTATCCTTGCTTCAGATAGATCCATATTCAATTCCCCACCTACATCTTTACAAAAATTATGTCCAAGCAAGATGCCATAAGTGGCTGGAACATTAGCTACTAGGACGGTCATTTTAATCCTCTTGTCTGGAAAGGCTGCAAATGCAAATTGGGCATCTTTGATTTGACCCAATAATGGTACTTGTTTATTTTCCATGGAGAAATATCTCCCAAAGGTCTTAGTTAAGGTGAGGCCAAGGGCGTCTGTAACTTTGGCAGGCATAACATTATTAGAGGCTCCAGAATCTATTATGCAATTGTTCAACTTATGACCATTTACCAATAAAGAAACATAGAAAGGTTCTATTTTTCCGAAGGAAACAAGGGGAGTAGTGACAAGATTATTTTGAGTGGATTTTTTCTTTGAGGAATCATGGGAAACTCTTTGAAAATCTTGTCTTGTAGGGACAGTCTTGTTTTTGATGTATTTAGCTAACCTATCAAATTGTTCAGGATTAGCTTGTAAATACTCAACCTCAGACATTTGGATTTTGGTCTTCCTAGCATGATCTATTATATCAAATAGCTAAAATGAACTAGAGATAGAGGAAGGGAATCCATCATTCTAAGTTTTATTAGGGGTAGTACTGGTCTGAGGGACAGAAGTAGAAGATATAGGATTGTTAGATGTACTTACTTGCTTATTGCCCACCGGGTCCTTTGGTTGAAAAGGCAACGAAGTTCCCCATTTAGTAATCGAGATCATTGGTTGAGGTTCTTCTCTTGCCTTTCCCTTATCAACTTGTTGATTTGACTAATTTTGGGACCTAGTAAAAACAACATATACTCTGTCATACACTTCTCCTTCTTTTTCGGCTTCATCTTAGTAATTCAGAAAGCCAATGGTAGAGTCGCCAGCTAATTCATCTTCTCCTTCTGCAAAGAGATTAGCATCATTCTCCTGGTCCAACTTAGGTTGGAAAGAATGATCATGTTTAACTTCATAATAGCCAATGCTGAATTGACCAATGTTGCTTCAATGGCAAGCTTCCCTTATGCAGGTGGAAGACGATTGTGTTGCCCTTGATTTTTAGTAGCATTATCTTGATATGAATTGTTGGGAAATGTTCTCCTTGGTATTTCTTGATAAGAACGAGGGGCAGTCATACCTTGAGACATTTTCCTTTTCAGAGCTAGCAATTCATTTGCTAACTTTTGCACCATAGGGTCCGTGGTGCTTGTGGAAGAATTCTCAGCAGAAGAAGGATCTTTATTTCTATTCGAATCTCTTCTTATCTTACCCACAAGGCTAAGATCATCTTCCGCTTCAGTAGCCAAAATTTGAACTACAAGAAGATCTGCAGGACCAGCCTATCTTAGTAGAAAACTCACTTCAGGAAGCTGAGTATTGATAAAGAAACACTTAAGATATTCCGCTGTTGGTTGAGCGGTTGCAGGAATCCTGTTTCTCAGCTTATTGAACTTAGTGATGAAGTATCGCATGGGTTCATGTGGCTCTTTCTTCATTTGTGTTAGTTGTGCTAAAAAGGCATGTGCATCTTCTACAGGTTTGAACCTAGCCTCAATCTTGGTCTTGAGAGTGTTCCAATTGGTTATAGTCTAAGCTTGAAGATGGTAAAACCAATCTGTAGCAGCACCTTATAGTGTTTCCACAAAAAGTCTTACTGCTACATCTTCATGCTCAACATCTATCACACCACAAGCTATGTAGAAAGCTGCAATGTGTTCATTTGGATGAACTTTCCCATCACCATAGAACTTAGGAAAATTCTTCCTCGAACTACGAGGTAGTTTGTGTAAAGGTGGAGTTAAATTCAAAGGACCAAAAGTGTTACCCCAAGGGCCTTGAGCTGCCATGATGCGCTGATTAAAGGGTGGGATAACGAACCTCTGTGGAGTATGAACAGACAAAACTCTACTAACACTAGAACTAGAAGCTTCACCTGGTATCGAAGACCTGGCATTGGTAGGAGGAAAACTCCTAGTTCGCTGAAGTCGAGGTTGTGGAGGCAAAAGACCAAAGTTATTTTGCTGCATCAACTAAAATACAGGATCAATAATGCCTTGAGCTTTCTTGCTTCTTGTATACCATGAATCTTCCAGAATGTAGTATACTCAACAAAATTTTGAAAAATCTCAAAACAATGGAAAGGAACTAAAATGCTTCAACTCAGAGCATGAGGCTTCAAGTTGCGCATTCCTTCCCCAGCAGAGTCACCAAAAACTATTGGGTGAATATTTTTTCTTCAACTAACTGAAGGCAAAATGGTTATATTGACCACAGTGTAATGAGATAAATCTCTCCTCTTAGCAAGGGGAGGTTCCCTATCACTTATCACAAACTTATTTAAACTAAATATTAATTTGAGGGTGAGACCATATCATCCATTTCTCTTTTTTTAGAAATGATGTTTACAAAATAAAATAGCACTTCCTTGATACAAATTGAAATAACCAAGAAACCCACAAGAGCACAAAGTCTATCATTGCTTCTTTTACTAATGTATAACTTAGAACCTAGTAGAATAAGGTGCAGCCCAATGTCTTCACCGAAAACTATGACAAAATAAATGATCACAAAAGATAATAGTAGTTCAAAGCCTTTCCAATATCTTTTACTTTAAAACACTAAATCACAAACTAAAGATAATTGTTGTAGCACAAAGTCTCCACAATCAACTTTAGAACATCTCCCAAATTATTCTCACTCACACTACAATTTGATCAAAAGGATAAGATAGTATTAGGAAAAGGACATAAGAACAATTTCCAATACACCACAAGATATTCCAACACAAAGATTGAATGATCACTTGCTTTCTTATTCACTTGATAAAATTTGATTTACAATTTGAACACAAAGTCTCAAAGTGCTCTTCAATTTGGCAAAGTTTCGCTTCAATAACTAAAAGATCAAAAATACAAAAGAGGCCCTCTTTATTTATAGGGAGGAGCCTGGAGCAAAAATAGGAAATTTACAACTACTTTGACTTATTCAACAAAGGAGTCCTTTTTGATTTGGGACTTCCTATGTTTTTACATGTAATTACATATGAAAAAAGTACATGTAAATATGTCCAAGATTGTTTCAAAAGTACATCTGAAAAATAGACAAATAAACTAAGTATTGGGAAAAACTGCTTCAACTTGTATTGCCATCTTTCTTCATATGACCATCATACATAGTGAAAGCTACTTGCATCCCAATACTGTCTAGACTAATTGTGTTCCTGAAAATCATCTTGGCTCTAACTATTGAATCTTTGACTATGGTGACTGATTTTGCATGACTAGTTAACTTGGTTTTCAGATTATCCAAAGTTAACTGATTGTCAAGAATATTGTCCATGAAGGCCATTGAAAATGTTTTATCCTCAAACTCTTTCTAGAACATCTCTTTAAATTCCTAAACCATTTCTTCTACAGAGAGAAATTGGTTATCCTATGACACAAGCTTGCAAGGCAGCTCCTCCAACTTATGCAAAAGATTAACATCACTCTGTTCACTAAGTTTCCTTGCAGCTTCCAGGTCATTGATCAAATCTTTCAGCACATGCCTCCTATATGTCAATGCCTCTTTGGTCTCTGTATAAGAATCCCTATTAGGAATGGCACCAATTGATATTAGAGTGCTTATTTTCAATTTTCTCATCTCCACCCATTTATCATGATTCTTTTCTATGCGCTCAATATCTTGAGAAATAACATCAATGAGATCATCAAGTTCTGTGGAGAGATTCCTTGGGTGCGCATCCTTTCTAGATATTCTTCAAGTACCCTTCCTTTAAGATGAGTCTTTTCTACTTTCTGGATCACAGGGTCTTCTACAGAAACAGCCTCAGGAGTTACTGCTTCTAAATTCAAAGTTATTTTCCTTACCACTATAGTCAACTGTTCAACCATAGCCTTGTAATGATCTTTCATTTCTTTCTCTGTCAAATTTTTGAATCAGAATATCCATAGCTGACTGCATGTTAGTCTTCACACTTTGATGAGTTATCTTGCCTAATTCAACTCTAGAGATAGAGTAATCATTCATATCAAAATTTTCCATGGTTGCATCCTGCAGAGGTCTTGCAATCTCCAGAAATTTGTGTCCTTTATCCCCAAGCATTCTTGAAAGAATCTTTGGCTTCTTTCAGGTCTTGGCTTTTACAGGCACCAACTTACTAAAATCAAAGTCATCTGGGGAGATGGCTTGTTTCTTCCTTTTCGGTGTATAGGTTGACAACCATGGTGGAAGCACAGAAGTACTCACATTAGGATTTGTTCCCATTGTTGGTGTCACTAAAACTGCACTTGCACTGGTAGTGGAAACAATAGGTGGAGTGTTAGTAAAAACTACACCTATTATATTTACATTAGAAACCTGTTCAATATTCATTACAAAGTGATAAAATATGGAAGCATCCCCAATATCAAAAGATGAAGAAGACAAGCTAGGAATACACCCTGAGGAATGAAGAACATCTTCAAAAGTATTTTGAGGATTGTGAAAAATTATTTTGGAAGGGGAAGGAGATTCAGAAGAGGGAATATCAATAGGGGAAACAGACAAAGGAACTGCAACAAGTGTGTCAGGCAAGGGAGAAGAGACTCTTGTTTCTTGTTGTACATTCTCCTATGGAGACGAAGCTTCCTCTTCTTATTGATCTATAGGTCTGCCTTCAACCTCCATTTCCTCAGTGGCTAGCTCCTCAGTGTTCTGTTTCTTAACTTCCATATCTTCTATTTTAGACTCTTTCTCTGTAGCTTTTGACTTCTTTGTCACAAATTTAATCCTAGGCTTATGTGGCTTGGAAGAAGAGGGAACATCACTTTTGTTCTTTGTCCTGTTCTCAAGCTTTTTACCTATTTGCTCTTGGATCTCAATCTCTGATCCTGTAAGGAATTCTTTCAAAGTAATTCCCTTATCTGCTAGCCAGTTATTGGTATTAGCCAATATAGGCTCAAATCTTTTCCTCAGAGATGTCAACTCTTTTTGAGACCATTGGATTGGAGGAAGAGGAGTATCAGCAATCTGCTCAGTGTTATCTTTGTCATCTATCAACTCTCCATCATCCACTAGGTCTTCAAGAATATCATCATGTCCCAGATATTCAATCTGCTCCAAAGATAACCGACTATAATCCAACTTTCAAACATCGTATTCTATTCTCAAATCTACCCAGACATCTTTAACCATAGGTTCATGGAACTGGGTTTTCCTCTTTATTTTGTCCTTCACACCCCTGTAGTCAAACTTTGGCCTTCTCTTGAATTGCTTCATGGTTACAAGCTGCATCTCAGTTTCCATGGCCATAGCCTTTGTAGTAGTTAATACTAAGAACCTGCCAATTTCAACCGGAAACCTGAAACTAGGCTTCTTGAGCTCCATTTGTTTATTATGCACGATGATCATTTGTCTACATAACTCCATTAAGACAAGTTTGTGTGAGGGAAACCTTGGCAGCATATAAGGATGACCTTGGAAAAAGCCAACTCTTAGATATGAGAAAGAAGGAAACTGTAAGAACATGCATCCAAAATCATTTACCACTATCCAAGCCTCATCTAACACTCTTCTTTGTTCTAGCTAAGGGTAAAAAAGACACAAGAATACTGCAAAGAAAGCATCATTTACTCTCCTGAAATGATGAATAGAACCCTTCATTTACTCTCCTGAAGAGTAGTACCGATACATAGGAATTACCCTCCTATCTCCTTCTGATGTTAGACCTAGAAAGACTCTCATAGAGGCTGCTATATACACCAGGTAAGAAGTCATGTAGAATTTGAAAGTAGTAGATACCTTTGTCAATTGCTTGTGCAAAGCATTGTTGATTTGTTCACCCCAGAAGATAATTTGTTCACCTTGGAGTATTACCTTGATGAAAGGATACATCCACTCATGAAATAGTGAAGATGAAGCCAATCACCTTATTCTATTAAGAAGAGTTATCAGATCACCAACTTCTTCTATAAAATCACTCCTAGGAAAACTCCATGGCCACCTAGACAAGTTGGACCTTGAAGTCTTGAGCCATTTAGTATTGATCACCTTCTTTTCCTTCTCAATATTTTTGTCATACTCTTTCTATGCTTCAACAAAATCTAGTTTTATCACTTCTGTAGTAGGAGGGCACATAAACACCTTATCAATGAATTCAGGATCTAGTATGATTATCACATTGCCACTTGCATCCACCACTGCCCTAGTATCCCTATTATAAAACTGAACACACTGAAGAACAAATTATGTGTTATGTGTTGCCACTGGGAAAGATGACACCAAATGGATGTTACTGTCAATAATCTTCTTCATTGCAGAGCTGGGATTATTTGACTTGGTTCTTTCCAAAAATTCAGCCATGTCCACATGGCCAATCTCTATATCTCTAATGTCATCGACATTAGAAGTAACTGAGGTGATTGGGAAAACACCTTGATATTTATACTTCATCACTTTCGACTTCTTCAGAGACAACTCAGTCATCTAAACAAGCTATCACCAGAAGATGTCGATGAAGAGATAAAATCCGCAGAAGAAACTGCAACAAAAAGTCATGATCATGCAATTAGGGGAAATACTGGTAATCTGAGAAAATTGCATGTTGACGATCACGACTATGGGTACACACTTGAAATGGCTAGAGTATGAGTGGGTTGAAGAACGGAGGAAAGCAAGCTTAGAAAAGAAAAATTGAAAATATCCTAGAGTTGGGAAAATTTGAGAGAATGTTTGCATCGGCAGCAAAATTTGTTACCCTTGCATGTGAGGGATATTTCACAAGTGTATCGGCAGTTAAATTCGCCACTATTGCATGTTCAAGATAATTGCAAGTGTTATGTATCGGCAGAAAATTATGTCGACATAGCAGATTGGTATAAATTGCGAGTTTGATGTTTGAGCGGCAAATAATGCCGACACTGCAAGTTGGATATTTCAAGGTTTTCGTGTAGGGGCGGTGAATTTCTCTGCCCATACACTTACATTTTGATAAGTCTTCAAACGCATAAGCAGAAAAAATGCCGACTTCGCATTTTCTCATAAGCTTATGGAAAAACTCAGGCGGTAAACTTCACCACCACTACACAAGAACAAGCATAATGAACATGTTTGAGCAATCGATTTTACCGACAACAATACACATGACAATGGCTATGAAGGTTTGTCTCAAGCGGCAATTATCACCAACTAAACATGAAAAGGTTATTTCTTGTATATCGGTAAAATCCACCGATGAAACATTTACCATAGAAGGATTTAAACAAAAACCAGGGTTTTAAAAATAACTCAAAAAATAAAAATGAAGAGGGAGACGATTTACTTTTAACAATACAATTCCTAGAAGAGATGGGTTTGATTACTTCAACAAACAGGAAATAGAAAACCCTAAATGAAAACAAATAATAAGAACAATGGTTGGAGGACTTACCTGTCAAAAAGAATGAAACCCTAAGTGTGACAACAATGAGTCGAAATATGTCTGAATCCAAGATTGGCGCAATCAAGAAGCTTAAGGGAGGGTTTACGAATCAATTGGAAGGTTTAGGAAATAGAAATAACAAAAAGACAATGAGATTACTAATTTAAAAGGTTCATAAGGTGTGATCTTAATGCCAACACGAGTGGAAATTAATGGCACTGGAGTTTGTGATTTTGAAGATTGACCTCGCTCGGGCGGTGAAAATCACCAATTGAACATGTGTTAATGGAAATGCAATGGCGGTAGAAATCACTGACCTTACATTTGCTTTTAGGCGAGGAACATGTAACGGCGACAGAAATCACTGCTTAGGCATGAGTAAATGAAGAACTATGTAAAAGAGGCAGAAATTGCCATCACTACACAGACAAACAAAAAGATATGTAAAGTCGGCAATTTTTACCGACATTACACATATAGTTTAAAATTTTACTAACACCCCAAGATGATCAAAAATGATATTTTGTTCAGTTTACAACCTTATCGATTTGCACAAACTTCAAGGAATTGATTAGAGGGAATGTTGTAAACTAGTTTAGGATGTCATACATTTCTCACAAGGCCAAGAGAATCTTGTCTCGATTTGCGAACTTAGAGTATAGATTACGAAATGAATAAGTTTCATAGGGGCTGTCTACAAAAATGAGTGTAGCTGATTTTGATAACAATAGGTGGTGTACCCACATATGGGATCACTATCCTTAGATACAGAGAAAGAACTACCTCATGGATTACAAGTTGGTGAATGATGCATTCTCTATGCATCTAGTTAGAACCATGGAGGAAGACAGAACCAAGAGACTGAGCATGGAGGCTCAGGAAGTTGTTTATAGACATGGGGCATGGTTCATCCAGTATGTCACTTTTTCATATATAAGAATAGAAGGGTTTGAAGATCAACCCCTTATGTTACCCAGGTGCCCTACTGATGGGGTGGTCTTGATGGAGTTTCTAAGTCAAGTGTCCACCATAGTGGAGGCATACAAAGCATAGAAGAAGATACTGCCAGTACTATTTCCAGTGTCTATGGGATGGTATATGTGTTCAAATTCACAGAGCATAGAGCATGTCATAGGAGGTCTAAAACTAATGTATCTGCAGCCATTTCCATTAGCTAGATCTTATGACCCCTATGGCAAGATGCAGAAAATAACAGGGAAACCTATACATCAGAAGCATCTGGAAGATTTCTGGATGAATTGTGAGGATGAAGCTGAGGTGAGAAGAAGAAAATACCAAAGGCTCACCTTGAACCAAATAAAGACATATGACTGCATCCCAGTACCAATATAACTGAAGAAAGATGATGGTAAAACAATGTCAAATGAATATGAAGACAAGAAGGTCTACAATGACACTATCTTAGCCCTTGATCTAACACAGTCAGAGGACATTTCCTTGGATCAGTTTACAGGTGGGGTGCTGCAGTTAACCCAAGCTTGGGTAGATGAACAAATAAAGAGAATGAAGAAAAGGGATGTAGCCCTTACTATTGATCCCAAGAAGAAAAGGCAAGAGCTAACTGATGAGGAGTATGATGACTGCCTCAATGAAAAAAGGAAGTCAAATGGAGAGAGACCACCCACTTAGAAATAGAGGAAGGGGCCCCCTAGAGGAAAGAAAATTGATGATGAGCCTAAAGGGATGATAATTGAAAGAATTAACATACCAGTTGCTGTTACATCAACATCAGGACATGCATTTGCCTCATCTACACCGCCTCTGATGGATAAGCCTAAAACAAAGAGGATCCTGAGGCCAACTGTAGAAACTACAGAAGTATAGGATGAGGGCCAAACCTCACAACAAAATATAGAGGAAGATATCCCTATCGAGGAAGGGCCAGTAAATAAAGAGCCTGCAGGTGATGACCCGATGATGGTCAAGAGGAAGAGAAGGGTGGCGCCACTGACATCACCTCCCAAAAAGCAAAGAACATCCATATGGGGTGATATCAGGGCTGATCCTATAGTATTGTGAGGAGCTGGTGGTGAAGTGTTTAGGAAGGAGATGCAACATGAGGTGCCACTTCCCACTATAATTAAATTTAAGACTGAGAGAGTGGAAGAATAGACAAAAGAAGCCTTCAAAGCAGGTCATGGTGGTCCTTTTTCCTTGGAAGACACCTTGGACCTATCAGATGATGAAGTAGTGCAAAATGTGGCTTCGTAGAAGATGGAGACCCTTGCCTCCAGTACCCACATGACCCCACATGGGACCTCATTAGCACAGGTAGCGGTATTGGAAGGGTTGAAGCAAACAACTCAAGAAGAAAAAGAAAGTAGCCTAGAGAGGGCAGCCCAACAAATTGGGCTTGACAAGTTGGTAGATCAGGTGACCAACCCTGCAATTATAGATTTGACATATAGGGAGGATGTGAGCCCTAAAGACAAAGCAGGTGCACCTGATGTAACAGAAAACATTGAAGTAGCCAAGAAGGCAGAGGTAGAGAGCAATGCTCTAGATATGGGCCAACAACAATATGAGATACCTAATGAGCCAAAGATAGTAGAAGTCTAATAGAAGGGTGAGGATGATAAAGATACATTAGGTGATGATGCTGCTCAGACTCAAGGAGATATAGGAGAAAAGGATAAATTAGGTCATGAGGACCTTAAGACACAAGATGTCAGTGCATCAGGTGTGGAACAAAATGTGACCCAAGATCAGGGTGATGCACCAAGCCCAAACACATAGATAGCCATAGATATTAATATGCCTCAAGATGAGGAAAATACCAAAGTGGATGAAACACAGAAAGAGGAAGCACAGGATCATCAAGTGGACATTCCACAGGATCCTCCTCTACAGAAATAGATCCCTCAACAAGAAGAGATGCAACAAGATCCCCCTCATGAGGAAGAAATCAGGAAGTCACCTTCTCCGCCTAGAATAGAGACAAATACTGGAGATCATGGTAGACAGGATGATGACAGAAGACAATAAGGATCTGGAGATGAAGTGCCTCAGTGGCTGGAGAAAAAAATAGGTATGGAACAAGGCTTTGAAATTCAAGAATTTGATGTTTCCACCTTATTTGCAGAGACAATCATGAAGCCAAAGAGGAAAGCTAGATTGACATCGGCTATCAAAAGAGATCCTGTTACAGGCAGAAGGACTACCTAAGTGGCACTTCCTACTGTAGAGAAAGAAAAGGGCAAAATCACCCTTGAAGAGTTCCAAATCACAACTGTCGATTTAGGTTTTGCTAATGAAGACCAAGAGGGTTAGGAAGGGAAGGACATCATTGATTCTTTGACCCAAAGGGTAAAGAAGGAGAAAGAGAAAAATAAGCAGCATAAGGAGCACATTGCCCAGCTGCATGCATATATAAAGGGGTGGATTAACCCTAATAGTACACCAGTGGATCCAGTAGTCCCATTGATTGTTATCTCCCAGGAGGAAGTTAATAAGTTGGACCTCATGAAGCATCAAGCCACGATCATGGATAAATGGATGTTGTCAGCCCTCACAGGAGCTGAGGATGTATTGAGAACCTCTTTACAGAGGTGGAATTCTTTAAGTAGTTTGAAGAGAAAAGTGGATAAAATGCAGAATGAAACAAAAAGATGGTCATTCCAATTGGAAAAAGATCTTACTTCTTTGAGTGAGATGAAGAGGATTGATCCTCCAATCCTAATAAATAACCAAGTATTGAATAATAACAATGCCCTCCTTCTAGCACCAATTTATGTTGATGATGATTGTTAGTCATAACAACATGCATTAAAATTTGCACAACAAACCTTTATTATCTTGCAAAGTACGATCAACTTAGGATAAGTTGATGACTCCAAGTCTCCATTGATCAGGTCATGATCGTCTGACGTTACTCAGAGGTTGATGTGACATGCTATTTTCCACTTCAAGGGGCCTTACGTTTGTCTGGATGATTAGTATTACACTACTTCCTATAAATTCACTCCATAGAGAGGTTATTTATACTTTATTTCCAAAGATAGCTGATGTATTTGCAAGTTTGATCAATTCTTTTGATTATTGATCATCATGAACCTATTCTTTCTTCTACATAGTGTATTTACTCAAATGATGTGTTTGTAAGTGGATATTTTTATGTATCTCATGGATTTATGTATAAATCTGCATGATATTTGTCAATTTAACATGCTTTTACTTTGAATATGCTCTGTATTTCCAATTATCTATGAGATGTCAGCATATTTCATGTTATTTGCTTTTAATTCTCTATTGTGTGCAATTATGGTGATGAATTGTTATGAAATTGAAAGAAATTTAAAAGAATGCTTCTAATTTTGGTGAATCTTTAGCCATTGAACCACATACATACAAGATACATTCATGAGGAGAAGAAATCAAACCATATTGTCACCAGGATGTTCCATAGCTAGATACAAATGATGCTAACTTCAAAGGTTAAGGAATGAAAACAACACATCCAGACTGACAAGCACTCCAAGGCATGCAGCTAATCAATGCATGTATCAAGATTTCAAACACAGATTACTCAAGATTTTTGATGATTTGTAATCAAACTCTCTTCTTTTTCATTAAGTATGCATAACATGTACATTTACAATAACTTTGAAATGAGTCCTAATATTTTAGCAATCAAATTTCAATTAAGTTTCGAATCCTCAAAATATGCCACCCCTGCACCTTTTATAGAATAAGGTGAGGAGGCAGTTACAAATGACCTATGCTTAGGATTTGTCAATTAAGATCAATGGTAGATAATCTTTCTTTTACTCAGTCAACTTTCCTTCGTGCCATAGGTTGCCAGCTAGCAACCATCTGTATGATTCATTATCTTATGAGTACCTTATGCATATATCCTCTTGGTAATGCATCTTGATTCATTCTTCAGGTTCCTCCTCTTTATCTCCTTCTTCTTCATCATGATCATGCCCTTCATCACTTTTTGTATCACTATCACCCTGATGAACATCATCCTGTATATGGACCTTCATTGTTGTCCTGATATTCTCATAAGCCTGTACAATTCTATCTACTTCCCCGCCATCTTGGGTTTTGGCTTTTGTAATGGCATGCTTATGGGACTAGAATATATCTTTGATTGCTTCTAGCTTAGATTTTTTGTTGTTTAGTGTCTCATTGTAATTCTCCACCCTAACCTTGATCCTCATGATCTTATTCATCACCTCTTCGTCAGGTGGGTGAGGGGGTCATCAGCCACCGGCTGGAAATTATCATGCAGAGCTTTGATAGAAAAGTTTGCATCTTGATTTTCTATCTTTCCCTCTACTTTTCCTTCTAGTGCTTCAAGGATCTATGCTTCATGTGCCATCATGCTATGCAGCTTTATACTGATATCCCTGAGCTTGCCCCTGCATTTGTTTAGGATATCACATTTGAACCTGATGTCTTCATACCATATGTCGATCAACAGAGCATTATTATTATTCAATACTTGGTTATTTATTAGGATTTGAGGATCAATCATCTTCATCTCACTCAAAGTAGTAAGGTCTTTTTCCAATTGGAATGATCGTCTTCCCATTTCATTCTGCATTTTATCCACTTTTCTCTTCAAACTGCTTAAAGAATTCCACCTCTGTAAAGAGGTTCTCAATACATCCTTAGCTCTTGTGAGGGCTCACAACATCCATTTATCCATTATCATGGCCTGATGCTTCATGAGGTCCAACTTATTAACTTCCTCCTGGGAGATAATAGTCAATGGGACTACCAGATCCACTGGTGTACTATCAGGGTTAATCAACCCCTTTATATATGCATGCAGCTAGGCAATGTACTCCTTATGCTGCTTATTTTTCTCTTTCTCCTTCTTTACCCTTTGGGTCAAAGAATCAATGATGTCCTTCCCTTCCTGACCCTCTTGGTCTTCATTAGCAAAACCCAAATCAACAATTGTGATTTGGAACTCTTCAAGGGTGATTTTGCCCTTTTCTTTCTCTACAGTGGGAAGTGCTACTTCGGCAGTCCTTCTTCCTATAATAGGATTTTCTCTGATAGCCGATGTCAATCTAGCTTTCCTCTTTGGCTTCATGATTGTCTCTGCAAATAAGGTGGAAACATCAAATTCCTAAATTTCAAAGCCTTGTTCCATACCTATTTCTTTCTCCAACCACTGACGCACTTCATCTCCAAATCCTTATTGTCTTCTGTCATCATCCTGTCTGCCATAATCTCCAGTATCTATCTCTATTCTGGGTGGAGAAGGCGACTTCCTGATTTCTTCCTCATGTTGTTCCTCATGAGGGGGATCTCGTTGCATCTCTTCTTGTTGAGGGATCTCTTCTATAGGGGAGGATCCTGTGCAATGTCCACATGATGATCCTACGCTTCCTCTTTCTATGTTTCATCCACTTTGGTATTTTCCTCATCTTGAGGCATATTAATATCCATGGTTGTCTATGTGTTTGGGCTTCGTGCATCACCTTGATATTGGGTCACATTTTGTTCTGCACCTGATGCACCGACATCTTGTGTCTTAAGGTCCTCATGACCTAATTTATTCTTTTCTCCTATATCTTTATCACCCTTGCCCTTCTGTTGGACTTCTACTATCTTTGGCTCAGCAGGTATCTCATGTTGTTGATGGCCCATATCTAGAGCATTGCTCTCTACCTTTGTCTGCTTGGCTACTTCAATGTTTTCTGTTACATCAGGTGCACCTGCTTTGTCTTTAGGGCTCACATTCTCCCTGTATGTCAAATCTATAATTACAGGGTTGGTCACCTGATCTGTTGATAACTAAGAGGGGGGATGAATCAGTTATCCTAATTAATTTAACTTTATGTTCTTCTTTAACAACTAGTGCAGCATCAAAGCAAATAAGCATTCATAATCATGAAAGCAGAAATAAAGTCAACATACATAACACAATGATTTTGACGTGGAAAACCCTGTTAAGGGAAAAATCATGGGGTGACTAACCCAAGAATATATTCTCTGTTTGAAGAATAGAAATACAAAATGGCACTTGCCAATTAGGGCTCACTGCCCAAGCACACTGCTCACAAGAGGCTCACTGCCTACAAGAGACTCACTATCTACAAGTTATAAAGAGAGTAACAAGAAACTTGAACTAATGAGAAGCATCCACATATGCTGAGGTTTAGTTCCGGTTAGGCTCAATACACTGATCTACTGCACTTCATTCTTCCTCTTCTTTGGTGTTGATGACCTGTCACATACCGGACCTGTCTTACTGTCTTCACACTACCCTTCCACTTTTCTTAGTACTTCACCACACACAACACACACCTTCACATCCAAATCCATCTGGTATATATATATCTGCACTAAGGATTTCATCATCTTTCTAGTCGACATCCAGAATAGTCAATATTTTCCCAAACTCTGGTCTGTTGGCTGAATCCTTGCTTATCAAGTGATGCATATCAAAGAGATACTTATAGAAGTCATCAATTAAGTCGGCCAATCATGAATGATACCTCAAGAAGCTTGATCACCATCAATGTCTCATCCTGATTAAGATCTGATGCTTTGCCGGTTAGTTCTTCCTCTGTCTACTCTGCCAAACAGGAACCCAAAACTTAGGTACTTATATCTCTTCACTCTTTCATCACCGGAGGCTCAATCCCTGGAATCTATCAATCAAGGTATTCCTCTTGACTTCCCCAAGTCCACACTTTACATAGATACTTTCTCTAAGAGATTCAAACCTAATTGTCAGACCTTGCTGCATACTCTGTTCTTGGTCACCGGGCCAAGTTACTCTACAATCTAACTTCCAATATAGACACACCATGTCCTGCGGATGTGTGAGATGAACTTTGTTGCCATCAATGACAACATTGATGAAGCCAAAACGTGTCTCTTTCCAATAATCTCCCCCTTTGGCATTGATGGCAAGACTTAGTGAAAAATGACTAAGTATTATACTACACTCCCCCTTGGCTGATGCTTTGTTCTAATGTACATTTTTCTGAAGCTCCCCCTTAGCTGGATTCCACATTTTTCACTACTCCTCACTCCCCCTTTGACATCAATGGCAAAGGGTAGGGTCTGCACACCAAAATTTCCAAAAAAAGTCTATAGATATCTGCATAAGTATATATACAAGTTGTACTTACATATACTTAAGTATGCCTGCAAAAGTATTCTTCAACTGTACAACTTCTATCACCCAACTCTGCTTCATCCTATCCAAAATTGAGATGTGACCACTCAAAAGGAATGCAAAAGCTTCTGCCTTCTTAAGATCTGTTGGATCATTGGTCCAGGCTGTGGCCTGTGCATCAGTTAGGGCCTCATGTATGGCCTCTAACTTACGGATAATGATCCCTCTAAGTTCACTTAACCTAGTTATTCTATTTTTCTTCTCCTTCTCGAGCTTCTTTATTTCATCTATGACTACAATAGTTTGACACTCTTGATTTACTATGGAGGAGGAGAGAGGATCAAAACTTTGAGATAAACTTAACAGTTTGTCCTCTTGCTCTTTTACTTTCTTCTCAATATCCATGGTCACTTTAGGCCAGGATAAACAAAATTTATAGATATCTCCGCCATCTTTAAAAGCATTTTCTAAGCTCTTTATTCCAATATCCATAACTCTCCTATCATTTTGTATTAGACCTTATACTTCAATGAATCTCTTATCCATAAACTCTTTCCATACCTTCTCCTCAACTGATTTCTCCAAAGACTCAAAATGAGTGCCGACAGTACTAACAAGAGACTTGAGATTACCGATGAAGAGACTGAGGAATCCTTCTGAAAGGATGGCATGATCTTTTCCAAGACACTGGATGCTATCTCTAGCATCTCATAGTATTCCATTTGAGATTTTGGAACTTTCTCTTTTGCCTTTGCTTGGGCAAAGGATGCTATCTTCATTGTTTGAACCAGGGAGAGAGAATCAAAGTCGAATGGTCCTTGAAGTAGCTCTGGTTCATCAATCTCCATCATTTCTTTAGTCAAGAAATCTTTGACAGTTTCTACAATGTCTCTTGCCAAAGACAAAGTTTTCTTTCCTTCTACAGCTTTAGCACTGTCACTTGTGGTCTTCTTAGTTTGACCTTCTTCTCTTTCCTTCACTTCTTCTTTTTCCTCTAATCTTTCTCCTCCTTTAGATCTGGAGACTGTTGGCGAATCCGGATGAGAGATATTTTCTTCTTCTTGGACTTCTTCTTCTGGAACAGAGGAATCCTGGTCCTTGGACTTCTCCTCACCCAGCTCCTTTGTTTCTTCTACAATCTTTTTAGTAGGATCTTTCTTTGATGCACTTTGCCTTTCAACATTAGAAGGTTCATCACTTACGTCCTCTATAATGGGAATGTTGAATCTTTTGTATGCATTCCAGAGGATCTCTTCTGCCTCTTTTGCTACTTTGTTAGTTTCTCCAAGCATAAGCCGATTCATTCTAGCTTTGCTTTGGAACTCATCCTTGCAATCTTTGAAGATCATATTCATTTTCTTCAGAGTGATTGAAGGATATAGCTAAATAGATATCTGTTCTTGGATCTCAAGATCCTTTGCCTTAGCATTATTCTTCCTTATTTCTAATTCCTTCTCTAGGCTTTTGGGAATGAGAGATATGATTTCAATAAAAGCCTTATTGTAGATATTCAGATACCTAACCGTAGCTTCTTGCAAGATCTTTTGTCAGCTTCATTATACTCATCATAGAACTCAGTCATTGGTTTTAGGTTCCCATCCATAGTAACTGATTTGATGATATCATCAATGCAAAGAGTGGGCTTTTCAACAAATTCCTCTACCTTCTCTTCTTTGCCTTGACTGGTAGAGGGTTCACCAGATGTTTTCTTCTTCTTCTTCATTTTCTTGACCTCTTCATCAGATTCAGTCTCTTCATCATCCTTTTGACTGGCATAAGATCTTGTGGCCTTTGTCTTAGTTCTCTTCTCTCCTTTACTGGATGATTTTACTTCCAGTTTTGATGCCTTTGAGCTCTTAGAAGTGGTAGGTGCAAGGGTCTTAGAGGATCTAGTCCGGGAGGGGACTTCCACTAGAGCACCTTCTTTCTCATTTTTTTCTTTTTCTTTCTCTACCCTTTCTATCTTCTCTCTATTTGCATTAAGTGCCTCCTTTGAAATTCTATGCCTCTTGGAAAAATCTTCTACTTCCCTCCTTACCTTTCTCTTTATCTTAGGCTGTCTCAGTTCAACATGAACTTTTACACTTAGTTCTTGGTAAGTTCCAAACCTTTCTGCCTTAGGGTCTTTGGGGTCGCTCAGTAGATGTTGGATATGCAGTTCTAGGATTTTCTCATCAACCTCATACCCCATTGGCATGATCCATACTATTCTTGGTTCTACTGCCTCCATCAGACATTGATCAGTGTTTACCATAAAGTACACTATATCCTTGTATTTTTCAACTAGGGATTGGGGAATTCTTTCTCTAGCCTACATCATGCTTTGGAAGTTTTTGAAGTAACCCCACAGTGTTGTGTTTTGTGCCTTGGCATCACCAAGCCCATGCAAGTAATCTCTAATTTGAATTGCAACAGGTCTGTCATTTTGCCATACCCAACCACTGGATCCAGGTAGCTCATTCATAAAGTAGAAGAACAGACATAGTATCAGCCCACCATACTTGAAAGAGTTCTTCTTGTCCCTCTTGATCTTTTGTAGGTTTTCCATCAGTTGGCTCAGAAGTTCACAAAGATCATAATCCATATTCTTTCTCAACATTTCATAAGCAATGTAGATTGCTATTCCAAATATAGAATTTTCTCTGCTGGAGTGATATATCTTGTAGCCAATAATCATGGAGGCAAACTTGATGTCTGGATCTGTGATATCCTCAATTGTCATTGCTCTTTTATCAAATTTAGATCTGGTAGCCTCACTCACAGTTTGGTTTTTGACTAATTTTAGAGTAGGTAACCCACCAGATGAGTGCAATCTGGTTATTTCCCTAATTGCTTCCTTGGTTATCTTGAATGGCCTCATCAACCACATAAAGTTGTCATGCATTCTGCTCAAAATATACCAGACCCAGTCATCTTCAGCAAAATAGGGGAAATGAATGCACTATCCAAAATGTTTATCTCGGATGCTCTTATACTGAGGTTTTAGTTCAAATGATTCATCTATCAGTTCCTTGTGGTAGATATCCATCAGCTTGGATTCACCAAATTCTTCAATGTTTGCATGAATGTAAACCCTAATGTCTTCTACATGCAGAATTCCATGTGGAATGCTAGAAAATGCACCTAGGGGATCAACTTCTAGGGATTTATAGGGATGTTTCCTAAATTTAGGGCACAGCCTATCAGTGATCTTCACCACATTCAGAGTAGCCATCCTTCAAAGATTCACAAAGAGATTTTCAAGAGTAGAAAATACCTTTTCACTTTTAGGGTTCACGATATGAATCGGATCGGTTTGCTGGATGAATTGACTTCTGCAATTGATCTTTGATGGGCTTGAGGCAATTTGTTGCAGAGATCCTTTTCTCTTCTTCTCCAATGTAAAATGAGCAAATGTTCAATAAGAGAACCCTTATATTTCTCTCCAAACCCTAATTTCATATTACAATAAATGCGTAAATTAAGTCACTCTGGTTTGCCTTGTTCTCCTTGTTCTGAGAAAAATCTTTTCTAGATTACTGAGAAGCATTTAGAGTTGTTCTTGTTGATGATTGATAATCTATCTACCTTACACAATCATTCCATTTATCCACAGATCAAGATCCCTCAAATTTGAGTCATACCAGATCTAACTGTGAAAATAGATGACTATTGAACCGGATCAATCTTGGAAGATTAATCTTTTCAAAACATCTTGCAGATCTTCCATATCTTTACCATGGCTTATTTAGATATTTCTCTAAGAACCCTTTGATCCGCAACCTTTCATGTGCCACTTTCAGGCATCTATTGGCTGGTTGGGGGAAATTGTTTTTCTTTTGTTACTCTCCCTGAGCCAGAGCTCATCTATTTAGTTTCCGAAAGGAATATTAGCACCAGATTCTAGTGCGGATCCATCCCCATTATTTTCTATACTTCTCTTCACCCATATATTGTTCATATCTCTTTGAATTTCATCCTCATTCATTTTTCCTTTTCCTTTGTCTTGGTTTTGATTATGATGCACCAGACCCTTTTTGTCCTGATTCTTACTTCTACAAAATTTAGCAATATGACTAGATCTATTGCAATTGTAGCAAACAACATTTCTTTGCATATTTGACTGATATCCTATTGATCTACACTGATTAGCCATATGTCCCATTCTATTGCATGCAAAACATCTACCATTGAATGAATTGTTCATTTGCATATTTCTACATTCATGAGTTTTGTGACCATACCTTTTATAATTAAAGCACTGTCCAGAGAAGGATGAATTAGTCTGGCTCATTCTTCTTCTACACTGATTTGCTTTATGACCAAAGTTATTGCAATTGTGGTAGTATCCATTGAAGGAAGGATATCTTTGGGCATTTGTTTGCCTTGCCGGAGGTCTTCTAGGCCTATTTCTTGGATTTTCTGATCTGGAGTTCTTCTGACCAGATCCGGAGCTTTCACCTTTTTCATACCCCAAGCCTTGCTTGTCATCTACCCTCTTTTGGCTTTGAAGAAGAATTTCAAGTTGAGCAGAGCTTATCTTGAATTTCTCTTTGTATTCATTTGATGTTTGAAGATCCCTTTTAAGAGTGTCAATCTGATTCTCAAGTTGTTCTTCATTATCTCTAGCTTCTTTAAGATCAGATTCTAGATGCCTGATTATTCTATCCATTTTGTGGCAGTCTTCTGATTTCTATTTGAGAGATTTTCTTAGATCATATTCAGTTTTTCTTTTCTCTTCAATTTCTTGGGTGAATTTCATAACTCTTGATTCCATTTCATGTCTTACCATAATGACCTCTTTTCATAACTTTTCACATAACTTGGTTTTCTCCTTCAGATCTTCATTTGTATCATTGGCTTCACCTTGACTTGCCAATTGCTGAAGTAGATCCTTTATCTTTTTCATAGAGATAATCAGTTTCCCTTTTAGTTCATTTATGAAATCATCTGCCTATTTGAGTCTTTCCTTCAATTCATTGACTTCAGAGTTAGATTGCTCAAGATCATCTAGGGTAGACTAAAGTTGTTCCCTCATACCATACACATCCATTTGAATTCCCAGATCTTCCTCAAGGTATTAGGCTCTGTTTGGAGGAACCTGGCTCTGATACCAATTTTTGATAACTGAGGGGGGGGGAATCAGTTATCTTAATTAATTTAACTTTATGTTCTTCTTTAACAACTAGTGCAGCATCAAAGCAAATAAGCATTCATAATCATGAAAGCATAAATAAAGTCAACATACATAACACAATGATTTTGACATGGAAAACTCTGTTAAGGGAAAAACCACAGGGTAACTAACCCAAGAATGTATTCTCTATTAGAAGAATAGAAATACAAAATGGCACTTGCCAATTAGGGCTCAATGCCCGAGCACACTACTCACAAAGAGGCTCACTGCCTACAAGAGATTCACTATCTACAAGTTATAAAAAGAGTAACAAGAAACTTGAACTGATGAGAAGCATCCACTTATGTTAAGGTTCAGTTCTGGTTAGGCTCAATACACTGATCTACTGCACTTCATTCTTCCTCTTCTTTGGTGTTGATGTCCTGTCACATACCAGACCTGTCTTACTGTCTTCACACTGCCCTTCTGCTTTCCTTCACACTTCACCACACACAACACAAACCTTCACACCCAAATCCATCTAGTATATATATATCCACACCAAGGATTTCATCATCTTTCTAGTCGGCATCTGAAATAGTCAGTATTTTTCCAAACTCTGGTCTGTCAGTTGAATCCTTGCTTATCAAGTGATGTGTATCAAAGAGATGCTTATAGAAGTCATCAATTAAGTTGTCCAATCATGAATGATACCTCAGGAAGCTTGAACACCATCAATGTCTCATCCAAATTAAGATCTGATGCTCTGTCGGTCAGTTCTTCCTCTATCTACTCTGCCAAACAGGAACCCAAAACTTAGGTGCTTATATCTCTTCACTCTTTCATCACCGGAGGCTCAATCCCTGGAATCTATCAATCAAGGTATTCTTCTTGACTTCCCCAAGTTTGTACTTTACATAGATACTTTCTCTGAGAGATCTAGACCTGATTGTTAGACCTTGCTGCATACTCTATTCTTGGTCACCGGACCAAGTTACTCTACAATCTGACTTTCGGTATAGACACACCATGTCCTGCGGATGTGTGAGATGAACTTTGTTGCATCAATGACAACACTCATAAAGCCACAACGTGTCTCTTTCCAACATGATCTACTAACTTGTCAAGCCTGATTTGTTGGGTTACCCTCTCTAGGCTACTTTCTTTTTCTTCTTGAGTTGTTTGCTTCAACCCTTCCAATACCTTTACCTGTGCTAATGGGGTCCCGTGTGGGGTCATGCAGGTACTAGAGGCAAGGGTCTCCATCTTTTGATAAGCAACATTCTACACTACTTCATCATCTGATAGGTCCATGGTGTCTTCCAAGGAGAAAGGACTACCATGACCTTCTTTGAAGGCTTCTTTTGTCTATTCTTCTGCTCTCTCAGTCTTAAATTTGATTATAGTGGGAAGTGGCACCTCATGTTGCATCTCCTTCCTAAACACTTCACCACTAGCTCCTGCCAATACTATAGGATCGACCATGATATCACCCCGCATGAATGTTCTTTGCTTTTTGGGAGGTGATGTCAATGGCGCCGCCCTTCTCTTCCTACTGACCATCATCAGGTCATCACTTGCAGGCTCTTTATTTACTGGCTCTTCCTCGACAGGGATATCCTCCTCTATATTGTGCTATGAGGTTTAGGCCTCATCCTGTACTTCTATAGTTTCTACAGCTAGCCTCAGGATCCTCTTTGTTTTAGGCTTATCTATCAGAGGTAGATGCCTATCCTGATGTTGATGCACCTGCAACTAGTATGGCAATTCTTTCAATTATCACCCCTTTAGGCTTATCATCAGTTTTCTTTCCTCTAGGGGGCCCCTTCCTCTTTTTCTAAGTGGGTAGTCTCTCTCCATTTGACTTCCTTTTTTCATTGAGGAAGTCATCATACTCCTCATTAGTTAGCTCTTGCCTTTTCTTCTTGGGATCAATTGTAAGGGCTACACCCCTTTTCTTCATTTTGTTTATTTGTTCATCTACCCAAGCTTGGGTTAACTATAGCACCCCACCTATAAACTGATCCAAGGAAATGTCCTCTAGCTGTGTTAGATCAGGGGCTAAGATAGTGCCATTGTAGACCTTCTTGTCTTCATATTCATTTGACATTGTTTTACCATCATCTTTCTTCAGTTGTGTTGGTACTGGGATGCAGTCATATGTCCTTATCTGGTTCAAGGTGAGCCTTTGGTATTTTCTTCTTCTCACCTCAGCTTCATCCTCACAATCTATCCAGAAATCTTCCAGGTGTTTCTGATGTATAGATTACCTCATTATTTTCTGCATCCTGCCATAGGGGTCATAAGATCTAGCCAATGGAAATGGCTGTAGATACTTTAGTTTTAGACCTCCTATTACATGCTCTATGCTCTATGAATCTGAGCACATATACTAGCCCATAGACACTAGAAATAGTACTAGTGGTATCTTCTTCTGTGCTTTGTATCCCTCCACTATGGTGGACACTTGTCTTATAAACTCCATCAGGACCACCCCATCAGTAGGGTACCTGGGTAACATAAGGGGTTGATCTTCAAACCCTTCTATTCTTATATATGAAAAGGTGGCATACTAGACGAACCAGGCCCCATGTCTGTAAACAACTTCTTGAGCCTCCATGATCAATATCTTGGTTCTGTCTTCCTCCATGGTTCTAACTAGATGCATAGAGAATGCATCATTCACCAACTTGTAATCCATGAGGTAGTTTTTTCTCTATATCTAAGGATAGTGATCCCATATGTGGGCATCATCTACACCACCACTAACCTTACCCACTGTAGTCAGGGCATCAAATGTTCCTTTGTAGGCACATGAGTACACAACATATGATGTCATGTGGAATGAGCATTCCTGACCTCCCAGGTTCCTCATCTCTTCATCCAATGCATCATTGATGACCTTGGCCCATAGTGGCTTGTTATCTATATAAAGGACCATCTGGATGATTCTAAACATCCAATTCTTAAAATTTCTAGCATGAGGTTGACCTGTCATCCTGCTGAGCAGGGCAATCATGTACTGATACTCATCATCAAAATCAAATTTATATAGGTGTACAGGCAACTTAGCCGAGGCAGTGTAGGTGCTTCTCTTAGACCTCCACTGGTACATCCTCTTCCTTTCATTCTGTTGCAAGTATGAGGTGAACTAGTGTTGTCATTGATGTCAACATACTCATATTGCATTGGTAAGAAGGTTTGGATGAGCTGTGTGTTGAGGATATTGAGAAAAGTAGTCTCAATCAGGAACAGTGAAGAACAGTGATAAGAAGAAGGCAAATGTGCTCAATAGGTTGAGGATCAGAGGCTGCGGATTAAAGGGTTTGTAGATATGAGTCTTGAAATGATCTAGTTAAGATTTCAGAGGTCCACATGAAGATGTGAAAAAGTTGTGATTGGTCAAGTAGAACCGGTTCCGGGAGCTATTCCAGAGTGACAGAGTGGTGCAAAAAGGTCTGATGAGATCCAAAGGAGAATTGTCAAACTCTGCAGATTGGAAGGAGTGTTTGGGATGTCTTTGTCATGTGTCATCTTGATTGGTACATGGTTTGGAGGTCCAGAAGCACCTTCTTCAGCATGACAGTGGCGGCAGACTATGTTCTTGAAGTTCCAGATGAAGAGGAGAAGAGATTCCAGTGAGTAGAGGAAGTGCGGATGTACCTGGTTAATTAGGCAAGCTTGTGAAGGTTCTTGGATCATGTTGAGGTTATGTTGTCAGTCCGCATTAGTGGTAGAGCCCGGAATTGAAGATATTCTTCTAGATGAAGTTCTTGTTCAGACTAGCCGACCAGATGAATTGTTCATCTTGCGAATGTTCTTGTGGTGGCCGACCGGATGTATTAATCATCTTGTGAATGTCTTTATGGTTGATTGCCGACTTAGATGATTGTTCCTAAGTCAATGTCTTGTATAAATGAAGGTTTGTGAGTTCATTTCAAAGTGTGTTATGGAGTGGATGAGAGTGGTATAGCAAAAGAGCGAAGGATAGAGCAGAAGTATCTCGGGCTTAAATGGAACTGATCCAGACATAGTAAAGATGTCAATCTCTAGTTCAAGTTTGTGATTCTTATCACTTTGTAGATAGTGTGTCTCTTGTAGGTAGTGTGCCTCTTTGTGAGCAGTGTGCTTGGGCAGTGAGCCCTAATTGGCATGTGCCATTCATTTTTCATATTCTTCTAATAGAGAATAATCTTTGGGTTAATCACCCCGTGGTTTTTCCCTTAATCAGGTTTTCCACGTCATAATCTTGGTGTCCAATGTGTTGATGTTTACCTGCTCTTGTGTTTATGCATTATGCTTTCATGGATGGTTAATTGATATGCTATTAACTAACAAAGAAGAATCAAGTGTTTGAAGTAGAAGCAAGTTTTTGTACAACTGATTCACCCCCCCTCTCAGTTGTATGCCCTAGATCTAACAATTGGTATCAAAGCCAAGTTCCTCTGAAAGGAGCTTAACCACTTGAGGAGATCCAGGATGTTGTCATACAAGAAGGATAGTCCGAAGTTCAATGGAACCAACTTTACTCTCTGGAAAGGTCGCATGAAATGTCACTTGGAGTGTATGGGAAAAGCATACTTGGCCATGGTCTCAAAACCATATGTACCTCCATAGGGTGGTCTGACAACTCTGAATGAAATCACAGATGCTGAAAACAATTTGCGGACCAAGGAAGCTCTTCTAAGCACATTGAATGACTCAGATCTCTCAAATGTTATTGACTTACCAACTGCATATGAGATCTGGACTAAACTAGAACTTCTGTATGAAGGAGATGAGTTTGTCAAGAGTGCAAGGTTGCAAAGTTTGAAAGGGAAATTTGAAAGATTGAAGATGAGAGATGATGAAAATATCACTACCTTTATGCCAAGAGTGAATGAGCTAATGTGTGGAATCAGGAATGCTGGTGGAGTTTTGGATGAAAATGAAATTGTTTGCAAAATTCTCAGATCCCTTCTTGCTACCTACAAAATCAAGGTTGCTGCCATTGATGAATTCAGAGCCCATACAACTGTCACAAGAGAGCAACTGGCTAGCAAACTAGCTGCATTTGAAATGATTGAGTTTGGAGATGATCCCCCCAAGACCGAATCTGCATTCAAAGCCAGTGCCTATGTGAAAGGCAAACAAAGATTTGATCCGGGAGAGAACTCTTCAGGGAAGCTGTCATGGTATGATCAAGCAAGGAAAGACATGGAAGAGGAAGAAGTAGAAATAGCTCAACTTGAAGCCCTCATTGCAAAGAGACTACCAAGAGAGTCCAGTGAGTATGAAGGAAAACTACCTTTTAAGTGCTTTAACTACAATAAGATTGGTCATTTTGCTTCAAGATGTCCGGAAAGATCTACAAGGTCTAATACTAACAGACAAAGGTTTCAAAAGAACTGCTATTATGTTCATGAAGAAGATGACAATGAAGGAGTAACAGATGATGAATCAGAAATAGGAAGCAAATCTAGAAATGAATGGGTGTTTATTGCCATCAAGGAAGAAGAGTCAATACCCTCTGAATCTATCAATCATAAGGTTGTAGAAAGAGCTTTGGCTGCCCAAGTTGAAGAAAAGGATGATTGGGTTATTGATAGTGGATGCTCTCACCATATGACTGGTAACAAGAACAAGTTCTTAGATTTGGAAAGGTATGAAGGAGGAATGGTAAAGTTTGGTGACAATTCTACTAGCAGAATCAGAGGTAGGGGAACTATTTCTTTTGATGGAAAGAGCAAAATAGGTAATGTACTATATGTTGAAGGATTGAAGCACAATCTTCTCAGTGTTGGTTAGTTAGTGGACAAAGGCTATGATCTCTGGTTCAAGAATGGAAAATGCAGAATCTTTACAAGCTCCGGAACTGAAATTGCATCTGGTATTCAAACAAAAGGTAATATCTTCCATCTAGTTGGTTCTAATAAAAGTTGTCTATTTGTTCAAGTTGATTAGAGTTGGTTATGGCATAGAAGGATGTGCCATGTGAATTTTGATAACATCATCAAGATAAGCAATACTCAGGCTATAAGAGATCTTCCTAAATTGGTGAAACCTACAAATAGTTTATGCAAAGAATGTCAGCTAGGTAAACAGAGCAGAGTCTCTTTCAAAAGCAAGGATCAGTCCACTACTGGATTGTTGGAATTAGTACATACTGATCTCTGTGGTCTGACAAGAATCAAGAGTATGCAAGGTGATAGATATTTCATGTTGCTAATTGATGACCATTCCTGGATGATGTGGGTTACCTTCCTAAAAGAGAAATCAGAAGCCCTTGAGAAGTTCAAAATCTTCAAAGCTATGGTAGAGAATCAAATCGGATTGAAACTGAAGTGTCTAAGGTCTGATAGAGGTGGTAAATTCACATCCGGTGAATTCATAGACTTTTGTGAGAAGCATGGCATAAAGAGATAGTTGTCTGCTCCTAGGACTCCACAGCAGAATGGAGTAGTTGAGAGAAAGAACTGGACCATCCAGGAAGCTTCCAGGACAATGATGATGGAAGCAAATGTTCCTCAGATGTTTTGGAGAGAAGCTATCAGCACTGCAGTCTACACTCTTAACCGAGTTCAAATCAGAAACAATACCGGTAAGACTCCTTATGAACTTTGGTTTGGTATAACTCCTACTATGAGATATTTCAGAGTATTTGGTAGCAAGTGTTACATCAAAAGAGATGAAGATCTAGGAAAGTTTGATGCTAGAAGTGATGAAAGAATTTTCTTGGGTTAATCCACTCAAAGGAAAGCATACCGGTGTTACAATAAGAGACTGAAAAAGATGATAGAAAGTACAAATGTGAAGGTTGATGAAGGAATTGAGAGGCCCTCAAGGTTTTATGAATATGATGAAGATGATCAGGATGGTGCTCTGATTCAAGGAACTCAATCCCTTCCTGAAAGTCAGATTCAGACTGATCCGGTAAATCAGGAAGAAGAGGTTTGTTTGAATGAACCTGATCAAGAAACAACAGTGCAAGAGACTCCCAAAGTTCCAAGGTATGTAACTTTAAATCATTCTAAAGATCAGATCATAGGTGACAAAAGCAAAGGGGTACAAACAAGGAGGAAAATTGCTCAAAATTTAGATGAATGTTGTTTGATTTCAAAGATTGAACCTAAGACAATAAATGAAGCTTGCAATGATGAAAATTGGACAAAAGCAATGGAGGAAGAGTTGATGCAAATTGAGAAAAATCACACTTGGGATCTTGTTCCCAGACCTAGAAACAAGAATGTGATTGGAACCAAATGGGTCTTCCGGAACAAACTAAATGACGTTGGTGAAGTTATCAGAAACAAAGCTAGATTGGTCTGCAAAGGCTACTCTCAAATAGAAGGAATTGATTTTGAAGAAACCTTTGCTCCGGTAGCAAGAATTGAAGCAGTCAGATTATTTCTTGCATATGCTACCTTCAAAGACTTCAAGGTATATCAAATGGATGTCAAGTCTGCCTTCCTAAATGGTGATTTGGAAGAAGAAGTATACATTGAACAACCAGATGGATTTCACTTGTCTGATAATGATGATATGGTCTGCAAGTTGAAGAAAGCGTTGTATGGATTGAAGCAAGCCCCAAGAGCATGGTATGAAAGGTTGGATAAGCATCTTGTGCAGATTAGATTCAACAAAGGTACTGCTAACAATACTTATATTTCAAAATTGATCATGAAAACATTTTGATTGTTGAAGTATTTGTGGATGATATCATTTTTGGAGGAAGATATAGTATGTGCAAAACTTTTGCAAATCAGATGAAAAGTGAGGTTGAAATGTCTATGCTTGGTGAAATGAATTTCTTCTTGGGTCTGCAAATTATTCAAACAAAGAAAGGGATCTTCATTTCTCAAACCAAATATGTGAAATAATTGTTGAGGAAATTCGGTATGGAAGATTCAAAGCCAATGAACACTCCTATGGAAACCAGATGTAAGTTAAGCAAAGATGATGACTCTCTAAAGGTAGATCAGACAAAGTATAGATCAATGATTAGTGGATTGTTGTATCTCACTCAGACTAGACCAGATATAATGCAAGCTGTTGGTCTTGTGGCAAGATTCCAGGCTGATCCTAGAGAATCTCGTGTTATGGCAATCAAAAGAATTTTTAGATACTTGAAAGGAATAGTTGAGTATGGTCTATGGTACCCTAGAGATCTAGATTTCTCTCTTCATGCATATACAGATGTAGATTGGGCAAGAGATGTGGATGACCGGAAGAGCACCAGTGGTGGAGCATTCTTTTTGGGAAAGAGATTGGTTTCTTGGCTAAGCAAGAAACAAGATGCAATATCTCTATCTACAACTGAAGTAGAATACATTGTAGCAGCAGGTAGTTGCACTCAAATCTTATGGATGAAGCAGATGCTAAGAGACATTAAAGTTGAATATGAGAAGCCTATCACAATTTTCTGTGATAATTCAAGTGCAATTAACATTTCTAAGAATCCGGTATTGCATTCTAAGACTAAGCACATATCTATCAAGTTTCACTTTTTGAGAGAACAAGTGAACAAGGATGAAGTCAGATTGGAGTATGTACCCTCCAATGATCAAATTACAGATATTTTTACTAAACCTCTTCCCAAGGACTCTTTTGAGTATCTCTGGGAGAAGTTAGGGGTCATGGCCCCTCTAGTGATGAACTAGGATGCACTGATGTGCATCAGTCCGATGGATATCATAGTCATATCTTGTGATCCGGATTGATAATGGGGAGCTGCTACTAAGGAGGAGCAGCTGGTATGATTTTGATATGTTACAAGTGCAAGTATGAGCCCTTTGCCATTGATGTCAAAGGGGGAGAGAAGACATGTGAAAAACAAGTGGTTGATGATCCAAGGGGGAGCAGTAAAGGAAGAGAAGACATGTGAAGAGTTATTGTTGATAGGGGGAGTTGTGACAGAAAGGAGAAGTTCTTGTCTTGATGGTTTTTCACATCATATGTTGCCATCAATGACAAAGGGGGAGATTGTTGCAAGTATGATGCGAACCAGTGTTGTCATTGATGTCAACATACTCATATTGCATTGGTAAGAAGGTTTGGATGAGTTGTGTGTTGAGGATATTGAGAAAAGTAGTCTCAATCAGGAACAGTGAAGAACAGTGATAAGAAGAAGGCAAAAGTACTCAATAGGTTGAGGATCAGAGGCTGCGGATTAAAGGGTTTGTAGATATGAGTCTTGAGATGATCCAGTTAAGATTTCAGAGGTCCGCATGAAGCTATGAAAAAGTTGTGATCAGTCAAGTAGAATTGGTTCCAGGAGCTGTTCCGGAGTGACAGAGTGTTGCAAAAAGGTCCGGTGAGATCCGAAGGAGAATTGTCAGACTCTGCGGATTGGAAGGAGTGTTTGGGATGTCTTTGTCATGTGTCATCTCAATTGGTACGTGGTTTGGAGGTCTGGAAGCATCTTCTTCAGCATGACAGTGGCAGCAGACTGTGTTCTTGAAGTTCCAGATGAAGAGGAGAAGAGATTCCAGTGAGTAGAGGAAGTGCGGATGTACCTGGTTAATCAGGCAAGCTTGTGAAGGTTCTTGGATCAGGTTATGTTGTCCGTCCACATTAGTGGTAGAGCCCGAAATTGAAGATATTCTTCTGGATGAAGTTCTTGTTCAGACTAGCCGACCAGATGAATTGTTCATCTTGCGAATGTTCTTGTGGTGGTTGATCGGATGTATTAATCATCTTGTGAATGTCCTTATGGTTGATTGTCGACTTAGATGATTGTTCTTAAGTCGATGTCTTGTATAAATGAAGGTTTGTGAGTTCATTTCAAAGTGTGTTATGGAGCGGATGAGAGTGGTATAGCAAAAGAGCGAAGGGCAGAGTAGAAGTATCTCAGGCTTAAATGGAACTGATCCAGACATGGTAAAGATGTCAATCTCTAGTTCAAGTTTGTGATTCTTATCACTTTGTAGACAGTGTGTCTCTTGTAGGCAGTGTGCCTCTTTGTGAGCAGTGTGCTCGGGCAGTGAGCCCTAATTGGCATGTACCATTCATTTTTCTTATTCTTCTAACAGAGAATAATCCTTGGGTTAATCACCCCATGGTTTGTCCCTTAACCGGGTTTTCCACGTCAAAATCTTGGTGTCCAATGTGTTGATGTTTATCTGCTCTTGTGTTTATGCATTATGCTTTCATGGATGGTTAATTGATATGCTATTAACTAACAAAGAAGAATCAAGTGTTTGAAGTAGAAGCAAGTTTTTGTACAATTGATTCACCCCCCTCTGAGTTGTATGCCCTAGATCTAACAACATTTTTCTTATTTTTATTATACTATGTTTCCAGTTTCTGTAGATCCACACTGACCACCCTCTTTCCAACTAGCAAATTGAAAGTAGATGTGATACCTTTAATTGACAATTTAGCATAAACCCTTCCATGCTTCTCCACCCACCTGGTCTGAGGGTTATAATTCCTGGCACATTCTACTACCAGTTCTGGGGTTTCCATGGCATATGGGAATCTGACGACATGCCACATTCTTGATACATATATTGCATCTAGAAGGGTATAGTCTTTATCATGATCTATCCTGGATGACCATACTGCTAAATCTGTATCTCCTTGGTGAATGTCACCAATGATGCCATATTTGAATTGTACCCCCTCGGGCTAGACAAACATAGGCTTAAGAAATTTTGCATCAAACCTATTTCATTTGAGGTCTGCCATGGATTCCTACAATAAACATACTTTGTCTCACTTCACAATATCCATATGCATTTACACAACATTATATATCTCTATGGCATCATGCATACTATATTCATTATTTATTACTTCATCATGATATGCATATTTATAGATTCAAACCATAAGAAGGAACATACTTCCTAGACATGTAGAAAATGACAACAGGAGGGTTTTTAATTACTTACTTAATAACACTTTCCTCCTGGGTTAGATGGGTGATTACGGAAAAGGGTTGCAAATGCTGATGATCACCCATTCCATTACGCTGGAAGATCTCATCCATTCACAAGTAGCTTGTATGAGGTTTTGACTTCTCTGCTCTATAATTTCTTATCTTTTCGCAAGGTAAATGAAAATTACCTTTAAACAGATCCTTAGGGCAAAATTAGGGTAAAACTATGTTAAATCGATTAAACCCGTTGATCCTTTGTAGAGAATCCATGGATGATGCCAAGTGTTTGAATTGTATTCGTAGTCGGTGGGAATTCATCTACCACATTTATGTCCATTTAATGTTATGAAATAGGGGGGGTGATCTTTGAAAGATCATGTGATATTCAAAATATGACCCCCTCTGGATAAATGACCTTCCTCCCTTGAGCAACAAAACTTATGCAAAAGAATCGGGTGATATGGTCAAAGGTTGACCACATATAAATTGGGTCATGAATTTACGATCATGGGATGTTTAAAATATGACCCCACAAAATATGACCCCCTTTGGAAAAGATTGGGGTGACGTCACCATGTCGGCAACCTTGTTTTAACATTGTGTTGTAATGACGTCATCGTCATGTTATTGAATATGGTGGGGATCAGATATATACCTCCACAGGGTAAAATAAAATGATGACTTCATCACCAGGGTGATATTCTTTGTTCGCTGGGTTTAGATGATGTCATCGTGATATTGGCATAGGGTGATATTTTACGACAAGAGTGATATTTGTAAGATGATGAATATTAAAAATATGACCCCCCGCAAAATATGTGAAGTTGTTTGACAAACAGATAATAGCTATCATGTAAAATTGATGTCTGGACTTCACGGACCAAGTGATTATTGGGTGAAAAACTTATATCAGGGTGACTTTATATAATGTGACTGATGTTTGAAATATGACCTCCCTTACTCAGAATATCAGGTTTGACTGAAACTTTGACTTAACATAACTTTCTTCCTTTAGAGAATTTTGGGGTGATCCAAAAGGCAAACCGGCATGGAATTTCGTACACTATCCAACTATGAGGTTAATGATATGAAATATTGACTTTGACAAATGACCTCATCATGGTGACCTGTCTACCCTCCTACAGGGCTACCTGCAGGACTTATTTTACCAGACCATCCAAAGCAAAAAACAACAAGCCAAAGCAGCAAAAAGAGTTGGGTCCCTATTTTGTCAAGTCAAAATGGGGCATGTTGTGTAACCACACAACATGCCTATGAGCCATAATTGTAAGCCCGCATGTTGCCGGCCGATCTCTATTTGAATTCTATGATATACTGAATGTCTGAATCTGCATTTGCTTTATTTCTTTTAGTTGTTTCTATTGTGTTCACTCTTGCTGCATGGTCTGAATAGTTCATTCTGTGAACCCTCCTACCATGACTACACCAGTTGGTATTAGAGTGACAGTTTGAATCTTGGAGAGCAAATTGAGCGAAGTTGGAGAAGGAATTCCATAAGATCTTGTTGTGGACAAATCACTGAATTGAGGCAAGTTACTTGTGTCGCAACCAATCATCGATTGTGAGGCAATTGTCACCATGTAGCCCGATCACCAAACCTAAGGTAGTTTGCACTTGATCCTAGGACGAATACCACTATAGAGAGTTCCTCCTATTGGTACAATGGCTAATAGAATGGATGAGATAATGGAATTGATGAAAATAATGCAAATTCATTTGGATGTTGTTGAGCAAGATAGGCGAAGAGGGTTGACACCGAGACCTAATGTTGAAAGTGATGATGAAGAAGAATTTCAATCTGCTGAACAAACTAGTGAAACCCTAGAAGGTAATGAAGAAGAATAATCAGATCAGATAAAGATGTTGTGAGCTATCTTGAAGATTAGAAAAAGACCTAGAGTTGATGTATCAAACTATACTAGTAATTTGAATCCTGAAGAATTGATTGACTGGATAAATGATATGGAAGAATACTTTGAATATAAAAAAATTGAAGATCTAGAGAAGGTGAAATTTGCAAAGACAAAGTTGAAAGGACATGCTACTATATGGTGGAAAGAAGTTTAGTTGGAAATAAAGAGACAAGGAAAATAAAAGATTACAAAGTGGGACCGGATGGTGACAAAGTTGAAGAATCAGTTCATACCTGCTGACTATGAGTTGGAATTGTTGAAAAGATTGCAAAACCTGAGACCAAAGGAGAAATCTATGAAGGAGTACATTGAAGAATTTCATAAAATGATCATAAAGACAGGACATAGTGAAGAAAGCAAGGAGAAAGTGGAAAGATACACCAATGGACTGAGATTGAACATTCAAGAAGAACTAAGTTTGGTAAGGATGGCATCTTTGGAAGAAGCATATCAGTTTGCCCTAAAAGTTGAAGAGAAGTTGAATAAGAAGCATGATCAGAGATAGAAAGGTAGAGGAGATAAATTTCAGACAGGCAAAACATTTTCTGGATATGATAGATCATTTGTGGAGCAGAACAAGTTTGACATCCCATTTAAGAAGGATGACAGAGATAACAATGCTTACCAAAGAGATGACAGAAATATTTACTGAAGAGGAAAACCTAGTGCATACCAGAATGAAGGATATAGAAGAGAAGGAGGAGGATTTGATAAGAGGACATTCAGAGGTACTTGTTTCAAGTGTGGAGGTGAAGGACACATAGCATTTGAACGTAATCAGGGTAGTACAAGCAAGAGGATAGAAAATAGTGGAAGAGCAACATATGTTGAAGCAGAACCCATTGAATCACCTAGTTCTATTGGTTAACTTGAGAAAAGAGAATCATTGGTGATGAGGAGAGCACTATTTCAAATAGAGAAAAATGAGAAACCATCATAGAGGAAAAGTTTGTTTAGAACTAGATGCAAATCCAGAGATAAGTGTTGTAAAGTTGTAATTGCTAGTGGTAGTTCAGATAACCTAGTTTCAGAGGAGATGGTGACTAAGCTAAAGTTGGAAAGATTGAAACACCCTAAGCCCTATCAAATAGCATGGATTTAGTATGATCATAAGGTTCTAGTGAGTGAACAATGTTTGATGAAATTTCATATTGGATCTTATCATGATGAAGTCTTGTGTGATATTATGCTTATGGATGTTTGTCATATCTTGTTGGGTAGACCATGGCAATATGATAGAAAATCTATACGTGATGGCAGGAAGAACACATATACTATAACAAAAAATGGGAAAATAATTACTTTGATTCCTTTAGAAGATGATTCTAAAGATGTGGTATGTGGGAATGCTAGAATTTGTTTGGTAGATGGAAGGAAATTTTTGGATGGTTTGAAACAAGAAAGTATGTGTTATGCCTTGATGCCTAAAATGCCTAAAGTAGTGAAGAAAGAAACTAAACCGAAGGAAATAAGAGGGCTACTAACAGAATATGAAGACGTCATATCAAATAATGTACCTGATGGATTACCATCTATAAGGAGTATCAGTCATCACATGGATCTTATACCGGGGAGCAAGTTTGCCTAACAAAGCAGTACATAGAATGACACTGACAGAGAATGAAGAACTAAATAAAAAAATACAAGAGTTGTTGAGAAAAGGTTTGATCAGAGAAATCTTGAGTCCTTGTATAGTACCTGTAGTGCTTGCACTGAAGAAGGATGGAGAATGGAGAATGTGTACTGACTCTAGAGAAATAAACAATATCACAGTTGAGTATAGATTTCCTTTACCTAGGATGGATGATATTGTGGATTGTTTGAGTGGAGCAAGATATTTCACAAAGATAGACTTGAAGAGTGGATACCATTAGATCATAATCAAAGAAGGACATGAATGGAAGACTTCTTTTAAGACCAATGAAGGATTGTATGAGTGATTAGTGATGCCTTTTGGATTTACAAATGCATCGAGTACTTTCATGAGGTTAATGAATGAAGTTCTGAAGAAATTCTTGGGTAAGTTTGTGATTGTGTACCTGGATGATATTCTAATTTTCAGTAAAACAAAAGAAGAACATTTGTGGCATATTAGACAAGTTTTGCAGAGGTTGAGAGAGGAGAAATTATTGATAAACATCAAGAAGTGTAGTTTCATGAAGGAAGAGTTGGTATATTTGGGATTTGTGATTTCTGCGGAAGGATTGAAGATGGACCCTGAGAAAGTGAAAGCAATTGTTGAATGGCCTACACCGGAGAGCATTGGAGAGGTTAGATCATTTCATGGATTAGCTAGTTTTTACTGGAAGTTCATTAAAAATTTCAGTTTAGTTTGTAACCCTATGACAGAGAAAATGAGAAGTGATAGAAAAGACTTCAAGTGTACATCTGGAGCATATAAGAGTTTTGAGTTGTTGAAGCAGAAAGTGACAGAGCAACCTATTTTGGCATTACCAGATTTCAATAAGGTATTTCAAGTTGACTGTGATGCAAGTGGAAATGTAATTGGAGTAGTGTTAAGTCAAGAAGGTAGACCAATAGTATATTTTAGTGAGAAGTTGATTGATGCAAGGAAAAGATATTCAGTTTATGATCAAGAGTTCTATGCCATAATTCAAGCCTTGAAGAAGTGGAGACATTACTTGCTGCCTAAGGAGTTTGTGTTGTATATAGATCATCAAGCTTTGTAATATTTGAATAGTCAAGGCAAGTTGAACCAAAGACATATGAGATGGGTAGAGTTCATGCAGAGTTATACTTTTGTGTTGAAGCATAGGAGTGGAAAATCAAACAAAGTTGTTGATGCCTTGAGTAGAAGAAGAAACTTGTTGACAGAGATGAGAGTCGAAGTGTTGGGTTTTGATGGATTAAAGAACATGTATGAGGGAGACATTGATTTTGCAAAACCTTGGAGAGCATGTAAGGAACCTATTGTGACAAATAGGAGTAAGTGGTTGCACTATTTCATTCAAGAAGATATGTTATTCAAAGGAAGCCAATTGTGCATACCTAGAAGTTCAATGAGGGATAATTTGATCAAGGAGAAGCATAGTGGTGGATTGGCAGGACATTTTGGCATTGATAAGACAGTGGCTTTGGTAAGTGAAAATTACTTTTGGCCTCAGATACATAAGGATGTTAGGAGATTTGTGCAGAGTTGTAGAGTTTGTCAAGTTACAAAAGGGAGTAGTCAGAACACCAGATTGTATAAACCTTTGATAGTTTCGGAGAGACCTTGGGAAGACATACGCATGGATTTTGTAATGGGATTACTTAAGACATAGAGAGGACATGATTCAATATTTGTAGTTGTTGACAAATTTTCAAAGATGGCTCATTTCATACCTTGTAAGAAGACAATTGATGCAGTGTATGTAGCTGACCTATTTTTCAAAGAGATTGTAAGATTGCAGGATTACCTAAGAGTATAGTTTCAGATAGAGACACAAAGTTTGTTGGATACTTTTGGAGGACACTTTGGAAGAAGATGAAGATAGATTTGAAATTTAGTTCAACTTTTCATCCACAGATAGATGGACAGATAGAGGTAGTGAATAGGAGTTTGGGAAACTTGTTGAGATGTTTGGTTGGAGACAAAGCCAGAAGTTGGGATTTGATTCTTTCATAAGTAGAGTTTGCCTACAATAATTCAATAAATAGGAGTACCCTAAGAAAACCTTTTGAGATTGTTACCGGAGTGAATCCTAGAGGAGTTGTAGAATTGAGAGATATCAGTATAGAGGAAAACAGGAGTGCAGAAGCAAAAGAATTTGTAGATCATATGAAGACAGTGCATAATCAATTGAAGAAACATTTGAAGGATATGAACAATAAGTACAAAGAGAAGGATGATGAGAAGAGAAGACATAAGAAATTTGAAGTTGGAGATGAAGTGATGGTGTACTTGAGAAAAAATAGATTTCCAGTTAGAACTTATAATAAGTTGAAGATGAAGAAGTTTGGACCTTGTAGGATACTCAGGAAATTTGATTCAGGAAATGCATATGAAGTGGAATTACCAGAGGCATTGCGCATATCACCTATTTTCAACATTGCAAACCTACATCAGTACCATGAAGCAGAGTTCAATGACAGTATGGAAGAAGACTTGAAGAAGCAATTACCACAACAAGCACTGAAGCAGATAGAAGACATCTTGGATAGTAGAGTTGGACACAGCACTAGAGGAAGACAATACAAAGAATATCTGGTGAAGTGGAAAGGCAGACCGAAAGAAGATTCAACATGGATTTCTTAGGCTGAGGTGGACCATCTTGGTTCTCCCCTAGCCCCAACAAAATGAGGGACTCACTTTTTCAATAACCCTAAATGTCTAATGTAGGAGCATCCCTGGTTCAAGAGCAATCTTTCATCAACCAAAAACATTTGCATTTCAATTTGTTTGCATTTCAATTCTTTCATTTTCCAGTTCAGTTTAGGTAGTTCATTTAGTAGCAGTTTTCATCTTGTGGTCTAGTTTTGGCATTTCACATCTTGCAGATCTAGACTTAGCATCTACATTCATTCATCTACATCATATCAATAATTTAGAGCATTTGGATCAGTTACCAGAAAGACATTGCTCTCAGAAGATCAACTATTTTCTCAATGTAGAGCATTCTAACAGTTCTTGATAATCAACTAAAGGAGAAGGCTTGTGGATCATTCCTTGACTTGTAGATCTCAATGACACGTCATTCAATATCTTTTGGTTCATGGCCAACCTTCCCCAAGGGTCCACACATTGTTCCATTCATTTGAGGAAGTGTTCTATGCATTTAGGTCTGACCTATATGTGAACACATTACAACTCTTCATTGGAGTTTGTGACCTTTCTTAGCCGATGCGGAGGAATCTTTGGTCTAGAAATGATATATAAAGATGTAATAGATCCCTAGGAAAGAAGTTAGAAATTGATTCATAGTTCTTAGTTTCAATTTTGTGTGAAGGGAACTTCAAAGCCTTATCTTGTGCATGTATGTAATTAGGCCCGTGAGCCCTAATTGTAAGCTCGCATGTTGTCGGTCGATCTCTATTTGAATTCTATGATATACAAAATGACTGAACCTACATTTTCTTTAATTCTTTGAGTTGTTTCTGTTGTGTTTACTCTTGCTGCATGGTCTGGATTGTTCATTCTATGAACCCTCCTACCGTGACTGCACCAACAGGGGGGTAGAGCCCCTCTTGTGGGATTTGAGGGGTTTATCCCCCCAGCAGGGGTCCGGGGGCGGAGCCCACAGTGGGGGTCTAGGGGCAACGCCCCCAGCGGAGGTTGCTGGGAGTAGTGCCCCCAGCTGGGGGCTCGAGGGTAGCACCCCCAAAGCAAAAATTGCCTATTATATTTATAAAGTTGTCGCGAATTATTTTTTCTATTAGCCAACATAAAAAACCCTATTTTTGTAACGGACATAAGGCTTGATAAAAGTGGCTAAGGGTTAGGGTTTTTGTTGATATTGTATTGTAGCATTTTGTAGCAGTATTGAGTTGCAAGGATTGCTGGTTGTAATCAGTTTGATTTACTAGATAATAATATTGGACTCTATGTCTGTGGATGTAGCCTGAGTTTGGGTGAACCATGTTAAAACTTGTCTCTCATTGTTATTATTTCTATGTATTTTCATTCCTCTGTTTAATCTTTATTTGCATTTAATTGATATCTTCTGCATTCAATCCCTAACAAGAGTATTCTCAAAACCTTTTCTAATGAGATCATTAACCTTAAGAGACAACAAACTTCTTACCCAAAGCCTTCTTACTAGGGATTTCAAGGGAACAAGCCTCCATATCAGTCCAATCAGTACCAAGGCCCATAGAGACCAAGTTATCCTCAAACATCCAATTAGCTGGTTTGAGTGCCTATACCATTACAAAGTGTCCTAGCTAATTCAAGTAGGGAAATGGTTCCTGGACAAAATAATATGGCAAAAGAAGCAAATGCTTGGTGTTTTCCTTGCAATAATGCACATATGCCCAAAGATTGCCCCAAAGGTAATTTACAATAGAAGATAGTAGAGCAAAGAAGAATGGAGGGTCAAGTTGCCTTGTCTTCAGAGTCTTTTCCATGTCAATCACCACGTGTTCAGAATGCAGCAATAGTAGCCCAAATGCAAGGGATGTCAATGGAACAAGAAGGAGAAATTGCCCCAAAACATGCCCTATTTTCATGGATTGAAGAAGAGGATTCAGTGTTTGTCAATGAGGCATCAACCTTCAAGAAGACCATGGTATAGTTTGATTACTTCAATAGGTCAAAGAGAAGGATAGTTGATCAGCCTAAGGTAAACCCCAATGAAATGACCAAGGGGCCTTCATTCCAAGCTCAGTACACTCCCACTTCAAGACAAGAAGTATCTATGGCAACTCAAAATTAAGGAGTCTCCAATACAGTGGTGGAAAGGGAAAGATATCCCTACTATCCTAAGACACCAACATTAGGGCCTATAAATGTGGTCGAATAGTTGAGGAAAGTTCATGCTAATGTGTCAATATGGGACATGTTGGTTACTCCTGAATAGAAGTTGTTGTTGCAAGAAGCACTACAGTTCTAGGCTGACCCAAAATCTGCTAATACAAAAGAGGAAGTCATAGACAAGGGAAAAGCTTAAATCAAAGATACTCCACCTCAAAGAAGAACTACTCTAGTAAACAACAAAGAAGAAGTAAGTAAATCTAAGTCATATCCTTTTTATTTGATCATAATAGTGGGAAAGAAACTATTACATAATTCCATGATAGACTCAGGGGCCAACACTACAGTCATGCCTAAGCAAATAGCAGATGCCCTAAAAATAAAATATGAGCCACTTGCCAAACGAGTCATGCAATTAGATAGGAAGCCAATTCAAACTATAGGAATCATTAATAAACTCCCATTACAATTGTATACCTGTCCAAATATAATCATCTTACAAGATGTAGTGATCATTGGCATTCCCCCTTGTCTTTGGGTTATGCCTATCTAGAGATTTTACTACTAAAATAGGAGGATACATGTCATTAGATTGGTCACACTTGATCTTGAAGACTAAGTATGGTACCAAGATGAAGGTGTTGTCTAAACCTTTGTCTAAATAGCATATCACTGATGAATCAACACCAAAATTTGAAGCATCTCATACCATGATGAATAGGGAAGACAGAGATTTTATGAAAGACATAGGGGAATGGACTACGCTTGATGAAAAGGAAGAGAACAATTATCTAATATCTATGATGCAGAGTGACCCTTATGGCAACTATGACTCTATAGGTTTGGGAACATATGTCATCTTTGAGGAAGATCAAGAAATACCTGAAATAATGAGTCATGAATGTGTGAAGAAGGCAAATTCTGATGAAGACTTTGAAATTTGGACCTTGAATTTTGATGTAGCTAGGAGTAAGAATGGTGCAGGGGTAGGTATTTTCCTTACCTCGCCAAAGGGAGAAAAGATCCTTAGAGCATTACGCTTTCAGTTTTCTTGTACAAATAATGATGTTGAATACAAGTCTTTGGTACATGGTCTAATCTTAGCTAAAAAGATAGGGATAAAGAACCTAAGAGTCAAAGGTGATTCAGAGCTAGTTGTAAAATAGATTAGAGAGAAAGTTGTTTCAAAAATGTAAGAATGAGGTCATATCACCACATAATTTGGGACCTGATTGATGTCTTTGATGCTTTCAATATAGAGGTTGTACCTAGATCTTAGAACTCCGAAGCAGATAGGCTAGTACAAATTGGCCTCAGTTCGACCCAATGAGTGATCTATTGGTCAATAACAAAGCAGTGAAGATTATTATCCATCCATCCATCCCTAACAATGACCAAAATTGGTAGGTCTTTGATAGTGACCTACAAATTCTCTTATTTTTACAACAATCTGGAGAATTTGTAGACCAGTTGTAGCCTAAGATTGAGGAAGCATATGGTGATCAAATATTCCAACCGAAATCCAATAAACTTCCAAAGGGGTTGATAACTTGGAAAATCTGTTTGACCCTGATGATGTGAGCTTGGATAGGAGGAAGTTCATGGCAAGAGAAAAAGGCTATATTGAAATTGAGGTTAGCAAGGGAAGAAAGCTGAAAGTAGGCAATATCACTACTCAAGAGGAAAAGGATAAGCTAATCTCTTTATGCAACAAATATGATAGGGTAATGGCCTAGACCTATGATGATCTCCATGGTTATAATAGAGACATTGTCTAGTATACCATAGAACTCATTGAAGGGTCAAAGCCTGTTCGCCAGAAACAGAGACCAGTAAATCCTAAAATTGAAACCCTAATGGCGGATGAGTTACAAAAACTTCTAGAGTCTAAGATTATTTTCCCAATCAAGCACTCAACCTGGGTGTCTAATCTAGTGCTAGTAAGAAAGAAGAATGGAGACATTAGACTCTATATTGATTTCAAAGATCTCAATAGAGCTTCATTAAAGGATCATTACCCTCTTCCATCAATGGAACAAATCTTACAGACTGTAGCCAGATCAGAAATGTTTTCTTTGCTTGATGGTTTTTCAAGTTACAATCAAATTTGGTTGGCAAGTGAAGACCAATACAAGATGACATTCACCACCAAATGGGGGACTATTGCATATGCAAAAATGCCTTTCAGACTTTCAAATTCTAGTACAACCTTTTAGCATGCTATGGATATAGCATTTAAGGGGATGATAAATAAGATCATTCTAATTTATTTAGATGATCTCACTATGTTTACAAAAATGCCAAAGACCACTTTGAGCATTTAAAAGCTATTTTAAAAAAATGTTAAGAGTTTGGGATTTCTTTAAATCATAAGAAATGTGGTTTTGGTGTTCCTGAAGGGAAGCTACTGGGACATATTGTTTCAAAGGATGGACTTTCTATTGACCCAGAGAGAGTTAAGGCCATAGTGAACTTATCTTTACCTATCAACAAAAAGGTAGTACAGTCTTTTTTGGGAAAGACTAATTTTGTTAGAAGATTGATATCTGATTTTGTAGGATTATTAGGCCTATTACTCTAACGCTAAAGAAGGACCTAACTTTCAAATGGACAGCTGAAGGAAGGCAGGCTTTCAAAGAAATCAAGAAGACCATCTCAATTGCCCCAATACTATGAAGTCTGGACTTCTCTAAGGACTTTATAATGTACGTGTATGGAGGAGAGTACAATATTGCAGCTATCCTAACCTAGAAAGATGACAAGGAAGAGGGAGAACATCCAATTGCATTCTTCTCCAGGACATTGAGAGAGTCTAAATCCAGGTACAATTTTGTTGAGAAGAAAGCTTATACCATAGTTAAAGGGCTTAAACAATTCAGACACTTAGTAACAGGGAATAAAATCGTGATATTAGTAGCTCATTCAAGTGTTAGAGAGTACATCGTGGAGGGTGAAATAACAAAAAAAAAGGTAACTGGATAACTAAGATTTTTTAGTATGATGTAGAAGTAAGGCCTACTAAATTTGTGAGAGGAAGGGGACTCTGTCAATACATTGCTCAAGACATAGAAGCATCAACAATGAAAGGAGTAGAAGATGAAACTGTACTAAAGCTACAAGAGCCTGATCTAGGCTCTTGGGTAAATGATAGGATATAATTCATGAGAGCTGGTATTTTCCCTAGGATGCTTTCCCCTGACAAAAGAAGATATTATAGGCAACAAGGGATTAATTTTGTCTTGATTGACCACATTTTTTTAGAAAGAATTTTGATGGAATTTTACTATGGTGTGTTGAAAGGGATGAAGCTCAAAATATACTGCATGAATTACACTATGGAGCATCAGGAGGACAATTTTCAGCAAAGACTACTACCATCAAGATTACACAGGCTGGATACTATTGGCCTACATTGTTTTCAGATTGCCATCAAATGCTTAAAGAATGTCAAGCCTGTCAATTCAATGTTGGAAAGAGGAGAAATCCAACTTTACCCCTGAGTCCCATAATTGTAGATGAGCCTTTTGCACAATGGGGATTGGATTTCATAGGTATGATTAATCCAATCTCTAGTTTGGGACACAAGTGGATCCTTACTGCCACTGACTATTTTACTAGGTGGGGTGAAGCTATCCCACTTAAAGAAGTCACTGAGAAGGTTATCCTGGACTTTGTTGAAGGAATAACTACTCATTTTGGTCCACCCTGCACCACTATATCTGATAATGCTAAGGCATTTTTGGGGTCAAAATTATCTGAGTTTGCTTTGAAAAATGGTATATATTTGAAGACCTCATCCAACTATTACCCATAGGGAAATAGTTTGGCAGAGTCGACCAATAAGAATTTAATTAGACTCATAAAAATGATGGGAACTAATCACCAAAGGGAGTTGCATAAGCATCTCAATACAGCACTACGGGCTAATAGAATCACGCCAAAGAAAGTGATCAAGATATCTCCTTATGAACTAGTCTACAACAAGAGTGCAGTTATACCACTGACTATAGAAATTCTTGCTTTACAGTTGAATAAACAAATGGAAATTGAAGAGAATGGTCTGATGCATGTGAGACTCGTAGAATTACTAGAAATTTAGGAGAGAGAGTTAGCACATGAGTCCCTGATAAACCATCAATGGGCTATAAAGAGTTGGTTTGACCAAAAGACTTCTGAACCAAATTTTTAGGTTAGGTCTTGGGTCTTAAAATGGGATGAGAGAGCTTCTAATCTAGGGCATCACAGCAAGTTTGACTCATTATGGACTGGTCCCTTTAAAATCCATACCTATAAGAAGCATAATGCATATGAACTAGAGACTATGGAAGGGGAACTAGAGAGATTCTTGTCAATAGAATCTTCCTTAAACACTTCACATAGATTCAAATTTTGCCCTTGTACTATAGTTAGTTAGTGTCCTTTACGTTTTGTTTCCTTTTCAGTTTGTTTTTCCCACTTTCTTAATAAGTGTTCCATGAACACATGTCCTCAGCACATTGGCTTCTATGTCTCATATTTTCCCTTTCCTCTGAACCATTAAAAGGCACACATATTTCAAGGGAGATAGCCAATCATTCCAAAAGATCATTGCCTTTAATGAGAGTTGGCGCAAAATCTTGTTTAGATTTAGAGTATTCTCTAACTGTCACTTTGGTGCACATCTTTAGAGTCATTAATAATGATGGCCCATTTAATGTAGCATTAATTCCTCTGGTAGAGTCGAGAAGTTTAAAATGCTCCCTTTGCCTTTCATTTACCATATTGTTGTTTCAAAGTCTTTCTAAAATTCCCTTTGTCCATTCATTCCAGAGCCTTCATTGTGGATTCCAGATGTAATAGTGATTCAAGATTTAATTTTCTAGACCCTAGAAGTCTTGTGCAAAGGTTGAGCTGAGTAGAAGTACAGAACTAGAAGAGGAACAATTTGCTAAAGGGTCTGAACAAGAGGGTCTATTTGATTTACCAAAGAAATGGAAGAAAAGAAATCCATATGCATTAGCCAAGGCACAACCAAGAGTCAACTGGACAAGGACCAAATCCTTAGAGAAGAGAAAAGTAGCTTACCCTTCATAGGTGGAAGATTACGCTAATGGGATTTTTTACTGTCGAACTGCAAAGAATCTAAAAAACCTAAGAGAGGGGGCGCATGTGGTATTTCTCCTACGAGAAAAGAAAGGTGAATCTGAGACTTTCGGCATGAGAATTTGGACCTCTCAATTGGCCCAATTCATGGTCCCTGCTATTCATTCTTATCTCGAGTTGGTCTGGCTATGCATGACCCTTTTCGATACCAAAACTTTAACAATTCAAAGAAACAACTTTATGTTCCAGATCACTCCTAAGGTGATTCGGGACATGTTAGGTCTATACCATGACCGAGATTCCCATTTCTATGATATACCTAGAATGCAAAGCATATGGCAGGGTGTACGTACAAAGCTTAGGTTCTGAAATATAGAGTTGTGTCTAGATAATAACAATACCCAGTTGCCCGCATTGCCTCTAGCCTGAATCCATTTCACCTCAGATGTGCAAGATGCTTGCTCCATGATGGCCTTCATTTTTGGCCAAGATGAGGATGCCAACGTATATGATTGGCAATTGGCAACTATTTTTAGTCTCAAGACAATTGATAAAGCCACTCAATACAAATTTGACTTTGCAGAGCATATTTCACAAGCCTTGGTTGAACAACTATCCAATTTTAAATACATGCAGACTTTCAGGTACTCAGCATATCTCTTCCATTTGATTTTATATCAGGATTACTAGTTTTTTTCAGCTGGATATGTATGACCTAGAGGTAGATAGTAGAAAAACTATTCATGTGTCTGCATGAACCCACATTCTTTCAGAAACCTCAGACCCATATGAGTTTACAGAGTGTTTTTTATCACCCATTTTTGAGCAATTAGACTCTGAGGGTATTGAGAATAGAATGACCAATAGGATAAGGGGTTTTCTGGTAAATTCCAAAATTCCTTGTGATTATTTCTTTGGTGCCCATTTTACCATAGTAAGACTTCATGGCTTTGTCGGGGAACCATTCATGCTTCCAAAAGTCTTAACTCCTAGGGTCATAGCCTTGGAGGTAGACCGCCAATTATCAATAATTGACAATAACTTTGGGAGTAAGAAGAAAAAGAAGAAATTTTATGATACCCCTTGGACCAAGGTAGGAATCACAGTAAGGAGAAAAGAAACCATCTTTTGTAGAACAAGATGACAAATTATGGACTCTTGATGGTACAAGATCAATGGAATTATGATCCAAATAGTTTCTTGGCATCTTGGATTGTAAAAATAAAGTTCATGCAATCTTCATTCATGAGAGTCAGCCATTTTGGGAGTAGAGGAGATCACCAAAGAAGGATACTCTAGATGTCTATGTGAAACTGATAGATGTACATGTTGAAGCTCCCAAGCCATGGGAGACATTTTACACTGTCATTCAAGAGTATGACCCTAAGAAGAATACGACCCATGGTCTAAGGTAGACTCTAAGAAATAAAGATTGGATTCTTGAGAAAATATTAGCCTATTGGAAATACAGGCAAGAGGTTACTGAGATTACTACCACCTTTGAGCAAGTTGCAACTGATGAAGAGTGGGAGAGGTTATGGGATGAGGATCATATGACTCCTGTCTCAAGTCTTGACACAAGCAAACTTCTGATCCACGAAGAGGAGATAGAGGAAAAAGAGGAAACCACTGAACAAGTTCCAAGAACCACTTGGCTACAACCTCTCAATGTCATCGAATAGTAGAAGCTGCACAACAGCCATCTCATGAGACCCAAATAACTTCGGCATCTAGGGGTCTTGGAGAGGCCATTTTAAAACAATCACTCATTTCTATGCAAGAACCAATGGATGAGGAAGATCCTAAGGACACAATAGAAAATCATCTAAAGAAGAAGTGGAAGCTAAAATTACAAGAGGAAGAAGAAGAAGAAGATATTATGGAGGGCTTATAGCAACAAGTTCCTGCAACAAAGGCAGTACCACATGTAAGTATACCTCCCCCCTTTTCTCCTTCTAAGTCTTCTTCTTCATTAGGGGTGGAAACCCAAATGCCCTATACTTTCATGCCTCCTACCACCTCTATTGTACCTTTGCAATCCATTTCTCCCCCCTTCCAATTCATCAGTTTTGTCAATATCATAGGCTCTTGGTTTACCTATGCTCTCTCTAGCCATGCCAAGAAGAGCCTTTGCCCAATCAGACCCCAACCAATAGATCAATACCATACCCTATGGTCTCCCACAAGGTCATCCCTTTACTGGTGGACTAATTGTTTCTCCCCTACTTTTCAAAGCCAAGCAGAGGCTACCAAGAAAGAAAGGGAATCTAGAAGGGAAAAGAAGAATATGAAGGAGACCAAAAACACTACCACCACACAAATGAAAACACTTTTTGATCCAATTCAACAATCTCTGACAATCACGCACATGAGGTAATCAAGCCTCTGGAGAAAATGAAGCCATAAGATTACACTATGAATGTAGTAGCCATGGACCTGACCCGGTTCAGGCCTTAGGACAAGGTGGAGTTAATGAATGAAACCTCTACAGCCATAACAACAGATTATTTGAAAGTGACTAGGAAGCTGCAGAAGGTAGAAGCAGATCTGACCAAGATGAAGTCCACCATTAATCACCTTTCTGCTGAAATAAAGGCTAAGGACTTGGAAATTGACAAATTGAACAAGGATATCCAGTCTACTATGTCACTACAAGTGTTCCAAGAATCACAGGTGAGGGTCACAGCCTTACAGGATGAATTGACACAAGAAAAGGCCACTGTAAGTGCACTTGAGCAAGAGAAAGTTCTTGCAAAAAAGAAAGGCCAAGGCCCAAGAAGTGTCATATCTTTAACAAAATCTTAAGAAAGAATAGGACTAGAGTGGTGTCTATCAAGCACAATATATGGTTGAGCAAGAGAACCTGAAGCAATTGACTATTGAACTGAGTCAAAGGCCTCAAAACACTAGAGTCCTGGCAATGGTGAAATAAATTTATGTGTCTTCATGGCAAAGGATCTCAGACGAGGTCACATAACTGAAGCCTGTTCTTAGATTTCTTTTGAATGCCCAGCAGATTTGTGAAAATGTTGAATCTTTAGTAGAGGCTACTTTATCCTACATTTCTGTAAGGGTCCCAGACTCTCATCTTTTATTACAGAAGCTTTATGATGTCTCAGATGAAGCCTTGCTGGTAGTAGGGGTTAGTGACAAGATGACTATAGCAGAAAGAGTCAATGAAGTTCTGAGTTGCAATGAGGCTGCAAGAAGATCCAAGACCCTCCTAAGCACATTTAAAGAAGGTGTCAAAGGTATGAAAGGGCATATATAAAAATTGGTGCAGATGGGACTCCCATCTCCTTTCCCTGATAATAGCATGGTCTTAATGATAGACCAGATAAAGACACTGCTTCTATTAAAGCAAAATGATTAGACTATTTTCTAGAGTCCAAGTGATTCATCAGGTGTCAAGGAGGTAGAGTCAGTCTTGCTTCCAATGGCTCAGTTGGAGTTCCAATTGCATACAGTGGTTCAGATCCTGCAAATTTTCTCTCATAAGGATATCACTGACCTAGATTTAGCATTCCAAGCTCTACAAAAGACAAAGAGTCTGTTAGATTCAAAGTGGTCTGGGTACCAGGATGCATTGCAAAAGATTTAAGTCCCTATTTTTCTATGGCAGTACAATTTTGATTTTTTGTATCTTTTTGCAATATTTTTGGGTTCTCTCTATGCAAGCATAGAGTCCCAAGTGTGTCACCAAGAACTATAGAGTTAAAACCCTACATTTTGTTGTGTCTTTGTTTCCAGTGTTTCTATTTATAAGCGACTGTGAAATTGGTGAAGTATCAGTGTTCTATAAGTTTCAATCTCACACGGATGCCATACATCATGGCGGCAGGGTTTTGAAGATACAAAGGGGCAAAGAAACTCAGAAGAAGTGTGGAGTCACCACGTGGTTAGGTTTGTATTTGCAAAATGTGCCAAGTGTCATCATTTAGTTTAGCTACGGTGCTCAAAGAGCCCCAAGGAAGATTACACATGTCTGTGATGGCATGCCTTCTATTTTAAGTTTTGATTCTTGATGAAGGGGGTAAATCACAAAACACACAATAATAGATATTGATCACAACAAATAGAACTTTATTTTATTGAACTGGTCAACTCATTACATTACAGAAGCTCAATTACAATCAAAGGATGAATCTTCTATTGGCTGCAACACATTACAGCTTTCCCAACCTCCAGACTCTAGAATCTTCAGCCTTATTTAACCCCAAATCAGCTAGGGTTTCTGTTTTGCCTACCTCTTCTTGACTCTACACTAGCCCCCTTAACTCTACTACTGCCCAGGGTTCCCAAAATAGTCATAAATAGCACTCTTTGGCGGCCTCCAGCTAAATTTCAAAATTTGCAACTCCCTCCAAAAATAGGTCAACTTCCGGGAAGCATAACTTTTGATCCGGGTGTCCGATTGACGAACCGTTTTAAGCACCGGAAAGCTCATGATGTGAACTATCACACAGGAAATCTATAAATGAATTTTCATCAACATTTTGAGATGTTATGAGAAGTTTTAGTGCCTCATATCTCGTTCTGTAAATTTTCAAGGGCTTTTCAGAAAACAAAAACTTTAATATCTTTCAGCTCACAAATGATCTTTGCTTGATTCCTTCACCAAAGGTCTTATATTTCCATTATGTAACTTTTTGGAAGTTTTTTCTTCATTACATACCCAAATGCAAACTTTCTAAAAAATAGCAGGTACACTTTCCAAAATAGGCAGGTCACTATTTTTAGCAGTTTTGGAAAAACTGAAAGTCCTACATTATTATTCTGGATATTATGGAACCAAAAACACTAATTATGGGAAGAAATGAGAACAACTACAATGGTTTTGAATTAACTTCTTTTTTAGGTGATGCAAGATTGCCCTTACACCTCTGGATGCTCCTGCATCAGACACCCAGGGTAATTTGAGAAGTGACCCTGTCACGTCTCATGTGTTTGTGTGAGGAAAACCCAAATGGTCAACCTGTGCCTTAGACAACCAAGAAGAATCTTCAACAGGCCTTCCTTTCCATTTCACTAGATATTATTCGTATTGCCTGTTTCGAGTGCTCCTTCCCACATAGCTATCCAAGATCTCTTCTATCTCCTCTGTTGAAGTAGATGCTGGAATACTCCACTGCACTTCTGTTGGTCCATCCTCTATTCCACCTTCATGATATTCTGATAAATCAGTAATGTTAAAAATAAGGGAAATATTCATTGCACTCGGCAGCTCTACCTCATATGCATTTCCTGAATCATGCTTCTTCATGATTCTACATGGTCCAAATTTCTTCATTTTCAATTTATTGTATGTTCCAACTGGGAACCTTTCTTTTCTCAAGTGAACCATGACTTCATCTCCCACCTGGAACTCCTTATACCTCCTCTTCTGATTTGCCTTAGCCTTGTACTGAATATTCATCTTATTAATGTGCTTTCTCACTTCTTCATGCAATTTCTTCAAATGTTCTGCAAAGTCTTCGGCTTTAGCACTTGTCTTTTCTCTATTGTCCAGCTTCCTTAACTCAGAAGCATTTCTCAGGCTATTACCATATACAATCTGGAATGGTGATTTACCAGTACTCCTATTGACAAAATTGTTGTAGGCAAATTCTGCTTGTGGTAAAAACAAATCCCATCCCTTGAGCTTATCTCCTACTAAGCATCGTAGCAGGTTACCCAAACTCCTATTCACCACTTCTGTCTATCCATCAGTTTGTGGATGGTGTGCAGAACTAAACTTCAAATCTGTCTTCAACTTCTTCCACAATGTCCTCCAGAAATAACCAACAAACTTGGTATCTCGATCTAAAACTATGCTCTTCAGTAGGCCATGTAATCTCACCACCTCTTTGAAAAATAATTCAGCAATATGAACGGCATCATTAGTCTTCCTACAAGGAATAAAATGTGCCATCTTCGAGAATTTGTCCACCACCACAAATATGGAATCGTTCCCTCTCTGTGTCCTTGGTAATCCAAGAACAAAATCCATACTGATATCATCCCATGGCTTCTCTGGTACAGGTAATGGCTGATATAGACTTGTGTTCTAACTTGCTCCTTTTGCCATCTAACATACTCTGCAACTCTGCACAAATTTCCTCACATCCTGCTACAATTGTGGCCAATAATAATTTTCACCAACAATAGCAATGGTCTTATCTTGACCAAAGTGTCTAGCCAATCCTCCACTATGCTTCTCCTTAATTAGGTTCTCTTTTATGGAACTCCTTGGAATGCACAACTGGCTTCCTCTAAACAACATACCATCTTGGACTATGAAATCCAACCATTTTGTCCTATCCAAAGTAACAAGTTCCAAACAAGCTTTCCAAGCCTTTACAAAATCTAGACATTTAGGATACAAACTTTTGAGCTCATCGAACCCCACAACCTCTATCTTCATTTCTGTCAACAAATTTTGCCTTCTGCTCAAGGCATCTACAACTCTATTGGACTTCCCACTCCTGTGCTTCAAAACAAAAGTATAGATCTGCAAAAACTCCACCCATTTTAAGTGCCTTTGATTTAACTTTCCTTAACTATTAAGATACTACAAATCCTGATGATCAGTATATAAAACAAACTCTTTTGGCAACAAATAATGTCTCCATTTCTTCAAAGACTAAACTATTGCATAAAACTCCTGATCATAAATAGAATACTTTTTCTTGGCATCATTAAGCTTCTCACTAAAATAGGCAATTGGCTTACCTTCTTGGCTCAAAACAACTCCTATACCACTACCACTAGCATCACAATCTACCTAAAATACCTTATTAAAATTTGGAAGTACCAAAACAGGTTGTTCTACGACTTTCTGTTTCAATGTATCAAAACTCTTGTCTACTCCTTTAGTCCATCTAAACTCTTTTCTATCCCCTCTCATTGTCTCAGTTAGGGGTGCACAAATGCTATTGAAATTCCTGATAAACTTTCTATAAAAACTTGCCAAACCATGAAAAGATCTTACCTCTGTGACACTCCTTGGCGTAGGCCATTCAATGATAGCCCTTACTTTTTCTAGGTCCATCTTAAGACCTTCTGAGACAACAAATCCCAGGTACACCAACTCCTTCTTTACAAAACTACATTTCTTTAGATTAATCAACAACTTCTCCTCCCTCAGCTTCTCTAGAACTCTTCTAATATGCATCAGATGCTAATCCCAAGTCTTACTAAAAATCAAAATATCATCCAAATAAACAATAACAAAATTTCTCAAAAATTCTTTCAGTACCTCGTTCATGAGCCGCATGAATGTGCTCAGTGTATTGGTTAGCCCAAATGGCAAGACTAACCACTCATACAAACCTTTCTTTGTCTTGAAGGCTTTCTTCCACTCATCTCTTTCTCTAATATGGATCTGGTGATACCCACTCTTCAGGTCAATCTTCATGAAGTACTTGGCTCCACTCAAACAATCCATGATGTCATCCATTCTTGGCAATGGAAATCTATACATGATTGTTATCTTATTGATGGCTCGAGAGTTTGTACACATCCTCCATTCTCCATCCTTTTTTGGTGCTAGTACTATAGGTACCACACATGGACTTAGGCTCTCCCTTATCACTCCCTTCTTCAACAACTCCTGAACTTGTCTATTCAGCTCTTCATTCTCTGTAGGGATCATTCTATGGGCTTCCTTGTTTGGCAAACTAGCTTCTGGTATCAAATCCATTTGATGACTTATCTTCCTTACTGGTGGTAAACCTTCTGGTACATTATCAAAGATAATGTCCTGGAACTCTTCCAACATATCTAAAACTTCTGCTAGTACATCTTCACATTTCTCTTGACTAATCTTAGGAATCAATGCAAAGCAATGACGCTCATGCTTCATACACTCCAAAAATTTCCTACCATCTACCAAGCAAATTCTGGCAGTACTACATACCTTTTCTTCCACCTCCTTCAAAGGCTTCAATTTATGACAAACTCCATCTTTTGTTAGGGAATATGTGTTTGCACGGCCATCATGGACAGCGCTCCTATCATACTGCCATGGCCTCCCCAACAGCATATGACATGCATCCATCGGTATGATATCACACAACACCTCATCATGGTAGTCCCCAATCTTGAACTTCACTAAACACTGCTCATTGACCAAAGGTCTATGGTCTTTTTGCAACCATGCAATCCGATATGGATGCGGATGCTTTCTTCTTGTCAACTTCAAATTGTCAACCATCTCCTCTGAAATAAGATTATCAATGCTTCCACTGTTAATAATAATATCACAACACTTACCTTCACATTTACACCTTGTGTGGAATAAACTCTTCCTCTGATTTGGTTCTTTTTCCTCATTCAACAAGGTTCTTTTGACAACTAGGGTTTCTCCCCTTTTAGCATCTTCAGAACGCTCAGATTGTGCATCTTCATCTACATGTGCAACTCGTGCATTACCTTCAGGTCTTATATTCATCATTCCTTGATGTTGTGGACACTCATATGCTCGATGCCCTTCTTCTCCACATTGGAAACAGGTTCCTCTAAAACCTCCTCTTCCGGGTCCTTGCCCAAGTCTGCCTCTTCCTCTTCCTCTTTGCTCACCATTGTTCTGGTCATGAGGGTGGTAGGTGTTATCTCCTCTCTGATTTCGACTGGTACCAGCTTCTTCACTTGTCTTTGCATCTTCATTTCAACCCCCATAGGGTTTTTCACTAGTCCTTCCACCTTGACCTCTTCCCCTTTGCTTGTTGTCAAATCTTTTATTCAGCTTCTCTTCCACCTTCAAGGAAAACTAGTATGCATCTTCTATGGTGGTCATTCTGACCAGGCTTAGCTCCTCCTGAATACTCAGCCTCAACCCATTAATATAACAAGCTACCTTTTCCTTGTTGGGCTCAGCATGGCCCATTCTAATAGTAATCTTATAAAACTCTTATGTATACTCCTTGACAGACTTGTTACCTTGCTTTAGTCCTTACAGCTTCTTTAACAACTCCATCTCATAGTCCACAGGAATGAACTACTTCTCTAGTTTCTCCACCATCCAATCCCATCTGGTGATCTTTCATTTTCCTCTTCTGTTCCTCTCTAATTGGACCTCCTTCCACCAAATACTGGCATGGCGCTTCAGTTTTATTTTTGTAAACTTGACCTGATCTGGGTCCTCCACATCTTCATACTCGAAATACTCTTCCATGTCATTGATCCAATCAATAAGCTGTTTCATATTCAAATCTCTAGAATATGCAGAAACTTTGATTTTGGGCCTCTTTCCGATCTTCGAAATGACCCTCAACAACCTAACTTCTGCAAGATCTCCTGCAACTTCTTGTTCTTCCTTAGCTCCTCTTCGGCTTCATCTTCACTTTCTCTCTTGTTCTTGGATCAAACCCTCTTTGCAGCTCCTCTTGCAATGGATCGATTTGCCTTTGTACGGCTCTAAAACCCTCTTCCGTCAAAGCATTCCTCCCAACATGATTTCTTCATGGAGGCATCTTGGTCTCCGCAAAAAAGCCACAACCTCAGGTCCTGGTGCAAACTGCCTCATGGTCGGTGATTTGTCTACACACTCAGAAACCCTTGCTCTGATACCACTTGATGAAGGGGGTAAATCACAAAACACACAATAATAGATATTGATCACAGCAAATAGAACTTTCTTTTATTGAACTGGGTAACTCATTACATTATAGAAGCTCAATTACAATCAGAGGATGAATCCTCTATTGGCTGCAACACATTACAGCTTTCCCAACCTCCAGACTCTAGAATCTTCAGCCTTCTGTAACCCCAAATCAGCTGGGGTTTCTGTTTTCCCACCTCTTCTTGACTCTACATTGGCCCCCTTAACTCTACTACTACCCAGGGTTCCCAAAATAGTCATAAATAGCACTTTTTGGTGGCCTCCAGCTAAATTTTGAAATTTGCAACTCCCTCCAAAAGTAGGTCAACTTCCGGGAAGCATAACTTTTGATCTAGGTGTCCGATTGATGAACAAATGATCTTTAATATCTTTCAGTTCACAAATGTTAAGGCAGAAACAATGTAGAGTACTTGAGTAATATGTTCCGCATTCCTCTGCTGATGAGTATTTTGATTTGCAGTTTTGAGGCATTGAAGACACATGTCATGAGAATCTAAGTCCAGATTTGTGGAGCTAGAAGTCCACCAGTTCACATTCTATAAGTTCTCTAGTATCAACTTTTAGGTTGATAGTACTTCTCTGTGACAGAACAACAGTTCTGAGATCCACATTTCTCTATGGAAGAATATTATGCTCCATAGTTCTGAAGGTATGCTAAGGGGTCCATAATGAATGTTGGCTATGAATTTTAGAATCTCATATGGTTCTCACTAAAAGTTATGACATGATAGTTAAGATAGTTAAGTATGCACTTAAAGTTGAATCTGACACTCATGTGAAATCAATATGCGGTGAAGACATAATGTTTGAATTGTCATTCTAAGTGGCTCTACTATAGATCCTAACCTATATGAAGATTCCTGAATGTTTGTTTGAGTCTGCATTACTATTTGTGCATAAGATCAAGCCGACAGGGTATAATATTTTTGTACACGTTTCATGCTTGGCCTGCCGACCTAGTTGAGAGATAAATCATATTGTGGATATATATACTCAATAGATTTCAGCTTTGGAGGTATGATTGTATGCAAATAAAGTGTGAATTCAATGTACATACAACCTAAGGCAGTTTTGTGATAAAAAATAAATAGTAAGGGCAGAAGAACATGGCATATGTGAAGCAGAGTAGAAAAAGTAGAGAAGACATTATGAAGACATTTGAGTTTGTATACTGAGTTGTAAATGGAATTACACCTCAGCATTATGTAGATGCACTTATAGTAGTTTTCTTCTGGCAATGAGCCATTCCTTCTCTATCTTCTATTCTCTTCCTTTTGGTAGTGAGCCTATTGCAGTGAGCACTTCTTTGGATAGTGAGTCCTTGGGCAGTGAGCCTTCATGTAATTCGATATTGCTATCATAATATATTGTGTGCTAACACTCACCGTGGTTTTTCCCTTTTTGGGTTTTCCTCATAAAACTCCTGGTGTCTATGTGTTATGTGTTTATGGTTGTTGTTCATATGTTTGCTTTGATTTCATATTATTGAATGTGGTAAATGGATTAATAAATATGTGAAAGAGAATTTTTATAGAATACTGATTCACCCCCCTCTTAGTATTCTTTGTGACGAACAATTGGTATCAGAGCAAGGTTCCTTGGAGGGAGCTTAACAACTTGAGGAAGATCTGGGAAGGTGTACACATGCCAACAAAATGATATCTCACTTCAAGTCATCTAACTACTATTAAAATTGGTGATTGTATATATGTTGACAATGAACATGTCGATGTTTATTTTTATAGATAATCACTAACAATGGGAGATTTTGAGAACATGGAATTGACTCTTAGTATAACCTCCAGATTTTAAAGAAGTTGGTTCTTCTCTAGGGTTTGTGGGAAAAGGGAAGAAAAGAAACAAGATTATAGATAAAATACAAAATAACTTCCTAAGGCGATGCACCAATAATATATTTTGATTCCAAAAAAAGCACAGTGACTAAATCCTTTAAAATATTTACCAAGTTAAAGAGCAATGTGCATAATTAACAGAAATAGAATATATAACAAATTTATATTCAAAGGCTGAACTTAAAGAACTTGCAAGAAAAACCCAGAAAACATCATAAAATGCACAGAACAGAGGCTTCTTATCATTAATAGCTCAAACAAAGTACATAAGGCAAAGAGTATGCACAGATCCACAATGTTCCCCTTTCTTGAAAGATAACTGTAAAGGCTAATGACATATATCTGGTCTAACAACACAAATTCTCTTAGCATATATTTCCTTTTGTATCTCTGTCATTCATTACAAACTCCCCTATTTGTAGCACAAAAATGAGGCTTCAGACTCTCGCGGTAGCTGAGACTCTCCAACCAACCACAAAATAGAACTAGCATCAACTGGAGATACTATTAGTGGCCCACTCATTGAAGATTTCCTTGGATTCTGGGTCTCTTCTTTAACCCTTCTTGTTACAATAGACACTCTGGATCATCTAATATGCTAGATTCTCTCGCTCATTCCCTGCATTCCTATTGATCAGTAGGTGCATTAAATATGACTCAAACCCTCAGTGCTTCTATCAGTGTCATTGAGACAGGTGGCACCTCTTGCGGTCTTTAAAAAGACTCCAAAATACATACGTGGCACTCTAGCGCTCTCCAAGCAAGGCTTTTTCCAAATAATTCCTTAATTGCGCATCGTGCTAACACTTGGTGCTGTCTACCACTTCCATACTTAACAAAAAAAAGCTTCTCTATGACACATGGTGGGTTCCGCCTGTTTCAAACTAGGACACGTAGCACCTTCAAGATCCTTCACAAAGCTTCACCAAAACCTTTCCTTCAAACATTCTCCATGCCGACATGTGGTGTCATTCGCAGCTTCTATTAACCTTACAGCTTGGGTCCCACCAGAGACATATGTCACCTTACGTCCCAAAAGACTTAACAAAAGGGGCCCAAACACAAAGAAACGTGGCAAGCTCCACTTGATTCATAAAAAGGACACACTAAAAGTAGGTGAGCTTTTAAGATGCCTTCACAAAAAGCTTTCCTTGAATCTTCGCCATGTCGACATGTGGCCCAGTCTATCAAGAATTGATGCAGGAGCATCCAGAGGTGTAAGGGCAATCTTGCATCATCCAAAAAAGAAGTTAATTCAAAACCATTGTAGTTGTTCTCATTTCTTCCCATAATTAGTGTTTTTGGTTCCATAATATCCAGAATAATAATGTAGGACTTTTAGTTTTTCCAAAACTGCTAAAATAGTGACTGCCTATTTTGGAAAGTGTACCTGCTATTTTTAGAAAGTTTGCATTTGGGCACGTAATGAAGAAAAAACTTCCAGAAAGTTACATAATGGAAATATAAGACCTTTGGCGAAGGAATCAGGCAAAGATCATTTGTGAACTGAAAGATATTAAAGTTTTTGTTTTTTCAGGGGCTTTTCAAAAAACAAAAACTTTAATATCTTTCAGTTCACAAATGATCTTTGCCTGATTCCTTCGCCAAAGGTCTTATATTTCCATTATGTAACTTTCTGGAAGTTTTTTCTTCATTACGTGCCCAAATGCAAACTTTCTAAAAATAGCAGGTACACTTTCCAAAATAGGCAGTCACTATTTTAGCAGTTTTGGAAAAACTAAAAGTCTTACATTATTATTCTGGATATTATGGAACCAAAAACACTAATTATGGGAAGAAATGAGAACAACTACAATGGTTTTGAATTAACTTCTTTTTTGGATGATGCAAGATTGCCCTTACACCTCTAGATGCTCCTGCATCAATTCTTGATAGACTGGGCCACATGTCGACATGGCAAAGATTCAAGGAAAGCTTTTTGTGAAGGCATCTTAAAAGCTCACCTACTTTTAGTGTGTCCTTTTTATGAATCAAGTGGAGCTTGCCACGTTTCTTTGTGTTTGGGCCCCTTTTGTTAAGTCTTTTGGGACGTAAGGTGACATATGTCTCTGGTGGGACCCAAGCTGTAAGGTTAATAGAAGCTGCGAATGACACCACATGTCGGCATGGAGAATGTTTGAAGGAAAGGTTTTGGTGAAGCTTTGTGAAGGATCTTGAAGGTGCTACGTGTCCTAGTTTGAAACAGGTGGAACCCACCATGTGTCATAGAGAAGCTTTTTTTTGTTAAGTATGGAAGTGGTAGACAGCACCAAGTGTTAGCACGATGCGCAATTAAGGAATTATTTGGAAAAAGCCTTGCTTGGAGAGTGCTAGAGTGCCACGTATGTATTTTGGAGTCTTTTTAAAGACCGCAAGAGGTGCCACCTGTCTCAATGACACTGATAGAAGCACTGAGGGTTTGAGTCATATTTAATGCACCTACTGATCAATAGGAATGCAGGGAATGAGCGAGAGAATCTAGCATATTAGATGATCCAGAGTGTCTATTGTAACAAGAAGGGTTAAAGAAGAGACCCAGATCCAAGGAAATCTTCAATGAGTGGGCCACTAATAGTATCTCCAGTTGATGCTAGTTCTATTTTGTGGTTGGTTGGAGAGTCTCAGCTACCGCGAGAGTCTGAAGCCTCATTTTTGTGCTACAAATAGGGGAGTTTGTAATGAATGACAGAGATACAAAAGGAAATATATGCTAAGAGAATTTGTGTTGTTAGACCAGATATATGTCATTAGCCTTTACAGTTATCTTTCAAGAAAGGGGAACATTGTGGATCTGTGCATACTCTTTGCCTTATGTACTTTGTTTGAGCTATTAATGATAAGAAGCCTCTGTTCTGTGCATTTTATGATGTTTTCTGGGTTTTTCTTGCAAGTTCTTTAAGTTCAGCCTTTGAATATAAATTTGTTATATATTCTATTTCTGTTAATTATGCACATTGCTCTTTAACTTGGTAAATATTTTAAAGGATTTAGTCACTGTGCTTTTTTTGGAATCAAAATATATTATTGGTGCATCGCCTTAGGAAGTTATTTTGTATTTTATCTATAATCTTGTTTCTTTTCTTCCCTTTTCCCACAAACCCTAGAGAAGAACCAACTTCTTTAAAATCTGGAGGTTATACTAAGAGTCAATTCCATGTTCTCAAAATCTCCCATTGTTAGTGATTATCTATAAAAATAAACATCGACATGTTCATTGTCAACATATATACAATCACCAATTTTAATAGTAGTTAGATGACTTGAAGTGAGATATCATTTTGTTGGCATGTGTACACCTTCCCAGATCTTCCTCAAGTTGTTAAGCTCCCTCCAAGGAACCTTGCTCTGATACCAATTGTTCATCACAAAGAATACTAAGAGGGGGGTGAATCAGTATTCTATAAAAATTCTCTTTCACATATTTATTAATCCATTTACCACATTCAATAATATGAAATCAAAGCAAACATATGAACAACAACCATAAACACATAACACATAGACACCAGGAGTTTTATGAGGAAAACCCAAAAAGGGAAAAACCACGGTGAGTGTTAGCTCACAATATATTATGATAGCAATATCGAATTACATGAAGGCTCACTGCCCAAGGACTCACTATCCAAAGAAGTGCTCACTGCAATAGGCTCACTACCAAAAGGAAGAGAATAGAAGATAGAGAAGGAATGGCTCATTGCCAGAAGAAAACTACTATAAGTGCATTTACATAATGCTGAGGTGTAATTCCATTTACAACTCAGTATACAAACTCAAATGTCTTCATAATGTCTTCTCTACTTTTTCTACTCTGCTTCACATATGCCATGTTCTTCTGCCCTTACTATTTATTTTTTATCACAAAACTGCCTTAGGTTGTATGCACATTGAATTCACACTTTATTTGCATACAATCATACCTCCAAAGCTGAAATCTATTGAGTATATATATCCACAATATGATTTATCTCTCAACTAGGTCGGCAGGCCAAGCATGAAACGTGTACAAAAATATTATACCCTGTCAGCTTGATCTTATGCACAAATAGTAATGCAGACTCAAACAAACATTCAGGAATCTTCATATAGGTTAGGATCTATAGTAGAGCCACTTAGAATGACAATTCAAACATTATGTCTTCACCGCATATTGATTTCACATGAGTGTCAGATTCAACTTTAAGTGCATACTTAACTATCTTAACTATCATGTCATAACTTTTAGTGAGAACCATATGAGATTCTAAAATTCATAGCCAACATTCATTATGGACCCCTTAGCATACCTTCAGAACTATGGAGCATAATATTCTTCCATAGAGAAATGTGGATCTCAGAACTGTTGTTCTGTCACAGAGAAGTACTATCAACCTAAAAGTTGATACTAGAGAACTTATAGAATGTGAACTGGTGGACTTCTAGCTCCACAAATCTGGACTTAGATTCTCATGACATGTGTCTTCAATGCCTCAAAACTGCAAATCAAAATACTCATCAGTAGAGGAATGCGGAACATATTACTCAAGTACTCTACATTGTTTCTGCCTTAACTTTGTTCACCTGGACATAGATATTTCACCATATGACTTCTGGAAGGAATTATGACTTGAACACTGAATCATAACATCACTAGATAGTTGGGATTAACATACCAAAACCACATAATAAGATCTTCAATTACGGAGGAGTATCAACTCAATTACTGTCACTATCTCAATACTTAGTCAATTTGGCTAAGTTAGTCTTTCCAGACCAAAATCCTATAAACATCTTTGTCTCAGGAGTTGTTTCTAAACATGTCAGGTCATTTCCATCAATGACAACATCATATCAGCAGTGTCTCTTGACTATGTTGCCAACATATTCTCTATAGCACGATCTAAAGTGGATTCCATAGCCACTTTATATCTCATAAACGACATAAATATCTCTGCATGTCACCCTGCAGAGTGTTATGGCGAATACCCTGTCTGCACTCACTACTTGACTACATCAGTAGGAACTATACCTTCTATAACACAACTCACAAAATTATGCCATGAATCAATACCTACTACAAAAAGAAATACAAGGTCGGTATCAATATCTCATCATAACATCATAGGTAATCATCAAAACAATACCTCAACATAAATAATGTCTTACTTGGATCTCCATCCTGCCAAGATGGATCCCAAACTACTGCTAGTGTAATGAACTTTGCAACTAGCTCTACAACTAGGGGCACATGACTACTAGTCTCCCCTTGCTCCTGACGGCTCAATCTCCTAACACCTATAGAAGCTAGACCACGAGCTCTCAACCATGGCCTCATTGTGGTCTCCTCATCGTTGTCTAACTCCTAATGATCTCACCATGGCCTTGCTCTAAAGATGTATTATGCTAGGATCTCATCATCATCAGCATCATCCTCATTCTCATCAGGATCATAGTATCTAGAAAAATCACTCACATCATCCTCTACTCCTATGTCACTCCTGTTTCACTCCCGTGACCTACCCATGGTCATGGATCATCTGTGGGGTGACCAGTACGGAAGATAGGAGAAGACCATGTTGTCTACCACAAGGTCTAATATACTCAGATAACACCAATGTCATTTGCATCAAATAGTGGCTCTGAATCCTCTACACCATCATCATCACTAATCACCACCTCAGCTCTCATCGATCGTTAGGCAGAATTCACCTTGACTACACTACGTGCTGGGTGTGCATATCTCGGATGCATCATAGGAATATCCTACCTGCATCTGAATTGTCATACTACTCTATCAAAGTAAAACTTGACATCTATGTGATCTAGGCAACTGGCCATTTGCCGATCCCTCTGCATCCTAGCTAGTTGTCTGTGTTGCTCCATCTATGGTCTCTGGATGCAATATGGTCTCCAAACAATGTCACCACACTATAGCCTATAAAATGCCACTCTCCAATATAACAAGTCACCATGTCTCCAACATCTAGCAAGTGGATACACATGTGCATGTGGATATGAACACGTTGGCTCTATGAGGAAACTTGTAGGTCATGTGCACCTGATATGCTCAAACATCCATACCTACAATGAGGTGCAAACCATCGAGCTGTGTGTCTCATAATGGACGTATCATCCCAAATCATGGTAGAGGTGTGCAAGCATATTGCATCCCCCCATGTACATTGTCCTATGCTACTCCATTGATCTGATAGTGTGAACGATGCCCTGTGAAGGTGTGTGCCTCATCCATCTTGTGTGACCACCAAGGCGATGGTAGGAATCATGATCTGACGTACTAAGGGAATGTCAGCACATCCCTACTCTATCCATCAGAGTGTAATATGTCCTTGTCCTACCTGATTGATGACATGACTTAAACAATATAAGTGGCTATCTCCGGTGTACTCCTCTCAGCGATGCTCTATGATCCTCACTATCTATCCTTAGATAGGCAGTCTCATGATGTGATACACATCCTCTAGAGTAACTATCATCTCACCTATGGGTAGATGTAATGTAGATGTATCTACATCCCCCCTCTCCATGAGTGCCATGAGAATGCTATAGTGAAATCTCATGGTGGGCATCCAAAACACCCACCACAGGCCTACTGTCTGCAAGAAACCCTGCTCCTCATCAGTGATAGTACTAATGTGCTTTTGTAGCAATGACATAAGGTGACCACCTATGTGCTCCCATGTCTCGAGGACATCTTGCACATCACACATTAGAATCTAAATCAATCCACATCATCAAAACATCAAACAACATCTAACTAATCTATTGTGATGCTCACAACATGCCCCATTTGACCCTTTAGCAAATGAGGACCCTTGTTGTGGCTTTTTCTTTTGTGTTGGTTTGATTTTTCTTACTTGGCGGTATCGGTAAAATGTCTCTAATGCTTGAAATTCAAGTTGCACAATGCTTGGTGAAAAATGGTTGTTATCAGTGAGGTCTGTGTTAAAATTTAGCTAGGGTTGCTTTTTGAATGATTTGAAAATTCTCAGTATTTTGAGAGTTAGGCCATTTATGTGAAAAGTCAACTCTATGTTGTTTTGGTCAATGTGTATCTCGTATACATTGTCATCTTCATGTGTATTTGGTATGTTCCGGTATGTCAGGTTATGATGTTCATCAGGTGAAAATCTCACTTTACATTTTATCTTTAACAATGCAAAATTACTTATGCAAATCTGGATCTGATGGCGTTATATGGTGTACTTTATAATGGTAGAAGTTCACAATTGTATTTGTATATTACAACACATGTATTTGTTATACATATTCCAAATGTACATTGGCGGATGTCAAAATAAATTCAACTTCAGCATATAAGGTCGTGGTTATCTCATTTGTATGGTTAATAAATTACTAGAAGTATATTTGTTTATATACCAATGCAGGTACGAACCTGAAAGGAAAGTTCAATTGAGTTTAGAAAACAAAAGTGAGTGGTTATATTTGTATGTGTCTTTGTATGTATGAGCGCATGTATCTAAAATATAGATACAAATCCAGACACGATTAAAAGTTAAGGACTTTGTAAACTTTAGGTGAGGTCAACGCTTATATGTATGAGGTGCATGTATATGATATACAAAAGGGGATACAAACAAAATATATACAAAATTGAACCTGAAGGTGATTCCAAGTCATTTCATAAACCCGATGGAGTCCATGTTTGTATGTTTGGCGATTGTATGAGATATACATGAGCATATACAAACAAATATACAAAACAAATGAGAGGGAAAATTGCAAATTTATAAAGGTAACTCATACATGCTTTTAGATACAAAAGGCAAGCTTAACGTCAAAAAGGTCATTAAGTAAAAATTTTTGTAATTATGTCACCACTCCTTTCCTACATATTAGTAAAAGTGCATGTATAAGATATACAAAACACAAAAAGTGCAAAAAACCAACATATACAAAATTTGAACTATACATTGAACAGTAAAAGTAAAGTGAAAATCAAATTGCATATATTATCTGTTGCATTTAATGCATATGCACCATAGGAAATACCAACTAATTTCAAAGGAGTAAAAAGGAATTTCAATTGCGCTTAGCTTCACAATTGCATTTAGAATTTAGCTGCAGAGTATTACATAGAGCTAAGGCGAACGAAGGCGAATTGCAATTCGAGAATGGTTACGGTGAGCTTGAACGGTAAAATCTCTTATCAACGGTATAAAATTCAATGGTTGCAAATCTAGGTATGTATCTGATAGTCCCACTTGTACTTAATGAAAGGCAATTACAGTGGAATTTTATAGTAATTACAGTAGGGTAACAGAAATGGTTTAAAATTAGCCAATTACTGTAATAAATCATAACATTTAAGCATAATAGGATATCCATACAGGATTCAAATGTGAAAAGAAAAATAGTAGGGCAAAACATTAAATGGTAAATTTATATGGTAAAACCCTAGAAAACACGAACGTGGTTGTAAAATGAATATGTTTTTCGATAGGATGCCGCCAAAAGGGAAGAAAACTGAGAAGATGGTTGGAAAGGGAGAAAAGAAAGACACAAGGAAGGAAATAGTTAAAGATGAATTTCCAAATAGGAGTTACAATTCACAAATTTATTCTGCAGGGGGAAAGGTAGTAGACATGGAAATTAGGGATTTTGACTCTGCAGAACTACTACAGAAGATTAGATCACCTGGGGCGTCTCTGGCAATGAAGAACATGTTGGATGTAGGATTGTATAATGCTGTGGGGTTTCCACTGGCAATGGAGGTTAGGGATCTAGTTATTGAATGCATTCATATGTATGATATGAACTCCAAGAAGATGAAACATAATGGAGTTGCATATGCAGACTTATCAGTAGAAGGAATAGCGGAGACCTTTGGGTTAAAGATTACCAATAAGATGAAATAAATAGATATGGAATAATATGCAACTGATTTCAGAGGAAATGAATGATCTTACAAGCACACAATATTTTATGGATGGTATTCACCAAACAAGAAACCAAAAGCATCTTCTAGGGTTCCAAAGCACTTGTATAGGATACATTTGAAGGAAGACGTTTACATAATAATTACCTTGTTAAGCAGGTTAATGGGCTTGGCAGATGTAGCTACATTTGAGCCATGGGTGTTTTCTGCGATCCAATTTATTAGAGAGGAAATAGGGGCAGTTCACTAGGCTTTAGCCATTAGCAATGCTATTTTTTCATAAGTTATGAGATGGAAGAAACAGAATATGTTCTTCATGGCTTCTTATAGTCTATTCATGTGCAACCAAGATGCAGTTGAGGGGAATATAGAGGACTGGTACATTGGGAAATCACCTAGGACATATGCTAGTGTATGATCATTACCCGGACCTGCTGGAACAAAATGCAGTGAAGAATTATATAAGGGTAAATGATGTGTTTTGTATGTACCTAGTGAGGACACTAACAGGGGATAGAGATAAAAGACTATCAAAGGAGGCACAGAGTGTAATCAATTTGCATAGTGCCTAGTACATACAATTCTCCACCTTCACCTACTTAAGAATAGAAGGATTCATGGGTAAACCTTACAAACTGCCAAGGCACCCAACAGACAAGATGGTCTTATTAGAGTTTACCAGATAGATACTGAACATCTATGGGATGTATAAGGCCAAGTTTCACCAAGGATATATTAAGTTTCCTTTTGGTATTGGAAGATACCATTGTTTTAACAAGGAAGTAGCTAAGGCATCAGAGGCAAAGCTACAATATTATGGGTTCCAAACTTTTGACTTAGCTAGGTCATTTGACCCATTCAAGAGGATACAAAACTTTGTGGACAAGAAGTTTAGACATTAGCCATGCCTTGAAGATTTTTGGGCTAACTATGACAATGAAGTAGAAGTTAAGAAAAGGGCTCATCAAAGATTACCCCTTCACCAAGTAAAGACATTCGGAGTACTTGAGGTACCCCAAGAGATTAAAAATTATGATGAAAAAGTATTGCATACGAGTTATGATGCCAAAAGGGTGGAAGATGAAATTATAACAGAGCCAGATTGGGATCAACTTGAGGAGGATTCACTAGACAATATCTCTAGGCCAATAATAACATATACAAATATATGGATAAAAGAGAGAGTAGAAGAACTGAAGGCCACATGGATAATAGTGACATACCAAGAAAAGAAGGGTAAAAAGAGATGCTTGGAAAGTGAGAACAATTTTGATGATTTCTTAAAGAGAAAGAGGCAAATAGTAGAGGCCAAGATAGTTGAAGCAAACCCTGAAGCCACACTATTGGATCCCTATGCATTAGAGGTAATAGTGGTTGTTCCCTCAGGAAGATTTACATCTGTAGAAGAGGGAACATCAAGTGCATGTGCTACAGTAGAGCAGACTATAGTACAAATACCTGCAGTACCTCAATAGACATCAAGTGTCCAGGTTGCACCAATGCCTCAACAAACACTAATTGCCCAAAGTTTAAATATAGCTCAACCAACACCCTTGGTAACCCAAACACAGCAAGAGAAAATACAAGGGTTTATCCAAGTCAAGCAAGAAATGGTTGAAGAGATGGTGAAGAAAGCATCCATGGCTCAAACATCCATGAAAGAGAATATAGAAGTGGTGGATGTGGACAAAATTGAAGATGTGGATGATGTTGAAGATGATAAAGATAAAAGTGAAGATGAAAGTAGTGGTGACAATTTAGAGATGAGCAGTGAGGAGGAAGAGGATAGGAAAATACCTAGAACTCATCTTATGCAGGGAGCATTTGATGCAAGTGTATCACAAAAGGCTGCCACACAAACAATAGAGGATATGGAAATGATTGATCCATTTGGTAACTTAGTGTCTGAAAATATAATGAAGTTAAAGAGGCTGCCCAAGAAATTCTGAAGGAGTAGGTAGAGGGGAAAGAGAGTGAAGGTAGTGGTAATATACCATCTACTCAAGGAGAAGATATACCAGCTCAAGAGAATGAGCTTGCAATTAACATGGAGGAACAACAGAGTGTCCAACAACAACAACCTCCACATCAAAAACCTCCTCAGCAACCACCTCCACAATAGCAACATGGTCAACAACAACAATAGCATCAAGAACAAGAGGAACAAGAACAAGCAGAAGTCATAACAGAGGAACCTCAAGATGAGGTAATGAATGATAAGGCTGTAGATGCAAGTATGGCAATACCATCTTGGGTAGGATCTAAAGTATGACAAGAATCAATAGTCCAATTGGTGCCCATTGACATAAAAAGCTTATTAGCTAAGGAGGCAACCAAGAGGGGTAGAAAGAAAGAAATAATTATATTTGCAATAAAAATAGCTCCCTCAGGTGCAAGAACTGTACAGATGGCAGTTCCGCAAGTAGACAAAGAAAAATGTGAAATAAGTATGGCAGAGTACAATGTCATAAGTATGAATTTTGGACATGTCAACCAAGAGCAACATATTGAAGAACTGCAGGAAATGACTGAGCTAACTACTACCAAGATGAGAAGGGATAAATAGAAGATAGTGCATTTGAAAGGGCATATTTCCCAATTACAACAATTTATTCAAGGAATGATAGATCATGGGTAGGGTTTACCTGAATTGCCTTCTGAGATAACAATTTTGTCCAAAGAACAAATAAGTGACATGGAGAATAAAAGGCATGAAGCTAGCATGCTTGAAGGGTATTTAAAGACATTTATGTAGAAAGGGGAGGAAGTAATAAAAACTACAATTAGCAATTGGGATGCCACCCTTACTAAAAAGAATAACTGTGCTAGCCTTCTACAAAAATGTCAATCAAGAATAAAGCAGAATAAAGATGAGCTAAATAAACTCAATTCCATGGAAGAACATATGGCAGAATTGGTTAATGAAGGGATCTTGACCCTAAATATTGCTTTTCAAGTACCCCGATGGAAAATGGAGTTGAGATTTGAGGAGGGTGTACTTAGACCTTGTATTATTAATGTTCAAGAGTTAGACAGAACTACTCAGGACCTATTGGATAAACATGTGAAGATGGTACAACATTTCATAAGACATCCTTGTTCCAAAGCTCAGGTGCATGATGTAGATATAGCTACAAAGGAGTTTACAGATATCTTTTAGTCATGCATTGATGATTTTGTGAATAAGTTGGGGTAGGATGTAATGGAATTAATAATGGAATTGAGTGCCAAAATTAAGAAGTATCAGAAAAGAAAAGAGGACATGGAAGGCAGGACACAAGTATTGAAGAAAAGTGTGGAGATGTAGCAATATACATGGGAAGCATCCTAAAGGATATGCTAGACTTAGGGCACACAATTGAGAGGAGGGGTGAATCAGTTGTGCAAAACTTTCTTCAATTAAACACTTAACTCCACTTTGCAATTTAGCAATATAATAATAAATCAATCAAGGAAACACAATGCAACAAATTAAGAGCAGAAACACATCAACACATGAGACACCAAGATTTTGACATGGAAAACCTGGTTAAGGAAAAAACCACGGGGTGATTAACCCAAGATTGTATTCTCTGTTAGAAGAATAGAAAGAAGAAAATGGCACATGCCAATTAGGGCTCACTGCCTAAGCACACTGCTCACAAGAGGCTCACTGCCTACAAGAGACACACTGTCTACAAAGAAATAAGTATCACATACTTGAACTGGAGAATAGCATCTTCACCATGCTTGAATCAGTTCCCTTTAAGCCCAATACTTCTGCTCTGTCTTTCGCTCTCCTCCTTGCTACCACACACTCATCTCAACAAGGACAACTTTGAAATGATTTCACAATCCCTTATTTATACAAGATATCAACTTGGGAATGATCATCTAAGTCAAAAAACATCAACAAGAACATCCACAGAGTGTGTAGCTCATCTGGTCAGCTAATCTCAAAAAGAACACCATCATATGGAAGATTTCTCAATTGCAAGCTCCAACTTCAATGCGGACCACCAACACGACTTGGACACAATCCAAAGACCTCCACAAGCTTGCCTAAATCACAAAGATTATCCGCACTTCATCTGTATACTGAAATCCTTCTCTCCTCCATCCAAAACCTCAAGAACACAATCTGTCACCACTGTGACAAAGGAATAGATGCTTGCGGACCTTCAAACCATGAACCAATTGAGTTGATACTTCACAAAGACTTCCTCAACACTCCCTCAAATCCACAGAACAACATAATGCATTTCTAGATCTCACCAGACCTATCTGTAACACTCTATCACCACTGAACATCTGCCAGAACTGGTTTTACTTGAGCATCCACAACTTCTTCAGATCTTCATGTGGACCTCTAAGATCTCTACTGGACCACCTTAAGACACATCTACAAACCCTTTAAACCGTATCCTCTGATACTCATCCTATCTTGGACTTTTACCGTACTGTCATCACTGTTCCTGATTGAGACTAATTTTCTCAAGATCCTCAGCACATAGCTCATCCAATCCTTATCATTAATGCAACAGGAGTATGTTGACATCAATGACAAAACCAATTAGGCCCATCCTTTCAACAATCTCCCCCTTTGTCATTGATGGAAACATATGATGTGAAAAATTGTTTTGACCATCAAGACAAGAGCTTCTCCTCATTGTCACAACTCCCCCTATTAGCAACAACCATTCACATGTCTTCTCTCCCTTTACTGATCCCCCTTTGATCAGCAACCACTTGTTTTTCACATGTCTTCTCTCCCCCTTTGACATCAATGGAAAAGGGCACATAGTTGCAATTCCAACACTTCAGAATCATACCTACTGCTCCCCCTGAGTAGCAGCTCCCCATCATCAATCTGGATCACAAGATATGACTATGATATCCACCAGACTGATGCACCTCAATGCACTTTAGTTCATCACCGGAGGGGCAATAACCCCTAACTTCTCCCTGAGATACTCAAAAGAATCCGTAGGTAGAGGTTTAGTAAAGATGTCTGCAATCTGATCCTTGGAAGGTACAAACTCCAATCTAACTTCATTCTTGTTCACCTACTCTCTCAAAAAGTGAAAATTGATGGATATGTGTTTAGTCTTTGAATGCAACACCAGATTCTTAGATATATTTATTGTACTTGAGTTGTCACAGAAGATTGTGATAGGTTCCTCATACTCCACTTTGATATCTCTTAGCATCTACTTCATCCACAAAACTTGAGTGCAACTACCTACTGCTGCAATATATTCTGCTTCAGTTGTAGATAGAGATATTGCCTCTTGTTTCTTTCTTAGCCAAGAAACCAATCTCTTCCCCAAAAAGAATGCTCCACCACTGGTACTCTTCCGGTCATCCACATCTCCTGCCCAATCCGCATCTATATATGCATAAAGAGAGAAATCATGATCTCTAGGATACCACAAACCATACTCAACTGTCCCTTTTAGATATCAAAAAATCCTCTTGATTGCCATGACATGAGATTCTCTAGGATCAGCCTGGAATCTAGCAACAAGACCAACAGCCTGCATAATGTCTGGTCTAGTTTGAGTGAGATACAACATTCCTCCAATCATTGACCTAAACTTTGTCTAATCAGCCTTAGGAGAATCATCATCTTTGCTCAATTTACATCCAGTTGCCATGGGAGTATTCATTGGTTTTGAGTCTTCCATCCCAAATTTATTCAACAATTCTTTCACATATTTGGTCTAAGAAATGAAGATTCCTTTCTTTGTTTGAGTGATTTGCAGACCCAAGAAGAAATTCATTTCACCAAGCATGGACATCTCAAACTCACTTTTCATTTGATTTGCAAAAGTTTTACACATACTATCTCTTCCTCCAAAAATGATAACATCAACAAACACTTCAACAATCAAGATGTTTTCATGATCAATTTTGAAATAAAAATTACTGTTAGTAGTACCTTTGTTGAAACCAATCTTCAAAAGATGCTTATCCAATCTTTCATACCAAGCTCTTGGGGCTTGCTTCAGTCCATATAGTGCCTTCTTCAACTTGTAGACCATATCACCATGATCAGACAATTGAAATCCATCTGGTTGCTCTATGTACACTTCTTCTTCCAAGTCACCATTCAGGAAGGCAGACTTGACATCCATCTGATATACCTTGAAATCCTTGAATGCAGCAAAGGAAAGAAATAACTTGACTGCTTCAATTCTTGCCACTGGAGCAAAAGTTTCTTCAAAATCAACTCCTTCTAATTGAGAGTAACCCTTGTAGACCAATCTGGCTTTATTTCTGATTACTTCACCAACTTCATTCAGTTTGTTCTGGAAGACCCATTTTGTTTCTAGGTCTGGGAACAAGATCCCAAGTGTGATTTTTCTCAATTTGCATCAGTTCTTCTTCCATTGCTTTAGTCCAGTTTTCATCATTACAAGCTTCATTCACTGTCTTATGTTCAATCTTTGAAATCAGACAATACTCTTCTGAATCTTGAGTAATTCTCCTTCTTGTTTGTACTCCTTTGCTTTTATCACCTAAGATCTGATCTTCAGAGTGGTTCAATCTTACATACCTGGGAACTTTGGGAATTTCTTGCACTTCTGATTCTTGAAACTCATCTCTTCTTCTTGATTTACCAGATTAGTTTGAATCTGTCTTTCAGAGGAGGCTTGAGCTCCTTGAATCAGAGTACCATTCTGATCATCTTCATCATATTCGTAAAAACTTGAGGGGTTTTCAATTCCTTCATCAACCTTCACATTTGTACTTTCTATTATTTTTCTCAGTCTCTTGTTGTAACACCTATATGCTTTTCTTTGAGTAGAGTAACCCAAGAATATTCCTTCATCACTTCTAGCATCAAATTTTCCTAGATCTTTATCTCTTTTAATGTAGCATTTGCTACCAAAAACTCTAAAATACCTCACAATTGGAGTGATGCCAAACCAAAGTTCATAAGGAGTCTTACCGGTATTACCTCTGATTTGAACTTGATTGAGAGTATAGACTACAGTGCTGACAGCTTCTCTCCAATAGATCTGAGGAACATTTTCTTCCATCATCATGGTCCTAGATACTTCTTGGATGGTCCAGTTCTTTCTCTCCAGTAATCCATTTTGCTGTGGAGTCCTAGGAGCAGACAACTATCTCTTTATTCCATGTTTCTCACAGAACTCTAAGAACTCACCGGATGTGAATTCCCCACCTCTATAAGACCTCAGATATTTCAATCTTAATCTAGTTTCATTCTCTACCATAGCTTTGAATATTTTGAATTTCTGAAGAGCTTCTGATTTCTCTTTAAGAAAGGTTACCCACATCATCTGGGAATAGTCACCAATTAGCAACATAAAGTATCTATCACCTTGTACACTCTTAATTCTTGTCAGACCACAAAGATCAGTATGAACTAAGTCTAATAATCTGGTAGAAGATAGTTCCTTATTTTTGAATGTGACTCTACTCAGCTTACTCAACTGACATTCTTTACACAAGCTATTAGCAGGTTTCACCAATTTTGGAAGATCTCTTACAATTTGAGTGTTGCTTATCTTGATGATATTATCAAAATTCACATGACACATCCTCCTATGCCACAACCAACTCTGATCAACTTGAACAAATAAGCAACTTTTACTAGTGCCAACCAAGTGGAAGATATTACCTTTAGTTTGAGTAGCAGATGCAATCTCTGTTCCAGAACTTTCAAAGATCTTGCATTTTCCATCTTTGAATCAGAGATCATACCCTTTGTCCACCAACTATCCAACACTGAGAAGATTGTGCTTCAATCCTTCAACATATAGTACATTACCAGTTTTGTTCCTTCCATCAAAAGAAATAGTTCCTCTTCCTCTGATTCTACTAGCAGAATTATCACCAAACTTTACCATTCCTCCTTCATACCTTTCCAAATCTATGAATTTGTTTTTGTCACCTGTCATATGGTGAGAGTATCCACTGTCAATGACCCAGTCATCCTTTTCTTCAACTTGGGCAGCTAGAGCTCTTTCTACAACTTTATGATTGACAGATACAAAGGATATTGGTTCTTCTTCCTTGATGGCAATAAACACCCATTCACTTCAGGATTTGTTTCATGTCTCTAATTCATCATCTGTTACTCCTTCATTATCATCTTCTTCATGTACATAGTAATAATTCTTTTGGAACCTTGATCTGTTAGGATTTGGTCTGAAAAATATTTCCGAACACTTTGAGGCAAAATGACCAATCTTATTGCAGTTAAAACATTTAAAAAGAAATTGTCCTTCATACTTACCGGATCCTCTTGGCAGCCTCTTTGCAATAAGGGCTTCAAGTTGAGAACTTTATACTTCTTCTTCTTCCAGGTCTTTTCTTTCTTTTTCATACCATGACAGTTTCCTTGATGAGTTCTCTCCTGGATCAAACCTTTGTTTACTTTTTTATAGAGGCACTGACTTTGAAAGCAGATTCAGTCTTGGGGAGGTCATCTCCAAACTCTGTCATTTCAAATGCAGCCAATTTTCCAACCAATTGATCTCTTGTGATAGTTGTATGGGCTCTGAATTCTTTAATGGTAGTAGCCTTGATTTTGTAAGAAGCAGGTAGGTATCTGAGAATTTTGCCAACAATCTTATTTTCATCCAGGACTCCACTAGCATTTCTAATTCCACAAACAATCTCATTTACTCTTGGCATAAAAGTAGTGATATTTTTATCATCTCTCATCTTCATATTTTCAAATTTCCCTTTCAGACTCTGTAACCTTGCACATTTAACATACTTGTCCCCTTCATGCAAAAGTTCCAGTTTTTGCCAAATCTCAAAAGCAGTTGGTAGGTCAATAACATTTGAGAGCTCTGAATCAGATAATGTGCTTAGAAGAGCCTCTATAGTCTGCAGATTATTTTCAACATCTATGATTTCATTTTGGGTTTTCGGACCACCCTGTGGAGGTGTATACTGTGTTGTAGCCATGGTCCAGTACACCATTCCCATACATTGCAAGTGACATTTCATGCGACCTTTCCAAAGATTAAAATTGGTTCCATCAAACTTTGGACTATCCTTCTTGTAAGATGACATCCTGGATCCCTTAAATGGTTAAGCTCTTTTTAGAGGAACTTGGCTCTGATACCAATTGTTAGACTTAGGGCACACAACAGAGAGGGGGCGTGAATCAGTTGTGCAAAACTTTCTTCAATTAAACACTTAACTCCACTTTCCATTTAGCGGTATAATAATAAATCAATCAAGGAAACACAATACAACAAATTAAGAGCAGAAACACATCAACACATGAGACACCAAGATTTTGATGTGGAAAATCCGGTTAAGGGAAAAACCACATGGTGACTAACCCAAGATTGTATTCTCTGTTAGAAGAATAGAAAGAACAAAATGGCACATGCCAATTAGGGCTCACTACCCAAGCACACTGCTCACAAGAGGCTCATTGCCTACAAGAGACACATTGTCTACAAAGACATAAGTATCACATACTTGAACTGGAGAATAGCATCATCACCATGCTTGAATCAGTTCCATTTAAGCGCAATACTTCTGCTCTGCCTTTCACTCTCCTCCTTGCTACCACACACTCATCTCAATAAGGACAACTTTGAAATGACTTCGCAATCCCTTATTTATACAAGACATCAACTTGGGAATGACCATCTAAGTCAGCAAACATCAACAAGAACATCCGCAGAGTGTGTAACTCATCTGGTCAGCCAATCTCAAAAAGAATATCATCATCCAGAAGATTTCTCAATTGCAAGCTCCAACTTCAATACAAACCACCAACATGACCTAGACACGATCCAAAGACCTCCACAAGCTTGCCTGAATCACCAAGATCATCCGCACTTCATCTGCATACTGAAATCCTTCTCTCCGTCATCTGGAACTTCAAGAACACATTCTGTCACCACTGTCACAAAAGGAATAGATACTTGTGGACCTTCAAACCATGAACCAATCGAGTTGATACTTCACAAAGACTTCCTCAACACTCCCTCAAATCTGAAGAATAGGATAATGCATTTTCAGATCTCACCGGACCTATTTGTAACACTCTGTCACCACTGAACATTTTCTGGAACTGGTTTTACTTTAGCGGCCACAACTTCTTCATATCTTCATGCGGACCTCTAAGATCTCCATTGGACCACCTTAAGACACATATCTACAAACCCTTTAAACTGTATCCTTTGATACTCATCCTATCTTGGACTTTTACCTTATTGTCATCACTGATCTTCACTGTTCCTAATTGAGACTAATTTTCTCAATATCCTCAACACATAGCTCATCCAATCCTTATCATTAATGCAACAGGAGTATGTTGACATCAATGACAACACCAATTAGGCCCATACTTGCAACAGGATAGGGCATGCACCTAGATCCACCTTGGTTGAAAGATATACAAATTATATGGGAAATAAGAAAGGAGATATGCAAGTGGAAGACACTAGAGATAGTGACTAATATGCCCATTTCATTCTTTATTCTATTAATCATTTTGTACCTATAGAAAAGTCAAAGATAGAAGGTCAACCATTGAAGACATTGTGACATTTCAAAAATATTCTAAAGGTATCTTTGTGACCAAAAGAGTATTCTCTCAAGATATTTTGGGAGTGACAACTGGCAAAGAGTATATTCCAAGGATATTCCTATGTGCCAGCTGGTGCATAGTTGGCAAGTCTGCTTCCACCATTGATAATGTATTATGAATCTGAGCCCTTGATGAGATTTTGTAACCATTGCAAAGGATGTAAGTCTATATAAGGATCTTTGCTACTCCTATTTTAGTACACATGGCCTGCATAGGGAATTACACAAAAAATAGTAAAACTGAGCGTATGCAAGATAAGTGACTAAGGAGAGTACTTTGAGCATTATTGAGAAGAGGAATCACCTATGTCTATAGGAAGGATTATGAGGAACATACTGTTTCCTTTCTGCATTTGTAAAAACCTCTGTAAGTTTTGTTGATTTTGTTGATACATTCAAGAGATTTTGAGTCATGAAACATTGTAAATTTGAAAAGGCTATCGTATATCAGTAAATACAAATATCAAATTTCTGCATCTATTCCAGAGTGTTCTTTGATACATGTGTTTTTGATATATTTCCTTTAAAGATTGCAATTCTATATGTCAATTTGTGAAATGATTTGGATGAACATATGTGAATTTACTTACTTTTGAATTGTCAAGGATAATCAAATCTTATACACATGAGTAACAGAGCATCATATTTTGTTTTAATCATGTCTCTAACCTTAACCTTTTATCTTTCTTTTACCAGTAGTTTAAATAATTAGCCAAAACGTAGTCATCTAAAGGAAATTGTTAAAGATTCTCGTAAATACATGTAAATGATAAAGATCTTTAGTAGTTTGCATAACTTTGAGATACAGAGCATGTTTCTTTAGAATTCATGCAAATATTGACAGTGAAATTACAAATATAAGAAAATGATTAACTCTGTGAGAATAACTCAAGGTTATTTGTAAAGATTGAGTAATCTTAGCTAGCAATAAACATTTAAATCACGTAGGGCCTCTTGTTAAATAGCCTCACATTGAACCTTCAAGTAATCTGACATAGTCATGACCTGACTACCGAAGTGTTGGGATTGTGAATTATTATTTGATAATTCTCCATATCTTTCAAGATAGAATAAGTTCATAGTGAATTTACCTCATGTTATGTGTGTATAACATCTGCATCAACATAATCATTATGTGCCCTATCCCTAGGGTCCTTGTCCTTTCTAGACTTGGGCACCCCAGGAGGACCTGGGCACCTAGAGAGAACTTGGATGCCTTGGTTGAACTTTGTTGCAAGTATGTGCCTAATCAGTGTTGTCATTGATGTCAAACTATCTTTGTTGTCATTGGTGTCAACTGTATCCTATTTTGTTATTTGGTTAGAAGCTTTATATGTTGAGGATATTGAGAAAATTAGTCCCTCTGGAAGAATAAAAAAGGAAACAGTGAATCACAGTGAAGACAGTGAGCTACATACTGAAGAACAGTCTAGAAGACTGCTCCACATTTCTTAGAGAATGAAGATCTTGGTTTGCGGATTGGAAGTTATTTAGAGGCATGTCTGAAGATTCTAAATCCTAAGTTTGAGCCTCTAGTATGAAGAATTGAGTGAGTTACATTCACTAGAGTAAAACTTGCTTTTTCTGATTATTCACTAGTGACAAGGAGAAAGTATTTTTCTCCGCATTCCTCCGCATTGAAGTATTTTGCTTTAAAGTCTTAGAGGGAAGTTTGGAATAATGATAAGTGCCTACAACTCCAATGGTTCATGATTTGGTGGTCCGCAAGCTATCTTTCCTTTATGATAGTTGAAGACAGTGAAGTTCATGTGCTCCAGTGTGAAGAACCTCATGGATAAAGTGGTTAGAGTTTGTGCGGTTGCTCCTAGTGATTACAATGTGCTTGTGGAGGCCTCTTGATCATGTTCCTACCTTTGCAATGGTTCATGTTAAGGAATTGAGATTGTGTTTGAAGATTATGCCCAGATAACATAGCATGTAACTAGTCTTAGCCGACATGGTTAATTCCAGTGATTGTGGAGATCTCTTGAAGATTGCAGAAGCATGTTGTGGCATGGAAGATCATGTTTGAGTCCTTTCTAAGGCATGAAGTGATCCACATACATCTTTACTACATTTCCTTAGCATAATTTTGTATTAGGTCAAGACCTATTTTGTGATAATTTGTAATGCTGACCTTGGAGACTGTTCCAATGGTTGATGAATGTAATGCCGACCTTGATGTACATCCCAAGGTTGATGAATGACATATACTCGTAATTGAGTCAAGGAAAAGATGTCCGAGTGTAAAAAATGTGAAGTTAAGGAAGAAGAGTAGAAGGCAGAGCAGAGTAGAGGAAGAGTATTGCACTTCAATGGAACTAAATTCAAGCATGGAATAGATGCTACTATCTTAGTTCAAAAGCCTTTGGCAGTGAGACAACCCTTGGTAGTGAGCCACCCCTTGGCAGTGAGCCTTTTTCTAGGCAGTGAGCCTCTAATTTTTGGTATTGTACTTTACATATAAATTTTGTGGGTTAACCCCCACCGTGGTTCTTCCCTTAACAGGGTTTTCCACGTAAAAATCTGGTGTCTCTTGTGTATGATCTTGCAATTCTGTTTATTTTTCTAAGTTTCTGATTTCATGACTTAATCATAACAAACAGTGGATAAGTATTTAATGTTTTAAAGTGTATAATTATTTAAGTTATAAGACAACTGATTCACCCCCCTCTTAGTTGTCTGGTTCATTTCAACATACTTGGGCGCTTTGTCCCTAGTCCAGATCAGACTACAAGGCACACAAAATGATGGAAACAACAAAAATAGGAAAGAAAGTCAATAGAAGTAAAGTTCAAGATCCTACCTCTACCTCGATATGCTAGCCTACAACCCGAGATTGGAGCACCTCTAGTCTCGAAAACTAGTATGGGCATCATTTCAGCATGACTAGTCTCTTTCTTCTTCTCCTTCTTTCCTCTACATAATGAAAACAAGAACGAATGGTGAAAAGTGAAAACTCCCTTTACTTATAGTAAATGGATGAGAATTCCTATCACTATCTAGGTGCAAAATTGTGTAGCTTTACTCATGAACCTCTATCTTGGGTTGTCAGACTCAAATTTTCATGTCATTTGTTGTGTTGGAATCTTGGTTCTACCCTCCATCTAACCCAATGCTTTGTGCTTCGGTGTTGTTTGAAACTAATGACTCTCATGATGCATTTCTCATCACTTTTCCCTAAAATATGTGCACGTAGATAACCACCTTATTTCTCATTTTCAAACTAAGAAAGTAGAAACAAAGGGGGCATTTATCTCCATCGATTTCTTCCCTCATCACATCTCATCACTCAACCCCTTAGTGTTTATGACTAACCTATTTGTGTGTTGGTTGCAGATTATCTGATTTTGATTATCTGACAAGTGTTCCTTTGCAGGATGTGGTTCCTAACTTTGTGGTCTTACAAGATTACATACTAGGGGCTTCTTCCTCTCACGCAACAACACTTCAGCTTCCTCTACAGTATCCTTTTGGGTATCCTTTTCATGATTGATGTATTTACTTTCCTTTAGTTGCATATGCACGTAGTATCATATGGCCACTAAAGTGGGGGCTAAATGTTAAGTCAAAAATTGTCCTCCTACATGGAATGACACAATTTCGCATAGTTTAGCTCCTCTCCTTTGGGGTCCTCTTTCCCTTTAAACCCTGGTTGACCTATACCCAACTAAAGAAATGTCATATTCTGAAGCAATAACTGACAAAACCTAGAAACAAAGTTTGAATTTGGGATATTCTGGACCTCCTAAATACAGATCTTAAGTGAAAACTAGGGTCTGGACTAGGGCACTCGCACCCTAGTCTTGCCCTATTTTTTTAGATCCTGAATTTTAGGGTGGTGTCGGCTTGTTCCATGCACCTCGAGATTCTAATTTCAAATTTTGGTTTTCCCACAATGTTGGTGTATTATTTTGAATATTTGAATTTCTAAGGTTAGGTATTTAAAGAGAATTACAAATCATTTTATCACACACAATCTAAATGCAAGCTTACTATGCCAAAATTCTACTACTTTTGCCATTGAAGATCAGTACTTTGTTGAAGCTCTTGGAAGTTATTGATATTTTCTATCATGGAGATAATCGGTGGAGATTAGGAATCAATATCTTGAGTCTATCTTGCTCTTCCTAGAGTTTTGTCAAGCCCTTTATACGACCGGGAGAAGGGTTGAAGCCTCCAACTTGAGCTTGGGAATCCTCCATGGATATGGCTACCTCACCTTCTTGTTTGACAAGTCTTCATTGCAATCATCTCCTTGAGGTGATTTTGTTATTGTTCCCTTGAGTGAAGCAATGTGTTGATCTTTCCTTGATGCTTGAGTCATCTAGGGTTTTACATTTCTACATACACATATGATCTATGATCACACACATCTATAGATCTTTATCATTGGCTATTATTGAGGTAGAAATACCAAAGACAGGGTTTGACTGAGGCAAACTCCTATATAGCCACAACCATATTTCTCCTCCTTTTGTGTGTAAGTCGTATTCGAAAAGGTTCAGTGAAAAGGAGTAGAAAAAGAATAGGTATTGTGGATACAGTTGTCATAGAACTTTGAGTTTTAGCATCACAAAATAATCAGGACACTAGGGCAGATGTCGTAGTCTAATTGGGCATTTAATTATTAATCTGGAACCCTCTAAAGACACTTTGACACCATATACAAAAAATTTCAACTATCAGAAACTTTTGGGACATTGGGACTGGCACCCTAGTCTAACAGGCCCTGAATTTCTAGGTACATACTCTGTGATCCTTGATCTACATTTCTATAATCTATTTGTCAGTATTTGTGCCAAAAATTACTCTGTTATCACATACTTTACAATTAGGGTTTCATGCTAGTTGGTTGCTTGAACCTTGTAAAATCCTAATTGAGGCATCTATCCAGTCACAACAAGCATAAAAAGGTCATAGGAATCAGTAGCTTGATCCTTCATAATGAGCAAGCTTAGTTCCTATTACCTAATGTTATGTGAGTGAAAGAGGGGCTTGATTTTGTTTATGCAAACTATCATTTTCCCACTTTTTCCACATTACAATTGTATCATTAATATTGTGACAACACAAATAGTAATTAAAAGTCCCTCACAAAGTATCTAAACACCCTCTTAATGTAAGTCCAATGTTCCTTACCAAGGTTAGACATAAACCTACTCAAAACTCCCGCTACTTGGGCAATATCTGATCTAGTGCCAACCATTGCATACATCAAGCTACCAACAACACTAGCATAAGGTAAATAAGAAATATCCTCAAAATCATCATTTGAATTGGAACACATCTAATGAAAGTTTAGTTCCAATGGGAAAATGAATACTCACACGTTTGTAATTATGCATAGCAAATCACTACAAAATAGTATCAATATATTTACTTTGACTTAACCAAAGCTTTTTGCATACTTGATCTCTACTAATATCCATACTAAGAATATATTTTGCAGCTCCCAAATCCCATATCAAATGTGTCAGAAAGCTATGTTTTGAGTTCCCTAATCATCACCTTGTTCTTTGCAATAAATAACATGTCATCCACATACAATACAATGATTAGAATTTGATCATCAATAATTTTAACATAAACATAATGATCTTCCTTGATCCTAAGGAAACCTATTTTCAATGCAAAAGCATCAAAATTATCGTAGCACATGTAGGGTGACTTCTTTAGACCATCTAATGATCATTTCAACCTTCAAACCAAATGTTTCTTCCTCTTCAAGATCCCCATGCAAGAAAGTATTTTTGACATCCATTTTCTCAATCTCAAAATCACAAGCAACAATAATAGATAATGGGAATCTAATAGAAGATAACTTAGCAATAGGAGATAAAATTTCACTAAAATTAACTCCCTCTCTCTAGGAGTAGCCCTTGGCCACCAGTTTGGCCTTGTACTTCTCTATCTATGCATCTGTTTCAATCCTATTTTTATACACCCACTTGCAACTAATGGGCTTTATTCCCACAAGCAAACTAACAAGATCCCAAGTGTCACATCTATTTAAGTCCATCATCTCCTCCTACATAGCCTGCATCCAAAACTCACTATCCTTTGAAAAGAGAGCCTCCTTGAAAGATCTCAATTTATCACTAGTACATAACAAAGCAAATATGCAACATAAATCTGATGGGTTATACCTATCAACTAGGTTTCATTATCTCATGGATCTAAACCATCTTATTCCTCTCCATCCTCTAATCCATCATTTTGTTTTGCATCTTCCTGCATTTTGACCTTGGGCTTATGCATTATTTTATTTCCTTCTTTTTTTAGCTATATAGGATCTAAAAATGCTCTAGACTCCTTAAAAATCACATATCTAGAATAGATCATTTTCTAGGTTATTGGATTCTAAAGCTTATATCCTTTTACATTCTCACCATAAACAATAAAGATGCATTTTTTTTGCTATTGAATTTAATTTATATCACTACTCATTAGGTGCATGAACATAAGCCTCACAACCAAATACCATTACATGTGAAATAGAAGGTTCCTTACATATCCATACTTCATAAAGAGTTTTATCAACAAGATCTAAACATGGAGATCTATTTACCAACTAATAAGTAGTGAACACAACCTTTGCCCTAAAGCACTAATCCAACTATGTACCACTCAACATACTTTTGGCTCTTTCCATTAAGGTTCAATTCATCCTCTCTATAACCCCATTTTTTTGTGGTGTGTAGGGGGGTTGTCTTGTACTGAACAATACCTACATGCTTAGATAACTCATCAAATTCCTTGAATCAATATTCACCACCATTGTTGGATCTCAACACCTTTATTTTATTATCTGCATATTTCTCAACCAAATCTTTACATTCCTTAAACTTAGCGAAACTTCATATTTAGAATGCATAAAATAAACCCAGGTGTATCTAGAGAAATCATCAATGAATGTAACATAATACCAAGATTTTCCCATAGAACCCACATCCACTAAACCAAACACATCTAAATGAATGATTTTTAATGACCTCTTTACTCTATATCTTCCAATAGGAAATAAAGATCTATCATGCTTATCAAAAACATAATGCTCATAGAAATCAAATTTACCATCAGAGTAATAAAAAAACTATCAATCAAATTTTTATTAATCATGTTCTGAAGATCTTTTTCACCAATGTGGCCTAAATGTTGGTGCCACAACATACATTCTTTTTTAGAATTGCCAGTTATATTGGTAGAGTTACAAAATGTGGAGTCATTCAACCTAAACAAAGTCCCAACATGAGATCCTTTAGTAACCACTGAATTTCCTCTAAGCAAACTACAACTAGACTTGTCTAATGTCACATGCAATCTATAATCATTCAACTTGGATATAGAAATCATTTTTTTTGCAAATTTCTTGGAATATGAAAAACACCAATGAGAGTTTTTATCATCCCATCAATGAAACACAATTGCACCTTCCCATGGCCAACAATTTTATGCAAACTATTGTCACCCAAATACACTTCTCCTCCATCATAAGCATGGTAGGAAGAGAACCACTTCTCGTGATGAGCTATATGATATAAACAACCTATGTCAATCAACTAGGATTCATCAGAAATAGTATTAACAGAAATAAACAAGGCTTCATCATTGTCATAAGAGGATTTTTGAGTGGAGGATTCATAAGTATTCTTCTTCTTTATACACTCCTTAACATGCCCCCATTTACCATAGTTCCAACACTTCACTCTACTTTTTCCTAGGGTCTTATAATTGCCTTGAGACTTAGATCTCTTGGTAGAATTTTATCGATTCCCTTTTGACCCTCTTTTATCCTTGGGCCTTCTCCAAACATGTAATTCATCCTTTGAGCTCTCTTCCGTGAATTTTCTCCTCATTTCTTATGCAAGCATAGTAGCAACAAGGGCATCTAACTTTGGATCTATCAACAAACCACTTAGAGAAAGGATTAGATTTTCCCACAATTTAGGGAAAGAGCAAAGTAACATTATACACTTATTATCCTCATCTATCTTAACATTAATGGATACTAATGAACTCAAAATCATATTAAATTAATTCAAATGTTTTGTAATGGAGTCCCCATCCTTCATTTTCAAAGAATATAATTTCGTCTCCAAATAAAGTTTATTAACCAGACTCTTAGTTTGGTAGAGCTCACTAATCCTCTTCCATATGGAATATGTTGTGGCCTCAAAAAATTAATAGGAGAAACTTTGCAAGACAACTGAATGGTTCCTTGTATTTTTTTGTTTAATTTCTTCCAATCATCCTTAGATACACTATCTAGTTTCTCTTTGTTTATAACAACTCTACATTAATCTCTCTCTTCAAGGAGATCCTCCATCTTCAGCTTCCATAACTTGTACTAATGTCATGCAACTTGGCAATCTTTGAATGAGGGGTAGGGGCCATGGTTTTGAATCAAAGATATACAAAACCACTCAAAACAAAGAACTCCCACCACATCTAAAAAACCTTCAACACTTTAAGAAAGATGTCCCCTTCTCAATAGAACCAAGGCTTGATACCAAATATTATTAAAACAAGGTAAAATACTACAAATATTAGCCCTTCAAAGAGCACATATCTGAATTTTGTTAATGCAACATTGGATTAACCATTATGAGATTATGTGTAATTGTAAATCAATGAGTACAAATTAGTAAACCATGATAATTCACCACATAACATAACATTGTAATGGGATCAGCACCCTTTTATGCCGCTTATCTTATCAAAAACATTGGATGTATGTGTAAACCATTTTAGGAAAAAGCTTCACCATCAAAGAGAGGCTCAAGTATGTATTAATCCTTAATGAACAAGAGTGCAGAATCAACACACTTCTCTCTTCAATCCAACAACATTCTGATAGCACCTATGAACTTGCAAATAACCCATAAAACCTCTATCCAAAACATACAATTTGTAGAGGAAAGTTGAGGGGAAACCATAAGCGGATTCCTAAAAACCATGTACCACCAAAACCATGGTATAAAAAAAACCCAATGCTCCCATGTTCTCAATCAATACATCCATGAATAGAAAATGTAGCTCATAAGACATCTTTGACCAATAACTCCCAATGGCTCACATCTCCAAGTCTAACATTGTACTATGGAGTTACAATGCAAAGATTCTCCACTCCCAATTCTAGTACCTACAAGTGGGATAATGCTAAAATGAATTGTAATTGATTTGTAACGCCATCGTTGTTCTCCACTTCATGAATGCCACTACAACTAATATCCAAGTCAATCAGGAGAATAATTAAATAATATTCTCTCATCCACGTAAGAGGGCATCCATGTACCCTCTCCAAAATGTTTAGAGGCATGACATACATTACACATTAGTATTACAATTAAATATCACTTTCCTAATAATTGAGAGCAATGAGTATTGAACATAAAACTAAATTGAAAGAAAAAATAGTAGCCATCAACTAGAGAAACTACTAAAAATGAGACAAATGAAAGCCACTGGACATAAGAAGGTCAAACATGACTATCCAATCCCCCACACCACCTATAAACTCCCTTGCTATTGATTGAAATCCCTTCCCTGACATGTTTGCCACTACTTTGCCTTTTGAGCGAGAATTATGATAAACTTTACAATCTTCTAGATGGTGGAAATTTACCCCTGGATTATTTCCATGCATTTAGTATACCATTTCAAAAAACCATCCACTAGAAAAGGAAGTGTGAAAGAGTTGGTAAGCTCTAGCTCTTGGAATGGATTACTTTTAAATGATTTATTACCATCCTAAGATTGAGGCATTTGATGAAACAAAATCACTAACTCTTTACTTGACATACTTAGGTCACCTATTGTGGCCGGTTGTTTGGGACCCTCAATGGAAATAGGAGCCAAGACCCATCCTCCAATACCATAGACAAAAAGGAGTAGCCCTGTAAGAGAGGATCACCAAATAGACCACCCAGCCATGGACATCGAAATCTAGCACATTTTCCTCTAATTTCTAGAGGAAATTTGCAAGAACGGAAGCTTTAGACTTTGTTTCACCCATGTTGTCCAAAGCCTATGGGCCAAGAATACATTAGATCCATGGAGACAATGTCAAAGCAATTGAAGATAGCTTTGAGACTTTATAGTTATAGACATTTATAGAATGTTTTATATTTAAACTCAATACCATTTAAAATAGTCATTTGCATACTCTTCGGGGATTCCATAATCACCCTTTTAGGTGGGGTCCCCTCTATAAAAGACAACAACAATATGGTTGGGACACTCAATTTTGACAAAATTGCAATTTATTTCGTTTAAGACAAGTGTTCTTTGGTTTGGTTGATAGCCACTCCGGACCGTGAGAATTATATTTTATCATTATGATAATACAATTTGGATGGAATTAAATTAATCTAAAGCTCCGAAGGTTGCTATGGACCACACGAAAAAAAAGTCCAAAGGAAACGACAAATGAATTAAATTTCAGCAATGGACATCATAAGCTTTAGAAAATTATTAAAAAAAATCTTCTTAGAGCATAGATCAAATCTAGGAAGAGATATTAAAATGGATAGATCCGCTGCTTTAAAGAGGTCATCCGACTCATAATTGTAAAACTTGTCGTTTCAAAGCAATGGGTTAGGAAGTTCTATAATGAAGGTTTTATTTGTTTGTAAAAAGTAGAAAGTTAAGTGGGATGAATCGTGGGAGAAATTTTATGGACTCTAGTAGTGGTAAGATGGATGATTTTTTTAAGAAATTTTAGTGTTCCATTTTTTTAAAGCATTATTGTTGATATGTAATGTGTAGTCCACTAACTATTTTATGAAATATGAGTTGGTAAAAATTGACTCAAAATTATGTAGTTATCTTTTTAAAAATAATTAGTTATTTATTTTTATGAGCATTATCTAAATGTAATGGTGTTAAGTGGATCACCATTTACTACAATGGGAAATGGGTTCTTGTGAATCACACCCATTAAATATGGGTCAACATCACCTAGATGCAATTTATGGTCTACTAATTACTAGTCATGAAATATAAATTGATTTGAAATTATGCATTGATATCCTTGGAAGTTCCAATACTTTATCTTTGTGAGTATCACCTAACTACAAAGAGTGCTTAGTTAACTATTCATAGTCATGAGAGATGGTTTTTATAAACCACTACACATAAAATATGGGTCAAAGAAGATTGACTAAAAACTATATTGTTGAATATGAATAAATCATCATATTGTACATATACACTTAAAATATTTTAAAAGTATATAAAGGGAAAGGTTTTATTTAATCACGGTAGTCATTTACAAAGATTACAAAAGATGTATGACAAAGGATATAAAAAGACCAGACTAAGGGAGGTCGAGTAGAGCAACAAATGCTCAAATACCATCATGTAAGTCAGCTCCTCTAGTTCAAAAGTGTCTTATGCACATTGAAATTGACATAACTCAATGCCTTTGTTGGGATTTTTGTTGATTAGAAAATTCAATTTTTTAAGGATATGCTACCAACTAATTTGGTTAAAATTTTGGAGGATCTTTGAGACTTGATTTAGCAAAAGTTAGAGTTGGAAGTTGATTTGACCACTTGCTTATCTGAGAGACATTGGATTATCAACTTAGGATCCCTATAAACAATCCTTGTAAATAGTGAGATTCTTGAGCTTTTCTTTGACAACAAGAACATTATACATGCATCCCATATATTCAACAATGTTGTTTTAGGCCTACTCAAGGTTCATACTAAAATCCAAAAGTCTCAGATGAGGCCTAGACCAAAGCACACCAACAATAACGACAATATTAGGGTTGGATTTTGAGGCACCATAAAAAATAGAGTAGGGTAGTTGAAATGAATTTTTGGAGGGAGGTAGCTAGTTGGGGAGTTGCTAATAAAAACATACAAGTTTCATTTTTAAGAAGATAATTTTTTGCTTTAGATAACACAATCAAGTTTTATTTTTTCTTGAAGCATGCTTTAACATTTTCTGCCATAACGTGTTGAATCTTGAAAATCAAAGTGTCCTTCAAGGAGGTGGTGCCTTCAAAGATTTTTTTATACATATCATTCAAATGAACCACATGCAAAAGAAATATATGGAAGACTATAAAAACTTAATTAGAGGCTTTCCTTTGAGAGCATTATTGTAGCATGAATTCCAATTCTATATGTGAATTTCTAAATTTAGCCTGCTTCAGAAGTAGACCCCAAAGCTAAGGGAGAGAGATTCAAATAGAAAAGACTTCCTCACAATTGTACAATGGTGGAATTGATTGTAGATAAATTTAATGATTTTGTCCAACATCTAGACTCAAGAAAATACATCTATATTAAATCCCAAATTCATTATTTTATTATCTTGCATAGAGATCAATAGATTTTTGTAGAGAATACAAAGAAGAGAAAATTGAGTTTTAGAGAGAAATCAAATAAATTATATAGTTTATTGTGAATAATCCATAGGTTAAAGAGGGTATTATGGTTCAAAGTTTCAAAGAAGATCTAAGTGAAAATGACAAGACAAAGGGGGATGTCCTTAAAAAGTTAGCTACCATCACAACAAGATAAATGAAATGATATAGAAATAGACTTTGGTATTCTTTAAAGGGGAAATCCCCTAAAGTTGATAAGCCTAAAATCTTTGCCCATTCAACTAAAAGATATTTTTATAGGATAAAATAGACTTCATTTGTGACCCTAAGCTTGCTAAGACTACCAATGCCCTTAGAGAAGGAGCCTTTGGGAGAATGGTAGCTACCTATAAAAAATAAAAGAATAAAGTAGAAGGAACCTATGCCTTTATGATCTAAACCACTTCTTTAGAAAAATACATGGTTCCCATGGCTCATCAAAGTGCCCAAAATTGATCCTAGCTTGTGTAGAAGCTTATAAATAGAAAAAAATAGACCATTAAATGCAAGGGTATATACAATAAGTGGAAATGCAAGATTAGATCTAAGAAAATTAGAAATATGTTAGGTATCCAATTTGACCATGTACACCTAAACCTTTAGGATATGAACTCTTTCTTAGATACAAATGTCCCAAATAAAATTAATTTTCTAAATAAAGTGTGTGCCCATCCCATCCAATAATCTAATTAGTTTTTCATCCCTTGAAAGAATTCAAAAATAATACACAAACCTTTATAGCATGTTGGACTTCATATTTGGCTATGAAGATGACTAGGGAGTTTAATTTAAGAAACTATCTATAGTCTACAACTATGAAGATGAATAAGGAGTTTACCTTAAACAACTATCTATAGTCTACTAGATAAAGAGGACCCTAAAGAAAAAGTCTATGAAAGTTGACTTTTATAAATACCTTGAAGTCTAGATACATGAACATTTGTCCAATTTCACTAGAAACAAGGTCTTCAAATATTCCTCCTTTCTCTTCCATATAATCCTTTACTAGAATGTAAATCTCTACCTAGGGCTACATCCAAAAGTAGCACATAACATAAAAAAGTATGACCTCATAATAGTTTGGGTTCCTATCTTGTATATGACTTCATATTGTTACGAATTTCTAGAATATTTCATGGTTCCAACCATTGTATTGATAATGGTGGAACCTCTCCCAAGGATTTCTAAATTAAGTATTCAAATGATGAAGGGAGGATGTAAGGGTGTATAATTCTATGGAAAAACTAGTTTAACGATCAGATTACATGGATTCTTGGAGAAAAAATTTAATTTTCCCTAATTTGTATCAAATAAGGTCTTTTCCATAGAATTTATGAGACATGTGGATACCATTATACTTTTTTTGGAAATGGAGGAAGAATATCTAACCATTTAGTGCCATCCTCTTGGAATACTATAACTGTAGCTAAAAGGTATTTTATAGGGTACTTGTAATCCAAACTATAAGATTTATAATTGAAACTAATTACTTACAAATATAAGTATAACCCTACTAGATATTGTGTCAAATGGATCCAAAATATTGGTAATAGTGATGTGGGGAAGTTTAGACATTGAAGCCTAGGCCTTAGATTGAGGCAATAAGAAACCCTAAAGAAAAAGAAACTAATAAATTATTGGACACTAAGGAAATACCTTGATATAAATGCAACTAAGGTTATCATTGAAAGGGATAATGTCTATGCAACACTTGGAATCACACCCACATACACAAAAACATGGTGGAATATTGAAATAAGGAAGACTAGGAAACAAAGTACATCTTTATTAATTTATGGAAGGATTAAATCAGTTACATTTACATGGTCTTAATGTCCCTTTTACATCCTTGCCACTCCTCAGATCTACACACATGGTCTACATGTAGGTGGCTATCCCACACAATTCAACTTACTATGCTTCATATACTTTGAAGGGCTCCTAAGAGACTTTCTCTTTGCACCTTTCATGATAACCCTCCTACGCTAAACTTGACCTATAAATTTGGCCTCTTATCCTATTGACCCCCCCATCCATGTAGTTCAGTTCCTTAGTTGGTATCCACCTTTATATAATTCCATCAACCCCATAACTTAGTACTCAACTTATTACAATTCAAGAAACACCCCTTATTACAATGTGTCAGGCTTATTGCAATTATAGCACATAGCATTCCTCTGACTAGTATTCCTTCAATTCATTCTAGATCTGCATTGATTAGCTTTATGCCCAAATCTATTACATGCATAATAGTAGCCATTGAAATATTGAACCATTCTATCATTAGTATAGCCATTCCTCATTTGACTTCTGCACTCACTAGCTCTATGACCAACTTTCTTGCATGTAAAACATTGACCAAAGAAAGATGGTATATTTTGATTTATTATAATTCTACATACCATTGCTTTGTTGTCCATACTTATTGCAAGAATGATAAAAACCATTAAAAGATGGGTACCTGTTGTGATGCTCACAACATGCCCCATTTTACATCTTAGCAAAATGAGGACCCCTGCTATGGCTTTGCTTTTGTTTGTGTGTGTGTGGGTCCGCTTGGTGGTAAAAGGGAAAAGGAAGTGAATATTACAAACCTTGTTGAAAATAAAGAAAAATAGCATTAAGTACCAGAGCTAAATATGGGTGAATTCCTTGTCAAAAATGAATAAGGGTTGCTTTTTGAACCATTTTAGAATTCTCAATATTTTGCAAGTTATGTGTGTTTTTTGGTAAATGCACTCTAAGAGGGTTTGTATGTTGCATATACAAAGTTGTTTGTATATCGGGTCATTGTATGAGTCACATAGAGGTTGTCAGTTTTATATATTTTGTTATACTTGTATGCATTTTGTTAACATTCTATCTATACATACAAGTTGGACCCGACAGAGTTCAAAGTTTAAATGAATAATTGGTTGGGTCCATCGGATGTATTTTTAAGTTTGTATGTTTGAAAAAGGGGGACATACAAGATGATATACAACAGTATATGCATGTCACAGAATCGAACAGATTATGAAATGGGGTTTTATTGTTGTATGTTCCATGCATTGTATGTATGTTTCAGGTTGTACATTTCAATATACATACAATGTGGAATTTAGGAAAAATTAAAATCCGATATAAAGGATGCATCATACCTTAAAGTATATCAAAAATGCATGGTACTTTATACATGTCGCAAAGCCGAAAAGTGAGTAGACTGTGGTTTATAAAAGTTGAAGTCTGAAAGGACATACAAAGGATTTTGTATGTATCTATACTTGTATCTAAGGGTTAGATACAAATGTTATATGCAAAGTGAAAGATTCAAGCCGGTATACAAAGAACGGATGCAGATAGAAGATACAAACCAGATGCGAAAAAGGAATTAAATACAAAAAACTCTTTGTATATTTGAATGCTTATATGTTTATGACAAAAGTTAGGTACAAGACTGAAAAGTGACTTTAATCTATTTTATAAACTTATGTCTATTGGCAGGTATGTAGGTATATGGAAAGTGAAAAAGTGGTGATGGCATCTTAGAAGGTGAAGTCTACATAGGAAAACACAAAATTTACAAAGGATGCAGGGGGCGAGGTGAAAAAGAGAAGAAGACCAAGAAAAAGAGCCATTAGAAGGAGAAAGTCCTGAAGAAGAAGATAAAGCCCAGGAGCCCGAGGAATGAATGAAGATGCAGCACAAAGAAAATATATGCATTAGGTACTCATAAGATAATGAGTCATCCAGATGGTTGCCAGCTGACAACCTGTGCCACGAAGGAAAGTGTTGACTAAGTCAAAGAAGGATTATGTACCATTGATCTTAATTGACAAATCCTGACCGTAGGTCATTTGTAACCATTCCCTCACCTTATTCTATAAAAGGTGCGGGGGTGCCATATTTTGAATATTCAGAAGCTTAATTGAAATTTGATTGCTGAAATATCAGGACTTATTTTAAAATTGTTGTAAACATACATGTTATGTATACTTAATGAAAGAGAAGACAATTTGATTACAAATCATCATAAATATTGAGTAATCCGTGTTTGAAATCTTGATACATGCTTTGATCAGCTGCGTCCCTTGGAGTGCTTATCAGTTTGCATGTGTTGTTTTCATTCCTTATCCTTTGAAGTTAGCATCGTCTATATCTAGCTGTGGAACATCCTGGTGAAAATATGGTTTGATTTCTTCTCCTCATGACTGTATCTTGTATGTATGTGGTTCAATAGCTAAAGATTCACCAAAATTAGAAGCATTCTTTTAAATTTCTTTCAATTTCATAACAATTCACCATCATAATTGCAAATAACAGATAATCAGAAGCAAATAACATGAAATATGCTGACATCTCATAGATAATTGGAAATACATAGCATATTTAGAGTTAAAGCATGTTTAATTGATAAATATCATGCAAATTCACATATAAATCCTTGAAATTCATGCATATATCTACTTATAGACATATTATTTGAGAAAATATACTGTGTAGAAGGAAGGACAGCATCATGATGATCAATAATTAGAAGAATTGATCAAACTTGCAAGTACATCAGCTATCTTTGAAATAGAGTAGAAATAACCTCTCTGTGGAGCATCTTTACAGAAAACAAAATCTACTGATCATTCAAAACAAACGTAAGGCCGCTTGAAATGGAAAACAGCATGTCACATCAACCTCTAAGTAATGTCAGACGATCATGACCTAATCAACAGAGACTTGGAGTCATCAACTTATCCTAAGTTGATCATACTTTACAAGATAATAAAGGTTTGATGTACAAATTTTTATGCATGTTGTTATGACTAATAATCATCATCAACAATACCTTTGACCATTTGGTTGTCTGACCAATGGTCTTCTATCTTTCCTTTGATTCTAGAATTGCTTGCCATTGTTCTTCTTGTTTTCAACATTTGATGTCTGACTTGATTTTGAACTTTCACCTTTTTCAAACCCTAAATCCTCTTTATCATTTGGACCTTTCTAATTTGCAATCATTTCATCAAGCTTTGTAGAGCTCATCTTCAATTTGTCTTCATGAATCCTTTCCTTCTCCAGATTTAATTTTAGAGTTACGACTACTTGTTCAAGTCTTGAACATTCTTCTGATTTGCCTTTCATCATCATATTTAGACATTCCTTAATTCTTGTCTTCTCCTCAACTTGCACTTTTAGACCACTGATAGATTCATTTGCATGCTTCAATTGTTCACCGACTTCCTTATGCCTTTCCTTAAATTTTTTGACTTGCTCTCTCAATCAAGTCTAATGCATTCATCTGCTTCTCTGACATTTTCCTTCAGGTCTTTGATTTCACCTTCAGTTCCTTCAAGATCTTCAAGAGTAGCATTAAGTTCTCCAACTTTGTCAAGTATGCAGTCTTCTCCAATGTATTTAGTAGCAGGAGACTCTTCCAGAGGAATAGGTAATCTTCTAGCACCCATGTGTTCAATTTCCAAGATCTTCCTTGAGTGGTTAGGCTTCTCCCAAAGGATGTAGTTCTGATACCAATTGTTGAACACCCAAAATAATGAGAGGGGGGTGAATCAGTACTCTCTTAAACCATTTGCATATCAAATATTTTAATCCATTTAGCATATTCAATTGCAGTAGAGGAAATTATGCATAAAACATACAAACATAAATCATAACACATGAACACCAAGATTTTTACATGGAAAACCCAAAAAGAGAAAAACCACGATGAGGATTAGTTGACAATATAATATAATAAGGAAACCAATTAAGGATGATACAATTGGTGGACTCACTATCCAAGAATACTCATTGGATGTGGCTCACTGCCAAAGGACTCACTATCCTGAAAGAAAGAGATAGAAGAAGTGGCTCACTACCATAATTGAACTATTATAATTGCATCTAACATATGCAAGGGGTACAGTTCTAATGAAGCTCAAAGTACTAAAATAATATTCACCACACTAATCTGAAATACCAGACTCCACTACTCTGCATTCATTCAATTCACATCCAAAAGCACTTATCACATCACATAGATCACATTTCTATATGCCATACATCAAAACATTTAAAACAATCTTTCATATATATCCGCTTCTTTCACAACATCAATTAGGTCAGCCTAATTGGATGTAACATACAAAACATGCCATATAGAACTTGTCGATCCAAAACCTTCACACACACGCTTCGCACCAAGATTCAAACTTTGAGATAGGTTGACATGGACCTAAAATAGCTCGCACTTAACTCCACAAAGTATATTTACCCACGCACAACATCAACACCTTTAGGTCAGCTCCACTAGCAAGATAACAACATTATGAACTATTTGTTATTTCACAAATCGATATGCAGATTTCCAAAATGCCTAAAACTTGGAATATACATGCTACAAACATTCATAACATTATCCTCAAGTTTGCACAACAAACCCCTTACTTGCGGTAAACTGCAGAGTGTCTCAATGTGTCACTAGTACTGACAAAACACTGTCAATACAGAGTACGATACTCTATCACCTTTAACATTTATTCTGGAGGGATTCAGGACTTGAAACTTTAGATTTGGACTCTCTAAATATACACTAGCAACATCGTACAACCACAAAGAAAAGTATTTCATGTCAGAGAAATGTGGATCTATTTACTTACATACTTTGTACTAGAGACAACCATACTCTATTAGTCGAGACTTCTGCTATTCACATCTTTCACACTGGAGATCATTAGTAAACAAAATTCTAGATTTAGATGTACCTAATGAACAAAAAACCATATGCTAGAACCACAGAGAAAGATCTTCAATAGCGGACCAATGCGAACTAACTTATCAGAACTCTATAGCTTAGTTTTACTAGATAGACACTTAGCCAAATTCCATAACATATCTCCTTACTTGATCAAATCTTCTTGCATAGTAGTCTTCTATGGAGGATACAATCATCTTGTAAGGAAGAGGATCAAAACCTCTTGCAAAATCACCAATCAAATTATTCTGCACAATTGTCCCCATATGTCCAGTTGACACTTTCTGGAACACTCTACCTTTATCCTTTGTTGTCATAGTCTCTGTCTTAACTTAAACCTTTGTTGCTATTTTTCAGAACACTAAATCTTTACTCTTTGAAGCCAACACTAACAACACTATAGTCTTAGTTGCCATCAACCTTTGTTGCCATCAGTCTTTGTTTCCATCAATGACAACACTGCTTAACATCATGCTTATCACTTTATTCACCATCATGCTTATATTGCCAACAATCTCCCCCTTTGGTATTGATGGCAACATAGCCAAAACTTCTCCCCAAAACACTATCCCCCTTTGACATCAATGGCAAAGGGTGTAAAAAGTAAACTTTGTACTAGATCTTCCTCTGTCTAGTATACAAGTGTATATGCAAACTAAATTTTCTCCCCCTTAATATCTTATTTCTATACACCAAGATATCAAAACTATTTCATTCTACTCTTATGCATATGTACAAAGAGATCAAAAATGAGAAACTTATTGATTTGTGGGAAGGATATCTTTGTAGATATTCTTCAACTAGATTACAACTGAGTCCCAATGCACCTTTCCAAAGTATAATATATGTATCTATCCATTTATCTACAAGAGTAATTCTTCTGCTTTATCCACTATTGTAGGGGCATCAGTTATTTTTCCAACTTTATTAGCTTCTTTTAACAAGCCAATCAAAGAAGCCATTTTAAAGCTTACTATCTTTCTCATCTAACCCATTTGATCTTTTATCGACTCCTTTTGGCTCTACAATTTCTTTATTATACCATGAGTCTTCTCTACTTTTGCTCTTAGATCTCCATTTACATCTTTCAAGGGATCATAGGTTCTAGAGATTTTTACCAATTGCATCTCAAGGCCTTCAATTTTGTCTTTTAGTTCCTTAGTAGTTATCGGCCAGGATAAACAAAATTGATAGAATGCATTAGCATCACTTATAGCATTCTGAATGTTCTTTATGCTATTGTCTAGCAAAATGTGTGCCTTGGAGCATTTATCTATCAACTCAACTAGCCTCTTGTTATCAAATTCTTCCCTTACCTTCCTCTCAGCTACTTTTTTGAAAGACTCAAAATGATTGTTGACTGCCTCCATTAGTTTCTTCATTTGTAATGTAGGGGCCAGAGAGACATCTCTCTTAGCATCAAGCACTGGTACCTTTTCAAAAAATTCCACGGCCTCTTCCATAAGCTCGTTTCCTTCTATGAGACTGTAGGATTTCTTCCTTTGTAGATGCCTAAAAAATTGTTCCCAACTAAAGCTTTTGCAAGGGAGATATGATGTGCAAGTTAATCTGTCCATCCAATGATTGTACCTATAGTAGTTGTGATGAAGACATGGTTTGAATTTGTCTTTGCTTTGCCAAGAACTCTCTAATGGAGTCTATTGAAGAGACTCCATAACCTTCACCAACATTATCCTTTTTCTCCTCTTCAGATGTCAATCTAGAATTAGAGGTTTCTGGAGGATGGCTTCCATCATGTACTTATTCTTCCTCAACATTCTTTAGGATAGAGGCATTATCCAGAGTCTTAGTAGCTCCATCTACAATAGCCTCTCTTTGTTATCCCTCATCTCCATTTGTCTTTTCTTCTGGAGACTCTCTCTACTCATCAACAATTTCTGTGATCTCCTAAGAACCAACCACATTCAAATCTTCTACATTCATTTCTGTTGATGGTGATGGCAAAATTTCTTCAGATAACACATGTGGTCTAACACTAGTTTCACTTTTTTCTTTTTTTTTCTCATTTTGATCTTCATCATTTCTATCTTCTTCAAAAGACCAATCTTCAATTGTAGCAATCTGTAGTTCTTCAAGAACATTTGCAGTTATTTTGAGTGTGTTCTTTTTCAACCTCTCTATTTCATCTTTGTCATTTGACATCAGAGTGTTTATTCTTCTTTTTGTTCTGAATTCCTTGGCTAACCTCTGTATAGCCTTAATCATGTCTTGTTCAGAAATTGTAAGACAAACCTTCTCAAGTGCCTTATTCTTCATTTTAATGTCCTTGTTCATGGCATTATCTCTCTTCTTTGTCATTACATCAACAAGGCTATCAGGTGGATTGTCAATTACTTGTATTAATGCAAAATTGAATGCCTCCATGTACCTAATAATAGTTGTTTCAATGATTGATTGATCTTCTACTGACCTTTCATCATACAACTTAGTTACCTGCTTTAGATTACCATACTCAATTATAGCATTAATTGTAGGTTCCAATTGTAGTGGGGGAAGACAAGATTTTTCTGATTTCTCTTGCTTTCCCTTTCCCTTATTTGTAGCTTTACCTTACTTTCTTTTCTTTCTTTTTCCTGAAGTTTGGCCTTCTTCATCGGGTATGACTTCTCTTTTCTTGAAGATAAATCCATCTTTTTCTTTCTCAATATCTTCTTCTTCTTCTGTAATAATGTCAATCTTTGTCCTTTTAATTTGTGTCTCTTCTCTGGAGGCAAGGGACCCTCTTTTCTTCTAGACTAGTTTAGGTCCTTCTTCTTCCTCTTCTTCCTCTTCTTCCTCAATGACATCATGTGTCACATAATCCTTTCTCACTACTTTTCCCTTTACTATTCTCTTCTTTACAGGTTTAGAAGCACTGACTGCTTCATTCTTCTCAAGACAAGTGGCAGGGATGGCTCCAGAGGTATTAGGAGCAATAGTAGAGGGGTTAGAAGTCTTCTTTGACATTCTAGTACTTGATAATTCACTTTTAGATTTAGATGTACCCTTAAATTTCTCCATAGGGCCCTTTTGTGCCATCATTTCCTCAACTTTAGAATTCATTTCTTCGACATTCTTCTTAATCTCTTTCTCTTTGTGCTTAAGATGTACCTCAGTAGATTTTTCTTCATAAGTTCCAAGTCTTTCTTCATAGGTATCTTTAGGCTTACTCAGCATTAGGCCTGCAAGACATACAATGATATCTTCAGATACTTCATATCCCATTTCTGGAATCCAAATTGTCCTAGGTTCCACTGCCTCCATGTAGCATCCATCTTTACTTACCATGAAGAGGATATCATCTTTGTATTTCTCCACTACTTTCTTAGGAATCCTTTCCCTAGCATGCATATTCTCCTGAAATATTTTAAAGTAACCCCAGAGTGCAGCATTTTGAGCTTGAATGTTTCCAATTCTTTTCAAATGATCTCTAATCTGGGTTGTAACTGGAATGTGTCTTAGCCACACAATATTTTGTGCACCTGAAACCTCCTTGAGGAAATAGAATAGTAAACAAATAACCAAAGTACCAAACTTGAAAAGATATTTTGAATCCTTTGTCTTCTGCAAGTTTTCAAGTAATTGTTGTTTTAGCAGCTCACACAGGTCATAATCCATACCCCTTTTGACCATCTCATATGCAGTGTATATTGCAATTGTTGAGACCAAAATTTCCCTATTTGTGAAGTAGATCTTGTATCCTATCATCATAGATGCATATTTTACTATCGGAGCTTCAATATCATTCACAATCAATGCCCTCTTATCAAATTTAGCTCCTATGAGTTTCATCACAACATCATTTTTAATGGATTTAAGTGTTAGAATAGCTCCGGTGGAGCACAACCCTGTTACATCCCTAATGGCTTCCTTGTTTATCATGTGTGGAAGGTCCAACCACATGAATCAATCATGAATGCAGCTCAGTACATACCTTACCCATGCATCTTCATAACACAAAATGGGAAAATCATTCCAAACATCCAACTTTTTCTCAGTTAGGACACTGTATTCATGCTTCAGATCAAAGTTGTCATCTTTTAATTCATTAACCCAAATCTCTCCTAGTTTTCCATGGTTGTATTCTTCCATCTTTGTATGTATATACATTCTTACATCCTCTATGTGTAAGACACCATATGGTATATCTAAGAAAGTGCTATCTGGATCCCTTTCTATGGATTTGAATGGGTGTTTCTTAAATTTAGGTTGTGGGCACTCAGTTACTTCTACTACTTGCGGTGTAGCCATTTCTAGTGAATTCAAAAAGCTTCAATGCAAAGTTCACAGTGAAATAGGGAAAACTAGAATGTACCTTTTCTTTGCTTTCCACACTAGGGTTTGAAGGCACTAAATCTTGGGAAGCTTTGATCTCTTTTCTACTACACTACTTAGCTCTTTCTCACTTGAAAATTTGATTGCAATATGAATTTTGATCAAGTATAATCACTTATAACCTCTTTTTCCTTAACCTAGTTTGCCATAAATGCCTTGTTTGATAAAGCTGTCAAACCTTTCTCTGTATAAACAGTCGACTTCAAATCTTCTACAAACTTTCACAATAGGATATTTTCTACCACAGTCTTCACCATAGAATTAAGCATGTTGACCTTCATCTTATATCTTTGTGTTGAGGCATCAGTACCATTCCTTTTGCAGGGGGTGAAAGATTTCCATTAAAGCTCCCCTTGAGCCAAAGCTCTCATCTTTAGTTTTTGGAGGAAACATTTACACCGGATGTCGGTATAGGCTCATTTTTAACCTTTGTTACATCCTTCTTTATCTAAATCTTATTCATTTCCTTCTTGGTCTCTACTAGATCAACTTTTTGTAGTGGTTCATTCTTCTCTACTGGATTATCCATCTTCATGCTTTTGCTTCTACAAAATTTAGAAATGTGTCCAGGCTTATTGCAATTGTAGCACATAACATTCCTTTGACCAATATTCCTTCCATTCATTCTAGATCTGCATTGATTAGCTTTATGCCCAAATATATTGCATGCATAATAGTAGCCATTGAAAGATTGAACCATTATATCATTATTATAGCCATTCCTCATTTGACTTCTGCACTCACTAGCTCTATGACCAACTTTCTTGCATGTAAAACATTGACCAGAGAAAGATGGTATATTTTGATTTATTTTGCTTCTACATACTATTGCCTTGTGTCCATACTTATTGCAAGAATGACAAAAACCATTAAAAGATGGGTACCTTTGAGCATTTGGTTGTCTGACTAGTGGTCTTCTATGTTTCCTTTGATTCTGGAACTGCTTGCCATTGTTCTTCTTGTTTCAACATTTGATGTCTGACCTGATTTTGAGCTGTTATGTTAGAAAATGCACCCTTGGGGGATTTTTCCTTTAAGGTTTAGCTCTCGAGTCTTTAGATTACATTTAGAGCATCTTGCATGATAATTCAAACTCCCGATAAGAAAACCCTTGGGTCTTGTGATAAATAGGACCTAGGGGGTGCTATGTTGATGATCCCAAAACAAAGATAGGGGGTGCTATGTAAAAATGACATGATTCACATTCTTCTAAGTTAATTAAATATTGAAATATTTAATTACCTCTTCTAAAGTCAAAATTAAATAAAATCCTTTATTTAATTCAATTCTTCCCAAACAAGTAAATAATTCTTAATTATTTAATTAAATCAAATCATTCCTCCAAATTTGAATAAATCAAACCAAATTTATTTAAATCCTTTCAATCTCTAAAAATAAAATGCAATCAAATATTTTATTTATTCTTCCAAAATCATGCACAACAATTAAATAAATTTATTTATTTAATTTGCTTTTCTAATCTTCTAAATTAAATAATTCCAATTATTTAATTGTTTCTTCCAATAATATCTTCTCTAAATTTAAATAAATCAATTATTTATTTAAGTTGTCTTTTTCTTCTAAATTGAGTTATCTCTAAATATAATTCAAGCTTTCTTGCACATGCAATTAAATATTCCTAATATTTAATAAAGCAAAATATCTTCTTATCCTCATGCAAATCCCTTCTTCTTGTTTTAAATCACTTAACTGATTATTATATTCTTTTAATTACTTTAACTCATTCTTCTATTCTTAGCAAATCCTCTCATGCAAAAGAAAGCAAGACACATGTCTTTTTCTTATTCGTTGCATGTTCCTCAACTGTTCTCAACTGTTGATCTTTTCATTCTCTCTATACCGTTGATCTTCTCTTTTCCAAGTCTATAAGTACGACCTCATTCTTTTATTTCATTCATCCAAGCTTTAAGTATCATTACTATGCAGGAATTATAGCGTGCCTTTGGCACAAATTCCTTCATTGCTTGTGATCACATTCACTACTACACACTACGCACCACTATCATCGTTGTGAAGCTCCTCTTCATTGCGGTACTATCATTGCCATTCCCAATTGACATTCTTGAAGCATAGCAAGGAAGTGCACTCTCTGAGGGCCCTATTTCATACATGCAAGATTGATTGTGATAGGCAATCAATGGAAGCTTCGAATTAAGGAGGTTTGCTTTGTTGTTCATTGCTTTATTTGATTAAATCTTCTTAGTTCGCCATTTCATTGAGTTTTGGGTAACTTGATATTGATTATTATTGTTCATTCATTTGATCCAATTTTCCCTTAACATTTTTGGCACCCACCGTGGGGCCTATTCCCAAATTTAACCCAAAAACTAAGTGTTTATGTTTTAGAAAGCCATACATAGGAGGAAACAGCGCATCCATCACTTCCTAACACACATTTGTTACCTTTTACGGCGCATTCGTTACTACAGCACATACATACTCTGTTATAGTGCTTTTACCATCTGAAATGGTGCATCGGCTACTTCAGCACATATACACTGTATTTCAGCGCTTTTGTCCTCTATTCTAGTGCATATGTAATTACAATGCTTCTGGTCAATGTTTCTACACATTCAGTCTCTGAAGTGGCGCATCTATTGTAGACAGTGATTTTAGGGTTTTCTAGAAGATTTTTGCTAACACTGACATCTTTGCAGGAACTCTCTTGATCTGTTTTGTAGGCTAGGTAATGGTTTAGATTCATATAGTTGCACTTGTTAGCTCACACTTCAATTTCTAACAGGAGAGTAAAGTGGATGATCATGCAAATCTCACATAGTTTAACTAGGAAAGTGGAAACTGAATCATTGCTATTGCTATCTTTTCAAAGTTATTGCTATTTGGATAAAATTGAACTCATCATTGCTATCTGGGTAAAATTGAACCATTGCTATCTCGATTGACCATCACTTCAAAGTTAACAACTCGTGCTATCGTGGATAGAATTGAACTCATCATTGCTATCTGGGTAAAACTGAGCCATTGCTATCTCGATTGACCATCATTTCAAAGTTAACAATTCATGCTACGTGGATAAAATTGAACTCACCATTGCTATCTTGCTAATCACTTCAAAGTTCTGTGCTTGCCCAAGTAGATAGCTCATCTAGTTTTTCTCATTTTAACTAGGGGAAAAGAACCACTGTATACTATGTTTTGGGAATGATACTAGGCCTATGCTCTCCCTATCTTAGGTGATCAAAATGCCAGACATATCATTTTTGCATGTATTTATCCTTTAGAGGGTCCTGCTCTTGGATACCATTCATCCAAGTAGGAATGACCCTAAGTGGTAACAGGCTAGACGCCAAGCCCTTCCAAGCCACTATAAATAAATTGTGTTTGGAGTGAAAGCTTCAAACAACGAGTGAAGTTGTGTTATACCGACAGCCAACCTCCCCCAAAACCCTCCAAGGCGCAACCCTTGTAGGCTGGGAGACTCCATAATGGAGAGTAGTGCTGCCACATGTTTAACCACTCAAACGGTTGCCTTCATTAAACACCTTTGTTCTAATGGCCAAAAACCCTTGTTATCCATTTGAAACCTAGGATTTGTACTTGTTTTTTCTTTTAGTCCAAAAAAGAGTCAAAAAATCACAAAAAAATAAAAAACATAAAAATATTCTTTGTGTTTGTTGTGTCTTCTTGCCATAATTTTAGAAAATCAGAACAAAAAGACCTTGCAACCAAAGTACCAAAAATATTAAAAAATTTCTAAAAATTGCAAAAATACTAAGAAAAGCCAGAGCGACACATCCATCCTCTGTTCCTGCACATCTGTGTTGACTTGTGGCACATCTGTTTCGACCCACATCGATTTCATTGTCTGTTACAGTGCATTTACCTTTTACCAGTGTGGCGCATTTGTGCAACTTACAGTGCATTTACCAATTTTTGCAGCGCATCTGTTTCGGCGCATGTGTGACAACAAGCACTTGCACAATTTTTGAGAGAAAAGCTTTACCAGTTCTGGGTGCCCATTTCAGTCTAGTTTCAGGTTTAGAGATCAGGTCTTACCTTGCAGTCATTTTCTTATCCATTTCATGTTAAAATCTCTCTTTCGTTGGTCATCCCATTTACCTTCTATCAGGTCTTCCTAGTCCAAAGTCAAAGTATCCCATATCAGGTCAGCATAGGCCCCTTTTTCATATCACTTTGGATTCAAGTAACCCTAGTAGGTCACAGAACATTGCTAGTGGTCTTGGTGCATGACTAGTCCCTACATAGTAAGACAGGTATCAAGTACCCTTACTAGTGGCTACCGTCTTGTAATCATTGATCGAGAAAGTCCTTTGTCCAAATCTTGTCATAAGTATCCTATTCTCAAAAGTCTCCATCGGCATCTTACCAAAATCCCTAGTTTCATTCCACCTCATCCCTCATCACCTTACGTGGTTCTTACTAGATCTCAATACCAAAAGCAACTTGAAATGGCCAAATCATCCAACCACATCATCACACCTCATGATAGTGATGAGGAGATCTCTAACGAAGATTATCAAGGAAGCCTCCAAAATAAAAAATTCCAATGCTTGTTAGAGAAAGTGCTCCATGATGATCCTCACAAGTACTTTTATTATCTTGCAAATCTTGGAATTAAACTCCCCGCAGATTTTGATATAAGCACAATCCAAAAAAATGTGGAGAATGATCATGAAGAAAGGGGAAAGAAAGCCATAGACCCAAATGCGGAGGATAAGAATGAAAAAGGAAAGAAAGCCATAAACCCAAATGCTCCTATGGAAGAAATGAGGAAGTAACTCGAGGGTCTAAAGCAACAAATGTCAGATCTCAAGATGGGTACAAACACTAAAACCTATTCTTTGGAAGATATTGCACCATACCCCTTTGATAAAAGTTTGAACATGACACCTTTTACCTTTCGATTTGAAGTTCCTAAGTTTGATAAATACAAAGGGAAAGGGGACCCTAGAGATCACATTAGGGAATTCAATGCAGCATGTATGGAAGTAGCTCACAATGAGACTTACTTAATGAGACTATTCCCTAGATCTTTAGGTAGTCAAGCCATGGAGTGGTTCTCACGAATCCCACCGGGCATCAAATCTTTTGATGAGTTAGTCAACAAATTCATCACACACTTCTCTTACAATATTGAACATGAAGTCTCTGTGCTCAATTTATGCAACACCAAGCAAAAGAGTGGTGAATCATTCGCCACTTTCCTACAATGATGGAGACAACTAGCAAGTAAGTGCTCATATGATGTACCAGAGAAGAAATTAATGGAGATGTTTGTCCATAACCTCAATACCGATCTTAGCTATCAAATACAAATACAATGCCCTACTTCATTCTCAAAGGTCATAGAAATGGGATTGTTCATCGAAAAAGCTATGATCTCCAAGGGGCAACTCAAGTTATACAAGGACACACCTACCTCCAATTATACGATTGACAAATCAAAGTTTTGGACTAAAAACAAAAATGTCATCAACAATGGAGTAGTTGATGCCAAGGCGGCAGCTCCCAAGAAACAACTGATATTCACTCTCAAAGGAGAGGAAAGCAATGTTACACCCAACAAAACATTCTCTTAAGAGCCAAGACCATGGCTCAACTCAAATCCAAGGCAAAAATTCACACTGCTGGGTGAGTCCCAAGAATCCGCATTGAGGAAGCTATTGGCCAACAATGAAATCTCTCTACTGCCAACAAGTGATTATGAACCTCAAATCAAACCTCACTATTGGAAAGACATTGACTATTGTGAGTATCATAGAGGAAGGGGACATACAACCAACAATTGTATCCATCTCAAACATGTTATTCAAGATGTGCTTGATCAAAATCAAGGAGGAAACCAACAACATACCTCCAATGAGACACATGTGGCTTACAGGGATCCACTTCTCAATCATGACAGGCCATACAACAACAATAACAACAATGGTAACAACAACAACAACCACAATAGGCAAAATCAGAACAATAGGAATAATAATGCCAACTACGCAAGTGTGCCATTTGACTATACCATCAATTGCATATCAGAGCATGTCCCACAGATCAATGTGGTCATGCCAAAACAACAATCAGAGCCTAACTGAAATAATTGTAGTATCATTACCTGCAATGGTAAAGTCATGTTGAATACCATCCCTCCAAGGTCGTCACCTTCTCAGTCCAATCCCCATCAGTATAGCATCATAGACCAACTTTAGAAGACTCCGGCCCACATTTCTATCTTAGAGTTGTTGTGTCTATCTCTTTCCCATAAGGAGAATCTCAATAAAGCCTTAATGTAAACCATGGTACCCACTAATTTGGCCCAAGAGAAGTTTTAGGCAATGGTAGGTAATTTGACCTCCTCAAGTACCATATCATTTACTGAGCAAGATGACCTCTCAATCTCTCAACCTCATAACACCCCTCTGCATATCGTCGCCTTCATCCACAAGCACTACATCAAGAGGGTCCTCATTGATGGGGGAGCCATTTTAAATATTTACACATTAAAGCTAGTCCTTACATTGGGGTTCTCTAAAAACGTAGTTGATCCAAGAAAGAAGATAACTATCAAGGCATATGATGAAGAGGAGAGAACTACAAAAGGAACAGTGGTGTTGCCCATACAAGTGGGACCGATAATCAAAGATGTTGTGTGCCAAGTCCTAGATAGGGAGCTCACCTATAATATTCTACTAGGTAGACCATGGATTCATGCCATGAAAGTTGTTCCCTCTACTTATCACCAATGCATAAAATTCCCGCATGATGGCAAGCAAGTCACCATCCAAGGCGACCCTGACCCCTTCCAGCATTGCAACTCTATCCTTTCAAAACCTTGATTGCATCATACCAAACAATAGAGCATCTACATCCCCTATCCTATAGCATGATTCTACCTTTGAAGCTTCCTCATCAAGGCCCAAAGAGCAGAAAATTACCATCAAAGAAAAGGGAGTTGGGCAATACTCCATAGAGCACAACCTCAATCTAGCCAAGATGCCTTTATCTCCTAGATCCTTTGATCGACCCAAGCATTTTCTAAAGCCAACTGCTCCTCCTATACCTCCTACAGCTCCCTTTGTAAAATGGGGGACCTGATCAGATGAGACAGAGGAAAGAGATGTCCTACAATGGCTTTATACCGAAGAAGAGAACATACAACAAGAACCACCTAGGCTCCCAATAGAAATCTATGGGCAAGGTGAATCTATCCTACATAGAATGGGTTATGAAGGACAAGGCCCCATTGGCCTAAGAAGAGAAGGAATCATAGAACCCATTCAACCTTCTTCATCCTCATCAGCTAGAAATACAAAGGGTCTAGGATACAAGGAGAAGGGAAAAGCTAAATAAAATGCTTGCCTAGTGGAAATGATCCATACACTTCAAGTGGACCGTGACACAGATTCAAATGAATATGAGTGGGATGAGATAACAAAGCATTCCTATGATGACAAAGAGGTCGATACCATTCAAACTTATAGCCCCTACCATGAGGGACAAATGCTACCGAATAGGCCATTAGAGTCTGATTTGCATATCTCTGAGAACATGACTTTCAAGGAAGGTTTGAGTTCTATCGCAATAAACAACTTGGAGGAAAGTACCATCCTGAACACTCCTCCTCCCAATACTCCTAGTATATCCATTCAAACTATCAATGAATCAGATCTATCCTCGGACTCCCTCCCCCTTGTACATCCTGAGCTTATTGATTGGGATCTACAAGGATCTCCTCAACTAGATATGTTCCAAAATGATGATGCTTATATTGACTACATGGAACATAGGGACCACCTACCCAAAGGGGATCATAAAGCTGGTTTTGCTATTGAACTTAATACCATGGGTTATTTCAGAGAGGGTACCAAGCCTTCCAGTCACAAAAATATCAAAATAAAAATTGGATCTGATAGTGAAAACTGCTTCATGACAGTGTTAAATCCCAAAATAGTAAAAAGAAAGGACACATCCGAAGGTGAAAACCCAACTATGGCACCTGACGATGGAAGGCTTGATACTCTCCCCAGTGACATGCACCAGGAGAAGTCTTAGATTGTTGTGGAACCCATAGAGCCTGTTAACAACCTAAGATCATTCACTTTGCTAAGTCTCTAACCCCACCAGAGAAAACCAAGTTTGTACCATTCTTCAAGAGAAAACAAGTCAACTTTGCTTGGTCATACGTAAATATGTTGGGGTTAGATCTAGATTTGATTCTACACCATCTTCCATTAGATCCAGGAGTGAAACCGAAGCTTAGAAAGATGCATCCACACATAGCACTGCTTGTAAAAGAAGAACTCAAGAAATTATTGGATGTAGGATTCATTAGAGCTATAGACTATCCGGAATGGGTCTCCATCATAATACCAGTGTCCAAACTAGATGGCCAAGTCAGACTATGCAATGATTTTAGAGATCTAAACAAAGCTTGCCACAAGGATGATTTTTCGTTGCCAAATATAGATATCATAGTCAACTTAACAGTAGGGCATACAATGTCATCTCTCATGGATGGCTTATCAGGATATAATCAGATCAGGATAGTACCAGAAGACCAGCATAAGACAACTTTTACTTGTCCATGGGGCACTTTCTATTGGAATGTCATGTCATTTGGGCTAAAGAACACTGGAGCCACATATCAACGTGCTATGACCACTATATTTCATGATATGATGCACGTCACCATGGAAGATTATGTAGATGATATCCTAGCAAAGTCACTCTCAAGAGAATCACAACTGGATGTGTTAGAGAAAGTCTTTTAGAGATTAGAGCAATTCAAAGTCAGATTGAACCCAAAGAAGTGTGTATTTGGTGTCACCTCAGGCAAACTCCTAGGTTTTATTGTATCAGCAAATGGAATAGAGGTGGACCCCGCCAAATTCAAGGCTATTATGGACATGCCACCACCCAAGACTCTTACTCAACTAAGATCTCTACAAGGCAAGCTACAAGCAATCCATAGATTCATATCACAACTGGAAGACAAGTGTCAACCATTCAGTCATCTCCTGCACAAAAACATTCCATTCAGATGGGATGAGAAGTGTGAAGAGGCATTCAACAATTTGAAAGAATATCTTATGAATCCACCTATTCTCATGCCTCCTATCCAAGGGAAACCATTGATACTCTACATATCTGCTACACCTACAGCTCTCGGGGCTCTTCTAGCACAACAAGATAATGAGAATAAGGAAAGAGCCGTCTACTATATCAGTCGCACATTGGTGGGCTATGAGTTGCACTGCTCTCAGATAGAAAGATCATGTCTTGTGGTAGTTTTTGCTTCCCAAAAACTCTAACATTATATGCTTGCACATCCAGTCAAACTTATTGCAAAAATAGATCCACTAAAGTACCTACTAAGCAAAGTAGCTCTTACAGGTCGCCTAGCCAAATGGGTAATGCTCCTAAGTGAATATGACATTGAGTTTGTAGATAGAAAAGCTATCAAGGGACAATTCATTGTTGACCAGCTAGCGGATGCACCACTACAGGACACCTCACCAACACAATTTGAGTTTCCGGATGAATCTTTATTCAATGTCTCAACACATTCCTGGAAACTATACTTTGATGGGTCCTACACAAACCATGGATCAGGGGTAGGAATCTTGTTTGTAACTCCTCATGGTGATACCATACCAAAGTCTTACCGTTTGTTATTCCCATGCACCAATAACATAGCAGAATATGAAGCCTTAGTCATTGGCCTCAAGATGGCAATAGATTGGAAAATCAAAGAGCTACATGTCTACAGTGATTCTCAACTAGTGATAAATCAGGTCAATGATGATTACCAAACCAAAGATGAGAAGCTTGTCCCATACAAGCGCATGGTAGATGACTTTAAGGAATACTTTGTAATTACATCTTTTGAGTAGATACCTCGCATTGAGAACAAAGTAGCATATGCCATAGAAACCATTGCCTCTCTTCTCAAGATACCAGAGAATGAATCACGGTATGAGTTCTTAGTGGAAACCATTCAACAACTAGCTTATGATCTTCCTGAGACCCATTCCATATGCCTATTAGTTGGATCTGATTCACCTTGGTACGGTAAGGTTTACACTTACCTCAAGGACAACACCCTCCCACCTGACTTATCTTTAAACCAATGATGAACCTTTATACACCAAACCTCGCACTATACCATTATTGTCGACACCCTATACCGACATGGTCTAGATGGTACTTTACTCCATTGTTTAGAACGAGAAGAATCCCTAACAGCCTTACAAGACGTACATGAAGGGATTTGTGAAACACACTCTAGCGGTCCTTCCTTAGCTAAGAAACTCATGCATTTGGGTTATTACTGGCCGAACATGGAAACAGATTCATACCGATTTGTGAAGAAGTGCAAGAAGTGCCAAATACATGGGACCCTGATACATGCACTAGCTCAAGAGTTGAGACCTTTAATGACACCTTGGCCCTTTTGCCAATGGGGACTTGACCTTGTGGGAAAGATCCATCCACCCTTCTCCAATGGCCACAAATTCATCATAACTACCATTGAATACTTTACCAAGTGGATTGAAGCCATTCCCCTCACCACTGTCACAGGTAAACAAATCTTGTCATTCATCCTGAATTACCTCATCTGTAGATATAGAATTTCCTCATCCATTATCACAGATAACAGAAGACCCTTAAAAAACTAGGATGTTTAAGAACCCTATGACCGATTCAAAATCCAACACCATTTCTCCACACCCTATTACCCCCAAGGCATTGGTCAAGCTGAAACATCCAACAAGACCATCTTGAAACTCCTCAAGAAGACAGTCAATGATGCTGGCCGTGATTGGCACATCCAACTCAATCTTGCTCTGTGGGCCTACAAAACTAGTATATGCACTCCTATAGGTGCTACACCTTACACCCTTGTCTATGGCTCAGAAGCTATCCTCCCCATTGAGGTCGAATTACCATCTCTCAGGGTGTCGTTAAAAGGTCTCATATCAGATGAAGAATACAGAGTCTCTAGATTGTAAGAACTAGAGTTGCTAGAAGAAAGGAGACAGAAAGCCTTTGACCATCTCAAAGCATATCAACAGATGATGTCACGAAGCTATAACCACAGAGTTCACCCAAGAATCTTTAAGGTTGGAGATCTAGTACTCAAAGAGAATCCCCACAATCAACATGATAGGGAAAAGAAAGGCAAGTTCGAACCTAATTGGCTTGGGCCTTATGTGATTGTAGCTGCTTATGGATTGAGGGCATATCAGTTAGCAACATCCAAGGGTGAGCTGTTAGATGACCCAATCAACAACATGCATCTTTGCCGGTTCTATACCTAGGAGAACCCCAATGTAAGGGGGGCATAAAATACAAAAAAAATAAAAAATCAGAAAAAAATACAAAAAAATAAAAAAATCAGAAAAGTACAAAAAAATTGTCCTTTGGTGAAAACTTAGCAAACAGGTGCCTTGGATAGGTATCAAGATGAAAACCTAGCAAACAAGCATCATGTTTACTTTCTATCTTTTTTCGTGCAACTAAAAGTAAGTGGTGAAAACCTGGTAAAGAGGCGTTACTTTTGATAAACTGCTTCCTCCATCTTTGGGAAACCAATCACCTTGTGTCCATTCTTCCTCGTGTCCCATTCGACCCATATCCATTCCATAATAAAAACCTAATGATAACCTATCATGGATTGATACTCTATCTCTTTGTTGCCTTGTCAACCAAGGTTTTATCCCGTATCCTATCCATAGTGTCAGCCTGGTGTAGTGTCTTTCGTTGGTGTCCATGGTCCAAGTCTATGAACTACGTTGCCTCTAAGTTATCACGTAGGCAAGGCCATTTCTCAAATGCACCCCTAAGGCTCCCATAGTCCCATCCGTCCTATTTCTTGTTGTCTTTCTTCTAGTCCATCCATGGTCCATTAGGGTTTACCCCAAACTACGTTGACTCTGTGTCGTCACGTAGGCAAGGCCATTTAGCAATGAGCCCCTGAGGCACTAGGTTAGTCCCTTAGGGTCCGTCTCACCAATAAAGATTGTGGAATCTTCTCACCAGGCAAGCAAGTGCAAGCAAGGCCCGCTTTCAAGTAGAAATCCTGACACAAGACATTAACCTATCCAAAGTAATGCAAGCAAATTCCTAAAGGCCTTCTAAATGATTTTACCCAAATTATGGCAAGAAACAAACACATCTAAATGCAAAAATGTTTTGTGGATTTGGAAAAATGGTTAAAATATAGAGTCTTAATTTTTGTTATCATGCCTTTCTATGCTACTCAAGGATGCCAAAAGCTAGAAATGCTATGATGGGGGCATGATTATTTTCTTTGTTTGCTATTTGTGGATTAAACTTTAGTAATGTGAAACCTTGTCTAAAGACATGATCGACAAAAGATCATTGAGGATATCAAAGGTCTAACATGAACGGGGGCAATCCTTGTCTATTGATATGCAAGAAATACTCAGGTCATCTCGGTTCAATTATACCTAGATGCTTGTATTAACTTGCTAAAGAAAAATCCATGTGAGCAATGCTCAGATCATCTCAGTTTAATTATACCTAGATGCTTGTATTAACTTACAACATTTTGAAAAAGTACCATAAAAATTGCCCAATGATGAAATAAACACTTCAAAATACTTGCACCGTCAAGATGTCAAAAGCAAAAGCATCCATCATACATCCATCCACACATCCATTCATCAATATCCCATGCAATAAAAGATCCAATCAATGCAAAGTAACAATACAAAGTGAAGCTTGTGATTCTTTCTATCGAGTCATTCTCTCATTCAATCTTCTATCTATCATTCTGTCATTTCTGTGTCGATAGGGTACATTTGGACATCACAAAAATAGAGCATATAGTTGCATATCATATCATATGAAATAGTCATTTACATGATTAAATCAGTTGCATACATAGTAAATGCATCAAGTCATCCATATACAGTTTGTTGCAATCATAATATAGTGTCAAAGCAAAAAATATCAAAAACATAGATAAGTGCATCACATAAATTGCATAATCATATAGATACTATTTACATTCACACACATTAGAGACATATTAAGTAAAGCATCCAAAGTTTGCATTAGGTCATATAGCATCACATAGCATCATATGAAAATCTGCATTAGACAAACATTGCATAACATCAAGTAAACATCTAAGTCTTCTTTAGATAAACATGTGCATCACATCATACAAATAGAAATGCATCATAACTCATACATATAGAGGGAATCAAAATAGCTACATCATCATATAAATATCATAAATATGTCCAAATGTACAATATCAAAAGTATCTGTCTCTGAATCAATGTCATATACAAAAAAATACATCCCAATGGATGATGATACATGTCTCAAAATACAAAAGTGGTACATAAGGTCCATCTAGCTATCTGAGCCATCAAAAAGGTACGTGGGATCCAAAATCTGCAAGTCCCTGCTATCCCTACTGCTATGGACTGCCGCTCCCAGCAGTGTCTCCTCCTCCTCCTCCTTCGCTGGCCCCAGACTACTGTGGGCCCATCATGGAGGCTCTTGACCTGAATCCACCTTCTCTCTAGGAGGCCATGGACTGGCTCCTATAGCTTGGAGCCCTCTAACTAACAGGCACAACACTGTGATATAAACCTCGGTAGTACTGTGTCTGAGACTGTGCCCTGACAAGCTCGCCCTACACCTGCACTAACTGCCCCCACACCTGTGCCAACTCTATTTGGGCCTGCCCTAACTGTGTCTGTGCCTACGCCAGTTGTGCTTGTGCCTAGTGCACCTGCCCAACCAAGAAGCTTCTCGTCGCATCTATCCCCAGGGCTGTGTTGGTGATGATGTTAGTCACAACCAAGCACACAAAACAAAAGTCACACAACAACCCTTGCTTATCCTGAAAGATATGATGAATTCAAAGAATTCATGATCCCAAGTCCCTGATGATTAGTTCATAATCTACTGATGTTTCTTTGTGGTTGATGTGTGTTTCTATTTTCCATTTAGGGGTCTTACGTAGATCTATAGATTCTATTTGTACAACAATGCTATACGGGGAAGTTACTCTACACAATATATATCTCCAAATGATGTGTCTAAGTTGATATTTGCATGAGTTCTACCCTTATTTATGATTGTCTGCATGACATTTTCAATACTACATGCATTTGGCTCAAAACATGCTAATGATATTCAGTTATCTTTGGGATGTCAGCATATTTCTCTTTTCTACTTAATATTTATCATGATGTGTAGTTTATGAAAGTGATTTCAATGAAATTAAAATGAGCCAAAGGGTTAGAGAGTGAGATTCCTAAAATTACTTGACTAAGATCATTGATCCACATACATGTTCCCATACAACAATGAAGAGAAGAAAACTAAAATCATACTTCACCAGGACAGTCCACAAATCAACATGATTCAGTGCAAATCTTCAAGGGAAAAGTTGACAACAACATGCAATGAAATGAAAGTGCTTCTATAGAACACAACATTCACCAGTACATATCCAGAAATCAACTTGAAGATTACTTAAGTTTTACAATCAGGATATAATCTGAAGCTTCATCTCCATACAGTATGTTCATAAAACAGGTACATTTACAATGATCTGAGGAAAGAACCTTGAATGTTTCAACAATTCAGTCCTCAGTAGTCTAAGTAATCCAATCTCCTACCTAAAATCACTACAGGTCTGATATTGTATAAATGACCTCCTCTCCTTTTCCACAGTACAGGGGCTCCATATATATCTCTGGTTTCCTCCCCAAAAATGGTTCCCGGAACCCTAGGAGATTGACGGTCCACATCTTGAAATGCAGCATCAGACGGTGAGAAATGAATCCTGCCAAGAATTCTAGCAGCATACCCAGACAAGCCGTCGCTCATTCAATAATGTTTCCACCCACCAACTCCTCTACATTGAAAGCTCCACCTCCTTCTGGTGTGTTTGCAATCTCTCGAGATCCGGTGCCATCCTACCATTAAAGCTTCGTCCTTATGTTCACTTGCATGCCGCCATTGTGTCGGTAACTCTGCTTCTTCAACTACTCCAACAATAAGGACATAAGCTATTTTAATAGACTTTCGGGTCCGCGACTTGTATATGGACGCTTGTATATTTGCATTGTATGTAAAAACATACAAATGCCAAATATACAACGATTTAACTCCTTTTTATGGTGCTTTCGGGTCCACGGCCTGCACATTGCAAATGTATATATCAAATGTATGTCATATACATACAAACAAAAACATACATGCGACGGACCTAAAAAAACATTCATTTCAACTCTTAACTATTTCGGGTCCACCTTGTATGTACAAATATAACATTAACAAATGCATACAAGGCAAAAAGACATACAATTGACTTTGTATATGAACCCGACTACTCATGCAACCAAGCATAAAATGACATTTGCATATACAAATGACTTTGTATATGGAAAGCGATATACAAAGGTCTTTGTATACAAGAGAACTCGCATACAAATGGCCTTGTATATGCAACCCGATATACAAACAGACTTGTATATGCAAACAGTAAACCTTTCCCTTGTACATTTTACCAAAATGCTCATAACTTGCAAAGTATGGCAAATTTTAAGATGGTTTGAAAAGCAACCCTAGCTCATTTTTGACAAGGAATCCAACCATACTATGCACTGGTACTGAAACTGCATTTTTCTCTATTTTTATCAAGGTTTGCAATTTTCACCCACTTTTCCCTTTACCACCAAGCAAAACAACACACACAAGAAAAAAAGCAAAAAGCCACAGTAGGGGTCCTTATTTTGCCAAGGAGTAAAATGGGGCGTGTTGTGAACATCACAACAACTAGCAACCAAACAAAACAATCAAATTCAACCCATTAAAGAAAATTGAATGAAATGAATGCATAACTTCCAACTATCTTTTTTGCAAATCATCATTCAACTTAGGACTTAATGTATTCAATAAGATGCATGAATTTTCATTTTAGTTTAAGTGGGTGCACATGATTAATAAGCCTCATCTTGAAGATCAGTTGAACAAACCAGTGACTGATATTAGACTACGTAGGTGAGGACATTCCCTCATAGCCAACCGGATAGAGCCTTTCTACCAGCGAGCATCCATAGCCCCGACAAGGTTATCGTTACAATTCTCCTAAGTAGAGCCCAACTGCCAGCGAGCGTCCATAGCCCTGATAGAGTTACTTAGATGGCTTAATCTGGATTTTCAGTATAATCCATTTTATTCATTATTTTTTTGTATTTCTAATAGAGATTTCATGTAACTTCATGATGCAAGGAGTGGTCACTTGCTGAAATTAAGCTGAGAATTGTAATGGTAGCAAGCGTGACCTCTAATTTTTCACCTAATATAACCCAAGGATTTTAGGTGTGTCATTGTGAGAAACATTCCTTGAATACTCAACCCATTCTTATTGAATACAAAATTTAACAAGTCAAACAACTCTCTACATTCGTGACAGTCACAATAAGTTATGCATAGATTTCAAATAATTAACCTTAATGACCTAAATTTTCCATTGTTTTCAGTGGTTGTTAATCTACTCCTTCATACTCTAAATCAAAAATAAAGATCCCTGCTGAGGAAACAAAGAAACCAAAACAAAACAAAACAAGCAAAACAAAGCCACTGTACAAACAACTATACAAAGAAAGTACACTATGATACACATGATTGTCATGATGAAACTTCAGGCCTGAAAATAGTGTTTGAGGAACTATCCATTAACTAGTAATGGAACATCCTCACCTGTTAAGGACTTGAGCCTGTAGGTGCCATCTCCTAAAATTTTAGAAATTTGAAAGGGGCCTATCTAGAGTTTGTCAAATTTACCATGATCACCCTTCCTTTCATGTGCCTTGTCCCACATCAGGACTAGGTCTAAAATCCTGAAAGCCTTGATTCTAGCTCTCTTGTCAAACCAGCGCTTGACAACAGCCTGTTGTTTAGCAAATTGGTTAATTGCTACATCTCTTTTTTCCTCTAGGTGTATTAGTTGTACAATCTGACGTCCTGTTTATTATCTATGCCTATGTACTCTTGTGCAAACTACAGTGTAGGAATCTTTAAGTTAACAGGGAGGATGGGATCCACCCCATATACTAGGTGAAAAGGTGAATTTCCTAATGCAACTTTGTTCCTGGTTCTATCCACCCACAAGGCATATTTCAATAGAGTGTTCCATTCCCTTGGGTTCTTATCTATCAACTTTTTTATGATGTTCAATAGGTTCTTGTTTGTGGATTCTGCTAATCCATTCCCTTGGGGATAGTAATTTGAGGAGAATTTTAAAATGACCCCATGATCAAAAGCCCAACCTGATAGTTTAATTGAAGCAAAAGCAGGTCCATTATCACATACTAAAGCATACGGAACTCCATACCTGGTCACTATGTTGGTTTCCAAAAACTTAATGACATCCTCAGCATTGCATGTCTTGCTGCTGATAGCTTTAGTCCACCTAGTGTAGTAATCATTAATAGTTAAAACATACCTATGGACTGAGGATGATGGAGGATTGATGGGTCCTATGAAGTCCATTCCCCATTGAGCAAAGGGGTGCATCTCCATCACTGGCTGCAAAGGTTGAGCAGCATATTTCTCTCTATTTGCAGCAACCTGACACATATGACATCATTTGATGTGTCCATCCGTGTCTTTAAAAATTGTGGGCTAATAATACCCCGCCCTAAGGATAGCATGAGTGGTGGCTAAGGACGACCCATGTGCAGTCCTAAATTTATCGTACAATTCTGCTAGCACCTTATCTTCTTTTGATCTTTCCAGGCACCTTAGGTATATCCCCTCATAGTTTTTCTTGAAAAGGACTCCTCCTTTTAGCATATATTTTAATGATCTTATTTTTAAGGCTCTCCTTTGTGAGGCTTGCAGTCCTGAGGGACATCTTCCAGTGATCAGGATGTGTTTTATATCTGAGTACCATTCTCCATCATCATTTGCATTTACAACATACTACTGGTTCAAGATATTAGGATCAATCTCTGATATCATTTGGCTTAATGCCTGCCCTCTTACCAACTTCATAGGTGTTATGTCCATATCGTACTCCTGGAGGACAGTGATCCATTTAGCCCTCTTTTCTCCTAGTTCACTTTACATTAACAACATTTTCACTACTGCATCAAGTACTACAACAATCACCTTACTTCTCAGGATGTAGTGCCTGAACTTCTTGACTACCCAGACCAAAGCCAATGCCTGTCTTTCAACGTCCATGTACCTGAGCTCTATGTCTATGAAAGGGTAGCTCATGAAGGCTATAGGCTTTTCTTCTTTTTCTTCATTTTTCTACGTCAGCACTGCTGTAGAGGTATGCTCTAAAGCAAACAAATAGATGTAGAAGTCCTTGGTGTAATCTAGATTGATTAGAACTGGAGCATTTGATATGGCCTTCTTAATGTCTTCAAAAGCTGCTCTAGCTTCTAGTGTCCATTCAATTTTAGTGTCCTTCTTGAGCATGGCGTTCAAGGGCCTGACAATCTCTGCAAAGCCAGTGATAAATTTTCTAACAAAATTAATCTTACCAAAGTAAGATTTGAGCTCTGTCTTGCTTCCAGGAAGTTGTATCTTCATGATGGATTTTATTCTGTCAGGATCAATGATGATCCCATTCCTTGTTATCAGGTGGCCTAGCGATTTCCCTGTGGTCATCCCAAATATGCACTTCTTGGGAGTCAAGGATATCCCGTATTGCTCGTATTTCTTCAGCACCTTTCTTAGGTCTTCCACATAGTTTCCTCTATCCTTGGAGAACACCGTTAAGTCATCCATATATATTACTATGCACTTACCAATCAAGCCTCTGAAGGCTATGTCCATTGCTCGCTGAAATGTGGCTCCAACGTTTATCAATCCAAATGGCATGCACCTGTAGGTGAAGATCCCCCATTTCGTGGTAAATGTGGTTTTCAATCTATCAATTCTATCCATCATCACCTGGTTGTATCTAGAGAAACCATCCAAGAAGGACATCATCTTGGCGCCACTCACAATCTACAGGACTTCATCTAGAGAAGGCAAAGGATAATTATCCTTTTCAGAAGCTTGATTCAAGTTCCTGAAATCCACGCACAGTTTGATGTCACCGTTCTTCTTCCTCACTGAGACTAGGTTTGCCACCCACGTGGAGTGTCTCACAGGAAATATGATCCTGGCATTGAGAAGTTTTTTAATTTCTTCGAAAATGATTGGCTCTAGTAAAGTGTTGACGGGTCTTTGCTTTTTTCGAAAAGGCTTGGAGTCTGGCTTCAAAGGGATCGTATGAGTGATGACTGATGTGTCAAAAGTTTTCAGTTCATCATACATCTAGGCAATAACATGGATGTAATCTTTGAGGTCCTGAGTTATCACTCTCAACTCTTCTTCTGTACAGACCTTCCCAATTAGGACATTTTTTCTTTTATCACCTTGCCCAATGTCAACCTGCGAATACTGTCCCTCATCAGCCTTTTGAAGATCTTTCTATTTTAGCATGCTGTCCAGATCAAATGCTCTCTCTCTCTCTCTCTATCATTCCCCTAGGGATTTTGTTACTTGGTAGCTCCAGGATTTCTTCTTCCTCCCAGATGTGATCTTCTAGATTCTTTTCATCAATGATTTGTGCTTCGAAAACACCTCTATTGGAAATAAAATCTAATATATACTGATCATCATTGAATACTTTGAGATTAGTTACATTATCAGGTACTGAGGGCACTGATACTATATCAACTAAGAATCTTTTTAAACCTGATATGGACAGTGGCTCTAGAGTACTGGCAGCTTGGGCTAAAGCATCCGCTCGGTAGTTCTTCTCTCTGGGTACATGGGTGATATTTAATGCGTCAAACTCTTCTATTAAGTTCCACACCCTGTGTCTGTAATTAGACAACCTTCTGTAATTGCAAGAGTATATACTTCTTACCTATCTGACAACTAATTCTGAGTCTCCATAGACATGCAAAATTTTCCCCTTCTTTCTAAGCGTGAATAATATCCCATGAATTAGAGCTTCATACTCTGCCGCATTGTTTGTACATGGGAATTGCAATCTATATGCTGCTAAGTAGGATTTTCCAGATGGATCAATGAGGTCTATTCCTACTCCAACCCCTTGTTTTGACTTGGATCCATCAAACCTGAGGATCCAAGGCCTATCTTCATCTAAAAGCTTGTCTGGTGCTTCTTCCTTTCTTTTGGCTCTGGCAGCTGCACCACCTGATACCCACTTTAATTTTGGTGTCCCAGCCTTCTTAGGCACCACCCTATCGGCTTTATGAGAAGCTGATATTCCTTCTTTTCTCCTATCATCAGGAGGAAGATTTTCTGGACCAGGCAGCGTATGCCTTCTCAAGATATGCAGGTACAATGAGCAAGATGTCTCCGAGTGAGGTGCTTCATGCAACCTGCACCACTTCTCAACAAGGCATCCTGGGGAGGCCTATACTGTTGTATCATCTTTTGGATTTCTTTTGATAGCAACTCCTCGAATTTGGACAGATTGCTACCACTATCCTTGTTAGATAAATCGTAATCTGACTCTACTAAACAATCACTCCTGGGGGTGATTTTCTTCTTGTTCTTAGCATTACTCCCGTTGCATACCAGTATCTCCTCTATCATATGAATAGAACTTTCATCTTTTTGTGTGCATCCTCATGTTCTTGCAGAAGACAAACAAAAATTAGTATCGCTATCATTATCTGTGGAACTCACCACAGACGATGATACTTCGTTGTACGCTTGTTCCAACTCCAACATGTCTAAATAAGCATCACAAGTCTTTTTAGAATGAGCCTCATCATGCAACCTGCACCATCCATCAATTAGAATATCATGAACATGCACATTTAATAATTGACATCATTTCACTTGCCTAAATAAATGCATCTCAAATTTCTTGAAATGATCCAGTTCCATTCCATTTCCAAGGTTATAATCAGGCTCTAAATCTATTCCATCACTCCAAAGGTCACCATTATGATCATGCATGTCAAGAATTAGGATCTCTTCTATGCTGGTGGTTTGAGGTTTGATGGAGTAAACTCCAGGTTCCACATCCACATACATGATTTTATTGGTTTTGTTATATTCGGTGATCATGTATCTCATGCGAGGTTCAGCTTCAATCTTTATCTGATTTGGTGTACCCTTGCAAGGCAGCCACATATGACTGAATATGGTTGACATATATCCGTTGAGGGTTTTTGACTAGTCTCTGCTGAGTAGCATTCCATATGTATCAGGTATATCAACTACCTGAATATCAATATAGTGTTGTATTCTGGGATCTGATGCTAGCTGCATGTGAATGTGAGTTAGTTCCCCTACCACACTTACTTCTGTTTTGTCCAATTGTGTTACTTTCTTTAATGATTTAGTAGGATGTAGCCCTAAAGCGTTGCATATGGATAGGGGCATCACATTGGTGGACACTCCTGAGTCTACTAAGCAGTTGTGCAAATTTTTACCAAACATCCTTATGGTAAGGAGGAAAGGAGGTGACTCATTCTTGTCTTTGTATAGGGTCATGTGGGAGGTATCTGAGGCTTGAACAAGAGCTGAGGTTTTAGGTTTAGCATTAACATTCTTGGCAGCATGATCTTTATTTCCAAATTGGCCCGAGGTATGACTATCTTTCTTTTGAGCAGAACCATCCAATGATTTCATGAAAGCATCCTTGATAGCAGGGGTTCTAAGTAACTCTGACATCGGCAGGCTAATGTTTATTTTTTTTATTTCATTTGCCAGATATGTAACCAATTTGTCAGATTCAGGAAGTAGATTTGCAGCTTTTGGCGCTGTGCTATGTGGTGCCAAATACTGAGCATTGACCTTGGGAAGTCTAAGGTTATTGCTTGCCTGGGGATCAGGTGGGGTATTGAAGTTGTTTGGAGGCAATGAGGTAGTCAAAGGATCAGCAGATCTGTTTGGGTTATTCCTTAAGTTATAGTTATGCCTACCCCGAGGTTGTTGTTGATAAGCATTGACTTCCTCATGCTCAATTGATGGCTCATTCTCATCCTCAAAGGGGAAAATATAGTTAGACTCAAAAGCCATGGCTGATTCCTCACATGTTGAAGTGTAATCCTGATGTGATTATATTGTCTGCTAATAAGGACAATGCATGAAGCTTTCCAGCATTAGGGAAGAATCATACTCACAGGGGACAATTTCATTTCTCTTTACATAAGGTGGGTTACCTGAGGTACTATCCACTTCAGCTTGGAATATGCTAGCAGCAATCCTGAATTGGGGACAGTCCAACTCTGCATGAGTGTTGGTGTTATGTATCCTGCACCAGTTTCTAAGTGTTGCCTCTGCAAGGTTTACTCTGGTGATCTGTTTAGGTTCACCAGGAGGCTGATTATCTAGGGGTGATGGTAAGGAACCATTGTTTGGCCTGGTGTTCCACACTCTAGGCTGCCTAGGAGGATTGTTGTTTCCATTGTTGTTATTGTAATTGTTGTTGTACCCCCTGTCAGGATAATTAGGTCTGTCATTGGCATAATCTCTGTTTTGATTGGGCTGAGAGTAGAAGTTCTGGTTTCTCAGATGAGTGACCTCAGTAGTAAGTTTCCTTAATTGAGCTGATATTTCTTTGATTTCTTCCTTCTTTTCCTGAATCTTGGCCACTACATTCTCTATTTGAGGCTTGAAAAAGGAAGACCCACTGTTATTGTTGGATTATTCTATAGCCTGAGGCATTTGTGTTTGATATGGTAACATCTGGTTACTCCCGCTTAGTGGGGGTATGACGCTGAGTGGTGGTATCTATAAGGGGGCTGGTAGCACAGCTGAAGGCATCATGCCTCCATTGGTCTGCTGGTGGACAGGATTTGTAGGATAACTAGGGAGTGTAGGGAAGGCAATGTTTGGTGTGGGGGCAGGAGCCAATTGCTGACTAACTTTGATAGCTTCCTCAAAAGCCTGTGCTAAGGTTGTTACTCCAGGGTGAGTCCTTCTGATAAACATGGAGGTCAGGGGATCTAAAGATAAGTAATAAATGCTCCTAGCAGCTTCATCTGTTACGACGTAGGGGGCAATTAGTTTAGACAATATCTTCTGGAATCTAGCATTGAAGTTTGCAATAGGTTCCCTTTTGCATCTCTTGATGGTGGAAAATAAATGATAGTTCATTGAAGGATCTATAGGCACCTTGAACCTATCCTTGAAAGCTTTCTCTAAGGCATCCCATGAATGGATTGAACCCTGACCTAGACTGGTATACCAGTTATAGGCCTCTTCCCCTAAAGAGAATGGAAAAAATCTGCATACCACATCTTCATACTCAATTCTAGCCCTACAATAGGCTTCCTTGAAGGTCCCGACATGATCATTAGCATCTTGGTATGGATGGTACCTAAGACAAATTTTATCTAGATTTTTAGGCAAAGCATGATATGCATTGAAGGCCAGCGGTGACTCTGTAGCAAAGAATGACATTGGAAAGGGCGGGGGTTGAATCTGGGGTGCGACAAGCTGAGGCTGGGCTTGAGGTGTGACAGGTGGTCCTGTGGGTATTTGAAAGACAATAGGGGTTACAGGAGCATGCTCTGGTGAGGCTCCTATCGCACTAGAATTAGGGGTGTGGTGAATGTCCACAATTCTGGGTCTGAATCCCCTGACAGGTAGTTCTTCAAAGAGTCCACTAGATCTGGACCTGGTATTTGGCTTGAAAGCCAGGATTTCTCTAGTTTTCAAGACAAAATGGTGGGTTTATGGCCGGATTTTGAAACTGACGGGACGTTTAAGCAATGTAAGTAGGAATCTATAGTTCCCTTTGTCCGCCCTCCTTATAGCGCCAGTTTTTATGTTGGTGATGATGTTAGTCACAACCAAGCACACAAAACAAAAGTCACACAACAACCCTTGTTTATCCTGAAAGATATGATGAATTCAAAGAATTCATGATCCCAAGTCCCCGATGATTAGTTCATAATCTACTGATGTTGCTCTGTGGTTGATGTGTGTTGTTGTTTTCCATTTAGGGGTCTTACATAGATTTGTAGATTCTATTTCTGCAACAATGCTATATGGGAAAGTTACTCTACATAGCATATATCTCCAAATGATGTGAGTTCTACCCTTATTCATGATTCTCTGCATGACATTTTCAATACTACATGCATTTGGCTCAAAACATGCTAATGATATTCAGTTATCTTCGGGATGTCAGCATATTTCTCTTTTCTACTTAATATTTATCATGATGTGTAGTTTATGAAAGTGATTTCAATGAAATTAAAATGAGCCAAAGGGTTAGAGAGTGAGATTCCTAAAATTACTTGACTGAGATCATTGATCCACATACATGTTCCCATACAGCAATGAAGAGAAGAAAACTAAAATCATACTTCACTAGGACAGTCCAAAAATCTGCATGATTTAGTGCAAATCTTCAGGGGAAAAGATGACAACAACATGCAATGAAATGAAAGCACTTCTATAGAACACAACATTCACCAGTACATATCTAGAAATCAACTTGAAGATTACTTAAGTTTTACAATCAGGATGTAATCTGAAGCTTCATCTCCATACAATATGTTCATAAAACAAGTACATTTACAATGATGTGAGGAAAGAACCTTGAATGTTTCAACAATTCAGTCCTCAGTAGTCTCAGTAATCCGATCTCCTACCTAAAATTGCTATAGGTCTAATATTGTATAAATGACCTCCTCTCCTTTCCATAGTACAGGGGCTCCATATATATCTCTAGTTTCCTCCCCAAAAATGGTTCTCAGAACCCTAGGAGATCGACAGTCTGCATCTTGAAATGCATCATCAGACGATAAGAAATGAATCCCGCCAAGAATTCGAGTAGCATACCCAGACAGGGTGCCGCTCGCTCAATAATGTTTCCACCCACCAACTCCTCTGCATTGAAAGCTTCGTCTCCTTCTGGTGTGTTTACAATCTCTTGGGATCCGGTGCCATCCTACCATTAAAGCTCCGTCCTTATGTTCACCTTCACGACACCACTGTGTCGGCTACTCTGCTTCTTCAGCTACTCCAATAATAAGGACTTAAGCTATTTTAATAGACTTTCAGGTCTGTGACTTGTGTATGGACGCTTGTATATTTGCGTTGTATGCAAAAACATACAAATGCCAAATATACAACGATCTAACTCCTTTTTATGGTGCTTTCGGGTCCGCGGCCTACACATTGCAAATGTATATATCAAATGTATGTCAGATACATACAAACAAAAACATACATGCGAGGGACCTAAACAAACATTCATTTCAACTCTTAACTATTTCGGGTCTACCTTGTATGTACAAATATAACATGAACAAATGCATACAAGGCAAAAAGACATACAATTGACTTTGTATATGAACCCGACTACTCATGCGACCAAGCATAAAATGACATTTGCATATACAAACGACTTTGTATATGGAAAGTGATATACAAAGGTCTTTGTATACAAGTGAACTCGCATACAAAGGGCCTTGTATATGCAACCTGATATACAAACAGACTTGTATATGCAAACAGTAAAACTTTCCCTTGTACATTTTACCAAAATGCTCATAACTTGCAAAATATGGCAAATTTTAAGATGGTTCAAAAAGCAACCCTAGCTCATTTTTGACAAGGAATCCAACCATACTATGCACTGGTACTGAAAATGCATTTTTCTCTATTTTTATCAAGGTTTACAATTTTCACTCACTTTTCCCTTTACCACCAAGCAAAACAACACACACAAGCAAAAAAGCAAAAAGCCACAGTAGGGGTCCTTATTTTGCCAAGGAGTAAAATGGGGCATGTTGTTAACATCACAACAGGCTTCCACTGCGGTATCCTGCTCTACTCAAATAACTCGTATCTGCGCATTTGCCATATCTCTCTCTCTAGTCAACCCTGCAATGACCTTTGCGTCTATCTCCTACTAGGCATTAGCCCTCCTGAGCTGTGCCCGCAACTATCTAACCTCTCCCCTGAAGGTAGGAATGGCTCTCCTGAATGTCTGCTTGTGCTAGACCCTATTGTGCCTATGCCTCTCCCTATCGCTGTGGCTGAGGTCCCTACTACTGTCCCACTTGCCAAGGTGGTGGCATCTATTCCTATTGTGGTACTTGCTATGCAACCTGTGGTGGAACTACCTGCTCAGCATGGGACGATCCCTCCCCACCTCTCCTCCTCTATCTGGGTCGACGTCTGTCATCTTCGTCATCTCCCCTATCTCTGCCACCCCTCATCCTCCTCTTCCCCTCCTCCTCCGGCCAACCTGGCCCTTATTATTTGAGTCTGCCTCATTTATTTGAGGCACCAACACCCCAAGTCTTGAGTATCTCAAAAATGGGTGTGCAGTGAACCAATCCTCATAGTCCTGCATCATCCCGGTGTCTGTAATCCCCCTCCTCATGTCCCAGGTGACATATGGTGTCTGCTAAAACTCAATCAGTCCCTCATCATAAGATGCCATTGGTCCCCATCTGAGCCTTTCAGCATGAGTGCTAGCAAACTGGGCTTGCCCCTATGGCATGCCCTGCCTCCTCTCAAACTGTCTCTATACCTGACCGACTATCTACCTCTCCAGGATAAATCGTGTCCATCCTATCAGCCACTGCAACTTATAGCAGTAAGGCAGCTCATCTGCCTCATCCTCCCATGGCTCATAGTCTAGATATGGCCACCACTTGACCACATCTACTCCATCCAAAGCGTGTTACCAGTACTCGAGCTTCCCTAGCTTGTGCTGGGAAATCACTCCTGCATAGCCATAGCTATATGGCTCTCCTCTCTGTCTACCAAACACACGAATCGGTCTCGTGATCACTATGTTCTCCCATAGCCAAAATTATAGCAACTACACACCTGCAGATAGGCTCGTGCTCCTATGATATACCACCTGATGCATATCATGGTATAGGTGCGTAAGTACACAGACACCCCAAGCATACCGGGTGCCCTCTGTAATCATCCACTCCATGATCTAAACCCATCCAATGGGGAACCCATGTGATCTCCTGTCGGGGTATACCACACCTCCGATCAATCCTGCTACTATACCTAGGAAGTAGTCGTAACAATCATAAATATCCTGCCAAGGGATGACCTGTCTGACTAGCTCGGGGTCATCGAATACTCACCTGCACTCAGTAAGTCCTACATCTCTTTATGGATCATACTCCACCAGCTCACCCTAAATAGGCAAATGGAGGATCCTATACATGTCCTCCAAGGTAATGGTCATCTCGCCAGTGGGTAAGTGGAAGGTCCCATCCTCACTGTGAAACCTCTCCACTGCAGCAGTCAACAATTTGCGGTTCACCCGAACCTCGAGCATGAAGCAAACATAGTCCAGTCCCATTGCACCTAGCGCCTCTCTATCTATCTTTGTCAGCATGTATCTCTGCAACATAGGCATAGGGAACCACTCTCTAGACTGAAGCGTATCTCGTATATCCTCCTACAAGCACGCAAAGCAAGGCATCATCCTAAAGCTGCAAGTACCATACTCAACATATCTATAGAAACATATCAACTAACTTAGAATTTCAAATTGATCAAAATAGCACACTACATCTCTTGACTAGATTCCTACAATCTCAGAGATAGCTTATCGATTGACGTGTCAAACAGGATGCCAATTGAGTCAATTTCTCTAAGTAATTTGCTTATCTATATCATATGCACCACAATAGGTGGTAAATGCACCGTTTCTTAATGAAATCACCATTTCTTGACCCATGCACCACTTCTAGCAAAAGCGCTGCAAGAACCTATGCATGCGCTGTCCTATTCTATATATGCTCTGCCCTGACGTATGCACCGTTACATACTATAAAAGCACTGTAGAATAATGCATGCACTGCCTAAACCTATGCATGTGTAGATTTCACATATGCACCGTCCTATATCATGCATGTACTGCAGAATTACCTATGCACAGTTTCACGTGGCATATACGCCACTGCATTCCGGTGCATCTGTCTAACCTAGTTTTCTCCTAGCATTTATGACATTCAAACTTGACCCTAGGGAAATTTTTTTGAGATACATACCGGGGGTCCTTCCTCTACTGGCCGGTCGAATCGACAGACATGCTTGAATCGATGCTCCTCGCGTGGAATGTCTGTCCTCATGTTGACTGCTCTATGCTCTATGTTGCTCTAAGCTCTCCAAAGCAAATCAAATAAAGACAAGTGTGCAAATGAATCTTGTTGACCTAGCTCCTATATATAGAGTGCAAACCCTAATCTGGCTAAGTGGTGACTATGACTACTTCTCACACCCGTTTCTTCTAGTTTTCTTCCTGTTTCTCTAAAATGCATCCTGTTTCCTTCATCTTAACCTAGTTTTCCTGTCATCTTGATGAGATTGTCCATCGCATGCCTTCTGCCTTCTTCTCGTCCAATCTCCCGAGGGGGCATCTTATCGTCATAACTATACCAGGGGCAAACTGGGGTATGTATCATTGTCAGACTATCTATTCTTTGAGGCAACACCATAAACTGCATTGCATCAAAGAGGGGCAAAATGTATATGCCTAAAAATGACACGATTCGCATTCTTCTAAGTTAATTATATATTGAAATATTTAATTACCTCTTCTAAAGTCATAATTAAATAAAATCCTTTATTTAATTCAATTCTTCCCAAACAATTAAATAATTCTTAATTATTTAATTAAATCAAATCATTCCTCCAAATTTGAATAAATCAAACCAAATTTATTTAAATCCTTTCAATCTCCAAAAATAAAATACAATCAAATATTTTATTTATTCTTCCAAAATCATGCACAACAATTAAATAAATTTATTTATTTAATTTGCTTTTTTAATCTTCTAAATTAAATAATTCCAATTATTTAATTGTTTCTTCCAATAATATCTTCTCTAAATTTAAATAAATCAATTATTTATTTAATTTGTCTTTTTCTTCTAAATTGAGTTATCTCTAAATATAATTCAAGCTTTCTTGCACATGCAATTAAATATTCCTAATATTTAATAAAGCAAAATATCTTCTTATCCTCATGCAAATCCCTTCTTCTTGTTTTAAATCACTTAACTGATTATTATATTCTTTTAATTGCTTTAACTCATTCTTCTATTCTTAGCAAATCCTCTCATGCAAAAGAAAGCAAGACACGTGTCTTTTTCTTATTCGTTGCACGTTCCTCAACTATTCTCAACCATTGATCTTCTCATTCTCTCTATACCGTTGATCTTCTCTTTTCCAAGTCTATAAGTACAATCTCATTCTTCTATTTCATTCGTCCAAGCTTTAAGTATTGTTACCCTACATGAATTACAGCGCGCCTTTGGCACCAATTCCTTCATTGCTTGTGATCACATTCGCTACTACACAGTATGCACCACTATCATCATTGTGAAGCTCCTCTTCATTGCAGTACTATCACTGCCATTCTCAATTGACATTCTTGAGGCATAGCAAGGAAGTGCACTCTCTGAGGGCCCTATTTCATACATGCAAGATCGATTGTGATAGGCAATCAATGGAAGCTTCGAATTAAGGAGGTTTGCTTTGTTGTTCATTTCTTTATTTGATTAAATCTTCTTAGTTCACCATTTCATTGAGTTTTAGGTAACTTGATATTGATTATTATTGTTTATTCATTTGATCCAATTTTTCCTTAACATTATCATTTGGATTTTTGCCGCTATCCCATAAGGATACACTCTCTCTGACAACGGTGTTTGGAAGACTTGAATGTCTCTCTGGGGCTTGACTGAGGCAAGCCTCTAAACACCACAACCCCCTCCCACACTCCGTGTGATTACAAGTTATAGGTATTGGATCTAGAGAAAGTGGAGTTGCAAGGAGTAGGAGGACACTGTGGAGATTTTGGATCCTGAAGGAGGAGCCTTCTTGGACTAAGGCACCATCAACAATGTCCTCCACATCTGAAACCACATAAATAGATTAGATAGTGATAATCAGAGTTTGCAGAGCTTCTGACATCTGGTGGAAGATCCCTCAATGGACTAGCATGCCATCAACATTGTCCTCCACATTTACATTGTCAACCATTGAAGATACCACAGAAATCAGTGTTGGAAGGAGATCGAGATTCCACAGAAAAAGAAACACATTGGACTTGGGTGCCATCACCATTGTCCCTGATATTTCTATTCTCCAGACTATGAAAAATAGTGAGTTAAGGTTCTCTACCCTTTGCCTAATTCTAGTAGATTTGTCGTAATTCACATATTTACTTACTATTTTTCTTAAATTAGAGTTTCAAGAGCATAAGAACATTAATTGGAAATATTGTGCGATAACTTCTGAATTTCCCAACAAAAAACCAAGTGGCAACCCAATCTGATAGATGACTCTCCTCTTAATAGGAGAGGCACTCGGTTGAAAAGCCCTTGGAATTTTTAGTAGAAATGAGGATTCAAACTAAAATCCCCATACAAACAACACCAAACCCCATCCCTTTTTTCCATATTAAACATGATCTTTCACCTTTTTCAAACCCTAAATCCTCTTTATCATTTGGACCTTTCTAATTTGCAATCATTTCATCAAGATTTGCAGAGCTCATCTTGAATTTCTCTTCATGAATCCTTGCCTTCTCCAAATCTGATTTCATAGTTACAACTTCTTGTTCAAGTCTTGAACATTCTTCCGATTTGCCTTTCATCATCATATTTAGGCATTCCTCAATTCTTTCTTCTCCTCAACTTGCACTTTCAGACCATTGATAGATTCATTTGCATGCTTCAATTGTTCACTGACTTCCTTATGCCTTTCCTTAAATTTTTTGACTTGTTCTCTCATCTGATGCATTCATCTGCTTCTCTAAAATTTTCCTTCAGGTCTTTGATTTCACCTTCTTTCAAGATCTTCAAGAGCAACATTAAGTTCTCCATCTTTGTCAAGTATGCAGTCTTCTCCAATGTATTTATTAGCAAGAGACTCTTTTAGAGGAATAGGTAATCTTCTAGCACCCATGTGTTTAATTTCAAAGATCTTCCTTGAGTGGTTAGGCTTCTCCCAAAGGACATGGCTCTGATACCAATTGTTGAACACCTAGAATACTAAGAGGGGGGGTGAATCAATATTCTCTTAAACAATTTACATAAAAAATATTTTAATCCATTTAGCATATTCAATTGCAATAAAGGAAATTAAGCATAAAACATACAGCCACAACTCATAACACATGAACACTAGGATTTTTACGTGGAAAACCCAAAAAGGGAAAAACCACGGTGAGGATTAGCTCACAATATATTATTTGTATGTCAGAAAATGTCCCGTTGGGGGATTTTCCCTCTTAAGGTTTAGCTCCCAAGTCCTTTAGAATGCATTTAGACCATCTTACAAGTTAGAGATGACTTCCGGTGAAGAAACCCCTAATTTTTATGACAAATAGGGGATGCAATTGTGATTAATCCTGCCTAAAATAGGGGGGAGGACTTGGGTACCTGTGCCCTAGTCCTACCCTATTTTAGGTTAGGACCTATTTTCATGTGTCAATTATGTGACCGTTATTAGATCCTATGCCAACACCTCAAGTTTGAATTATGAATTTTCTAGTGGGAAGTTGTTTAGTCGCATATATTAGGATGTTTCGGCATTCATTTGTAAACTAGATATGGGCATTGTGAACTTGTGACTTTATGCAAAAGTGATTCAAAGAATTCATTGTCTTACAGAGAAGCATTTTGTTGTTATTCTGTTTATTTAGGCAGATTGGCTCCATCTCCTCATGGCATGAAAAAAGCATCTTCCTTCCATGCGAGCTACACCATCGAGATGACATTCATTTGTATTTTCAATCATTTATCAATTGATTTTTGCCTCTATCCCACAGGGATACACACTCTGTAGACACCCAAAATTGACCTACTTATCATTAGTATCAAATATTGCATTATCTATCATCTGCATTTGTCTAACACACTTGAGCAATTTCCCTATTATATCAAAATCACTTATTTCTTCTATTAATTAAATAAATTTATATTTATTTAATTAATTTATTATCTAGTTCTTCTAATCTATAATTAAATAATCTTTAATTATTTAATTATCTCTATTTCTATCTATCTTAATTAAATAGATCTTATTTATTTAATTAAAAATCCCTTCATAAGCCCACTTTCCAATTAATTCAATAAATTTTATTTATTTAATTAATTTCTCTTATCACTTATCTTTTATCATGAGCCGACATGTGTGTATCTTTTATTTAAAAACATGTGTGGTACTACATCTTTTATTTAATATCTTTCACATGTAGTACTGTTTATGTACACGGTCACACATAAGCCTTATCTTCCCTCCACTTGTCATCTACACATTCACCTATGATTATCAATTCATCCCAACCATTCACATAGCCACCAAATCTCCACTGTTGATTGATTTTGATTGAGGTCTATATAAACACCCTCTCATTCCATACTACATCTATCCAACATCTTTCATATAGCGTCTACATTATCATCCTGAGCATATTGAGCACTTTAGCTTCCATATGGCATATTATCATTATCATCCATCCATCATGGAAGATTTTATCTTCATAATTGTTCATTGTTGAGAAGCAATCCACATCATAAACAAGGAATCATACAATCTAGGTGATCTTGTTCTTGAATTGCATGCTTTTGATTTCACTTGGATTCAATTCTTTGATGGTGGTAGGATTAGGTTTTCAATATGCTTGATCTTACTAACCTAATTTGTACCTATCACATTTTGGCATGCCTGGTGGGACTCACGTCCTTGATTAACTTTGTTGTTCGAAGTTATTTTCATGAAGTTTAGATTTTTGGAGCGCTTACAGTAAATCACAGTCGCTTTTAAGTGAAAACCAGTAATAGAGATTGTTGCAAGTATGGGCCTAACTGGTGTTGTCATTGATGTCAACATACTCCTGTTGCATTAATGATAAGGATTGGATGAGTTGTGTGCTGAGGATATTGAGAAAATTAGTTTGAATTAGGAACAATGAAGGACAATAAGTAAAAGTCCAAGATAGGATGAGGATTAGAGAATATGGATTAAAGGGTTTGTAGATATGTCTTAACGTGGTCCAATAGAGATTCCAGAGGTCCGCTTGAAGATCTAAAGAAGTTGTTGTTGTTCAAGTAGAACCAGTTCCGGCAGGTATTCAGTGGTGACAGAGTGATATAGATAGGTCCGGTGAGATCCAGGAATGCATTATCCTATTCTGTGGATTTGAGGGAGTGTTAAGGAAGTCTTTCTAAAGTGTCAACTCAATTGGTTCATGGTTTGAAGGTCCACAAGCATCTATTCCTTTGTAACAGTGATGACAGACTGTGTTCTTGAGTTTCTGGATGAAGGAGAGAAGGATTTTAGTAAGCAGATGAAGTGTGGATGTTCTTGGTGGTTCAGATAAGCTTGTGGAGGTCTTTGGATCGTGTCTAATTCATGTTTGTGGTCTACATTGGAGTTGGAGCTCACAATTGAAGAATAACTTCTGGATGATGATGTTCTTCCTAAGACTGGCCGACCGGATGAGTTACACATCTTGTGGATAATCTTGTAGATGTTTGCTGACTTAGATGATTATTCCTAAGTTGATGTCTTGTATAAATGAGGGGTTACAAAGTCATTTCAAAGGTGTCCTTGTAAAGATGAGTGTGTGGTAGTGAGGAGGAGAGTAAAAGACAAAGCATAAGTATTGGGCTTAAATGGAACTGATTCAAGCATGGTGAAGATGCTATTTTCTAGTTCAAGTAGGTGATACTTATCTCTTTGTAGACAGTGTGTCTCCTGTAGGTAGTGGGCCTCTTGTGAGCAATGTGCTCAGGTCGTGAGCCCTAATTGGCATGTGCTATTTGTTCTTTTTATTCTTCTAACAGAGAATACAATCTTGGGTTTATCACCCTGTGGTTTTTCCCTTAACCGGGTTTTCCACATCAAAATCTTGGTGTCTCATGTGTTGATGTGTTTATGCTCTTGATTCATTGCATTATGTTTCCATGATTGATTTATTATTATGTTATTGAATTTCAAAGTGTAGTTAAGTGTTTAATAGGAAGAAAGTTTTGTACAACTAATTCACCCCCCTCTCAGTTGTCTGCCCTAAGTTTAACAATTGGTATTAGAGCTAAGTTCCTCTAAAAGGAGCTTAACTGCTTGAGGAGATCCAGAATGACATCTTACAAGAAGGATAGTCCGAAGTTTGATGGAACCAATTTTAATCTTTAGAAAGGTTGCATGAAATGCCACTTGTAATGTATGGGAATGGTGTACTGGACCATGGTTAGAACAAAATATACACCTCCACAGGGTGGTCTGAAAGCCCCAAATGAAATCACAAATGTTGAAAACAATCTGCGGACTATAGAAGCTCTTCTAAGCATATTATCTAATTCAGAGCTCTCAAATGTTATTGACCTACCAACTACTTTTGAGATTTGTGAAAAACTAGAACTTTTGCATGAAGGAGACAAGTATGTTAAATGTACAAGGCTACAAAGTCTGAAAGGGAAATTCAAAAACCTAAAGATGAGAGAAGATGAAAATATCTCTACTTTTATGCGAAGAGTAAATGAGCTTGTTTGTGGAATTAGAAATAGTGGTGGAGTCTTGGATGAAAATGAGATTGTTGGAAAAATTCTCAAATCCCTTCCTGCTTCTTATAAAATCAAGGTTGCTACCATTGAAGAATTAAGAGCTCATACAACTGTCATAAGAGATCAATTGGCTGCATTTGAAATGACCAAGTTTGGAGATGCCCCTCCTAAGACTAAATCTGCATTCAAAGCCAGTGCCTTTGTAAAAGGAAAATAAAGGTTTGATCCAGGAGAGAACTCTTCAAGGAAACTATAATGGTATGAAAAAACAAGAAAAGACCTGGAAGAAGAAGAAGCTGAAACTGCTCATCTTGAAGCCCTTATTGCAAAAAGACTGCCAAGAGGATCCAGTAAGTATGAAGGAAAATTGCCTTTTAAGTGTTTTAACTGCAATAAGATTGGTCATTTTGCCTCAAGGTGTCTGGAAAGGTTTTCAAGACAAAATCCTAACAAGCCAAGGTTCTAAAAGAACTATTACTATGTACATGAAGATGATGCTAATGGAGTAACAGATGATGAATCAGAGATAGGGAACAAATTCGGAAATGAATGGGTGTTCATTGCCATCAAGGAAGAAGATCCAATTTCCTCTATATCTGTCAATCATAAGACTATGGAAAGAGCTTTGGCTGCCCAAGTTGAAGAGAAGGATGATTGGGTCATTGATAGTGGATGCTCTCACCATATGACAGGTGACAAAAATAAGTTCATAGATTTGGAGAGGTATGAAGGAGGAGTGGTAAAGTTTGGTGATAATTCTAGTGGTAGAATCAGAGGTAGAGGAACTATTTCTTTTGATGGAAGGAAAAAAATTGGTAGTGTACTATATGTTGATGTTTTGAAGCACAATCTTCTCAGTGTTGGACAGTTGGTGGACAAAGGCTATGATCTCTGATTCAAGAATAGAAAATGCAAGATCTTTGAAAGTTCCAGAATAGAGATTGCATTTGGTACTCAAACAAAAGGTAATATCTTTCATTTGGTTGGTACTGGTAAAAGTTGTTTATTTGTTCAAGTTGATTAGAGTTGGTTATGGCATAGGAGGATGTGTCATGTGAATTTTGATAATATCATCAAGATAAGCAACACTCAGGCTATAAGAGATCTTCCAAAATTGGTGAAGCCTACTAATAGCCTGTGCAAAGAATGTCAGTTGGGTAAGCTGAGCAGAATCACATTCAAGAGTAAGGAACTGTCCTCTACTGGGTTATTGGACTTAGTTCATACTGATCTTTGTGGTCCAACTAGAATAAGGAGTGTGCAAGGTGATAGATACTTCATGTTACTAATTGATGACTATTCTCAGATGATGTGGGTAACCTTTCTAAAAGAGAAATCATAAGCTCTTGAGAAATTTAAAATATTCAAGGCTATGGTAGAAAATTATTAAAATTGAAATGTCTGAGGTCTGATAGAGGTGGAGAATTCACATCCAGTGAGTTCATAGAATTCTGTGAGAAGCATGGAATAAAGAGACAGTTGTCTACGCCTAGGACTCCATAGAAAAATGGAGTAGTGGAAAGAAAGAACTGGACCATCCAAGAAGCATCTAGAACCATGATGATGGAAGTAAATGTTCCTCAGATCTATTGGAGAGAAGCTGTCAGCACTTCAACATATACTCTCAATCAAGTTCAAATGAGAAGCAATACCGGTAAGATTCCTTATGAACTTTGGTTTGGCATTACTCCTATTGTAAGGTATTTCAGAGTCTTTGGTAGCAAATGTTACATCAAAAGAGATGAAGATCTAGGAAAGTTTGATGCTAGAAGTGATGAAGGAATATTCTTGGGTTACTCTACTCAAAGCAAAGCTTACCAGTATTATAACAAGAGACTGAGAAAGATGATAGAAAGTACAAATGTGAAGGTTGATGAAGGAATTGAAAAACCCTCAAGGTTTTATGAATATGATGAAGATGATAAGAATGGTGTTCCAATTCAAGGAGCCCAAGCCTCTTCTGAAAGTTAGATTCAAACTGATCCGGTAAATCCAGAAGAAGAGATGAGTTTTAATGAGCCTGATCAAGAATCAGAAGTGCAAGAAACTCCCAAAGTTCCAAGGTATGTAAGATTGAACCACTCTAAAGATCAAATCATAGGTGACAAAAGCAAAGGTGTGCAAACTAGAAGGAGAATTGCTCAAAATTCAGATGAGTTTTGTATGATTTCAAAGATTGAACCTAAAATTGTAGATGAAGCCTGCAATGATGAAAACTGGACTAAAGCAATGGAGGAAGAGCTGATGCAAATTGAGAAAAATCACACTTGGGATCTTGTTCCTAGACCTAGAAACAAGAATGTAATTGGAACCAAATGGGTCTTCCGGAACAAACTGAATGAAGTTGGTGAAGTAATCAGAAATAAATCCAGATTGGTCTGCAAGGGCTATTCTCAAATAGGAGTTGATTTTGAAGAAAATTTTGCTCTAGTGGCAAGAATTGAAGTAGTCAGATTATTTCTTGCTTTTGCTACTTTCAAGGATTTCAAGGTATATTAGATGGATGTCAAGTCTACCTTCCTAAATGGTGACTTGGAAGAAGAAGTGTACATTGAGCAACTAGATGGATTTCAATTGTCTGATCATGGTAACATAGTCTGCAAGTTGAAGAAGGCACTGTATGGATTGAAGCAAGCCCCAAGAGCCTGGTATGAAAGATTGGATAAGGATTTTTTGAAAATTAGTTTCAACAAAGGTACTGCTAACAGTAATTTGTATTTCAAAATTGATCATGAGAACATCTTGATTGTTGAAGTGTTTGTTGATGATATCATCTTTGGAGGAAGAGATAATATGTGTAAAACCTTTGCAAATCAAATGAAAAGTGAATTTGAGATGTCCATGCTTGGAAAAATGAATTTCTTCTTGGGTCTACAAATCACTCAAACAAAGAAAGGAATCTTCATTTCTCAGACCAAATATGTGAAAGAATTGTTGAAGAAATTTAGGATGGAAGATTCAAAACCAATGAATATTCCCATGGCAACCAGATGTAAATTGAGCAAAGATGATGACTCTCTTAAGGATGATCAGAAAAAGTATAGGTCAATGATTGGAGAACTGTTGTATCTTACTGAAACTAGACTAGACATTATGTAGGCTATTGGTCTTGTTGCTAGATTCCAAGCTGATCCTAAAGAATCTCATGTCATGGCAATCAAGAGGATCTTTAGATATTTAAAAGGGACAGTTGAGTATGGTTTGTGGTATCCTAGAGATCATGATTTCTCTCTTCATGCATATACTGATGCAGATTGGGCAGGAGATGTGGATGACCGAAAGAGTACCAATGGTGGAGCATTCTTTTTGGGGAAGAGATTGGTCTCTTGGCTGAGCAAGAAACAAGACGCAATATCTCTATCAACTATAGAAGCAGAATATATTGTAGCAGTAGGTAGTTGCACTCAAATTTTTTGGATGAAGCAAATGCTAAGATACATAAGAGTGGAGTATGAGGAACCTATCACAATTTTCTTTGATAATTCAAGTGTAATAAATATATCTAAGAATCTGGTGTTGCATTAAAAGACTAAACATATATCCATCAAGTTTCACTTTTTGAGAGAGCAAATGAACAAGAATGAAGTCAGATTGGAGTTTGTGCCTTCCAAGGATCAGATTACAGATATCTTTACTAAACCTCTACCTAAGGACTCTTTTGAGTATATCAGGGAGAAGTTAGGGGTTATTGCCCCTCCGGTGATGAACTAAGGTGCACTGATGTTCATCAGTCTAGTGGATATCACAGTCATATCTTGTGGTCTGGATTGATGATGGGGAGCTGCTACTCAGGGGGAGCAGCAGGTATGATTCTGAAGTGGTGAAATCGCAAGTATGTGCCCTTTTCCATTGATGTCAAAGGGGGAGAGAAGACATGTGAAAAACAAGTGGTTGCTAATCAAAGGGGGAGCAGTAAAGGGAGAGAAGACATGTGAATGGTTGTTGTTGATAGGGGGAGTTGTGACAGTAAGGAGAAGTTCTTATCTTGATGATCAAAATAGTTTTTCACATAATATGTTGCCATCAATGAAAAGGGGGGAGATTGTTGCAAGTATGGGCCTAACTGGTGTTGTCATTGATGTCAACATACTCCTATTGCATTAATTATAAGGATTGGATGAGCTATGTACTAAGGATATTGAGAAAATTAGTCTGAATCAGGAACAGTGAAGAACAATGATGACAGTAAGGTAAAAGTCCAAGATAGGATGAGGATTAGAGAATGTGGATTAAAGGGTTTGTAGATATGTGTCTTAAGGTGGTCCAATAGAGATTTCAAAGGTTTGTATGAAGATCTGAAGAAGTTGTTTCCATTCAAGTAAAACCGGTTCCAACAGGTGTTCAGTGGTGACAGAGTGATACAGATAGGTCCAGTGAGATCCAGGAATGCATTATCCTGTTCTACGGATTTGAGGGAGTGTTAAAGAAGTCTTTCTGAAGTGTCAACTTGATTGGTTCATGTTTGAAGGTCCGCAAGCATCTATTCCTTTGTAACAGTGATGATAGACTGTGTTCTTGAGTTTCCAGATGAAGGAGAGAAGGATTTTAGTAAGCAGATGAAGTGTGGATGTTCTTGGTGGTTTAGGAAAGCTTGTGGAGGTCTTTGGATCATGTCGAGTTCATGTTTGTGGTTTGCATTGGAGTTGGAGCTCACAATTGAAGAATAACTTCTGGATGATGATGTTCTTCCTGAGACTGGCCGACCGGATGAGTTACACATCTTGCAGATGATCATGTAGATGTTTGCTGACTTAGATGATTATTCCTAAGTTGATGTCTTGTATAAATGAGGGGTTATGAAGTCATTTCAAAGGTGTCCTTGTAGAGATGAGTATGTGGTAGAGAGGGGAGAGAAAAAGATAGAGCAAAAGTATTGGGCTTAAATGGAATTGATTCAAGCATGGTGAAGATGCTATTTTCCAGTTCAAGTAGGTGATACTTATTTCTTTGTAGACAGTGTGTCTCTTGTAAGTAGTGGGCCTCTTGTGAGTAGTGTGCTCAGGTAGTGAACCCTAATTGGCATGTGCCATTTGTTCTTTTTATTCTTCTAATAGAGAATACGATCTTGGGTTAATCACCTCGTGGTTTTTCCCTTAACCAAGTTTTCCACGTCAAAATCTTGGTGTCTCATGTGTTGATGTGTTTATGCTCTTGATTCATTGCATTATGTTTCCATGATTGATTTATTATTATGCTGCTGAATTTCAAAGTGGAGTTAAGTGTTTAATAGGAAGAAATTTTTGTACAACTGATTCACCCCCCTCTCAGTTGTCTGCCCTAAGTCTAATAGGACTCACGTCCTTGATTAAATTTATTGTTTGAAGTTATTTTCATGAAGTTTAGATTTTTGGAGCACTTACGGTGAATCGTGGTTGCTTTTAAGTGAAAACTAGTTGCCTTCAAAATTTATGCATTTCTTTTAAGCTACCAGCCGCCACTTTCAGCATTTTCTGGATCGCTTTTAAACCAATAGTTTCCACTTCCAATCAAATCTGCATCACTTTTAACTTGAAACTGGTCACTTCCAGCTGTTTGGGTCACTTCCTGCAATTTAGGGTTTTTTGCTAACATCTAATTTTTCACAGGAATTTTACGCATCTGGTAGAAACATGTCACTTTTGAGCATTAATAGTTCACCTCTAGATTATCTGCCTTGCTTCTGAGAAATAACAGTTTGCATTTGGCAAAATATAGATTGCTTTTGAGCAACAATTAGTTGCTTCTGGTAACTGTGTGCCACTTTCAGTTTTATCATTCATAGTTGGGTTTTCTTAGTTATTAATCATCTATTTGTGTAGCATCTTATCGATTGTCGAGGAAAAGGAAGTTGTGAAGCTATTAACATATCTATTGCAGCTTCAATCGGTCCAAGACACTTCATTTTTATCACTAATTTAGGAATATTTGGGCTTGGTGCTTAAAAACAATCATTGTTTGCTCCATGCTTGTTTTATCTTTCTTGATTGCTTGTTGTGCATGTTTGTAACCCAAATTTAATAGCAAAATTATCCTCTCCCCTTGCCTATCAAATGGATGTTGGGTGCATGAGAACTTTTTATTATCTTTAGAGGGCCTGCCTTCCTAGTGTGAGAAGGGGTACGACCCAAGCAATAACAGGCTAAATCTAAGTCCTTCCGAACCGCTATATAAGAAAAGTGTTTGTGTTGAAAGCCACAAACAATGGGTGCCGCTATGTTACACTAGCAAATGTTTCCCCCAAAACCCCTTAGAGAGTAACATCTTTAGGCTAGGAAGCCTCCATTAATGGAGAGAATCACCGCATGTGTAGCCACCCGAACGGATGCCCTTACTAGCAACCTTGTGTAGTAGACAAAATCCCTCTATTTGTTGACGCAAAAGGTGGGACCTTTGAAGCCACCCCAATTCTTGTGGTTCTTAGTAGAGAGAGCAAGGACAATCCTAACATTTGGTGGGGGGACAAGCCTTGGTAAACCTAGATCTTGGTATGTGTGAGAAGTGAGTGTCGTGGAGGGGAGCCGGTACTACCAAGATCCTGAAGCTATCCACTTTGGATAGGCACAGCAAGGGGACTCAACAAATACAACCCTTTCCTAGCCTAGGTTGTACAAGCTTGTGATTGTTGTGAGTGTGAGTGACTGAAATCACTATTTTCTTGTCAAAAACATCATTCAAACACATCCTCTGACAAACACAGATCACCTTTGAACAATAACTACTCGCTTGCAGAAATCCAGATCACTTTTAAACAACAGTCGCTTGCCTTTTGCAAAAACTAGATCACTTTTAACCAACAGCTACTCACTTCTGGCAGACATTGCGTCACTTTTAAACAGCAGTAGCTTGCTTTTGAACTATAACTGATTGCCTCTAGTAAAATTTCTTGCCTCTAGTTCATATTGCAATATGTCATCTGAGACAAACCTAGATCACTTCTGAGCTATTAGTAATCTCTTTTAGTATTTTATGAGTTGCTTATGAGCTATTACTTGTTGCTTCTGGCCAAAACATTAGCAATCCATATCAACCCATCCAAATTAGTTGCACTTTTAGACTTCTTAGCTCTGTCACTAGCTTTCAAACATTCCTCTAATCATTTATAGCCACCTGAACATCGCTTCCTATCTTGAGCATATCAAAACCATTGAACTTTTGAGCTTTTCATCCTTTGAGACCCCAAATAGCAACCAAACATCAAAATAATCAACTCAACAATAGTAAATATCATCCCTTTAGCTTTACTTGGCCCCAACAACACCAGCAAACAGCATCAACAACTAGCTTTTCTCTTGAGTTTGTGAGCTATTCTCTAGAGTTTGTGAGCTATTCTCTAGGGAGTTTACCCAACAACCAATAACCAACAAAGCAACCCAACAACCAACCACCAACAAACCAACCCAACAACAACAACCAACAACTAAACAAACAACCAATAACCTCTTAGCAAACCAAGCAACCAACAAACTAGCAAAACAAACCATCAACAAACAAACAACAAACCATCACCTTTTGGGTCTCAACTTTGATGAGCTAGTCCAATCCAAAATATCAACCATCATGCCTCAAACTAGGAGCCAATATAGAGTTGAAATGGAAGCAAAATTGTGAGTTGAGATAGAAGCCAAAATGAAATGATCCTGATCAACTCCCCTTAGAGATGCAACTCAATTCACAACTAGTATGCCTTCTTACATGTTTGTGCCCGAAGGATACAATGCTGGACCATCATCTTCACAAGTGCAACCTCAAACATTCTCAGAGACCTATGAAGAGCAATCCCAAGATGACTTATCATAATTTAGAGACACACACCTATGGGACCAAGTTGAGAAGCTTGTTTTATCTGATCCTAATCACTATTTCTTGCAATTAGCCTGTATGGGAGCCAAATTATGAAGTGACTTTGACATATCCTCTATTCGAGAACACGATCCAAACACACCCGCTATTGTCACAAAGGGACCATCCACTATAGCCACACCATCTCATACCATGTCTATGCTAGAAAATCCACCTTTCAACCCATCGCCTTCATTGCCTATTGCTACACCATCAAACCCACCACATTTAGAGTACACTCTAGAATCTTTGATAACTCCAACCGAGGTACTTCCCTACCTTTCACAAAATTTGAGCTTTCCACCTTTCCATGTTTCACAACACACCCCTACTCCTACCATGACCATAGTTATGCCTCAAGTATTACAAGCTGTCCATGTTTCACAAGCACAAATTCCACAAGTTTCACAAGCTATCCCAATACCACAAACTCTGCAAGTTTCACAAGCTATCCAAACATTGCAAACCATACAAGTCCCCCAACCATTACAAGTCTCTACTCCTATTGCATCACATGTGGAAACCACACCCCAAACTAATGTTCCTATTACCTCTAATATGGTCTCCATGATTTCCAAGAATCCATCCAACACACCATATAACCCCAATGTTAGTATCATTGACATGACTGACCCACCTATTGTATCGCAAGCCAATCCTAGCACCACTATCTCCTATGTCGATCAACTTACATCACTCACTCCACCTCCCTATAATCCTTCACAAAATGTCAATCCGTCTTATGCAACCCAAGGATTACCCATTGTCACCCAACATATGCCATATACCAATCCATCTCAAGCTACTCATGTTGTTCAAAACATAAACCCAAATGTCCATCCTTATTCATCCACCAACCCTTCCATTGCTTACCATATTGCAAATCCAACTCCCAATCCACAACCATTGACCAACCTCAATCCATCATCTACCTCCCATGTGATGCAAAATCTTGGAGTTAATCCATCGCAATATACCCAACCACCACTTGTGTCTCAAGGACAACAATCCTCAAACACATATGTGTCGCATATCAATCCTTCGACATATAATGTGAGCACACAACCTCAACAAATGGTCATACCCTCATACATTCCACAATAGCAACCATAATATACATCATATTACATTCCACCTCCAAGCCATCAACACCCTTTGCAACAACAGCAATTATCTCAAGAGGATGTTGAACAAATGATTAACAAGGTGGTAGGACAAAACAAGAAGACATTTTCCTTGGGAGATATCTGCTCTTATCCATTTGAGAAGTCACTTCACATGACACCTTTTCCACCACATTTTGAGATCCCACAATTTGACAAGTACAAAGGGAAAGGTAATCCGAATGACCATCTTAGAGCATACTATGTTGCATGTCTTGATGTCACTCAGGATGATACATATCTCTTGAGGCTATTTCCTTGACGCTTAGTGGGAAAAGCTCTTGAATGGTTCTCTCACTTACCTCCGGGAATTAAGACTTTTGCAGAATTAGCAAACAAATTTTGATCCCATTTCACTTTCAACATTGAACATGAGGTGAATATGAATGACCTTGTCAATAACAAACAATGCAATGGTGAAGCTTTCTCCTCATTTACCTAATGATGGCATAACATGGCTAGCAAACTATCATGGCAAATACCTGAGAAACAACAACTTGACATCTTTATCCATTATCTTCATCCAGAACTTTCCTTCCAACTACAATTGCAAAGTGCTAGCACCTTTGACGAAATTATCTCCAAAGGAACCACCATTGAGTGTGCTTTAATAGATAAGGGAACTATCAAGATTTTCAGAGACAACAAAGACAATCCTCAATCCTCCAATGACAAATCCCACTTTTGGAACAATAATAAAAATGTCGTTAATGATGGCATTGTGGATGCAAAGAACATACAAACAGTAAAAGCTCCCATTAACATTCAAGCCGCATCTACAGCTAATCAACCTTTTCAATGAAATTTACCAAGAATGAACCCAACACCTAGACAACAATTTACTCCTTTAGTAGAACCCATGGAGGTAATCTTTCGAAAACTTGTCCAAGCGGGAGATATCACATTACCTGAACTCCACCCAATGTAGAACCTATCTTCAAAGCTCCTTAGTACAAAGAGAATGAATATTGTGAATACCATAGAGTCAAAGGACAAAAAAATGGTTGCATGCACTTAAAACATGTCATTCAAGACCGCATCGATCAAGGTCTAATTAAAATCACACCACCAACATCATAACCAACACAACAACCAACTTCAAACTATGACCTAGATGCTTTCAAGAATCCACTTCCATCTCATGACAAGACAAGTAACCCTCATATTGGGAATGCTATCCATTACAACTATGAGTCATCCACGATTGGACACATTGACCAAGCTTGCATTTCTACCATCACAATCCAAGGCAAAGCACCCGATTGCATTGTAACTACTAGAAGAGGCTGTGTTACCATTCAAGGAGCACCTATCAACCCTCCTTGTCTGCCTTCCAGTTATAATATCCTTGATCACCTTGGCAAAACTCCTGCACACATCTCTATCCTAGAATTGTTTCACATATCCCCCACCCATAAAGCTATCCTTGAAAAAGCATTGCAAGAGTCTTTGGTGCCTAACGATATCGATACCACACAATTTCAATCTATGATAGCTAGCATTGCAGCCCCTTGCCATCTTACCTTCTCTGACAAAGATCTTTGACCATCCATCAACCCATCACATAACAAAGCCCTCCACATAGAAGTATTTGTAAACCAACACCGTATCAAATGAATCCTAGTGGATGGTGGAGCTGGTCTCAATATATGCTCTTTAAAACTCATAAAACAATTGGGATATTCTGAGAAGAACATTGACACTTCCAAGGTCATTACTATCAAAGCATATGATGATGCTGAGAGAGATACTGAAGGAGTCATCCATTTGCCTATCCAAGTTGGTCTAGTCACTATTGACACCCATTGTCAAGTCCTTGATATTGAGCTTCCCTATAACATTATCCTTGGTCGTCCATGGATCCATGCCCTTAAAGCTGTTCCTTCCACATACCATCAATGTCTCAAGTTTCCACATAACAGTGTTGAAGTTACTATCCATGCCGATTCCAATCCATTCAAGTTTTGTCGTGCCTTTCAAGCTAAATGTCAAAGTCCTAACTATATTCCTATCAACACCAAAGCTTATCCATCTTCATCCTATGTTGACCCATCCACCTTACTTAAGCCATCATCTAGCAAAGCCACTTCAAATCTTTGTATCAAGTGCATTGAACACGGTCTGGGTGAGTACACATTACAAGAATCTTGTTGTGTTGGAACTCTTCCCTTATCTCCCAGATCTCATGGTAAACCTTCTACATCCAAGGAATCTTTATCAGCAGCCGTTATAAAAGCTCCACCAATAGTATTCATCAAAGGTGGATTCCTTGATGATGAAGACATTGATGACATTAACTCTTGGATATTCTATGATGAGAATGACCAAGTACAACTTGAAGTGGAGAGATATAACAATGGGTTCCGTATTATTAAGAATATGGGTTACAAAGGACATGGCAGATTGGGATTGCAGGAACAAGGACCTATTAAACCTATTGTTGTGTCTAAGAAGTTTAATAAGCATGGCCTTAGCTATCAGCCATAGGTACTGCCTTCCAAAGATATTAAGTGTATTTCTGATACGGAAGCTGGACCTTCTTCGGTAGGAGAGACCTCTAATTCAGATACCATCGATGACTCCTCCCTTCATATCAATGACCTTTTCCAAGAAACCTCCATCTTCATGATCTCTACCACCTCATCTAGCTGTAACCCTTCATCCATTTCCCTTTCACTCGTATATCCTGACCTCATCGATTGGGACCAACATGGGGCATTGATATTGGACACATTTGAAAATGATGAAGCTATTGCTGAATTCATGGGTTTACGACAAGGCATTCCATTGGGCAATCACAAAGCAGGATTCATGATGGACCTCCCTAAACTAGCATACTTTGGTAGAAGTATCAAATCCTTCAGTCACAAAAATGAAATAAATAGAATAAAAAAAGATAGGTCACTAGGTGAAAACTGAAAGGTGCCTCTTGATCATGAAAAAGTAAAAATAAAGGACGTATCCGAGGGTGAAAACCTCCCTAAGGTACCCAAGGATGGGGGATTTGATCTTCCTGTCACCACTGATTATCATGAAAAAACAACAATGCTAGTTGAAAAATCTCAAGAAATGAACTTAGGCATAGAGAAGAATCTAAAGATCACATTTTTGGTAGCATCACTATCAGAGTAGGAAAGAAGAAATTTCACAACATTCTTCATAAAAAGAGCTATCAATTTTGCATGGACTTATGCTGACATGCTGAGACTAGATCCATCACTTGTGGTACATCACCTAGCAGTATCTCCTAATGCAAAACTGGTCAAACAAAAGCTACGCAAAATGCACCCACAAATAGCTCTTTTGGTTATGGCAAAGATTTAGAAACTGTTAGAAGTAAAGTTCATAAAGCCTATTGATTATCCATAATGGGTTTCAAACTTGGTACCTGTGGTAAAACCTGATGGACGAGTTCTCTATTGCACAAATTTCAAAGATCTTAACAATGCATGCCCTAAAGATGATTTCCCACTACCAAGCATAGACAACATTGTAGATCTCACAGCTAGACATGAAATGTTATCCTTGATGGACAAATTCTCAGGATATAACCAAATCAGAATAGCAGAGGAAGATCAAGACAAAACATCATTCATTTGTCCATGGGGTACATACTACTAGGTTGTAATGCCTTTTGGTCTCAAGAATGCGGGAGCCACTTATTAATGAGCCATGACAGTTATTTTCCATGACCTTTTTCACACTATCATGGAAGACTATGTTGATGATATTCTAGGGAAATCTAAAACAAGAGGACATCTACAGGTACTAGAACAAATCTTTGGTCGACTTGAAAAGTATCAAGTCAGGCTAAACCCAAATAAATGTGTATTTGGTGTAACACCTAGAAAATTGTTGGGGTACATTGTGTCTCGATGAGGAATAGAAGTGGATCTTAACAAAGTAAAAGTCATCATGGAAATGCCTCCACCATGAAATTTGAAGCAGCTTTGTAGTCTACAAGGAAGGTTACAATCCATTCACAGGTTTATCTCACAACTAGCAGACAAGTGTCATCCTTTTCAACATCTTTTCTGCAAGGGTGAACCTTTTAAGTGGGATGAAAAATTTCAACAGGCCTTCAACAAAATTAAGGAATATCTAGTAACACCTCCTGTGTTAGTACCTCCTGTACTGGATCAACCACTATTACTCTACATATCTTCAACAACAGTAGCATTGGGTGCCCTTTTAGCTCAGCATGATGATTCAGGAAAAGAACAAGCCATTTACTACATTAGGAGAACTCTTGTGGGATATGAAATTAACTATTCATCTATGGAAAAAGCATGTTTAGCATTGGTGTTTGCTTCCCAAAAGTTGTGACATTACATGCTAAACCAAACAACAAAGCTCATATGTAACTTTGATCCACTCAAATATCTTCTCTCCAAATCAATCCTTACAGGAAGACTAGAAAAATGGGTTATGATCTTAAGTGAATTCGACATACAATATGTGGATCGAAAGGCCATAAAAGGACAAGTTATTGCTGATTAGTTAGCCGCATCACCTATCACAAATATTCATCCAATACATCCAGAGTTCCCTGATGAAGAATTGTTCACTCTAACTTCACCAACATTGTGGCAACTATATTTTGATGGATCTTACACACAACATGGAGCAAGAGCAGGGATATTGTTTGTCACCCCTCAAGGAGATTGTATCCCAAAGTCATATAGGATTGCATTTCCATGTACCAACAACATAGCTGAATATGAAGCCTTAATCATAGGATTGTACATGGTAGTGCAATGAGCTATTAAACAGCTACAGGTCTTTGGTGATTCCCAATTAGTCATCTAACAAATCTTAGACAAGTATCAAACAAAAGATGAGAAGCTCCTTCCATACAAGGTAATGGTCGATGATTTCAAGAAATACTTTGACAATATCACCTTTGAGAAGATTCCAAGGATACAAAACAAAGTAGTAGATGCTATGGCTATGATAGGATCTCTTCTAGATATGTCGTCCAACGTACATAAGTGTGAGTTTCTAGTTGAACAACTTCTGATCCCAACATTTGAAGTTCCACAGTCTGAGCTTATATGTGAGATTGTTGGTCCCAATTCACCTTGGTATGAAGATATATATGAGTATCTCCGCAATCAAACCCTACCTTTCCAACTATCTAATACCCAATGAAAAACCTTTATCCGTCAAGCCTCTCTCTATACTATCCTAGGAGACACCATATATCACCGGAGTCTTGATGGTATCCTTCTTAGATGTCTTGATTCTGAGGAAACAAAAGTTACCTTACGTGAAGTACATGAAGGTATTTGTGGATCGCATTCCGCTGGCCCTTGTCTTGTTAAGAAACTTCTATGAGCTGGATACTATTGGCCAACTATGGAGAAGATGCACAACAGTTTGCAAAGAGATGTCTACAATGTCAGAAACATGGAGATCTAATACATGCACCAATACATGAACTTTAGCCTATCACTACTCCTTGGCCATTCTCACAGTGGGGACTTGATCTCATAGATAAAATCCATCCTACCTCATCAAATGGTCATAAGTTCATTATTACCGCCACTGAGTATTTCACAAAGTGGGTGGAAGCAATACCAATGACCTACATCATTGGCAAGCAAATATCCAAGTTTATCTTACACTATATCATTTGCCAATATGGAGTTCCTCAAGCCATTGTCACTGATAATGGTCATCCCTTCAAGAACCAAGAGGTTAGAGATCTTTGCAACAAGTTCCATATCCAACATAGATTCTCTACACCTTACTATCCTCAAAGTAATGGCCAAGCTAAGGCCTCTAACAATATAATCATCAAAAAACTTAAAAATACAGTCAATGAAGTTGGTCATGATTGGAATTTAAAACTTAATCTTGCACTATGGGCTTATAGAACAAGTGTCAGAACTCCCACTGGTGCTACACCTTATGCCCTTGTGTATGGCACTGAAGCTATTTTACCTATTGAGGTTGAGATTCCCTCACTGCGAGTATCTCTACAACATACTATCTCAGATGAAGAATATAGAGTACCCAGACTCCATGATCTTGAGCTATTAGATGAATGACATCTTACAACATTCAATCAACTCCAAGTTTATCAAAATTGTCTATGCTGTAGCTACAACAAAAAGATTAGAGAACGAAGATTTCAAGTTGGAGATCTTGTCCTTAAAGAGAATCAAAGAAATCAGCAACATCGTGAAAAATAGGGCAAGTTTGAACCTAATTGGCTTGGTCCTTTTGTCATCACATCAATCTATGAATCAGGCACATACACTCTCTCAACACCTGAAGGTATTCCCTTAGATGAACCAGTCAACAACATTCATCTAAAGAAGTTCTACCCATGAGTCTCAACATATTCCAAAAAAAAAATATATCCATCCAATAGTGAAAACCACTTTGTGGTGCTTTGGATAACAAAAAAATAGTACAAGATAGATAATTTATCCTCTGGTAAAAACCTGGTAAACAGGCGCCTTGGATAAGTACCATAGTGAAAACCTAGTAAATAGGCGCTATGTGTAGAGACCAACTTCCATCATTTACTTTGTTTGTTTGATCACAACTTTCCATAACATCATCTTGCCTCCATAATCCATATCATAATCCACTATCTTTCCTATCCATACATTGCAAGCCATTATCCCTTATACATCCATGATAAAAGCCTTTTCACCCTTACCTTTTTCATGCTAATTGTCGTCGTTTGGACTTTGTTGGAGTTAAGATATCATTGGGCACCTTAGCATACTATCTGCATAAACACATCCATTTCAGCATCTCCCTCACAAACTTCATCCCACACTGGGGGAACTTGTTGAGCCTTATTTGGAAGTGGATATCCATAGCTCTAGCTCATATCATCCAAACCAAAATCAAAACATAGCAACCATCCAAACCAAAACCAAAATGTAACAATCATCCAAACCAAAATTGAAATGCAGCAAATAACCAAAAACATCAAAAACATAGAAAAAATCTAAAAAGAATCAAAACATCACAAAAATCCAAGCAATAAAGTTGATCCTTTGACATCAACCATCAACACAATAAGCAAGAACTACATCACATCTCTATCGTTTAAAGCCTTGATCCTGTGGATACAGGGTATGTACGCAATCTGAGATGCGAAGGAAGCACTCTGATTCAGGCATAGACGATAGCCTCTCTCTCATCATCCATCTTTCATCTTTCTTCTAATCATCCTCCAATCTTTCATTTCCCTTTCTTCTATCTTTCATCACGTACATCATCAATAATCCCATAACTACATATTCATCATGTCTCATCATCATCGTAAATGTGCTTTGATCCCATGGATTTAGGGTATGTAGGCAGTCTAGAATACGAAGGAAGTATCCAATATGCAAGCATAGATGATCCACCTCATCTTCATCTTCTTTCATCTTCCATTTTCTTCTCTTTGACTAGCCCAAGAAAGAAGCAGACTCTGTGCATCCATGAAAGCTCAAGCACTTTACCAATCATGGATAAGCTGAAAGCTATTTGTTCGTATGCCTTAAGGCAACATTTTCTATAGCATTTTATCAACATCTTTGGCCTTTAACAGGATGCAACTTTCCTCTCAACAAGGCGCCAGCTTAATCCATCCAAGAGCACTTAAATTTGGCAAGAGAACATGATGACAATATCTTTTGTTTTATCTTTTGTCCCTTTCTTAAGCCTAATCAAGACTGCCTTGATCTATCTATATCTTGGTATGTTGTAATGAAGTACAGAATGGGGCATGGTCATATTGCTTTCATATGCTATGACTATGGGATGATCTTATTTTCTTCCTATGCGTATTGGTAACTTGTACGTGTTGGGATTAGCATCTTGCATATCAATATCTTTTGCATCTAAGAAGCTAAATAGTCTCTTATGCATTGAGATTATTCTATGCTAAGACTATTTCCATACATATAACCAGCAAGGTGTCATTATGTGTAGTGGAGATAAGCTCAAACCTTTTCTTGTAGCATCAAAGTCCATCTCGGAACACTAGCTACTATTCATATCTTGTGTATGTTGGTTCAACATCTTGACTTCATATGTTTAGACAAGATTGTAGTATGCTAGTTATGCATTGGATACCTTGACACCTTGGTCTTCTATACCCTGGTGCATAACATCCATATGCTATATCAAACATAAGGATTGCATTTCTTTACTTTTGAGAAATTACTTTAAAAGCTGTCATATCATTTATACATTCCATCATCATCCTATATAGTCCTCAACCAAGATCAATCATATTCCCTTCATCATCCACCCTCATTTCCCTCATCTTCACCCTGCAAAACAAGTGTGTTAGGCATATATAGGTCCATATCATTATCATTATTTGCCATCTATATATTTGAATTATCATAACCTCAGTATCATGCATTACCATTATGTGTATTTCCATTATCATAATACCATTAGCATAACACATTTCCATTATTACCATTTGCATAAACATCCATATAAATCATGAAAATACAAAAATGCATAACATCATAACATAAGTGCATCCATCATCATTATAGCATCGCATAGATAACCAAAATCACCATCATATACATATCATCGAACAAGTCAATATACAAGTGTCTACATATACAAAATGGGCTATCCATGAGCCATAAAAATTGTATGTACAATCAACTCATCGGCCTCATCATGATACAAAATATACATAAACAAGGTAGCCCTAGTGACTATTGTAAGCTCCCTTTCCCTATCCACCACCACCAGGTCCTGTCCCTGGTCTACCATCTCTAGGAGGCTCCATCACCGAAGCTATAGATCTCGATCCTCCTGTCCTCTGTGAACTCGAAGCCCCTGATCTGCTCTTGAAGCTAGGCTACCTCTGCTCTATAGGCACTGCCCCATAATACAAGCCTCTATAATACTCAGCCTCACCCTATGCTCTCCTCATCTCTCCCCATGTCTATGTCAATTGAGTAGCCAGATACATGATGGCTCCATCTGTCCCTAATGCAGCTACTACTCTATCCCTCTCCCTTGTCATAGCCTATACTTTCTGTACTGTTGAATCCCTCTTAGCTCTCATAGCCTACATCTACTGTAAAGTAGTATCTCTCTCCAGCCTCATAGCTTGCTCACTCTACCTAACTGCATCTCTCTCTCTCATCACCCTCGCAAGAGTACCATCATCCTGCCCATCACATCCCTGCACTCTAACTTGTAGCTATGCCTGGTAAGCCTGAGCCTGTGCTCTAGCATGCCTCAATCCCAAGACCACCAGAGGTCTATCTATCTCCACCCTCCTCTACCTAAGCTGTTGAATCCCAACATCATCACCTCCTCGCACCTGTGCCTATGGCTGTACAAGTACCTGTGATTGAGCCTATCCCTATCCTTGAATCCCTGGAGCTATTGGTACTACTACATGTACTAGTGGAGATCGTCATCGCCTCCTCCTAACTGGCCTCTCCATCCCAATCTCCCCTATCTCCCCAGGCCTCATCAACTGAGTTGGCCTAGCTATGGCCTAGTATGCATCATAATCTGGTAACGTCCCTAGATCTGCAGGACCCTATCCCCCACTGCCATACAACTGGTTGTAATCCCTCTCTCTTCGCCAAAGCCATATCAACCACTATCTCTGGCCCCCAATCAAACACCTCTTGCCGAGTCCTCCCAAAAATGGCATCACCTATTGGTACTACCTGTGTTATCCTGAACTACCTCAACACCCTCTCAGGAAAATAATGCTCTATAATATATATGCTGTGACCAAAAATATATCTAGCCTGTCTAGCATAGACAAGCTCCGTCTCCTCCTACCATCTCTTACAACCCAGCCATGGCCTCCATATAAACATATCAGCCTCATCTAGAGTCTGCCTCCCGTACACTATACCCCTGCACTACCGATACATAAGAGCTCCCCTATACATCCTCCCATATGGCTCTCCTGCTACCCTAGCCACCCATCCATTTGGCCTCGTCATTGGAATGTGCTCATATGCCCATACATGCAACACTCTGACCCCCACAGACATACTAGCTCCAAACATATATGCACAATCATGCAAATAATGATACAGCTATCCCAATATACCCTCCACCCAAGCATATCTAGTCCCATATGAGAACATCCCCTCCATAACTATCCCCCATCCAACTGGAAACCCTCTCACCTGTCTGTCTCCAACCAGCCATCTAATAATAGTTACCACCACTCACTATAACCTATCACAGAGCTCCTCTATCCTAGCCATCAGAATCTCTGAGCCCTCAACCCCAATGTCTAGAGTCTCAAACAATCATCTAAATGCAGCTAGATCGAAGTCAGGATCATAATCTACTCTATCTCCATCAATTGAGATGCACAGAATCTGGAACACATCCTCCAGTGTAGTTGTCACCTCTCCCGTCGGCAACAAGAATGAACTGTGCCCACTCCTCCATTGCTCAACCATCACTATCATAAGTCCTCAATGTGCCTACATTGGCTCTAATCTTGATACATGCTCTAAACCAATGATATCTAAGAATAACCACTCCTCTGCATCCAACAATCTAACCAATCGCAAATCTCTAGGGTGTGGCTCCCACAACAATAATGGTGGTAGTATATCTTGCATCATTCCACTCACCGTATCAGTCTCTTGTGCAAACAATTGACTTTTGACTACTAAACACTGACTATCTTTACTAAAAGTGACCCAATTTTCTATATGCGCTAGCTTTTTGATCATAAGCAAACCACTTCCCTATAAGTGAATAGTTTCTGCTTACAAGCAACCTGTCTACTATAAGCGTGCTACTACTAGTCAAATGTGACCTGAATAACTAAAAGTGTTCACTTTTTGCCTAAAAGCGATCAGGTTTTACCATATGTGTATTTCACTTCTATACCTAACCTATCTGACTAGAAGCAACCTCATTTTACCCTAAGCTATCAGTCTGTGCCTATAAGAGACCTACATTACCATAAGAATACCCTTTTCATCTAAACGTGACTTGAATTCCTATCCTAAAATTGATCGCTTCTGGTGATGTATGTGTATTTATTATGCTTTTAACTAAAAAAAACATGCATTTAGAAAAAGTTTCGGTACATACCAGTGTGCCTGCTCCTGCTGGTCACACATGTATCCTCACTCACTCGACACGATGATCACTGTGTGGAATCACCATCCTAATAGCTCTCTGACACCATAAGTACTATCATACTCTAGAGCTCTAGATTTATCCAAGACAACAAAAACAAATGAGCCTATTTGCCCTTGAGGGACCTACTTATCCCCCTTTCAAACCCTGATTCTTCTATTCCAAAGCCTATTTTCTTCTACAACATCCCATTTATCCCTCCCAACCCCCATTTGCTTCATGTCACCCTTTTTTCTAGCCTTTTATCTTATCACGAGCTAACCCAACCCTTCCTGGTTAGCCTGGCTTACCTCTCGAGGGGGCATCACCTACTAGTTACACTGGGGCATAACCTTGTTTATCTAGCGAACAATCATATCTTCTTTCACACAATGTTCTAATGAACATTGTATCAAAGAGGGGCAAAATGTAGACACCCAAAATTGACCTAGTTATCATTAGTATCAAATATTGCATTAGCTATCATCTGCATTTGTCTAACACACTTGAGCAATTTCCCTATTCTATCAAAATCACTTATTTCTTCTATTAATTAAATAAATTTATATTTATTTAATTAATTCATTATCTATTTCCTCTAATCTATAATTAAATAATCTTTAATTATTTAATTATCTCTATTTCTATATATCTTAATTAAATAAATCTTATTTATTTAATTAAAAATCCCTTCATAAGCCCACTTTCCAATTAATTAAATAAATTTTATTTATTTAATTAATTTCTCTTATCACTTATCTTTTATCATGAGCTAATATGTGTGTATCTTTTATTTAAAAACATGTGTGGTACTATATCTTTTATTTAATATCTTTCACATGTAGTACTTTTTATGTACACGATCACACATAAGCCTTATCTTCCCTCCACTTGTCATCTACACATTCACCTATGATTATCAATTCATCCCAACCATTCACATAGCCACCAAATCTCCACCATTGATTAATTTTGGTTGAGATCTATATAAACACCCTCTCATTCCATACTACATCTATCCAACATCTTTCATATAGCATCTACATTATCATCCTGAGCATATTGAGCACTTTAGCATCCATCTAGCATATTATCATTATCATCCATCCATCATGGAAGATTTTATCTTCATAATTGTTCATTGTTGAGAAGCAAACCACATCATAAACAAGGAATCATACAATCTAGGTGATCTTGTTCTTGAATTACATGCTTTTGATTTCACTTGGATTCAATTCTTTGAAGGTGGTAGGATTAGGTTTTCAATTATATGCTTGATCTTATTAACCTAATTTTTACCTATCACACACTCTTTATTTGACAATGGTGTTCAGAAGACTTGAATGTCTCTCCGGGGCTAGACTGAGGCAAGCCTCTAAACACCAAAACCCCAAGCCCACTTTTCTGTGATTGCAAGTTACTGTTATGTCAGAAAAAGTAACCTTGGGGGATTTTTCCTATTAAGGTTTAACTCCCAGGTCCTCTTAGTGCATTTAGAGCATCTTTCATGTTATTTCTCACTCCCAATGAGAAAACCCTTAGGTCTTGTGACAAATAAGACCTAGGGGACTGCATTTTAATGAAATCTAAGAAAAAAAGTTTGGATCTGCCCTAATTTCAAATGTCAGTTTAGTGACCATTAATTAAGTCCTATGCCGACATCTAAAGTTTGAATTATGAAATTCTTAGCGGGAATCTTTGTAGTTGCATATATAAGTATGATTAGGCTTCATTTTTAAACTAGGTGGATTTGATGTATACTTGTGATCATAAAGTATTTAAAATATTCATTGTGTTGTAGAGCAGAGCATTGTTATTGTGTTTGTGTTTGCAGATTTGACATCCATCTCCTCATGGCATGAAGAGCATCTTCCTTCCATGAGATATTCACTACAAGGTGATATCTATTGTGTTTTCAATCATTTATCATTTGGATTTTTGCCTCTATCCCACCAGGATATGCACTCTCATCTGACAACGGTGTTCAGAAGACTTGAATGTCTCTCTGGGGATTGACTGAGGCAAGCCTCTAAACACAACAACCCCCTCCCATACTCCTTGTGATTCCAAGTTATAGGTGTCGAGTCCCATGGAGTAGAGTTGCAGGAAGGAGTAGCAGACACAGAGGATTCAGGATCTGAAAAGAAGTAGGACACTAGTGCTTTTCTTGGACTAGGGTGCTAGTCCCTGTGTCCTCTGTAGTAGAATCTCTAGAAACTAAAGTTGCAGTGCAGATCAGTGTCAGAAGGAGATTGGGATCCCGCAAAGAAACAGGTACCTTAGATTGGGGTGCTAGTCCCCATGTCCCCAACTTTTCCACCTTCCAAACTTTGAAAAATAATAAGTTAAATATCTCTATCCTTTTCCTCAATCTGAAAGGATTTGCTGTAATTTGATAATTTGCTTACTGATTTGCATAATTAGGGTTTCTAAGCATAATTGAGCATTAGATAGAGACATTGTTTAATACATCCAATAGTACATAGCTTCCCAAGTGCTGCCTAACACAATAGGTGATTGCTCTCGCTTAGTGGAGATTCAACTCAGTTGATAAGCCCTTGGAATGTTTGTAAGAAAGGAGGATTACACATAAACCCCTAAAATCAATTAACAACCCCCCTTTTCTCGACAAAAAATTTTAGTGAACCTAGATTTTTGAACTTTTGAGCACATTTTCTGAGTTTTATTTGATAAATTTGCATTCATTCATCTTATTGCATTCAAAAAATTACAAAAAAAATTGAAAAAATTGAAAAAATTGGCATTTTAGGCTTGCATTTTAGCATAGTTTGAATTGTTTGGCATTAAATTTCATTAAATTTTTGTCATTTTAAGTATATCTGATTTAATTTGCATAAATTTATCATTTATAATACATTTGCATTGCATTTGTGTGCTTAATTTGACAAAAATTGCTTGAAATTGTGCACTTTTCATGAAAACCTAGTTTTGCATTAACTAGGGTTTGTAGTCAAAATCTTGTTTCAGATTTTACTACCATTTTCAAACACTCATTAGGATTGATTGATAACTATAGTGTTGCATCCTAGTGGTTTTCTTGCAAAATTTCATGCCTAGGGTTTGAAAACCTTGCATTTTCACTAGATTTGGGCCTTATCGTCTCTCTAGATTTGCACCATAGGCATGTTGTAAGGGATTTTTCTACATTAATTAGATTTTATTAGGGTTATTATCTTCTTCCCCTCCTCATATTCCTTACAACACCCTTTCTACTAGGCCTTTACATTGAAAATTTGTGAAAAATTGCATTTTTTTGCTATTTTCACTAGGGTTTGACCTTGAGTGGCACTACAAGCATGTTATGATAGATTTTTTGGCATTAAGTGTCTATTATTACTATTATAATTTTCTATCCATCATCATTTTTCTCACAAAACCCTTTGTCATAGTCTTTTGTATTGAGATTTGATGAAAAATTTGCATATTTAGCCTATTTTCACTAGGTTTTGACTTGTCGTCACTCTAGAGTTGCCTCAAAAGCATGTTGTGAAAGATATTTTTGCATAACTAGACTGTTATTAGGCATATCATTTCCTATTCTCTTTGAAATTTTTTACAACACCTCTTCTTTCACTAGTGTGCATTGAAAAAAGTCAAAAAACCAAGCATTTTGATCTTAAACATATCTGGCTCCTAGGGTTTGTTCTATTAGTTTGTACATGCTTTTGTATGAGTATTATTACTCACTACCCTAATAGAAATATCCCTTTAAGAAGAAGCATAAGACTCATGGGATCTAGTGCCTTTGAAGAATTCGACATGCCTACCTCTGAAAATCCATTGAATACCTTCTTTACAAAAGGTGAGACACAAAGTTTGCAAGACATTATACCTTCTACAACCACTATGGAAGATCAAACATTTCATGATGTCAATGACAGTATTGACATGGTCACACATGTACCTAATGAGAAAATAAACAAACTTGATAAAGATTTAGCCAAATTTCAAGCATTTGTTGGAAGTGAAAGGATAGTGGAAGAAGCCATCCCTGTGATCCACCAGATAAGAGAATTGATAAAAGAAGGACAAGATGGTATTAATGTGGTTTGAGTTCTAACACATATAGTACACAATAATGTCATGATGGCAACTGAATGTGCGAATGGTATTAAGACCATGTCATCGCCATCTCATACGCAAGTATCGGCACCTATACCGACTACGGGAATATCTACATTTACATCAACGATTTTAACCAATAATGCAAACGCTTGTAGTAATGCTAACATTGGTATTAGAGTATCTACTGGGACAAATTCACAAAATTATGAAGCTATGAGATTTAACTATCAAAACTTGGTATCTAAAGGGACTTCTTCTATGAATAAGTACTCTCAACTACCTCTCCATTCCACCTATTCGCAACCATCTTCCACCTATCAATATGTTCAACCACCACTAAATTATTCACAACCTTTTCTTATCACTACTCAGGCTCAATCACCTCCTCACTTTGGTTCCAATTCCTCGCAACAAACCACATCTCCCAATGATGCCATCCTAGATCAACTTTTGCAAGGCATGACTTCATTACAACAAAAGGTGACAAACTTGACAAATTCTTCACAACCTAACATACCAACTTATCATGCATGTAACCCTTTAACTTATGCAATTTTGAGAACCCCTATGCATGAGAGGTTTGAGACTCCTCGCTTTGAAAAATATGGTGGAAAAGGTAATCCCAATACTCATGTGGCGGCATTCACAACTATGTGTAGCAATTTCTACTTTGAAGAGGATTTGTTAGCAAAAACATTTCCATGATCTCTCAAAGATACAACTCTAGAATTGTTTTGCTCTTTACCTCTGAATTTAATACATTCCTTTTTATAGTTAGTTGATCAGTTTTTATAACATTTCCAAGAAAATATTGGACCTCAAGTCTCCTTGATTGATTTAGTTCATTGCAAGTAAGGTCTGAAAGAGAAATTAACCGAGTTTATTAGTCGATATCAATCTCTCTATGCACAAATTCAATATCAAATGAAGGATGAGGATGTTTAGAAGGTGTTTATTACAAATCTACAACCTAACATCCATGATAAGATTCTCTTAATGAGGTATAAATCCTTTCAACATTTATGCACTGCCCTTTGTGACTATCAACTTTCATCTAGTCAATAGAAAACTAGAACTCATCATCTCAAGTTGGTCAATCCATGGGTGGACCATCACAAAACAACCTCAAAAGGAATAATAGGAGTTTCATCAAGGTTAATGGATCAAATTCAAACAACTTTTCACAAGTGTCTACTATCACTAATCTAAAGAAGGCACTGTATCAACAAAGAAAGTTTACTCCGATATCTGAATCTTATCATTCTATCATGAATCAAGCTCTGAGTAATAATCTTATGAAGCTTCCCCCTATTAAACCTTTAGATCCTAGTAGAGCACAAGGACCTTATTTTGATGCTAATGTTTTATGTCATTACCATTGGACATAAGGACGTGATATTGAATGATGTATGCGTCTTAAACATGAAATACAAGACCTCATTGACTCAAATGTGATACGGGTATCGGGTGTGAATGATAATGGGAATAAGTCAGTTGCTCCACTAAATAAAAACTTATAGATCTTCACTAATCCTTTCCCTAAGCATACTAATAATAATTTGATGGAACAAAATACACTAGAGCTAGAGGATGACTATTTGGACTATGATGAGATTATTGCTACAATAGAAGTGGATAAGGAAAATACTGAAGTATCAACTTGTCCATGAAGGAATGGTATTTATTCTGAAGTTCCTCCTCTATTATCCCTTCAGGGATCAAGAGATACTCAACATCCATCAGAAAGACAAATAGAACAAGAGACTATGATAAATGAAAAGATCGAGATAGTACAAGATAGTCCTTGTCACTATGATAGACGAACTCAACAAAGAAAGCTAGATAAAAATTGAAAAAGAGCAAGATGATTATCATCAGTTAGAAATAATAGTGGTTCTCCTCATAAGAAAGAAAAGACTTCATATACACAAGGGTATGAGAAACAAACATCACATGGACTTCCTAACAACAAACAAGACTCTCATAAGAACCACTCAAGATTTGCACAAAACTTGATGGAGCATCTATCCAAGAGGCTTGCAAGTTCCAAAATCTAGTATGATTGTACTGACATGTAAGTATTTCTAACCCTTTACCTCCATAATGTGTTTCCCCCGTGATGTGTTATGTGTTGTTTAGGCCTCCTGGGATGACCCTTGATACTCTCGTAAGGTCAAGGATATTGGGAGACTGCCTCTGTTGTGACCCTTCTTCTATTTGTATCATCATTCTTCTATATTGCTTCTCCTCTATTTTCCTTGTTGTGTGTTGTGTCTTACGGACATAGAATTACGTTTGGTAACTTGGGGGCACCCTCCTACATGATTGTCCCTAAGACACTTGTTTCTCCTCTCTTGATTCATTGTTTCCCTCCCTCTAGTGGTTCTATCTAGTGGGCGGATGATGAAAAACATTTTACACTAATCCGGACCTAGTGTCCTTTTAGTGAGAAATCAAAAAATGGATCTAGTCCATACATGACGATGGGGTTGATATATATTATCTGATTCTTGGCTAGTAGAATTACTTTGTGTGATCTTGATGGTGTCTTATCATACTTACAAAACATAACAATACTGCTGCTGTATGCACTTTGTCTATCTTGAATCTTGCATTCCTCGATTCTCTATGTGATTGACCATATGCATTGTTGTTTATCATGATTATATGGACACTAACACTTTTCTTGCAGGAATGTGTTTATGGGAACATTTGGCGATCATAAAGTACATGTGTTTTTGGGGACATTTGTGAGAGCTCATGTTCCCTTGTGTGTTTTCTTCCTACCTTAACATGCTTGATATCGGTACACGACATCAACCACCTTAAGGTGAGGGCATATATAAGGTAAGTTGTCTATTGTAGATGCTAGCAATGTGTGTTTGTGAATCTTGAATCTATTGCAATCACTTAAGCCCTCTACGGAGGTAGGATATCGTGTATATCCTTTTTATCTTAAGCCCTCAGTGCGAGGCAGGGATAGTGTATTTCTCAAGGAGATTTCACAATCCTGTCATTTTCAAAAGTCCTCTACAGAGGTGAGGAGTAGTTCTGTGACTAACTTAACCCTTAAGCGTGTCTTTGGTGATTGTTGTGGCAAAGCTCAATCATCGGTGTGTGCTTGTAATGTGGTTGAGATGGTGATGAACCTAGCAATAGGTACATTCCATCGCTTGTCTGCTATGTTTTCTTTGTGTCTTCCATATGTGTGTGTATTGGTGTTTGTTCCCAAGCATAGTCTGAAGACTGGTGGTGATGAGTCCCTCCTATGCTTTAGGATTTGTTTGGCGTGTTTGATTTGTATGGCATGCTTGTTTCAAGTCCAGTCTAAAGACTGGTGCCGATGAGTTCCTCCTACACTTTGAGATTTTTTTGGTGTGTTTGTTGCCCCATGTATAGTCTAAAGACCAGTGGCGATGAGTCCCTCATACATTTTGGGTGGTGTGTTTACTTTCCTTGTACCTGCATCTGCATTTCATATATGAGAATATAAAAAAAAGAAAAGAAAATCATTACTATCTTCACTGCATTCACTGTGTTTTGAGTGTCTTCAATGTTGTCTTCTCCGTGTTTTGCATGATTGTAACTATCTTCTTTGTGTTTTGCATGCCTGTTGTTGTTTTCAATGTGTTTGGCATGCCTTCTCCGTGCTTGGCATGTTTGCTGTGTTTGTTGACCATACTTGAATGCATGTATTGGCCTTGCATTTATACATACATTAAAGTAGGGGCTAAATGTTATGTCAGAAAAAGTAATCTTGGGGGATTTTTCCTATTAAGGTTTAGCTCCCGTGTCCTATTAGTGCATTTAGAGCATCTTGCATGTTATTTTTGACTCTCGATGAGAAAATCCTTGGGTCTTGTGACAAATAGGACCTAGGGGGCTGCACTTTAATGAAATCTAAGCAAAAATGGCAAGGTGGATTTGGGTGTTAGCACCCTAGTCTAGCCCTATTTTGAGTCTACCCTAATTTCAAATGTTGGTTTAGTGACTGTTAATTAGGTCCTATGCCAACATCTAAAGTTTGAATTATGAAATTCTTAGCAGGAATCTTTGTAGTTGCATATATAAGAATGATTAGGCTTCATTTGTAAACTAGGTGGATTTGATGTATACTTGTAATCATAAAGCATTCAAAATATTCATTGCATTGCAAAGCAGAGCATTGTTATTGTGTGTGTTTGTAGATTTGACATCCATCTCCTCATGGCATGAAGAGCATCTTCCTTCCATGAGATCTTCACTACAAGGTGATATCTATTATGTTTTCAATCATTTATTATTTGGATTTTTTCTTCTAACCCACCGGGATATGCACTCTCATCTGACAATGGTATTCGGAAGAATTGAATGTCTCTTCGGGGCTTGACCAAGGCAAGCCTCTAAACCCCACAACCCCCTCCCACACTCCTTGTGATTGTAGGTTACAGGTGTCGAGTCCCATGGAGTGGAGTTGCAGAAAGGAGTAGCAGACATAGAGGATTCAGGATCTAAAATGAAGTAGGACACTGGTGCTTTTCCTAGACTAGGGTGCTATTCCCTATGTCCTCTGTAGTGGAATCTCCAGAAACTAAAGTGTCAAAAGGAGATCATGATCCAGCAAAGAAATAGGTACCTTGGACTTGGGCGCTAGTCCCCATGTCCCTGACTTTTCCACCTTCCAAACTTTGAAAAATAGTAAATTAAATATCTTTGTCCTTTGCCTCAGTCTAAAAAGATTTGCCGTAATTTGATAATTTGCTTACTGATTTGCATAATTAGGGTTTCTAAGCATAATTAAACATTAGATAGAGACATTGTTTTATACATCCAAGAGTCCACAGCTTCACAAGTAGCTGCCCAACATGATAGTTGATTGCTCTTGCTTAGTGGAGATTCAACTCAGTTGATAAGCCCTTGGAATGCTTGTAGGGAAAGGAGGATTACACATAAACCCCTAAAATCAACTAACAACCCCCCTTTTCTCCACAAAACAGTTACATGTTTCAGAAGTGAAAGAAGTGGAGTTGTAGGGAGACGTTATAGACTATCAGAAGTGTAGAGAAAAGAAGAAAATTATGTTGCCCTCTTAGTTGTTGTCCTTGATGTCAAATACACAAACTCTCAGGTTTGTGGTACAATGACTGTTGCATCATGACAATTGGCATGGTAGATGTATTTGGGTATTTGGTTTTATATGATAGTGAAGATTCAGGAGTTGAAGATGACATCATTACTTCATGTTGCAAGATCCATGGATGTGTTATCATTTGTTTCTATTTAGGTGTTTATCTTGTTTACCATATCAGGATCATGAATATTGGTCAAAGTACTTATTGACAATCACATACTCTCATGGTTCTTGGCATATGACAGTTGGCAGACATATGGTATTCATACTCTCATGATGATATTATGACAGTTGGCTGTTGATGTATTCACATGCTATGATTTTCATACTATGGTGACAGTTGATATATGATGACAGTTGCTATGGTATGGTATCCTTGTTGTTACATTCACATGGCTATGGAATATGGTATTCTTGATGTTCCTTGATGTCTTTTTCACATGCTATACATGTTCTACATTCTTTACATGTTCTACATTCTCTATAGATGTATTTGCTTTGCATGCTCTATAGGTGCATGTTGGTTATGCTCGACAAGTGTAATGCAAGTTCAGTGATCTCTTGTTTGGCATTATAGTGGAATCTCTTGTATCAGTTTCTTTTAATTGGCATTATGATATCATCTGTATCATGAGATAGTGAAAATTTATTGGTCTCAAGGTCATTATTGCTATGATGTTTCATTTATTTCCTTAAGCAAAATGCAAGGTTATGCCAATGTCTTAAAGTCTTCATTTACCATATCATTTTTTATGTGATTAAAGTCACTTGAGGGGCATCATATTGTGTATCATTATTTGTTAAAGGGCATTTAGTTGATACAGTTTGAAAATCATTGATAAGCTTAAAGCATTATCAGGCCACTTAAGAAGTTAACCTGATCAGCAGGTTGTCAGAATTCTTATCAAGTCAAAAGGTTATGTTTTTATTGTTGGTCACCTGTTCCTTCAAGGGTAAACTATTGCTCTTGGTGATAGTGGCATATAGGGCAAAAAGGTGTTGGAATCGTTTGCCGTTACGCCAAAAGCTCGAGCTATCAATGCTCGCTACAAATGCCAGAATTAACCCAGACCCACGGGAGGCTCACTGCCATGTCATGAATCCTGAGGTCAGCGTTGAATGCCTCACTAAAAAGGGGGAAGCTCACTGCCAACAATCCCCCCTCAATGCAACCTGAGGGATTTGAACCCGCGACCCATGGATCTGATACCAATTGTTGGAATCATTTGCCGTTGCGCCAAAATCTTGAGCTATCAATGCTTGCTACAAATACCAGAATTAACCCAAACCCATGGGAGGCTCATTGCCATGTCATGAATCCTGAGGTTAGCGTTGAATGCCTCACTGACAAGGGGGCAGCTCATTGCCAACAAAAGGGTGTTTTGTTAATCATTTCATAATGTCGAAACTTTGAGATATGATGCATTCAACTTAGGGTTTCATTATTTTGCAAAGTTTTCTTAAAGATTCTATATCATGATGGGGATTTGCTGATAAGACAATGCTCGGTTCAGTGGAGTTGAAGATGGATAGTTATTCTTGAGCTCACAGTCTTCTTGATAGTTACCTTTTGAGGCATGAATGACATATCAAAACAGGTGATGTTCTTCTTTTTCTTTGGGTGCATGAAGAAGTTTCTATGGTGCTTGAAGATCTTAAAAATAAAAATGGTGAATCTTTGTTTATTATTTGTTACAATTCTTTGTCTATGAGAAAAAGGGAAAAACTATATAAATCTTGTTGCTCTTTTCGAGCTATGATAGTCTAGTTTTTGAAGTGGTGTTTTTGACTTTATCATGAGTTGGATTATAGTTATAAGTTGAAAACTGTAGTGGTTATCATTTCATACATTACTTATCTTTGAAGTATAGTTAGGGTTTTATGAATAGCTTGCAAATTTTTGGTGCACCCATTGTTAGGGTTTGAAAGATTAACTGTACCCCAGGGTTTCTTGCACGGGTATTGAGGACAGTTTGATGATGCTCTATTTTGGTATGGTTATGAGTTGTTATTTACAGTTTGATAAGGAATTCTTTAGTTCATTAAACAATTTGAACATTATTTTTATCACTGTGGCTAAAGATTTATTGTTAAAAGACTCAAACTATGGTTAAAAATTTTCTTATTTCAAAGGCATTATATAAGGTCGACATGGGTCTATTCGACCATACTACTTTGATAGTTATTTATGTAGTTGAAAACCATCTGAGATAGTTGAAAAAGTTTAGTTACATACACAAATTGTTTCATGAGAGAAAGAAGACCCGATGAAATTGTATAAAAAGGATGTAATGCAAACATCTAATGTAAGTTTGACGATTTGTGTTTATTGTACTATCATTAAGGTTACACCAGAGTGTTAATGAGTTGTTGTATTGATGCTTGAGTCTCAAATAATGAGACAGTCAAGGATTGAATTGTAGAGGAACATAGTAACCCTCTGTATTGATTCAAATTCTATATTGTAATCATGAGACTGTATAAAAGCCAGTGAGGCATCTGTATTTGCTAGTGAAGTACATTTTGAATAAGCTAGTGAGGAATTTTTTGGAGTGGTTTTTCATCCCTAGAGGGTTTTCCACTCGTCAAATCTTTGTGTTATGGTTGCTTGTGATTATGTGGCTCATAATATTCTGTTCATGAGTCCATGTTCATTTTTTTTATGATTTAACTGTTACATATTATTGTTGACAAGATGCTCATTTTGAGGTACAAATGCATGATATTTTGGACACTTATCATAGTCTAATGAAAGTTATGAAACTACCTGTATTGTTTGTCAGTCTTATAGTCATGACTCAACAAATATTAAAATGATGTTCATAAATTGTTTTGATGGCTCATCATAGTTCACCAACAGTTGTCATGTTCTTTCATGTTCTCAAGATTAATGGTTGCCAAAAACAAGTTTGTTTTATAAGACACTGATTCACACCCCCCCTCTCAGTGTCTTTCATACTCCAATAAGTGGTATCAGAGCGAGGTTCCCTATAGAAGTCTAACCGGCTTGGGTAGGTCTTGACAGTGGAGTACTATGGGAAAGTATAGGAGAAATAAAGGAACAAAAGTTGTTAAGCAAAAGGCTGTACAACAAGCTCTAGTCAAACCCAGTGATGAGTTGTTGCATAAATCACCTTTGAAAGTTGACACAAAGTATTATAAAGAAAATGATTTTATTGTTGAGATTGATGATGCAAAAGGAGACCTCTTTGTGGATGAAGATGGACATGAATTTTATGAAGATGACTGTGAAGTGGATATTGAAGGAGAACTTTTATGTGCTCTACAAATGAACAAGTATCTTGAAAAAGAGAACTAGGAATTTAAGGTCCAACTTCAACAAGAGAAGGATTCTTGTTGAAATAAGGGCAAACAACTAAGAGGGGGGTGAATCAGTTGTCTCAAAAACTTTATCTTTTACTGTATCTAAACTTCTTCCACACTTATTAATAGATTAATGATATAACCATGAAAGCATAAATCAACAACACATGAGCAGAAACATACTCAACACATATGACACCAAGATTTTTATGTGGAAACCCAATTAAGGGAAAAACCACGGTGGGGGTTAACCCACAAGATTTATTCTCTATTAAAAAAATAGAAAATTGGAAGGCACTTGCCTTTGGGCGCACTGCCTAGAGCTCACTGCTTAAAGAGGCTCACTGCCTATAGAAACATTCAAAAGTTTAACATAGAAAGATTGAACTCAAAAACATCTTCTTCATGCCAAGATCGGTTCCATTTAAGTGTACAATACTTCTACTCTTCCCCCAAACACTTCTTTACTATCTCCTCATTCTTTACTGCTCTTCCTCTTCTGCTCTTCTTCTTCTCTGCTTTGCCTTTCTTCCTTTCTTAAGATCTTTTCATTTTCACACAAGGATGATTTTCGACAACTCAACCACACATATTTATATGCTTCAACAACCTTGGAATAAGCATCAAGGTCAGCACTACAAACATCAGACTTAATGCAAATCACTATACTATCAGTGAAACATAGTTGGAACCCAAATCTTCCTCGAACAACATGCCACACTTCATAGAACCTCTCTTAGATCATCCGCAACATGCATAAAGCATCTAGTTGGCCAAGACTGGAAAGAACAAAAACACCCAAGGACAAATCTTCAACCACGAGCTCAATCCTCAATGCGGACCACCAACACAATAGGAACTCGATTTAGAGACCACCACAAGTATAATGAAATCAATAGGAACAACTACACCACTTCAGATCACCAGAAACACTTGCACCTTCATCTGAGAATTCAAGAACACCAACTGTCATGACTGTCACACTAGAAAGATTGCTTGTGGACCTCTAAACTGTAGACACCCTAAAATGACTATGTCATCGAATCACTTACATTTCATTGAATCTATCTAATCACCTACATTCAACATTAATTGAATAATCTAATTATTTAATTAATTTCATTAAATTCTTCCAAAACTCCTAAATTTGACATTAATTAAATAAACTCTCTTTATTTAGTTAATTAAAATGAAATTCTTCTATTATTCTTCCAGAATTAAATAATTTCAATTATTTAATTAAATCATTATTCTGTTTCAAATTTCAAATTCACATTAATTAAATAAATCTAATTATTTAATTAATTCATCACAAAAATCCTCTTATCTACAATTAAATAATTTACATTATTTAATTAAATCACTGGTTCTTCTAAATTTAAATAAATCATGCAAATTTATTTAAATTATCTCAATCCTCTAAAAATAAATAAAATCAAATATTTTATTTATAATCTTCTATTCTTCAAAATCATGCACAATCAATTAAATAAATTTATTTATTTAATTTCAATTATCTTTCCAATTTCTCTTAAAATGTTTTGTTAACTCATGTGCACAATCAAACTTATTTTTAGAACTCTAAAAAAGACAAAATTACAAGTTGAGTTATCTATTAAATCAATCTTGTTTTCATCATATCTTAATAAAAATATTCTTATGGATTGACACATGTTGTGTGCACATTCATCATGGTTATTTGATTTATCTCCTCCGTTGATTCTTATGAATTATCTGGACCGTTGATCAATCTCCATTGAAACCTATATAAACCCCCCTCATCTCCTTCACAACCCTCTTCGATCACTTATTTTCAGGCATACTTAACAGCGCTCTGAGCATACATCGCATTGATTAAGCAACTTCATGATCTTTTGACATTGATCTTTGAGCACTTTACTTGCTTGTTGCAAACATGGTTTTGCAACACTTTTGAGCAATCCACATTCATCCAAAGGGAACAATACAAATCTCGGCAAGAGCTTTCATTTGTTATTGATTTATTGATAATGGCTTTTATTTAGATTGGTTCTCTTTATGTTATTAGGTTTTTGATTTGTTAGTTTTAATTTAATCGATTTTCCTCATACACATTTTGGCACGCCCGGTCGGACACATTGGTCTTGATCTAATATCAAATCTGTGGAGTTTTTAAGTTTGATTTCATAGGTTTTTTAATTTTTTTTAGAGAGATCTGAAGATGAATTTTTAAAGGAAGTTTGCTAGCCAAAAATGGACATCACAATCTTTTGACATTGATCTTTGAGCACTTTACTTGCTTGTTGCAAACATGGTTTCACAACACTTTTGAGCAATCCACATTCATCCAAAGGGAACAATACAAATCTCGGCAAGAGCTTTCATTTGTTTTTGATTTATTGATAATAGCTTTTATTTAGATTGGTTCTCTTTATGTTATTAGGTTTTTGATTTGTTAGTTTTAATTTAATTGATTTTCCTCATACACATTTTGGCACGCCCGGTGGGACACATTGGTCTTGATCTAATATCAAATCTGTGGAGTTTTTAAGTTTGATTTCATAGGTTTTTTAATTTTTTTTAGAGAGATCCGAAGATGAATTTTTAAAGGAAGTTTGCTAGCCAAAAATGGACATCATGGTTGCGTTTTAATGTTGTGTCAGTCCTTTTTGCCAATTTTGTTTGCTGTGTTTTCTCTTGCCAAATCAAATCCAATTAGAAACAAAACCAAATCTTTCAAAAATTTGCCTTTTAGAAACATCAGACACTACTTCAACGCCTCTGGTATTACAACAGCTCACCCTTGGTGGTACAGTAGCTCACTTTTGGTCATAGTAGTTCACCTTTGGTATAGTAGTAACTCACCTTTGGTAGCTCAGTCCATCACCTTTGGTATTACAGTAGCACGCTTTTGGTTGCACAGTCCTGCGCCTCTAGTCAAACAGTATAGCGCCTTTGGTCCAGTGAATTGTGCATTAGGATTTTGTCTTTCTCAAAACACAAGTAGAATCCCAACATTACTTTTTGTTCTAGTGTATTCCATGGTAACCACTAGGCTCTAGCAAACTATGAAGTCTAAGCAAGTTGTCCCTAAGAAGCGCAAATCACCTCCTCACACACTGCAATTAGGTCGTCTCAACATTACTCCCAAGGTTACTCCTAGAACACTTGCAGAAATATCTACCAGTTCTCCCAACATGCCGCATCTTGATCAACCAAACAATCCACAAGAGGGTAGAACCCCTTTGGTAAGTACACCTCACTATACCACCGGCTTGCCTCTGGATTTTGTCCCACAAGGTTATACTGCCAATCTAGTCCCATCTCAGGAAGGACGAGTCCCTTTGGTAGGTACACCTCACTATACTACCGGCATGCCTCCAGATTTTGTTCCACAAGGTTATACTGTAGATCTAGCCCCATCTCAAGAAGAGCGACACTTTGAAATAGGTCAATCCTCTCAAGAAGATGGGCAAGATCTTGATGAATTCATACAATACCCTAGAGCCGTGGCCACCTTGACAAAATCCTTAGTGAGAACCAAGATCATTTCTTTCGCTTGCTTGCAGAGCAAGGAGCCAAATTACCTCAAGATTTTGATTTATCCAATCTCAAGGAGACAAACAACACCCTAAGCACCATACAGGCGGTCCAAACCATGTCAACAGTGACCACGGCTTTACCCGAACATGGCTCACAAGGGAAAATGATTGTACAATATAAGAATCCCCTTTATCAAAACCCAACAGGAAAGAGGGCTATATCACCACTTCTGACTCCTATGGAGATCTACAAAAATCAACAAGAAACTCTCCAACGTCAAGCGGAGCTATCTAAGCAAGCCACCTTAGCTCGATCAAATATACAACAAACTCCTAAAGTGTCCACACCAATCGCAAGTGGAATTTTGGTTACCCCATCGCGAATAGGTTTCCCACCAAATTACAATCTGGGGGACAACTATGTATCCATGCAACAAGGGTCTCAACAAATACCACCTCCTATATCATCAAACCTTCATGTCTCTAAACCAACTAGAGTCATGCAATCCCAACCACAACATTCTTCTATGCTCATCATCAATCAACCTCAACCATCGCATAACACTTCTACCTATGTCCCTCCACTACATTCATCATCGCTAAATTTCTTTCACACATTGCCTAGCCACCCTCAACATTCCCAAAACCTAACTTCCCAAAGCTATGCTCTACAATCACAACCTAACCCAATGAACTTTAGCTTTCCTCCACCAAATTCTTTCCTTCAACCATCACAAAGCCAACATTCTTACCTAGCGCCACCCCCACCTCAAAGCATCCAATTTCAACCCAATCTCAACCCAATGTAGAATGCGTACGACCCCAACCAATCCTATGACCCTTATAACACCAATACGAATGGCTTACACTACAATCTGCCATATGGGCAACAACAACCACTTCTACGACAACAGGAGATGTTTGCAACCCCTCCCACAACAATGGAGCTAAAAATTGTGGAAATTCAACAACCGCTATCTGATCTTACGTTTGGCCACACCAAGAAGACCTTCTCATTAGAGGAAGTGTGTCCTTATCCTTTTGATCGGTCATTACCCATGATCCCTTTTCCTCAAAATTTCACTATTCCTAAGTTTGATAAATACAAAGGAAAAGGTGACCCAAAAGACCATCTTAGGGAATTCTATCTTGCTTGCTTCAAGGTCTCACATAACGACACATATCTTATGCTTCTCTTTCCTCACAGTTTTGGAGGTCAAGCTATAGAATGGTTCTCACACTTACCCACGGGAATCAAGTCTTTTAACGAGCTAGCAGAGAAATTTGCCACCCATTTCTCCTACAACACAGAGCACGAGATCTCCATGACTGATCTATGCAACAACAAACAGAAAAATGGAGAAACTTTCATTTCTTTCCTTCAACAATGGAGATAAATGGCTAGCAAATTCCCTTTCAAGATACTCAAAAAATAGCTTGTTAGCATATTTGTGCAGAACCTCAACCAGGAGTTAGGTTTTCATTTGCAAATTCTTAGTGCTACAACCTTCGATGAAATTACGTACAAGGGAATCAACATTGAAAAGGCCTTCATTGCTAAGGGTGTGGTCAAAATCTTCAAAGAAACTAAAGACAATGCTCCTCAACACCAAACAAGCGATAAACCCAAATATTGGAACAAAAACAAAAATGTGGTCAATGATGGGGTAGTCGATTCTAAACATGTCTAAACATTGCAAACACCGCTCCAGCTTTCTAAACCAAGTCAACCTCAACAACAACAACAACAACAACGACAACAAGAGTAGCCTCAACAAGATTACCCTCCATAGCGTCAATTCACTCCCTTGGGAGAGCCCATAGAGACAGTCTTACAGAAGCTCTTACACAAAGGCCTTGTCACCTTACCTGATGCTCCCCTGTATGGCGAACCTATTTACAAAACTACACAGTACAGAGAAAATGAATACTGTGAATTCCATAGGTGCAAAGGGCACAGAACCGCATCGTGCATGAAACTCAAGCACCTAATCCAAAATCTCATCCAAGGCAACTAAATTACTCTAGAAGATGATCCACTAGCTCAACACATGAACAAAGACCTCCACATGTACAAGGAACCATTTCCTCATCATGGTCCACCTCCTTCATAGGATAAAGGTAAAGGTGTCAACTGTGCTTCCACTTCTTTTGACTCCATTGTGGGTTGTTTTGAAGAGAGTCAAGTATCTACCCTCACAATCAAAGGCAAATCTACGAATTGTGTTGTTACAACTCGTCGTGGTCGTGTGACCATTCGTGGTCCTACATCCAGTCTCCTAGCTCAATCTGATTATAATCTTGTCAAACATCTAGGGAAAATGCCAGCACAGATCTCTATCTTAGACCTCCCATGGTCATCACTTGCACATAGAGTCGTGCTAGAAAAAGCCCTCCAAGAGTCGTTGGTTCCTAACAATATAGCGGTCATGGATTTTTGAGCTATAGTAGGTAACATTGTCTCTCCCTACAATGTGGTCTTCTCTAAAAAAGACCTCCCATCCCATGATCTATGTCACAATGATGCCCTTCATATTGAGGTTCTCATCCATAAGCGCAAAATCAAACGCATACTCATAGATGGTGGTGCTGGTCTCAACATCTGTTCTTTAAAATTACTTAAGCAATTGGGATACTCTGAGGATCATGTCAACACTAATCAAAGTATTACAATCAAGGGATATGATGATGCTGAATGCTGTTTAGAAGGTGTTATCCACTTGCCTATACAATTGGGCCTCGTCATGCTTGAAACCAGGTGCCAAGTCCTTGATATTGAGCTACCCTACAACATTATCCTAGGCCGCCCATGGATCCATGTAATGAAAGATGTTCCCTCCATGTACCATCAGTCTCTCAAATTCCCATTCAATGGTACAAAGATCACTATCCTAGGAGACCCTAATCATTTTGAATTATGTCGTGTCTTGCAAGGCAGTTATAAGAATTGCAACCAAGTGCCTCAAAATGAAAAAGCCCTTGAATCCCCACTATATGTCCATCCTAAAAATCTAACAGAAGCCTCTACAAGTGAACCTAATCCTCTTCCTAAAATCAAAACTCACATCTGTGATATAAGCTTTGGAACCTATGATATCTCAAAATCTTGTTGTGTAGGGTGGATGCCTTTGTCTCTTAAATCTTATGGCCAATCACCCATTGCCAAAGCAACTAAAAAAGCAGCTATTCCTCCCCCAGCATTTATAACCCAATTCCAATAGGGAAAATTATTGGAAGAGGAAACTATTGAGGACATTTCTTCTTGGCTCTATAAGGAGAAAGAACCAGTCACAATACCAATCAAGCAATATGGCAATGGCTTAAGGATAGTAAAAAACATGGGCTATAACAGCAAAGGTGGCCTTGGGAAATATAATCAAGGAACAATGGAGCCCATTATTGTGACGAAGAAACTAGAGAAGAAGGGGTTAGGATTTGGTAGGAAGGTACCACGCGCCTTGGACACTGAGGGTATCCTCAACAAGGTGGCTGAAACTTCTATCGTAGATTTGACATCTAATGAAGATACCATTGATGACTCTCCCCTCAACCTATTTACAAAATCCTCTGTATTTATGCTATCCTCCGTATCCCTAATATCCACCACAAACACCCAGAAAGTAACACTTGTGTACCCTGAACTTATTGATTGGGACCAACAAGGGTCCCCCGTTATAGATGTATTTCAGAATGATGAAGCTTTAGCTGAGTTCATGGGACTTCGGGATGGTATCCCTCTTGGCGACCATAAAGCAGGTTTTGTAATGGAACTAGAGCCAACAACTTATTTTGGTGAGAATGCCAAATCCTCTAGTCGCAAAAGTAAAAATAAAGAAAGATCTCTAGGTGAAAACCACACTGTGGAACCTCCTGATCACAAAATAGTAAAAACAAAGGACGTATCCAAAGCTGAAAACCCAACTATGGCATCAGAGGATGGAGGATTTGACCTTCCCCTACCATCTAAGTATTAAGAGAAGTTAGCTCTCCTAGTGGAAGATTCTATAGAGATAAACCTTAGCACAAAACAAAATCCAAAGACCACATTCCTTGCCGCATCATTATCAAAAACAAAGCATAGGAATCTTAACAAATTCTTCTTACAAAGAACCATCAACTTTGTGTGGACCTATGCTGATATGCCAGGGCTAGACCCTAAGCTAGTAGTTCATTATCTCACAGTTGATCCAAAAGTGAAACCAGTTAAGCAAAAGTTGAGAAAGATGCACCCACAGATAGCTCTCTTGGTAAAAGTGGAAATACAGAAGCTGTTAGATGCAAAGTTCATCTGGCCTATTGACTATTTAGATTAGGTCTCAAACATTGTACCTATGTCTAAACCCAATGGGCGCATCCGCATGTGTAATGATTTTAGAGATCTTAACAAAGCATGTACCAAAGATGACTTTCCATTACCAAACATTGATATTATAGTAGACTTGACAGCAGGTCATGAAATGCTTTCACTCATGGATGGATTCTCAGGCTACAATTAGATAAGGATAGCAGAAGAAGATCAACATAAAACAACCTTTACTTGTCCTTGGGTAACTATTGTTGGTGTGTCATGCCATTTGGTCTAAAGAATGTAGGGGCAACCTATTAGAGGGCAATGACAGTGATATTCCATGACCTCTTTCATCATATTATGGAGGACTATGTGGATGACATACTAGCTAAATCTTCTAGGGTAGATCACATACAAGTTCTAGGACATATCTTTGACAGGCTCAAAAAATACCAAGTACACCTCAATCCAAAGAAGTGTGTCTTTGGTGTAACATCAGGGAAGCTATTGGGATACATTGTATCTCACAGAGGTATCAAAGTAGACCCCACGAAAGTCAAAGCTATAGTGGAGATGCCTCCACCAAAGAACCTCAAAGCATTAAGGAGCCTTCAGGGAAGTTTACAGTCCATTTAGCATTTGATCTCACAGCTAGTAGATAAATGTCAACCATTTCAACACTTACTCCGAAAGGATGTCTCATTCCGATGGGATAATAAGTGTCAAGCAACATTTGATTAGCTCAAAGAATATCTAGCTACACCTCCTGTATTAGTTCCACCGGTTGTTGATAAACCTTTGATATTATACATCTCAACTACAACTTCGGCCCTAGGGGCCTTGCTAGCACAAAATGATGAGTCAGGAAAAGAGCATGCAATTTATTATATCAATCAAACCTTGGTGGGATATGAGCTCAATTATTCACCGATGGAAAGGGCTTGTTTAGCAGTAGTGTTCATTTCCCAAAAGCTGTGGCATTACATGCTAAACCAACACACAAATCTTATAGCCAAAATTGATCCATTGAAGTATCTACTAGCAAAAGCAGCTCTTACAAGTAGACTAGCTAAATGGGTCATGATCCTTAGCGAGTTTGAAATTGAATACATGGATCGTAAAGCAATCAAATGACAAGCCCTAGTAGATCAACTAGCAGAAGCACCCATGATAGATACACACCCTATGGTAGCAAACTTTCCTAATGAGAATCTCGTCACTCTTTCCAACTCAATAATGTGGAAGTTGTACTTTGATGGTTCCTACACATAGCATGGATTAGGGGCTAGTACTTATTTATCACACCTCAAAATGACTATATTCCTAAGTCATATCGACTTGCATTCCCTTGCACCAACAACATTGCCGAGTATGAAGCACTCCTCATAGGTCTCAATACAACAATTTAATGGGACATCACAGAATTATAGGTATATGGAGACTCACAACTAGTCATTTGACAAGTTACTGATGAGTACCAAACAAAGGATGAAAAGTTGGTCCCCTACAAGCAACTAATGGATGCCTACATACCACACTTTTCTAGCATCACATTTAAGCAAATTCCAAGAGAGCATAACAAGGTTGTATATTCCATGGCTTCTGTAGGGTCACTTATCAACATGCCTGCAAATACATAGACATGTGAATTCTTGATTGAGCAATTGTTGATACCAGTTGTCGATGTCCCAGTTACTGGAATCATCTGGGAACTTGTTGGTCCCAATTCCCCATGGTATGAAGATATCTATGAATACCTTAAAATAGTACCTTTCCCTCTAACCTTTCATCCACCCAACACAAAACCTTTATCTGACGATCCTCCCGTTACACCATTCTGGGTGATACACTATATTGCCAGAGTCTCGATGGTATCCTCTTACGATGTCTTAATGCGAAATAAGCCGAAGCTACCTTACAAGACATACATGAAGGTGTCTGTGGTGCACATTCTATCGGTCCTAATCTCGCTAAGAAGATACTCATAACATGTTACTACTGGCCTACAATAGAATAAGATGCTACACAATTTGCTAAGAAGTGTCTAAAATGCCAGCAGCATGGAGATTTGATTCACGCACCAGCGCATGAATTACAACCTATGACAACTCCATAGCCTTTTTCTCAATGGGGTCTCAACCTCATAGGATAAATCCACCCATCCTCATCCAATGGTCATAAATTCATCATTACTGCCACGGAGTACTTCATGAAGTGGGTTGAAGCCATTCCCATGACCTATATCACCTGTAAGCAAATAGCCAAGTTTATCCTAAACTACCTCATTTGCTGGTATGGTATTCCCCAAGCCATTGTCATTGATAATGGGAGACCATTTAAGAATTAAGATGTCCATGCCTTGTGCACACAATACAATATCTAGCATCACTTTTTAACTCCCTACTATCTACAGAGTAACGACCAAGCTGAGGCTTCCAATAAAACCATTCTCAAGATCCTCAAGAAAACAATCAATGAAGCTGGTCATGATTGGCACTTACAACTCAATCCCACCCTATGGGCCTACTGCACTAGTATTAGAACACCAACTAGTGCCACACCGTATGCCTTAGTTTATGGCTCTGAAGCCATCCTACCTATAGAGGTCGAGATCCCATCCCTTAGAGTATCCATGCAGGACCTGATCGGTGGAGAGGAGTACCACACTTCTAGATTAGCTGAGCTAGAATTACTAGATGAAAGGTGCCTTGCCGCACTTAACCATCTCCATGTCTGTCAAAACTGCCTCTGGCGTAATTACAACAAAAAGATCAAAGAAAGATGGTTTCAAGTTGGTGATCTTGTACTTAAAGAGAATCAGAGAAATCAAGCAGATCGAGAAAGGAAGGGCAAGTTTGAGCCTAACTGGTTAGGACCCTTTATTGTCACAACAGCATATGGATTAGGAGCTTATACTTTAGCTACACCTGATGGCTTTCCTCTAGATGAGCCACTTAACAGTGTCCATCTCAAGAAGTTTTATGCCTAATCCTCAGAGTATTCTAAAAAAAAAAAAAGCAAAAAAAAACACAAACAAAAACAAAAAAAAATTTGTCCTATGGTGAAAACCTGGTAAACAGGTGCCTTGGATAAGTACCATAGTGAAAACCTGGCAGACAGGCGCTATGTGTAGAGTTAGCACCATCGTCTATCAAGTCTTGTTCATTTCTTGTTGTCACAACACATGTCATCCATCCATAATAAAATCATTGACCTTGTTTACATCTCCATCTCCCTATCTAGTATAGCTTGGAAATTTGTCAATGTCCATCGTTGTCATCCCACGCCTTGATCTGTGTCAGTAGTCATCACTGTCTTGTCCTAGGTCAAGCTTTCTATGTCTTCTTCGTCAGACACCTATGAAGTTTCCTCTACTAGAATGGGGGCAATTCTTTCCTTAACCTAGGTCTAGGAATGGATCCTTGTTCGTGTTTCGCAAAGAGCTTCAATCTTTTCTCCTTTCCGCAGGTAACACCCTTTAATGGACACATCGCTCCTACGATAAGGCTGTTATCTTTTCAACACTTTTCCTACATCATCACATCAACCAGAACTACATATTATCATCTTCTCAGTCTTAAAGTACCTTGATCCCATGGATATGGGTATGTAGGTAGTTTGGAATACGAAGGAAGTATCTAGTACTCAGGTACATAAGATCTCCCCCTTTCACCTTGACCCATTCATCACTCTAACCAGAACTACATATTATCATCTTTCATCTTTCCTCGTAATGTGCCTTGATCCCATGGATACAGGGTATGTAGGCAGTCTGGAATACGAAGGAAGTATCCAGTACTCAGGCACATATGATTCATCATTCTTCACCCATCTCAATCCATTTACATGTCACCTTTCTAGTCTTCCATTTATCAAAATCTGTTCGCCTCGACTTGACTAACTCAAGCAGCAAAACAACAAGCTAGTGCATCCTTTCCAAACAAAAGTACTTAACAAACCTTAAGAAAAGCATATTTCTTCCAGAGTCATCTACTGCTCTGCATATCGATTGCCAACATCAACTAATTCTAGCTTTACCAAAGCACCAAATCCACAGGCTTGTCTTCTGTAGAATGTTGCATTGTCGAGACCAACACACGCGTCTCCTGCAATATGTAGCATCTCTTGCAGCAAGGCATTGTCTTTTTAGGTAGATAGCCCCCTTTAACGGACACATAGCTCCTACGATAAGGCTGTTATCTTTCCAATCCAATCTATCATGAGCAACCTCTTTGGCAAGAGAATATCTTGGCTGTATGTTTACTTTGTAAGTCAGTTAATTTGCTTTATGGTTTATCTTTTTCTCCTCTATCCATTACCTATTCAAGGCTACCTTGATTTATCTATAATCTTGGTATGTTGTGATACAGTATGGATTGGGGGCATGGTCATTGCTTTTTGTGTGCCGTGTTTGAGGAATGATCTTTAGTATCTTTCTTAGTAGCATATTTATCTTGTGTGTGTTACGTCTAGCATCTTGCTTATTAATATTCTTCTTACATTTACATGTATTGAAGTTTATTTTATGCTCAAGACTATGGCTCATGCACATGTACCAACAAGGTCATATTATGTCTAAGGGATCTAAGTTCAAACTGCTTGCTTGCAAAGTCAATGTCCATGCACTCAGATATTACAACACCTTGGTCTTTTATACCTTGGTGGCAAACTATCCACGCGCTATATCAAAAATAAGGATTGCTCTTTATAAACATTTGTGAAACCATTGCAACAAGCTCATCCATTTACACCATCCATTTTTTCCATGGCCTTATATAGTTTTTCGAGCAAGGCTCGATCAACATTCTTTCTCTCATGTTCTCTTCTATCTCCTTTCTTCTATCTATCATCAACCCAACCTCGTTTGTCTCCACCAAAATCTTCTAGTCAAGCGTCAACCTAGTTCTTCTATCGCTTCCCTGTCTTTTTGCTCGAGGGGGCATACGCTGGGGCAACTACCTACACTGGGGTATCAAATTTTTTTTTAGTATCATATCTTCAACAATTAATTTCTTTGACGCAACGCTATAAACTGCATTGCATCAAAGAGGGGCAAAATGTAGACACCCTAAAATGACCGTGTCGTTGAATCACTTGCATTTCATCGAATTTGTCTAATCACCTGCATTCAACATTAATTGAATAATCTAATTATTTAATTAATTTCATTAAATTCTTCCAAAACTCCTAAATTCAACATTAATTAAATAAACTCTCTTTATTTAGTTAATTAAAATGAAATTCTTCTATTATTCTTCCACAATTAAATAATTTCAATTATTTAATTAATTCATCACAAAAATCCTCTTATCTACAATTAAATAATTTACATTATTTAATTAAATCACTGGTTCTTCTAAATTTAAATAAATCATGCAAATTTATTTAAATTATCTCAATCCTCTAAAAATAAATAAAATCAAATATTTTATTTATAATCTTCTATTCTTCAAAATCTTGCACAATCAATTAAATAAATTTATTTATTTAATTTCAATTATCTTTCCAATTCCTCTTAAAATGTCTTGTTAACTCATGTGCACAATCAGTCTTATTTTTAGAACTCTAAAAAAGACAAAATTACAAGTTGAGTTATCTAATCAATCAATCTTGTTTTCATCATATTTTAATAAAAATATCCTTATAGATTGACACATGTTGTGTGCACATTCATCATGGTTATTTGATTTATCTCCTCCGTTGATTCTTTTGAATTATCTGGACTGTTGATCGATCTCCATTGAAACCTATATAAACCCCCCTCATCTCCTTCACAACCCTCTTCGATCACTTATTCTCAGGCATACTTAACAATGCTTTTAGCATACATCGCATTGATTGAGCAACTTCATGATCTTTTGACATTGATCTTTGAGCACTTTACTTGCTTGTTGCAAACATGGTTTCGTAGCACTTTTGAGCAATCCACATTCATCCAAAGGGAACAATACAAATCTCGGTAAGAGCTTTCATTTGTTATTGATTTATTGATAATGGCTTTTATTTAGATTGGTTCTCTTTATGTTATTGGGTTTTGGATTTGTTAGTTTTAATTTAATCAATTTTCCTCATACACACAAACCATGAACCACTTGAGTTGGGGACACACACCAACATCCCAAACACACCTCTAGATCTGCAGATCATAATATTCCAATGCAGATCAATCCGGATCAATTTTCTGTCACTCTGTCACCTCTAAACAACTGCAAAACCTGGTTCTACTCAGATGGCCATAACTTCACAAATTCTTCATGTTGATCCCTCAAATCTTAACTGAAGCAACTTTAGACAATCCTTAACAACACCCTTTGGTCTGCAAACTCTGATCTTCTTCTCACTAGGAATGCAGAGCATTCTACTTCACTGAATTGTACTGTCTTCACTGTCTCTTACAAAGAGATATGTAACTCACTTGTTTCTTCCGGAGAGGCTAATTTTCTCAATATCCTCAACATACAAGTCTTTTAGAATGGGATATAGTTGACACCAATGACAACAAGGATATGTTGACATCAATGACAACATTGATTAGGCACATATTTGCAACAATTCCAAGCTAAGGTACTCTCTAATCTTGCAAAAGTTTCTATTGAATTTGAAGAGGCAAGAAAGTTGAATTTGATTTAAGAAGTGAATTTGATGAATCTGAAAAACACAATATCAGTCTAAAACTAAAGTTGTAGAAGCCAAAAGAATAATAGATATGACTAAATCTGATTTTGAATTAAAAAGAATAGAATGTCTGAAGTTAGAGAAAGAAATAGTCTCTTTGAGAAAGGATTTGGAAGAAGCATCTTCAAAATTGCAAAAGAATATTCAATTTGAAAAGAGTACTGATTGCCTAAATGACATGTTGAGCAAGTAAAGGTATTACATGGATACTACTAGCTTGGGTTATGAGAAAGGAGAATGTTCCAAGACAAGAGATGCTCCTAGGAAGAAGATAGACCTGGCATTTCACTTTGCTACACCTGAGGTTGAATCCAAGAAGAAAGCTAAAGTTAATATTATTGATAACAAATTTTCAAGATTTCCACCTATCAGGTATAATTACTCACAATTCCATGGTTATTTCTATGCATGTAATGTTTATGGTCATAGGGCCAGAGATTGTAAAAGAAATGATTTTGGGTGGAATAAAGAGAAATTTTTTTATGGTTGGTCAAATCAGAACTACAATAATGTTTGTTATAACTAAAATAAAGTTGGCCATTTTGCAAGAAACTATTGGATGCATGCAAGGTATGACTCTCTCAGATCACCTAGAAGAAACTGTACTTCTCTTGATCAAAACTACAATGTTTTGTGTTATAAATGCAATATGTTTGGGCACAAAGTACAATGGTGTAGAGGAAGGATAAAACCAACTGGATGCTACATGTTCAAGAAAAAGCAAGTGAATGTCTTGGGAAAAGAAAACAAATATCCTATATTAGTTTGGAGAATAAAACAAAGTCAAGAAGAAGGAAGTCCTAATCTTGTGCATACTGCACAAGAGATATTCATGAGTGCATAAAGAGTAGCATGAATCAAGGGGGAGTTGATTTGTAATGTATCTTTGAAACCCCTTAAATATTCAACAATAGAGGTTGTCATGAGACTGATATGTTTGGAAGCAATGACTTCAGTATGTTCTTAAGATCTTTGAACAATTTAGTCCATAGCTAGAATGGTGTGTCAATGTTGTTTATAGTCTGGTGTGCATTTGACTTACAAGTGTGCTTCTTCAAGACATTTAGAAACATTATAGTTGTTCATGATTTGCTCATGATTGGCTAGGATGTTGATGTTGAGAGACACAAGTGTTTTGGTCACTTCATGTTAAGGTATATGTCAATAGATTAGTGTATTGCAGTGGATTGGTGCATTGCTTGAAAAACAATAATGATATTCATGCCTCATGATGCTTGTGAATCTTTAGCATGAGTTGTAGAAGATGAATTCTCTATTTGTGTCTTGAATCATACTTTATCTTTTTTAGATAATGTCTTTTTCATTAGATGTTATTTCCTACATCAAGGTCAAATGTTTTTGGTTTAGTGTATTTCATGCTTCAATTAATTTATGATGATTTATTGATACAGTGATGGAACCTTGACACACATCATACTTTATAAGAATATCTTTGTGCTATCAATAAGACCATGGTTTCTTAAACAATGATTGCTTGTGTTGAGAAGATCCTTTATGCTTGGTGGCTTGGTTAATAGAGTTTGAAGAGATGCTTCAACTTTAAAAGATAGATTGTCACCTTTAGGTGTGTCAGTGGAATTTATCAAAAAGGATTGTTCTTGTGATAGTATGTTCAAATAGATCTTTGAAGATGAATGAAAAGATTTTGTTTATATACTGATACAGATAGTTCTTCATCATAGTGATAGACTTATAATAGTTGTTTTTGGCTAGGACAGTTGATTCTGATAGAGGTGGATTAGGCTTTGTTAGTAGAATGCAGGATCATCAATTCAGACTATGATGTTGTCATGCTACTTTTCATGTTCATGTTGTTTCTTTGTGAGAAGTTTGATTGGAGTCAAGTTTAGGGTTGGTAGTGTGTTGAGTTGCTTGTTGCTTGGTTTCAAGAGTTGATGTTGATCATGGTTGGTATAATTTTTTATGTCTTGCTATGATACAGTTGTTTCTTGATGCCTAGGTGTTGTTGGATAGTGAACTTTTTGTTCAGGTTCTCATGCTTGTTCTATTCCTAATAATGGTTGATTGACATTACAATGTTTTCTGTTTCGCATTTCAGTGATAGCATTTTGATACCTGTGGTTTGTAGCAGTGATTTCTTGTTATAATGATAATAGGATAGCTGATATATTAATATGGACATGTTTCATAATATTTTGATTCATATGCTTATAGTGAAGTAAATGTTGAGGTCCTTAAGGTCAATGGAAAGTTGTAGCAGGCTTTGATATCAGGAGGAGCTTCTTAGCATCCTAATGTGACAAATGATAAAAAAACTTCATTCTTTTGTGATCTCTTTTTATGTTGGTACACCATGGATTTACAATGGCAGTTATCATAGCACTTACTTTTTCAGTTTGATGGATATGTTCCTCTATTTCTTCTAGCAGTTCAGCATTTATGCGGACATTGGTTCATGCATAGTTTTATCAGTTTTCTGGCTTTTTTGTTGTTGCTTTGAGAAGGACAGTTGATACATGGGTATAGTGGTATATACATAAGTTATCTTGGTTCTTTGATGTTGTTCTCTTGATGCCTACACTTCTTGCTTCATGTTCATTTCTATTCATGCATTCTAGTTGATTCTTGATGGTGGTGATAGTGATGTTCTACTCAGATGATAGTTCTCTTATCTTTGGCTTTGCTTGGCATCTTTAGCTATTGTGCTTGTTTTGATACATGCTCATTTATATGCTCATTTCTATGGTACTGACAGTGTAGTTGTATTTCAAGCCATTCTAGATGTTTCATGCTCCATTGGATAGTAATGGTATGGTTTATATTCCCTATTTTTGCTTGTCATTTCTTTCTAGAGCATACTGGCTTATGGTTTCTAATTTATCTTTGAGGCAATTACACAATTCTTCCTCCCTTTGTCTTTGATGAAAAAGGGGGAGAGAGAGTTGTGTTTTGCCATCAAGGACAAAGGGGGAGTTTTTTGCCCTCTCAGTTGTTGTCCTTGATGTCAAATACACAAACTCTCAAGTTTGTGGTACAATGACTATTGCATCATGAAAGTTGGCATGACAGAGGTATTTGGGTATTTAGTTTTATATGACAGTGAAGATTCAGGAGTTGAGGGGGAGTTTGTTGCCCTCTCAGTTGTTGTCCTTGATGTCAAATACACAAACTCTCAGGTTTGTGGTATAATGACTATTGCATCATGACAGTTGGCATGGCAGAGGTATTTGGATATTTGGTTTTATATGATAGTGAAGATTCATGAGTTGAAGATGACATCATTACTTCATGTAACAAGATCCATGGATGTGTTATCATTTGTTTCTATTTGGATGTTTATATTGTTTACCATATTAGGATCATGAATATTGGTCAAAGTACTTATTGACAATCACATACTCTCATGGTTCTTGGCATATGAGAGTTGGCAGACATATGATATTTGGAAGACATATGGTATTCATACTCTCATGATGATATTATGATAGTTAGCTGTTGATGTATTCACATGCTATGATTTTCATACTATGGTGATAGTTGATAAATGATGACAGTTGATATGGTATGGTATCCTTGTTGTTACATTCACATGGTTATGGCATATGGTATTCTTGATGTTCCTTGATGCCTTTTTCACATGCTCTACAAATGTATTTGCTCTACATGCTCTACGGGTGCATGTTGGTTATGCTCTACAAGTACAATGCAAGTTCAGTGATCTCTTGTTTGGCATTACAGTGGACTCTCTTGTATCAGTTTCTTTTAATTGGCATTATGATATCATCTGTATCATGAGACAGTGCAAAGTTATTGGTCTCAAGGTCATTATTGCTATGATATTTCATTTATTTATTTAAGAAAAATGCAAGGTTATGCCAATGTCTTAAAGTCTTCATTTACCATATCATTTTTTTATGTGATTAAAGTCACTTGAGGGGCATCATATTGTGTATCATTATTTGTTAAAGCACATTTAGTTGATGCAATTTAAAAATCATTGATAAGCTTAAAGCATTATCAGGCCACTTAAGAAGTTAACCTGATCAGTAGGTTGTCAGCATTCTTATCAAGTCAAAAGGTTATGTTTTTATTATTGGTCACCTGTTCCTTCAAGGGTAAACTGTTGCTCTCGGTGACCATGGCGTATAGGGCAAAAAGGGTGTTTTGTTATTCATTCCATGATGTCAAAACTTTGAGATATGATGCATTCAACTTAGGGTTTCATCATTTTACAAAATTTTCTTCAAGATTCTATTTCATGATGGGGATTATTGATAAGACAATGCTCGGTTCAGTGGAGTTGAAGATGGATAGTTATTCTTGAGCTTAGAGTCTTCTCGACAATTACCTTTTGAGGCATGAATGACATATCAAAAAAGGTGATATTCTTCTTTTTATTTGGGTACATGAAGAAGTTTCTATGGTTCTTGAAGATCTTAAAAATGAATATGGTGAAGCTTTGTTTATTGTTTGTTATAGTTCTCTGTCTATTAGAAAAAGGGAAAAACTATATAAATCTTATTTCTCTTTTTGAGCTATGCCAATCTAGTTTTTGAAGTGGTGTTTTTGACTTTATCATGAGTTGGATTACAATTATAAATTGAATACTATTGTGGTTATCATTTTATACATTACTTATCTTTGAAGAACAGTTAGGGTTTTATGAATGGCTTGCAAATTTTTGATACACCCATTGTTAGGGTTTGAAAGATTGACTCTACCCTAGGGTTTCTTGCATGGGTATTGAGGATAGTTTGATGATGCTCTATTTTGGTATGGTAATGAGTTGTTATTTACAATTTGATAAGTTATTCTTTAGTTCATTAAATAGTTTGAACATTATCTGTTATCGCTGTGGCTAAATATTTATTGTTAAAAGAATCAAACTGTGGTTGAAAAATTTCTTATTTCAAAGGCATTGTATAAGGTCCACATGGGTCTATTCGACCATACTCCTTTGATAGTTATTTATGTAGTTGAAAACTATCTGAGATAGTTGAAGAAGTTCAGTTACATACACAAATTGTTTCATGAGAGAAAGAAGACCCAATGAAATTGTATAAAAAGGATGTAATGTAAACATCTGATGTAAGTTTGATGATCTGTGTTTATTGCACTATCATTAAGGTTATACCAGAGTGTTAATGAGCTGTTGTATTGATGCTTGAGTCTCAAATAATGAGATAGTCAAGGATTGGATTGTAGAGGAATAGAGTAACCCTCTATATTGATTTAAATTCTATATTGTATTAATGAGATTGTATAAAAGCTAGTGAGGCACAAAAAGCTAGTGAGGCACATGTAGCCAGCGAGGCATCTATATTTGCTAGTGAAGTACATTTTGATTAAGCTAGTGAGGCATTTTCTAGAGTGGTTTTTCATCCCTAGAGGGTTTTCCACTTGTCAAATCTTTGTGTTATGGTTTGTTGTAATTATGTGGCTCATAATATTATATTCATGAGTCCATGTTCATTGTTTTATGATTTAACTATTACATATTATTGTTGACAAGATGCTCATTTTGGGGTACAAATGCATGATATTTTGGACACTTATCACAGTCCAATGAAAGTTATAAAACTACCTCTATTGTTTGTTAGTCTTAAAGTCATGACTCAACAAATATTAAAATGATGTTCATAAATTGTTTTGATGGCTCATCACAATTCACCAACAGTTATCGTGTTCTTTCATGTTCTCAAGATTAATGGTTGCCAAAAATAAGTTTGTTTTATAAGACACTGATTCACCCCCCCTCTCGGTGTCTTTCGTACTCCAAAAAATTAGGTCTTGGACTAGGGCACCCTCTCATTAGTCCTCTAGATTCCAATGTGGTGAAATTTCTATGACAACAGAATTGTGTTGTAGACATTCTTTAGAGATCCTGACAGAAATAGGTACACTAGACTAGGGTGCCCGCTCATTAGTCCCTGACCTTTCTGCACATCAAACTTCAAAATCTGGTATGTATTTGATTGTCATTTGATATCTCTATGTGTGATCATTTTTTGTGATTGTTTGTTTGTTTACAATTTTACAAAATTAGGGTTTTGAGCATAATTAGGTTTAATTGAACAACAAATTCACACAATTCCAATTTTCCCATCTATTCCAAGTGACAAGAAATCTATAGTAGAGTTCTCTACTTGGTTGAATGTCCTTAAATGTTGTGGTGAAAGGAGGATTTAACATAAACTCTTGAAATAAACCAAAACCCCATCTTCCTCTTTTTACCACTAAACAATTATAATAAGTCAACCGGTTAAGGTTTCAATACAATTGGTGAATTCACTGTCCAAGAATGCTCACTACATGTGGCTCACTGCCAAAGGACTCACTGTCTTGAGAGAAAGAGATAGAAGTGGCTCACTACCAGAATTGAACTATTATAGTTGCATCTAACATAAGCAAGGGGTACAGTTACAATGAAGCTCAAAGTACTAAAACAATATTCACCACATTGTTCTGAAATACTAGACTCCACTGCTCTGCATTCATTTAATTTGCATCCAAAAGTACTTATCACATCACACAGATCACATTTCTATATGTTGTACATCAAAACATTGAAAACAATCCTTCATATATATCCGCTTCTTTCACAACATCAATTAGGTCGGCCTAATTGGATGTAATGTAAAAAACATGCCATATAGAACTTGTAGGCCCCAAACCTTCACACACACGCTTCGCACCAAGATTCAAACTTTGAGATAGGTCAGCATGGACTTAAAATAGCTCCCACTTAACTCCACAAAGTATATTTACCCATGCACAACATCAACACCTTCAGGTCGGCTCCACTTGCAAGATAACAACATTATGAACTATCTGTTATTTCACAAATTGGTATGCAGATCTCCAAACCACCTAAAACCTAGAATATACATGCTTCAGACATTCATAACCTTATCCTCAAGTCTACATAGCAAACCCTTTACTTGTAGTAAACTACGGAGTGTCTCAATGTGTCACCGGTACTGACAAAACACTATCAATATAAAGTGCGATACTCTGTCACCTTTAACTTTTATTCTAGAGGGATTTAGGACTTGAAACATTAGATTTGGACTCTCTAAATATACACTATAAACACCATACAACCACAAAGAAAAGTATTTCATGCCAAAGGAAAACAGATCTATTTACTTACATACTCTGTATCAGAGACCACTGTACTCTATTAGGCCAGACTTCTGTTGTTCAAATCTTTCACACTGAAGATCATTAGTAAACAAAATTCTAGATTTAGATGTACCCAATGACCAAAAAAGAATATGCTAGAACTGCAGAGCAAGATCTTCAATAGTGGACTAATGTACACAAAATTATCAGACCTATGTAGCCTAGTTTTACCAGACAGACACTTAGCCAAATTCCATAACATATCTCCTTACTAGATCAAATCTTCTTACATAGTAGTCTTATATGGAGGATAAAATCATCTTGTAAGGAAGAGGATCAAACCCTCTTGCAAAATTACCAATCAAACGTTCTACACATTCTCTCCATATGTCTTGTTGACACTTTCCAGAACACTCTACCTTTATCCTTTGCTGTCATAGTCTCTATCTCAACTTAAACCTTTGTTGCTATTTTATGGACCACTAAATCTTTACTCTTTGAAGCCAACACTAACAACACTACAGTCGTAGTTTCCATCAACCTTTATTGCCATCAATCTTTATTTCCATCAATGACAACATTGCTTAACGTCATGCTTAATTATCACTTTCTTCACCATCATGCTTATATTGCCAACATTATTGAAAGTAGAGGATTTTATTTTGATAGGCAGGAAATGTGCCATTTTGGGTAATCTCTCTACCACTACAAAGATAGAATCATAACCTTTTCATGTTTGAGGTAGCCCAGTGATAAAGTCCATACTAATTGACTCCTATTTCCAATTTGGAATAGATAAGGGTTGTAAGAGACCAGGGGGTTTACATTGTTTTACTTTTACTTTTTGGCAAGTTAAACATTGTTGGACATAGGTATAGATCTCAAACTTCATTTGAGGCCAAAAGTGATTTATCTTGATTGAGAGATAATTTTGTTAGAATCTAGGTTGTATTTCTATGGGTATATCATGAGAATCCTTCATAATTTGTTGTTTAAGGTTAGGTAGATTAGGAATACATAATCTTCCTATATAATAAAGGAGGCCATTACTACCTAGAAAATAATATTCAAGTCATAGCTCAATATTTCAGGATTTAACTGTGTGCAAGTTTTTTCCTCAACGTTTCGGATCACACTCTGTGATCCATCATCAGGAGAAATAGCAAGAGAAGAGAAATAGAATGAGTGAGTTTGCAGACCATGACAAATAAATAAAGGAAAGAATAGTGCAGGAACCAATAGACCACAAGGAGAAGAGAAAATTAAAACACAATACTACTCCAACATATAAATACCCAAGCTCAAAAACACCCAAACACTTAAAAAATAGAATTGTGACAAAAGATAAACAACAAAGAAACAAAATAAAGAAAAGGAAACATAACATATAATAGAAAAAATAACAACAATGATAAAAAGGTCAGTGAGAAAGAACATCATGGTAATAAGAAAAGGGAAAAAGACATGGAATAAATAAAAGTGTAAGGTTAGAATGGAATCAAAACATCAAAAACCTAAAAGAAGGGGATATATATATATGCACAAAAAGGTGGACATTATATATATATATATATATATAACACTATATAAGTATAAATATCAAAAAGGAGGAAATCTATAAATAGGAATATATATATATATATATATATGTAACAAATAGAACGAGCTCAATACATAAATGTATACAAAAAAATATAATAGAACTAAGAGAGTCACTAATTAAAGAACAAAGAGATAAAAAGACAAGAAAATATGTATATGTGAATATATATCTATATATATGTATCTATTTATATCTCTGAACAGATAGGTATGTACATGCTAGAAGGAGAGAAAGAAGGACAAGGTTAATAACGGTTAGTCCAGCCAACAAAGACCACCTAAAAGAGAAAGGAGGAAGAAAGAGAGGAACTAAAAACATGCCCAAATAGGCCAGCAACCGAAGAAGACCAAGAGCAAGCCGGGATGAGTGAAAAGGGAGACAATGGAGGAACCAAGACACTAGGGGTAGGAAGGTGAGATGGGAGGTGCAGAACAGACAAAAAAGGAAGAAGCCCCCAAGATGGGAAACTAGGGGTAGAGGAGCAAAGAGGGATAGAGAAGAAGACACAAAGGATCCCTGGGGGAGGAGACAGAGAGAGAGGAAAGGGAGGAACAAAATGGAAATGAGGGGGAAGAAGTGGGAGGGGGAAGGGAAAGGTAAAAATGGGGGAAAAAATGGAAGACAAAGAGAAGATAGAGGAAGGGAAAGGGATCAGGAGAGAGAGTGAGAGCAGTTTCTAATGCAGGTTAGCAAGGGGTTCCAAAAGAAACTTAAACTCCATCCATCGTCATGATTGAGATTGGATGGGTGGTTGTTAATCTCTATGGCCTCTTTAAGTTTCTTCTTGAAGCAGTTGTCTTCACTAACAACAATTTGAGTGTCTTCTAAGCAAATGTGGTGTTTGGTTAAGGTTGAGTGTTTAGAAAGGGAAAATTTTTGGAGTCATTCATATCTAATGTCCGCACTATGCTCTTTGATCTTGTGCTAAAGGAATGACCCGTCTCACCAATGTAGGGGGTGCCGCAGGAACAAACAATCTTGTAGACTCCAGAGTTGAGAAGAAGGTCTCTAGAGTCTTTAGGTGAGGGAATGTGACTTATAAGAGTAGAGATGGGTTTGAAGGTACATTGGAGGCCCTTTTGAAGGAGAATCTTAGAAATTTTGTTAGAGAGGCCTTCAATGGACATTAGGGGATTGATTTTGGAAACCTTGTAAATTGGTTGGAAATAATCATTGATAGGTAGCTTGGATTTGATATCTTTTTCAAATTGGTTTCTCTCTAAGGTTAATGCATTAACACATAAACATTTTTGACTTAATGCATTTGCCACTACATTTTCCTTTCATGGAACATAATGAATAGTGAAATCATATTTGGTTAAGAGTTCCATCCATCTTCTTTGTCTCATTTTAAGTTGAGGTTGAGTAAAAATATGTTGTAGACTATGATGGTCAGTTTTTAATATAATTTTGTTTCCTAACAAATAATGGTGCAAGACCTTTAAAGCATGGATAATGCCTAATAATTCAAGATCATGAATAGGGTAATTTATTTTAGTGGGTAGGAACTTTCTTGATTCATAACATACTACTTGATTATCCTACATTAGAACACTACATATTCCTATACCACATGCATCTGTAACCACAACAAAGGGATTACTAAAATTTGGAATATAAAGAATAGGTGCAGATATTAATAGAGTTTTCAATGTTTCAAAAGCCTTATCACATTTAGTAGTCCATTTATAACTTTGTTCTTTCTTAGTGAAAACGATCAAAGGTGCAAGGATTTTGGAATCGTTTCTAACAAATCGATGACAAAAACTGGATAATCCTAAAACATTTTTGATTTCATGAGCATCTTTGGGAATAGCCCAATCTTGAATTACCTTAATTTTAGTAGGGTCAGGTGAAATACCCTTTTTGTAAACCACATGACCTAAATAAGATACTTCAGATTTAAAGAATTCACATTTGTTGAGTTTGGTATATAGTTTATGTCTTCATAAAGTTTCTTGTACCATCCTAAGATGATGTTCATGATCTTCTTCATTTTTTTGAATATATTAAGATATAATCTATAAAAATAATCATAAATACATCCAAAAATGGATGAAAAACATCATTCATTAAGGTCATTGAAGTTGTAGGTGTATTGGTTAAATCGAAAGGCATTACCACGAATTCATAATGGCTATATCGTGTTCAAAAAGAAGTTTTGGAAATGTTAGATTTATTAATACGAATTTAATGGTATCCTAATCATAAATCAATTTTGTAAAAGCACTTGGCACCATGTAACTGATTTAGTAGATCATCAATTTGGGGTAATGGGTACTTATTTTTTATGGTTAATTTATTAAGTAGTTTGTAATCTATGCATAACCTCATGGTTCCATCTTTCTTTTTGACAAATAATACTGGCACACCCCAAGAAGAGACACTTGGCCTTATTTTTCCCTCCTTAAGTAACTATGTTAATTGAATTTTTAGTTCTATTAATTTAGGATTAGACTAGTGATAGGGAGCTCTGGAGATAGGTTCTACCCTAGGAACTAAATCAATTACATGTTCTACAAATCATTTAGAGGGTAAACTATCTAATTCCTCAAGGAAAACATCTTTGAATTCTTGCACCATAGGTTTACTATTAATGTCTAGTTTAAATTTATCACCTATTTGAAATAGCATAGCACAAAAGACTTTGCAATTTTTCTATCACTATGCATGTCTTACATGGCTGAAATAGTTTTAATGTGGGGAGGTATTTTCTCCCCCTATAAAATGTGACGTGTCCCCATGTTAGAATTTAAGATAACTTGTTTATTTTCACAACCAATAAGGGCATTATTTTTTTCTAACCAACTCATACCTAGAATAGCATCATACTTACCAAGATTCAATACATGGAAATGATCATGGGTTATAAAGTTATCTAATTGAAGTTCTAGATTTTCAATAATTGCACTAGTTTGTTTGACTATCCTACCATCAACCATTTCGATAGCTAAAGTTTCAATCATCTTAGATGCAATATTTAGTTTAGAAACAACTTTAGGAGAGATAAAGTTATGAATCCTACTAGAATCAATAAGAAAAACAATAGGGTGGCCATTTATGGAACCTTTAATTTCAATTGAGGAAGGTTGGCAATGTAATGTACCTATATCAACAATTGCATAATTATTCATGTTGGAAGGAGTAGAGGCATTTAATTATTGTCTTTATATTGTTGCGGTTTGCATGGAAAATCTTGTTTATGATGGTTCTTACCACATGTCTAGCAATGTGGAGGTTTGTGAGGACAATATCATTGAAAGTGATTCTCACCACAGGTCCAACATTGAAGTCCTAATGGAGTAGGTTTGTCTTTTTTGGGGTTGATCATATTTGTAGATTGACAATGAATAATATTTTGATTAGAATGATGCCTACCTTGTTTGAAATCTTTCCTATATGACCCCTCATTATTTCTTTTTCTATTTTCCCTTCTTTATTTTGAAATTTAATTATATGTTTCAAAATTTTCAGCAATTTGTGCAGCTTCATCTACTGAACTTGGCTTACCACACCATACATGAGCTTGGTATTCATGTCTTAAACCATTAATAAATTGAACTAGTTGATCATGTCCTTCAATGAATTGTACAAACATATTGAGCCTTTCAAAGTTTTGTTTGTATTCATTTATAGTTTGAAGTTTTTGTTCTAACTCAAAGAATTCATTCCTCTTTTCTTGTATAAAATAATCGAAAAGTTATTTTTGTTGAAATAACTATTTAAATTGTGACCATTTTACTTTGTTGACTCATAGTTTCAAGGATCTAATAGTATCTTGCCACCAATTCAAAGTGCTATGTTTGAATTGGTAGGTGGTGATTCGAGTTCTACCATAGCTACTAGTGTCTTAAAGATTGAAATATATTTCTAAGTTGGTCAAACATTGTTCTACTTCCTCTCCTATACTAGTATTACCACTATATTTGGGTAACTTAATTTTGCAAGAAAAATTGTTTAATTCTCGTTGTGTTCATTTGCTTGTATTGTCTTTCGAGGATTCCAATTCGGAAGTGTCAAAACTATTATTATTAGGAGTCAAATTTTCATCAGATGATCCTTGTCATTTTCTAACACTCTTTGATTTGCATTTGTTTGTTCTCCTATCCTGATGCCTTGTTGATTTTGAATTATTGTTGCTTTTTGATACTTCTACTTTTGTTTGTCTTTTCTGTTCTTTAGTCTCCTACCTCAGTTGTTGTACTTGAACAACTAGTTGGACAATTTTATTCATTAAATATTGATTGTTTTTTCTAATGCCTCGTATTCTTTTTGGACACTTTCTGATACCATCATTTTAGGTCAATCTATATTTAACCAAAGGAATTCAATTAGAATGTGATCAATGTTGAGTTGTTCCTTATGTACTCCTATTTAAACAAGCAATTGTTTTGATCAATTTTCACTAAAAAATGTGTAAAACCTTTGTGATGTTATAATTTTCTATTTTAAGGGACTTATTCAATAAGGATTACTAGTTTTTATTTTGTTATTATAAGTTTAAAGCACAAAGTAATGTGTAGGCTAGTGGTAAGATTTTTACCTGGAGTACGTGAGAGGTCTCAATTTCACTTCTTGGAAAGATGTTTTTCTGTAGGAATTTACACTTACCCTTTCATTGGTTTTACCTATAGGTACACCTAAATTTTTTACCTTGTGCGCCTTTATCCCCTATTTACCCTATTACACCTCATGAAGGATTTTGCAACAATATATCTTTCAAGTATTTAATTACTCCTTTTATTCTTAGGGAAATTTGCAAGTAATTTTATTTTATGGTGGATTTAGGTTGTACTAATAAGAAAAATTGGTTTAGGGTTTTGCAGATTTAAGGATTTTCTAGTGCAAGGTTAGAATCAAGATTCTTCCATTGGTTACAAGGCTAATCTATGCATGAGTGACTTGTTCCCTTGAAGCTATGTCAAATTTCCTTTTTTTTCCTCACTATCCCACTGCAAATTTTTATTTCGAAGTGGTACGTTGGGATGAAACAATTTACTTATTAATTATGAAGTTTTTGTTCTTGAGGAGTGTACATGGTGTTAGATTTAGGACATACAACTGAGAGGGGGGGTGAATCAGTTGTCCAAAACTTTCTTCCAATTAAACACTTAAGTCCACTTTGTGATTCAGTAGCATAATAATAAATCAATCATGAAACATAATGCATTAGATCAAGAGCAGAAACACATCAACACATAAGACACCAAGATTTTGACGTGGAAAACCTGGTTAAGGGAAAAACCATGGGGTGATTAACCCAAGATTGTATTCTCTATTAGAAGAATAGAAAGAACAAAATGGCACATGCCAATTAGGGCTCACTGTTTGAGCACACTACTCACAAGGGGCTCACTGCCTACAAGAGACACACTGTCTACAAAATAATAAGTATCACATACTTGAACTAGAGAATAGCATCTTCACCATGCTTGAGTCAGTTCCATTTAAGCCCAATACTTCTGCTCTGCTTTTCGCTCTTCTCTTTGCTACCACACTCTCATATCCACAAGACACACTTTGAAATGACTTTACAACTTCTTATTTATACAAGACATCAACTTAGGAATAATCATCTAAGTCTAAAAACATCTATAAGAACATCCGCAAGATGTGTAATTCATCCGATCGGCCAAACTTAGGAAGAACACTATCATCCAAAAGTTATTCTTCAATTGCGAGCTTAAACTCTAATGCAAACCACCAACACAAACTAGACACAATCCAAGGACCTCCACAAGCTTTCCTGAATCACCAAGAACATCCATACTTCATCTGCTTACTGAAATCCTTCTCTCCTTCATCTGAAACCTCAAGAACACACTCTGTCATTACTGTCATAATGGAATAGATGCTTACGGACCTCCAGATCATGAACAAATCAAGTTGTTACTTCACATGGACTTCCTAAACACTCCATCAAATTCACAGAATAGGATATTTCATTTCTAGATCTCACCAGACTTATCTGTGTCACACTGTCACCTCTAAACACCTGTCGGAACCGGTTTTACTTGAGTAGCCACAAATTCTTTAGATCTTCATACGGACCTCTAAAATATTTACTGGATCACCTTAAGACACATATCTACAAACTCTTTGAACCATATCCTCTGATAGGCATCTTATCTTAGATCTTTACCTTACTTTCTTCACTGTTCTTCTCTGTTTCTGATATGACTAATTTTTTCGATATCCTTAGCACATAGCTCATCCAATCCTTATCATCAATGCAACATGAGTATGTTGACATCAATGACAACACCGATTAGGCCCATACTTGCAACAATCTCCCCCTTTGTCATTGATGGCAACATATGATGTGAAAAACTATTTTAATCATTAAGACAAGAACTTCTCCTCATTGTCACAACTTCTCTTCCTTTTCTGCTCCCCCTTTGATCAGCAACCACTTGTTTTTCACATGTCTTCTCTTCCCTTTAGACATCAATAGCAAAGGACACATACTTGCAATTCCACCACTTCAGAATCATACCAACTGCTCCCCCTGAGTAGCAACTCCCCATCATCAATCCAAATCAAAAGATATGACTATGATATCCACCAGACTGATGCACATCAGTGCACCTTATTTCATCAATAGATGGGTAATAACCCCTAACTTCTCCCTGAGATACTCAAAAGAGTCCTTGGGTAGAGGTTTTGTAAAGATATCTACAATTTGATCCTTGGAAGGCACAAACTCCAATCTGACTTCATTCTTGTTCACTTGCTCTCTCAAAAAGTGATACTTGATGGATATATGTTTAGTTTTTGAATGCAACATCAGATTCTTAGATATATTTATTGCACTTGAATTATCATAGAAGATTGTGATATGCTCCTCATACTCCAATCTTATGTTTCTTAGCATTTTCTTCATCCACAAAACTTGGGTGCAACTACCTGCTATTGCAATATGTTTTGCTTCTGCAGTGGACAGAGATATTGCCTCTTGTTTCTTGCTCAGCCAAGAAACCAATCTCTTCCCCAAAAAGAATACTCCACCACTAGTACTCTTCCAATCATCCACATCCCCTGCCCAATCCGCATTTGTGTATGCATGAAGAGAGAAATTATGATCTCTAGGATACCACAGACCATACTCAATTGTCCCTTTCAGATACCTAAAAATCCTCTTGATTGCCATGACATGAGATTCTCTAGGATCAGCTTGTAATCTAGCAACAAGACCAACAACATTCATAATATCAAGTCTAGTTTGAGTGAGATACAACAATCCTCCAATCATTGACTTGTACTTTTTCTGATCAGTCTTAGGAGAGTCATCATCTTTGCTCAATTTACATCCAGTTTCCATGGGAGTACTCATTGGTTTTGACTCTTCCATCCCAAATTTCTTCAACAATTCTTTCACATATTTGGTTTGAGAAATGAAGATTCCTTTCTTAGTTTGAATGATTTACAGACCCAAGAAGAAATTCATTTCCCCAAGCATGGACATCTCAAATTCACTTTTCATTTGATTTGCAAATGTTTTGCACATACTATCTCTTCCTCCAAAAATGATATCATCAACAAATACTTCAACAATCAAGATATTTTCATGATCAATTTTGAAGTACAAATTACTGTCAGCAGTACCTTTGCTAAAACCAATCTTCAAAAGATGCTTATCCAATCTTTCATACTAGGCTCTTGGGGCTTGCTTGAGTCCATACATTACTTTCTTCAACTTGCAGACCGTATCACCATGATCAGACAATTGAAATCCATCCAGTTGCTCAATGTATACTTCTTCCAAATCACCATTTAGGAAGGCAGAATTGACATCCATCTGATACACTTTGAAATCCTTAAAGGCAGCAAAAGCAAGAAATAGTTTGATTGCTTCAATTCTTGCAACCAGAGCAAAAGTTTCTTCAAAATCAACTCCTTTTATTTGAGAGTAACCCTTGCAGATCAATCTGGCTTTATTTCTGATTACTTCACCAATTTCATTCAGTTTTATTCTGGAAGACCCATTTGGTTCCAATCACATTCTTTGTTTTAGATCTAGGAACAAGATCCCATGTGTGATTCTTCTCAAATTACATTAGTTCTTCCTCCATTGCCTTAGTCTAGTTTTCATCATTACAAGCTTCATTCACTATCCTAGGTTCAACTTTTGAAATCAAACAATACTCTTCTGAATCTTGAGCAATCCTTATTCTTGTTTGTTCACCTTTGCTTTTATCACCTATAATCTAATCTTCAGAGTGATTCAGTCTTACATACCTAGGAACTTTGGGAGTTTCTTACACTTCTGATTCTTGAACAGGTTCATTCAAACTTATCTCTTCTTCCTGATTTACCAGATCAATTTGAATCTAAATTTTAGAGGGAGCTTGGACTTCTTGAACAAAAACACCATTTTGATCATCTTCATCATATTCATAGAACCTTGAGGGTTTTTCAACTCCTTCATCAACCTTCACATTTGTACTTTCCACAATCTTCCTTAATCTCTTGTTATAACACCAGTATGCTTTGCTTTGAGTAGAATAACCTAAGAATATTCCTTCATCACTTCTAGCATCAAATTTTCCTAGATCTTCATCTCTTTTAATGTAACATTTGCTACCAAAGACTCTGAAATACCTCACAATAGGAGTGATGCCAAACCAAAGTTCATAAGGAGTCTTACCGGTATTGCTTCTAATTTGTACTCGATTGAGAGTATAGACTGCAATGCTGACAACTTCTCTCCAATAGATCTGAGGAACATTTGCTTCCATCATCATGGTCCTAGATGCTTCCTGGATGGTCTGGTTCTTTCTCTCCACTACTCCATTTTGTTGTGGAGTCCTAGGAGCAGACAACTGTCTCTTTATTCCATGTTTCTCATAGAATTCTATGAACTCATTGGATGTGAATTCTCTACCTCTATCAGACCTCAGACATTTTAATTTTAATCCGGTTTCATTCTCTACCATAGCCTTGAATATTTTGAATTTCTCAAGAGCTTCTAATTTTTCTTTTAGAAAAGTAACCCACATCATCTGGGAATGGTCATCAATTAATAACATGATGTATCTATCACCTTGCACACTCCTTGTTCTTGCTGGAACATATAGATCAGTATGAACTAAGTCCAATAATCTGGTAGAAGATTGTTCCTTGATTTTGAATGAGACTCTACTTTGTTTCCCCAACTGACATTCTTTGCACAAACTATTTGTAGGTTTCACCAGTTTTGGAAGATCTCTCACAGCCTGGGTGTTGCTTATCTTGATGATATTATAAAAATTCACATGACACATCCTCCTATGCCATAGCCAACTCTGATCAATTTGCACAAATAGACAACTTTTACCAGTACCAACTAAATGGAATATATTACCTTTTGTTTGAGTACCAGATGCAATCTTTGTTCTGGAACTTTCAAAGATCTTGTATTTTCCATTCTTGAATCAGAGATCATAGCCATTGTCCACCAACTATCCAACACTGAGAAGATTGTGCTTCAATCCTTCAACATACAATACATTACCGGTTTTGTTCTTTCCATCAAAAGAAATAGTTCCCCTACCTCTGATTCTACCAGCAGAATTATCACCAAACTCTACTATTCCTCCTTCATACCTTTCCAAATCTATGAACTTATTTTTGTCTCTTGTCATATGGTGAGAGCATCCACTATCAATGACCCAATCATCCTTTTCTTCAATTTGGGCAGCCATATCTTTTTCTACAACTTTATGATTGACAAATTTAGAGGGCATTAGATCTTCTTCCTTGATGGAAATAAACACCTAGTCACTTCCGGATTTGTTTCCTATTTCTGATTCATCATTTGTTACTCCTTCATTATCATCCTCTTCATGAACATAGTAACAATTCTTTTGGAAACTTGATCTGTTAGGATTTGGTCTTGAAAATCTTTCCGAACACTTTGAGGAAAAATGACCAATCTTATTGTAGTTAAAACACTTAAAAGGCAATTTCCCTTCATACTTACCAGATCCTCTTGGCAGTCTTTTCTTTCTTTTTCTAGGTCTTTTCTTTCTTTTTCATACCATGATAGTTTCCTTGAAGAGTTCTCTCCTAGATCGAACCTTTGTTTACCTTTTATAGAGGCACTAGCTTTGAATGCAGATTCAGTCTTGGGGGGGGTATCTCCAAACTTGGTTAATTCAAATGCAGCCAATTTACCAACTAATTGATCTCTTGTGACACCTGAATGGGCTCTGAATTCTTCAATGCCAGCAACCTTGTATTTATAAGAAGTAGGAAGGGATCTGAGAACTTTGCCAACAATCTCATCTTCATCCAAGACTCCACCAGCACATCTAATGCCACAAACAAGCTCATTTACTCTTGGCATAAAAGTAGTAATATTTTCATCTTCTCTCATCTTCAGTTTTTCAAAATTTCCTTTCAGACTCTATAGCCTTGCACATTTAACATACTTGCCTCCTTCATGCAGAAGTTCTAGTTTTTCCAAAATCTCAAAAGCAGTTTCTAGGTCAACAACATTTGTCAGCTCTGAATCAGACAAGACACTTAGAAGAGCTTCTTTAGTCCGCAGATTGTTTTCAGCATTTGTGATTTCATTTGCACTTTTCGGGCCATTCTGTGGAGGAGTATACTTCATTGAAGCCATGGTCCAGTACTGCATTCCCATACATTGTAAGTGACATTTCATGCGACTTTTCCAAAGATTAAAATTGGTTCCATCAAACTTCAGACTATCCTTCTTGTAGGATGACATCATGGATCTCCTCAAGCGGTTAAGCCTTTTAGAGGAACTTTTCTCTGATACCAATTGTTAGATTTAGGACAGACAACTGAGAGGAGGGGAGGTGAATCAGTTGTCCAAAACATTCTTCCAATTAAACACTTAAGTCCACTTTGTGGTTTAGTAGCATAATAATAAATCAATCATGAAACATAATGCATTAGACCAAGAGCAGAAACACATCAACACATAAGACACCAAGATTTTGACATGGAAAATCTGGTTAAGGGAAAAACCACGGGGTGATTAACCCAAGATTGTATTCTCTATTACAAGAATAGAAAGAAGAAAATGGCACATGCCAATTAGGGCTCACTGCCTGAGCACATTGCTCACAAGAGGTTCACTGCGTACAAGAGATACACTATCTACAAAATAATAAGTATCACATACTTGAACTGGAGAATAGCATCTTCACCATGCTTGATTTAGTTCCATTTAAGCCCAATACTTTTGCTTTGCTTTTTGCTCTTCTCTTTGCTACCACACTCTCATCTCCACAAGACACACTTTGAAATGACTTTATAACTTCTGATTTATACAAGACATTGACTTAGGAATAATCATCTAAGTCAGTAAACATCTATAAGAACATCTGCAAGATGTGTAATTCATCTGGTCAACCAAACTTAGGAAGAACACTATCATCCAAAAGTTATTATTCAATTGCGATCTCAAACTCTAATGCAGACCACTAACATGAACTAGACATGATCCAAGGACCTCCACAAGCTTGCCTAAATCACCAAGAAAATCCATACTTCATCTGCTTACTAAAATCCTTCTCTCCTTCATCCGAAACCTCAAGAACACAGTCTGTCATTACTGTCATAATGGAATAGATTCTTGTGGACCTCCAGACCATGAAAAAATTGAGTTGTTACTTCACACGGACTTCGTAAACACTCCACCAAATCTACAGAATAGGATATTTCATTTCAGGATCTCACCGGACTTATCTATGTCACTCTGTCACCTCTGAACACCTGTTGGAACCAGTTTTACTTAAGCGACCACAACTTCTTCAGATCTTCATGTGGACCTCTGAAATCTTTATTGGATCACCTTAAGACACATATCTACCAACCCTTTGAAATGTATCCTCTGATAGGCATCTTATCTTGGATCTTTACCTTACTGTCTTCACTATTCTTCTCTATTTCTGATATGACTAATTTTCTCAATATCCTCAGCACACAGCTCATCCAATCCTTATCATCAATGCAATAGGAGTATGTTGACATCAATGACAACACCGATTAGGCCCATACTTGCAACACATGGTTGTTCAAGTTTTGTTCATGGGCAATGGTGATGAACACATCTATGTTAGCAGAAAAAATTGGGTTAATAATAACAAGCATTACAATCAAAACCCAATCCTACCACCTTCAAAGAATCTATCTAAATGACACAAATGAAAGAAAAATCAAAGAACAATGTCACCTAGATTGCTTGATTCCTTGTAATGTGGATTGCTTCTCAATAATGAACAACCATAGTTACCATAGCTGCAATGATGATGGCTGATATGCTCAAAGTGCTCAATGAGTGCTCAATATGCATGAGATGATAATCTAGACACTTCCAAGATTGTGTGGGATGATATGAAATGAGGTGAGAGGGTGTATATATAGCTCCCTACTAAGATTAATCAATGGTGGAGATTACGTGGCTATGAGAATGGCTGAGAATAAACAAGAAGCATAGATGAATGTGTACAAGACGTGTCCATAGAGCTAACTTTTATTAAATGATTGTAGTTGGTTTGTTGGTAGTACTAAGATTGATTTTCTTAAAATAGGATGCTTTTCTATTTTAAGGATTGGATGATGTGGATGATTGATTTTAGAACCAATTAAATCATTTTTTTTGTATTTGATTTTGGATAAGACCTATCTTGTACACATAGAAGAATGTGATAAGAGAGGAAATGATAAGATAAAAAATAAATTAAACAAATAAATTCATTTAATTTATTTTTTAAATGATTGAAGAAAAAGCTAAATATAGAATATTAGAGAATGAACATAAATTAAATAAATAAATTTATTTAATTTATAAGGATGATGAAAAGATAAATAAATAAAATATTGATTTTATTTATTTATAAGAGGAATAATGAGATAATTGAATAATTAAAGATTATTTAATTATAGATGAAAATAGAAGAAAATAGATAAAATTAGATGGAATTAATTAAATAAATATAATTTATTTAATTAATTATATAAAGAAGGGCGGGGGCCCTGGCTCGATTGGCTAAGTAATTCCATTGCAGTAAAGATGGTCACGAGGTCTAGTCTCCTCCTGTCCCCGTGGTACCGGAGGGCATGTCGTGCCAGCGTCATCGATCACGTGAAAAAAGTTTACCAGGTACCCAAAAAAAAAAATTTAGAAAGAAGGTGATTTAGAAGAAAATAGATGATTGATTCAAGTGTGCTAGACAAAATTGACATATGAGATGATGAAAATGTGACAAATGAACAAATGATGTGAAGGGTCAATTTTAGGTGTCTATATTTTGCCCCTCTTTGAGACAATGCCCATTAGGATGTTGTTTCAAAGAAAATAAAAGTGATACATGAAGATAAACAAGCTATGCCCTAGTGAAACTGGCAGGTGATGCCCCCTCGAGAGGTAAATCAGGCTATTAGAAAAAGACTGGTTGACTCGTGATAAGATAATAAGACAAAGAATGGAGTAGGTTCAATTGGACACGAAGTAGGGCTCAGGTGGGAGAAATTAGGGATGAAAAAGAAGAATTGGGGTTGGTGGCTTAGAAGAAAAATTAGGGTTTTGGCTCTATAAATAGGCTTAAAGGACTCCTTTCAATGTATTTGTGCTATTTGCCTTGAGAGATCTAGAGCTTTAAGTGTTTAGAGTGCATTAGGACTTACGAGAGTGGCATGATGGTTATTCCACGTGAGGATCATTGAATGAAGAGGGTGAGGACATATGGATGACCATCAGGAGCTCCCACACCAGTATGTATCAAAAACTTGCTCTAAATGCATCATTAATAGGTTCATAGGCATATTTAATTCACATGATTGACCAAAGGCATCTAGGGATAGGGCATGCACATTTGAATGACAGAAAGTCACTTTCGGCATTTTGCATCACATATGAACGCGGGTTCATCGTGTTTGATAGAATAGGTCACATATGGTCAAAAATTAGGATTTAGGATAGTGTCATACGCATTTGGTGAAAAAGATCACCTTTGGTCAGCAGAGACATGCCTTTGGCAGGTTAAGTCGCATTTGAGTGACAGGTCATTATAGTCAATTAGATCACTTATGGTAGATAGAAAGTTGCCTATGGTAAAAAATGTTAGTTTTGGTTAAAATATAGGAAAACTTAGGGTTTGATACAAAATAGGCTCTCATTCATGAATGACACTTAATTGATTGATGTATACAAAGCGCATTACTAGCATTGATGTCGAGGGAGGTGCATCCTACAGACTTGGGACTAGTGAGGTAGCTAGACGTAGAGGAGCACGTGTTCTTAAAAATAGTCAACTTAGAGCATGTTGCACACATCACTCCTATATGAGTACACCTTGCATTGATGACAGTGTTAGTAGAGTGGTGGTATAACTTGAGCACAATTCTTTCCTATTTCTGACTAGTGAGGCTACCATTACATTGGAGGATGTGGTGTATATTGCAGATTCCTATTCATGGTGATCAGGTAGACTATGATCTGGAGCAAGGTCCTGATGCACTCTGATGATTATTTGGGAATCTTCAGATAGGGGTTGAGGATCATGAGATACTGATAGGGATGATGAGGAGACACTATGATAGACTACAAAGGTTAGTGGTGGCAATCATTTGATTCCTGGTACCAGATAGACGATCTCGAGGATTCCTTATAGGATGGGGGATTGTGATGGAGGGATGATTTGAGTATGGCATCAGATATGCATGGGGTATATGTGTATTTGGCTAGTTGTATCACTATCTTCATGACTATTCTTATTTATTTGGCTCGAGTATGTCAGCTAGGGTCACATTGTTGCATGTTTGGGCATATGAGCATATCACTATGATGAGACCAGTTAGATTGAGACAGAGGGCACCAGGACAACCTTATGTACACATTTATGGAGGACTGATGACATATAGGTAGCTTAATGCACCTGTATACTAGCGGTGTACATTAGATGAGCTTGATCAGTTCACATGGAGGCCATGGAAAGACTGTGAGAGTTGTGATGACGATGCAGAGTAGCTATTATATGTGCAACAACCTAGATATCTCTTTGGGTGGAGTATTTATGTTATTGAGTGATATCTCCCAGAGAGAGTGCTTAGATAGTTTGGTTTGCCCCAGGGTGAGCCAGTTGGAGATGCTATTTATGGACAGACATGGCGAGAGATTCTGGCATGGGGGCCAGAGGTTGTTGCGGAGATAACATTGGTGATTTTGAGAGCTTGCAGCCAGTGGTATAGGATTGGATTATATGGCCAGCTGATCCTTGCACTACTCCAGAGTATGACGCTTATTGGTTGATACACAAGCCTACTCAATTGAGCATTCTCAGGGAGGTAGGAGAGGTTGTGGTTCACAAGTTGATTAGGAGGAGAGTGAGGAGACAGAGGCAACCTTTGAGGGTACAACTAGTGCCACAGGGACAGGTTCCTCAGGTACAAGGGTAGCAACAGGGACCAGGACAGGTTCCTAGGTAGATACAGGTTTAGATTCAGGCACCACAACAGTAGGTTGCGGCAGCGAGAGGTGGTAAAGATGGAGGGGATAGAGAGCCTCAGCTGTAGAGACATCTACAGAGGGAGATAGGCTAGAGGATGAGATTGGAGGCATGATACAGATGCCTGGGGGTTGACAGGGATAGAGCCTTAGTAGCTATATGACAAGCTCAGGCTTAGGTACAAGCTTATTAGGCTCAAGCACAGGAATAGCTAGCACCAGAGGATGGAGTTGTGGTGAGGCTTACTGCACAGAGAGATGCATCAGTGTAGAGGGCATAGAGATTGACAGGGGAGTGAGATGTTTCTATAGCTACCTTGGGTACTGATCAGGGAACATTGTTTTTGGCTAGAGAGCTCACTTGGGTATAGGGTGAGTTGGGTACAACTCAGGTAGAGATAGAGTACTATAGAGACTTATACTTCAAAGCATTGCCAGCGGACCACAGACAACCTAGCTTCAGGACTAGGTCTAGAGCATCAGGTTCACAGAGGATGGGGAGATCTGAGCCATCAGTTGCAGGCCCACCCCTACAGGAAGGTGCAAGAGGATCTCAGGGAGTTGGTGGAGATTAGGGTGAGGCTTCCTCAGTGAGTGCCACCCACCCGAGACATTAGGGATAGCCTACTTTTGTACATATTGTATCAGTTTTGTATCATGTTGTATCATTTTGAGGCCTACGAGCTGATATATGTATTTGATGGCTCTTGATAGCCAGATTATATATATCAATTCTTTTTGTAAATGATGAGACACTTGTATATTGACCTAGATGTATATACATATGATGAATTTTGATGGCGATATATGGTGTTATGATTATGGATACATGATGTATGAAGTTTAGTTTTATGGTTATATATTTTTATGGTTTTGATATTGATGTAGGAGCATCCAGTGGTGTAAGGGCAATCTTGCATCACCCAAAAAAAGATGTGTTTCAAAATTGTTGATATTCTTTCCATTTCTTTTCAAAATTTGTGGTTCTAGTTCCATAATCACTTGAATAATGATGTAGAACTTTCAGTTTTTCCAAACTGCTAAAAATATCAACTTGCTATTTTTAGAAAGTTTGTATTTGGGCATGGAATGAAGTGAAAATTTATAGGAAGCTTCATAACTAAAAAATAAGATCTTTGGCGAAGGAATCATGAAAAGATCATTTGCGAGTTGAAAGATATTAAAGTTTCCATTTCCTGAAAAACACCTAAAAATTATTCAAACTCAGGTTTGAGGCACTAAATGGCCCCGTACGGTCTTGAAAATGGCCAAAACCTAGAGAGCACATTTTTAGCATGTAGAGTACTCCATGATCTTTCTAACGCATAAAACGGTTCGTCAATCAGACACTCGGATCAAAAGTTATGGCTCTCGGAAGTTGACCTATTTTTGGAGGGAGATGCAAATTTTGAAATTAGGTTGTTGGCCACAAAGAAGGCTATTAATACCCATTTTTGGGAACCTTGGGCAGTAGTAGAGTTAAGTGGGGAAGCGTAGAGTCAAGAATAGGCGGGAAAATAGAAACCCTAGCTGATTTGGGGTTACAGAAGGTAGATGATTCCAGAGTCTTGCTGTAATGTGTTGCAGCATGTGGAGGGTTGATTCCTCTAATTGTATTTGAGCTTCTGTAATGTAATAAGTTGTCCAAATTAATAAAAGAAAGTTCTATTTTTCTGTGTGTAATTTCTATTGTTTTATATTTTATGATTTACCCCCTTCATCAAGTGGTATCAGAGCTAAGTTCCTGAGTGTGTAGATAGATCACTGACCGTGAGGCATATTGCACCAAGACCTGAGGTTGTGGGTTTTTTGTGGAGATCAAGATGCCTCCATGAAGAAATCATATTGGGAGGAATTCTTTGATAGAAGACAGTTTTAGAGCCCTACAAAGGTAAATCTATGCATTGCAAGAGGAGCTGTGAAGAGGGTTTGATCTGAGAACAAGAGAAGAAAGTGAAGATGAAGCTAAAGAAGAGCTATTTGAGGAAGAACAAGAAGCTGCAGGAGATCTTGCAGAAGTTAGGTTGTTAATGGCCATTTCTAAGATTGGAAAGAGGCCCAGGATTGAAGTTCCTACATATTCTAGAGATTTGAATCTAGAACAGCTTATTGATTGGATCAATGACATGGAGCAGTATTTCGAGTATGAAGATGTGGAAGACCCAGATCGGGTCAAGTTTGCAAAAACAAAATTGAAGAGCCATGCCAATATTTGGTGGAAGGAGGTCTAGTTAGAGAGGAATAGAAGAGGAAAAGGAAAGATCACCAGGTGGGATCGGATGGTGGTGAAACTAAAGAAGTAGTTCATTCCTATGGACTATGAGATGGAGTTATTGAAGAAGCTGCCAGAATTGAAGCAAGGCAACAAGTCTGTTAAGGAGTATACAAAAGAGTTTTTTAAGATTACTATCAGAACTGGTCATGCAGAGGCCAATAAGGAGAAGGTAGCTCGTTACATTAATGGGTTGAGACCAAGAATTCAAGAGGAGCTGAGCCTGCTTAGAATGACCACCATAGAAGATGCATACCATTTTTCCCTGAAGGTGGAAGAGAAGCTGAATAAAAGATTTGACATCAAGCAAAGGGGAAGAGTTCAAGGCAGAAGGACTAGTGGAAGACCCTATGGGGGCCGAAATGAAGATTCAAAGAAAAGTGAAGAAGATAACACCCGTCAAAATCAAAGAGAAGATAATACCTACCGCCCTCATGACTAGAACAATGGAGAGAAAAGAGGAAGAGGAAGAGGCTGACTTGGGAAAGGACCTGGAAGAGGAGGTTTCAGAGGAACCTATTTCTAATTTGGAGAAGGACATCAAGCATACGAGTGTCTGCAACATCAAGGAAGGACAAATAGAAGACCTGAAGGTAATGCACGAGATGCACATGTAGATGAAGATGCATAGTCTGAGTGTTCTGAAGATGCTGAAAGGGGAGAAACCCTAGTTATCAGAAGAACTTTGTTGAATGAGGAGAAAGAACCCAATCAGAGAAAGAGTCTATTCCGCACAAGGTGGAAATGTGAAGGTAAGTGTTGCGATATTATTATCGACAGTGGAAGCACTAACAATCTTGTTTCAGAGGAGATGGTTGATAAGTTGAAGTTGACAAGAAGAAAGCATCCACATCCATATCGGATTGCATGCTTGTAGAAGAACCATAAAGCTTTGGTCAATGAGCAGTGTTTAGTGAAGTTCAAGATTAGGGACTACCATGATGAGGTGCTATGTGATATCATACCAATGGATACATGTAATATGTTATTGGGGAGGCTGTGGCAGTATGATAGGAGTGCTGTCCATGATGGCCGTGCAAACACATATTCCCTAACAAAGGATGGAGTTTGTCATAAGTTGAAGCCCTTAAAGGAGGTGGAAGAAAAGGTATGTAGTACTGCCAGAATTTTCTTGGTAGATGGTAGGAAATTTTTGGAAGTTATGAAGCATGAACATCATTGCTTTGCATTGATTCCTAAGATCAGTCAAGAGAAATGTGAAGATGTACTAACAAAAGTTTCAGATATGTTGGAAGAATTTTAGGACATTGTCTCTGATAATGTACCAGAAGGTTTACCACCAGTGACCAAGATAAGTCATCAAATGGACTTGATACCTAGAGCTAGTTTGCCAAATAAGGAAGCCCACAGAATTACCCTTGCAGAAAGTGAAGAGTTAAACAGACAAGTTCAAGAGTTGTTAAGGAAGGGGCTGATAAGAGAGAGCCTAAGTCCATGTGCAGTACCTGCAATACTAGCACCAAAGAAAGATGGAGAGTGGAGAATGTGTACAGATTCTCGAGCCATCAACAAGATCACGATCAAGTATAGATTTCCATTACCCAGAATGGATGACATAATGGATTGTTTGAGTGGAGCCAAGTACTTCACGAAGATTGATTTGAAGAGTGGGTATCACCATATCCGAATCAAAGAAGGAGATTAATGGAAGATAGCCTTCAAGATAAAGGAGGGTTTGTATGAGTGGTTAGTCATGCCATTTGGGCTAACCAATGCACAGAGCACATTCATGTGGCTCATGAACGAGGTACTGAAAGAATTTTTGGGAAGTTTTGTTATTGTTTATTTAGATGATATTTTGATTTTCAGTAAGACTTGGGATGAGCATATGATGCATATCAGAAGAGTTTTTGAGAAGCTGAGGGAGGAGAAGTTGCTAATTAATCTGAAGAAATGTAGTTTTGCAAAAAAGGATTCGGTATACTTGGGATTTGTTGTCTCAGAGGAAGGTCTTAAGATGGACCCAGAAAAAGTAAGAGATATCATTGAATGGCCTACACCAAGGAGTGCCATAGAGGTATGATCTTTTCATGGTTTGGCAAGTTTTTATAGAAAGTTTATCCAAAATTTTGGTAGCATTTGTGTACCCTTGACTGAGACAATGAGAGGGGATAGAAAAGAGTTTAGATGGACTAAAGGAGTAGACAAAATTTTTGACACATTGAAGCAAAAAGTTATAGAGCAACCTATTTTGGTACTTCTAGATTTCAATAAGGTATTTCAAGTAGATTGTGATGCTAGTGGTAGTGTTATAGGATCTGTTTTGAGTCAAGAAGGTAAGCCCATTGCCTATTTTAGTGAGAAGCTTAATGATGCCAAGAAAAAGTATTATGTCTATGATCAGGAATTTTATGCAATAGTTTAGGCTTTGAAGAAATGGAGACATTATTTGTTGCCAAAAGAGTTTGTTTTATATATTGATCATCAGGCTTTGCAGTATCTTAATAGTCAAGGGAAGTTGAACCAAAGGCACTTAAAATGGGTTGAGTTTTTGCAAAGCTATACTTTTGTTTTGAAGCACAGGAATGGGAAGTCCAATAGAGTTGCAGATGCCTTGAGCAAAAGGCAAAATTTGTTAACAGAAATGAAGATAGAGGTTGTTGGGTTCAATGAGCTCAACAGTTTGTATCCTGAAGATCTAGATTTTGTAGAGGCTTGGAAAGTTTGTCTAGAACCTGTTACTTTGGACAGGACAAAATGGTTGGATTTCATAATCCAAGATGGCATGTTGTTTAAAGGAAGCTAGTTGTGCATTCTGAGGAGTTCCATGAGAGAGAACCTGATTAAGGAGAAGCATAGTGGAGGATTGGCCAGACACTTTGGTTGAGATAAGACCATTGCTATTGTTGGTGAAAATTATTATTGGCCATAGTTGCAGCAGGATGTGAGGAAATTTGTGCAAAGTTGCAGAGTATGTTAGATGGCGAAAGGAGAAAGTCAGAACACGGGTCTATATCAGCCACTACCTGTACCAAAGAAGCCATGGGATGATATTAGTATGGATTTTGTTCTTGGTTTACCAAGGACACAGAGAGGACATGATTCCATTTTTGTGGTGATGGACAGATTCTCAAAGATGGCACATTTTATTCCTTGCAAGAAGACTAATGATGTTGTTCATATTGCTAAATTATTTTTCAGGGAGGTGGTGAGATTACATGATCTACCAAAGAGTATAGTTTCAGATCAAGATACCAAGTTTGTTGGTTATTTCTAGAAGACATTGTGGAAGAAGTTGAAGACGGATTTGAAGTTCAGTTCTGTACACCATCCATAGACTTATGGATAGACCGAAGTGGTGAATAGGAGTTTGGCTAACCTGCTACGATGCTTAGTAGGAGATAAGCCCAAGGGATGGGATTTGATTTTACCATAGGTTAAATTTGCTTACAACAATTCTGTCAATAGGAGTACTAGTAAATCACCATTCCAGATTGAATATGGCAATAGCCCAAGAAATGCTTCTAAGTTAAGAAAGTTGGACAAAGGAGAAAAGACAAGTGCTGAAGCTAAAGACTTTGCAGAACATCTGAAGAATTTGTATGAAGAGGTGAGAAATCACATTAATAAAATGAATATTCAATACAAGGCTAAGGCAAATCAGAAGAGGAGATATAAGGAATTCCAGGTAGGAGATGAAGTCATGGTTCACTTGAGAAAAGAAAGGTTCCCAATTGGAACATACAATAAGCTAGAAATGAAGAAATTTGGACCATGCAGAATTTTGAAGAAACATGATTCAAGAAATGCATATGAGGTAGAGCTGCCAAGTGGGATCAACATTTCCCCTATTTTCAACATTTCTGATTTATCAAAATATCATCAAGGTGGAGCAGAGGATGGACCAACAAAAGAACAGTGGAGTATTCTAGCATCTACTTCAATAGAGGAGATAGAAGAGATCTTGGATAGCCGTGTGGGAAGAAGTTCTCAGAACAGGCCATATGAAGAATATCTAGTGAAATGGAAAGGAAGGCTTGTTGAAGATTCTTCTTAGTTGTCTAAGGCATAGGTTGACCATTTGGGTTTTCCTCGCGCAGACACCTGAGACATGACAGGGTCACTTCTCAAATTACCCTAGGTATCTGATGTAGGAGCATCCAGTGGTGTATGGGCAATCTTGCATCACCCAAAAAAAGATGTATTTCAAAATTGTTGATGTTCTTTCCATTTCTTTTCAAAATTTGTGGTTCTGGTTCCATAATCGCTTGAATAATGATGTAGAACTTTCAGTTTTTCCAAATTGTTAAAAATAGCAACCTGCTATTTTTAGAAAGTTTGCATTTGGGCACAGATTGAAGTGAAAATTTATAGGAAGCTTCATAACTGAAAAATAAGACCTTTTGGCAAAAGAATCATGCAAAGATCACTTGTGAGCTAAAAGATATTAAAGTTTCTATTTCCTAAAAAATGCTTGAAAAATTATTTAAACTCAGGTTTGAGGCACTAAACAGCCCTGTATGGGCCTGAAAATGGCCAGAACTGGTAGAGAGGTTTTTTAGCACATAGAGCACTCCATGAGCTTTCTAACACATAAAACAGTTCGTCAATTGGACACCCAGATCAAAAGTTATGGCTCCCAGAAGTTGACCTATTTTTGGAGGGAGATGTAAATTTTGAAATTAGGTTGTTGGCCGCCAAGAAGGCTATTAATAACCATTTTTGGGAACCCTAGGTAGTAGTAGAGTTAAGGGGGGAAGCGTAGAGTCAAGAATAGGTGGGAAAATAGAAACCCTAGCTAATTTGGAGTTATAGAAGGCAGATGATTCTAGAGTCTTGAGAGAGGAAGCTGTAAGGTGTTGCAGCATGTGGAGGGTTGATTCCTCTAATTATATTTGAGCTTCTGTAATGTAATAAGTTGTCCAAATCAATAAAAGAAAGTTTTATTTTCTATGTGCAATTTTTGTTGTGTATTTTATGATTTACCCCCTTCATCAAATATGCATATGATTTGATATAAATGGTTAGGGATATGACATATATACTTATGTTAATGAAATAGATAATGATCTATGTTATGAATATGATGATATCTTTATAATGATATTTGTCTAACACACTTGTTTGACAGGATGAAGATGATGAAACCGAGGAAAATCAAATTTGATTAGTCCTTGTGGGAGATATAGGTTTTTATTATGGTAAATGAATGAATGGTGAACAATGGATGCAACTTTTGACAATGGTTGCACACAAATTTATAGATTTGCAATCCTTATGTTTGATATAGCATATGGATATTATGCACCAAGGTATAAAGACTAGGGTGACGATGTATCCAATGTATGCAACATAATACAATCTTGTCTACCGTATGAGGTAAAGATGTTGATCCAACATATACAAGATATGAATATTAGCTGTTCTAAGATGGACTTTGACTCCGCAAGCAATGGTTTGAACTTATTTCTACTAAACATAATGATACCTTGTTGATTATATGTATGGGAAAAGTCTTAGCATAGAATAGTCTTAATACATAAGAGACTATTTAGCTTCTCAAATGCAAAAGATATTGATATGCAAACTACTAATCTCAACACATACAAGATACCATTAGGCATAGTAAGAAAATAAGATCATCCCACAAACACAACATACAAAAGCAAATGACCATGCCCTAGTCCATATGTCATCACGACATACCAAGATATAATGAATTAAGGCAACCTCAATTAGGTATTAGAAAGGGACAAAAGATAAATCAAAAGACAACAAAAGACACAACCATCATGTTCTCTTGCCAAAAAAGGGTGCTCTTGGATGGATTGGATAGTGCCTTGTCATGAGGAAAGACATATCTTGTTGAAGGCTAAGATGCTAGATCAATATAGCAAATGTTAGCTAAAGGCATGCAGACAAATGTCTTTGTTTTACCCTTGATTTGATGAGTGCTTGAGCTATTACGACTTGCATGGTTTTCTTTCATCTTGAGTTAGTCAAAGGGAGATGGAAGATGGAAGAATAGAAGAAATGAAATGGGGACAAAAGAATGAATTGTTTGTGCTTGCATAATGGATACTTCCTTTGTATTCCAGATTGCCTACATACCCTGTATCCATGGGATCAAAGCACAGTACAATGATGATGAGACATGATAATATGTAGTTCTAGGTGTATATTGATGATGTGGGAGATAGATGATAGAAGAAATGAGAAATGGAAGAAAGAAGATGATTGATGGAAGATTAGAAGAAGGATGAAAGATGGAAGAGGTCTATCGCCTATGCCTAAATCTGGGTACTTCCTTCGTATCCCAGATTGCCTACATACCCTTTATCCACGGGATCAAGGAACTTAATGATAGAGATGAGATGTAGTTTTGATTGTTTTATTGATGGTGATGATGAAGGTGGATGGATTGATTGGATCATAGTTTAGTTGGGATTGATTGGATGTTTGATGATAGTTAGTTGGGTGCTTGGTGATGTGAAATGTTATTGTTATAGTGTTGGACAATGATGCTTAAAATATCCACTACAAAAACTAAGTGTAAGTGCCCCTAGTATGGGTTGAATTTATTATGGACGATGAGGGATGGGATGATAACCTAGACCTAGAAGGATGATGGACATAATGATGTGTTAACTCGAACAATTTCCAAAACCCATGATAGCAGTAAGCATAAGGATGGAAAAGGGAATGATCTTATTGGGGATGGATAAGTTTATTATGAAAATGGTCAGATGTTGTTAGGATATGGAAAAATATTATTATGTATGGATAGATGACAAACAAAGATTGAGTAGATGATAAGAGATGATTTTACACATAGTGCCTATTTGCCAGCTTTTCACTATGGTACTTATCCAAGGCGCCTGTTTATCAGGTTTTCACCAGAGGATGGATTATTTATCTTTACTATTTTGATTTTTTTTGGGATATTCCATGGATTAGGCATAAAATTTCATCAGATGAACACTGTTGATGGGTTCATCCAAAGGAATGATTTTAGGTATTGAGAGAGTGTAATCTCCTAATCCATAGACTAATGTGATCACATATGGTCCTAACCAATCTGGTTCAAACTTGCCTTTCTTCTCACGATCCTGTTGATTCTTCTAATTCTCTTTAAGGACAAGGTCTCCTACTTGGAACCTTCTTTCTCTGATATTTTTGTTGTAGCTACGACAAAGACAATTTTGATAAACATGGAGATGATTGAGTGTCGTGAGACGTTGTTCATTCAATAACTCTAGATCATTTAGCCTGGATATCATGTATTCCTCATCAAAAATGAGATGTTGTAATGATACTCTCAGTGAGGGGATCTTGACCTCTATAGGTAAGATATCTTTAGTGCCATATACAAGAGCATAAGGTGTGTAACATTATAAAATATCCCCTTGGGGCTTTGCCCTCATAAGGTTTAGCTCCTGGGTTTTTTGCATGCATTTAGGACATTTTAGTTCATAATTTGGCATCTTGATGGAATGAGCCCTAGGTAACATGACAAATGGGACCTAGGAGGACCCCTTGAGCTATACCTTGCCCAAAATAGGGGGCAAGGACTTAGGTGCCTACGCCCTAGTCCTGCCCTATTTTGGGGCAGCCCCAATTTCTGAGTGTTAGTTTGTGACCGTTATTTGGGTCCTTTGTCGACATGGTAAGTTTGAATTATGAAAATTTTGGCGGGAGTGTTTGTAGTTGCATACAAAAGCATGTTTAGGCATTAATTTGTAAACTAGATGGCAATTGTGATGTTCAAGTGTTCTCAAGGTGATTCAAGTCTTTCATTGTGTTGCAAGAGCAGACTTGTGTGGTTTGTGTGTTTGTATTTGTAGATTTGAGCTTCCATTTCATCATGGAATGAAGAGCATCTTTCTCCCATGATATCTTCACTACAAGGTGAAATTATATTGTGTTTTCATTATCAATTCCTTTGGTTTTTACCTTTGCCTCACAAGGGCATGCAATCTCTATCTAACAATGGTGTTCATAGACTTAAGTGTCATCTGGGGCTTGATTGAGGCAAGCCTCTAAACACCACAATCCCCTCCCAAAGTCTTGTGATTGCAGGTTACAAGTGTCATATTTGGGAAAGGTGAAGTTGCAGGAAGGATTGGCAGACATCAAGGATTCAAGATCTGAAAAAAAGCAGGACACCAGAGCATTTCTAGGACTTGGGTGCTCGCTCTAGTGTCCTCCATAGTTGAATTTCTAGAAATAGGAGTTATAGTGCTGATCAGTGTCGGAAGGAGGTCCAGGTCTCGCAAAGAAACTGGTACCTTAGACTAGGGCACCCACTCCAGTTTCCCTGACAGTTCCACCTCAAAACCCTAAAAATAGGTACTCTATAATTTGCTATTTTACTTTTGTCTACAAGAGCTTTTTCTGTTATTCATCAGTTTTATTTTTGTATTTGCATAATTAGGGTTTTAATGGTCAACTAAGCATAAGAGAAGCAAATTTGATGATTAAATTCCCTAATCCAAGCTTCCCTACATCTCACAGTGATCTAGGGTATGATAGTGAATTGCCACTTGACCCTAGATCCTTGAATGTAAAGTGGAAAGGCGGATTCAAACATCAAAACACTAAAACATTAACAAATCCAATTTTCCACCAAACATTTTGGTGAAACCATGTTTTTGGATTTAAATTGCAACTTTTTGAGTGCGTGTCTTGAGATTTGGATTGATTTTATTCATTCATATAGTCTTTCATTTTATTGCATTGAGAAAAATTCAAAAAAATTGAAAATTTTGAAAATTTCAAAAAAATTGCATTCTTTGGCTTACTAAATTGCATCAATTCTTTCTAAAATTTCCTAATTCATGATTTTTGCATCAGATCTGATATAAAATATAGAAAAACACAAAAATACAATCATTTGCATTGCATTTTCATCATTAATTTGCTAGGCTTTTGTAGAAATTTTGACAATTTTCATTAAACCTAGTAATTCCAAAATCTAGGGTTAGTAGGAAAAATATTATTTCAGATTTTTCTACTGATTTTAGAGGCTCATTCAAATTTAAATTTGATTGTACTCTTTCATTTTAGTGTAAATTTGTATTTAGATTTAAAATATTTGCATTTTTGCATTGAAAATTTCAACAAACACTAGCAATTTTCATGCATTTTCATTAGATTTGCATTGGCATTTTGCATATTAGAGCTTGAAAATCATTTTCAGATATGAGATTAATTCATTTCCATCATAAATCAGACTTCAAAACATTCACATAGCATTTTGTGTCAAGATCTCAAACCTAGGGCTTCAAAAACAACGATTTTCACTAAATTTGGCCTTATTGACTCTATAAACTTGCACCATAGGCGTGTTGTGAAAAGTATTTTTGCATTAATTTGATTATATCAGGGTAATAATTTTCTTCCCCTCCTAAAAATCTTCACAACACCCTTTTAACGGGCTCTTGTATTGAAAATTCAGTGAAAAATTACACATTTTGACTATTTTTGCCCTAGGGTTTGACCTAGTTTGCACTCCAATTGTGTTTTGATCAATTTTATGGATTGTGGTGACTGATATTATTGATTTTATTTTATACACCTTTTGAAATTCAGTACAACACCCCTTTTGCTAGGTCTTGGAATTGAAAACCGTGAAAAATAGCCTATTTTTGCTATATTTTCACTAAGGTTTGACCTTAAGAGGCACTAAAAGCATGTTGTGTTGGGTATTTTGGCACAAAGTGGCTGTTATTACTGATATTATTTTATTTCCATCATCATTTTCTTCACAACACCCTTTGTTATGCTCTTTTACATTGAGTTTTGGTGAAAAAAATGCCTATTTTGACATATTTTCACTACATTTTGACTTGGCATTATCTTAGATTTGCATCAAGAGTGTGTTGAGAGTGATCATATTGCTGTTTTGGACTGATTTCAGACATATAATTTTCTTCCCTTCATCAAAATCCTTACAACACCTTTGTTTCATTCATTTGCATTGAAAAAGGTACGAAAAACCAAGCATTTTGGCCTTTAATCATATCTTTCTCTTAGGATTTGTTCTCTCAATTTGTGTGTTGTGTGTTGTATGATTTTTTATAAGCTTTATGACATGATTTCCTAAAAACAATATCCCTTTGAGAAGAAGTAAAAGGTTAATGGGATCTAGTGCTCTTGAAAACGACATTCCTACCTCTAATAATCCTTTGAGCACCTTATTTACAAAGGGAGAAACTCAAATTGTGTAAGATATTATACATCCTCCAACCACAATGGAAGAACAAAATTTTCATGATGTTGATAATACTATTGAAGCAACAAAATATGTATCTGATGAGCAAATAGAAAAATTGGATAAAGAGCTAGCACAATTTCAATCATTTATGGAAAATGAGAGAATAGCTAAAGAAGTTGTCCTTACAATTCACAATATAAGAGAATTGATAAAAGAGGGACAAGATGGTGTTAATGCAATTCATGGTCTAGTACATATTGTACAAACCAATATCATGCTGGTGGCCAAATGTGCACAAGTGATAAATAACACTTTATCACCATCTCATACTCAAGTATCCACACCTATACAGACTACAGGAATATTGACTTTTACATCAACGATCTTAACAACTGATGTAAATACCTATAGTAATGCTACCACTGGTATTAGAGTATCTAATGGAACTAATTACAAAGATGTGGGATTTGATTATCAAAATTTGGTTCCTAAAGGGACCTCCTCTATGCATAATTGTTCTCAACCACGTATCTATTCCACTCATTTCCAACCACCTATTACCTACTCACAACCATCTTCCACCTATCATTTTGTCCAACCACTGTTAACATATTCTCAGCCTTCGCCTATCATATCTCAAGCTCATTCACCTCCTCACTTTGGTTATAATTCCTCACAACAAACTGCATCTCCCAATGATGCCATCCTAAATCAACTTTTACAGGGCATGACTTCTTTACAACAAAAGGTAACAAAATTGACAAATTCTTCACAACCTAGTCTACCAACATATCATGTCTGTAATCCCCTTTCCTATGCAATCTTGAGAAATCCTATGCCTGAGAGGTTTGAGACTCCCCACTTTGAAAAATATGGTGGAAAAGGTAATCCTAATATTCATGTGGCAGCATTTACAGCTATGTGTAGTGATTTTTATTTTGAAGAGGATTTGTTAGCAAAACTTTTCCCGTGATCTCTCAAAGATACTACTTTAGAATGGTTTTGCTCTTTGCCTCCAAATTCAATATACTCCTTTTCATAGTTGATTGATCAAATTTTATAACATTTTCAAGCAAATATCAGACCCCAAGTCACCCTTATTGACTTGGTTCAATGCAAACAAGGTCCCAAAGAAAAGTTGATTGAATTCATTAGTCGATATCAAGGACTTTATGCATAGATTCAGTATCAGATGAAAGATGAGGATGTTCAAAAGATATTCATTAAAAATCTACAACCTAATATTTGTGATAAGATTCTCTTGATGAAATATAACTCCTTTCAACATTTATGCACCGCCCTTTGTGATTATCAACTTTCATCTAGTTAGTATGAAAATAAAAAATCATCATCTCAAGTTGGTCAATTCATGGGTGGATCATCACAAAACAATTTTAAGAGGAACAATAATAGGTGTTTCATCAAGATCAATGGACTAAATATGAATGTGTCTGCTATAAATAATCCAAAGAAACCATTGTATCAACCAAGAAAGTTTACTCTAATATCTGAGTCCTATCATTTTATCATGAACCAAGCTGTGAGTAACAACATTCTGAAGCTTCCCCTAATCAAGCCTATTGATCCTAATAAACAAGGACCTTACTTCGATGCTAACACCTTTTGTCATTATCATCAGACACAAGGACATGACACTGAATGATGTATGCATCTTAAACACGAGATACAGGGCCTTATTGATTCAAATGTCATCCAAGTATCAGGTGTGAATGATAATGGAAATAAATCAGTTGCTCTGACAAATTAGAACTTACAAATCTTCACAAATCCTTTCCTTAAGCGTACTAAAACAATATGGTGGAATAGGTTTTAGTGGAAGTAGACGAGGATGATTACTTGGACTATGATAGCATCGTGGGAATGATTAAAGTTGATAAGAAACAAGTGGATAATTCACCTCGCCCATGAAGAAACAAAATTTATGCTGAGGTTCCTCCTCTGTTATCCTTATATGGATTGGGAGATAATCAAAATGCATCAGAAAAGCAAGAACAACAACCGATACAGATGAGTAAGATGGTACATGATGATTCATGTTACTGTTCTAGAAAGATTCAACAATGAAAACTTGCTAAAAATCAAAAAAGAGCAAGGCGACAATCAATAGTCAGAAATACTACTGGTTCTCCCCCTCATAAACAACAAAAAGTCTCATTTAAAAAAGGATTTAAGGAACAAGCATCATATGATAAAAAACAAGACTTTCATAAGAACCACTCAAATTTTGCATTAAATATGATCAAGTACCTCTCCAAGAGGTTCGTGAACTCCAAGATATAATACGAAGGCCCTATAGGTAAGTATCTCTAACCCTTTATCTTTCTCATGATGTGCTTCCCCCGTGATGTGTTATATGTTGTTTAGGCATCCTGGGATGACCCCTGATTTTCCTATAAGGTTTGGGATACTAGGAGACCACCTCTGTTGTGACCTTCTTCTATTTGTATCATCATTCTTCTAAATTGTATCTCTCTGATTTCATTGTTGTGTGTTGTGTCTTACAGACATAGCATTGCGGTTGGTGACACTGGGGGCACCCTCCTACGTGACTGTCCCTAAGACACTTGTTTCTCATCTCTTATTTATTGTTTCCCTTCCTCTAGTGTTTCCATCTAGCGGGCAGATGACAACAAACATTTATACTGATGCTGACCTAGTGTCCCTTTCGAGAGAAATAAAAAATTTGACTTAGTTCCTAATATGATGATGGGGTTGTATATCTTATCCGACGCTTGGCTAGTGGAAGCACTTGTGCTTTCCGCGTAGTGAATTTAATGATGTTTCTATCACATTTACAAACCTTAACAATACTTCTGCTCACACCTTTGTTTGTCTTTGAATCTATCCTTGGTGGTACTCAATTCGGAGAGCTTCATGATATAGCCCTACAGTTATCCTCAAACTCTAGATTCGTTGTATAACCCTGGCTCTTTGTGTGGTTAATCATATGTATTGATGTTGTTGTTTATCATGATTTTGTAGACACTAACATGTTTCTTACAGGGATGTGTTTGTGGGAACATTTGGCGATCATAAAGTACATGTCACCTCTGGGGGGCATGGGCTTTGTGAAAGTTGATGTTCCCTTGTGTGTTTTATTCCTACCTTAACGTGCTTGATATCAATAATTGATATCAACCACCTTAAGGTGGGGGCATATATAAGGTAAGCTATCTGTTATAGATGTTAACAATGTGTTTGACCTCAGGTGCAAATACCTGCACGATGAGTGCATCATGCACCTTGAGTTTGTTTGCAATCAATCAATCAATCATGTACGCCCTTTGTAGAGGCAGGATATCAAGCATATCATTTTTCTTAAGCCCTCTACGGAGGCGAGGATGGTGTATTTCTAGGAGTAGATTGCACATCCTGTCATTTTCAAAAGTCCTCTGTGGAGGCGAGGAGTGGTTCTACGACTAACTCAACCCTTAAGCATGTCTTCAGCAATTGTTGTGGCGAAGCGCAATCATCGATGTGTGCCTATAATGTGCCTGAGATGGTGATGAGCCTAGAAATAGGGAACACACCATCGCTTATCTACCATGTTTTCTCCGTGTCTTCAAGTGTGTATGTTTTGGCATGCTTATTTTGTGTGGCGTGTTTGCTGCCCCATATGCAGAATAAAGAGCAGCACCTTTGAGTTGTGCTTCCTATATTTTGGGAGGTTTTGCATGTATTGCGTGTGTGTTGCCCCATATATACAAAGACCTGCGTGATGAGTGCAACATGTATTATGGGAGGTTTGTTTACTTTCCAGTACTTGCATCTGCATTTCATATATATGAAAGAAAAAGAAAAAGAAATCATGCTTGTCTTCCTTGCATTAATGTGTCTTCTATGTATTGACTGTCTTCTCCATGTTCTGCGTGACTATAACTGTCTTCTCCTTGTTTTGTGTGCCTATTATTGTCTTCTATGTGATTGGCGTGTCTGCTCTGTGCTTGGTGTGTTTGTGACCTTACTTTAATGCATGTATTGGCCTCGTGTTTATATATACATTAAAGTGGGGGCTAAATGTAACATCAGAAAATGTCCCCTTGGGGGATTTTCCCTCATAAGGTTTAGCTCCTGGGTCTTTTGCATGCATTTAGGACATTTTAGTTCATAATTTGGCATCCCGATGGAATGAGCCCTAGGTAACATGACAAATGGGACCTAGGAGGACCCCTTGAGCTGTACCCTACCCAAAATAGGGGGGAGGACTTAGGCGCACGTGCCCTAGTCCTGCCCTATTTTGGGGTAGCCTCAATTTTTGGGTGTCAATTTGTGACCGTTATTTGGGTCCTTTGCTGACATGGTAAGTTTGAATTGTGAAAATCTTAGTGGGAGTGTTTGTGGTTGCATATATAAGCATGTTTAGGCATTCATTTGTAAACTAGATGGCAATTGTGATGTTCAAGTGTTCTCAAGGTGATTCAAGGCTTTCATTGTGTTGCAAGAGCAGACTTGTGTGGTTTGTGTGTTTGTATTTGTAGATTTGAGCATCCATTTCATCATGGAATGAAGAGAATCTTTCTCCCATGATATCTTCACTACAAGGTGACATTATATTGTGTTTTCATTATCAATTCCTTTGGTTTTTGCCTTTGCCTCACAAGGGTATGCACTCTCTATCTGACAACGACATTCAGAGACTTAAGTGTCCTCTGGGGCTTGACTAAGGTAAGCCTCTAAACACCACAACCCCCTCCCAAAGTCTTGTGATTGTAGGTTACAGGTGTCGCATTTGGGAAAGGTGAAGTTGCAGGAAGGATTGACATACATTAAGGATTCAAGATCCAAAGAAAAGAAGGACACCAGAGCATTTCCAGGACTTGGGCGCTTGCTCTAGTGTCCTCCATAGCTAAATTTCTAGAAACATGAGTTACAGTGTTGATCAGTGTTGGAAGGAGGTCTAGATCTTGTAAAGAAATTGGTACCTTGGATTAGGGTACCCGCTCAAGTGTCCCCAACTATTCTGCCTTAGAACCCTGAAAATAGGTACTCTATAATTTGCTATTTTACTTCTGTCTACAAGAGCTTTTTCTGTTATTCGTTAGTTTATTGTCATATTTGCATAATTAGGGTTTTAAATGGTCAACTAAGCATAAGAGAAGGAAAGTTGATTAAATTCCCTAATCAAAGCTTCCCTACATCTCACAACGATCTAGGGTATGATAGTGAATTGCCACTCAACCCTAGATCCTTGAATGTAAAGTGGAAAGGTAGATTTAAACATCAAAACACTAAAACATTAACAAATCCAATTTTCCACCAAACAAGGTGTAGCACCAGTGGGAGTTCTACACTTGTGTGATAAGCCCACAAGGATAAATTAAGTTGTAGATGCCAATCATGACCAACTTCATTAATTGTCTTCTTAAGGATTTTGATAATGGTTTTATTAGAAGCCTTGGCTTGGTTGTTACTCTGGGGATAATAATTTGTTAAGAACCTATGTTGGATATGAAATTTGCTGCAAAGCTCACAGACTTCTTGATTCTTAAAGGGACGTCCATTGTCAATAACAATGTCTTGTGGAACTCCGTAGTGGCAAATGACATGATGAAGGATGAACTTGGATATTTGCTTACCGGTGATATAAGTCATTGGTATGGCTTCTAACCACTTTGTAAAATACTCTGTGGCAGTAATGATAAACTTATGACCATTGGATGAGGTTGGATGGATATTGCCTATGAGGTCTAGTCCCCACTGTGACAAAGGCCAGGGTGTAGTAACAAGTTGTAACTCATGTGCTAGAGCATGTATCAAATCCCCATGTTTCTGACATTGTAGACATCGCTTAGCAAATTGTTTTACATCTTGCTCCATTATTGGCCAATAATATCCAGCTCTCAAAAGTTTCTTAGTAAGGCTAGGGCCAGCAGAATGCAAACCACAGACACCTTCGTGTACCTTGTGTAAAGCAATGTTAGCTTCCTCCATGTCAAGACATCTAAGAAGGATACCATCGAGCCTCTTGCGGTATAAAGTTTCTCCAAGGATAGTGTAACAAGAGGCTCAACAGATGAAAGTTTTACGTTGGGTTTTGGATAGTTGAAATGGAAAGGTTCCATGGCAGAGATACTCGTATATATCCTCATACCAAGGAGAATTGGGACCAACAAGTTCACATATGAGCTTAGATTGCAGAACTTCAAAAGATGGTATCAAAAGTTGTTCAACCAAGAACTCACATCTATGTGCATTGGAAGGCATGTTTAGAAGAGAACCAATTGTAGCCATAGAATCTGTTACTTTGTTGTTGATCCTAGGAATTTGGTCAAATGTGATCTTGGAAGAGTATATCTTGAAATCATTTACCATCAACTTGTATGGAAGAAGCTTTTCATCTTTGGTTTGATATTCATCCAAGATTTGTTTGATAACCAACTGAGAATCTCCAAAAACTTGTAATTGTGTGATAGCCCATTTTATAGCCATGCGTAATCATGTGATCAAGGCTTCATATTCAGTAATATTGTTTGTGCAAGGAAAAGCAATCCTGTATAACTTTGATATACAATCTCCTTGAGGTGTGACGAAACAAATTTTGGCTCCAAATCCATGTTGTGTATATGATCCATCAAAGTATAACTCCCAAATTAGTGACAGATATAAGTTGAATAGCTCTTCATCAGGAAAATTAGGATGGATAGGATGAACATCTGTTATTGGTGCTTTTGTTAGCTGATCTACGATTACTTGTCCTTTTATAGCTTTGTGATCCACATATTGTATGTTGAATTCCCTTAAAATCATTACCATTTTGCTAGCCTACCTATGAGCACTACTTTAGAAAGAAGGTACTTGAGAGGATCAAACTTAGATATGAGCTTTGTACGTTGGTTCAGCATATAGTGTCACAACTTTTGGGAAGTAAACACCACCACTAAACATGCTTTTTCTATGGTTGTGTAGTTAAGTTCACAGCCAACAAGAGTTCTGCTGATGTAGTAGATGGCTTGTTCTTTCCCTAATTCATCATGTTGAGCTAAGAGAGCCCCTAGAGCTACTGTTGTTGAGGAGATGTATAATAACAATGGTCGATCGGGTACAGGAGGTACCAACACAGGAGGTGTAGCTAGATATTCTTTTATTTCCTAAAAAACTTGCTGGCACTTATCATCCCATTTGAAAGGTTCTCCCTTCCAAAGAAGGTGTTGAAAAGGATGACATTTCTCTACTAGTTGTGCAATGAATCTATGGATAGACTGCAACTTGCCTTGTAGGCTATGAAGTTCTTTCAAATTAGATGGTGGAGACATTTCCATTATAGCTTTTACCTTGTTGGGATCCACTTCTATGCCTCGTCGAGATACAATATAACCTAACAGCTTTCTGGATGTTACCCCAAATACACATTTCTTTGGATTTAGTCTCACTTGATACTTCTCCAGTCTATCAAAGATCTATTCTAGTACTTGTAAGTGGCCTTCTCTAGTTTTTGATTTTCCTAAGATGTCATCAACATAGTCTTCCATTATGGTATGAAAAAGATTGTGGAAGATAACCGTCATAGCTCATTGATATGTGGCTCCTACATTCTTAAGACCAAAAGGTATGACGACCCAACAATAGGTACCCCATGGACATATGAAAGAAGTCTTGTTTTGATCTTCTTATACAATTCTAATCTAATTATAGCTGGAAAATCTATCCATTAATGATAGAATTTCATGTCCTTCTTTGAGATCAACAATGGTGTATATGCTTGGTAATGCAAAGTCATCCTTAGGACAAGCTTTATTAAGGTCTCTAAAGTCAGTGAAGCAACGGATGCAGCCATCAGACTTTGAGACTGGTACTAGATTTGAAACCCATTCTAGATAATCAATAGGCCTTATAAACTTAGGATCCAATAGTTTCTAAATTTCTGCTTTGACCAAAAGTGCTATTTGAGGATGCATTTTTCAAAGCTTTTACCTAACTATTTTTGCATTTGGAGATACCGCTAGATGATGGACAACAAGTGAATGATCTAACCTGGCATATCTACATAGGTCCATACAAAGTTGATTACTCTTTTCATGAAGAAGACAGTGAAATCTTTCCTTTCCTATTCTAATAATGATGCTGCTAAGAATGTGATCTTGGGATTCTGTGTTGTGCCTAGATTTATCTCTTGAGATTTCTCTACTAGAAATGGTGACCATTCTTGATATTCAGTGGTCAAAGGAAGGTCAAATCCTCCATCCTCGGGTGCCTCAAAGAGGTTTTCACCCTCAAATACATTCCTTTATTTTTACCTTTTCACGGTCAAGAGGCACCTTGCAGTTTTCACCTAGTGACCTATTTTTTTATTTCACTTTTGTAAATGAAGGATTTGACACTTACACCAAAATATGCTAACAAAGGTAGATCTATCATGAATCCTTCTTTGTGATCTCCCAATGGTATGCCTTGTCTCAAATCCATGAATTTTTCTATAGCTTCATCATTTTGAAATGTGTCTAGAATAGGTGCCCCTTGTTGGTCCCAATCGACAAGGTGAGGCTATACGAGTTTGAGGTTGGATGATGAGGAGTACGAAACGGATAAGGAAGATGAAAATGTAAAGATGGATGTGTCTTGGAATAGTTCAGTTATGAGGAAGGAAGAGTCATTGACGACATCTATATTAGAAGTCCCTTCTACGGGAAAAGATTTGCTACTTCCTCGAGAATACACTCAATGTCCTTGGAAGGAAGAACCTCCTTACCATACCCTAGACCTTGCTTATTAAACTTCTTGGTAACAATAAGAGGTTCAACAAGTCCTTGTCCATGTGGTCCTAGACCTCCTTGTCCTTTGTAGCCCATATTCTTGATAATGTGAAAGCCATTGTTATATCGCTCCACTTCTAGAGTAAGTTGATTGTTTTCATCAAAGAAGAGCCAAGAGTTGATGTCATCAATGTCTTCATCTTCGAGCATGCCTGCTTTAATGAATATGGTAGGAGGTGCTTTGATAGTGGTTATGGATGAAGTAGCTTTGGACATGGATGGTTGGCCATAAGATTTTGGAGATAAGGGAAAGGTTCCTACACAACAAGATTATTGTAAAGTGTACTCTCTGAATCCTTTCTCTTGGTATTTGGCATCAATGGCAGGGATGGATTTACTAGATGAGGGCTTATTTAAGTTAGATGGATCTACATAGGATGTGGATGGATTCCCTTTGGCGTTGATGGGAACATGATTGGCATCTTGATATTTAGCTCAAAAAGTTTGACAAAACTCAAATGGATTTGGATTGGCAGGGATTGTGATTTCAACTCCATTGTAAGGAAATTTGAGGCATTGATGGTATGTAGATGGAATGGCTTTGATGGCATGTATCCAAGGACATCCAAGGATAATATTGTATGGAAATTCAATGTCTAGGACTTGGCACTTGGTATCAGTGATAATAGGACCAACCTTGATGGGTAAATAAATAATCCCTTTAGATTCTCTCTCAGCATCATCATATGCCTTCATGATTATGCTCTTAGTGGTATCAATATGATCCTCAGAATATCCCAATAATTTGATAATATTTAAAGAACATATGTTTAATCTAGGTCCACCATCTACTAATATTTGTTTGACATGGCATTGGTTTATGCAAACTTCGATATGGAGGGTATCATTATGGGATGGATCAAGTGATGAGAGATCTTTGTTAGAGAAGGTCAAATGGTAGGGTGATGCAATAATAGCTATCATGGTTTGAAATTGTGTAGTTTCAATATCATTAGGGACTAACAACTCTTGTAGGGATTTATCAAGGATGGCTTTGTGGGTAGGTGATATACGCAATAACTCTAAAATGAAAATATGAGCGAGGGTCTTACCAAGATGGTCAAGGATATTATAGCAAGAGGTTGGGCGTATGGTAGATGGTGCTCCTTGGATAGTAACATGACCTTGACGGGTGGTAACAACACAATCAGAGGCTCCTTGGATAGTAATTGAGGCTCGACAAGTGGTATCGGGACAACTAGATTCTTTTCCTCTTATGGTAATGGTAGATATGCAAGCTTGTTCAATGCGACCAATAGTGCATGATTCATAGGTATATTGGATATTCTTCCCTATATTAGGGGTACTTGCCTTGTCATGTGATGGGAGTGGATTCTTAAAAACATCAAGGTCATAGTTTGAGGTTTGTTTAGGGGGATCAATGCTAATGGCTCCCTAATCGATAAGATTTTGAATCACATGTTTCAATTTCATGCAACCAGATGTGCTCTGTCCTTTCACTCTGTGAAATTCACAATATTCATTGTCTTTGTACCAATTGGGCTTATATTGTGGTTCTTCCTATGGTCAAGTCTCAGGTAGTGTTATCATGCCCTCTTGTAATCATTTCTTTAAGACCGATTCAATAGGTTCTCCCAAAGGAGTGAATTAATAGTTAGGGAATGAATTCATTTTAACTTGGTCTCATGGAAGAAATGGTGTGCCTTAGTTTGCTGCTTGGATATGGATGGGAGGTTTCATAGTTTGAATATTCTTTGCATCAACAATGCCATCATTTACAACATTTTTGTTTTTGTTCCAAAAGCGAGATTTCTCATTTGAGGATTGTGCATTGTCTTTGGTTTCCTTGAAAATTTTGATGACACCTTTAGCAATTAAAGCCTTTTCAATGTTGGTTCCTTTAGATATGAGCTCATCAAAGGTGGTGGCACTTTGTATTTACAATTGAAGTGATAGCTCAGAATGAAGGTTCTGAAGAAAGATATCCACTTGTTGCTTCTCAGGCATGTGCCATGAAATTTTTCTAGCCATGTTTCGCCATCATTGGATGAATGATGAAAAAGTTTCCCCATTGTGTTGTTTATTGTTGACAAGATCATTCATGGTTACCTCATGTTCAACGTTGAAGGCAAATTGTGAGATAAATTTGCTTGAAAGTTCTTTGAAAGAATTGATATTAGGTGGGAGATGCAAAAACCATTCCAAGGCTTGCCCCCAAGACTTCGAGGGAATAATTGCAAAAGGTATGTGTCATTGTAGGCAACATCAAGACAAGAGACATAGAATGCTTGAAGATCATCATTTGGATCTCCTTTTCCCTTGTATTTGTCAAATTGTGGGGTTAATAAGATCAATCATTACATAGAATGTGTTAGCAGGAAAATTTGGGTTAATAAGATCAAGCATTACAAGCAAAACCCAATCCTACCACCTTCAAAGAATCCATCTAAATGACACAAATGAAATCAAAATCAAAGAACAATGTCTCCTAGATTACTTGATTCCTTGGTTGTAATGTGGATTGCTTCTCAATAATGAACAACCATAGTTGCCATAGCTGCAATGATGATGGATGATATGCTTAAAGTGCTCAATATGCATGAGATGATAATCTAGATGCTCTCAAGATTGTGTGGGATCTCAAAATGTGGAGGGAAAGGTATCATTTGTAATGACTTATCAAAAGGATAGGGGCACACATCCTCAAAATAAAATGCCTTCTTTGTTTGTCCCATACTCATGTCTTTGAATCGTTGTTGTAATTGATTGAATCGTTGCTCCATATCAGATAGTTGTTGTTGCATAGGATTTTGGTGGCTTGGATGTGGTATTTGGTATACTGGGGTGTTGTTTGGAGGGTATTGTTGTGAGGTGTTATGTGGTAGGGTGTAAGTGTTTTGAACTTGATTATCAAATGATGGAAAGGTGTGAGTGTTTGGAGATGGATTGACACCTTGAGTTTGCATCGTATGTGAACCATAGGATGGATTAATGTATGACATTTATGGATTAGAAGTTGGCGGAGTTTGAGATAGGTTGGATGAATTGATATAGGATATATGAGGATTAGAATTGGATAGAGCTTCAGATACAATAGGCAGATTAACATAGGACATTTGTTGGTTGGATGGTTGTAGTCCAAGTGAATGGAGTTGATCAATGTATGGTTGTGATCCAAAAGTTTGGTCAATAACCGACATATTAGGATTGGATAAAACTTGCAATGTTGGATTAGATTCATGGATGTGGTGTTAGGATGAGGAGATTCATTGGATGGTTGGGATGGTTTAACATGCAACACAATTAGATTGGTATGTGATGCCTGTGTGATGTGAGAAGAGGTTGTGTTCATGGAGGAAGATACCATAGGAAGGGATAAATAACATGTAGCAACATGTGACACTTTGGTTGGGCACTTGAGGTGTTTGAGGCACATGCGAAGGAGCTATGTTTATGGAAGAAAGTGGAGTGGATTGAGATACATGAGATGAGGTGACATGCGAGACACTTTGGTTAGGCACTTGAGGGGCTTGTGACACATTAGAGTAACATTGAATGGAGTCAACAAAGGTTCGATAGATGTAGGTGGTGCATGGAGTGGAGGAATAGACGGAGTGGTGGAAAGTGATATTGGGATGTTGTGTGGAGATGGTGTAGATATGGTAGACATGTTAGTAATGGCCTTATGGGTATCCTTTACAACAACAACAACATTGTTGGTTGGTTCATGTTTTTGGATTGTGGATATATCAAAGTCACTTGGCAATTTGACTCGAGCTAATTGGACAAAAAATTGTTCACAGTTTGACCTTATGATCCTATTGGCAAGTCACATAGCTTGATCATCTTGGAGCTCTAGATCATCTGAAGAGTCCTCATCAGTAGGTTGATAATGTGGCACATGAGTGGGTGAGGAAGGTCCAAAATGATGTTGTGGCATTTGAGTAGTTAATGAAGGTCCAATAGTATAATCCTTAGGTACAAACATGTCTTTAGGCATTCCAGTCATAAATTGTGAAGCATCCTTAAGAGGGGTAGCTTGAAATTGCTATAAATTGGCTTTCATGGCTACTTTGTATTGGCTCCTTGTGTGAGGCATTATTTTAGAGATGTTTTGGATGTGATGTTTTGGACTAGTTTGACAAGATTGAGACTCTTGGATGGTTTTCTTGGTTTGATTATTTGATTTGGATTGGTTTGATCAAATGTTTGGATTGATTTAGATTGTTGTTTCCTTGGCTTGGTTTGATAGTGTGATTTGGATTGATTTGTTTGGATAGGTTTTATGGATTGATTTCCCCCAAGAGATAGACTCATGAACGCAAGGGTAGACAAGATTGGTTGCTAATGCTGAAATGATCAAAAGGACAAGCTAATGATCAAATCCAAGGGATAATACCAGTTTGCTTGGTTGATTGATGTTGCTGGCTGATTTTGAGTCTCAAGAGGATGGAGGGCTCAACAAGTCCAAAGTGTGATAAGATTAGGTTGGATATGATGAATATTGGCTATAAGTGATTAGTGGATTTGTCTGGAACCCGCTAACAGACTCAGGATTGACTAGTAATGTGATTGTCAAACTGCATAACTAATGACAGGTTACAATTTACCAAAGGTGATGTTCAGACCAAAGGCAACTAATGATAGCTCAAATGCGATTATGGATAATCCAAAGGTGACTGTCTAAGGATCAACTATGATTTTCTATTGCTCAAAAGCGACTGGGTAAGGCTCAAAGGTGACGCCTGATAATTCAAAGGTGCCTGTGTTATGGTCACAAGTGATTTTGAAGAAAGCCAAAGGCAAGCTTCTATAGTTTAAAGGCAAGTGACTGTTGTTCAAATGTGACTGACTGCTGGTCAAATGCGAGTTTCTAGGATAGTGAATTGTTTTTGGGCAAGTTTTTGTTTGTTTTTGACAAGAAAACATATGACTAAAAACACACAGACATACAAGACACTCACAAACATGTACAACCTAGGCTAGAAAAGATAATATTTGTTGGATTCCCATTGCGGATAAATCTGAGCCACACTTATTCAAAGTGGATAGCTTAGAAGTTTGGTGGCACTGGCTCCCCCTTACATGACACACACTTCTCGGGTGCAACAAACTTCAAATTCCCAAAGACCTGAAGATCTCAAGGAATTTGCTATCTCAAATTTGAACTGCGAGAACATGGGACAACTTCAAAGGTTTGACCTCCTACGCTAGCAAATAGAAGGATTTTGGTCACTAAATAAGGTTTCTAGTGAATATTCAGGGGATCATCACCTTACAAGCATCCAGCAAGCCACTTAAAGCTTTAACTAGCTCTACTAGGAGTTTTAATATACACAAGGTACACCTCCTTTCAAACTAGCACTATACGGTAAGTGCTAATACCGGTTTAGACATGACTTTCACCTTATCCTATTTTGTATAGTAGACTGAATGAAAGTACAACTTGGGGTCACAAATGGGTTCTCCTTGTGAATGTGTCTCAAAAGTAGGCCCACTCTAAAGGTAATAACAAGTTATCTTGCACCCAAGATCCATTTGATAGGCAAGGGGAGAGCATACTTTTGTTATTAGCTTAGGGTTACAAACATGCACAACAAGAAAACAAAAAAGATAAAACAAACACGGAGCAAACAAAGTTCCTTTTTAAGCACAAAAACCAAATGTTCCTAGATTAGTAAAAAATATGATAAGTCTTTGACCGATCGATCCTGTAATAGATTTGTCAGTAGTTTAAATCCTTCTTTCTTTGATAGACAATAAGAAGATGCACAAATAGATATTAGATGCCAAAGAAAAATCAAGTTGCAAATGTATAAACCAAATGTGAAGGAACAAGAATCAAAGGCAATTGGCTGCAAATCAAATGCAATGACAATTTTACCAGATGCGATTACTTGTCATTCAAATGTGAGTCTATAGCATGCAAAGGCAATTGACGACCATGCAAGTGTAACTAATTGTTTACCAAAGGCATTCAAATCTTTGTAAAATCTACAAAGCTCAAAACTCAGGTTAAGATAAATGATGAGAGCTCTGATAACCCTAGAAGATGAATTGATTGAGTTGAATCCTATATTTTGCAAAATAACACAAAGGATCTAGCTAATTGATAAGATTAGGTTAAAGACAAATCAAACCCCAAATAAACCGGCTTGAAGATGATACAAAATGCTTAGGGTTAGCAAATAAACCAGCTTGTAACCCAAATTAGACACAAAAAATGAACTAAAAACCTTAGAAAATCCTGCAAAGACAAAAAAACATCAACAAAACCCTAGATAACTAAAGGTGATCCTCTACCAATCATATGCAAATATCTGTGAGCTAAAGGCAATTGATAATTATGCAGATGCGATTTACTGCGTACTGAATGTGCTTTATGACCATGCAAAGGCAATGATCTATCATTCAAGTGTGATGCTCTATGAATCAAATGTGTTCTACGTATCTAGACTTCAAAACAACTTTCCAATGAAAAGGTTAATCAAGGACGTGGGTCACACCGGGCATTCCAGAATGTGTCATCACGAAAAATTAGGTTAATAAGATCAAGCATTACAATCAAAACCCAATCCTACCACCTTCAAAGAATCCATCCAAATTATATAAATGAAAGAAAAATCAAAGAACAATGTCACCTAGATTGCTTTATTCCTTGGTTGTAATGTGGATTGCTTCTTAATAATGAACAACCATAGTTGCCATAGTTGCAATATGGATGATATGCTCAAAGTACTCAATATGCACATGAGATTATAATTCGGATGCTCTCAAGATTGTGTGGGGTGATATAAAAGGAGGTGAGAGGGTGTATATGTTGATAATAAGGAATACTGAGAGGGGGGGTGAATTAGTATTCCACAAAACCACTTCTTCACAAATTTATTTATCCAATTTCCAAATTTAATAATATGAAAGTTGAATAGACATAGAAACAACAACCACAAAGACATAATACATGAACACTGAGATTTTTACATGGAAAACCCAAAAAGGCAAAAACCACGGTGAGTGTTAGCTCACAATATATTATTATAGCACAATACTGGATTACAAAAAGGCTTACTGCCTTAGGGCTCACTGCCCAGAGAGATGCTCACTGCAAGAAAGGCTCACTACCAAAATAGGCTCACTGCCTAAATAAAGAAAGAGGAAAGAAGAATCGCTCACTACCCAAAATGAACTGCTCAGATTGCATCTACACATGCATGGTTGCATCTCCAATGAAACACAAAAATACTGTCTCAAAACACTTCATTCCTTTCTGCTCTGTTATCACTGCTTTGCTTTTACATGAAATACAATCTCCCTTCTTCTACTCTTTATTGCATCCACATAATTGCCTTCCTCTCTATGTCACATATATGTTTTTATCACATTCACCTTACACACACCTAAAACTAAATTCAATCCTATATATGTATCTGCAACATTTAAGATCTTCATATTAGGTCAGCATACTCAGATGAAATGTATAGTTAATAACCTTGTACCTTGTCGGCCAAATCCATTCATCAAAATACATGGCAGACCTAAACAACATTTGGAACACCTTCTCATATGTCAGTCCAACTATAGAACCACTTAGGATAAAGTTCTAATCAATAGAAATTACTACTCATAAATCAAACTAACATGTCGACCTCAAGCTCAGACTGCTACTGGTTCAGTTCAATAGTCAGACTACATCTTTTACTATGGACCACAAGGCTTGCTCAAAATCATATCAAAGACTCCTCAGACATCACCAATCATACCTTTAGAACTATAGAGCAAAATATTCTTTAGCGGAAAAATGTGGACCATCAGAACTCAGACTCTGTCATAGTCAAACTCTATCAGACACTGTAGCGATACTCAATAGCTTGAAACTAACTTTCTAGTGGACTTTAGATCTTACAATTCTGGATTTAGATACTTCATTCAAGTGTTTATAACACATTAAAATTGCATAACAATAAATACACTTGCGGAGGAATGCGGACCCTTTTACTTTGCATTATACACTGTCCCTATCTTACTTCTATTTATCCAGACTTAGACACTTTCTCCAAATGACTTCCAGAGGAATTCATGACTTGAACATTGGAAAACATCATCATCAAGTGGCTATGAGTCAACATACCTGAAGTGCATTTTCCAATCTTCATCTGTGGAGGCATACTAGTTCACTTTCTATCCATTACCCTGAACACTATCCATACTTAGTTATTTTGGCCTTCTGGTCTTGGATACTCTTGTGACTTGTTGCCAAATCAAGTTGGTCTTCTAGAGTGATATCTTCTTTACCTTGTTTCCATCAATGACAACATTCACATAGCAGTGTCTCTTGCCAACAATCTCCCCCTTTAGCATTGATGGCAACACTTAGTGAAAAATGATTGACTGCCTTGACTACTCCCTCTTTCTATATACACTCTATATTTCTTCTCCACCTGAGATGATTGCCCATTTTTCATTGATCTTCTTCTCCCCCTTTGCAATCAATGGAAAAGGTGTAGGTTTTGGAGTCAAAACTGAAAAAAATGCTATACTCTGCTGCATATGTACAGGTACAGTCTTTAATTTTATTTTACATGTGCTGGAGGATGTCATTGAAAGTGTTATTAATTTGGGCCATCTCACCATCCCAGCTTTTCTTAGCATTGTCTAAAATTTGAATATGACCACTGAGCAAAAAGACTACATTCTTTATCTTGTGAAGGTCAGAGGGTGTGTCAGATTGTAAAGCTACTTGTGCTTCAGCTGCTAGATTAAACATAGAATCTAACTTAGGATAGATTATTCTTCTTAGCTGACACATTTTATTTCTGATTTTATCCCTCTCACTTATTAGATTGTTCAAGTCATCATGAAGGTTGATGACTTGACTATCCTTGCTGCTTACTAATTCTATCACTGGATCATATGCATTAGAAGGGTCATCAGCTTTTGCTCCAAGTCCTTGATCTTTTCTTCAGTTTTCTTTGAGACTTTCGGCCAGGATAAATAAAATTTTTGTATGTCACCAGCTTCTTTAATTAAACTTTGAATTCTTTTTATTCTATTGTCTAGCTAGGTTTTGTCATTAGTTATCATTTCCTTCAACTCATTCAGTCTCTTCTCATTAAACTCCCATTTAACTTTTATTTCTGCAAACTTCTCAAAGGATTCAAAATGTTTACTTATAGAGTTTATAAGTCCTTTGAGTTGAATTTTTTATGACAATGAGGTGTCTTTCTGGTATGTTAGCATCAGCTTCTCCAAAATGCTAGATGCCTCACCAATGAGCTCACTATCCTCTATGTGAGACTTCAACATTTCTTCTCTTGCTTTTGCCTATGCAATTGATGCTAATCTAAATTTTTGTATAGGAGACATTGTATCCAAGTTTATTGGACCATGTAGAAACTTAGGCTTATCCAAAGCTTGTTTCTCTTTCTCCAAAAGTTCCTTAACAGACTTTGCAGTGTCTCTTGGTGTAGCAAAGACTTCTTCTTTTAGGCTCTTCTCTAGATCATCTAGATCCATGTCCTTATTGGAGTCCTCCTTCTATTTCGGTGAGGGATTTTCCTTAGCTTGTTCCTCCTCAGTCATTTCCTTGTCAATTTTATCCTCAACTTGATGTTCTAGAGAGGATCTTGTTTTAGTAGGAACTTCTTTCTCCTCAGTCACTTTGACACCTTCATCTATTTCTTGATCAATATTTACTTCTAGAATAGATGTATCATTTCCAACATTTGTTTCTTCATTGTCATAAATGGTTAGAAGATTGAATTCTCTTAATGCATTTAGAGTGGCTTCTTTAGTTTCCTTTACCATTTTTTCAATTTCTCCTAACATTAGAGCATTCATTCTTTTCTTTGACCTAAATTTGTTGTGAATTGCTTTGGATATTTTTACTTTTTCTTCTGAAGTGATTTCTGGACATAGTTTTATCAAAGAGTGCCCTCTTAGTTCAACATCCTTTGCCTGGGCCACTTCCTTTCTTGCAGACATTATGCTTGCCAGGCTATGTGGAAGATCATTAATTATTTCAATTAGGGCCCTATTGTAGATGTTTAGATACTCTACAACAACAGTCTTGATGATTTGCTTATCCAGATCATTATATTCATCATATAATTGTGTAATAGACTTCAGATTACCATCCACTATTATGGCTTTGAGAACATCTTCAAGACTTATGGTTGCTTCTTCTGACTGAGGCACATTTTTCTTTTGCCTTTTCCTAGGTTTACCCTTACCAGAGAGTTTCTTTTTGCTGCTTCTGGAGGCTTTAGTAGCCTCATCTTTCATCTTCTTTACTTCTTCATCTGATTCTATTTCTTCTTCATCCATTGCAATGCTTACATGCATTCTTTTAGTCTTAGCCTTCTTTCTTTTGTGACTAGTGGCAGGAGTTTCCACACTTACAGAATATTTAGAATCGAAGGGGATAGATGTAGCTTCTGCAGAGGTAGATCCTCTGGTTCTCCTTCTTGTTACTTCTAGTTTTTCTAGTTCACCCTTGGGTTCTTCTAAAGCTCCAATTGATTCACTTTTTCTCTTTTCTTCTTCTTCTTTATCAGCTTGTGCTTTTTCTCTTGCCTTTGCCACTTGTTCTTTTGTGAACCCATATTTTAGGGTAATTACTTTTGCCACATTCTACATTTTCTTAGAGATCTCAAGTTTTCTCACTTCAATGAAGATCTTAGCATGTAATTCCTCATAAGTCCCAAATCTTCCTTCATTGGGATCTCTAGGTTTACTTAACACATGTTGAGCATAATTTTCTAATATTCCTCCATATACCTCATATCCTGTGGGCATAACCCATACCATTCTAGGCTCAACGACCTCCATCAAACATTGATCTTTTATTACAATAAAGTAGATAGTGTCCTTGTATTTCTAAACTACTACGCTGGGGATTCTTTTCCTGGCTTGCATCAACCTTTGGAATTTTTTGAAGTAGCCCCATAGGGATGAATTTTGAGCATCAATATTGCCTATACTATTTAGATGATTTCTGATTTGAACTACAATAGGTTTATCATTTGTCCAAAATAGATTCTTCAATCCTAGCAACTCTTGCATGAAGTAAAAGACTAAATAGATAAGAAGTGTACCATACTTAAATGGATATTTTTTCTCTTTGGTCTTCCTTAATTTTTCCATCAGCTATTGATGGAGTAGTTCACAAAGATCATACTTTGCATCTTCTTTAATCATCTCAAACATTGTATAAATTGCTATATCAGAGACTACATTTTCTCAGTTTAAGAAATAAACATTGTACCAATAACCATGGATGTAAATCTTACTGTATGGTCTTCAATATCATTAATTGTTAGTGCCCTTTTGTCAAACTTTGCTTCGGTGGCCGCCATTACTTTATCATTCTTTATTGCTTTCAACACTGGTACCTATCCAGTGGAGCATAGCCTAGTTACTATCCTTATAGCATCTTTTGTGATCTTAAAAGGTCTCTCGAGCCACATGAATTCATCATGAACCTTACTCAGTACATACCAGATCCACTCATCCTCAACAAATGTCAGGAAATCAATGTACTGAATGAATTTATTTGTTTCCAATGCCTTGTATTCATTTTTCAAATCGTAACCCTCACCGCACAAGTGATTTAGGAATAGGTCTGTGAGTTTACTCTTCCCATGTTCTTCTAGGGCAACATGAATATAAACCCTAACATCCTCTGCATGCAAAACTCCATGTGGAACTTCTAAAACTGCACCCATCTGATCAACTTTAATTGATTTAAATGGGTGTTTCTTGAACTTAGGTTGTGTCGCTCAGTGATATCAACAACTTGTGGGGTTGCCATTTGCAAAGATTTAATAGATTCACAATAGAGTTTCACTGATAAATAACTTGATATGTCAAATTAGGGTTTTCTTCTCCTGGATCACTCTGAGTTCTTATGAATCTCTATTGACGCTTGAAGTTTTGCTTCAATCTTACTTGGACATCTGATAGCTTGAATGCAAAGTGAGTTGAAATGCAAAAGAATTCTCTTTTTATCCTCCGCACTTGACCTACTTGTCATAAATGCTCATTCTAAAAAGTTGCTTGACCTTTTTGATAGATAGATTTGATCAAGATTGCTCCGCAATGTGCCACATTGACTTATTTTCTTCTAGATTTTCTTCCATATCAGATTCTACCACATATCTTCGTGCCAGATTCTAGCACTAACTATTTGGCTGGGGGTTTGGATTTTCAACATTTCTCCCCCTAAGCCAGAGTACCCAATTTACTCCTCAGAGGAAGTATCTGCACCAGATATTGGTGTGGATCTATCCTCTTCTATAATTACTTCTTTCTTGATCTAGATCTTGTCCATTTCCCTCTTTCTTTCAACTGGATCAACCTTTTCATTTCCCTTATCATTCCTCTACTCTATTTTCCTTTCTTCAGCATAGTCATTTCTCTTCACATTCTTGCTTATCATCATCACTCCTTTGACTAGTAATCACCTCATCAAGCTTTGTAAAACATAGCTTAAACTTTTCTTCATATCTCTTGGCTGTATCCAGTTCAAATTTCAGAAGTAGCACTTCTTTGCCCAATTTTTCACATTCCTCTGATTTATCCTTAACAACTTGATTTAGATGCCTTTCAATTTCTTCCTTCTTTTCAACTTTCAATCTCAACCCATTTAGAAACTCATGTGTTTCATCTAATTGATCATTTAGCTCCTTGCTCTCTTATCTTGAGGATGCATTCATCAACTTCTTGAATATTAGCTTTTAGATCCCTAATTTTTGCTTCAGATTTTTCAAGATCAATAAGGGTTGCTTCTAGTTCCTTGTTGCTTTCATAATTTCCAAATCTTCTTGCTGCGATGATTACACTACCCTAGATCTTCCTCAAGATGTTAAACTTCTTCCAAGGAACCTTTCTCTAATACCAATTGTTGAGAATAATGAATAATGAGAGGGGGGGTGAATTAGTATTCCACAAAACTAGTTCTTCACGAATTTATTTATCCAATTTCCAAAGTTAATAATATGAAAGCAGAATAGACATAGAAAAAACAACCACAATGACATAACACATGAACACCAGGCTTTTTATGTGGAAAACCCAAAAAGGGAAAAACCATGGTGAGTGTTAGATCACAATATATTATTATAGCAAAATACTGGATTACAAAAAGGCTCACTGCCCAGAGAGATGGTCACTGCCAAAACATGCTCACTACCTAAAGAAAGAAAGAGGAAAGAAGAATGGCTCACTACCTATAGGGCTCACTACCCAAAATCAACTGCTCTGACTATATCTATACATGCATGGTTACAGCTCCAATCAAGCACAAAAATACTGTCTCAAATCTCTTCATCCCTTTCTTCTCTGTTATCACTACTTTGCTTTTACATGAAATACAATCTCCCTTCTACTCTTTATTGCATCCACATAATCACTTTCCACTATATGCCACATATATGTTTTTATCACATTTGACTTACACAAACCTAACACTGAATTCAATCCTATATATATATATATATATCCGCAACATTTAAGATCTTCATATTAGGTTGGCATACTCAGATGAAACGTATAGTTAAGAACCTTGTAGCTTGTCAGCCAAATCCATTCATTAAAATACATGGTAGACCTAAACAACATTTAAAACACCTTCTCATATGTCGGATCCAACTATAGAACCACTTAGGATAAAGTTCTAATCAATAGAACTTACCGCTCATAAATCAAACTAACATGTCGACCTCAAACTCAGACTGCTACTAGTTCAATTTAACTGTCAGACTACATCTTTTACTGCAGACCATAGGGCTTGCTCAAAATCATATCAATTACTTCTTAGACATCACCAATCATACCTTCATAACTACAAAGAAAAATATTCTTTAGCAGCAAAATACGGACCATCAGAACTCAGACTCTGTCATAGTCAAACTCTGTCAGACACTGTAGAAATACTCAACAACTTGCAACTAACTTTCTAGTGGACTTTAGATCTTACAATTCTAGATTTAGATACTTCATTCAAGTGTTTACACCACCTTAAAACCACATAACAAAATATACACTTGCAGAGGAATGCAGACCCTTTTACTTTGCACTGTACACTGTCCATGTCTTACTTCTATTTATCTAGACTTAGACACTTTCTCCAAATGACTTCCGAAGGAAGTCATGACTTGAACACTAGAAAATATCATCATCAAGTGGCTATGAGTCAACATACCTGAAGTGCATTTGCCGGTCTTCATCTGCAGAGGCATACTAGTTCAATTTCTATCCCTTACACTGAACACTCTCCACACTTAGTCATTTTGGCCTTTCGGTCTTGAATACTCTTGTGCCTTGTTGCCAAATCAAGTTGATCGTTCAGAGTGATATCTTCTTTGACTTGTTGCCATAAATGATAACATTCACATAGCAGTGTCTCTTGCCAACAGTATATATAGCTCCCTACTAAGATTGATCAACAATGGAGATTAGGTGACTATGAGAATGGTTGAGTTTAAACAAGAAGCATAGATGAACATGTGTATAAGACATGTGTCCATAGAGCTAACTTTTATTAAATGATTGTAGTTGGTTTGTTGGTAGTACTAAGATTGATTTTCTTAAAATAGGGTGCTTTTCTATTTTAAGGATTGGATGATGTGGATGATTGATTTTAGAACCAATTAAATCATTTTTTTTTGTATTTGATTTTGGATAAGACTTATCTTGTACACATAGAAGAATGTGATAAGAGAGGAAATGATAAGATAAAAACTAAATTAAACAGATAAATTCATTTAATTTATTTTTTAAATGATAGAAGAAAAAGCTACATTTAGAAGATTAGAGAATGAACATAAATTAAATAAATAAATTTATTTAATTTATAAGGATGATGAAAAGATAAATAAATAAAATATTGATTTTATTTATTTATAAGAGGAATAATGAGATAATTAAATAATTAAAGATTATTTAATTATAGATGAAAATAGAAGAAAATAGATGAAATTAGATGGAATGATGTAGAGCTGCTGGCAGAAACGTGCATTGAAAAAAAAATCAACCTCCCTTTAATATACTTTTGTCATGGCATGTATGCCATCCCCTTACCTATCGGTGAGACATCTATCGATCGGCTGACCAAACACAACCTGCACCGATCGCCTACCTTGTGTCGATAGACCTTTATCGATTAAGTTGCCTATTGGCAAAACTTAACCCATCGGCTTCTTTGTCGTATATCTCCTCGATCACACACCTTACGTCGATGTAGATATTTCACCTTTGGTTGTCTATCGGCAACAACTGCACCATCAGCCTTCGTGAATTATGTCCTTCTGACGTGTGCCATCATGCCGATACCTTTGACCATCCGACGACTTGTCCACCTCCGAACCCAATGTATATTCGGAATGTATGCTCTGATATACATGTCCTAACATACAACCTCACACTGCTTCTGGGACATACATTTGGAGAATATCCCTCCAATATATGTTTGACTATCTGTTGACCTGGACTTCACTTGTATGTGATTTTGATGTACAACTCCAATGTACATACAACACATGCATACCAAATGATGCATTCAATGGCTTGACCAACCTACCAACCCACTTGCATGCCAGTACGGTTTCTCTCTCCTTTGTATTTATTGCTCCTTGCACATTTACAATGCATATTCAATACATACACCAACGATGAACAATATCGATATACGCATGGAACATACAAAGGTGATATACACAGCAATTGCATCCACAAACACCTTGCGATATACACGGGAAATGTATTTCCATTTCATCTAACCTTGTATCTTCAAAATATGCACATCTAGCATGTTTTTGGTGCCCAATCTGTTCAGCGATAGATTTTTAGGCTGCATTCCTCGCACCCAAATGTGATATATGCACTATTTTCCCTTTTAACTGATCAAAGTGAATTGTTTTGTCCTAAATCACCAAACCCTCACGAGAATATTCTACTTTTGTCTTCGTTGGCCTAGCACATGAAAATTCTAGGGTTCTTCATAATATCTTGCATTCGACCCTGTAACAGACAACACATACAAAACAAAACCCTAATCTATTATGTACACCCATTCCACCGATTACGAAGTAATCTACCAGTGGAATGGTTGAGGATCCATTCGATCCCCCAGGTAATTACACAGTGTACTCAAAATAGAGAAATAACACAAACAAAGTCTCTTTATTGCTTGCAGAAAAGATATACAACTATCTATCTCACAGTTTCACAAATCAATTCTTCAATATTAGATGCCTCCCTTAAATGACCTGATCTAGGGTATATTAACTACTCACAACAGTAGTACTGATTGGATTCCCAGTGGCTGGGAGATAATATCCAACTACCAAACATAACAAACTAACAACCTTGTCCTAGGGACTTGCACAGTCAACTATATGCAAATTACAATCATGCATTTGGTCAAATAGACCTTATTTATAGAAAATAACAGAATGCCTAATGACTTAATCAAATTTAGACTTGTAATCTTCTTCCTCCAATGCTTGTTGAAGGGGTGCTCCTGCACCATACTCCCCGAGAGAAGAAATCTCAAGTCCACTTGAGATGAGATGTTGGGGGTCTACACCATGTGTTCAAATCTATTCTTCAGTCATCTAAACAACTTTTAAATTAGGTTTGCCTTGCCAAGTTACCAAGTATTCTAGATACTCTTTGTTCCTCGTCTTCTTGGCCACTCTGGAATCTAAAATCTGCTTCAATTGTGGTGGATCATACTTAGGAATATCACCATCAGCTGGAGCTTGTAGTGATTCCTGGTCTATGTCTGGATTAGGTTTGTATGGAGTTAAATCACATACATTAAAGATAGGTGATAAACCAAGATCAGAAGGAAGTTGGAGCTTGTAAGCATTTGGTCCACATTTCTTCAAAATCTAGCATGCTCCAATCTTCCTCTGTAGGAGCTTAGTGTGCTGACCTTTTGGGAGCCTTTCTTTCTTTAAATGAACCCACACCAAATCTCCAACATCAAATTGCACATCTCTCTTTTTCTTATCAGCATAGGCTTTATACTTCAATTGGGTCTACTGGAGCTGAGTCTTGACTTGATCATGCACCTCTTTGATGGCTAATGCAAAAGCTTCTCCAACTGAACTAATAGATTCTCCTACAGGCATGTCTCTTAACTCCAAGATACCTCTGGTATGTAAACCATAGACCACCTGGAAAGGTGATTTCCCTGTACTCCTATTGACAGTGTCATTATAGAAAAATTCTGCCTGTGAGAGGATGTTATCCCACTTCTCTCCATGCTGTCGTGTCAAACACCTCAGTAGATTTCCTAATGAATGATTTACCACTTCAGTCTGTCCATTAGTTTGAGGATGATAAGCTGATGAGAAGGACAAATTTGTACCAAGCTTCTTCCAAAGAGTCCTCCAAAAATGACCAATGAATTTCACATCCCTATCTGATACTATGCTTAATGACAATCCATGTATCCTTACTATTTCCTTGAAAAATAGGTCTGTAACATAGAAAGCATCACAAGTAGTTTTACATGGCAAGAAATGTGCCATTTTACTGAATCTTTCCACTACAACAAAAACACTGTCATAACCTTTCCTTGTTCTAGGTAAACCTAACACAAAATCCATGCTTATGCTTTCCCATGGTCTAGAAGGAATGGGCAGTGGATGATATAAACCAGCATTAGTGGATCTTCCTTTTTCCTTTTGATAGATCACACATGTCTCCACAAATTTTCTGACATTTGACTATAACTTAGGCCAATAATAGTGTCTCTTTATCAAATCAAGAGTCTTATCTAGACCAAAATGTCCTGCCATAGCTCCATAATGTTTTTCCTTGATAATATTCAGTCTCATAGAACACTTTGGGATACACAACTGTCCACCTTTGAAAAGTAATCCATCTTGTATCAGAAATTCAGAGTACTCAACATGATACTTGTCCCCAAAGGAAGTACATACCTGATAGATTTCTCCAAAGTCTTCATCAACATCATACATAGTTTTTAAGGAATCAATACCAACACTCTCCAGTTGGATCTGATTGATGGTCAGAACCCTCCTGCTCAAGGCATCTGCTACCTTGTTCTTGACTCCTTTCTTATGTTTCAGTGTGAAAGTAAAAGCTTGTAAGGTTTCCACCCACTTCATGTGATGATGGTTCAACTTCTCTTGACTGTTTATGAAGCTAAGGGCCTGATTATCTATAAACACTATGAATTCATTTGGCAGCAAATAATGTCTCCACGTTTTGAGGGACTGACTAGAGGATACATTTCCAAATCATAGGATGAGTACTTCTTCTTAGCATCATTTAACTTCTCACTAAAGAATGCAATAGGCCTACCTTCTTGACTGAGTACAGCTCCAATTGCCATGTGGTTGGCATCACATTCTACTTGAAAGATCTTGTTAAAGTCAGGAAGTGGAAGGACTGGCTACTGTGCCACTTTCTTCTTCAGTGTTTCAAATGAATCATTTGCCTCCTTTGTCCAAATAAATCTGCACTTTTGTCCTCCTTTGATGGTGTCCAACATGGGTGCACAAACATGACTAAACCCTCTTATAAACTTCCTATAGAAGGTGGCTAACCCATGGAAACTTCTGACATCATTCATTGTTCTAGGAGTTGGCCAAGACAATATGGCACTTACCTTTTCTTGATCCATCTTCAGTTGGCCATGTGAGATGACAAAACCTAAGTAGATGATCTCTTCTTGCATGAACAAACACTTCTCCAGATTGATCATTAACTGCTCTTCATGTAACCTTTTGAGAACCAATTCTATATGCTTGAGATGCTCTTTCCTTGTATGACTGAAAATTAGAATGTCATCCAAATATACTATGACAAATTGTCCCATGAATTCTCTCAAAACCTCATTCATTAATCTCATAAAGGTACTAGGGGCATTGGATAAACCAAAAGGCATGACCTTCCACTCATACAACCCCTCATTAGTCTTGAATGTTGTCTTCCATTCATCACTAGGCCTAATTTTGATCTGATGATAGCCACTTTTCAAATCTATCTTTGTGAAGTCTTTGGCACCTCCTAAGCAATCAAGCAAGTCTTCTATTCTAGGAATTGGAAACCTATATCTGATTGTGATTTTTTTGATAGCCCTAGAATCAGTACAAAGTCTCCAAGTGCCTTCCTTCTTAGGTGCTAGTACTACTGGTACTGCACATGGACTTAAACTTTTACCAATGAGGCCTATCTCCAATAACTCCTCAATCTGTCTTGCAACCTCTGCATTTTGTTCTGGATTAAGCTTGTATGCTACCTTGTTTGGAAGTGTAGACCCTGGGATTAGGTCTATGCAATGACTGATATCTCTAATAAGTGGTAGAGACCTTGGCATTCCATCAGAGATGGTGCCTTTGTACTTGTCCAATAGCTCCTGGATAGCAGGATCTATGAACCTTTGCTTCTTTCCTCCCTTGACTTCTTTTTGCTGCTCCTTGTTCATATTCGACATGGAATTAAGGCATATGCAACTATACCTTCTACTATCTCCTTCATGAATTGTTTGCCTTCTACCAACATTACCTTGGCTTCTTTTCCTTTTGACTCTTCCTCCTTCTTCATCAATGGTAGCAGCTCTATTACCTTACCATCTTTGGTGATTGAGTAGGTATTTCTAAACCCATCATGTTGGGCTCTCAAATCATATTGTCATGGTCTTCCAAGTAGGAGATGGCAAGCATCCATCTGAGCTATGTCAAACAACAATCTATCCTTATATGCTCCAATCTGAAACTCCACCCAAGCCTGCTCTTCCACAACTGTTTGCTAACCTTGAGTGAGCCATGAGATTTTATATGGGCAAGGATGTGATAGTCTTCTAAGCTTTAGCTTTTCTATCATTTCAACAGACACAAAATTTCTAGTAGATCGAGAGTCAATCAGAACTTTACATACCTTTCCTCCTGCCTTGCAAGTGGTTTTGAAAAGAGACTTCCTTTGTGGGGGTTCTCTGTCAAGTACCTTCATGGTAGTCATTGTCCTCCTAATCATCAAAGACTCTCTGGTCTCTATATAGCCATAACTATCAGGGGCATTCACACTTTGATAAGTGTTTGAACTTGTCACACTCTAGCCATCAGATTCTTGAATTAGATTTGTTCTCCTTTCTCCCATTGAGCTTGATGCTTTTTCTGGACATCTACTAGCTATATGACCTTCCTGATTGCAATTGTAACATCTAAGAGGTCCTCTGCCCTGAGATCTCCCTCTAAATGGTGGCTTACTACCTTGAAAGTTATCTTTCTGATTGTAGCCTCCTCTGTGAGTCTGAACGCTGCCTCCTTTGTTGTTCTCTTGATGTGATTCACCTTGATTCCCAAATCCATATCCTCTACCTCTGAAAGGACTTCTTCCCCCTCTTTGCTGCCTTCCTCTTCCTCTGTTATTCTGTCAAAAGCATCCAAGATTCATAGGCATACACTTCTCCTAAATCTTCAAGCATCATTAGGGATTGACAACATTTAAAACATCCCCTTCAACACCCTTCTAGGGTTTATAAACTTTAAAGGAACACAAAATAGTTTCCTAACTAGTCATGACTGTGACTGTCAAACTTAGTCTTCACATAAAAGAATAGCTCTAGGGTGCCTTTAAATCCAATGTAAACATTGATCATCTACTCTAGACGTTAGTCTTTAGAAACTAAAGTTCATTTCACATCATCTTACTCATGCATGGACTTATCACCACACAAAATATCCAAGAAACTTCAATAAATTGCTCACTGTTTACCCTAAGACAGGGTTTTGATAGTTCTTACAAAAAATGTAATATCTTTCTCAAAAGTCCATCAATCTGCATGAAACAAAGAGGGAATGGAGGGTGATTGTTTGTATCATCATTTTCAAAAACTTTACATGCACATGGGGCCGTACAGAGCCATACACCTATAGAAAACAGTAAATTTCTGAGGAAATACACTCAAAATAGTGCCTTTATTGATTCAATCTTCAAACCTACAATCACCCCCAAATTCTTTGGATGTTACAAGGCCTTTTAAAGGCATTAAAACATGTCTTTCGATTTTCTCACTGACTTGGAGCGACCCAAGAGCCAAATGACTCTTCAACTTCCACACATTTTACATCTTTAGGAATCTTACATTTTGTATGACAACTTGTCAAAAATGGACAAAAGACTTAAACATTAAACCCCTCCTAGGACCTTAACACATGAAAGATGACTCCAATAATCTTATTACAATGTTGAACCATTCAAATTTAATCAAACTCAAAGGTTTGTCTAGGGCAACATTAATTTGCCAAGGTGCTCCTGCACCAGATGGTCTGGTATTTCCTCTGTTTCGAAGAAATTGTTCAAGGAGTCTATCCACTCCATTACCGAATCAGGATCCATTTTGCCTACAAACACTGGTAGATCAATCTTCATATCCACGGTCCTCCGTTCTATGGATTTGAGGGCATTTAGAAAAAGCTTCTGGTCTGTAGAAACCTCTATTTCTTCCTACCTAGGGATCTCCTCTTCATCCCTATCTTCTTCCTTTCCAGAACTTACCTTGTCCCTCAGTTTCTCCAACCCATCTTTCAATGCCTGATTTTGAGCTTTAACAGCAATGCTCTCTATGATTTGCTTCTTGACTAGGACAGCCAAATCAGCATTTGTCATCCTTGTTGGGAACTCCTGTGATCCCTCTCCGTCAGACATCTTACTTCCTTCGCTTTTCTAAAAAAAAATGCTCCTTGGCTCTGATACCACTATGATGCAGAGCCGCTGGTGGAAACGTGCATTGAAAAAAAAATCAACCTCCCTTTAATATACTTTTGTCATGGCATGTATGCCATCCCCTTACCTATTAGTGAGACATCTATCGATTGGTTGACCAAACACAACCTGCACCGATCGCCTACCTTGTGCCGATACACCTTTATCGATTAAGTTGCCTATCGAAAAAACTTAACCCATTAGCTTCTTCGTCATAGATCTCCCCGATCACACACCTTACGTCGATGTAGATATTTCGCTTTTGGTTTCCTATTGGCAACAGCTACACCATCGGCCTTCATGAATTATGTCCTTCCAACATTTGCCGTCACGCCAATACCTTTGACCATCTGACGACTTGTCCACCTCCGAACCCAATGTATATTCAGAATGTATGCTCTGATATACATTTGATAACATACAACCTTGCACCACTTCTAGGACATACATTTGGAGAATATCCCTCGAATGTATGTTTAACTGCCTGTTGACCCGAACTTCGCTTGTATGCGATTTTGATGTACAACTCCAATGTACATACAACACATACATACCAAATGATGCATTCAACGGCTTGACCAACCTACCAACCCACTTGCATGCCAGTACGATTTCTCTCTCCTTTGTATGTATTGCTCCTTGCACATTTACAATGCATATTTGATACATACACCAACGATGAACAATAATGATATATGCATGGAACATACAAAGGTGTTATACATAGTAATTGCATCCACGAACACCTTGCGATATACATGGGAAATGTATATCTATTTCATTTAACCTTGTATCTTTGAAATATGCACATCTAGCATGTTTTTGGCACCTGATCTGTTCAACGATAGATTTTTAGGCTGCATTCCTTGCACCCAAATGCGATATATGCACTGTTTTCCCTTTTAACTGATCAAAGTGAACTGTTTCACCCTGAATCACCAAACCCTCGTGAGAATATTCTACTTTTGTCTTCATTGGCCTATCACATGAAAATGCTAGGGTTCTTCATAATATCCTACATTCGACCCTGTAACAGACAACACATACAAAACAAAACCCTAATCTATTATCTACACCCATTCCACCGATTACAAAGTAATCTACCGGTGGAATGGTTGAGGATCCATTTGATCCCCCAAGTAATTACACGGTGCACTCAAAATAGAGAAATAACACAAACAGAGTCTCTTTATTGCTTGCAGAAAAGATATACAACTATTTATCTCACAGTTTCACAAATCAATTCTTCAATACAGAATTGTTTAATATCAGACGCCTCCCTCAAATGACCCAATCTAGGGTATATTAACTACTTGCAATAGTAGTACTGATTGGATTCCCAATGGCTGGGAGATAATATCCAACTACCAAACATAACAAACTAACAACCTTGTCCTAGGGACTTGCATAGTCAACTATATGCAAATTACAATCATGCATTTGGTCAAACAGACCTTATTTATAGAAAATAATAGAATTCCTAATGACCTAATCAAATTTAGACTTGTAATCTTCTTCCTCCAATGCTTGTTGAAGGGGTGCTCCTGCACCATGGAATTAGATAGAGTTAGATGGAATTAATTAAATAAATATGATTTATTCAATTAATTATAGAAAGAAGGTGATTTAGAAGAAAATGGATAATTAATTCAAGTGTGATAGACAAAATTGACATATGAGATGGTGAAAATGAGGCAAATGAACAAATGATGTGACAGGTCAATTTTGGGTGTCTACAACATCCACATAATGTTGATTGCTGTGAAAATGATCAGACAAAAAGAACATTTAAGGGGCAAGGTTAGAATAAATGCACATCCATGTCAATAAAGTGCATACCAAAAAAGAAAAAGTGTACATCTATGATAAACCATGACACAAGCATGCAAGGCATGACGTTTCTTATGAACAATGTGCAGGATTTACATGATGAGATTGAATCAATATAATGCAACAAATCTAGTGTACAGACCTTTCAATTATACTCCCACAATTTTAAAAGAGGCATAACATTCAATTGGAACGCATCACCATAAGATAATTGTGCAAGCACATGGAGATCAATGCCAAATAAAAATGAAATTCTTCCTTCAAAAATCCAACACACAACTAGTATCCTAAGATCCAAAAGCATGGGCACAACCTCCTTTTATAATGGTTTGTATCTTTTCAAAGTTCAACATAGGATAAAGAATGATGTGTAGCCATTGGTATAGGGTGTGTAACATTCCAACAATCAGGCACAACCACAATAAGCATGAATCTATGAGAAGAAAGAGGAATATGTGCTAAGATATAGAGTGCATATGCTATGATACTTCTAGATACACTGCTACATAGACCTAGTATGCTAAAAGAAATCAAGATAATAATTTGGATAGTTTATACTTACGATAACTAGTTACTTGTGTTTCTATCAAATTGGGTAAAAGTATTTTACAACTTTTAGGTTTTGGCGAGGAATAACGAGCACACAGAATTAACTTTAGAAATTAAATTCAGAAAATATAATGGAAGCAACCAAAATTACAGTGTTATTCATTACATTGGTTTATTGGTTGAATATATTTAATGCAAAAACATAATTAGTTGTGATTGGTATAGGCTCTGATACCAAATATAGTTAAACATTTTCTTAGAGTGAAAATATGCACAAAAAATTACAATTTAAATTGTAATATAAGCTTAATGACAATATCTTTTGCTAAAATCACATAAAATAAGTAAATACCAATGATTTTTATAAACTTTAACTATGTGAAAAAAGCATTAATTCCCAATCACAAATAATTTATATAATAGTGGAAATAAATACATATCTTTGTGTGTCCTAAAAATTCTTCCAATATCACTCCATAAATGGATCAAAGATTCAACCCTCTTTCAACTAGTGAGCACTCTAGGAGGAACTTAGTTCTTATTCAAAACCAACGATTTCTTCTGCACAACCTTGCATGCTTTAAAGCACACCAGCCCTGGCTAGGACAATCTCAGGTGTACATTATACCCTAAGTTGGACACACACTATGTGACCCTTCTCCAATTCTCACTGCCTGCTAAATCTCTAATCCTTTTCCTTCATGATTTCCTGCAATGCTCTTTTTATTTCCTCCTTCTGCTTTGCATTATTTTTCATGGGTTGAAGTAATAACCCAAAGTGTGGTTTTAAAGGTCACACCCTTTCATAACAATATTATAATTAATTAATTATAACTTTATGTGAATATCATTTCTTTTATTTATCTTCTAACTTTTAAGTAACTTTTCATATTTTATTTACATCTTTCATAGGGAAAAGGTCCTGTAACAGAGGTAAATCCATTGTTGTAGCCAATTCTTAAGCTTTTCTTTTCTCTCCAATCACCATTCTTATGCTTGTGTAGGATGTAGGTGCCTTTTTTTTTTAATTTTTTGCCCAAGCCTTAAAGGGCTTCATATAACATTGTTACACTAGCAAAATTCCCAAGCCCAAGTGCTTTAAAGCTTTCAAAAGCTCTCCCCAATTCATAGCTTGCTCAAGCTCATTTGGTCTCTTCCTAATGGCCACCAAAAAGGAGGACCCCGCTATTGCAAGTGTAGGAAGAGGTTACCAAATCAAGGATTCCAGAGGGTAGTGTGGAGACTCATGCATCTTTCACAATCCAAGTTCTTTTTATGCTTTCTAGATAATTAGTTCACAATTTGGTTGGGAATGGTAATTTTATGTTGCAATTTCCTTGATAGATTCATTTTGAGTTGATTAAATTAGTTTTCTTGAATAGTTTAAATTGTAATATTAGATTTGATCGCTTGTTTCACACTTTTAATTCTAGTATAGTACAAAAATCTATTAAAAAATACCAACAACATAGTATAATTGTATTAGGTAAATTACGTACTAGTTTGCATTCATCTTTCAATTTCATAGTTAATTAGTTCATTATAAATTTCAATTCTAGAAAAAAAATCAAAAATATCATTTACATACATACATAAAACCCAAAAATACAAAAAATATTAAAAACTTAGAAAAGGCAAACCCTCGATTCGATCACGAGGTAGGGTTCAACAAAACAAGCATTTACAAACTCCTCGATTTCATCATGAGGTCAAAAAAGTCAAGAGAACTCGCACAAAACATTAGATAATGTCACTAATTCAAAAAGTAAACTCTTGGTCAACTTAGGTCTTTTCTCTCTATCCAAGCATTCAAATGTTTTGCTTCCAATTTTTTTGAAAATTTTTGAATTTTTTTAGGGCCATAGATTTGTACAGTACGGATCTATGGCACCTTCTCTATTGACATTGTTATTATTTTGATTTCCTATTGCAGGTTTTATCTTATTTATCATATTCTATATTGCCTCTGATTCATCATCCTACCAACAATTTCTAATACTGATCTACATTTAAACTTTGTCGACTGCTAAATTTTTTTCTATCGGCCATTTAGTTTCCACCGCCCATTTCCATTCTACATTGCTTCTCAAATCTTCTGTCGCCGCTCATTAAAACCATTGTCGCCACCAATTTTACAGTCGTCAATCACCGCTGACTGTTTCATTTATAAAGTTGGCCTCTATGAATAACATTTATGTTGACCTCTATTTAGCTTATCCCACTGACTATTCTTATTTCCTCAGCCTTTGTTCTCTTCATAACTTTGTCGATTCCCACAATCCCTAGTCGCCAGCCAGTTCTATAACCTCCGCCTGCATCAACTACTTCATCCATCCATCGTAGCCCCTATCAAATTTACCATGAGTTATTACTGTCATCGCTTATGGTGCAGTCTCCAACCCCTACCGCTTGGTGAGCATCTCATTTTCTCTATGGTCACATCTATGACCGGAGGGATGAATGGCTATAAGCCCTCAGTTCCTTTTTAATTTTTGCCCACACTTAGACCCTAGTCACATGGGTGACCAAGGGCACCGCTAAAACATAACCACTAGGGTTAACCATGGTTTGTTAGCCACTTCACGTGACCACTTCAACATTAACAGTTAGTAGTCAACATTAGCCACCAAACTTGACCCCCTTCCTCCTAGAGCCCTATAAGAGATTTTGTTTTCTTTTTTTCATAACTTTCTCATTACATGTTATATTTTCATGAAACAAGTCGCATTGGAGAGATGACTCACCTAGCTTCATTGTGGCAAAGGAATTTTTTGGTAATTGTATTAGGTTTGAAATATACACTTGGTCACAATCAACCTTTGTTTACAAACTTCAAACACTCATAACTTGTGCAAAATTTATTCGATTTTAGAGAAATGTTTTTTGAAATAGAATAGAATTTCCTATAGATTATGATCATGTCATTTATTTTGCTATTACTGCTTGTCTAAATTAGATTTTTCTATATTGCTCATTTTTCACCTAACACATTGGTTTGCAAGTATCTTTGTTCTTTTTTGTTTTGGCAGAATCTAGGAGGGCATAACGCACTACACAACATCAACATCAGATCTAAAGATAAACATTTCAGGTGCACACAATCCATCTTTGTCTTTTCATTTGATCAAAAACTTGTTTGCAATCACACTTCGATTTGGGTTTAAAAAGAACATTGTTTGCATCATCACACTTGAAATTGGGGTTAAAATGAACATGTGTTTTCATCATCACATTTGGGCTTGGTCATAAAACAAACTCGTGTTTTCCTTGTTTGGTGGATTTAAGTGCAATTTAGGGTGTGTATGCTCTTCTCACACACTTTATGTGACCTTGAGAATAAAAAAACATCCTCTAATCCATTCTTCACACACACATTTCAATTTCCAAGGTTCAATTAATATTATGAGTGTGAGTCAAGTGTGTGTATGCTCTCTCCTCGAACCGCAAGGTGATCTTGGAGATCAAAAGCACCACTTGTTTTGCTTTTTTCACCTTTCTTAGGAGGCCTTCTTGGAGACACACCACTCCAAGGGATGACCTAGACTCCTATATTCCAGCGGAGTATAAAAAGTGAGGAGTGAACTGAAAGACATACCTCTTGAAAGTTGGAATCTTATCATTTGGGCTAAGCCCCCAAGAACTTTATACCTTGGGAAAGTGAAGGTGAAGGGTGGGTTACCCCTTTCTCCCAGCTATGTGGCATTATTTCACTTCATTTCACGGAATTGGGCCCCTGTACCTTGTGTATATTGGGGACATCCTTAAACAACTTGTGCATCCTAGACTAAGACCTATTGGCCACACCCCTTTGACAAATATTAGGCTTGTTGATGTGTCTTCAATTGTCTTCATAAATTCAACAATCAATCTTGAAAAGTCAAACTTGCCATTGTGTCTTGTGTGTGTGTGTGTGTTTTGTAAATCTATGCATGTACATGTGAAATCTATTATTTACAAATTTCCTAAGTAAAGTGATCAATAACTACACTCCACATCATCCTAATTATCCTTGTCATCACTTTCATCCTAATCCAAGTCACCTTCATTATAATCCAAATCCTAATCATCCTAATTATTCACCCTAGTTCTCTTAATCATCCAAGTCATCCTATCCACATCATCTCCATTTATCCCCAATCCAATCCAAGCCATCATTTAGGACCCTAATCCTAATCAATTTACCTATCCAATCATGGTCTTAATCCACCTAGCCCATAATTCATTTCCTTTTTTCCAAAATGGTTGTGACAAAAAAAAGAAGCCTACTAAACTCATAATCAATAGGAAACCCCCAGTCACAATAGGAGGTATTGAATTTGGTACAATGATTGTGAGGTCCTCGTGGAATATGATGAACCTTTTGAACAAGAGAACCTTGTAGACCATGATGCATATCTTGATGAACTTGAAAATTATTGTGTGAATGATTCTATCCATCCTATAGCCTCCTATCACCCTTTATCTTCTTATAGGGATATGCCACCACAACCTCTCCAAGTTGACCATGCCAAAACCAAAGTCACAATCCTAGGAGGTCCCCAATTTCCTCCTAATGATGATGAGAACCTTGTAGATCATGATGAATATTTTGAACAACAAGCTGAAATACAAAGACTTCAACATATGTGTAAATCCATCCCAACACTAGAGAAAAAGATCCTAGCCCAACAACAAGCCCTCATTCAACAACTCCAAGCCACCCACCAATCCCAAACCCAACAAACACAACCACAACATCAACAAATCCCACCTCAATCCTATGTGTCACCTCCATCATCATACCAACCTAGTCTAGCCACATATCATGTCAATTCTACATCAACTTATCCCACTTCTTTCAATATAAACCAATATCCATATCAATCCATACCCCAAGATCATCCAACTACTTATTCCAACATTTCACCTCATCACCAAATCTATTCACAATACTATCAAGTTTATTCACAAAAAGAACATGCAAGTCCAAGTCACCCTTTGCACCAAAATCAAGTGTCCTAAGTCCTAGTTACCCTCTGTAACAAGATCAAGCATCCTTAAGTCCTCATGCTACCTTTGACAAGGGAAACTCTAGTCTAGCTTATGCACCCTATGAGTATCATTCATCACCATCCAATCAAATGCCTATCCAAGAGCCTACTAGTCATATCCCAAAACCACCATGTAATCCCAATCCTAATTCATTGGTCCATCCACCCTCTAATCCATCAAGCCCTTCATTATCCTGGCCACCATCTAATCCTCCATCAACTTCACATCTGAAATTCAAATCACCTCTCTTAAATAGCCTCTATAGATACTATGAACTATATTACAAAAACAAACCTATGGAGTCATCCAAATCCACCCATCCAATTTCATCCCCCTGTAGTACAAGCAATCCTAATCTTAATTCATCCACTCCTATTATGCATGCACCTAATCTTAATCATAAGCCTACACCATCTACCATTATTTTCCATCCATTATATTGTCATCCACTCATACACTTATGAAGGATGTGATCTAATGGCTATTAGCAATGAATACACTATCTCCATGTCATCAACACCTATCCTTGAGCCTCTCCAAGAGCCTTCAAACAACATGTCTAGTCCTCAACTTACATCATGTAGTCCACAACCTATCAAGCCTATTGAAGAGTTTCTGATCATGAGTCCAAGTCAAGATCCATTGTACCCTCATTTTGTTGTCCATCAAAACCTATCCAAGAGTCTCCCACTTCCACTTCCATCCAAAATCAAGAGATATGTCAAGAGTCTAATCTAAAGCATGTGGAAACCTTAACCCATTTTATAAATCAAGATCAAATCCCTTCTATTCAACCCATCCATAACTTATATCTTTTCTATGATCAATATATTATCTATGATGAAGAGCCTATCCATGAGCAACTTGATCCTATCCATAATCCTACAACTATCCATGAACAAGCTACCAAAGAACCACATACTTACTATACTCCTCTTCATGGTTATCTTAGCAATAAGAGTGAGTATGAAAGTCTTGTTGATCAACTTGAGCACTCACCCTGCTTCATGGCATTCCTTCAAAGCAAAGAAACTTTTCCTTCTATACATGATCCCACAACATCCACTTCTCTTGATGAGACACTTGGCTCCCAAGTAAACATAAATGATCAAACAAATAGCTTGGATCTTAGTGAGCATAATTATACTCAATATCCTAATGATCCTTCATCATCTACTATCGACCATATTACAAATCCACCATCATATTCCCTTGGTCTTACCATCTTCATCCATGATTGTTCTTCCCTAGGAAAGCACCAACCATTATCTACCACCTCACCTTCTACACCAAATAATGAGCTTGTGTCTAGTGTCAAGAACACCCATAGTCCCATTGTCCATAACATACTCTAAAAAATGAACTATCAAGGTAAAGGCTTAGGCCTTCATTAACAAGGTATTTTGGATCCCATCCATGTCAAATTCCATTCATGATCATATGTCCTTAGATGTATACCCCAAGGAAAACAATGTCAAGATGTTGGTACTTCCTCCATTTCTCCTAAATCCATACATTTCCATCATAAACCTTATCATACCCCCAAAACATATGTTTCCATTCCTCCTCCATCATCCTACAAATCCCAAAAGGATGTGACCATACACCTTCCACAATCCACTTTACCTCCACTATTGCCAACTCCTAATATCCCTCCATCCTTAAATCCCATCATCCATTTATCCATAAATCCACTTTTAATCCCTCCATCCATAAATCCCATACAATTCCTAATCATGACCAATCAATTCACACATCGACCAAACATGAAGCTTCCACCAAGTCCATGGGATTCAAAAATAAAACTTTGGATGCCTCCTTTTATAAAGTAACAAATCCCACAAATCCTCATGCCTGAGGGCATCAATGCAAAGAATCGAATAAAAATCCATCCAAAAGGCTACCCAAGCCCATACTTTCAAAAGAAATGTCCAAAACTAAAATTATTTGGGTCCCTAAGCAAAAATAAATCAATTCAAATGAAGTATCCACATCCCAAAAATCTCAAAAATCCTATTCCAATAAAAAATCCCATTCCATCCACAAATCCCAATACAAAAATCATAAAAATTCTATGTCTATGTGGATACCTAAATTGCTACATCAACCATCCCTTAATAAAACACGTCCATTACTCCCTACACCTCCTCCAAATCAAAATCTTCAATGTTTATCACGGTGTGTGCAACCGTTGGTCTTGGTTCCTTTCCATTCCACAACATTCCCACATACCTCCATCTCCCCATCTTTTATCCATTATCCTACATAACTCCCCAATCACCTTCCTATGGTCCATGTTTTTTCATAATCTTTCCATCCATAATCCACATTATGATCCACTATCCTTCCTTACATAATCCATATCATAGTCCACTATCTCCCATCCATACTTGCATAAATATTTCATAATCCACAATCTACCTACTCCATCTCCCTCTCACACAATCCCCTACCCACATCTATGAGCATGAAGACATTTGACATGGTCCATGTGTGACATCCATCTCTAATGGGACTATCACCTTTCATGGAACTAGACACTTGAGGCCCTCTTATCCATATCCACCAATGCCATCCCAATATTTAAAAAAAGAAAAAAAGAAAAAAATTAAAATAGTAAAGAGAAATCCCTTCATCCAATGGTGAAAACCACCTTAGTGGTGCCTTAGATAAGTACCATGATGAAAACTTGGTAAACAAATGTCATGTGTAGGTTGATTATCTATGTAACTTACACTTGGAGGCATGTTGTCTCATCCAAACTATCATATCCAACTTATCATTTCCTTCATATCTACCTCATCCTATCTTACCATCCTTATCCATTATACCCACATACCTATCCTATTGAATCCATCCATCCTCCCTTCCTCCTTTTGGTCTTGATAAAAATATGGCGGTAAAATGTTCACAAATGCTTTGGATATCTCTTGATATACCTCATCCTTTCCAAACCGATCCTATCATCACCCTATTGTCATAAGATTTTCCATGTCCTAAGTCTACCACTTAGAATGGGGCATGTTATTCCTATGTGACATAGTCTTTGGCGATCACGTCCTAGTTCCCTTATAATGCATACATCTATTCCATCAACTCTCACATATCCTTTTGTCCATCCCTCTATCATTAGCTTTACATTCCATCCACTATAGCCTATCCTTTTATCCATCCCTCTATCATGAGCTTTCCATTCCATCCACTATCACCTATCCTCTCATCCATCCATCTATCATGAGCCTTCTATCCCATTTACTATCGTCCATCCTTTTATCCATGCATCCCATCCCACCTCCATCCTTGCACCTAGACTTGGTTTTCCATTGTCACTGGTATCTAGCACAAAGGCTATCCAAATTGTGACCCAAAGCCATCCCAAAAAAATTCAAAATCCAAAACAAATCAAATATCCAACAAAAATCCAAGAAATAATCTAAATGCAAGTCATCCTTAATCCATACTAATCTAATCAATCAATCTATCCAAATAATTCAATTACATCCTTTGGTCTTAATCCTAGCCTTGTTGCAAACCCAATCAATTAATCAATCAATCAATCATCAATGGGATATATTGTTCCTGCATCCTTGTGTTGATCTAGAGATATATCGTTCCCCACAATGACAACACTATCCTAATTAATCATTAATCAATTAATCCTTGGTTTATAACTTGACAGGGGCAATACCTTGTTTGTTTATGAATCATTTGTGCATCTTGCTTTCTTTCTTGTGTGTGTTATCATTTTATCTTGCATTTGTATCAAATCCATATCATTCCATCTAATATTCATCGCTTGTGTATGTTGGAATAGTTTTTTGCATTATCCTTTGCATCTAAGGTCATATCATACCTTTTGTGCATTAAGACTATAATGCTCTAAGTTTACTTCCTCATATGCCTAGACAAGGTTGTATTACATTGGGTGCACAAGACACATTGTCACCTTGGTCTGTATACCTTGGCACATAATGTTTTGTGCTATATCAAACTATATGGTTGCTCACTTCATTGCATCATAACATATCGTTCATATACTTCTATAAATCTTTTTCTTGCATCCTCCATTTCCTTATCCATCTTTTATCATTTCATTCATTTCGAGAGCCTACTCGTGTTATTCCAACTGGCCTATCCTCTTGAGGGGGCATCATCATATCCTTATATCATCATCATATCTTTACATCATCATTCCATCCTTCATCCATTCCTCCTTGTCACTCTTTCAAGTGGTTAGGGCATTCTTTTCCTCTATCCGTACCTTATCTTCTTTGAGCTGATGTTACTTCTCTTACTCCCAGCACCATCTCAAAGAGGGGGAAATGTGGACACGTAAAATTGACCATGCCTTGTCGATACATCATTTGAGACACTTTATAACATATTTTTCCCCAGTAATCCTTTCATCACCTAATTACTTAAATAAATCATATTTATTTAACTAATCCCATTCTAAGCCCATTTTAATCCCTTTAGACAATTAATTAAATAAATTATATTTATTTAATTAATTCCCACTTTTCCCTCATCCAAATTAATTAAATAAATTAAATATTTATTTAATTAATGTATTCCACATTATCCCTTTCCAAAAATTAAATAATTTTATTATTTAACTCCACATTTGTCTCTATCTTCACATGGCTAGAAGCTTCTAATCCTTATTATGTGGAAGCCACTTGACTTTCTTCCTCTCATTCAACCTACATGTGACACTTGTCAAATGACTACAACTCCTTGTGTCACTTAATCCTAGCCATCCATTCCTATCACTCATCTCCTATAAATCAAGCCTCACCCAAGCCATTTGGGGACTCTTAACAATCACATCTTCATACATCATTATGCTATCCAAATAATTCTATCTAAATCTTCTTATCTATCATCCTCCTACTAATGTTATGCTGTAGATTTACATCTCATCAATATCAATCATCCATCAAAGAGAACAAAGCTAGTAGATTTGGGTGCATCTACTCCATTCTATCACGCGTGGAGGACTTGGTTTGAAGGTAAAGGTAATTGGGTATTTTAATTGTCTTTGTATTTCCTTTATACCAATTTTCTATGTATAGCCTCAACTAGGACAACAAACACAAGAAGAACAAGATCATGTGCTTAAGTTGATCCAATATAGGAAACAAATACAACAATGTGTTCAAGCCATAGAAGAAAGGTTACAACAAACTAGGCTTATCAACAACTATAATGGAGTCCATGTAGATGATGGAACACTAGAAACCCAAATATGAGATTGATCAATAACTAGTGACCCTTTGGGTCAAATAATTATCTCCACCACAACGGTCATAGAACAACACATAAAAAACCATGACAGGCCCCAGGACTAGCTAATTACTCTTCGTGACAGTCTACTCCCAAGAGAATAGAACTGCCCCTGGGTCTTGTGTCCACTCAACTATCTTCTTCCATGAGAGCAAGAGTGACTTGGAGGTCGACCAAGGAAAGGAGAGGGTCCATGTGCTTTCGTCAAGGCTAACTCATCCATGCATGTGTGTTGAGTCAAATTTTGAAGAGTATAGGTCCAAAATCCTAGAGTATTTCTCCTCCTTCTAGGCTAGGGGTATCATTAGGAAGGTGAGAAAGAGGCTCATCCATATATTTAGGATAGGTAAGGCCAACGAATGAGAGTGGGTATGGGTCAGCGCAAGAAGTTGGGTCCACTTTTTGGCCAAAAAGTGGAAGTGTTTTCCCTGATTTTCAGAATTTGTCACATTTGACCTAAACATTTGAGGCATTTAAAGATTGGATCTTAAAAAAAGTTAGTAATATGAAATGTAGTACTCAGAGTCTAGTTTCCAAATATGTAATTTATTTTAATACCCAGATGACACAAATTGATTTTCAATAGGCATTTCTAAAAACCACTGTTTAAAAGTCACTTTTTTTACCATACCATGCACATGTACGACCAACATAATTTGACCTAAATAAAAGTATTTTTCTAAATCCTTTTGGAGAAAGATGTATAGTATAGTGACATTTGATGATGATATTTTTTTATAAGTTTTTTCCAAATATTTTTTTTATTAATTTTTTATTGGCCCTAATTGTTGTTTTTGAAAACCCTCGTGTACAACCAAACATAATTTGAGCAAAACTAATCATAAAATAATTTTTTTTTTCAATGTGTAAAGAATGATTTAGATTGATGACATATAATTTTTTGTTTCAAAAAAATTTAAAAATTAAAAGTTATTAAAAAAATACAAACACATGTCATTTCAAGTTTTTAAACCAGTTTGCTCATAAATTAAATAATAAATAGAAAAACAAGTCCAATTAAAAAAATTACATATTTGAAAACTAGACACTATCATCTGTAATGGGTTTTAATTTTGTAAAAAAATTTAGAAAAAAATGTCATCAGCCATATAGGTAAAGTCAGTCTTTCCTCTTGTTCTATACTTAGAGAAATACTTGCAGGTCCAAGGCTCAAGGTCGGCTACCCATGTCTTTCCCTAGCCTAAAACCAAACCAAAAGCATGGGTGTGAAATTCAAAATTTTAGAAACGGGTACCCATTTCAAAATGGGTACTTGTTCTAAAAAACAATATAAAACCCATTTCTAAAACTATTAAAAAACAAAATGGGTACCTGTTTTAAAACAGGTACCCATTCTAGGCTCGGGTGCCCATTCCTGTCAAGATTTTTTTTTTGCATGACACTTCCCCTATATGTGAACCCAGCTTCTTTCTTTTACCCATATGCTCTTCTGCACTTTGGGCTCAACTAGACCCAAGAGGGATATTCCTAGAGGCATGAGATCAAACACAAATACATAATCATAGCCATACCCAAGGTACACTTGAGCCCCTATGATTATCACTAGATCAAGACTGACTAGCTGCACAAACCTCCAATTAAGCTAATGATACATATTGCACATGCACCCAAAGATCACATTTCTTATATCCCCATAAGGGGTAAGTGCAAAAAGATGGGGAGCCAAAAAGTGGCCAAAATAATTTCAAAAAAATTTAAGTCATAACGCGAGCGCGTTATAACGCGCTCGCGTTATGGCTTGGTAATGACAAGCCACAGGCTCATCTTTACCGAGCCATAACGTGAGCGCGTTATAATGTGCTCGCATTATGGCCAACTATAAATTAAAAAAAAAGCAAGTGAATTTCATTTCACTCCCATTTTTTGCTCTGCCCGCAGCGTCCAAACCCTCAAAAACGCGCTCGCGTTTTGCAAAACGCCAATCAACACAAAAATCTTGTCAATTCATCGCCAAAATGCCACCGCGACGTCGAGCACGCCAAAGAGGTGAGTTATCTTTATTTTTTTGTTTGAATTTCTTTCTATATAGGTAGGTTTTTGTTGATTTTTGATGTATATTTCATTAATTGTCAGGAAATGTTAATGCACCTCCTCCTCCTCCTCCTCCTCAAAATCCACAAAATCCTGAGGAGGAAATACCTGCAGAACAACAACCTCCTCCATTCATTCCTCGACATGCCCCTGGAACACAAGATAATATAATGAGGCAAATTGAAAACAACAAAAAACAAATTGAAGATATAATTGCAAGGTTGAAAGATCCTTCCACTTCAACCTTACATAGGTCCACGCTTGTCGAATCTCTTGAGTCTATGTTAACAAATGTAAATTCAATTAGCAAGCAAATAACTAGTTGGACCGATAAAAAGAGAGAGTTTAGAGATTACTATGCAGATAAATTGTCATACCAAGATGTCAAAAAATTAAAAATTACAAAATTAGACTTGTGTTCAATTTTTACAAACCCACAAACAAATCAACCTCCACCCATTATATTTAAGAGGTTCCCTATCCATTGGTGCAACAACCAAGCGATAAGGGACAATTTTGGGCAGAGGTGGTGGATGGTTTTTGACCATCCTCCATGCAATAATAATGAGGTCCCGCAATACTTTTTGAGGAAACTCTACTGCGAGTTTGTCCTCAATAAAGTGCCAAACTATTTTGATATGTGGGACTTCCAGGGTAGAGGTGGGGGCTCAGCACAGGATAGACCAAGGGTACGTCTTGACCCACAGCTGGTAGTGAGATGAGTAATTAGTAGACCAGCCCATGAGCATGTTTCTATCCCTTCCATTGTGAAGGAGAGTGTTGAGGTCGATACACTGAGGTCGATTAGTGCCTTGACCCAGAGCATCATAGAGCATGCCGATCCTACAACACAGAGTGGGTTGGGAGATAGTACGAGGAGTAGGGTCCCACCACATACTTGCCAGGCTTGCGGGTCAGCCTGTGGTTATGACCCCATGGATAGTTAGGACGCAGGTGCACAGGCTACATCTGCAGCTGAGCAGATGGTGATGACAGATACCCTCCTGAGTGAGACTTTCGGCCTTGATACTCAGGTAAATATTAGCAAGTTTATTGAATTTAATTTATGAAATTTCATTTTTGAAATACAAGATTAACTAATTTAAATTGATGATTTTAATGAAATTTCAGGGTCATAGCGTCGATGCAGTTTTCAGTGGTTCTCCACCTACATTTTTCACTAGATCATCTACTGTCGAGGTATGTAACTAGTAAACAATTATAAATATTACATGTGAATAGCATCGTTATATGAATGGTATTCTAATTTCTGATTTTGGATGTTGAATAGGTTAATACTGTAGATTTCATGGCAACACCTGCCAGCGGTGGTGGACTTCAAAGCTTTACGGAGGTAATAAAATAAATAGTTTAATGAATGAATTGTACTTACTAAATTTTTGTATGTGATTTGTGTGTTTATTGTGTGTACTTCCATGTTTAGATGAACGTGTGTGTATGTTAGGAGCCATGATTTGCATCACTATTATAGTTTTCGTAATTGAATAATGTTGTTTTATTTCCAGATGATGCACGCTGTGGAGACACCTCCCCATGTTCATAGGGCAATGGAGCAGGGTGTGGCCTCTGCGATTCATAGCTCTATGGCATTGATAGGGGTATGAGGCAGATTAGTAAATTTCAATTTACATTCATTGTTATAGTTGTCTATTTTTCAAAAATCAAAAGATTATTGATTTGAAGTTTAATTTCTATCTGGATGGTTTCTATAGGACATGACATCACCAGGGCCTATTCCTGCTACTGAGACAAGCGAGGAGACAGATTATATGTTAGCGGTAAGTGATTATTTGGTTAAATGTTTCATTTTTTTATAACATGTAATTTCTATATATTAATGTCTATACTTTTTTTTGTAACAGGTAAAGGTGCAGGAAGAATTAAATAGGAGGAGTAGCCCTCGGGTTCATAGTAGACCACCCACATGCATGTCTCCATCCCCTAGAAGATCAAAGGCTGCTCATGATTTATTCTCTTCACCAGCCAGAGGGGAATGACTTTTATTATGTTCCTTTGTTGTATGCCTATATGGCAGTTGTGGACATATATTTTGTATTGTACATAGTTGACATTATATGCCTATATGGCATTCTTGTAAGCCTATATGGCTATTTTGTATATATGTTATACTTATATCGACAGATATTGATGTATGCCTATATGGATATTTGGTTAATACAAATCTTTTTTATTAATGGCATCCATACTTGCATTATAAATCCACTTTTGAATGGATATTTGTAGATGGCTACTTCAAATATTTAAAGTTCAATTGTATTACATAGGATGTTTGCATTTTCTTTGATAGGCTTGATAGGCCATGGATTACATGATGGTGTTTGATGGAAAATTATGGTACTAGAAGACTCTAGTTCATTCTTAATAGGCTTGTGATTGATAATATCTTTGCATGATTGCACTTGATCTTGGATCATGGACATGTTGTTAGGATTTTGATTGCATTGTGATGTTTGATGGATAGGCATGGTGTAAGATACCCAACTAGTTCTACAAAAAATTTTCCTTAAACAATTTTACTTGCTATCAATTCATTAACTACTTCAACAACACAAAGATATACATCAAAGATAACTACTTGAATGAATCAACCTTAGAGTTGGGTACTTGTCTAGTTATTTGACTCAATCAACTTGCAATGTCTTATTACATGGATAATGCTTTCAATAGCATGAAGTTACAACTTATTCAATGGAGATACAAAAGAAAGGCCTTGAAGCCTTGATGTTTACAATGGCATCTACACTTGATCAACTCAATCAAACTCAATGATGTCAACTGAATGTCAACACCTCACAATATCACAAGGGAGCATCACCTTGCTTGTTGCATGGATGAACATCATAGTTGCAAGACTCTTAGGGTTAGGTGCCAACTGAAGGTAGTAGAGACCAGACTAGGCGCCATCCTAAGCTGGGCACTTCCTTGAGGTGGTAGAGGCATGGATGAACATCTGGTGGGGTTTGATGACTCTATATTGACACTCAAATTCACTTAGGCGCCAGATAGGAGGATTCTCAGGGGTTTTGGCACCTAGGTTACAACTTGTCAATTTCTCAAAGAATCTTTGAAACACTTGACTTCCAAGGATTATCATCTTACCCTCTGATGGAGCATCTTGTTCCAAAATTGGTCTTGGGGACTTGCATCTCTCTTAGGTGCATGTTTCGAGTAATGTCAACTGGTATCAGTGCCTATTATCTCAATTCACACTTGACATCAAACTTTTGAAGCTCTTTTACCCTAGCACCTTTATCTTCTATCAAGCGCCTAATAGTCTGGAGGTGAATTCCATCTTAATCTAAGTCTTCAAGGTACTTCCTGTTGTGACCAAATCACACATCACCCCATCGGACTGGGGACCCCCTCTTTTTTGAGCTCAAGGGCTTTGCATTGATTTATGCAATCTCATTTCCAAGTTGTCAGGGTCTTGAATATTAATGATGCGGAGGATTAGATTGTCCATGAGTTGGCGCCTTGAAGTTGGTGTTGGCGCCTAAGGAAGGTAATGAGTCTAGACGAAGTACCTTAGATGGGTTGATAAAGAAAGATGATGCACCTTAGGAGGAATTGGCGCCTTGAAGGATGATAAAAGGGCTCTTTGAAGTGGCAGAGAGCATGAAGTAGCGCCTAAGCAAAGGTAAGTGACTCATGCCCCTTGAATGCCTTGTGTCAATCAAAATCAAACTTCAAACTTCCATCTAGCGCCAGGATGAAGATCAAGTGGAAATGCGCCTTGGAGTTGAGGTTGGTCCATTTCAAAGTAAATGAGCACCTAGAAGCATAGGCCATCATCAGGAAAGGTTTGGTTGAGTTGAATTTGCGCCTAAGAGTAGAAGCACCTTACTAATGGAATGAGAGTGCCCTGATGATTAAAGTCTCCAGAGATGAATGCCTTAACCAATCTAGTGCCTTCAAGAGGATGGCATTTAAGGAGTATTCTTGGCATGTTGAAGTGACTTGGGCACCTTGATGGGGAGAGGTCTTGATGAAGAGAGTAAGGTTGAATATCTAAGGGCAATATGTGCCACAGATGATAGAAATTGATCACCTTGGAAGGTAAAACACTTCAAATGTTTTCAAGGAATTGGATAAGTCATTAAGTGCCTATAGTGGGAGGTATTGTTTTGGTGCCTTGGACAAGATTGGGCATCCGGAGAAGATTTGCTCAGAGTACTCACTTAGCGCCCTGGGGCCAACTCAAGTAAACATTGCACCATCTAGATCAAACCTTGAAATGCGCCCAGAGAAGACATGAAGAAAGATATGCGCCCTGTGTTGGAGGAATCAAGTTGGATAAGTACTTGAAGAACTTGAAGAACTTGCATTAAGTGTTTTAGCGCCTTGGATGAGGATATTAGTGCCTTGGTATGGTTTGGAGCACCTTTAGCTATGCCTTGAGGAGATTTTCTTACATCTTAAAGGAGGTTCTAACACCTTGCCCCCTTTGGTATCTAGTGCCCTTGTGGCTTTAACCTAATGCCTTTGGAGTCCAAAATGCACCTTTGAAAGTTGAAGTGAACCTTGATAATTGGAGTCTTCATAATGAGCACCTAGGTCTTGTTGAGTAGAATACCCCACAATGTGCACCTAGGTCTTTAAGAAGAGTAATGATACTTGAGATAGAGCGCCTTGAGGAGGTAGTTGAGCACCCTGGATTGAATAATTGGAGTTCAAGGAAGGTTTGAGCACCCAAGGCATATGGCTAGAGAAGTTGTAGAAAAGACCACTTTTGGCACCTTAAAAGTTTGAATGCTTGGGGAGTTTTTGCAAAGATCTAGTTTGAGTGCCCTTATGCCCTAGGATCATCTAGTTTGTGCATCTTGTAATGAGGAGTTCATGTAAGTTTGGAATGAGCGCATTGAATAAGTGTAAACTAGCCTAGAGAAGGGTATGTGCGCCTTGAGCGCCTTGAGCATTCCAGAGATAACTGTGCGCCTAGAACAATATGAGCGCTCATGATGATGATTAACGCCCTGATGAGACTATGAGCACCTTGTTCAGGAGATACCTTGTTTGATCATAAAATGTGCCTTGAGTCTTGAAGGTTTTGAGTGCCTAGGTGATTTGGATGTTGGGATGTTGGGATGATGCGCCTTAGGAGGAATTGGCACCTTGAAGGATGATAAAAGGGCTCTTTGAAGTGGCAGAGAGCATGAAGTAGCGCCTAAGCAAAGGTAAGTGACTCATGCCCCTTGAATGCCTTGTGTCAATCAAAATCAAACTTCAAACTTCCATCTAGCGCCAGGATGAAGATCAAGTGGAAATGCACCTTGGAGTTGAGGTTGGTCCATTTCAGAGTAAATGAGCACCTAGAAGCATAGGCCATCGTTAGGAAAGGTTTGGTTGAGTTGAATTTGCGCCTAAGAGTAGAAGTGCCTTACTAATGGAATGAGAGCGCCCTGATGATTAAAGTCTCCAGAGATGAATGCCTTAACCAATCTAGTGCCTTCAAGAGGATGGCATTTCAGGAGTATTCTTGGCATGTTGAAGTGACTTGGGCACTTTGATGGGGAGAGGTCTTGATGAAGAGAGTAAGGTTGAATATCTAAGGGTAATATGTGCCACAGATGATAGAAATTGATCACCTTGGAAGGTAAAACACTTCAAATGTTTTCAAGGAATTGGATAAGTCATTTAGCGCCTATAGTGGGAGGTATTGTCTTGGCGCCTTGGACAAGATTGGGCATCCGGAGAAGATTTGCTCAGAGTACTCACTTAGCGCCCTGGGCCCAACTCAAGTAGACATTGCACCATCTAGATCAAACCTTGAAATGCACCCAGAGAAGACATGAAGAAAGATATGCACCCTGTGTTGGAGGAATCAAGTTGGATAAGTACTTGAAGAACTTGAAGAACTTGCATTAAGTGTTTTAGCACCTTGGATGAGGATATTAGAGCCTTGGTATGGTTTGGAGCGCCTTTAGCTGTGCCTTGAGGAGATTTTCTTACATCTTAAAGGAGGTTCTGACACCTTGCCCCCTTTGGTATCTAGCGCCCTAGTGGCTTTAACCTAACGCCTTTGGAGTCCAAAATGCACCTTTGAAAGTTGAAGTGAACCTTGATAATTGGAGTCTTCATAATGAGCGCCTAGGTCTTGTTGAGTAGAATACCCCACAATGTGCGCCTAGGTCTTTAAGAAGAGTAATGATACTTGAGATAGAGTGCCTTGAGGAGGTAGTTGAGTGTCTTGGATTGAATAATTGGAGTTCAAGGAAGGTTTGAGCACCCAAGGCATATGGCTAGAGAAGTTGTAGAAAAGACCACTTTTGGCGCCTTAAAAGTTTGAATGCTTGGGGAGTTTTTGCAAAGATCTAGTTTGAGCGCCCTTATGCCCTACGATCATCTAGTTTGTGCGTCTTGTAATAAGGAGTTCATGTAAGTTTGGAATGAGCGCCTTGAATAAGTGTAAACTAGCCTAGAGAAGGGTATGTGTGCCTTGAGCGCCTGGAGCATTCCAGAGATAACTGTGCGCCTAGAACAATATGAGCGCTCATGATGATGATTAATGCCCTGATGAGACTATGAGCGCCTTGTTCAGGAGATACCTTGTTTGATCATAAAATGCACCTTGAGTCTTGAAGGTTTTGAGCGCCTAGGGATGTTGGTATGCACCCAAGATTGAGGTAAGTGAGCGCTTGTAATGGAGGAGAGCAATGAGATGGAATGTTTTGTAGAGATTGGCGCCCAGAGACCCATTTTTGCGCCTTTGATGATGACCATTTTTGCATAAGAGTTTAGCGCCTTAGAGTTGTAAACTTTCTCTTTAGGCACGCCTGAGTGAATGTTGGCGCCTTGGACAACTAAATATGCCTTTGATGGAGTGGACCCAAAAGGGGAGTAGGAGGAAACCCAATCTTCAAGATTCATCAAGCTTCAAAGTTTAGGTCAGAGGTTATCCACTTTATCCAAGGAAGGTGTTATCATCTACACTCCAAGAAGGTAATGTCAAAGGCCATCATGAAGGATCACTTCATCAACTTCAAGTCCTTCAAGTTCAAGTCCTTTCACCTAGCAAGTCCAAGAGAGATTTCTACTCCAATTCATGAAGTAAGTTTATATCATCCTTATCTACTCTACGAGAAGAAGAAACATTACAAAGTCAATCAAATGAGTTACAAATACCATACATCCAATTCCAAGGAGTGAACCACCTTAAGGAAAAATAGTTCTCTTGAAGTTACTTGAAATGTCAAAAGGTTTAGCGCCTCAAAGTAAGGTCAGAGGTGAGGTTAGAGGTGAAATGCGCCTTTGGACCATTTTGGCGCCTTGGATGAAGAACCTATATCTTGAGCCCAAGAGGTAAAATTTGCACCTTAGTGGATTTGGAGAGTTACAGAGATTAGAGAAAAGCACCTTGAAGACAGAGTTGAGCACCTTAAAAGAGGTAGCTCATCAAAGATGATCAAATTATTGAATGAAGGTAGGTGCTCTTTACCTTCAAATTGGTCTCATTGAGGCGCCTAGGACAAATGATCCTTGATTGCATAAGTTTGAGGGTATATCCTCCATATATGCAAGTTGAAGAAGAGCTTCAGGATTCGATTGATAATGCTAGAGCTATCATAAGACAAGGCGCCCATTTTGTTCACCACTTGTAGCATCACTTGTTCAAGGCACATGTGTGATTTGGTCAAAAATAGGTGCCTAGAGTGAATAGGCTTTCATCCTGACTTAATACACTGCCTCCTTCTGACGATTTTTGGGGCAGCAGAAAACCTTTCACCATGGGCAAATGCCTCAGAGCTATAAAAAATCGAGAGAGGTTATTGTAGAGGCACTCTACGTGATTGTGTTGCCTCAGATAGAATGTTTCTAAGTGACACAATTTTCGAGTAACATCTCGTCAAAGATTGCTGCCTTTTTGCACTTTGGACTCTTCAGGGATATCGTCGGTACAATGTAGCTCCGACTGTTTCAACATGTTTGGGTGAAAAATAGGACCATGCCTAGCGTAAATGTACCCATTCAGACACGTTGGAATAGTCAGTTTGGTCACATCAGGAGCAGGATGAAAGTTACACCCCTTTGCAACTTTACACTGCCTCCTTCTGACGATTTTTGGGGCAGCAGAAAACCTTTCACCACGGGCAAATGCCTTAGAGCTATAAAAAACTAAGAGATGTTATTGTAGAGGCACTCTATGTGATTGCGTTGCCTTAGACAGAATGTTTCTAAGTGACACAATTTTTGAGTAACATCTTGTCAAAGATTGCTGCCTTTTTGCACTTTGGACTCTTCAGGGATATCGTCGGTACAATGTAGCTCCGACTATTTCAACATGTTTGGGTAAAAAATAGGACCATGCCTAGCATAAATGTACCCATTCAGACGTGTTGGAATAGTCAGTTTGGTCGCATCAGGAGCAGGATGAAAGTTACACCCCTTTGCAACTTTACACTGCCTCCTTCTGACGATTTTTGGGGCAGTAGAAAACCTTTCACCACGGGCAAATGCCTCAGAGCTATAAAAAACTGAGAGAGGTTATTGTAGAGGCACTCTACGTGATCCCGTTACCTTAGATGGAATGTTTTTAAGTGACACATTTTTTGAGTAACATCTCGTCAAAGATTGCTGCCTTGTTGCACTTTGGACTCTTCAGGGATATCGTTGGTACAATGTAGCTCCGACTGTTTTGACATGTTTGGGTGAGAAATAGGACCATGCCTAGCATAAATGTACCCATTTGGATGCGTTGGAATAGTCAATTTGGTCGCATCAGGAGTAGGATGAAAGTTACACCCCTTTGTAACTTTACATTGCCTCCTTCTGACGATTTTTGGGGTAGCAGAAAACCTTTCACCACGGGCAAATGCCTCAAAGCTATAAAAAATTGAGAGAGGTTATTATAGAGGCACTCTATGTGATAGCGTTACCATAGACGGAATGTTTCTAAGTGACACGGTTTTCAAGTAACATCTTGTCAAAGATTGCTGCCTTTTTGCACTTTGGACTCTTCAGGGATATCGTCGGTACAATGTAGCTCCGACTGCTTCAACATGTTTGGGTGAAAAATAGGACCATGCCTAGCATAAATGTACCCATTCAGATGCGTTGGAATAGTCAGTTTGGTCGCATCAGAAGCAGGACGAAAGTTACACCCCTTTGCAACTTTACACTGCCTCCTTCTGACGATTTTTGGGGCAGCAGAAAACCTTTCACCACGGGCAAATGCCTCAGAGCTATAAAAAACTAAGAGAGGTTATTGTAGAGGCACTCTACATGATCGTGTTTTCTTAGACAGAATATTTCTAAGTGACATGGTTTTTGAGTAACATCTCGTCAAAGATTGCTACCTTTTTGTACTTTGGACTCTTCAGGGATATCGTTGGTACAATGTAGCTCCGACTATTTCGACATGTTTGGGTGAAAAATAGGACCATGCCTAGTATAAATGTACCCATTCAAACATGTTGGAACAGTTAGTTTGGTCGCATCAGGAGCAGGACAAAAGTTACACCCCTTTGCAACTTTACACTGCCTCCTTCTGACGATTTTTTGGGCAGCAGAAAACCTTTCACCATGGGTAAATGCCTCAGAGCTATAAAAAATTGAGAGAGGTTATTGTAGAGGCACTCTACATGATAGCGTTTCCTTAGACAGAATGTTTCTAAGTGACACAGTTTTCAAGTAACATCTCATCAAAGATTGTAGCCTTTTTGCACTTTGGACTCTTCAGGGATATCGTTGGTACAATGTAGCTCAGACTGTTTCAACATGTTTGGGTGAAAAATAGGACCATGCCTAGCATAAATGTACCCATCCGGATGCATTGGAATAGTCAGTTTGGTCACATCACGAGCAGGACACCAAAAATGTAAAAGTTGCTTTGTGCAACTTGACAACATTGACACTTTTTTGCAACATGACTCAAAGACTCAAACTGACCCCAAATGACTCAAAGTGACTTAAAATTACCTTGATTTGGTGCCCAATGTACATTATAGAGGTCGAGGTCCTCCTTATCATTCAAACATCTTAGATGAGCGCATAGGAAAGGAAAAAGCTCTAAGTTTCATCATCATGACCGCCTAATATCAAGAGACTTTAATGCATTGATTTGGCGCCCTATATGTGAAGGAAGATGTAAAGGCATGAAAGTGGATGTCATATTGCAAGAGTTTGGATCATCAAAATTGAAAGAAATAAGTCTATTAAGCTTGGGCGCCCTTGGTCTTCTTTTCATTCATTATGAGTGCCTTGGGAGAATGGTATATAGGTCATCATCATGATTGGGCACCCTGGATCTAGAGTGTTGGAGAGATCATCAAATGGTGTCTAGTAGGGTGAGTTATGAGTTTGGTCGCATCAGGAGCAGGACACCAAAAATGCATAACATAATGATGTAAAAATGTGTACATATGTGTAAAAATACAGGAGGAAATAAAAAAAGACAAACCTTACAAATTAATGTGCATACTTACAACTCAATGTAACATAACTTTACAAAATCAATGTGAATACTTACAAATTAATCCAATGAACCATCCGGGTTTGCTCTACTCTTTATTGTGTCAAGTATTGCTTCATGGTCAGACTCACGCACCTTCCACAATATTTTGTTCAAAGGTCTACCCCGATACTTTATCAAATGAACATTGGATGCCACGACAAGGTTCGAGTAATGAAGAATCTTCCGATGCATGTCAAAGTCCTGAAATAGCCAAATATTAACACTCTTATGTGGGTACCTTCTAAGCCATGTACCAGTAGTAACCACTGATCCTGTAGGGTATTCGATGTTTTCTCCATTTGTAATAGGGGCCTCCAATTTCTTTTTGGCCTCAACACAATGACATAAGTAATAATCTGTTCCCTCTTCATTATCTTCATCTGAAATAACTGCATATACGTGCCCTACATTGATATGTGTAGCAAATTAGATGAAATTAGTCAACATTACAAAAACACTACAAAGTAAGATGACATTACCTGATTGAACTAGATGAAATTAGATGCATATACGTGCTCTATATTACCTAGTTGAACTAAATCTGATATGTGGTCAAAGTCAACTGACGATTCCATCTGTGTTAGTTCCAGTGCCATTGGGGGTTGATACGTGTCAAGTGGGCTAAGATAACTTAACTGCCATTCGTCAACCCACTCCTTTGACTCACACTCATCTCAGACTTGAATTGTACAGGAAGAACAAAAGCATGACATCTTTTGTGTATGGATACTCCATGAACCTGCAATTGAGCTTCTGAAAGAGTGCATCTCATTTGATCCTATCAGTGTACAACAATCCTCATATGGTGCAATGTTAGTATCATCTATCAACCAAAAAAATCTACGAACTAAAGACTTACCTTCATTACCTGGACCCATGGAAGCATTACACCACTCGACAATCGATTTTGCATCTGTCAACTTTGCATTGTCTTTATACTTTAACTCTTCTCGTGCTATGGCTCTTTTGATACATGCTCCTGCACCATCATGCTCCCCCTTTCCATGTCTGGCCTCACAAAAGTTCCACATATGTTGAATACCTGTAAAATTATGCCTCCTACTCAACCAATAGAAATTCTGTGAGTTCTTGAATTGTGATGCACAATTATCCAACCATATGATATGCTGACCGAATGATATGCCCCTTCTAGCCAAATCATTATAGAACACCTGAAAGCAACCTTGCACAAACTCCATAGAATGCGTGCGATCATCACTAATATAGAAATTATACTCCCTTATGATCTTTCTATCATCCTCTGTACTATCATTTGCATGAATGAATGTGATGTGCACAAATATAGAAATCTATGTGGAGTTGTAATATTGTGATTGCACCTCACGCTGTGGCTGTAGATTGTAGTTCTCTACAAAGTCAACAACTGAAACAATGCTACCAACTGGAAATGTGTCCTTGCATAACTTGAATTGCAAGTCCAACCATCGAGCTCTATGGGCATGTCTTGCATACTCATACACTATGTTGTCACGAAATATAGGCATAAACTGATACACTAGAATCTTTTCAATAACTAATTCACACCTCTTTGTTTCTTTACCATCTTTTGTATTGTATGCCACTATATTATACTTGCGAAACTCTACTAGTTCATTTCCAACCGCATGTGTTATTTCCATATGTTCACATATTAGCAAATGTTGCAATCCACCGCAACGATGACATGTGCCATCCAAGCATAATTTCTTGTAGAATATTTGACCTTCCTCTCTTTCACATAAAATTCTTGATATGAAGTCTCTTGAAGATGTTGGTGGGGCACATATGGCACAACCCTGCAAATCATTGTTAGTATGCATATCTAAACATATAGACCTATAAGCATCAAAATGGTTTGAAAATTCAATATGTAATCTACAACAACAAGTAGTGCGTGTGTGATTTATCTTAACATAGAAAGGTTTTAGCATTTCAAAATATCTTTGACAAATTTTAATTTGAGGATACTTCTCTAGAAATTTACCATAAAACTGTGTTTGAGTCTCATCCAAAAAATGCTTTGGATGTGGCTCACGGTTCTGACTACCGATTCTCCTTCTTACCACATCCCTTTGATTTAGAGATACCCTTGTGTAATTCTTCCAAAAGTCTTCAATTAATGATCTCAATGCTTCAACAATTGGTTTATCTTCTCATGGTAGTCTCCCCGAGAACGCCCATAATTCATTGGCATTAGTGTCCTCAATTCTTTGGCGTCTTCCAACAGCTCTTGATAAAGTTTTCCTATTAATTCTTAATTCTTGACTTGTCTTTCTAATGAGACGAGCTTTCCTTGTTTGACTACTTACTATAGTCGATGTAATCACACGCCGTGTTGCATTACTATCTTTTGTGCGTGAGGTGTTACCCACACTCTCATACGTGCTCATTAGATTCTTGACAATAGATTTTTCACTTGAAGCCTCTGATGTTCTCAACCCAAGAATCTTCATGATAGACCTATACTTTATACTTCGCATCATTTCAATGAATAGTTGACATCTTGCAGTCTCATTTAACTTTTCAAAGAACAATCTCCAAATCTTATTAGCATATCTTCTACAAGTGCGTTTTGGAATCTTACCTTCAATTGGCTGCAAAATATTCTCATCAATATCAATCAAATACTTTGGCTTTCTATGCAAAATTCTAGGTGGTGTCAAGTTAGGTAAATTCATCTCAACATTAGGAATTTCATCAATATTTAAATGAGATGGGTTAGATGGCATACCTTCGATCAAAGATGGAATAGATGACATACCTTGAGGTTGAGGTGGGAACGATGGCGTACCTCCTTCATCACATGTGAGTGATGATGTACTCTCAACTTGAGATGTGGTAGATGGTGTCCCTACATGTTGACTTGTGGTAAAGGATGTGTCTCCAACTATGGTATTCAAATCTCTCGTACCACGAAGTTTTTGCATTTGTTCTCTTTGTGCCGCCAATACCATATCTCTTTGTGATGGTTGTGGTTCCTCTTCAATTGGTATGTCTTCATTTATCGTGTCCAATTTCCTCTTCTCATGAAGTTCCCTCATAGCCATTGTTTTCTTTGCATTCTTAGCTTCTATCTCTTCCTGTGTTGGTTTAATTCTTGATCGTTTCCTCGGCATGACGGAGAATTTGTCTGTAGCATGATAAAGAGACCAATATTAGTTCCTAAGAAATGAATACATGATAATAGTGGGATTGTATTTTTTTTATGTTGTAAGGATTTATTCTTGTATTGTTTGACATCATGGTATGAACTAAGGTTTGTTTATTACACATAATTATTAAAGAGCCCAAGTGTAGAAAATATACATGGCATCATGTGAGATTGTAGGTTGCTTTCTTGATTAGGAATGTGTCTATTTTAAACATGTATGATAAAGCATGATAAAGTAATTCAATCTGAAATAAGGAAAATGTAAAGAACATGTATGTAAAGACTTGACATACCTAAATAACGAAGATTTGAATGGAGAGAGTACCCAATTATGTAGTGTTTTTATCTTCTTGCATCAGACTCCTCAACAATTTGAGTTTTTCACCACTTGCTTCCTTTTCAATGTTAAATTCTTAAAATTGAATCACAATTAACATTGCAACACTACAAAAATTGAAACTTGAATAGATATATATCAAACTTGGTGTGAAAACTATGTTATTTCCTCCTTCTCAAGTTGGCAAAGCAAAAAAGGTGGTGGAAAGATCATGCAAAGGTGGTACAATGTGTCAAATGTGCATGTGAACTTCCCAATAGCATGAAAGCACTTCTTTTTTGTTGGAGTACATGCAAAATCAGTAAGAAAATAGAGCATGTGGGCCTGGATCATGGGGGTAACCACTTTTTTACCGTTTCAATAGAAATACAAAACGTGAGTGCGTTATAACGCGAGCGCGTTATAACGCGCTCGCGCTATAATGTACTCGCATTATAACTTGCTATACATTCATCACATCCTTTGCATTGATCACATCTTTTTGTTGCAAGGGCTTGCCAGATGCTCTGCCATATGATAGGCATAACAATGAAGGGGCAAGCCCTCATAATCAAGTTCGTGATAGAAAATGCCCTCAACCATCAACGTCAAACCCTAATCCCTAAACCCTCAACTCTGATCCCTCGACCCTCAACCCTCAATGTCAAATCCTAATCCCTCAACCCTATCCCTAAACCCTCAACCCTCAATGTCAAATCCTAATCCCTCAACCCTATCCCTAAACCCTCAACTTCAAATCCTAATCCCTCAACCCTCAACCCTATCCCTAAACCCTCAACGTCAAATCCTAATCCCTCAACCCTCAACCCTATCCCTAAACCCTCAACGTCAAATCCTAATCCCTCAACCCTATCCCTAAACACTCAACGTCAAATCCTAATCCCTCAACCCTATCCCTAAACCCTCAATGTCAAATCCTAATCCCTCAACCCTAATCCATCATCCCTCAATGTCAAATCCTAATCCCTCAACCCTAATCCATCATCCCTCAACTCTAATCCCTCATCCCTAAACCCTAAATGCTATCCCTAATCCTACACCCTCAACAAACTCGATACTATACCTTAAACTCTAATCCCTTATCCCTAAACCCTCCAACCCTATCCCTAATCCTTACAACCCTCAACCCTAATCCCTCAACCCTTAACTCTGATCCATCAACCCTCAACACTATACCTTAAACCCTAATCCCTTCAACCTCAACCCTACCCCTAAACCCTTGACCCTCGAACCTCAACCCTTAACCCTCGACGTCAAACCCTAATCCCTCAACCCTTAACTCTGATCCCTCATCTCTCAACCCTAACCCTAAACCCTCAACGCTCAACATCAAATCCTAATCCCTCAACCCTTCACTCTAATCCCTCAACCCTAAACCCTATCCCTAAACCCTCAACACTATACCTTAAACCCTAATCCCTCAGCCCTCAACCCTAAACCTTATCCCTAAACCCTAATCCCTCAACCCTCAACCCTAATCCATCATCCCTCAACTCTAATCCCTCATCCCTAAACCCTAAATGCTATCCCTATTCCTACACCCTCAACAGAATCGATGCTATACCTTAAATCCTAATCCCTCAACCCTTAACTCTGATCCCTCGCCCTTCAACCCTAACCCTAAACCCTAAACCCTCAACGTCAAATTCTAATCCCTTAACCCTTCACTCTAATCCCTCAACCCTAAACCCTATCCGTAAACCCTCAACACTATACCTTAAACCCTAATCCATCAACCCTAACCCTAAACCTTGTCCCTAAACCCTAATCCCTCAACCCTCAACCCTAATCTATCATCCGTCATCCCTCAACTCTAATCCCTCATTCCTAAACCCTAAACGCTATCCCTATTCCTAGACCCTCAACAGGCTCGATACTATACCTTAAACCCTAATCCCTCTACCCTTGATACTCTTATTTAACCCTAATCCCTTGACCATTAACCCTATCCCTCAACCTCAACCCTCAACCCTCAACTCTCAACATTAAACCCTAATTCATAACCCTAAACCCTAATCCCTCAAACCTAAACCCTATCCCTAAACCATCAACCCTCAACACTATACCTTAAACCCTAATCCCTCAACCCTCAACCCTAAACCTTATCCCTAAACCCTAATCCCTCAACCCTCAACCCTAATCCATCATCCCTCAACTCTAATCCCTCATCCCTAAACCCTAAATGCTATCCCTATTCCTAAACCCTCAACAGACTCGATACTATACCTTAAACTCTAATCCCTTATCCCTAAACCCTCCAACCCTATCCCTAATCCTTATACCCTCCACACTCAACTTTTACCCTAATTCCTCGACCCTCAACCCTATCCCTAAACACTTGACCCTCGAACCTCAACCCTCAACCCTCAACATCAAACCCTAATCCCTCAACCCTTAACTTTGATCCCTTGACCTTCAACCCTAACCCTAAACCCTAAACCCTCAATGTCAAATTCTAATCCCTCAACCCTAAACCCTATCCCTAAACCCTCAACACTATACCTTAAAGCCTAATCCCTCAACCCTAACCCTAAACCTTGTCCCTAAACCCTAATGCCTCAACCCTCAACCCTAATCTGTCATCCATCATCCCTCAACTCTAATCCCTCATTCCTAAATCCTAAAAGCTATCCCTATTCCTAGACCCTCAATAGGCTCGATACTATACCTTAAACCCTAATCCCTCTACCCTTGACCATTAACCCTATCCCTCAACCTCAACCCTCAACCCTGAACCCTCAACTTTCAACATTAAACCCTAATTCATCAACCCTAAACCCTAATCCCTCAAACCTAAACCCTATCCCTAAACCATCAACCCTCAACACTATACCTTAAACCCTAATCCCTCAACCCTCAACCCTAAACCTTATCCCTAAACCCTAATCCCTCAACCCTCAACCCTAACCCCTCATCCCTCAACTCTAATCCCTCATCCCTAAACCCTAAATGCTATCCCTATTCATAAACCCTCAACAAACTCGATACTATACCTTAAACTCTAATCCCTTATCCCCAAACCCTCCAACCCTATCCCTAATCCTTACACCCTCCACACTCTACTTTAACCCTAATCCCTTCAACCTCAACCCTATCCCTAAACCCTTGACCCTCGAACCTCAACCCTCAACCCTCGATGTCAAACCCTATTCCCTCAACCCTTAACTCTGATCCCTCATCTCTCAATCCTAACCCTAAACCCTAAACCCTAAACCCTCAACCCTCAATGTCAAATCCTTATCCCTCAACCCTAAACCCTATCCCTAAACCCTCAACACTATACCTTAAACCCTAATCCCTCATCCCTCAACCCTAAACCTTATCCCTAAACCCTAATCCCTCAACCCTCAACCCTAATCTATCATCCCTCAACTCTAATCCCTCATCCCTAAACCCTAAATGCTATCCCTATTCCTACACCCTCAACAGAATCGATACTATACCTTAAACCCTAATCAATATCCCTAAATCCTCAAACCCTATCCCTAATCCTTATACCCTCCACACTCTACTTTAACCCTAATTCCTCGACCCTCAACCCTATCCCTAAACCCTTGACCCTCGAACCTCAACCCTCAACCCTCAACGTCAAACCCTAATCCCTCAACCCTTAACTCTGATCCCTCGACCCTCAACACTATACCTTAAACCCTAATACCTATCCCTCAACCCTTAACCCTTAAAACTTAAACCCTATCCCTACACCCTAAACACTTGACACTATATCTTAAGCCTTAAACCCTCATCCCTAAAGCCTTAACCCTCAATCCTTAAACCTTCAACCCTAAACCCTATCCCTAATCCCTCTACCCTCAACACTCTAACCCTAACCTCAACATTAAATGCTAATCCATCAACCCTAAACCCTAATCCTAAACCCTCAACACTCAACACTATACCTTAAACCCTAATCCCTCAACCCTCAACCCTAAACCCTAATCCCTCAACCCTCAACCCTAATCCATCATCCCTCAACTATAATCCCTCATCCCTAATCCCTAAATGCTATCCCTATTCCTAAACCCTCAACAGACTCGATACTATACCTTAAACCCTAATCCCTTATCCCTAAACCCTCCAACCCTATCCCTAATCCTTACACCCTCCACACTCTACTTTAACCCTAATCCCTTGACCCTTAAACCTCAACCCTCAACCCTCAATGTCAAACCCTAATCCCTCAACCCTTAACTTTGATCCCTCGACCCTCAACTCTATCCCTAAACCCTAAACCGTAATCTATCATCCCTCATCCCTAAACCTTAAACGCTATCCCTATTCCTAAACCCTCAACGGGCTCGATACTATACCTTAAACACTAATCCCTTATCCCTAAACCCTCCAACTCTATCCCTTATCCCTTAACCCTCATGATTAATAGCCTTGAACGTAAAAAAATTTTAGTGGGACATAACGCGAGCGCGTTATAACGCGCTTGCGTTATGTCAAACATGACAAAAGATAGACTTGCGGGAAAGAAAAATGCAAGGCAAAACATAACGTGAGCGCGTTATAACACAAGCGCGTTATAACGCGAGCATTTTATTTCTTTCTTTGGGAATCCCAAGCCTTGGGCTTGGGATTTGCTTTGGATTTCCAACCCAAAGGCTTGGAGTGCCTTATGAACAGTCACAGACGTGTTTTTCTATATTCTTCAAAATTTCACATAATTTTGTTCGTGCTAACCCTCAGATTTGCACGTGTTTCAAGGTTAAACAAATCGAACACATGGGTAATGTTAGGCTTTTTCTTAGCTATTTGACGATGTGATTTTTTTCACATTTTAACAATGTTAAGCCTTTCATCTTTAATTTCTTTTGTTTGTGTGTCCGATTTTAGGCAAAAACCACTGTTTGGTCTTTTTTTCATTGTAAAATAACTATTCATTCAAATTTCAAAAAAATTACATATTTAGAAACTAGAGACTCCATTCTACAAATATTTAAAAAATAAAAAAATGATTTTCAATTAGTTTTTAAAATTTATAGGGGTAGCACGGCCAAAATTCTATTTTTTAGGATGTGTCCACTTTAAAAATTAGTAAAAAATCAAATATTCATCAAAAAATTATTAGAAAAATTGGGCATAAACTACATGCTATTAGCTAATTTCTCACCGAAGCGATTTTAAAAATACCAAAAAAAAGTTGACCTTTTGAGCGAGCCACAAAACATGCTATGTTATGTTTTTTTGACAGAAACAACACCAATTTCTGTGGCTCCCTCTTTTGAACCCCTTAATCTATGCCATTTTCAAAACAAAATAGTAGTTTAGAAAGTAGACTCGGAGCACTACAAACATTGTTTTGGTTGCATCTCCAAATTTTGAGTGTAACTATGCTTAATTTCTCATCCAAGGCTAGTATTTCCTGATTTCAGAAAAAAAGTGGCCACTTAAGACCCCTTTTTGGCCCCCCATCTTCTTGCACTTACCCTAAGATACATACATTTGATATTCCATACACAATAACAAGATGCAGACATGCATGACATGATTCACAAATGATTTGATCTATTTTGGATTACTTCAGATCTATCCCTGGTTATAGAACAAAATCATGAACATGTAATCTAAACCTTTCTAATCCTACTCTTACATCTAACAGGGCAAGGTTTTGATAAATTAAAGGTGATTTATCCTTCCCCAAACTAGACCAATGCCTACTCTAATGGGCAATAGAGTCATGAACAACAAAGAGGAAGGAGATTCCCAACAACCATCAATGGAAACATGAATGTATTCACATACAAATCCAAAATATATGGACATATAATAGACATACTTAGTAATCCAGAGTATAATTGCAACAACCCAAATGCAACAAAGAGGATACCAATACAAAGCCTTTGTATTGTATTAAAATACAATCACACATTAATCTAAACTCTATTACAACATACCAGCAAATGTGGTATGAGAAAATACATAAATGGGTTCATATATTCCCCTAAATCCTTACAATCTGCCATGGAGACATACCATTACATGACGATATTCATTGAAGAAATTTCCTACAAACTTTTGGACATATTTCTTCATTTATAGACCTAACTGGCATGATTTGATGCCCTAAATCCTCTTGAGGCATTTCCATATCAAAGATGGCTTAGAGACCAATCATTTCAATGTGTTTTATTTTTGAATATATAGCATTTTAGGTCATTTCCAAATCATCATGAGTTTCTAAGAAAGAAAACACATTAGGGAAAACTTGTACATTAATTCTTCACAAACCTCCAATGGCCAAGAGTATCTATAGCCATTTATTTTCTGCTTTCACCTTTTTTTGAAATCTGCAGGTAGACAAGACATTGTGGAGATCCATGGTAGATGTTGAGATGTGAGGGATGAAGGTATATTTGGATAGTATGAGAGCACAAGGGGAATTTAGATTTGTAGAGATTTGAAGGGATCTGGTATATGTAGATATGGAGGGTACAAGAGACGCAGAGATTTGAAGGGGATGTGGATGCTCAGAGAAACAAGGAGTCCTGGATATATTTAGGTGGATGAGAAACCTCCTCATAATGAGATGTTGAAGGAATTGTAGGGAAAATGATGGACATGGATGTCTGCGGGGTTTTTCTTGGTCTGGGAACCAAGGAAAACCCCATAGATGTCCATGTCCATCATTTTCCCTGCATTTCTTTCGACATCTCATTATGAGGAGGTTCCTCATCCACTCGACTAGAATAGTTCAAAAATCTCGCAAAAATACCACCACACTTAGAATATTAGGATTTTCAAGCGTCTCTTCAAGATTTTAACACATTCTAAGGCACATGAACCCAAATTTCACAAGGGGGACACTTAGGAATTTTTAGTGAATTCTTGGCTAAAATTTATGCATGTTTGGAAACTAAAATATTTGGGTCCAACACTGGATCTAGTTGGGGATGTGTGCCAAACTCAGCACAACAAGAACCATCTATCTTCGAGTAGACCCATAAAGGGAAAAAAATAATAGAGGAATAATGTATTTACAAGGACAACACACAACTAGGGCGTATATACAACAAGACAACTTACAGTCATACACATGAGAGAGCAAAAGGAATAATGAATGTAAATAAAATTTTAACATATTGTAGGCCAACCCTACAAAAGGTGACTAAAATTACTTGCCCTTGTCAAAGGCAAGCTGAATGAAGGAGATTATCTCCCTCAAACCAAGTCTAAACTCATCACCTGTCTGTAACAACTAAATTCTTTTATCTACATGCACCAATTTGTACAAGATTTACATGAAGTAAAGACAAGCCTCACCATTGATATTTATGCTACTACATGGCAACCACAAATAATAGGTGTTTGGCATATTCCATTCCATATCATGCATTTTCATAGCAATAGAGGGTGAAATACTAAAACTCGGATCAACATCAAAACAAGTATATGGGAAAAACATCCATCATCAACTAGAAACTCATTACACTTTATGACCTCTTCATACAAACTAAAGGAAAATGAGAATACCTCCAGTTCACATGGAAAAGAAAAATGTGCCTAACTACACTGCTGATATACAAAAGAAGACATCATTTTGTAAATCAAACTGGAAAAATTCCAGCTCTAGTATACATTCAAGTTGGGATGCAACATCTTGACATTAAGGAATACACATGCCTTGTTGCTTATTTACATCCATTTCCCACACAAAGGACTCAACAGGTCTCTACTGTAGCACCATCACCTTCAATAATGGTGAACACCCAACATCGAAGTGGAAATATTCATATTCATTTGCATTTCCACCAAACTCTTGAACACAACTTTCAACATATGAATCACAAGCATGATTTGGGTTGCAATTCAAACCATTAGCACAAAACTCATCAATATAAGACACCTCAAGTGAAGAATCAAGTTCTTCAAATTTTCCCACTATTTCACGCTCATTCTAGCAACCTATTTTGGGTGAGTGAAGGATCATGATGGGCCAAACACTACCCCTAAGTGTTAGTGTAAATGTGAAAAACAAACTTAAGTAACTTCATGTCAAAAATTTAACAAGTTATCTACACAATCTAGAAATAAGGTACTAATAAAAGTTGCAATAAATTGAATGTAGTTTATGGGCTACTACTTTTTTTGAAATTTTTAAAAATAGTTTGGTGAAAATTGGAGATTTCAATGAAGCACTACTAAATTTTTTAGAAAAAATGTAAAAAGTAGGTGTTATTCTGGCCAAGCTAAGTATGAGAAAAATATAATATTTTTCCTCCATAATTTGGATTTAAGTAAAGGACACATGAGCAGATGTGACACTTATTTGTTTGAATTTTTTAAGTAAATAAATAATTATTTATGAATTTTTTACTGTGACTTTTTGAAAATATTAAGAATTAATTTTCCAACTAGCCTAAATTGGTCAAAATATATGAAACTCAAAAAAATTAAATTTTAATGTATACCCAATAAATCTTAGAATGTGACACATCTTTTGGATTTAAAAAATGATTAATATATTGAAAGTTGTCGATGTTTTTCAATATGTATATCTACTAGGAAATCAGATATAGTGTATGTAGAAAATTAATAATAATTACCTATTAAAATTATTATGAGGTGTATATTATATTTTTAGAATCTTAATAGCTTCTTCTATAAACCCTTTTAATTTGATTAAATTTAGTTACAAAAATGTCTGTCAGCTTCAAGGATGAAATTACAGAAAATTTTAGGATAACACTAAATGGGCAGTTTTTAAGTTTCTTTGGCAAGTTTTGTTACTCCCACTCACCTAAATATGCGGTAGTCCTAAGGAATTTTAAAGGAAATCCATATTTGAGCTAGAAATATTAACATCTTTTCCATCCAAATCTAAATAATAGTCTAAATGTTAGCACTTTTTCATTCAGCAAGTTTTATCTCTATTGCCACTATTTGGCCCATCATGATCTCGCACTCACCCTTCTGTCATATTCATTATTGCAAGCAGAGTGATAACATACTTCTTCCACATTCATTCTTATATCATTTTCTTGTGGCTGACTTGAAGGACAATCTGCATGGGATAGACGACAAACCTTACACTATAGAAATAGGCTCTCATATGCGTCCACATGATCACCATCTTCAAAATCTAGGGAAAATTCATCAAACTAAAAATCCATGTTTGCACTAACATGTATCTCAGATTGATTATCATTAGGTGTAGCTACATCTCCATCTTCTTCATGCAAACAAACACTAGTTGTTGCATCTTCACTAACAGGAACCAAAAAAGGGTATCTCATCAAACAAGAAATAATTTTTTTTCTTACTCAAAATATCACAGACATGTGCACACTTAACATAATCATCTTCACAAGATGATTCAACTAGCTGCTCATTCATGCACATGCCTTTGTCTTTGTTCAAATAGCCACATACGTCATTCTTAAGCTGAAAGTCATCATGGATTTCACTATTATCATTTTCAACTGATGAACTATCCAGCTGAAGGTGTGTGCACATGCTATCTTCATCATCTGTATTGCTGCCATATGATGCACCACCTTCACACTCTACCCTTCTGACTACACAATCATCACAATCTAATGCTGGACTCATTTGATTAGTTTTATCCACAATGCTACTATCCATATTACCTTGCTCATTACCAGCAACACTCATATTTGTGGATAACAAACCCACTATGTACTCATTTCTTACTTTCTCCATGGATTCTAGGCATAAATATGCCTGTTGCATACTTGTTATTTTGAAATCTTCCTACACAAAACTCAATCCAACTTCATATACTTCAAAAAACATATCAATGCATGTGGAAGTGATAGCTCTGAAATTATCTAGAATGATGGAAAGGGAAACTATGAATCTATGGCCAAAATCTATGCTAGACTTTCCCTCTTGTCTTCTAATTTCCTTTAATTCTATGACAAGATCAACAGGGTCTAAACCTTTAGCAATTTTTTTCAAATGTAGCCACAAGTTCATTCCAAGAGGCAAATGACTACCCTATAAAATTTTGAATCCATTCTCTCACCCTTCCATATAATGACCTATCAAATAATCTCTTGTACATGTCTTCATCTTCAAACTGATGTTCTTCCATGAATTCTAAAAATGCAACAACATGTGTGTCCCCTTCCCAAACGTTGTACCCATCAAACTTGGGCAACTATATCTAGACCTTGGATGGCATGCTACATGTTTTGTAATCAACCCAAGAGAGGTCTAACTAATCATAAAAAAAGATTTAAGGGATTAATAGGAGACTGAGAAATCTATTTTTTAGGGGAACTAGGTCAAGCATTGGACTACACCCTAAACTCTAGTAGCCTAATATGATTTTCTATTTAGTTGTCTTTTTGTGACATGGACTCCATCAGCTATTTGTTTTTATCAATTTCATATTGTAGCCTAAATAATTCATTTTGGTTTTGCATGGGTGGATATAGGTTTGGGTTTGTAAAAAATGCAGAGCCAAGACTAAAACAAGCATTAGTAGAATAGTCATGGGCATCAATGATAAAATTTCTATGGTCTAAAGAATAAGAAGATGCATATGGAGAAACACCCATAGGACAATTATATCCACACCAATCATCCATGACTAAAACATTCTATGATATTGGGCAGAAAAATGAGGCATTATCAATTATGATCCTTCACCAAGAAAGGAACTCAATCTTAAAGGTAGGAAGAAAAATCATGTACCTTTGAATACCAACTACTACACATTTGAAATAGGATCCTAAATCACCAACAACAAACACATTATATTAGCACAAATGTCCATTTTTTATAGTAGAGTCGCCACCTCTTCCAAAAAGGAATTCCTTGAAGTGGGACAAATGTTCAAGGTCACAAACTAATTCTGGGTTCAGCTCACTAGTAGAGTCTTCAAATTCATTTCAACCCAATAATGACTTCTTACTTAGAAACACCATTATGTTTGTGTAAATTGATGGGGTACCAACTTCAACACAGAAAAAAATGTAAGCAACAAATTGTTGCAAACCTTCATCAATGATTGTGTTGCAAAGGCCTTCAAAATATGAATCAAGAGACTATGTCCCCAGGAAAAACACCAAATGTTGGATCCCAAAAATGTAGGTCCAATATCCTAGAGTATTTCTCCTCCTTCCAGGCCATGGGTGTCATCGGGAAGGTGAGAAAGAGGCTCATCCACATATTTAGGATAGTCAAGACTAGTAGATGAGAGTGGGTATCCTCTCTTGCACTTTAGGCTCAGCTAGACCCATGAGAGATATTCCTAGAGGCATGAGATTAAACACAAATACATAATCATAGACATACCCAAGGTACACTTGATCCCCTATAATTGTCACTAGATAAAGATCGACTAGCTACACAAACCTCTAATTAAGCTAATGATACATCTTGCACATGCACCCATAGATCACATTTCTTATATCCCTATAAGATACATACATTTGATATTCCATATACAATGGAAAGATGTAGACATGCATGACATGATTCACAAATGATTCGAAGTGTTTTGGATTACTTTAGATTTATCCTTGGTTACAAAACAAAATCATGAACAACATGTAAACTAAACCTAACCCTACTCCTACTCCTACATCTAATAGGAAGAGGGTTTGATAAATGAAAGTTGATTGATCCTTCCCCAAACTAAACTAGTGCCTACTCCAATGGGTAACAGAGTCATGAACAACAAAGAGGAAGGAGATACCCTAGCAACCATCAATAGAAACATGAAATTTATTCACATACAAATCTAAAATATATGAACATACAATAGACATACTTAGTAATCCTGAGAAAAATTGTAACAACCCAAATGCAACAAAAAGGAGACCAATACAAAGCCTTTGTATTGTATTAAAATGTTGTCACACATTAATCTAAACTTTGTTACAACATAACAACAAATGTGGTACAAGAAAATACATAACTGGGTTCATATATTTTCTTGAATCCTTATTATCTACCATGGAGACATACCATTGCATGAAGATAGTCATTGAACAGCTTTGCTATGAACTGCTAGATGTATTCCTTCATTTGTAGACCTGAATGACATGATTTGATGCCTTAAATCCTCTTGAGGCATTTCAAGATCAAAGATGGTTCAGTGACCAACCATTTGAATGTATTATGTTTCTATATATACAACATTTTAGGTCATTTCCCAATCCTTATAGAACTCTAAGCGGGAAAACACATTAGGGAAAACCTATGCATTAATTCTTCACCAACCTCCAATGACCAAGAGTTTTCATAGCCATTTCTTTGCTCTTTTCACCTTTTCCATAAATCTGCAGGTAGACAAGACATTTTAGAGATTTGAGGTAGATGCAGACATGTGGGGGAGGAAGGTGCCTTTGGATATTACAGGAGCACAAGGGGAATTTGGATTTGTGAAGATTTGAAGGGCTCTAGGATATACAGAGATGGAGGGTGGAAAGTGATGTGGAGATCTAAAGGGGATGTGAATGCTTAGAGAAACAAGGAGTCCTGAACATATCTGGTGGATGAGGAACCTCTAAGGAGTGAGATGTTGAAAGAAATTAGAGGAAATAGGATGGACATGGATATCCGCAAGGTTTTCCTTGGTTTTAGTAACCAAGGAAAACTTGCAATATTCAGACTAGTTCAAAAGTCCTACAAAAGAGCACCACACTTAAAATATTAGGATTTTCAAGGATTTCTTTAGGACTTTAACACATTCTAAGGAACATGAACTCAAATTTCTCAATGGAGGACACTTAGGAATTTTTAGTGGATTTTTGGGAAAAATTTATGCATGTTTGTGCTAAAAGTCACAAGACATTGAGAGCGGGGGGTGAATCAGTTGTGTCAAAAAATTTAACTTCTTTACACAATATTACTTTCACATTCACTTAACTCCTTATTCTATTATGAACATTAAGCATGAATAGTAAAAACAAAACATGAACACATCAACACCATACATACATGAACACCAAATTTTTACGTGGAAAACCCTAAACATGGAAAAACCATGGTGAGTGTTAGCTCACAATATACTGTAATAACAATATCGAATATCAAAAGAGGCTCACTACCAAAAGGGCTCACTGCCCAATTGGAAGGCTCACTATCAAGGGTGGCTCATTTCCAAAGGGTGGCTCACTATCAGGGTTAGCTCACTACTGGGGGTGGCTTACTGCCAGGGTGAACTAATTTAGTAGCATCTACACCATGCCTGAGTTCAGTTCCATTGAAGCGTAATATATCTCCTCTACTCTGCTCTTCTTTTACACTTCACACTTATCTTCGCATCTTTGCACCATCACACACCAATCATGAATTCATTACATACATTTATACCTATTATCAACCTTGGAATGTACATCAAGGTCAGCATTATATTGTACAATTATTGGAACTTTCTCCAAGGTCAGCATACATACATAAATCAAATTAGGAGTAGACCTATATAAACTTGTGGTATAATGAATGAAGGATGAACACATCACTACTTAGCTTAGACCTAAATACATCCTTGCATGCTTGGACATGCTTCCACAATTCACAAATCACCTTTGCAACAAGTGTGACAAACCAGGGCAGCCAGAACTTATGCACATATCAAGAACACTTAGAAACATGCTAGCAAGATCTTCATTGTATCTTGCAGATCAATCACATGCCATCAACACATTCTAGAGACATCCATGAACAACATAGAATCACTTGGGAGTTGACAAATCCAACCACAACAAATCTCACTTGAGGAAAACAAATATCACTTGAAGAACATATCACAGACTACTTCTTATCAGACACTGTCAAACTCTGCTAGTCACTAACTTACCTTCTAGAGAACCAAATGACAAATCCTTTGGATTGAAGATGACTAAGGAACTTATAATCTTAAGTCTAGAACCAGAAGAGAAAATTCTAACCTGCAGAGAAATGAGGAGCAAAACACTTTCTCTCTGTCACTCTGCAAACCTTGCCAGACACAATCTTCAAACTGGTGAATACAACTTTTTTTTTACAATGATTAGGACCACCATATTCTAGATTTAGCATCTTCAAATACTTCCATAAATCATATCCAAATCTCATACTCTAGTCTTTACTATAGAGAAAATGTAGAGCAAAATACTCAGACAATGTTCTTCAATCAATCAACAGATATCAATATCAAAAGATACAGTTGGCACCAATGACAACACAAACATGTTGACATCAATGACAACACCATTTAGCACATACTTGCAACAATCTACCCCTTTGTCATTGATGGAAACATATGATATGAAAAACATGTTCCACCATCAAGACACAATTCTGCATCAGAATTCCCCCTTTCTTTATACACCTTTGCATTCTTACTTCCCCTGAGTTTTTCACATGATCTCTCTCCCCCTTTTACATCAATGGCAAAGGGCATCACATCTCTTCTACTGAACATACTTGCATACTACTGTTCTAATCAGTCTGAAACCATTCTTTATTCCCCCTGAATACAACAATCATCTCAAACCACTACCTGCTCCGCCTGATAGGTAGCCTCCAACATCAGCCCAAAAAGAGAAATGTACTTTGAAGCACATTGAACCAATGCACCTTCTATGCATCTAGTTCAAGGAAGGAAGACCAATAACCCCTTATTTCTCCTGGAGATACTCAAATGTGTCTTTTGGAAGAGCCTTAGTGAATATATCAGCAACTTGATCTTTTGTATGCACATACTCAAGCTTCGCCTCATTCTCTGCAACTTTCTCCCTCAAAAGTGATACTTAATTGAAATGTGCTTTGTCTTTGAATGCATCACTAGATTCTTTGAAATATTTATGACACTTGTGTTATCACAAAGAATAGGGATTGGCCTATCATACTTAACTTTGATATCCTTCAAGGTCTTCTTCATCCATCAAACCTGAGTACAACATGATATTGTAGCAATATATTCTGCTTCTGTAGTAGATAAGAAGACTGATTCTTGTTTCTTTCTATGCTAGGACACTACTCTATCTCCAAGGAATAATGCACCTCCACTTGTGCTTTTCCTGTCATCATCACATCCAGCCCAATCTACATCTATGTAGGTACTCAAAGAAAAATCATTATTCTTAGGATACCACATGCCATGATAAGGAGTTCACTTTAAATACCTAAATATTCTCTTTACTACCATCACATGTGATTCTTTAGGATTTGACTGAAAATTGGCCACAAGACAGAGTGCATGCATGATATCTGGTCTGGTAGTAGTTAGATAAAGCAATCCTCCAATCATTGATCTGCACTTGCTTTGATCATCCTTAGGAGATTCATCATTCTTTCTTAGTTTACAACCAGTAACCATAGGTGTGCGTACTAGTTTAGAGTCCTCCATTCCAAACTTCATAAAAAATTCCCTAACATACTTTGATTGAGAAATGAAAATACCTTTGTTTGTTTGATTGATTTGCAATCCAAGAAAGAAATTCATCTCACCACACATAGACATCTCAAATTCTTTTTGCATTTCATTTGCAAAATTCTTGCACATCTCTTCATTTCCACCAAATATGATATCATCTACATAGACTTCAATAATCAGGATTTGATCTTTTCTTACCTCGATATACAAATTGCTATCTGTGGACCCTTTACTAAAACCTTGTTGTAGCAGGTACTTATCTAGTCTTGCATACGAAGCTCTGGGAGCTTGTTTCAATCCATACAAAGCCTTCTTCAACTTGCATACCATGTCTAGTTTTTCTGATAATTGGAACCCATCCGGTTGTTCTATGTAAACTTCTTCTTCTAACTCGCCATTCAGGAAGGCAAATTTCACATCCATCTGATATACTTTGAAATTTTTGTGTGCTGCAAATGCCAAAAATAGTCTGATAGCCTCCATTCTTGCCAGTAGAGCATAGGTCTCTTCATAATTAATTTCTTCAACTTGAGAGTAGCCTTTACATACAAGTCTTGCCTTGTTTCTCACAACTTCTCCAACTTCATTCAGTTTGTTCTAGAAAACCCACTTTGTTCCAGTCACATTCTTGTTTGTAGGTCTAGGGACAAGTTCCCAAGTTGTGTTCTTCTCAATTTGCAGTAGTTCTTCTTTCATTGCCTTTATCCAATGCTCATTATTACATGCTTCATTTAGTGTTTTAGGTTCCACCTTTGAAAGCAGACAGAGATTTACTTCTTTAGTAGCTCTGCTTCTTGTCATCACACCTTTTCTTTTGTCTCCAATAATTTGATCTTCAGAATGATCTCTTTACACATACCTGGGAGTTTTAGGAGTTCTTACTAGAGCTTTGGTTTGAGTTTCTTCTTCTTCTAGAGTAGCTTGTTCTTCAGTCTGAACTTCCTTTTCTTTTCCTTTTTCAACCTTTTCTATATTAGCAAGTTCATCTTACTCATATCCATCTGATTGGATATCTTCATCTACCTTCACATTTGCACTTTCAATGATCTTTCTCAGTCTTTTGTTATAGCACCAGTAAGGCTTGCTCTTAGTAGAGTACCCAAGAAATATGCCTTCATCACATCTAGCATCAAACTTTCCTATTCTTCATCTTTTCTGATGTAGCATTTGCTTCCAAAAACTTTGAAGTATTTGACAGTAGGAGTTCTACCATACCACATCTCATAGGGTGTCTTTGTTTCTTCTACTGTAACTTGTACTTTATTCTAAATGTAGACAACAATATGTATTTCTTATTTCTAGTACACTTCTAGTAGGAATGCTTCCTTGATCATTGCTCTAGCCGCTTCTTGAACAATTCTATTCTTCCTTTCCAACACTTGATTTTGTTGAGGAGTTTGGGGAGCAAAAAAATGTCTCTTTATTCCATGTTCTTCACAAAAAACATTGAACTCATTTGAAATAAATTCACCACCTCTGTTAGATCTTAAGCATTTGATTCTTAATCCAATTCATTTTCAACCATAGCTTTGAATGCCTTGAACTTATCTAGAGCTTCTGTCTTTTCTCTAAGGAAAGTAACCCAAGTCATTCTTGAAAAATCATCAATAAGAAGCATGGAATACCTTTCACCTTGTAGACTTCTTGTTCTTGTGGGATCACACAAGTCTGTATGCACTAGCTCCAACAAACTGGTAGAGGATTGTTCTTTGCTTCTGAAGGTAGTCTTTGTCATCTTCCCAAACTAGCATTCTTTGCATATAGAATTGGTAGGCTTCACAATCTTAGGTAGGTCTCTTACTGCTTGAATAGTTCTTATTTTCACTAGATTATTGAAGTTAATGTGACACATTCTCCTATGCCATAGCCAACTTTCATCTGTCTTAGCCAACAAACAATAATTTTTAGTACCTTTCAAATGATAAATATTACCATGAGTCTTCTTACCAGAAGCAATTAAGGTTTCAGATCTATTTTGTATCTTACACCCATTATCCTTAAACACAAGATTATACCCTTTGTCACACTTTTTCCAACACTTAGAAGATTATGCTTTGGGCCCTTGACATAAAGAACATCATCTGTATTATGCTTTCCATCAAAAGTAATAGATCCCTTTCCACAAATCTTACCAATTGCATCATCACCAAACCTAACAAGTCCTCCATCATATTTTTCAAACTTAACAAACTTACTCTTGTCTCCTGTCATGTGTTTTGAACATCCACTGTCAATGATTCATTCATCTTCCTTTTCAGCATGAAATGCAAACAACTCTCCTGGACTTCCTTCACACAACTTGCAAGATTAGTAGAAACAAGTTCATCTCTAAGTGCAATAAACAAGCATTCACTACTAATGCCATCATCAGAATTAGATTCATCATTAGTTACACCATCATCATCTCTACATAGTAACTCTTTCTTATCATTTTTCCTTTACTTTCATTGATTCTCAAAGCTCTGTGAGGACATCTTGAAGCATAGTGACCAATTTTACCACAATTAAAGCACTTGAAATGTCACTTACTTGTGAACTTTCGTTTGTTGGCCCTTTTCATTTTGCTTGCAAATTTTGCATCAATCTTTGCAAAGTCTTCTTCAACTGATTCCACAACATATTTCTCTAATCTAGCAAACCTAGTTTCTTCCTTGGCCTTGAAAGAAGTCTTAGTTTTCACATGGCCATCAGTAGTACCAAACTCTCTCATCTCAAAAGTAGTTAGTTTCCCAAGTAATTAATCTTTTCTAAGTTTGCCCATATCAAGAAACTCTTCAATGGTAGATACCTTATGACTGTAAGATTTGGGAAGAGTTCTGAGTATCTTATCTATAACATCCTTATCCTTTAATTCCCCACCAAGACCCTTGATGCTGCTGACAACTTCATCAATCTTCTGTAAATAACTTGTTATGTTATCATCTTCAACCATTTGCATGGTTTCATATGTGGTCTTCAACTTCTGCATTTTGGCCTTCTTGACCTTGACAGATGCATCACCTTCATAGATTTTATTTAATTTGTCCCAAATCTCATAAGTAGTTTCAAGATTCACAACTTTTTCCATTTTAGTGTTAGACAGGGCATTTAATAGAGCATTTTTAGCTTTATAATTGGCTTCAAACTTTTTAATCTCTTCTTCAGAGTCCAACCATCTTTAGGTACTATGTACTTATCTTTAACCATTGCCCAAACATTATAACCAATAGAAATGAGATAACTTTGCATTCGTACCTTCCAATATGCATAGTCAAATCCATCAAACTGAGGAATGTTTTTCTTGTGTGCTATCCCAGATCTACCTTAAGTTGTTAGGCATTCTTCCAAGGAACTTGCTCTGATACCAATTGTTGAAAGTCACAAGACAACTAAGAGGGGGGTGAATCAGTTGTATCAAAAACTTTAACTTCTTTACACAATATCACTTTCACATTCACTTAACTTAACTCATTCTGTTATGAACATTAAACATGAACACATTAACACCAGATTTTTACGTGAAAAACCCTAAATAGGAAAAAACTATGATGATTGTTAGCTCACAATATAATGTAATAATAATACTGAATATCAAAAGAGGCTCACTACCAAAAGGGCTCACTACCCAATTAAAGGCTCATTGCCAAAGGGTGGCTCACTACTGGGGTTGGCTCACTGCTAGGGTTGGCTCACTACCAAGGTTGGTTCACTCCCAGGGTGAACTGATTTAGTAGCATCTACACCATGCCTGAGTTCAGTTCCATTGAAGTCTAATATATATCCTTTGCTCTACTCTACTTTTACACTTCACACTTATCTTTACATCTTTGGACCATCACACACTAATCACAAATTCATTACATACATTTATACATATCATTAACCTTGGAATGTAGATCAAGGTCGACATTACATTCTACAACCATTGGAACTTTCTCCAAGGTCAACATACATACGTAAATCAAATTAGGACTAGACCTAAACAAACTTGTGGGATAAATGAATCAAGGATGAAAACATCATGGCTTATCTCAAACCTAAATACATCCTTGCATGCTTGGACACGCTTCCACAATTCAAGAATCACCTCCACAACAAGTGTGACAAACTAGGTCAACTAGAACTTATGCACATATCAAGAACACTTAGAAACATGCTTGCAAGATCTTCATTGTAGCTTGCAGATCAATCACATGCCTTCAACACATTTTGGAGACATCCATGAAAAACATAGAATCACTTGGGAGCTGACAAACAACAGATCTCACTTGAGGACAACAAATATCACTTGAAGAACATATCACAAACTGCTTCTTATCAGACACTGTCAAACTCTGCTAGTCACTAACTTGCCTTTTGGAGCACCAAATGACAAATCCTTTGGAATAAAGATGACTAAGGACCTTATAATCTTAAGTCCAAACTTGCAAGACCAAATTCCAACCTACAGAGAAATGCGGTTCAAACCACTTTCTCCTTGTCACTCTGTAAACCTTGCCAGGAACAATCTTCAAACTAGTGAATAGAAATTTTTTTGTACAGTGATCTGAACCACCAAATTATAGATTTAGCATCTTCAAACACTTCTATAAATCATATCCAAAGCTCATACTCTAGTCTTTACTATAGAGAAAATACAGAGAAAAATACTCAGACAATGTTCTTTAATCAATCAACAGATATCAATATCAAAAGATATAGTTGGCACCAATGACAACACAAACATGTTGACATCAATGACAACACCAGTTAGCACATACTTGTAATAGTTTGGGAATAAAAAATTCTAGGTCCCAAAATCTCCTCTATCCATCTTTTTCATATCATTCTCCCTAGTGACTTTCCTTTGATTCCCCCTTCATGATATTCTTCCTTTTCCCCAAACTCCTTGTGTACAATTTCCTCAAATTGACACTTCTATCAACACCACTCTTTAACAATATACTTTCTATGCATTTAACTTTCTCACATTGGCAATTCTATCAGTTCATCTTGTCTAATGTACTATACCCTTTGTCATGCATTAGTCTGACCCTTTGAACTCTTTTGATTAATTTCTAACTTGTCAATGTTCTCTTTGAGTGCACATATGCCACTCTCATTGGGTACATCTTCTTACGCTCACCTTCTTCCCCCTTCACATATCTTTTCATTTGTGTAATTCTCCTTGAGACTCTTTTGATTCTTTCCTGTACACCTATAAGGACTCTCCAACATCTTTGTTTTCCATAGTTGTGCTCCCTCATACACTTGGTGCTTCCATTGCTACTTGCTTTATGCAACAATATCTTCTTCCATAAGGTCCATAAGTCCTTATATGCATTAAGGGTCATGGCCAACCCTAATTTCTTCCCTTTGGATCCCTTATTATGTAGTTGGTTTGTCCTCTTCCTATATCTAATACCAATGTTACATTGATCACTCCCTCCTCATGAAGTAGCTCAAAATTTTCGTCCTCCATGTCCTTAGTCTCTATAGGTACCACTTTTCCTCTTACCTATGGATTTAATGCTTGTTACACATTCCTACACTTTTAACCTTATAGCTTTAGTAAATACACTAGCTACATTTTGACATTGTCCATGTTCTACCATGCAATCCCATAATTTCCTCCTCTCAAGCTCTACCTTTTACAATTCCACAAGATCCTTCTATGGCACAATCACATCTCATCACTTCTTTGCATAATTCTCTACCCATTGCACCTTGATGGAAAACATGCCTTCTCTCTATCTTTTACATCTTTTACCCAATAGTATTTACTAGAATGTGCATCCCTTCTATGTTGCATACAATTACCTCTATATTCAATGATTCTATCTATCTACCTTGGGTTAAGTGATCTATTGAATACCTTAAAAGTTGATTATTTTGTTCAAATTTCTTAGTATTTGGTTTTCTTAACTTCCTCAACATTTGGTAGTTCTACCAGATTACCGCCAGGTTTGATAATATATAAACACCTTATTTGTTCTCTAGTCTCACAACTTGCTTTGCAAGTAGCTATCCTACTTGAAAATTATTTGGTTACCTATTATTGTAGCTTCCTATACATTTATGTAGGCAATAATGTTGCAAGCCACTAATATAGGCCTTTCCTATAATCCTACACAAATCTCTATTAATTTCCTTCCCTATAGCTTTATCTTGGCTCTAATACTACAAATTATCTAGACATAGCTAGGATCTCCACTAAAAGGGAACCTAGCTATGTATTACTTGTACTCAAGCCCACATACACACATACATGCTGAAATATTAAAATATGTAAAAGTATGTAGAAAGGTACATCTTTATTAATTTATGGAAGGATTACATTATGTTGATGGCTAATTTGACACACTCATCAACTTAGTTAAAGTACTAGGTGTACGTCACCTCTCTTGAAAGGAAACAAATATTCTGAATTGTAAGGAAATGAGAGCATCTCAGAACATATTTCTAAGAACAATGGTGTCTTTGACAGATTTAAATTTCATTAGATTCCCTCAAAAAACATGCACAACTATGCCACAAAGCAGAAACAGACATAGTTCATTTCCAACATTAACCCTTAGAGGAAAGTACAAGCAACATTAACCAGTTTCAATAGCAGAATTATTAAACATGAAAGACAGAACACAAACACAGATTTATGTGGGGAAAACCCTTAAGGGTAAAAAACCCCACACTCCAAAAGCCCAGATAGCCATTGTATTATTTAGCAATAGAAAATACAGTTACAATACAACTCAGGCACTAAGCCTTTCATGGATATTGACATCCTATTCCATCTATTGAATAATAGATAGCATAACCCTGCACAAAGTTCTCCTTAGTTATAGGGTTAGTCCTTCATACTATTATCATGCCACAAATAGCATACAATACAGGACATCACCGAGAGAGAGATATTCTTCTCCCTCTCAGCCTAAATTCCCTTTCACTGAACTCTGTTCTCTCTCTTACTCACTCCTCTGTTACAATGCATTTTTCATGTCACATTACAGAAGAGGACATTCGGTTCGACTACCATAAAAGACTGGACAGTTACAAAAGACAAATGTATTCTGTATGCTTTTCCAATACAACATTTGCTTTTCTGTTCTTCTGCCATGTCATGGAGTAACAGTTACCATCAAGGCACCAACCAATTCACAGCATCCCATCTCATAACTATTTCCATGACTGTACATATTCGTGAGATCTAAATATCCCACATGCACCAGTCGATGGTCGCTAGCCCAGTTTATATACACAAACACTCAGTAAGACTATCGTCGGCAATTTTGTTGCCGATGATGCCAGTCTAACCTCATTGGACTTGCCCAAGCCATGTCATTCATCAGAGTGACCACAAGCTTTCAGAGCAACATTACAAAACTGTGTCAATAGTTATAGTCATGCTGAAGTCAGGCCTTCATCAGAGTAACACAGCACATCAGAGAGAGAGTTCCAATCCATGCCGATAGTGAAAGTCAACCTGATAGAGTATGCCACTAGCCCTTCATCAGTAAGACCCCAATGCATCGGAGGAAGATATCCATAGCACACCGATAGTAATCCTCTCACCGATACCAAACCTCCATCAGTAACACACATAATAGTCAGAGTGATGTCTCAACAGTGCATCGATCGAAGAGGTCTTGCCAATGCCAACCTTCAACAGTTCATCGGAGTAACACAAGGCAATCGAAGAGAGAACACAAGACTTTGCCGAAGACCCCCATTTCACCAATAGCACATCGTAGGAACAAACCACCATTGGGGAGACAGAAATGGTCGGAGTAAAAAATCAAGGCAAAGCTGATGGCAACACTCTGCCTGATCAGGTTGAACTAATGAACCATTGAACCGATCGGTGAGACTCCAGACCATCGGTAGGAAACATCGAAGCAATGCCGATAGAGCCTGTCAGGTCGATAACAAAGGGCAATCAACCAGGAACAAGAGATCACTGAGACACTTGCTGATTGCTAAGACAAAGGTCAACTCTTGCCGATGCCTATAGTTCGAGTCACAATTACTCAACATTCTCCCACTTGACAAAGGAATTACAGAAAACCATCAATGCTCCAGGTCACAGAACCAAAGCTAATACTACCACTACTCCACTGCACTCACAAGCTACACAGAAGCTCCAACATAACCAACTTCAAAGCTTCCAAAACACAGCCATGTAACCATCCTCCAGAAATAAGATAGAACATCAGCTAGAACAACAATCAAAAAACTGACTGCTTCCATCCAACTGATCAAAAACCCACGTGACTAAAAATAACACACATAGCCAGTGCTAAAACATCCAATCACTCATACCTTGAAGGTATGAACATCAGTAGACTCATGCCACCTACATATACACCCATCAACTGCAAATACAAGCTCCATGTGTCAACCAGTCGAAGAAGACCAAACACATCCAAGAACTCGCACTGCATGGGTAATGTAGATCTGAAAAAGATCAAGGCATACAAAGTCTACCACTAGAATAACATAGAAGGTGTAAGTAACAACATCGTGTAGTACCAAGGAACCATCTATAATGATATGCAAAACTTGTAAATCAATACCCTATACATCTCACCACTAGTCCACAAATCTCTCAAGTTCTTCACACCCAACAATGAAAGAGATAACAAAACCTTCGTGCTATCACCCAAGAACATAAGTGCAAGCACATGACAACAAACTAGTGATCACTTAAGCTCCAAACAAAACTTCAAACCAATGTAATGTGAAACACACCATCAAAAAAATAACTGAGACCAAGAGAAACACTGCACATCATAAACCTGTAGAAAATCCTCCTACAAACATCTCTAAGTGCCAGCTGTGTCAAGTATGATCTCCTTCTTAAAACCCCAAAGAGAACACCATAACAAAACCCAAACAAACATTCAATCTCATAGAGATCAACCAAGAAATCAACATGGATGTAAGCTTCCCAATCCAAAGAAGACCAAACTAATCCATTTCCCATTTCAGGAAATCAGCCCATAAAAACCATCTCCTAACAATCATCATCAATGAATGACATATTTAAACTCAAATGCAAAAAGAGATAATCATGCTATCCATCTCTCACAATGAATCCTCCAGAACCATCTATGAGCAGTTCAAGATCCATATCTATGAAAGAAAGCATAAAACACCTGAGAGAAACAATGGGCAAAACCTCTCAAGTAATAAACTGTTGAGCAGACCAAGAGTGGGGAATGAGAATGTTCTTCCAAGATATCCAAGTCTCACTGACTTTCTCCAAGAACAATCTCCTCTAGATCTTTTGTTGAACTCACATTCAACCAAGGTAAAGACTCCTCGAACTTCCTATTGCAAAATCTGAATAAGCACAACATATTTAGTCTCACCTTATTCTCCATGTATCCATGAGTACCTACAAACAATCACCTCATGCTAAACTCCAACTACATCACTATGAAGTAATCAAGCAAATAATAAATGTACCCAAACATAGAGAAGTTACCAGACCATAGTCAAAGCTCCACAAAGCTATAAAGGGAACTTATCAAGACATCATGATCTTATCATCCCCAATTGGAGATTCCATGCTCTAGGTGAACATAACCATGGTCTCAAGAGAAATGTATCATGCCAAAACTCAATTGCAAAAATCAAGAAAATATCATAACATGAAACAAACCAAACTCTAAACCAACATCACCTGTCAAGCACCACCAACACCTTAGCCAAGGATTTCATGAATCCCTCATGACTCCAAGATGTTACACATCCTCAAATAGTGCCCCTACAAATGCGAAATAACCCTTCTACAGCAACAGGATCTAAGAGCTCCTCCTAGTAACATCTACAACACTAAAGAAGATCATTCACCACTAAGTGATGAATGCACAGTCAATGCTAAAACTCCCACTGTATAGTGACAACTGAGTTTTCCAAGAATCATGAACAAACATCTCCTAATCTAAAAATCCTCCAGGTCCACACATTAACATGTCCATGTGACAATAAAACCAAGTGACACCAAGATCTCCAAACCAAGGAAATACTCTATCACTGTCAATAACTTACTCAAACCTGTGAATCCAATCTATTCACGACATCATGATACACATGCTACAAGTCCCCTTAACCGACTATTCAGGTACTTTACAACATCCATCCTCTCATCCAGAAACAGTCACACCAATGCACAAGTGACCATAGACCAGACCAACTAACAAATCTGCATTACCACTGAAACAATCTGGTGGATAAAGACAGTCCACATCTGAGTCATCTCATTGTAGCTTAATAGGTGATCAGCCCACAAAACTTTATAACTCGTAGATCCAACGAATGTATCATGCAAAATCACTATCACACTAGAAACTACAAAACTAAGATCTTAAGGAATAGATAACAAAGTAGACAACATGACTCAAGCATCAGATTACTTACAAATCTGATTCGCCAAACATATCCACAACCTGAGCACCATAGTATATAAAACTAGAAGCATTACCATAGAAATACTAAGTGACATATCACTTACCAGCACTCCCATGCAGAGAAAGAATTTCACCTCCTCACACCGTACACAAAGCATGCATGCAAAACTGCAACTATATCATCCAGCAACACCCCAAAAGCAAGGGTCTAGAAATAGCTTAACTGTAGCTTCACAAAACCACAAGTTTTTCTCTTGACCATGTAAAACCTACAAAACTACTGTGTTTGAAAAACACCCATGCACATCCATACCCACTTCACATCTAGAAGACCAAAAATATGAATCAAGAAACACCATAACGGTTAAACTAGAAAAATGGATCATCATGAATATGCATAACCATAGATTTTAGGAAAACTATGAAACCCCTCAAAACCAAGGAACATGATTCTGAGACATGCAAGTACAAAGCATCCACTAAAGGAAACAACAGTTCAGGAACTTCAGGCCCACTTGTAGGCCAACTCCACAACCACCAACATGCACATGCATCCGAGGGAGACAGGCTATTTCAGAAGCTCTCAGACCATCCAATGATCAACTCCATAGCCTACATGCAATCAGGGTAACAAAAAAGTTATGCCTTCCAATACCAGGACAAAACACCCAGCATAAGCACATTTCTCCATATCATCAGGGAGCCTCTCACATAGACACCCAATACAGAGATTTGCTACATCTCAACCATAGAGTAAAATATTCCACCCCATGCATCAGGATTATATTGCTACCAACTAGGAGCCTCAAATCACATCATTTCAATATGACTAGCTCCAGTTTCTCCATCTTCACCATCCTTCAAGCGCCTGCTGTAACATTAAGACAAGATCAACTGCTAGACTTCACTCAAAACAAGGATTAAAACATCAGACGATTCCTTTAGATTTCCTCAAGCCTGTCACACTAAGAAATCATCACAAAAGGAATACCTAGACCTTATACACTAGGAATTTTTACATGCAAACACATCTAACACACAAATGTACATATGTGAGCAACAAAGTAGATCCCAAAAGAAGGCTTTGATACCACTTGTAAGGAAATGAGAGCATCTCAGAACATATTTCTAAGAACAGTGGTGTCTTTGATAGATTTAAATTTCATTAGATTCCCTCAAAAAACACGCACAACTATGCCACAAAGTAGAAACAGACATAGATCATTTCCAACATTAACCCTTAGAGGAAAGTACAAGCAACATTAACCAATTTCAACTGCAGAATTATTAAACATGAAAGATAGAACACAAACACAGATTTACATGGGGAAAACCCTTACGGGTAAAAAACCCCACACTCCAAAAGTGCAGATCGCCATGGTATTATTTAGCAACAGAAAATATAGTTACAATACAACTCAGGCACTAAGCCTTTCATGGAGATTGACATCCTATTCCATCTAGAGAATAACAGATAGTATAACACTACACAAAGTTCTCCTCAGTTCTAGGGTTAGTCTTTCATACTGTTATCATGCCACAAATAGCATACAGTACAGGACATCACTGAGAGAGATATTCTTCTCCCTCTCGGCCTGAATTCCCTTTCACCAAACTTTGTTCTCTCTCTTACTCACTCCTCTATTACAATGCATTTTTCATGTCACATTACAGAAGAGGATATTCGGTTCGACTACCATAATGGACTGGACAGTTACAAAAGACAAATGTATTCCATATGCTTTTCCAATACAACATTTGCTTTTCTATTCTTCTGTCACGTCATGGAGTAACAGTTACCATCAAGGCACCAACCAATTCCCAGTATCCTAGCTCATAACCATTTCCACGACTGTACATATTCGTGAGATCTAAATATCCCACATGCACCAGTCGATGGTTGCTATCCCAGTTTATATACACGAACACTCAATAAGACTATCATCGGCAATTTCTTTGCCAACAATGCCAGTCTAACCTCATCGGACTAGCCCAAGCCATGTCATTCATCGGAGTGACCACAAGCTATCAGAGCAACATTACAAAACTGTGCTGATAGTTATAGTCATGCCAAAGTTAGGCCTTCATTAGAGTAACACAGCACATCAGAGAGAGAGAGTTCCAATCCATGCCGATAGTGAAAGTCAGCCCAATAGAGTATGCCACTAACCCTTCATTGGTAAGACCCCAATGCATCGGAGGAAGATATCCATAGCATGCCGATAGTAATCCTCTCACCAATACCAAACCTCCATCAGTAACACACATAACAGTTGGAGTGACATCTCAATAGTGCACCGATCGAAGAGGTCTTGCCAACGCTAACCTTCAACAATTCATCGGAGTAACACAAGGCAATCAGAGAGAGAATACAAGAATTCACCGAAGACCCCCATTTCACTGATAGCACATTGTAGGAACAAACCACCATCGGGGAGACACAAATGGTCATAATAACAAATCAAGGCAAAGCTGATGGCAAGACTCTGCCCGATCAGGTTGAACCAATGAACCATTGAACTGATCGGTGAGACTCCAGACCATCGGTAGGAAACATCGAAGCAGTGCCGATAGAGCTTATTAGGCTGATAACAAAGGGCAATTAACTAGGAACAATAGATCACTGAGACAAATGTCAACTCTTGCCAATGCCTGTAATCTGAGCCACAATTACTCAACATGAATAAAGATCAACTACCCCAAGGTCTATATCACTAGGTCATGGCCATGTAAAATATATCAATGACTAATGCAATATTGTTTCATTTCAAGGGGCTTGTGGTATTTTAGAAGCTACTTAATTAACTAAGTGGCTATTTTCATAACATGATCAACATTTTAGGTTTAGCATACATTTAAAAACTAATAAAAAATAAAATTCATTGCATTTAGATATCTTCCTAAATCCACAAATCAACAATGAATTCAACCTTGCAAAATAAGATTTCAACTTCATAACAACAATTTATAATTTTTTATCCTCAAACTAATCCTATCCTAGCTAGATATACTAAAATGGCAAAAGAAATAAGAGTTTAAAGAGATTAAATGAGCCTATTTGCAATGAACTGCATCTTGATCCTTATTGAGATGATAAAACACAAGGTAACTAGCTTTTGTTAATCAATATTCCACTCAACAAGGAACACAAAGAGGTGTAGATGTCTAAGGAACTTGGGCAAGGAAGGAAAATTATATTAAACCACTACATTACACACATATATCTCATACATAGCCTCCTAAATTCTTCATTTCAAATGATTCAAGATTAAGCATAGGTGGAATCCTAACTTTCTTAGGTGAATTGCAGAAATTAGTTTAAAACAATAGGCATATTTATTTGGACAACCTTAAAAACTAGGAAAGTAAGTTGAATAATAACTGTAAAAATAAACTTTTATGTAATAAATAGGTCTCCAATATGTATAGTGTCATTTTCTATCTATTTAAGGAGATCAACTCAAAAAGTTTTCACTTAAAATCACAACTTGGAAAAATTATTAAATTTTGAGATTACATGTGTTACGTCGTAAAATGTGTACACTAGCATTTCACACTTAGTTTAGCACCTGGTTGGACCTAAAATGTTTACCCTTGTTAATCAGGACCTATTTTAACACCTTTTTGAACATTAAACAATTGGTTCTCGATTGCAATGATAAAACCCACCAAAATAAATATGATACCAACCTAAGGACACCTAAAGGGCCTTATGTCAAGTTTTTTGGGGCTAAAGGTCAAGGGGGCCCAAGCACCCTGGTCCCTCATTTACTCCCAACCTATTTTTAAGGTATGTCAGCTTAAGGCATCTTAAGTGATTCCTCATGTCGGCCCCATTTGGTTTCATTCGTAGTTTGTGAGCGGGAATACATATAAAGGCAATTTAGTTTATTAATTTTGATGCAAGAGCATCTAGTGGTGTACGGGCAATCTTACATCACCCAAAAAAATGATGATTAAAAAATGATGACTTTGTTTTCATTTCTTTTCAAAATTTGTATTTTTGGTTCCATAATCGCTTGAATAATGATGTAGAACTTTCAGTTTTTCCAAACTGCTAAAAATAGAAAACTACCATTTTAGGAAAGTTTGCATTTGAGCATGTATGGAAGTGAAAAATTTACAGGAGGCTTCGTAATTGAAAAAATAAGACCATTGGTGAAAGAATCAGTCAAAGATCATTTGTGGGCTAAAAGATAATAAAGTTTTTATTTTCCAAAAAACCCCTGAAAAAGTTTCAAAGTTAGATTTGAGGCACTTTGAAGCCCCGTACAACCCTGAAAATGGCCAGAATCAGTAGAGTGGATTTTTAATGTGTAGAGCACTTTGCGAGATTTCCAATGCTTCAAATAGTTCATCAATCAGACACCCAGATCAAAACTTATGGCTCCTGAAAGTTGACCTACTTTTGGAGGGAGATGCAAAATTTTAAAATTTTGGTTAGAGGCCGCCAAAAAGGGCTATTTATGACCATTTTTTTGGGAACCCTGGGCAGTAGTAGAGATAATGGGGAAAGTGTAGAGTCAATAAAAGGTGGGAAAATAGAAACCCTAGCCGATTGGAGGCTACATAAGGTAGAAGGTTCTAGAATCTAGAGATAGGAAGATGTAATGTGTTCTAGCCTATGGAGGATTCATCCTCTGATTTGATTTTAGCTTTTGTAATGTAATGTGTTGTCCAAATCAATAAAAGAAAATTCCTATTTTATGTACACAATTTGTGTTATTGTTTGTTTTGTGTTTAACCCCCTTCATCAAGTGGTATCAAAGCAAGGTTTCCTGAGTGTGTAGACATATCACCAATCATGAGGTAGTTTGCACTAGGCCTTGAGGTTGTGGGTTTGCTACAGAGATCAAAATGCCTCCATGAAGAAATCATGGTGGGAGAAATTCTTGGATAGAAGAGGGTTTTAGAGCCTTGCAAAGGCAAATTGATGCATTGCGAGAGGAGTTGCGAAGGGGGTTTAAGCCAAGAACAAGAGAAGAAAGGGAAGATGAAGTAGGAGAAGAGTTATCTGAGGAAGAACAAGATGGTCTAGGAGATCTTGTGGAATTTAGGTTGTTAAGGGCTATTTTGAAGATTGGAAAGATGCCTAGGATTGAAGTTTCCACCTATTCTAGATATTTGAATCCGTAACATCTTATTGATTGGATCAATGTAATGGAAGAATATTTCAAGTATGAAGATGTGGAGGATCCAGAATGGGTCAAGTTTGCAAAAACAAAGTTGAAGGACGATGCCAATATTTGGTGGAAGGATGTCTAGTTAGAGAGAAATAGAAGAGGAAAAGGAAAGATTACCATATGGGATTGGATGGTGGACAAACTAAAGAAGCAATTCATTCTTGTGAACTATGAGTTGGAGTTGTTGAAGAAGCTATAAGAATTGAAGAAAGGTAATAAGTCTGTCAAGGAGTATACAAAAGAGTTTTATAAGATTACTATCAAGACAGGCCATGCAAAGGTCAACAAGGAGAAGGTAGCATGTTACATTAATGGGTTAAGGCCAAGTATTCGAGAGGAGTTGAGTCTGATTAGAATGACCACCATAGAAGATGTGTACCCATTTTCCCTGAAGGTGGAAAAGAAGCTAAATAAAAAGATTTGAAATCAAGCAAAGAGGAAGAGGTAAAGGTAGAAGGATTGGTGGAAGATCAAAATAAAAATGAAGAAGCTAGCACCAGTCAAAATCAGAGAGGAGATAATGCCTACTGCCCTCGTGACCAAAATAATAGTGATCAAAGAGGAAGAGGAAGAGGTCAACTTGGGCAAGGACCTGGAAAAGGAGGTTTCAGAGGAACTTGTTTCCAATGTGGAGAAGGACATTGAGTATACAAGTGTCTATAACATCAAGGAAGGAAAAATAGAAGACCTGAAGGTAATGCATGAGTTGCACATGTAGATGAAGATGCACAGTCTGAGCATTCTGAAGATGCTGAAAGGGCAGAAACCCTAGTTGTCAGAAGAACCTTGTTGAATGACGAGAAAGAACCAGATCAGATGAAAATTTTATTCTGTATAAGGTGCAAATGTGAAGATAAGTGTTGTGATATTATTATTGATAGTGGAAGCATTGAAAACCTTGTTTCAAAGGAGATGGTTAACAAGTTGAAGTTGTCAAGAAGAAGGCATCCACATCCATATTGGATTGCATGGTTGTAGAAGGACCATAGAGCTTTGGTCAATGAGCAATGTTTAGTCAAGTTCAAGATTCAAGACTACCATGATGAGGTGCTGTGTGACATCATACTAATGGATGCATGTCATATGCTATTGGGAAGGCTATGGCAGTATGATAGGTGCATTGTCCATGATGACCATGAAAACACAATCCCTCACAAAAGATGGAGTTCATCATAAGTTGAAGCCCTTGAAGGAGGTAGAAGAAAAGGTATGTAGTACTACCAGAATTTTCTTGGTAGATGGTAGGAAATATTTGGAGAGTATGAGGCATGAGCGTCACTAGTTTGCATTGACTCCTAAGACTAGCCAGGAGAAATGTGAAGATGTACTAGTAGAAGTCTTAGATTTGTTGGAAGAATTTTAGGATATTATCTTTGATAATATACCAGAAGATTCACCACTAGTGAGGAAGATAAGTCATCAAATTAGTTTGGTACTAGGAGCTAGTTTGCCAAATAAGGCAGCCCATAGAATGACTCCTGCAGAGAATGAAGAGCTAGACAAACAAGTTCATGAGTTGTTAAGGAAGGGAGTGATAAGGGAGAGCCTAAGTCCATGTGCAGTACCTACAGTACTAGCACCAAAGAAAGATGGAGAGTGGAGAATGTGTACAGATTCCTAATCCATCAATAAGATCATGATCAAGTATAGATTTCAATTGCCAAGAATGGATGACATAATGGATTTTTTGAGTGGAGCCAAGTACTTTATGAAGATTGATTTGAAGAGTGGGTATCACCAAATCTGAATCAGAGAAGGAGATGAATGGAAGATAACCTTTAAGATAAAGGAAGGTTTGTATGAGTGGTCAGTTATGCCATTTGGGCTAACCAATGCATCGAGCACATTCATGTGGCTCATGAAGAGTTATTGAAAGAGTTTTTGGGAAGTTTTATTATTGTTTATTTAGATGACATTTTGATTTTTAGTAAGACTTGGGATGAACATCTGATGAATATTAGAAGAGTTTTAGAGAAGTTGAGGGAGAAGTTTTTGATTAATATGAAGAAATGTAGTTTTGCAAAGAAGGAATTGATATACCTAGGATTTGTTGTCTCGAATGAAGGCCTTAAAATGGACCCAAAAAAAGTAAGAGCTATTGTTGAATGGCCCATGCTAAGGAGTGCTACAGATATACGATATTTCATGGTTTGGCAAGTTTTTTATAGAAAATTTATCAGGAATTTTAGTAGCATTTGTGCACCCCTAATTGAGATAATGAGAGGGGATAGAAAAGAGTTTAAATGGACTACAAGAGAAGCCAAGATTTTTGATACATCAAAGAATAAAGTAACAGAGCAACCTATCTTGGCACTTCCAAATTTCAATAAGGTATTTCAGGTAGATTGTGATGCTAGTGGCAGTGTTGTAGGAGTTGTTTTGAGTCAAGAAGTTAAGCCCATTGCCTATTTCAGCGAGAATCATAATGATGCCAAGAAAAAGTATTATGTTTATGATTAGGAGTTTTATGCAATAGTTCAGGCTTTGAAGAAATGGAGACATTATTTGTTTCCAAAAGAGTTTTTTTTATATACCAATCATCAAGCTTTACAATATATTAATAGTCAAGGGAAGTTGAACCAAAGGCACTTAAAATGGGTTGAGTTTTTGCAAAGTTATACTTTTGTTCTGAAACACGAGAGTGGAAGATCAAATAGAGTTGCAGATGCCTTATAAGAAGACAAAATTTGTTGACAGAAATGAAGATAGAGGTTGTTGGGTTCGATGAGCTCAAAAATTTGTATCTTGAAGATCCAGATTTTGTAGAGGCTTGGAAAGCTTGTTTAGAACCTATTACTTTAGACAGGACAAAATGGTTAGATTTTATAATCCAAGACGACATGTTGTTTAGAGGAAGCCAGTTGTGCATTCCAAGGAGTTCCATGAGAAAGAACCTGATTAAGGAGAAGAATAGTGGGGGATTAGCTAGACACTTTGGTCAAGATAAGACCATTGCTATTATTGGTGAGCATTATTATTGGCCACAGTTATAGCAAGATCTGAGGAAATTTGTGTAGAGTTACAGAGTGTGTCAAATGGCAAAAGGAACAAGTCAAAATACATGGCTATATCGGCCATTACCTATACCAGAGAGGCCATGGGATGATATTAGTATGGATTTTGTTCTTGGCTTACCAAGGACACAGAGAGGACATGATTCTATTTTTGTGGTAGTGGATAGATTCTTGAAGATGGCACATTTTATTCCTTGTAAGAAGACTAATGATGCTATTCATATTACATAGTTATTTTTTAGAGAGGTGGTGAGACTACATGGTCTACCTAAGAGAATAGTTTCAAATCGAGATACCAAGTTTGTTGGTTATTTCTGGAGGACATTGTGGAAGAAGTTGAAGATAGATTTGAAGTTTTGTTGTACACACCATCTACAGACCTGTTAGCACTTATTTTGACCTGGGGTTGATTTGTCATGATCAGGAGGTTTCTTCATTTGAAGCCTTCATCTTCTTGCCCAATTTTTCTAAGTGTTGGACCTCCTCAGCGTTTTTCAGCTGCAGCATCATATTTTTCTGAGGAGGAGGTCGTCATCATCATCTTGTCTTCGATGATGATCTTCATCAGCATGTTCTTCGTCGACTTGTTTTTCTCATCGTCATCATCATATTTCAACTGTCGGGTGATGTTTGCTTATTATCCTGATGATACTGGTGAGCTACAGTGCGCCCTCAGTTGCTTGCGGGGGTGATTTTTCAAGTATCCGGTGATCTTCCGAATATCACCTTGCTCAAACATGATGACGATGTTGCCCCGATATCTTGAAGGGGTTATTCTCTAAGTTGTCGACCTGACTTGTTTTTTCCTAAGGGTCGTCATCATCATGATATTTCCAGTTATCATCCTGCTGCTTGCGGAGGTCATCATATTTTCTGCCTTCATGATATTTCACCGGGGTGATATTTTTATCATCGGGTGATCTTGGTTATGATCATCCTGATGATGTTGTTGAAGAGTTCTAAGTGCGACCCGATATTCACTGGGGTCATCATATTTTGAACGTCAGGATGATCTTAGTCAATATCATCCTGATGATGTTGTATCACTTCTTGTTCGATTGTTTTGTCATCTTGATGATGCTGACGTCATCCTTATATCAGGGTGATATCCGGTTCTCTGCCTATCTGCATCATGATATTTCTGAAGGAAGGGGTGATATTTTCATATCACCCGGATATATGTTTTCTCGAGCATCATGATAATGCTGATATCAAGGAGGTATCCGCCTGCTGGCTTCACGCATTATCTCCGGGGGGTGATCTTTTCAAGCATCATCATCATATTCAGTTATCGCCCCGATCTTATAGAGGAGCTACAGTGCAACCTGATATTTGAGCATCAGGAGGATATTTCCAAATATCCGGTTGTCTTCCAAATATCATGATGATGTTAATATGATGATGACGTCATCAAGGTCCGGGGGGGTCATATTTCTAACGCTGATCATCTTGAAGAGACCTCCTGATATTTGCAAACATGATGATGACGACATCCGGATATGAGGAGGTGCGCAGTAGGCAGACATGATGATGACGTTAGCAGGATATGATGATGACGTCATCAGGATGTTCATCGGCCAGACTTTTTGTTATAAGCTCAGCAGGAGGATGTTCCTCCGAAGGATCAGGTTGTGCCGATTATCATGAAGGTTATATTTCATTATCATGATGACGTCAAGGTGATATTTCGAACAACAGGATATCATGCTGCTGGAGGATGATGATGATGAGGTTATATATTAGTGTCGTCAGGAGCAAAAGCACCGACATGATATATGCTCATGACCTAGTATATAAAGTGTTATTGAGGTCATCACGGGGTGCATGTGGGATATTGATATCCTGCATTTTCAAATATCATGATGATGAGTCTCGGCGGGAAATGCTTGCGATAGTCTGTTTGATGTTCTTCCCAAGGCTGCGGGTTGGTGCGCCATCAATGGCGGTTGTTGCAGAGGTATGGGCGATGGCGTGGATGGATCCTGTACCCGACTGAGGGTGTACATCAGCGGACAGGGGTGCAGGGCTCGAGAAATCTTCCTGTCTCCTCCCCTACCTGCTGCATTCAAGTTTGGGCGCCAATCTGGTTGTGTTTGAGCACCATTTTCCTGATACTGTGTATCTGGCGAAATTTTGGTCAACCATGTAATTAATTGCTGAGCACCTACCTGGCTGTTATAAGCAGGTGGTCTTGCTCATTTGAGAGGTTGTTGAAAGTTGAAGATTTTGGCTCTGTAATGCATAACAAGCTGATCTGGTTGCTCTGTACAGCTTACCTGTGAGTTTATGTATCTCTTGTTGTTTGTTTTTGGCATGAACCCACTGATTTCATGATTAAACTTATATGAGAAATGCTGTTTAGCATGTGTTGTGTTAATTCTGTCTCCAGTATTGCATGTATTCTTCTTCTGAATCTGGATGTTTGGTAATGTTTAGATTCTAGAGCATAGAATTCCTATGTTGACTGTTTGATCTTTTAACTTCTACTCAAGGGGTAGATTAAACTGTTTTCAGGTTGAACATTGGGAAGGGTATACTGCAGTAGGGATACCATAAGTAGAGATAACCTAACACTCTATATTGGGAGATGTCTGTAAGGCAGATGTCACATATATCCCCTTGAAATCCAGTTTCAGCTGTTCATACTGATCATCCACAGGTGTATGTCTACTGACTCCAGGCCCTGGATAGGCACCAATCATGCTTTGTTTTGTGTTATAACCATATCCAGCTTTGCATCCACACTTAAACTCCAAAGCAAAATCTAAAACCAACATTAGGACATTAGAGTTAGTTTAGGATCCTCAGTCCTCTGTCTACAACTGCTAATAGGCCCAAAGCTAGCCCCTTTGCTCTTATCTTTTAGTTTTGGTCTACTTACAAGAGGACTATCTGCTTTCTGTCAGCATCCCAGCCTTGTATGCATATCCTCATGGATGTTGAGTAGGGAATACCCCCTAGGTCTTGCAGAGCCTGAAGAAGAAGAGGAGATAAAATATAGAGTCTATCTCCTACACTGTTGACCCCCTGGCCTAGAGATCCTGTTAATCACTGATGGCTACCTTGTAGGGATACCTGGGAATAAGCATCCAGTCTGGGAAAAAGTCAACAGAAATTGGCGAGTGGCTCCGAATGGGGACGTGCAGGTGAAAACCTGCAGCGAGAACCAAATCTCCGGGCAGACCTGACAAAAAGCCAAAAAACGCGAGCTGTACAAGGCATTTACACTACATACATATTTTACAAATGTGTACAGCAACCAGATATTCATGCAAAATAGAACTTAAGGAATTGGCCATGCACAGGCAATTCCAGAATTTCACCATCTAGGGCCTGGAGGAAATAAGAATCCTCCCCATGAGTATTGCAAACCTGATATGGGCCCATCCATAAGGGCTGAAATTTACCATGTTTACCCTTTTCCTGATCTTTAGCATTCCAAATAAGCACCAGATCATTGACTTCAAACTTCCTTTTTGTAGCTCTCCTGTCAAACTGATATTTCATATCCTGTTGTCTTTTGAGATTGATCTGGTGGGTTTTCCTTCTGTCTTCATCCAATGCAACCAGCTGATTCACTCTTTCTGTCATGGGATCTTCAATCTCCTCATCATTTTTCTGAATGAATCTGTAAACTGGTAGGAGATTATTTATGGGCAGTCTAACTGATGCACCATACACTAGCTCAAAAGGTGACTTCCCAATAGCCCTTTTCACTGTCACTCTGTCAGCCCATACTGCTAAGTTCAACTTTGAGTCCCAAGCTCTCTTGTTCTTGTCCAGTATCCTCTTGACAATCTTCATGATGCTCTTATTGCTTGATTCTGCTTGACCATTTCCTTGTGGGTGATATGGTGATGTATATGACAGGTTTATCCCATACCTGTTGCAAAAATCAACAAACTCACCTGATCTGAAGCACATAGCATTATCAGTGATAATCTTAAATGGTACTCCAAACCTGATGATGATGTTCTCTAGTATGAAGTCTGTCACCACCTTACTTGTAGCTCTTTTAGTTGGAATGGCCTCAATCCATTTGGTAAAGTAGTCAGTTGCCACCAAAATCCAACTGTGTCCCCCACTTGATTTGTCTGCAATCTCCCCTATGAAGTCAATTCCCCATTGCTGGAATGGAGCATCCACAGGTACAGTTCTGAGGGGCAAAGCACCATTATATTTCAGCTTTCCTGAGAATCTCTGGCAAGGGTCACACTTCCTTACTAACTTTTGTGCATCTGAAAAGAGAGTGGGCCACCAATATCCTGCCCTGAGAATTTTATGAGCTGTTGTTTGGGCAGTATAATGGCCACCACACAACCCTTTATGCATGTCAATCAAAATATTGTTAGCCATGTTCTTATCCACACATCTCAGCAGCACACCATCAGGGTTTTTCCAGTACAGCTCACCTTGAACAACAACATACCTGATTGCATGTAGCTTCAGAGTCCTCTTTTGATTGTCACTGAAATGGGAAGGACAATTCAGATTTTGCAAATAATAGACAATGTCCTTGTACCATTCAGATCCTGATACACTTACATTCTCATCTTGGACTGCATTAACTTGGCATGCTTCCAAGTTTGATTGTGCCATCATCTTGGCTAACCCTTGTCCTCTTATCAACTTAGTAACTTGTATGTCTATGTTGAATTCCTACAGTTTGCTTATCCATCTGCACCTTCTTCCAGTCACCTCCTGCTGAGTGAATATGTCTTTGACTGCTGCATGAGGTACATATGCAACTATATATGACCCTACCAAGTATGGTCTGAAGCTTTTGATGGCTCTAACTAGTGCATATGCCTGCTTTTCCATAATGTCATATTTCAACTCAGAGGCCTGCAGGGACATACTGAAGAAAGCGATGGGCTGTTCAAAACCATCTTCATTTTTCTGTAACAAACATGCAGCTACAGTATGAAAGGAAGCAAATGAAAACACTTGAAATGGCCTAGAGAAATCAGGAGATTTAAGAACAGGGGCCATCTTAATTGCTTCTTTGATATTCTGGAATGATTCTGTTGCTTCCCTTTCCCAGCTGACAGTTGCATCCTTCTTCATCATCTTGGAGATGTTCCTTGTAGTTTCTGCAAAGTTAGGAACAAATCTTCTAACAAAATTTATTTGTCCAAAGAAGGACTGAACTCCTTTCACAGTTTTTGGCATTTGAATCCTGTCAATAGCTGCCACTCTCTCTGGATCTATCCTGACTCCATCCTTGGAAACAATATGTCCCAGAAGTTTTCCTTCAACTACTCCAAAGGCACACTTCTTTGGGTTTAAAGAAATACCATATTCTAGTGCTCTTATGAAGATCTGCTCCAGATGCAAACAATGCTGCTCTTCTTTCTTTGAGTAGGAAGTCATGTCATCCTGATATACAGCCAAGATTGAATCAATCAGCCCTGCAAAAGCAACATCCATTGCTCTTTGAAATGTAGCACTTGCGTTTGTTAGTCCAAATGGCATTCTAACATACACATACGTTCCCCATGGAGTGGTAAAGGCAGTCTTATACTGTTCTGATTCTTTCACCTTTACCTGATTATATCTTGAAAATCCATCCATCATGGATAGGAGTTCACAACCAGTCACTCTCTGCAACATAGCTTCCATATTAGGCAATGGATAGTTATCCTTCAAAGAGGATACATTCAAGTTCCTGAAATCAACACAAAGCCTAATATCACCATTCTTTTTCCTAACTGGGACAAGGTTAGACACCCAAGTTGAATGTCTAATTGGCACAATTATTCCAGCTTCCCTGAGCCTTCTGAGTTCTTCTTGCATCTTGGGAGCTAAGGTTGGATTAATAGGTCTTTGCCTTTGTCTAAATGGCTTAGCTTCAGGCTTCAATGGGATCTCATGCTGGAATAAGTCTTCTCTATAAGCTTTTAGGTCCTCATATGACCAAGCAAAAACATGTTTATACTTTTTTAGCAATGCAATCAGCATACTTCTTATGTGTGGTTTGAGCTGTTTACCAATATATACTTTCTGAGGGGCCTGAGATGTCCCCAAATTTATTTCTTCTAAATCCTCCTTATTTGTGGGGGATGTCTTTGTGACCATTTTGTCTCTACTATCAAAAACTCTTTCCAAAGCTACCAACCCCCTAGGGATCTTGTTAGTCTTCAATTGAATGATCTCTTTTCCCACAAGAGTCTCTTTTCCATCTACAGTTTCTACAAAAGCTTGGAAATCAATCTGTTGGTTCTCATATTCATCTATGCAGTGCAAAAATTTCAGCAAATCCCTATCATCATTAAAAACTTGCCAACTGCATATATTTTCTGGTATGGCAGGCCTAATTTTAATTTCTACATCTGTGACACCTGACAGAGTGATGTCATCTGGCCTTATTGTGATATTTGCTAAGAAATCAGCCATAACATTTTTTGACCTTTCTACCCAGCCAATTGAAAATGCATCAAAAAGTTCAATAGTATCCCAAACAGCATGCTTGTATTGTTTCAGTCTTTTATTTTTTGCAGCATACTTATTTCTGACTTGGGATACAATCAGCTCAGAGTCCCCAAATACTCTTAACATCTTAATTCCATGTTTGAGAGCAATATTCAGGCCTAAGAGTAAAGCCTCATATTCTGCAGTATTATTTGTGCAATCAAACCTCAGCAAGAAAGAGGATTTGAGGAGCTTACCAGTTGGAGACAGGAAAACAACTCCAGCTCCAGAGCCTTCTTTTGCACAAGCTCCATCAAAAAACATGGTCCATAAGCCTTGCTGATCCAGCTCTTCAATACAGGCATTTTTCTTTTTGCCTTCTGCATCATCTGAGACAACCCTGAAGTTATCACAGTCAGTGTCTACAAAGCATACCTGTTCATTTGCTTCTTGGTCTTCCACTGTCTCTGATGATCTTTGCTCTCTAATTAGCTTGACATCCCTGCCATTCATTGGAATCATGGCATATGATAGGTCCAGCTGCATACTTCCACCTATTAGTGCTGCCCATCTTCTTGATAGCAGCATACCATACTGTGGCTTGATGTCAACCACTGTTATATTCATTTTGTATCTTTTTTCAGGGAATGCTGCCAGTTTGAAATCTACATCCTTCATGATTCCAATGACTGGTACCTCTCTGGCATCCATTGCATAACATTTTCCACATGCCTTGTCAATTTTTAATCCAGTTTGTTGCATGATGGCCAGAGGCATGACATTTGTGGATGCTCCAGAGTCAAGCATACAATTTCTAATTATTTTTCCATTTATAACCAGGGAAACATAAAATGGTTCCACCTGTGAAGGACACTTTGTCATGGTCATTCCTAAATAGACTTCAGGAGTCTCATCTTCTTCATTACACATGACATGTTTCTCACCCTGGGTTTGATCATTTTGTCTAGCTTGAAAAGGTACCCCTGAGATCAGGGATATTGTCCTATTCTTGATCTCTTCCACTTTCATGAGTTCCATAAGTGGAATAGAGACCTTTACCTGAGAGAGGATCTGGGCTATATCAAATGGAGCACAGTTTTGTACAGCAGTTGTGGCTTGCTCCACAATCTTGCTTTTATCCTGAGCTGATTTAGTTTTCATTTTCACAGTTCCCTGATCATCATTCTTGTCTTGGGAACCTCTACTTTGATCTTCAGCCTGAGGGGTTTTGTTTTCTGGTCCTTGAAATTCATGACCTGTTCTGTGTCTAAAGTTCTGTTTATTATTTACCCACTGCCTTTTTTGTGGTTCAGTTCCTTTATGACCATGCATCAGCTGACCTGCAGAAATATCCTCTGGCTGATGTGGGCTGCCAACCTAATTTTTACCTCTGAGATTGTAGTTGCTTTTGACTTGAGCAACTGCTGCAGCTGTGAAGGCTCTGATTTCCTCATCAGAAGGTCGTTGTAAGCTACTCAGAAAATTGTGTGAGTTCTGAGCATACACATAATTATCCCCATCATCTTCATCATATGGCGACTGTTGGCAGGCCTGAACTTGATGATCTGTCTTCTCATCAGCATCATAAAGAGTATATCCATTGCCTACGGACATCATGTTAACATCATCATCCTGCACATGATGTGGCTCATTGCACTCATTACAAGATGTAGCATTATCATACAAGGATTGAGCAATCATGCACTGTGACTGTGAATGTGGCATCTGACAAATTATACACCACGGAGCATCATCAGCAATATTTATAGTTTTCTTCAGGGGATCAGGAGTTTCCTTGACATGTTGAGCCCTCTGATTTGTGTTGTTACGTGGAAATACAGGCTTACCATCATGCCAATTGGTGTTATAAGGCATATCATGTAGTGATGGCCTCTTTTCCTGCCTTTGATAGACTTGCCTATCAGGACCCATCCCTTTTTCATTTCTAGCTAATCTATAGCTCAGGTCCTTAACAACATTTGCCAATTTGTCTATCTTATCTTCAGGAGCAGATGTACTACCTTGAGTGTTCTGAGGCTTATTTGGATTCTGCAGAATTTTTACATCATCCCTTCTATTGGTCTTGCCTGATGCTTTCCTATTGTTTTCAATATTTACTGCAATTCTGAAAGCATCCCTGAGAGTGGCAGGACCTTTATCTCTTAGTCCATATGCAGTCTTTGCATCAAAAGCATTGATGTACAAAATTATGCACATTGGTTCATTTGGCCTCATGTGATGTGGCAGTTTGTTCAACACTTTAGTAAATCTTGCATTAAAGTCTGCAACCTGTTCATTTGACCCTTTGGTGATACTGGTGAACTCATTTACAAAAAAGCTAGGGTCAGTTTTATCACCATATTGCTCCTTGAATATCGTTTTAAAATCATCCCATGATGAAATACTCTGGTCAGGCAGATTCCTGTACCATTCTCTTGCCTCATCTATTAAGGATTGCATGAATGACTTCATGAAAACGTCCTCATGCTCAACCTCAAAATTATCCATGACATTTTGGAAGGCCTTTAGATGATCTTCTCTTGACATTGTATTGTTTCCTGAAAACTTAGGCACTTGCAGCCTCAGATGCTTGTCAATGGGGTTAGGATACCCAGGAATACCATCAAACACCAGCTGCCTGAATCTATCTAGCTGCATGGGCTGTCTGTTTGGCTGATTAACATTAGCATTTCTATTTGCATTCTGGTTTCCTGCATGGTTTAGTGGTATCCTAGCATCATTCACATATTGTCTGTCATCATGATGCTGATGTTGCATTTCATATCTTTGCTGATGTCTTTGCATATTTGCATTCTCTAGAGTAGGAACTGAATCATTTTGGGCAGTTCTCAAGGCTTGCACTTTCTGCCTTATATCATCTCTGATTTTCATGGCTTGCAGGTATTCTAGTTCTGCTCTTAGACTTTTGATTTCTTCAGCCAATTGTTCATCCTTAGGTCTGGAGGTAGATGGTCTCATACCATTTGGGTCATCATCTTCATCATCCCTTAGAGACTCTGCCTCTTCAAACCTTTCACTTGGGTCTAGAAAAGGGCGTTCTTGGAACACCTCTGACCTCATTCTCATACTACCACCCTGTTGCCTCTCATATGCACCTTGAATATCAGCTTCTGCACTTGAAAAATAAGGAGCATGCTGTCCTGATGGCCCAGGGTTATCTTGTGTATCATCACCCTTTCTGGGGGAGCTCTCATGACTAGCTGAGACAGTTCCCTTTCTTCTATACATCATTCTTTTTGTTAATGGTAACTCTTCAAATAGAGGATTTTGTTGGGATCTTCTCCCCTGCATATAATTTTACCTTGACCGGTTGGGAGATTACTTCAGAGTCGCCACCTATTTCTAGGAACTATTTTCTTCTGAAAACCAGGGTTCTTCCACAAGGTTCCCCAGCGGAGTAGATTACTGTTGCTGACTCAGATGGGTCACATATATATTACTGGAGATGATTAGATAGTACTTTTACTTCTCAATCCCCAGCAGAGTCGCCAATTTCTGTTGACTTTTTCCCAGACTGGATGCTTATTCCCAGGTATCCCTACAAGGTAGCCATCAGTGATTAACAGGATCTCTGGGCCAGGGGGTCAACAGTGTAGGAGATAGACTCTATATTTTATCTCCTCTTCTTCTTCAGGCTCTGCAAGACCTAGGGGGGTATTCCCTACTCAACATCCATGAGGATATGCATACAAGGCTGGGATGCTGACAGAAAGCAGATAGTCCTCTTGTAAGTAGACCAAAACTGAAAGATAAGAGCAAAGGGGCTAGCTTTGGGCCTATTAGCAGTTGTAGACAGAGGACTGAGGATCCTAAACTAACTCTAATGTCCTAATGTTGGTTTTAGATTTTGCTTTGGAGTTTAAGTGTGGATGCAAAGCTGGATATGGTTATAACACAAAACAAAGCATGATTGGTGCCTATCCAGGGCCTGGAGTCAGTAGACATACACCTGTGGATGATCAGTATGAACAGCTGAAACTGGATTTCAAGGGGATATATGTGACATCTGCCTTACAGACATCTCCCAATACAGAGTGTTAGGTTATCTCTACTTATGGTATCCCTACTGCAGTATACCCTTCCCAATGTTCAACCTGAAAACAGTTTAATCTACCCCTTGAGTAGAAGTTAAAAGATCAAACAGTCAACATAGGAATTCTATGCTCTAGAATCTAAACATTACCAAACATCCAGATTCAGAAGAAGAATACATGCAATACTGGAGACAGAATTAACACAACACATGCTAAACAGCATTTCTCATATAAGTTTAATCATGAAATCAGTGGGTTCATGCCAAAAACAAACAACAAGAGATACATAAACTCACAGGTAAGCTGTACAGAGCAACCAGATCAGCTTGTTATGCATTACAGAGCCAAAATCTTCAACTTTCAACAACCTCTCAAATGAGCAAGACCACCTGCTTATAACAGCCAGGTAGGTGCTCAGCAATTAATTACATGGTTGACCAAAATTTCGCTAGATACACAGTATCAGGAAAATGGCGCTCAAACACAACCAGATTGGCGCCCAAACTTGAATGCAGCAGGTAGGGGAGGAGACAGGAAGATTTCTTGAGCCCTGCGCCCCTGTCCGCTGATGTACACCCTCAGTCAGGTACAGGATCCATCCACGCCATCGCCCATACCTCTGCAACAACCGCCATTGATGGCGCACCAACCCGCAGCCTTGGGAAGAACATCAAACAGACTATCGCAAGCATTTCCCGCCGAGACTCATCATCATGATATTTGAAAATGCAGGATATCAATATCCCACATGCACCCCGTGATGACCTCAATAACACTTTATATACTAGGTCATGAGCATATATCATGTCGGTGCTTTTGCTCCTGACGACACTAATATATAACCTCATCATCATCATCCTCCAGCAGCATGATATCCTGTTGTTCGAAATATCACCTTGACGTCATCATGATAATGAAATATAACCTTCATGATAATCGGCACAACCTGATCCTTCGGAGGAACATCCTCCTGCTGAGCTTATAACAAAAAGTCTGGCCGATGAACATCCTGATGACGTCATCATCATATCCTGCTGACGTCATCATCATGTCTGCCTACTGCACACCTCCTCATATCCGGATGTCGTCATCATCATGTTTGCAAATATCAGGAGGTCTCTTCAAGATGATCAGCGTTAGAAATATGACCCCCTCGGACCTTGATGACGTCATCATCATATTAACATCATCATGATATTCGGAAGACAACCGGATATTTGGAAATATCCTCCTGATGCTCAAATATCAGGTTGCACTGTAGCTCCTCTATAAGATCGGGGTGATAACTGAATATGATGATGATGCTTGAAAAGATCACCCCCCGGAGATAATGCGCGAAGCCAGCAGGCGGATACCTCCTTGATATCAGCATCATCATGATGCTCGAGCAAACATATATCCGGGTGATATGAAAATATCACCCCTTCCTTCGGAAATATCATGATGCAGATAGGCAGAGAACCGGATATCACCCTGATATAAGGATGACGTCAGCATCATCAGGATGACAAAACAATCGAACAAGAAGTGATACAACATCATCAGGATGATATTGACTAAGATCATCCTGACGTTCAAAATATGATGACCCCAGTGAATATCGGGTCGCACTTAGAACTCTTCAACAACATCATCAGGATGATCATAACCAAGATCACCCGATGATAAAAATATCACCCCGGCGAAATATCATGAAGGCAGAAAATATGATGACCTCCGCAAGCAGCAGGATGATAACTGGAAATATCATGATGATGACGACCCTTAGGAAAAAACAAGTCAGGTCGACAACTTAGAGAATAACCCCTTCAAGATATCGGGGCAACATCGTCGTCATGTTTGAGCAAGGTGATATTCGGAAGATCACCGGATACTTGAAAAATCACCCCCGCAAGCAACTGAGGGCGCACTGTAGCTCACCAGTATCATCAGGATAATAAGCAAACATCACCTGACAGTTGAAATATGATGATGACGATGAGAAAAACAAGTCGACGAAGAACATGCTGATGAAGATCATCATCGAAGACAAGATGATGATGACGACCTCCTCCTCAGAAAAATATGATGCTGCAGCTGAAAAATGCTGAGGAGGTCCAACACTTAGAAAAATTGGGCAAGAAGATGAAGGCTTCAGATGAAGAAACCTCCTGATCATGACAAATCAACCCCAGGTCAAAATAAGTGTTAACATGACCAATGGACAAATGGAAGTGGTGAATAGGAGTTTGGGTAACCTGCTATAATGCTTAGTAGGAGATAAGCCCAAGGGATGGGATTTGATTTTACCACAAGTAGAATTTTCTTACAACAATTCTGTCAATAGGAGTACAGGTAAATAATCATTCTAGATTGTATATGGGAGTAGTTTAAGAAATGCTTTAGAATTATGGAAGATGGATAAGGGAGAAAAGACAAATGCCAAAGTTGAAGACTTTGTAGAACACCTAAATAATTTGCATGAAGAGTTAAGAAAGCACATTAATAAGATGAATATTCAGTACAAGGCTAAGGAAGATCAGAAGAGGAGATACAAGAAATTTCAAGTAGGAGATGAAGTCATGCTTCAATTTAGAAAAGAGAGGTTTCCAGTTGGAACATATAATAAGTTGAAAATGAAGAAATTTGGACAATGCAGGATTCTGAAGAAGCATGATTTAGGAAATGCAAATGAGGTAGAGCTACTGAGTGGGATCAACATTTCCCTTGTGTTCAACATTGTTGATTTAACATAATATCATGAAGGTGGAACAGAGGATGGACCAACAAAAGAATAGTGGACTTCAAAGGGGGAGATAGAAGAGATCTTGGATAGTCGTGTGGGAAGGAGTACTCGAAATAGGCAATATGAAGAATATCTAGTGAAGTGGAAAGGAAGGCCTATTGAAAATTCTTTCTAGTTGTCCAAGACAGAGGTTGACCGTTTGGGTTTTCCTCAAACACCTGAGATGTGACAAGGTCACTTCTCAAATTACCCTGTGTGTCTGATGCAAGAGCATCTAGTGGTGTAAGGACAATCTTGCATCACTCAAAAAAATGATGATTCAAAAATGATGACTTTGTTTTCATTTCTTTTCAAAATTCATATTTTTTGTTCCATTATTGCTTGAATAATGATGCAGAACTTTCAGTTTTTCCAAATTGCTAAAAATAGAAAACTGTCATTTTAGGAAAGTTTGCATTTGAGCATGTATGGAAGTAAAAATTTACAGGAGGCTTCATAACTAAAAAAATATGACCATTGGCAAAAGAATCAGTTAAAGATCATTTGTGGGCCGAAAGATATTAAGTTTTTCATTTTCCAAAAAGCCCTGAAAAAGTTTCAAAGTTAGATTTGAGGCACTTAGAAGCCTCGCATGACCCTGAAAAATGGGCAGAATCGGTAGAGAAATTTTTTAGTACATAGAGCACTCTATAATCTTTCCAACACTTCAAATAGTTTGTCAATCGGACACCTGAATCAAAATTTATGGCTCCTGGAAGTTGACCTATTTTTGGAGGGAGTTGCAAATTTTGAAATTTTGGCTAGAGGCTGCCAAAAAGGGCTATTTATGACCATTTTTTTGGGAACCCTAGGTAGTAGTAGAGATAAGGGGGAAAGTGTAGAGTCAAGAAAAGGTGGGAAAATAGAAACCCTAGTTGATTGGATGTTACAAAAAGTAGAAGGTTCCATAATCTAGAGATGGGAAGCTGTAATGTGTTGTAGCTTGTGGAGGATTCATCATCTGATTTGATTTTAGCTTTTGTAATATAATGTGTTGTCCAAATCAATAAAAGAACATTCCTATTTTTTGTGTACAATTTGTGTTATTGTGTGTTTTTTTAACCCCCTTCATCACATTTGAACATCTCTAAGTTCTCTAAGAAATCTAGGCACTCTTGTACTTTTTCTTCTCTCTCATGCTCTCTATTCTTGTCTAAAGATCTCTATGATGGATTATTAGTACAACACTAACTTATTATAGGTCTTGTGAAGATCTTTCTACTTCTTTGAGTTACACAAATATCTTGAGTTAAGTTGTGACACCGTATCAAGCATGCTAGGGTTTCCATGCTCATGGTAACTTCTTTCCTTCATGCTTTGTTCTAGCATTCCATTCTACTTCAGATTTGTCTTTGCCCTCCTAGGGAATGCACTCTTTATCTATAGTCTTTTCTATTGTGTAGGTGGAAACACCATTCATGGAGCTTGACCTAGGAAAGATCCTAAATTGCACCTAGCCATTTTCCTTCTTGTGTGTGTAGGTTAGATCTAGAGGAATTTGTAGAAGACAAGTTACAAGGAGCATGAACACAAAAGGGTGAAGACACATAAAGTTTCACATTATGCTAAACCCTAATCTGCGTCTAGGGAACCCAAGTGTCTTGGTCCTTTGGGGCCTCAAATCAAGATCTAGGTTCCTCTCTATACTTTGATCCTCACTGTGGTGTTAGATTCTTGATATTTGTTTCTGACAATCTGTCATGCTTTGATCTTGCTCAACTCAGGTTTCTACTTTGCCCTAGTTTGATTGGTTGGATTTGGTTGACTCTCCTCTATACAACAAAGGGACAAATCCCCTATAGTTTGGATCTCCTTCTTGGGTAGAATCCAAGCTTGGCTTGTGTCCTAATGTTAGATAGAGGAGGGTTTGACCTAGTTTAATCTCTTGGGCTAGTCTCTCTTTTTTATCGAACATTTTTGTGAACCCATCATTTCTTGCACTTTGGCATCCTACTTGCTTCAGATTTGAGTTTTTTTCTGCCTTATATCTGATTATATTACATTCATTCATCATTTGACATACTTTCATAGCTTAATTTTTCATTGTTTCATTGTTAGGGTTTTCAAAAACCTTGCATTTTTAGACAATCTAGCTAGTCTTGAACCTAGGGTTTGGAGATTAGAAAGTTATTTCAGATATTTGTGGCATGATTAAATTGATTTCATTTTCTGTAGTATTTCATATTTTTTGTTAATAAAATACAATCTTGCATATTTGCATTGAAAAGTGAAAAATCAAGCATTTTAGGCTTACAAAAAGGCATATTTATTGCATTGTTTTCATTGCATAAGGTTTAAATCATCATAAAAAGATTCAAATTTATGATTTATGCATCATATCTGATCTATATTACAGTATTTAATCATTTCATGGTGTTTCATATTGCATTTAAAACTCTTATTTTTTAGGGTTTGTCAAAAAATCTACATTTTTGGAAAACCTAATCAAATTTAAAACCTAGGATTTGTAATTAAGATCTTGTTTCAGATTTTGCTTCTATCATTTACATCTCAAATATGATCTTTAATTTCTGTAGCATGTTATAAATCTCATTTGTGTTCCAAAATAATTCTTTCATTGAAAATTTTTGGTTTAGGGAATAAGCATTTACGATCTAGGGTTTTGTTGGCAAACCCTAGCTAGTCTTGTATTTAGTGGTTGCATTTAAAATCTTATTTTCAGATATTTTCTATCTTGAATGATTGATAAATATAATTTTAAGTTACTATAACTCATCATATTAGTCATATTTTTTTAAATTAGAACATTCATGCATGCATCTTCTTTTTTAAATTTGAAAGGAAAAACATAAACAAAACAATCTAGCTTCATTTGACACTTATGCATCTTCATTTAAAGCAAAGATTTATAAATCCCTCTTGTGTTTACTTAGTAAAATCATTTTCACATACTACACACCTTAAATTTACAAGACTTAGTTGTGGTGGTTACCAAAGATACCACATTTTTGGAAAGCCCTGCTTATCTTGCACTTGTAGGTCATTGATTGTAATCTTATTTTAGATACTCAAATCATGTCTAAATTCAATTGTACATTGATGTTCCATATCATACTTACATGTATTATTGGTTTATTCATATTACTTTATCAATATTAGAAGACTTTGCTAAACTCATCTCCATGAATAATCATGAGAAAGATGATGGTGATAGTTTTTCTTCTACTTCTACTACAAGTCATGATAATGCCATGTCTATTCCCATGGATCTACTCTTTAATACATGTGATGGTGACCTAGCTTTGTCTATTTCACACTATGATTTGGATCCATCTCCCAAAATTTTTCCCACTTGTGAGGATACTTTGGTGCAAGAGGATGAAATCATTGACACGTTCCTTAACATTGCTTTACCTTCTACTTCTACTATAGCACATGATAATTCTATGGCTCATCCTATGGATCTTCTACCTTTGGTTGAATGTTCAAGTACTATGGATATCACTAAGGACATGAAGACCCTTGATCTTCCTCCTTTTATTGAATATTCAAGTATCTTGGATATCATTAAGGATGTGAAGACCCTTGATATTTCTCCTTTGGTTGCATGTTCAAACCCCTTGGACATCACTAAGGATACCATCATCAATAATTATCTTAACAACAGTTTACCCTCCCTTCATTCCAATGCTCTCCCTTCAAAAGATGAAGCATTAGTGGATGAAGAGTGGTCTCTCACATTAAATCCCTCAGGGATGGATGTTGATCTTACTCAAAAGGAAAACAATGTCAATTCAATCATCATTAATAGACTTATTTTTCCCACTAATGGGATAGTGAATAAGTGCAATTCACCTCTTTTCTCTATTTATTGGTGATTATGGTTCAAGGTGATCCAACACCACCTCAACCCTTGGGTTACTTTCTCATTATCGCAAAGCAAATTACTCAAAGGAATCAAGTAGTTCAAAATGTGTCGCAGCAATCTCATAATAATGTGGTTGCTCACACATACAATAGTCGTAGTAACAAGGAAAGTAAGCAAGCAACAAGTGTGTCCATTTCTCTTCCACCTTCTCAACCTATCCTACCTCAAGCACCTCATATTCTTCCACATATTAGTAAAGAATATGATCTTGTCAAGAAGCTCCGTGCTACCCTGGCTAAGATCTCTCTATGGGATTTAATAAAAACATCACCTACATACCACAGAATGCTCCATGAGGCTCTACAAAAGGTAGTTGTTCCACCTTCTATTAGACCAAATGATGTAGCATCTCTTTTTAGTTGTATGCATGTGAAAACATCTGATATTTTATTTCAACAATATGAATTACCTCCCATAGAAGTTCAAAACCAATATGAACCTCTTATGATATTCATCATCATTAATAGATTGAGAGTAAGATGCACTTTGATTGATGGTGGTTTAGGTCTCAATGTTTGTGGAATAGACTTGTTACATAAACTCAATATTGATACATCTCTCATCAAACCAGATAAACTCAACATTCATGGCTTTGATAAATTGGTAAGCAATCACTAGGTACAATCACCTTAGATATTAAGGCTAGACCACTGACATTGCCTACCCTTATCCATGTCATACCTAATTCTCTTTCATACAATCTTCTTCTTGGTAGACCATGGATTCATGCCATGGGGGCAATCCCATCTACCCTTCATCATTTAATAAAATTCATTTTTGAAAACAAACCTTAAACAATTAAAGTTGATTTAGCTCTAGAAAACTACTTGCAAATGGAAGTGAGACATCAAACTCATTTAAGTGATTTGATCCCTTCTTTAACACTACCCTCTTCTACTACCAACAATATGGGTCAAGATAGTGTTAGTTCTTCGAATGCATTTTTGGTGATGATTGGAGTTTGTTAGATTTTACAACCTCCTTTGTGGGTGAATATAAAGTCTCACCCTCACACCCAAAAATCTCAAAGGTAAATGAAATTTCTTTAACACAATCTCTTACTCCTACAAAGTTTAAACTCAATATTAATGATGATTGAACCTTTAAAATTGATGAAGATCAACCTTCCTCTACAGAAATGGTGGCCATTTGTGATAAAGTATTATCTAATTCTAATACATGTCTTGGTAATGATGAGGTATCTTTAGATTTCAACCCCCATAGGATTGTTGAAATAAAGGTTGACCCTCCTCACCATGATCAAATGTATGATCCTTCTACTTCTTATTTCAAAAAAGACAATCGTATGACCTCTCCTCTTCCTTTGGACTTGGAGAAGTGTTATGGGTACAGATTCCAAATTCTTTCTAAACAAGGATACAATGGAAATGGTTTAGGATGCAAAGAACAAGGAATTGAGGAACTTGTGGAACCACCACCGTACTTGTCTAAAGTAGGTTTAGGTTTCCAGCCTTCTCCTATGTTCTCTCTACCATGTTCACAACAAAAATTATTGCTTCCTACTCCACCTATATCTTCTCTTCTATCTCAACAAGAGTGTATGTTGTAGACATGATATTTCCATAGTCCATGATGATAGATTTTAGTGCTTCTAGAAAAAACTATGTTTCTTTATTTGTCTAAACATTTTGGATCACACTCCATGATCCATCATCAGGAGGAAAGGAAGAGAATTCAAATGAGTTAGAATTGCAGAGTGGGTTTCTTAAAAAGAGAGAGAAGAGGTGGGCATGGATGACAAGAATGTCTTAAGGAGACACTAAAGGGATAATAAGAAGAATAGCTAAGTTAAAATAAAGAAAGGAGTTTAAAAATAAACATCAAAGAGCCAAACAAGAGGAAAAGAATAAAAGATGAGATAGAAAGAGATATAGAAAAAGGGAAAAAACTCAAGTCACATATGGAGCAAGAAGTAACACAAGCAGAGTAAAAATAAGATGCAAAAAATAAAGAGAAAAGAGGACGAGAATTAAAACAATAAGGCATGCAGGTTAAGACGAGGAAAAGAAAAAGAAAATTTATAAGTATAGCTATATATATATATATATATATATATATATATATATATATATATATATATATATAAGGACATACCATTAACTAGAGATATACTCATAGTATGATACTACAACTATATATATGTGTGCAAATAAATGCATATGAATATATACAACTAAATATGTAGGTAAAGGAGGACTATAAATAAAAGAAAATAATAAAAAATAAGGGAAGGTAGATATAGCATTAAGGTGAGAAAACATGAGAGGGAAAGCCAAGCGAAGACAACACCACTAAAGCAAGTAAAGAGAAAAAGGGTCGAAGAATAAAATGTAGTTGGCCACATAGTTAAATTAGCAAAACAACAAGGTAGAGCTAAGGGATGAGAGAATACAATAGTAAAGTGTAAAGATATATATTTAGGGATAAAGAGAAATAAAAAGAAATGTATAATTGCAAACAAGTTATGTTGAAAAGAACAAGTAAATGCTTATATATATATATATAAGTAAAAAATGTAAACAAATAAGTATATAAATCCTAATATATAGAAATATACATATAAAAGAATACAGAAGATGAATCCAAAAATTTAAGAGAAATGTAAAGGGAAGTACAGGGAAGATTAGAGAATTAAAATCAAATGAGGGATAACATGTAATTGTGAAAGAGAGGAAAGTGCAAAAGAGAGATAAAATGCAAGTGTGATTGGGAGAAAATGTAAAAGAGAGAAAAGATACAAAAGCCAAAGAGGGATAAGTGCACATGTAAGAAAAAAAATTGTATACACTATATGTGTGTGTGTGTGTGTGTGTGTGTGTGCATAATACATATATAAGTAAACAAAAAGAGAACTGTAAGTGAAAAAGAATATGTATATATATATAAAGAAAAGGAGACTATATTCTAAAAATATATATAAATATAGAAGAAAATATATACATATATATTTATATGTATATCAATATAAAAATATAGGAAAGTATATACTATAAAAATCTACATAAATATATCAAACATTACATATATATGTCTACATATATATCAATATATATGTATACATATACGTATGTAAACTTGTATAATCATCAATATATATATATATATATATATATATATATATATATATATATATATATATATATATATATATATATATATATATATATATATATATATATATATATATATATATATATAAGGACATACTATTAACTAGAGATATACTCATATAGTATGATACTAGAACTATATGTGTGTACAAATAAATGCATATGAATATATACAACTAAATATGTAGGTAAAGGAGGACTATAAATAAAAGAAAATAATCAAAAAGAAGGGATGGTAGATATAGCATTAAGGTGAGAAAACATGAGAGGGAAAGCCAAGCAAAGACAACACCACTGAAGCAAGTAAAGAGAAAAAGGGTTGAAGAATAAAATGTAGTTGGCCACATAGTTAAATTAGTGGAACAACAAGGTACAGCTAAGGGATGAAAGAATACAATAGTAAAGTGTAAAGATATATATTTAGGGATACAAAGAAATAAAAAGAAATGTATAATTGCAGACAAGTTATGTTGAAAAGAACAAGTAAATGCCTATATATATAAGTCAAAAATGTAAACAAATAAGTATTTAAATCCTAATATATAGAAATATACATATAAAAGAATACAGAAGATGAATCCAAAAAATTAAGAGAAATGTGAAGGGAAGTAGAGGGAAGATTAGAGAATTAAAAACAAATGAGGGATAACATGTAATTGTGAAAGAGAGGAAAGTGTAAAAGAGAGAAGAATGCAAAAGAGAGATAAAATGCAAGTGTGATTGGGTGAAAATGTAAAAGAGAGAAAAGATACAAAAGCCAAATAGGGATAAGTACACATGTAAGAAAAGAAATTATATATACTCTAAATATATATATATCAATATATATAAATGTAAAAAAGAGAGAAAAGGATATGTGTGTGTGTGTGTACATAATACATATATAAGTAAACAAAAAGAGAATGGTAAGTGAAAAAGAATATGCATATATATTGTAACATCGGAAAATGTCCCCTTGGGGGCTTTTCCCTCATAAGGTTTATCTCCCAAGTCTTTTACATGTATTTAGGACATCTTACTTCATAATTTGGCATCCCAATGGAATGAGTCCTAGGTAACATGACAAATGGAACCTAGGAGGACCCCTTGAGCTTAACCCTACCCAAAATAGGGGGGGAGGACATGGATGCTCATGCCCTAGTCCTACCCTATTTTGGGGCAGCCCCAATTTTTGGGTGTCGATTTATGACCGTTATTTAGGTCCTATGCCAACACGGTAAGTTTGAATTACGAAAATCTTGGCGGGATTGTTTGTAGTTGCATATAAAAGCATGTTTAGGCATTCTTTTGTAGACTAGAGCATTATTAGATGATCATTGTGAACTTTAGGCATTCTCAAGGTGATTCAAGGCTTTCATTGTGTTGCAAGAGTAGATTTGTGTTTACAGATTTGAGCATCCATTTCATCATGGATTGAAGAGCATCTTTGTCCATGAGATCTTCACTACAAGGTGACATTTTATTGTGTTTTTATCATCATTTCCTTTGGTTTTTTCCTCTTCCTCACAAGGGCATGCACTCTTATCTAACAACAGTGTTCAGAGACTTAAGTGTCCTCTGGGGTTTGACTGAGGCAAGCCTCTAAACACCACAACCCCCTCCCAAAGTTTTCATGGTTAAAGGTTACAGGTTACAGACTGGACAAAGTGAAGTTGCAGGAAGGCATCTTGAAGTGTCAGAATTGTAGAATAGAAGGAAAAATGGCCACTTGGACTTGGGCACCCGCTCATTAATCTTCTAATTTCTGTGATGGGAAAATCTCTGGAACAACAGGGAAGAGTTGTAGACTGATTTTCCAGATCTAGACAAAAAGAAGGGCATTGGACTTGGGTGCCTGCTCCTGTGTCCCCAAATTTTCCACCTCAAAACCCCAAAAATAGGTGCTCTATGATTTGATATTTTTCTTCCCTCTGCAAGAGCTTTTTTTGTTATTCTTCCATTTACAATCGTATTTGCAAAATTAGGGTTTTAATGGTCAATTAAGCATAAGAGAAGGAAAATTGACAATTAAATTCCCTAATCCAAGCTTCCCTTCATCTCATAGTGACCTAGGGTATGATAGTTCTTGGCCACTCGACCCTAGATCCTTGAATGTATAGGGTGAAAGGAGGATTCAAACATCTAAACACTAAAAACTAAACAATCCCAATTTTCACTTAAACATTTTGGTGAACACATGTTTTTGGACTTAAATTGCAACTTGATGAGTGTGTATCTTCAGATTTGGATTGATTTCATTTGTTCATATGGTCTTTCATCTTATTGCATTGAGAAAATTACAAAAAAAATTGAAAAATTTGCAAAAATTTGAAAACCTTATCTTGCATTTTCATATAGATTACTAAATTGCATCAGTTATTTCTAAATTTTCCTAATTCATGATTTTTGCATCAAATCTGATATAAACTATAGAAAAACACAAAAATTCAGAAATTTGCATTGCATTTTCATCATTAATTTGCTAGGCTTTTGTAGAAATTTCGATAATTTTCATTAAACCTAGTAATTCCAAAATCTAGGGTTAGTAGGCAAAATCTTCTTTCAGATTTTTCTACTGATTATAGAGGCTCATTCAAATTTGAATTCGGTTGTAGTCTTACATTTTGGTGTAAATTTGCATTTAGATTTTAAATATTTGCATGGAAAATTTTAACAAAAACTAGCAATTTTCATGCATTTTCATTAGATTTGCATTGGCATTTTGCACATTAAATCTTGGAAATCATCTTCAGATCTTAGATTAATTCATTTCCATCATAAATCAGACTTGAAAACATTCACATGGCATTTGTGTTAAGATCTCAAACCTAGGGCTTCAAAAACATCGCTAAATTTGGCCTTATCGACTCTATAAACTTGCACCATAGGCCTGTTGTGAAGGATATTTTTGCATTAATTCTCTGTTATCAGGGTAATCATTTTTTTCCCCTCCTAAAAATCTTCGCAACACCCTTTTAACAAGCTCTTGTATTGAAAAATTTGGTAAAAAATACATATTTTGGCTATTTTTGCCTAGGGTTTGACCTAGTTTGAACTCCAAGCATGTTGTGATTAATTTTATGGATTGAGTTGGCTGATATTACTAATTGTATTTCCTACACCTCCTGAAATTCATTACAATACCTCTTTTACTAGGTCTTGGAATTGAAAAACCGTGAAAAATAGCCTATTTTTCTATATTTTCACTAAGGTTTGACCTTAAGTGGCACTAAAAGTGTGTTGTGTTGGGTATTTTGACATTAAGTGGCTGTTATTACTGATATTATTTTTTTTAAATCATTATTTTCCTCACAACACCCTTTGTTATTCCCTCTTGCATTGAGTTTTGGTGAAAAAAGTGCCTATTTTGACATATTTTCACTATAGTTTGACTTGGCATTATCTTGGATTTGCATCAAGAGTGTGTTGTGAAGGATCTTATTGCTATTTTGGACTGATATCAGGCATATAATTGGCTATCCCTAATGAAAATCCTTACAACACCTTTGTTCCATTCATTGGCATTGAAAAAAGTACAAAAATCAAACATTTTTGCATATACTTTGGCATTCATGGATTCTCATACAGGTAGATCTTTAGAAGGCTTATATGAGTACATTGTCAACTATGATAATTTTTGCAAATTCACGAACAAATATCCTCAAGTCTTGCATTAAATCACATACATCTATGGCATTGATATAACCAATAGTACTACATCTGATATTCTTCGATCAATAGCCCATTTTGACAACTTTCTCGAGACTGTAGATGTTTTCCCTTCAATCCTGGAGAATCTAAAAAGTTTTATAGCTGAAAACAATCATGGGGAAAGTAGTGGTGACAACTTTACTCCCACTCTCCCTTTGGTTCATGATGATATAATGCAAATCCTCTCTGAGACCTATGATAATGAAATAGCAATGAGTGATCTATCAAACAAAGGGACTTGTCCCAACGTAACCCCACTTGGTGAGGATATATTGGCACAAGAAAAAGATATCATTGATACATTCCTCCACACTACTCTGCCATCCCTTCCCTCTCTCCCTAAACAAGATGAAGCTTTGGATGATGTAGATTCTCTTTGTGACCATTTGCTTAAATCTAATGATAATTTGCCAATTGATGTTTAAGAACTTCTCAATTACATTCTAAACAAGAAAATAGATCATGAACCATCACATACTCTGGAAAGTAATGAAATCCTACATGCTATGGAAGAACAAGCTAACCCTCTTACTCAAGCCATTCCAACTCCTTATATAGGGATTGAAATGGGTATCTTTTGAATGCCTCCACATGCTCATTTAAATGGCATTTCAAATGCTCCTATGGCTGACACAGACAATGGCAACATTCTCTCTCAACCATCATTAACAGAAACCTTTCCTACATAATTACCCTCGTACACTCCTAAACATATGGAAGAGAGAAGAAGTGATAACTCCTTAACCATTAAGATAAATTTCAAGATTCGCGATAACAACTAGCCCAGAAGGGGCCCTATAGGTAAGTATCTCTAACCCTTTATCTTTATCATGATGTGCTTCCACCGTGATGTGTTCTGTGTTGTTTAGGCCTCCTGGGATGACCTCAGATTTTCCCATAAGGTCCGGGATACCAGAAGACTACCTCTGTTGTGACCTTCTTCTATTTGTATCATCATTCTTCTAAATTGCCTCTCTCTCTAATTTCATTATTGTGTGTTGTGTCTTACGAACATAGCTTTGTGGTTGGTGACTTGGGGGACCCTCCTATGTGACTGTCCCTAAGACACTTGTTTCTCCTCTTTGATTTATTGTTTCCCTTCCTCTAGTGTTTCCATCTAGTGGGCGGATGACAAAAAACATTTATACTGATGCAAACCTAGTGTCCCTTTTGAGAGTAATCAAAAAATGGACTTAGTTCCTAATATGATGATGGGGTTGTTTATCTTATTTGACACTTGGCTAGTGGAAGTAATCGTGCTTTCTGTGTAGTGAATTTGAAGATGTTTTTATCTCATTTACAAACCTTAACAATACTGCTACTCTATGCACCTTTGTTTTTCTTTGAATCTAGCCTTGGTGGTACTTGATTCAAAGTGCTTCATGATATAGCCCCACAATTATCCTCAAACTCCAAATTTGTAGTATAACCTTGGCTTTTTGTGTGGTTAATCATATGCATCAATGTTGTTGTTTATAATGATTTTGTAGACACTAACATGTTTCTTATAGGGATGTGTTTGTGGGAACACTTGGTGATTGTAAAGTACATGTCACCTCCGAGGGGCATGAGCTTTATGAAAGTCGGTGGTCCCTTGTGTGTTTTATTCCTACCTTAACATACTTGATATCGATACCTGATATCAACCACCTTAAGGTGGGGGCATATAAGGTAAGCTATCTATTGTAGATGTTAACAATGTGTTTACCCTCAGAGGCAAAGACCTGCACAATGAGTGCATCATGCATCTTTAATTTGTTTGCAATCAATCAATCATGTAAGCCCTTTGTAGAGGCGGGATATCACGTATATCCTTTTTTATCTTAAGCCCTCTACAGAGGCGGGGATGGTGTATTTCTCATAGTAGATTGCATCATCTTGTCATTTTCAAAAGTCCTCTGCGGAGGTGGGGAGCGGTTCTGTGACTAACTCAACCCTTAAGTGTGTTTTTGGTGATTGTTGTGGTGAAGCCCAATCATCTATTTGTGTTTGTAATGTGCCTGAGATGGTGATGAGCCTAGAAATAGGGAACACACCATCGCTTGCCTGTCGTTTTTCTCTGTCTTCAAGTGTGTGTGTTTTTGTGTGCTTTCTTTGTTTGGCATGTTTGTTGCCCCATATGAAGTATAAAGACCAACGCCTTAGGTTGTGCTTCCTACATTTTGGGAGGTTTTGCGTGTCTTGTGTGTGTGTTTCCCCATATATACAAAGACCTATGTGATGAGTGCATCATGTATTATGGGAGGTTTGTTTACTTTCCAGTACTTGCATCTATATTTCATATATATGAGAAAAAAGAAAAGAAAAGATATCATTTCTATCTTCCATGCATTTGTTGTCTTCTCCATGTTCTACGTGATTGTAACTTTCTTCTCTGTGTTTTGTGTGCCTATTACTGTTTTCCATGTGATTGGCATGTCTTCTCTGTGCTTGGCGAGTTTGTTGTGTTTGTGACCATACTTTAATGCATGTATTGGCCTTGCATTTATACATACATTAAAGTGGGGGCTAAATGTAACGTTGAAAAATGTCCCCTTGGGGGCTTTTCCCCCATAAGGTTTATATCCCGGGTCTTTTACATGCATTTAGGACATCTTAATTCATAATTTGGCATCCCGATGGAATGAGCCCTAGGTAACATGACAAATGGGACCTAGGAGGACCCCTTGAGCTTAACCCTACCCAAAATAGGGGGGAGGACTTGGGCACCCATGCCCTAGTCCTGCCCTATTTTAGGGCAACCCCAATTTTTGGGTGTTGGTTTATGACCATTATTTGGATCCTATGCCAACACGGTAAGTTTTAATTACAAAAATCTTGGCAAGAGTGTTTGTAGTTGCATATAAAAGCATGTTTAGGCATTAATTTGTAGAGTAGAGAATTATTAGATGATCATTGTGAACTTTAGGCATTCTTAAGGTGATTCAAGGCTTTCATTGTGTTACAAGATTAGATTTGTGTGGTTTATGTGTTTGTGTTTGCAGATTTGAGCATACATTTCATCATGGAATGAAGAACATCTTCTTGTATTAGATCTTCACTTTAAGGTGACATTATATTTTATTTTTATCATCACTTCCTTTGGTTTTCGCCACTGCCTCACAAGGACACACACTCTTTATCTAACAACAGTGTTCGGAGACTTAAGTGTCCTCCGGGGTTTGACTGAGGCAAGCCTCTAAACACCACAACCCCATCCCAAAGTTTTCATGGTTACAAATTATAGGTTGCAAAGCTAGAAAAAGTGAAGTTACAAGAAGGCATCTTGAAGTGTTGGAATTGCAGAACAAAAGGAAAAATAGCCACCTAGACTTGGGCACCCGTTCATTAGTCCTCCAACTTCCATGATGGGAAAATCTCTGGAACAATAGGGAAGAGTTGCAGACTGATTTTCTAGATCCGGACAAAAAGCAAGGCATTGGATTTGGGCACCCGCTCTTGTGTCCCTGACTTTTCTGCCTAGGAACCCCAAAAATGAGTGCTCTGTGATTTGATATTTTACTTCCCTCTGCAAGAGATTTTTCTATTATTCTTCCGTTTACAGTCGTATTTGTGAAATTAGGGTATTAATGGTCAATTGAGCATAAGAGAAGGAAAATTGATAAATAAATTCCCTAATCCAAGCTTCCCTACATCTTACAGTGACCTAGGGTATGATAGTGCCTGGCCATTTGACCCTAGATCCTTGAATGTATAGGGTGAAAGGAGGATTCAAACATCTAAACACTAAAAACTAAACAATCATAATTTTCACTTAAACATTTTAGTGAACCCATGTTTTTGGACTTAAATTTCAACTTAATGAGTGTGTGTCTTCAGATTTGTATTGATTTCATTCATTCATATGGTCTTTCATCTTATTGCATTGAGAAAATTACAAAAAAATTGAAAAATTTGCAAAAATTTGAAAACCTTAGCTTGCTTTTTCATATAGATTACTAAATTCCATCAATTCTTTCTAAATTTTCCTAATTTATGTTTTTTGAATCAGATCTTATATAAACTATAGAAAAACACAAAAAATTCAAAAATTTGCATTGCATTTTCATCATTAATTTGCTAGGCTTTTGTAGAAATTTTGACAATTTTCATTAAACATAGTAAGTCCAAAATCTAGGGTTAGTAGGCAAAATCTTCTTTCAGATTTTTCTACTGATTATAGAGGCTCATTTAAATTTTAATTTGGCTGTAGTATTACATTTTGGTGTAAATTTGCATTTAGATTTTAAATATTTGCATTTTTGCATAGAAAATTTCAACAATAACTAGCAATTTTCATGCATTTTCATTAGATTTGCATTGGCATTTTCAACATTAAAGCTTGGAAATCATATTTAGATCTGAGAGTAATTCATTTTCATCATAAATAAGACTTCAAAACATTCACATAGCATTTTGTGTTAAGATCTCAAACCTAGGGCTTCAAAAACAATGATTTTTACTAAATTTGGCCTTATCGACTCTATAAACCTACACCATAGGCATGTTGTGAAGGATATTTTTGCATTAATTGGCCATTATCAAGGTAATCATTTTCTTCTCCTTTTAAAAATCTTCACAAAACCCTTTTAACTGGCTCTTGTATTGAAAAATTCGGTAAAAAACTACATATTTTGGCTATTTTTCCCCTAGGGTTTGACCTAGTTTGCACTCCAAGCATGTTGTGATCAATTTTATGGATTGACTCAACTAATATCATTAATTTTATTTTTTTCATCTCTTGAAATTCATTACAACGCCTCTTTTGCTAGGTCTTGGAATTGAAAAACCATGAAAAATAGCATATTTTTGCTATATTTTCACTAAGGTTTGACCTTAGGTGGCACTAAATGTATGTTGTGTCATATATTTTGACATTAACTAGCTGTTATTACTGATATTATTTTCTATCCATCATCATTTTCCTCACAACACCCTTTTCTATTCCCTCTTGCGTTGAGTTTTGGTGAAAAAAGTGCCTATTTTGACATATTTTCACTATAGTTTGACTTGGCATTATCTTGGATTTGCATCAAGATTGTTATGTGAAGGATCTTATTTATATTTTGTACTAATATGAGGCATATAATTGGCTCTCCTTGATCAAAATACTTACAACACCTTTGTTCCATTCATTGGCATTGAAAAAAGTACAAAAATCAACCATTTTTGCATATACTTTGGCATTCATGGATTCTCCTACGGGTACATCTTTAGAAGACTTATACAAGTAGATTGTGAACTATGATAATTTTTTCAAATTCTCTGACAAATATCCTCAAGGCTTGCATCGAATCGCATACATCTATGGCATTGATATAACCAATAGTACTGCATGTGATATTCTTCGATCAATAGCTCATTTTTACAACTTTCTCGAGACTGTAGATGTTTTCCCTTCAATCATGGAGAATCTAAAAAGTTTTATAGCTGAAAACAATTATGGGGAAAGTAGTGGTGACAACTTTACTCCCACCCTCCCTTTGTTTCATGATGATATAACACAAATCCTCTCTGAGACCTATGATAATGAAATAGCAACAGGTGATCTATCAAACAAAGAGACTTGTCCCAACAGAACCCCACTTGGTGAGGATATATTGGCACAAGAAAAAGATATCATTGATACATTCCTCCAGACTACTCTGTCATCCTTTCCCTCTCTCCCTAAATAGTATGAAGCTTTGGATGATGCAGATTCTCTTTGTGACCATTTGCTTAAATCTAATGATAATTTTCCAATTGATGTTCAAGAACTTCTCAATTACATTCTAAACAAGAAAATAGATCATGAACTATCACATACTCTGGAAAGCAATGAAATCCTACATGCTATTTAAGAATAAGCTATCCCTCTTACTCAAGCCATTCCAACTCCTTATATAGGGACTGAAATGGGTATCTTTCAGATGCCTCCACATGCTCATTTAAATGGCATTTAAAATGCTCCTATGGTTGACACAGACAATGGCAACATTCCTTCTCAACCATCATTAAGAGAAACCTTTCCTACAAAATTACTCTCGCACACTCCAGAACATATGGAAGAGAGAATAAGTGATAACACCTTAACCATTAAGATAAAGATCAAGATTCATGATAACAACTAGCCCAAAAGGGGCCCTATAGGTTAGTATCTATAACCCTTTATCTCTATCATGATGTGCTTCCCTTGTGATGTGTTATGTGTTGTTCACACATCTTGGGATGACCTCAGATTCTCTCGTAAGGTTTGGGATACCCAGAGACTGCCTCTATTGTGACCTTCTTCTATTTGTATCATCATTCTTCTTAATCGCCTCTCTCTGATTTCATTGTTGTGTGTTGTGTCTTATGGGCATAGCTTTGTGGTTGGTGACTTGGGGGTACCCTCCTATGTGACTGTCACTAAGACACTTGTTTCTCCTCTTTGATTTATTGTTTCCCTTCCTCTAGTGTTTCCATCTAGCGGGCAGATGACGAAAAACATTTATACTGATGCGGACCTAGTGTCCCTTTCGAGAGCAATCAAAAAATGAACTTAGTTCCTAATATGACAATGGGGTTGTATATCTTATCTAACACTTAGCTAGTGGAAGCACTCGTGCTTTCTATGTAGTGAATTTGAAGATGTTTTTATCTCATTTACAAACATTAACAATACTGCTACTCTATGTACCTTTGTTTGTCTTTGAATCTAGCCTTGGTTATACTCGATTCAGAGAGCTTCGTGATATAGCCCCATGGATATCCTCAAACTCTAAATTCATAAAATAACCTTGGCTCTTTGTGTGGTTAATCATATGCATCAATGTTGTTGTTTATCATGATTTTGTAGACACTAACATGTTTCTTGCAGGGATGTGTTTGTGGGAACATTTGGCAATCATAAAGTACATGTCACCTCAGGGGGGGCATGGGCTTTGCAAAATTTGGTGTTCCCTTGTGTGTTTTATTCCTACCTTAATATGCTTGATATCGATACCTGATATCAATCACCTTAAGGTGGGGGCATATAAGGTAAGCTATTTATTGTAGATGTTAGCAATGTGTTTACCCTCAGATGCAAAGACCTACATGATGAGTGCATCATGCATCTTGAGTTTGTTTGCAATCAATCAATCAATCAATCATGTAAGCCCTCTACGGAGACAGGATATCGCGTATATCCTTTTTTAGCTTAAGCCCTCTATAGAGGCGGGGATGGTGTATTTCTCAGAGCAGATTGCATGATCCTGTCATTTTCAAAAGTCCTCTGCAGACGCAGGGAGAAGTTCTATGACTAACTCAACCCTTAAGCATGTTTTTGGTGATTGCTGTGGCAAAGCACAATCATTGGTGTGTGCCTATAATGTGCCTGAGATGGTGATGAGCCTAGAAATAAGGAACACACCATTGCTTGTCTGCCATGTTTTCTCCGTGTCTTCAAGTGTGTGTGTTTTTGCGTGCTTGCTTTGTTTGGCATGTTTGTTGCCCCATATGCAGTACGAAGAATAATGTCTTAGGTTATGCTTCTTGCATTTTGGGACATTTTGTGTGTCTTGTGTGTGTGTTGCCCCATATATACAAAGACCTGCACGATGACTGCATCATGTATTATGGGAGGTTTGTTTACTTTCCAATACTTGCATCTACATTTCATATATATGAGAAAAAAGAAAAGAAAAGATATCAATTTTGTCTTCCATTCATTAATGTGTCTTCCATGCATTTGTTGTATTCTCTTTGTTCTGCATGACTGTAACTGTCTTCTCCGTGTTTTGCATAATTGTTACTATTTTCCATGTGATTGGCGTGTCTTCTTCGTGCTTGGCATTTTGGCTGTGTTTGTGACCGTACTTTAATGCATGTAGTGGCCTTATGTTTATACATACATTAAAGTGGGGGATAAATGTAATGTCAAAAAATGTCCCCTTGGGGGATTTTCCCTCATAATGTTTAGCTCCCAGGTCTTTTACATGCATTTAGGACATCTTAATTCATAATTTGGCATCCTAATGGAATGAGCCCTAGGTAACATGACAAATGGGACCTAGGAGGACCCCTTGAGCTTAATCCTGCCCAAAATAGGGGGGAGGACTTGGGCACCTGCGCCCTAGGCCTGCCCTATTTTGGGGCAGCCCCAATTTTTGGGTGTTAGTTTATGACCATTATTTGGGTCCTATGCTGACACAGTAAGTTTGGATTACGAAAATCTTGGTGGGAGTGTTTGTATTTGCATATAAAAGCATGTTTAGGCATTAATTTGTACACTAGAGAATTATTAGATGATCATTGTGAACTTTAGGCATTCTCAAGGTGATTTAAGGCTTTCATTGTGTTACAAGAGCAGATTTGTGTGGTTTATGTGTTTGTGTTTGTAGATTTGAGCATCCATTTCATCATGGAATGAAGAGCATCTTCCTCCATGAGATCTTCACTACAAGGTGACATTATATTGTGTTTTTATCATCATTTCCTTTGGTTTTTGCCTCTACCTCACAAGGACATGCACTCTTTATCTGATAACAGTGTTCGGAGACTTAAGTGTCCTCTGGAGTTTGACTAAGGCAAGCCTCTAAACACCACAACCCCCTCCCAAAGTTTTCATGGTTATAGGTTACAGGTTACGGAGCTGGACAAAGTGAAGTTACAGGAAGGCATCTTGAAGTGTCAGAATTGTAGAATAGAAGGCGCCCGCTCATTAGTCCTCCAACTTCCATGATGGGAAAATATCTGGAACAACAAGGAAGAGTTGCAGACTAAGTTTCCAGATCTGGACAAAAAGTAGGGCATTGGACTTGGGTGCCATCTCTTGTATCCTCGAATTTTTCACCTTGAAAACCCAAAAATAGGTGCTCTGTGATTGATATTTTGCTTCCCTCTGCAAGAGCTTTTTTTGTTATTCTTCTTTTTATAGTCGTATTTGTGAAATTAGGGTTTTAATGGTCAATTGAGCATAAGAGAAGGAAAATTGATAATTAAATTCCCTAATCCAAGCTTCCCTAAATCTCACAGCTACCTAGGGTATGATAGTGCTTGGCCACTCGACCCTAGATCCTTGAATGTGTAGGGTGAAAGGAGGATTCAAACATCTAAACACTAAAAGCTAAACAATCCCAATTTTACCCTAAACATATATATAAAGAAAAGGAGACTATATTCTAAAAATATATATAAATATAGAATAAAATATATACATATATATTTATATGTATATTAATATAAAAATATAGGAAAGTATATACTATAAAATCTACATAAATATATCAAACATTACATATATATCAATATATATGTATGTAAACTTGTATAATCATCAAAAGAGCTATATATATATATGAGATGAAAAAGCAAACGGGAAATCAATGCAAAAAGGGGGATAATTTGTAAGTGCAAATGGGAGAGAAAAGTAGTAGATGAATAGAGTCTCCTTTTCTTTATATATATATGTGTGTGTGTGTGTCCTTTTCTCTCTTTTACATTTTCTCCCAATCACACTTGCATTTTATCTCTCTTTCACATTCTTCACTCTTTTGTACTTTCCTCTCTTTTGCAATTACATGTTATCCCTCATTTGCTTTTCATTTTCTAATCTTCCCTCTACTTCCCTTTTCATTTCTCTTAATTTTTTGGATTCATCTTCTGTATTCTTTTATAGGTATAGTTCTATATATTAGGATTTATATACTCACACACACACACACATGTGTATGTATATAAACATATACATATATATGTATATGTACATATATATACATATATGTATATGTACATATAGACATATATATATATGTGTGTGTGTGTGTGTGTGTCTATATATACATATATGTATATATACATATATATATAGGCATTTACTTGTTCTTTTCAATATAAGTTGTGTGCATTTATACTTTTTTTTTTATTTCTCTGTATCCCTAAATATATATCTTTACACTTTACTATTGTATTCTTTGATCCCTTAGCTCTACCTTGTTGTTCCGCTAATTTAACTATGTGGCCAACTACATTTTATTCTTTGAGCCTTTTTCTCTTTAATTGCTTCAGTGGTGTTTTCTTTGTTTGGCTTTCCCTCTCATGTTTTCTTGCCTTAATGCTATCTCTACCTTCCCTTCTTTTTTATTATTTTCTTTTATTTATAGTCCTCCTTTACCTACATATTTATTTGTATATATTCATATGCATTTATTTGTACACATATATATAGTTTTAGTATCATACTATATGAGTATATCTCTAGTTAATGGTATGTCGTTTTATATATATATTTAGCTATACTTATAAATTTTCTTTTTCTTTTCCTCATCTTAACCTGCATGCCTTATTGTTTTAATTCTCATCCTCTTTTCTCTTTATTTTCTACATCTTATTTTTACTCTGCTTGTGTTACTTCTTGTTCAGTATGTGACTTGAGCTTTTTCTCTTTTTTATATCTCTTTCTTTCTCATCTTTTATTCTTTTCATCTTATTTGGCTCTTTGATGTTTATTTTTAAACACCTTTCTTTATTTTAATTTAGTTGTTCTTTTTCTTATCCCTTTAGTGTCTCCTTATGACATTCTTGTCATCCGTGCCCACCTCTTCTCTCTCTTTTTAAGAAACCCTCTCTGCAATTCTAACTCATTTGCATTCTCTTCCTTTCCTCCTAAGGATGGATCATGGAGTGTGATCCGAAACGTTGAGACAAAAAAAGAAACACAGTTTTTTCCAGAAGCACTAAAATCTAAGAGTGTATGTTGCTGAGTCTACTCAAAGACTACTTAATCACTCTTCCTCCTCCAACACACAAAAGGATTCAACAAAATAATCATTCAACACCTCATTATTGTGCATATCATCGAGAACTTGGCCATTTTACTAAGGAATGTCGAGTCTTGGGTGACAAAGTTCAACAACTTCAAACAAGGTTTGGCTCTTGCACTCCTCACCATGCTTGATGTAGTCCCTAGAGCACCTTGTCCTCCATCCATTTTATAATCAAGTTGAGGAAGGATGATTTTTTATAGACTGACTTGCAAGTGTGGTCCCTCCTCATTTTGTTATGCTTGTACATATTTTTATCCATGTATTGTGATATTTTGTTGATTGTTAGTTCTCACTTGGCACCATTGTTAGCGCAAATGTACACAGAGTAAGAACATATTGCATCATTCCTCTATGTGTATCTTCATTCTTCTATATGTCATAATTTGCAATTTCCTTATTTTCTTTTGGATGATTTAGCATCCTTTCGTGTTGTAGACATCAAATTTCCACAGTCCATAATATTGTACTTTTGTGTTTCAGGATTTTTAGGATTTAGCATCCTTTCATGTTGATGAAATTTATGTGTACTCTACTACCATGTGATCTTTCCTCCATCATCTTTGTAAGTTATGTTGTTTTATGTATGTGGTATGTTGTTGCAATGCTCAATACCATACCATGACTACACAAGCCATTGTGTATCATGCATGTAAGCATCACCTCATCTTGTTCACCCTATGATAACCCCTTGTCACTATGTAGCTTTTTAAAACACATATCATTTGGGCATGTGCTTTTAGAAATCTCTCGTGCCTATTTTATATTTCTTCCTCACTCTACCTTAAAGGAAATTGCTCCCTAATGGAGTTAGCAATCACTTTAAGGTGGGGGCATATATTGTACTATGAGCCTTACTCTTATCATTCTATCTAAACACTTGTTGATTATCTTTGTTACTCAACTTTCTTGTAAAGGATTATGGAAAGCTTGGAAACAAGATCTTGAGTCTATCTTGTTCTCCTAGGTTGAAGCTTCTTGCATGTTTGGGAGAAGGGTTGCACCACCAACTAGAGTTTGGTAGTAAGGTCTCTTTGCCTTCTTATTCTACAAGACTTCCCTTGCATGTTTAGGAGAAGGGTTGTGCCACCAACTAGAGTTAGGTAGTAATGTCACTTTGCCTTCTTATTCTGCAAGGATTCATGTAATTACTCTTATGGGATGTGGATTGTGGATTCCCTCGAGTGGAAACACTTTTGTTAATGTGGATTACACGTATGATGTGTTTGTACCCATATTGTTCTTCTTATTTCTAACGAACCCCTTAGCATTCTTCTTTATTGCATCTTCAAGAATGATGCGTGGTGATTGAGACAACTTTTAGATTGAGGTCTCTTTTGTCATGCTAACTCAAGGTCTTATGTTATGTGTGTTGCAAGTATGTGCCTAACTAGTGTTGTCATTGATGTCAACATATCAGTGTTGTCATCGGTGCCAACTGTGCTCTTGTCTTGATGATTTCTTGTAATGAATTAGATGCTTATGTAAGTGTTGGAAAGCCTGATATTGAGGATATTGAGAAAATTTACTCCTCTGGTGGAAACAGTGTATGGAAGAGTATCTTTTTTTACTGAGGAACAGTTTGGTAGATTGTTCTGCATTTCCAGTAGAATGAATATCTTTGTTTGCAGATTGGAACTTATTTAGAGGTATGTCTGAAGATGCTATATTCCAAGATTGAGCCTCATTTATGAAGATTTGAGTGAACTATGTTCACCAGAGTGAAAACTACTTTTCTGTATGTTTGATGGTGACAGGGAGGAAGTGTTATACTCCACATTCCTCCGCATTGAAGTATTTTTGTCTGTGGTTCTAGAGTTAAGTCAAAGATGATGTTATGTGCCTTTGACTCTAATGGTTCATGATATGGTGGTCCACAAGTGATCTTTTCCTTATGACAGTAGCTGGAAGTTGTGTTTATGTGCTCTAGTTTGAAGAATCTTCTTGATAGATTGATTAGAAGTTGTGCAGTTGTTCTTGATGATCTCAATGTGCTTGTGGCTGTCTTCTGGTCGTGTTCCTACCCTTGGATTGGTCTACAAAGAGAAAATTGGATCGTGGATGAAGAATGTTCTTAGTAGACCTAGTGTTCTCACCTGTCTTGGCCAACTTGGTTGATTTCACTATTTGTGGAGTTGCCTTGAAGATTGTAGAAGCATGTCATGGTGTGAAGGATTGCGTTTGAGTCCCAGCTAAGGCATGGCATGATCAGCATACATCTTTACATCTTTCCCTTAGCTAATTTTTGTATTAGGTATAGACCTATTTCTATGTAAGTTTTTGTAATGCTGACCTTGGAGATTGTTCCAATGATTGATGAATGTATTGTTGACCTTGATGTACATTCGAAGGTTGATGACTTGTATAAATACTTGTAATGTAATTGCAAAAACAAGTGTGAGTGTGTAAAATGAGGATATAAGTGTGAAGAGTAAGAAGAGCAGAGTAGAGGATGAATATTGCACTTCAATGGAATTGAACTCAGGCATAGAGTAGATGCTATCAGATCAGTTCAAAAATCTTTGGTAGTAATCCACCCCTTGGTAGTGAGCCATTCTTTGTAGTGAGCAATTTGGGCAGTGAACCTTTGTTTTTCAGTATTGGTATAACTTATATATTTCTATGGGCTAACACCCACTGTGGTTTTTCCCTTTTAGGGTTTTCCATGTAAAAATATGGTGTCTACTGTGTTGAATGTGTGATTGTGATTAAGTCTATGGTTTCATGCTTTCATGGTCAAATATGATTATCAGTAATTAAGTAGTTGATGGTTTGATATTCATATGAAGTTAAGTTTTTGTGACAATTGATTCACCCCCCCTTCTTAGTTGTCCTATGTATTTCAACAATTGGTATCAGAGCAGGTTCCTTAGAAGAAAGCCTAACAGCTTGAGGAAGATCCAGGATGTCTTTTAAAAAGGAAGCTCCATAGTTTGATGGGACAAATTATGCTCTTTGGAAGGTATGAATGAAAATCCATCTCCTTTATCTTGGTTATAAAGTGTGGAAATCTGCAGAGTCAAAATATACCATGCCTCCAAATGGTTTGACAACTGAAGATGAAATCAAAGAATATGAGTTGAATATAAAAGCTAGAGATGCCCTGTTAAGTGCTTTAAATGACAATGAGTTGATATCTTAAATCTACAAATGAAGTTTGGGAAAAGTTAAAAAAACTGTATGAAGGAGATGATTCTATAAAAGAAGCCAAGCTATAGGGCCTAAAAGTGAAATATGAGAGTTTAAAGATGACTAAAGATGAACTATTGGTGATAAGGAAGTTGTGATGAAAATTCATAGATCACTACCAAAGTCCTATAGTCACAAGGTAGATGCAATTGAAGAAGTAATGACTGTAAGAACTATCAATAGAGATCAATTGCTTGGAAAGCTTATAGCCTTTGAGATGAGAGAGTTTTGTGATGCTCTATCGAAAGTTGAGACAACTTTTAAAGCTAGTACTTCATAAAAGATCTCCAGAGCTGATAAATATAAGGTGGAACTTGATGATGACTTTGATGAAATTTAAGCTAACTTTGTTGATAGATTGCAAAGAGGTTCTGGTAAGTTCAAAGGCAAATTACCTTTCAAATGTTTTTCATGTGGTAAAGTAGGTCATTATGCTTCCAGATGTCCTGAAAGAATTGAAAGGAATAGAAAAAGATTTGAGAAAATGCCTAGAGCTCCAAAGAAATGCTACTATATTAGAGATTTTGATGATGCTAGTACTAGTGCAAATGAATGTCTATTTATTGCTATTAAGGAAGAACTTGTGTCTATTAATCCTACTAGCTGTGTGAAGGAAGAAAAACCAGTAGAAGAAAGTGCTTTGGTTGTTCAGGTTGAGAAAGATAAGGATGAATGTATTATTGACAGTGGATGCTCACATCACATGACCGGTGACAAAAGGAAGTTTGTAAGTTTGGAAAAGTATGATGGAGGACTAGTTAGGTTTGGAGACAATGCAACTAGTAAGATTTGTGGAAAAGTATCTATCTCATTTGATGGAAAGCATAATACTGATAATGTCCTGTATGTGAAGGGTTTGAAGCATAATATTTTGAGTGTTGGTTAGATGTGTGATAAAGGTTATGATATGAGATTCGAAGACAATGGGTGCAAGATCATGGTCCAAAGCTCCAAAACTGTGATTGCTACCGGTAAGAAGACAAGAGGTAACATCTATCAATTAAGAGGAACTCATGATTGTTGTTTATTAGCCCAAGCATATGAGAGTTGGTTGTGGCATAGAAGGATGTGTCATATAAACTTTGATAATCTAGTAAAGATAAGTTCAGGTCAGACTATGAGAGATTTACCAAAACTTGTGAAACCCACCAATATCATTTGTAAGGAATGTTAGTTGGGGAAGTAGACAAGAACAAGTTTCAAGAGCAAAGAGTAATTTTCTACTAGTTTGTTGGATCTACTACATATAGATCTATGTGGTCCTACAAGGATAAGAAGTCTACAAGGTGACAGGTACTTCATGTTGCTTATTGATGATTATTCTAGAATGACTTGGGTTACTTTTCTAAGAGACAAACCTAAAGACCTAGAGAAGTTCAAATCCTTCAAGGCAATGGTTGAAAATGAAATAGAGCTAAAAATCAAATGCTTGAGGTCTGATAGAGGAGGTGAGTTCACATCAAATGAATTCAACAATTTCTATGAAGAGAAAGGAATAAAGAGATAGTTGTCTGTACCTAGGACTCCTTAGTAGAATGGAGTTGTGGAAAGAAAGAACAGGATAGTTCAAGAGGCTACCAGAACAATGATGAAGGAAGGAGGTCTGCCAGAATTTTTCTGGAAAGAAGCTATACATACTATTGTCTACATTCAAAATAGAGTTCAAGTGAAAGGAAATGGTACTAAAACTCCCTATGAATTGTGGTATGGAAGAACTCCTACAATAAAATATTTCAAAGTCTTTGGAAGTAAATGCTATATTAGAAGAGATGAAGATCTAGGGAAATTTGATGCAAGATGTGATGAAGGAATCTTCCTTGGATACTCTACCAAGAGTAAGGCCTACCAGTGGTACAACAAAAGGTTGAAAAAGATTGTTGAGAGTGCAAATGTGAAGATGGATGAAGACAAAGGAAGAACATCAGATCAGAGTGGCTATGAATCAGATGAACCTGCTGCTATAACATATGAAGAAAAAGTTGAACAAGAAGATAGTCAAGATGAAGAAGAAAAGGCTCCAGAAAGTGTTGTTATGACCCCCAGGTATGTAAGAATCAATCACTCTAAAGATCAAATTATTGGAGACAAAAACAAAGGAGTACAAACAAGGAAAAGAGCTGCAGAAGAACAAGTGAATTACTATTTTCTCTCTATAGTTGAACCAAAAACTATGAATGAAGCCTACAATGATGAAAATTGGGTAAAGGCAATGAAGGAAGAACTGATGCAAATAGAGAAGAATGAAACTTGGGAATTAGTTCCTAAATTTGCTAACAAAAATGTTATTGGAACCAAATGGGTTTTCAGGAATAAGCTGAATGAAAATGGAGAAGTTGTCAGGAAAAAAAACAAGGCTTGTGTGCAAAGGATATTCTCAAATTGAAGGAATAGATTTTGAAGAGACTTTTGCTCCAATAGCTTAGATTGAAGCAATCAAAATGTTTCTGGTATTTACAGCTCAAAAGATTTCAAAGTGTATTATATGGATGTGAAGTCTACATTTCTGAATGGTGAGTTGGAAGAAGAAGTCTACATTGAAAAACTAGATGGATTCCAACTATCAGATCAAGGTGATATGGTATGCAGGTTGAAGAAAGCATTGTATAGACTCAAGCAAGCTCCTAGAGCCTAGTATTCAAGGTTGGATAAGTACTTATTGTAGTTAGGGTTTAATAAAGGTACTGTTGATAGTGATCTCTATTTCAAGATTAATGGTGATCAATTTTTGATTGTTGAAGTCTTTGTTGATGATATCATCTTTAGAGGAAACGAAGGTATGTTTATGAAATTTGCTAGTGAAATGTAGAAAGAGTTTGAGATATCTATGTTTGGTGAGATGAATTTCTTTCTAGGTCTACAAATCAATCAATCAAATAAAGTAATCTTCATATCTCAGTCTAAGTATGTGAAAGAGTTGTTGAAGAAGTTTGGGATGGAAGACTCTAAACCAGTATGTATTCCCATGGTGACTAGCTGCAAGTTGAGAAAAACTAATGAATCACCCAAGACTGATAAAAAAAGTATAGATCCATGATTGGAGGTTTGCTTTATCTAACTCAAACCATACCTGATATTATACATGTAGTTTGTCTTGTTGCAAGATTTCAAGTAGATCCAAGAGAATCACATGTGATGGCAATAAACAGAATCTTTAGGTACTTAAAGGACACACTGAATCATGGCTTATGGTATCCAAAGGATAATGATTTCACTCTCAGTGCTTATATAGATGCTGATTGGGTCAGAGATGTTGATGACAGGAAGAGTACAAGTGGAGGCACTTTCTTTTTGGGTAACAGATTGGTTTCATGGCTAAGCAAGAAACAAGATTCAATCTCTTTGTCAATTGCAGAAGTAGAGTATATTGCAGCAGCATGTTGTTGTACTCAAGTGTTATGGATGAAGCAGACTGTGAAGGACATAAGAGTTGTATATGAAGATCCAGTTGCAATCTTCTATGAAAATACAAGTGCTATAAATATTTCAAAGAATCCAGTGATGCATTCAAGAACAAAGCATATATATAAGGTATCACTTTTTGAGAGAAAAGGTGACAAAGAATGAAGTAAAGTTGGAATATGTGTCCACAAAGGATTAGATTGTAGATATTTTCACCAAACCTTTGCCTAAGGATACTTTTGAGTATCTCAAAGAAAAGTTAGGGGTCATTACCCCTCCTGCCAGGATAAACTAAGATGCATGGGAATGCATCAGTCCAATGGTGCCAAATGTCTCATTTTGATTTGGATTAATGTTTTGAGAGCTACCTCTCAGGGGGAGTATCTAGATGGGTTCCTAATATAGAAAGTTCACTTGGATCAGAACAACAGAATGAAAGTATGTGTCTTTTTCCATTGATGTCAAAGGGGGAGAGAAATCATGTGAAAAACTCAGGGGGAGAATCTTGTCTTGATGGTCTTTTTAGTTTTTCACATCATATGTTGCTATCAATGAAAAAGAGGGAGATTGTTGCAAGTATGTGTCTAACTGGTGTTATCATTGATGTCAACATATTAGTGTTGTCATTGGTGCCAACTATACTCTTGTCTTAATGATTTCTTGTAATGAGTTAGATGCCTATGTAAGTGTTGGAAAGCCTGATATTGAGGATATTGAGAAAATTTGCCCCTCCAGTGGAAACAATTTATGAAAGAGTATCTTTGTTTACTTAAGAACAGTCTGGTAGATTGATCTGCATTTCTAGTAGAATGAATATCTTTCTTTGTGGATTGCAATTTATTTAGAGGCATGTCTGAAGATGCTATATTCCAATTTTGAGCCTCCGATATGAAGATTTAAGTGAACTATGTTCACCAGAGTGAAAACTACTTTTTGTATGTTTGATGGTGAAATGGAGAAAGTATTATGATCTGCATTCCTCTGCATTGAAGTATTTTTGTCTGTGGTTCTAGAGTTAAGTCAAAGATGATGTTATGTGCCTTCAAATCTAATGGTTTGTGATATGGTGGTACACAAGCAATCCTTTCCTTATGATAGTAGATGGTAGTTGTGTTTATGTGCTCCAGTTTGAAGAATCTTCTTGACAGATTGGTTAGAAGTTGTATGGTTGTTCCTAATGATCTCAATGTGCTTGTGGATGTCTCTTGATCATGTTCCTACCCTTGGATTGGTCTGCAAAGAGAAAATTGGATCATGGATGAAGAATGTTCTTAGTAGACCTAGTGTTCTCACCAGTCTTGGCTGACTTGGTTGATTTCACTATTTGCAGAGTTGCCTTGAAGATTGTAGAAGCATGTTGTGGCGTGAAGGATTGTGTTTGAGTCCCAGCTAAGGCGTGGTGTGATGAGCATACATCTTTACATCTTTCCCTTAGCTAATTTCTGTATTAGGTCTAGACCTATTTCTATGTATGTTTTTGTAATGCCGACCTTGGAGATTGTTCCAATGGTTGATGAATGTATTGCCAACCTTGATGTACATTCCAAGGTTGATGACTTGTATAAAGAATTGTAATACAATTGCAAAAAAAAGTGAGTGTACAAAATGTGGAGATAAGTGTGAAGAGTAAGAAGAGCAGAGCAGAGGATGAATATTGCGCTTCAATGGAACTGAACTCAGGCATAGAGTAGATGCTATCAAATCAGTTCAAAAATATTTGGCAGTGAGCCACCCCTTGGCAATGAGCCATTCTTGGTAGTGAGCCATTCTTAGCAGTGAGCCATTCTTGGCAGTGAGCCATTCTTTCCAGTGAGCAATTTGGGCAGTGAGCCTCTATTTTTTGGTATTGGTATAACTTATATATTTATGTGGGCTAACACTCACCGTGGTTTTTCCCTTTTAGCATTTTCCACATAAAAATTTGGTGTCTACTGTGTGGAATGTGTGATTGTGATTAAGTATATAGTTTCATGCTTTCATGGTTAAATCTGATTATCAGTAATTAAGTAGTTGATGGTTTGATAGTCATATGAAGTTAAGTTTTTGTGGTGAGTGTTGTATGATGTGTATTCTCCTCACATATTCTTATTCTCTATATATTCTTTACACCTCGTGTGTGCCTCATATATACCTTCTCTATGTATTTCTTATGTATTCTCCTAGAGTGTTTCACGTATATTCCATGTGTATTTCATGTGTATTCTATGTATGCTTTATGCCTTATGTATGCCTCGTGTCAAGCATGTATACTTTGTGTATTGTGTGTATGCATTGTGATTTATCAAGTGTATGCCTTGTGTATGTCTTGCCTTATCTCATGTTTTCTATGTTCTTCATATATGAGTGAATTATGTCATGTGTCTTATGTGTATGCCAATCATCATAGAATCCTAGAATCCTAAACTTGGGGGCTTGATCACCCCTCAATTTTAGTGATAGTCTATGGTTTTGTATGTTGTGTTTGAAATTTGTCTTCTCCATCCTTTAGTGTGAGTTCAAATATAAGTTTGTACCCATTCTAAAGTGGGGGTTAAATGTTAGGTCATAAAATGTGTACACTAGCATTTTACACATAGTTTAACATCTAGTTGGACCTAAAATGTTTACCCTTGTTAATCAGGACCTATTTTAACACCTTTTTGAACATTAAACGATTAATTATCGATCTTGATGATAAAACCCAATAAAATAATTATGAGACTAACCTAAGAACACCTAAAGAGTCTTATGCCAGGATTTTTGGGGCTAAAGGACAAGGGCGCCCAAGCACCCTGGTCTCTCATTTAGCCCCAACCTATTTTTTAGGTATGTCAACTTAAGTCATCTTAAGTGGTTCCTCATTTCAACCCCATTTGGTTTTATTCATCATTTTTGAGTGGGAATGCATATAAAATAAAGTTAGTTTATTTATTTGAACATCTCTAAGTTCTATAAGCAATCTAGGCACTCTTGCACTCTTTCTTCTTCTCTTTGATGCTCTCTATTCTTCTCTAAAGCTCTCTATGGTGGATTATTGCTGCAACACTAACTTATTGCAGGTCTTGTGAAGATATTTCTACTTCTTTAGGCTACACCAGCTTCTTGAGTTAGGTTGTGATGTCACATCAAGCATGCCATGGTTTCCATGCTCATGGTGACTTCTTTCCTTCATGCTTTGTTCTAGCATTTCATTCTACTTCAGATTTGCCTCTACCCTCCTAGGGCACACACTCTTTATCTATCATCTTTTCTATTGTGGAGGAAGAAAGACCATTCATTGAGCTTGACTTAGGAAAACTCCTAAATAGCACCCAACCATTTTCCTTCTTGTGTGTGTAGGTTAGATCTAGAGGAATTTTCAAAAGATAAGTTACAGGGAGCAAGAACACAGAAGGGCAAAGACACTGGAACTTTCACATTCTACTAAACCCTAATCTGGGTCTAGGGTGCCCAAGTGCCCTGGTCCTTTGGGGCCTCAAATCAGGATCCAAGTTCATCTTTGTACTCTAATCCTCGCTGTGGTGTTAGATTCATGATATCTATTTCTGATAGTATGTTATGCTTTGATCTTGCTCAACTAAGGTTTCTACTTTGCCCTAGTTTGATTTGTTGGATTTGGTTGACTCTCCTCTATACAACAAAGGTACAAAGCCCCTGTAGTTTGGCTCTCCTTCTTGGGTAGAATCCAAGATCGTCTTGTGTCCTAATGTTGGATAGAAGAGGGTTTAGCCTAGTTTAATCTCTTGGGCTAGTCTCTCTTTTCTATCTAACAACATGCTAGTCTTTAATTAAATGGACCCTAGGGTCTCAAATAGTACATTTAATATTTTTATCATTAGTTCCACCATTGGAAAAGACCTTAATCTCTTGACTCAATTTTTTTAAAGGGTGGTGGCACAAGTTTCAACACCTAATTTAACCTTCTCTTGGATATATCTTCATGTAAAAGTCTATCCTTTGCCTAGGTTTCTTATGGTACAAGTTTCATGGTATCAAATATTCATTGGTAATGCATATGTTTTTTTAAAAGATCTTTGAATCACATGTGGTACTTCTTCTTTTGCTCTAATCCATTATATGATAACTTAAAAAACCACCTCCTAAAACCACAAATCTCCTTAGGAAAGCATGTATTACCATATTGTAATATTCTTCTCAATCAAGATTTTAATTTGTATCTCCAAGCTCCCTTGAAACATTGTTATTAGATTTATAGATCAAAAACATACTTCTTCCTTGTCCATTCATCTTCTCAAACAATCAGAGAAACATGGATTTCTTAGTACTATAGAGCTGATCAAGATCATGAAGTCTCTACCTTCTTAACAACAACAAGATTTAATAGCATCAATCTTCGTAACAACACATTATGAAATCCTCAAAGGACAATAGTTCATATTCAACAATAAGAACAATTAACAAATCAAATTGAAGATGTAACATAGAAAAATGTATACCCCTCCAATTTCATTCTACTTTTGTCACCCATTTTAGTGTCCATTCTACTAGCATGTTATAGGTCCATTTTTAGCCCTACCTTAGCTTTTGCCAACCTAAAAAATGTCATTTTTGTGTTATATTTTAGCCCTTATGCTTGTTTTTGTGAAATTCTATTTAAATGTCATAATCCTTCACTTGTCCTAAGGTGTTCTAAGAGATCAAAAGATGATGTCATTTCAACACTAGTGCTTAGTGCAGACATTGATGTGATACACTAGCATCTTGAGCCTATCTGCTGCCCAGTGACGATTTTTGAGAGTTTTTTACCACCTTTTATGGAATGAAAGATCTTGTATAAAGATTTTGCAACCCTCAAATGGCTTGATTTGATCTACCTTCTATTTTCACCCTCCAATTTACTCTTTTGAATAGACTCTTGCTAATTTTTAAAAAAGTTCTTTGTAATTCTATGGTTCATTCCAACATATTGTTGCATTCTTGAGTGATTTTACCAAAATTCTTGGAAATATTTTATGGCTTTCTACAACATATAGTGAATTTTTATGTTATTTTAACTCATGTGATCATCTTCAAGGATTTGTGCATTCTAGTAAGGCTTGTGGAACCACTACTTGCTACTGGGTTCTCCTTTGGGCCTTATTCTTAGTTGGATAGCTTTTCATCTTCATTTGTGAGGTGATTGTGTTCTAATTTTCCCTCTCCTTTTGTTTATTTAATTTGTAGAATCCACTCATATGTATGTAGCATTTCATGGGTTCTTTCATTTCCCTTCTCTCCTTCCATAGCAAACTAGTTTGCTCTAGCTTGAGTATATCAACTATTTACATTCTTATTTCTATCATTGTCATTGTTGTTAGTTTTCTAGATACACTTAAAAAATAAGAGCACACACTTATTTTCTAATATTTTCCATTATTTTTTGTCTATGGAGGTCAAAAGACCAACATAGGGGCTTGACTTCAAAGCATGCCCCCAAATAACCCCAACATTTCTCTATTTCCCCTACAAGTTGTGGATGTAAGGGAAGAGATTTCAACCACATGCTTGTTTTGTAGATTTTTACTTTTTATTTCTATCATTTTATCTACTTATTTTAGCATATAAGTGATATACTTCAAATTATAGTTGTTATTTCACCTAGAAACCCCTGGGTTTGTTGTTGTCTTCAATTGTGCAGGTTAAGTGAAATAGGTGAAAGTACACTCATGATTTTTAGTTTTCTATACTATCTAGAATACAATGCGATGTGTAGATGTCTGTGCAACACATTGGCATCATGGTTAGTGGCCTCCTCTATCTAGAACTAGTTTCCTTCCATCTAACCATTTTCAACTTATAATAATAATTAGTGAATCATTTTCTAGTTTTCAGTAATTAGTGCTTTATTAGCATTTCTTTCATTTATTCTATCAAAATAAAGTTGTTCATTTCCTTTATTCAAAGCACTTTTGGGATTGTAGAATCATTCTATTAAATAGTAGAAAAACTAATGTAATCCTAGTGTGGAAGTAGTGAAAAATTATTTGGCTAATACATCTTAGCTAAATCACAAATTTTTCTCTTTTACATTTTGGTGAACCTGTCGCTCCTTAGCATTTAAACATTTTTTTGTCTTGGTTCACTCTATATTTTGGTGAACCTAACACTCTAAACACTTTTAAAAATTTAAACAACAGTCTATTATTCTTCTTATCACATTTGATTATGTGTTGTGAGTTCTAACTTATTTTATGAGCTTCACCAGACAATCCCTTTATTTAGCTAACATCATCAGACAAATCTTGAGAAATGCTACAATAGCTCAATCCCATGCCTCTACTACCCCCATTAGATTGACACTAGATTTTTAACACTTCACTTACAATACTACAACAACTCTACCTACTCTATCATATTTTTCAACTCCTATGGTGACATGTTTTTATGATGCAAAGATGGCCTTTCACTAGTAGAAAAATAGAAATAAATGACTAAAAAAACTACCAAAAATTGGTCATGTGATCAGTAGTTTGGTCACATGACCATTGGTAGTTTATTGCCAGTCATTTATCTCACGACCAAATTTCTGACCAAAAAAATTTTACTCATTAATTTGGTAGTAAAATTTGGTAGTATATTTAGTCATCAATTTGGTAGTTTATTGCTGGTCATTTATCTAACGACCAAATTTATGACTAAACAAATTTTAGTCATTAATTTAGTCATCAATTTGGTAATTTGGTAGTATATTTAGTCAATTGGTACTTTATTTAATTATTTTTTAGGTTTAAACATAAAACACAAAAAACATAATCAATCATTCATTTTCACACAATGAAACAACTATTAAGAAGACAAAATACTGAAATTTTATTGAGAAAAGGTGTTTTTACAATAGATACAAAACTTAAATATGTCTTTGCTTTGAAAAATGTGTTACAAAGTGTGTTTCTCAATGCTGTGACTAAGAAAACTGAGTTACAATGCTCTATTTTTTTCTTATACAACTCTAAAACATGAAAGAACTACTTGCAAAATGAAGCCTAAATATTTCATCATGGGCTTGTACATCTCAAAATCTGAATAAATGTGTCAAAACTCACTTAATATTGCTAATTGTTGCGTTACTTCTTCTTTGCTGCATCTCCTGCCTTGGTCTGCACAAACAAAACCCAACAATGCAATAAGTAAATTGCCCCTTTGCAACAAAAAGCAAATAAGTAACTTACTTTAACATGTTCTTTGAAAGAATATTTACCTTCTTTTTCTTGGGGGCTCAAGGGTATCCACACCAATTTTCACTTGCCAGACCATATAATCACACAAAGAAGAATTAAATATAGACATAGATTTTATCTACACATTTTCACCAATTAAGTGTTAATCTATTTCTTCCAAGACTTTTATGTATTTTAATTTCTTTTACCCCGAGTGCCCTATAAGGTATTTTACAAACACCCAGTTTACAAATAAGTAAATCATTATTATTATACACACCAGGCAATCAACAAATGAAACATGTCTTAAAAGCTTTATGCATGAATTTTCAAATCCAGGGACATCACAACAAGGACTATCTTCCTTTCCACTATTGTATGCCCTGCAAGGTCCACTGAATGTTGTTAGTTATTTTTGAGGCCCAGAACCAAAGAGAAATGCATCTTTCCACTTTCACATACCATTCAATGGTCTAATAGAAATAGGACATAAAAACATATCAAAACCATCCTTGTTCATAGTGTACAACTTCTCCATACAAATGAATGAAAACCAACAATTTGTATTCATTTTCAGATAGAATCCAAATAGGACACAATAACTTATTGAAACAAAAAGATGTATTTTGCAAGCACCTAATTTACAAATAAGGAAATCATTATTATTATACACACTGAGAAATCAACAAATGAAACATGTCTTAAAAGCTTCATGTGTGCATTTTCAAATCCATGGACATCACAAAAAGGACTGTCTTCCTTTCCACTACCATATGCCTTGCAAGGTCCATTGAATGTTGTTAGTTATTTTTGAGGCCCAGAACCAAAGAGAAATGCATCTTTCCACTTTCACATACCTTTCAATGGTCTAATAGAAATAGGAAATGACAACATATCAAAACCATCCTTGTTCATAGTGTACCACTTCTCCATATAGATGAATGAAAACCAAAAGTTGTATCAATTTTTAGATAGAATCCAAATAGGAAACAATAACTTATTGAAACAAAAAGATGCGTCAAGTTTCAAATTGAATCCCAATCAGAACTAATTGTGTCTTGAACAAAATTCATTTGCTAAAGTTTGCTAGCTATTATCAATCAATCTTGAGGTCTCATGATGGAATATTGTGCAAGAACAAGATTTTCTATAAATGAACTATTTCGAATAATCTGAACTTATGACTAGACTAGATTTGAAAAATCTGTATAAAATAAATTATAATTCTTAGACTTAGAGAGTTGTAGAGATGGCGTCCCTGCCATGGAAGCCTTGCCTGTAATCATTTCTAGACTGAGAGCTTTTGCTTCCTCTGCAATATTCACTGCACTCACCATCATCGTCATCATCACAACCAACATTGCTATGCATCTCAACTTCTCTGCTACTCCTACCATTTTAATTTCACAAATCACAAATTACCCACAAGTCAAATATTTGCATCTCTCTATATTGAAATGTAAAGGAAGTCTGTGAAAATTAGCAATGCCTTTCCGAGTTAGGGTTTACCTTTAGGGTTTCACATCGAGCGGTTCCCCATAAAACTATCACTAAAACTGGAGGATTGGGGAAAGCCGCTAAAGCATTATTCTATTCAACCTATTGTCATTAAAAAGATGAATGGACCTTTCAAAATTTTATAATATTCAGTAATAATAATATTTTCCCAAATTATAACATGGCAAAGGTGGGAGACCCTGAAGTTCCAGCTAGTCAAAGCTTTATAGCATTGTTTCCCATATGTATCCGATAAGATTGAAATATAAATTATATAAATGAGAATTTTACTTAATTCCCAAAGCAAGAGATTAGAAGAACCCAATTCCAGCAAAGAACTGGAAGATTTAGATAATATTGACTAAATTTATAGTTTTAAAAAGCAATTTTTGTAATAATGAACAAGTATCCTTCAAATTTACTTGAAGTCAATTGTCAAACGAAAAATTTGCAGATGACTTTTGGTTAAAAAAGACAGTAACATAAAATTGACGTGGTTTGAGTTCCCTAAATTAAAACATTGCTACCATATTGATTCATATAGATAACAGATTATCGAAAAACTACAATTTGTTTAGTCAGTGTGACAAAATGGAAGAATCCTTATGTAATAAATAGACACAACGTTGGTTCAAGTAACTTTTCCTATAAAATTATAATTTCCAATTGTTTCACATATTGATTCTTAAGAATTTGGCTAAGACTTCACTATCGTACCCGCTAACTTAGCAAAAATTCACAAAACCTTTAAAAAGTAAAGAAACACACTAAACAATATCATGGACTGTGGAAATATGATATCTTTAATTAAAGTAAAGAAACGTTACAATTTTAACCGACTAGAAAGGGGCATTGAAAATAAACTCTAGACTAGGTTTTTTAGGTTTTTTTTTTGGTTTTTTTTTAGTTTTTTATCAAGTAATCAAAATCTAGAGTTGGGAGAAGAGAAAATAAAAAACAACAAAGAAAGTCCTTTACCAACAGCAAATGCGTAGGTGATTGGCATCGTGTATCCACAATTCGAGTAGACCAGCCAACTAAAAGGAGGTCAAAGAAGGCGTCAATTGTTGGCCCTCTTCTACCAAACCCTTTTCAAACCCTTCGTGTAAAACCTGCCAAGACTTGACATCTTTAGCCAACCACAGAGGAAGAACAAATTCCCCAATCTATAGATCATACTCATAAAGTGTCACATGGCCAAACATTGAATCAACCTTATCTACACCTAAAAGTTTTACTTCCTTGGCCTTCCATCCCACCGATTGAGCTATAGAATCCTTCATCTCTTGCACAATCAAAACACTAAAGAAATTATGAAAACCCTAATCAAAATCTACAAAAAAATAAGGATTTATCCTTTGATACAAGTCCAACCCATTTCCCTAAATTTTCACATGAAATTTACAAAAATGGCTTTCACAGTGGTAACTTCTATTTTCAAAAATTGCTCCACTCGCCCGAATGCGAGCAAAGCAATCACCATTATTGCGAATCGACGAATAATATGTCATTAATCTAGCTCATCATACTGGCCACTTCTCCTGCGTGGCTTAGATCCATTCCATCTGCAACTGATCGAGTTAGGGTTTGACTTTAGGGTTTCAACAAGAAGCAACACATGGGCACCAAAAGTGAAATGAAAATTTTGGCACCCATATAGTTAAAATAGGTTAGGCTTGTTGTTGTAAAATACAATCAAAATTTTAAAAAGACCCTATCAAATGAAAGGGGAGATTTTGGACAAACTGTCAAAATTTATATAGGATTATGCTGATATATATATGGTTTTGATATAATCTACTTAATATAAGGTATGCCATAGTATTTTAAAGGCAGCATTGAAATAGATAACTGTCATTAAAAAAATTGTTTGACATGCAAGGTCGACTCTCAAATTTAAGCCCTGGTTAGGGTGAAATGAATTTGACACCCATATTATTAAATATATTATAATATTAGATTAGATTATATTATAATATAATATTATAATATAATATAATATTATAATATTATATAATAATATAATATTATATAATATAATATAATATTATAATATATTATTATTATTATTATTATTATCATTATTATTATTATTATATTATAAAGGAGTAATAGTCATTTATTTGGTCATTTATTTAGTTATTTATAGCTCTGTTGCAAAAAATTTTGGTCACGTGACTAAAAGTTTTAGTCACCTGGTCATTTATTTGTCATATTTCTACTAGTGTTTGATCATGAGGCCACATTAGCTAGTGCCTCCCAAACCCAGGTACATGATCTCAATCAATACATGGAAAAATATGAATGATTCTTTACAAGTGAGAGTATGTCTAATGTTGTTGCTCCTCTTGTTGAGTCCCTCTACAAAATGTTAACTAGTCATCCAGATAGTCTTGATTTACTTCGTGGCATAGTTCACATTGTACACAATTATGGCCCACCATTAACAGCTTACTAAGAAGGAACTCAAGATTCAAATTCAAATATTACTAGTCAATAGATTTCTATCCCAATGGCTACCTCTTGCACTCAAACATACACATCCTCTCACATGGTTAGTAATGCTCCACAACACGGTAATGTAGATGTCGGTTCATCTAGAATGGAAAGAAACCCATAAACCAATATGGGTTTGTTTCCCCTTATGTCCCCTTATAGTTTACTTTTCTAGGTGGGCACCTTGGAACCTCCCAACATATTGACCTTGACTCTAACAAACCCTATTTCTTCCATTGCTACTTTTGTACCTATACATACCACTAATCTAGTTATAAACCATCTTTTACAAAATGTTGGCACCCTTCAGCATTGGCTTGCTAGCCTTTCCACACCTTTTGGTCACCCCTCATTCCACCATACTACCGATACACTCCCTTATCACTTACCATATTAGAAGCTCCATTTCTTGTTGGTTTTGAGGCACTCAGATTTGAGAAATATTCTGATAAGGGAGACCCATAGACCCATGTGTCTACTTTTACTGCTTTATGTAGTGATTTTATCTTCCACAATGAACTGTTAGAAAAACCCTTCTCACAGTCATTGAAAAATACCACGTTAGACTAGTTTTACTTATTTCCTGATCATTATATTTCTTTATTTAAAAATTTGGTAAATTAGTTTCTCCCATGCTTTTAAGTGAACATTGGATGCCAGGTCACCTTTACTGACCTGGTCTATTTTTGCCAAGGTGCTTAGGAGAAGATAACTGATTTTATATTTAGGTACCAATCTTTATTCTCACAGATTCCTTATGCTCTACCTAACTCAAATGTGTAGTGGGTATTTACTTCAAACCTGAAGCCACTAATTCAAGATAATATTTTATTGATGAAATATCCTTCTTTTTCTCATCTTTGCCTAGCACTTCATGACTATCAACAATCATTTAGTTATTTAGAGGTTCCAACTTCACATGCTCCTTCTAGATAGTTAGGGGCTTCATCTTCTTTCGATAGTTATAAGGAAAACAAAAATTTCTTTGAAAATAATACTTCCATAGTTGTTAATAATGCAACAACTACCATACCTTCACTAGCTACTTTGGCCCTCTCTTCATTGAAACAATAAAGAAATAGACAGTTCACGCCTTTATCTGAATCTCTTTATTCCATATTGTAGAGACTCCTAAACATCAGTTTAGTGTAGCGTAAAAGTTTATAATTGTCTCACACTTTTGGCCAAATGAATAGTTTCTATTGAAATCATTTTTCCCTAAATAGTTTTGGGTGGAATAGTTTCACCCAAAACCACTAGCCCCTACATGACATAAAGAGTTTCACCCAAATTTTTTAAATTTATAAAATTTTATTTTAAATTTGAAAAGGATATTTATTTACATAAAAAGTTTCAAATGAAAGAGTTTCACCCAAAATTTTTCCCAGCAATACTATCTCACTTGAAATTGTCTATGTGGCATCCCATGTGCCAGTGAACCCCTCCTCCCCCCCCATTTTAAACAAATTGAACAAAACTTCAAGTTCAACTCTAAATTTCTCTAACCAAAGGGTATTTTCATGAAAATATAAAAATACCCTTTGGTAGAGCTCAAAGTCTAGAATTTGGAAATATAAATTTAAAAATATATATTTTGATTAGTTTTATTAGGATTGTTTTTAAATTTACTGCAAGTAGGTTATTATAATCAAACATGTGGCTGATTAGAAATTTAAAAAATAAATATTAAAATATTGAAAACTATATGGTACACTAGAGGAGATAATCCTCTCCAAGAGGGTATAATTTTTTTAATGATCTACAATTTAGACAAAAGTTGATGTCCCATGAAAACTATGCCAATTTGAGTAAATTTGACTTCAAAAAATTATTAAAAAATGAATTTTATTAAAAAGTAATTTTCTTATCTCCATGCACCAGATTTTTAGGTTGCCTAAGTGGGAAAAATTCAAAAAAAAAATTGTTTTAAATTATGTGATGTCTCATCAACCTCACTTTTTCAAAAAAATTCAACAATTAAATTTATGCTCTTAAATTTATAAAAAAATATATCTAACTAATTTAAAAAAAAAAAAATATTATACACATAAACTACATTAAGATTTCTACATTTTATTAGTTTATATCATTTTAAAATTTAAAACACAAGCTCCATTTTTAGGTTCTCTAAGTTGGAAAACTATATTTGTGTTGGTCTTTTTCTTTATAAAAGTGTGAAACAATTCTTAAGTTTTACCCTATAGTTGTCGCTCATTCATCCATTAGACACAAAAAAACCTTTACAGCTTTTGTTTGACATGAAGACCTTCTACCAGTTTCACAAAGTATGTGGCCATGACATGGAGAGATGGTTGTGTCTCAAGCACATTGTACAAGACCTAATTGATTCAAATGTGATACAAGTCTCTGGAGTTAGCGATATAGGTAATAAATTAGTTCCTCTACCAAATTAAAATTTACAAATTTATAGAAACCCACTTCCCTACTATTCTTCAAGATTCATAGATCTTACTTCCACCTCCCAAGTGCTAGAAATTGATAACGATTAGTTGGTTCCTTCATTTTCTGAGATGGTAGGAATAGTGGACACCACCCTTGAGTTCCTCGAGAGTGGCCTATCCTTGAACTTGTCATTTCCTTCTCCTCTCTCGATGTGCTCACACATATATATGAAAAACCTCTTTAGATTACCACATAGGTTGAAAATCCCATTAGGGGTGTCCTAATTGGTATGATTTGCATGGTGAATGTAATTACAAAGGAATTTCTATATATTCATGAGTTGTATAAAGACAAATATGAGAAGTTAGAAGTCTATATATAATTACACAATGAGATTTGTAGACCAACCTTGGGTTTGTTGAACCTCTTTGTTTAGGTGAGACAAAAAATCCTAGGCATTCATTTCTCTGTGATCCCTACCTTGGATCATTTTCAAGTGAAGCTAGGTCATCCATGGCATGCTTCCATGAGGGCAGTCCCCTCCATAATCCACAAGTTTTTGAAATTTCCACATGATGCAGTAGTACAAATAATCCATTATAGTGGATTTCAGTCTCTTTTGATTTGTGGAAATTTCTCCTTGGGTTACATTTGGCCAACCCTAACTAAGTCCCTTTGACCTCACAATGACTTCTTAATTATGTCTTATCAAAAGTTTAAAGATAGCTAAATTAAAAACTCCTATGTAGTGGACCTTCTTCCTCTTCTCCTATGGCTTCTCCCCCTTGACCTCTGATTCTCCAATGGTTTCTCATGTTCCTTGTACTACCCCATCAGTAGTAAAAGGATATCAACCTATAATGAGTGACCCTCCCCTTCCCCATGTGGCTAACCAGTATTTGATAGTTCCAACTCCATCTTCTTACTTGATTATCCCAGACATTATCCCATACTAGAGAAAACCAGAGCATTATCCCACACCACCCTTCCACAAATCTAAGCATATGCCACCATCTCCACCCTCTCTAAGCCCTTCTTCATTAGTTCTTTCTGCTATAGAGGATTCTCCTCCACCTATGACTATTAGTGCTTGTATTTCTACCAATAGCACTGAGAAACCATGTATTTGTTAGAAATGAAGGTGAATAACTATAGAATGGAAATTTGATTACACTTGTCACTATTAATCTAGTGCAAAACCAAAATGGAGATTGTATGAAATAAAAATAAATAAATAATGGAATAGAAGATCGAACACATAACACAATGTTTATGTGGAGAAACCCTTTCATAAAAAATCTCCACACAAGAAGAGATGCACCATTCTATATTAACTGCAATAGAGTTTACAATACAACACTATCAATCTCCTATTCAGTCTTCAATCCAACAACACCTGTAATACTCTCTACTCCAACACAACCATAATAGAATATCCTCATAAAAAGAGTGTTGCCTTCTAGGTCAAATAACCCTAACATAACTTCTATTGTCAGATCTACGATCTAATGATGAACGGTCTAGATTGACTACGAAATTACAATATTTTACAAGGCAATTTTCTAAAAAAAATCTCTCTAGGAGCACTATCCCTAAACCCCTACAAGGGGGCTAGGAAGTTGTAACCACCCCCTTGACCCCTCAGTGATAGTAGTGGGGGGAAGCCCCTCCATAGCACCTGTCAGGTACAAGGATCCAAAATGTGGTTGAAATAAGATCTCTACTTGGTGAATACTTCATCCCTTATGAATGATTTACAATCAATATTAGGAGTAATCAAATACATATGATTTACAAGGTTGATGGTACCTTAATCCTAACATTATCCCACATTAACATCATACATTGTAAAAACATCCATAGGAAAACATAAAACAACTAAGCACTAGGAAAAATGCCCATGGCCTTCCTGCACCACGTAAACTTTTCTATGCTCATAGGTTTATTGAGTGAATCTGCAACATTCTCCTAAGTGTCAACCTTCTTCAACTCAATCTAACCATTAGAAATCATTTCATAGACAAAATGGTATTGAACATCCACATGCTTAGTCTGTGCATGATACATGGGGTTCTTGGCCAAACATATGGCACTCTGGCTATCACAACTAATTTGAATAATCCTGCAATCAAAACCAATACCTATACACAATCTTTGTAACTGAACTACCTCCTAAGAGACATGAGTAGAAGCCATATACTCTACTTCAGTGGTGGATAAAGCAATGATGTGCTGCCTTTTACTCATCCAACTCACAGCTACTTGAAACATAGTAAACACATAGCCACTAGTGGACTTTTGACTATCCAAGTCACCTACCCAATCTACATCAACAAAACCTTGTATATCCAATGTCTTATCCACACTTTTAGTAATTGAATAAACCAAACAATAATCAAAATTACCATGCAAATATAATAACACCCTCTTTTCATAATTCCAATGTTGTCTACCATGGTTAGACATAAACCTACTCAAAACTCTCACTACTTGGGCAATATCTACTCTAGTGCAAACCATTGCATACATCAAAATTCCTACAACACTAGCATATGGCACATCAGACATATCCTCTAAATCATCTTCATTATTAGGACACATATCTAATCAAATCTTAATACCAACCAGTAAAGGAATTCTATCTGGATTGCAATCTTGCATGCTAAATCTGTGCAAAATAGTATTCACATACTTACTTTGTGATAACCAAAGCTTTTTGTTTACTCAATCCCTTTTGAGATCCATTCCTAAAATATACATGGCTACCCCTAGATCATTCATGTCAAATGCACCTGAAATTTGAGCTTTCAGCTCACTGATCATACCCTTGGTTTTACTAAAAATAACATATCATCCACATACAAGGCAATAATCAAAATATGATCATCAATCCATCAAATGTAGACATAGTGATCCTCTTTACTTATAAAACAGCCCAATTTCAAAACAAATGAATAAAATTTTGGTACCACATTCTGGGAGATTATTTTAAACTATAAAGAGATATTTTTAACTTGCATACGTAGTGTTCTTTCCCTTTTACCTCAAAATCTATAGGTTGTTGCATATAAATTTCTTCTTCTAGATCTCCATGTAAAAAGGTAGTCTTAACATCCATTTCTCAATTTTAAAATCATAAGCTATAGAAATGGATAAAATAAATCTAATAGAAGATAATTTAGCATTAGGAGAGAAAATTTCACTGAAATTGGCTCCCTCTCTCTGGGAGTAGCCCTTGGATATCAGTCTAGCCTTGTACTTCTATAGTGAACTGTCTGCTCCAAAAATCTTCTTCAAGACCCACTTACATCCTATGGTCTTTCTTCCTTGGGAAAGCGTACAAGATCCCAAGTGCCACACGAGTCTAAATCCATCATCTCCTCCTGCATGGCTAGCTACCAAGACTCACTATCATCTACATGAATAGCTTCCCTATAGGATCTAGGTTCATTATCAGTACTCAATAAAGAAAATATACAACAAAAATCTAGTGGGATATACCTATCAACTAGATTTCATTGTCTTGTGGATCTTCTCAAAGGTAGAGTAAGAGATTCTTCCTCATGTTCTTTTGTATGCTCAACTTCTTCTATAATAACAAAGTCTTCCTTATCTAAACTTTCACTTGAATATTCTTCTTCTTCTCCATCCCCTAATCCATCTTTTTTTTCTTCCTGATGTGCATTTTCCTACTGTAAATCAAAATGTACTATCCTCTTCCTTTCTTTTTCTTCTAGTTATATAGGATAAACAATAGCTCTAAGTGTTGGCAAGAGACACTGCTTCACATGATAGGTGTTGTCATTGATGGCAACTAAGACTATTCCACTCATCCGCATAACATAATTTGTTTATACCGGAAGTCAGAATCAGAATTTGTCTAAGTCTGGGTAGCCAAAAACAGAGCATGTGACAGGGTCTAGTATCTTGATTCAGATCTCTCCAGTGGTAAATTAGAGTATGTTGCGGATATGAAGGAGTCATAAGAATTGTCAGGACAATCTAAATCCAGAATTTTAACCTTCGGTAATAAAGGATTCAAAAGTTATTTGCATCTGAGTATAGGGTTATAGTTTGATAGTGTAGACAACAAAAGAACATGCTGACCCTATAATTGATCTTGGTTCTAGATAAATAGAAGTTGTCAGTTGGACAATTTGTGATGATCAGTGATAGTAGCCAACATGATTGATGATTTGTAAATGCAAGTTTTGATTTGCGTTACAAGTTATGCATGGATTTACCTAACAGAGCAGTCTTCAACAAAGTTCTAAGTGTTCTTGAAGCTGACTAAAAAGTGATTGAATATCATGATGTATATATATAGCTGATGGATTTAAGTGAATTCAGTGTGTGTGATGTGACTTTGGCGAAAGTGTGAAAAGGGCAGAGATCTAAGGTTTGGATGATAGCAGAGTAGTAAACAGGGCAAAGTGAAGATGAAATGTGTAAGATCAGTATTTTGTACTTAATCAGAACTAAATTCTTGCATTAGTAGATGCTATTCATCAGTTCAAACTTCTTGTTATCCTCTTGTAATCATCTTTGTAGGCAGTGAGCCTCTATTGAGCAGTGAGCTCTGGGCAGTGAGCCCGAATGTATGTGCATTCCCATTTGTAAAATACTTTTAACACAGTATTAATCTTTGTGGGTTAACCCCCACCGCAGTTTTTCCTTTAACTGGGTTTCCACATTAAAAATCTTGGTGTTAAGTGTGTTATTGTGTTGTTGCTCATATGTTTATGATTCTTGTTTTTATGGTTAAATTATTGATCTATTGTTAAGTGGTAAAAGGAAGAATTAACTATAGAAAGTATTGAAGTTTTGAGACAACTAATTCACCCCCCTCTCAGTTGTCTGCCCTAATTCCAACAATTGGTATCTAAGAGAGGATCCTTGAAAGAAGCCTAATGACGCAGTCGAGAGTGGGGGCCTTATCAAGCTATCCAATCTCACAGCTAAAACTCAATAGTCAATGGGAAAATATAAACTCTTTATTGAAATTATCATGCAGAGGACATTACAGTATTGAAAAGTCTTTACATTCAGTGATCAAAAGATCAAGATTACAATAGAGGCCCAAATTCCCTATTCTTCTGTTCTCATTTTGTTCTCTCTCACATCCCTTTATCTATTCAGTTCATTTGTTATTTCTACCCTCACCAACCATTACTCAACATAGCTCCACTACTCATAAAGGATCCCTATAGCATGATGATGGATTCTCAAATTGGCTACCACTGCTTCCACGATCTCTATAGAATTCTTCATGCCTGAAATAGTCCACCATATTTAGCTCTTTCATTACTGGTGCCAAAATGTCACGGTCATGCCAATGAATGCACAAAGTTTTCAAACCAAGAAGGTCAACAAGATTTGGAAATGTCAAACACATAGGCTCGTGATAATGGGAAGACCCAGATCAAGTTAGGCTGACATTGAAAAGCATTGTAAAGTCTTCAACAAACGCGCTATCAGAAAGACTAAGAAAAGTTATGCCAAATACTAGGCATGGGGGTGATGGGGAAACATTTGAACTATCTTCTAATGAAGCAGGTCTCACCGAAGAGTGGGCATCAGGGAGATATGAAATATGGTCATGCCGAACGCTGGGAATCGAGGTGATAGGGAGACATTTGAACTATCTTTTGATGACGCAAGTCTCACTGAAGAGTGGCATCGGGAAGACATGAAACATGGTCACACCAAAAGCATACGAAGACTAAGAGTAAGTGCCGTCAAAGTGACTAAGAGACTCATAAAGAGTCATCCCAAAGAGGAAGGTCATACCAATCACAAGCATTGGAGAAGGTCCCGTCAATAAAGACTGTCGCTGAGAATGAAATTAGATTCTGGCCAAAAGAGTAAGAAACTCCTCCCACCAAAAGCACTTCTAAGCACATTTTGAATTCAGACCAATAAGTCCCCTAGTTGAATGCTGACCATCAAAAGGAACCAGAATAGAAATGACTCTGTGAAACACACCAAAAATTAGAGAAATTAAACTATGCATTTTTGGGCAATGTGGGATAACTTGTCCACTCGGATGCTCCTGCATCAGACACACTGGGTAAATGAAATGTTCCTTGAGGCTGAGACTCAAGAACATTTGGACCAATCTGGCAGTGAAATACCAAATTTGACCAACTTTGTAGCTATCATCCAAGTTGAATCTTCAATTGGTTTATCCTTCCATCTAATGTTAGATACTCCAGATATTCTCTGCCCCTAGTTTTCTTGGCTATACGGGAATCATTCACTTGATCAATCTGTTCAGACTTCTTTTCAGGCATTTGATCAATCCAATCACTTGCATCCTATACATCTGAAACAATTTCTCCTTGCATACTTAGCTCTCCTTCATAGTATTTTACCATATCTGCCACATTAAATATGGGTGAAATATCTATGCCAGGTGGTAGTTTTATTTCATATGCATTGGATGAAAACTTCCTCAAGACCTTACAAGGTCCAATATTTTTCCACTTCAGTTTATTGTATGTTCCTTGTGGTAACCTTTCTTTCCTCAAGTGTGCCAAGACTAGATCTCCTACTTCAAACTCCAGCTCTCTTCTATGCAAATCAGCTTGTTGTTTATACTTGGCTACATTTTTTGTCAATTCCTCTTGTACTTCTTTATGCAAATCATAAATGTATTTAGAAAAATCCTCTGCTACAGTACTCTTCCTTCCCAAATCAGTACTGTCCCAAAGTTCATCAACTCCTCTAGGACTGAAACCATATAATATGCAAAAGGGACTCTTTCATGTACTCCTGTTTATAGATTTATTGTAAGCAAATTCTGCTTGGGCCAATACCATATCCCACTGGTTTGGCTTCTCCCCCACAAGACATCTTAACAAATTTCCCAAACTTTTGTTCACTACTTCAGTTTGACCATCACTCTGTGGATGGTATGCTGAACTAAAACCCAAATTAGTACCCAATTTCTTCCATAAAATACACCAAAAATGACCAAAAAACTTAACATCTCTATCAGACACAATGCTCTTGGACAAACCATGCAATCTCACAACTTCTTTGAAAAATAAAGTAGTAATATGTGAAGCATCATTACCTTTCTGATAGGGATAAAAATGTACCATCTTGGAAAATCTATCCACAACAACAAAAATAGTCATTACCTCTTTGTGTACGAGGCAACCCCAAAACAAAATCCATGATGATGTGTTCCCATGGTCTTTCTGGAATAGGTAATGGGTGATACAACCCAGTGTTCTACCTCACGCCCTTGGCATATTGACATACTCTGCATCTCTGCATCATCTTCTTCACATCTATAGCCATTCTTGGCCAAAAGTATGCTTCACTCAGTAGTGCTAGTTTTTTGTCCACACCAAAATGTCCACTCAAACCTCTGTTGTGTTTCTCCTTCAGCAAATTATCCCTCATGGAACCTTGAGGTATGCATAATCTCCTTCCTTTGAACAACAAACCTTGAAAAAAATGATCTAACCAAGGTGTCCTATCCTTCTCAAGAGGATTGTTACAAGCATTCCAAGGTTCCTTAAAATCAGTATTAGCTTCATACAATTCTTTCATGGCATCAAAACCAACTACATTCACTTGCATTTCATTTGTCATGAGACATTTTCTACTTAATGCATCAGCTACCTTATTAGACTTCCCACTTCTATGCTTCAATAGAAAAGAATAACTTTGCAATAATTCAACCCACTTCATGTGTCTTTGATTTATCTTACCTTGGCTATTAATGAACTGCAAAGCATGATGGTCTATGTATAAAACAAACTCCTTGGGCAGAAAATAATGTCTCCATTTCTTCAATGCTTGGACTATAGCATAAAATTCCTGATCATATATTGAATACTTTCTTTTTGCCTCATTCAGCTTCTCACTAAAGTATGCAATTGGTCTTCCTTCTTGGCTGATAACTCCTCTTATTGATGTTCCACTGGCATCACAATCAACTTGGAAAAATTTTCCTAAGTTTGGCAACGCTAACACCGGCTACTCTGTCACCTTAGTCTTCAAAAATTGAAAATTTTTCTCTACTGCAATTGTCCACTTGAAATCTCTTCTTACTCCTTTCATTGTCTCAGTTATGGGAGCACAAATCCCAGTGAAATTCCTTATGAACTTCCTATAGAAGCTCGCTAACCCATGAAAACTACTGGCCTCAAAAGTATTCCTTGGTGATGGCCATTCAACTATAGCCTTTACTTTCTCTGGGTCCATTTTCACCCCTTCTTCTGAGATTACAAATCCCAAGTATACTAACTCCTTCTTCATGAAAGTACACTTCTTCAGATTTACCATCATATTTTCTTCCTTCAACCTTTGCAAGACAACCCTAATATGTTCTAGATATTCCCCTTTTGTTTTACTAAAAATTAAAATATCATCCAAATAAACTATCACAAACTTACCAAGATAGGGCTTCAACACTTGATTCATCAGCCTCATGAATGTACTAGGTGCATTTGTCAATCCAAATGGCATGAACATCCACTCATACAATCAATCCTTCATCTTGAATGTTGTTTTCCACTCATCCCCTTCACGGATTCTGATTTGATGATATCCACTCTTCAGGTCAATTTTTGTGAAGTATTTTGCTCCACTTAAATAGTCCATTAAATCATCCATTCTGGGCAATGGGAATCTATATTTGATGGTGATCTTATTAATTGCATGAGAGTCTGTACACATTCTCCATTCACCTCCTTTCTTAGGTGCTAGTACTGTAGGTACAACACATAGACTGAGACTTTCTCCAATAAGCCCCTTGTCTAACAACTCTTGAACTTGTCTATTTATCTCCTCATTCTCTTGTGGTGTCATTCTATAAGGTGCCTTGTTTGACAAGATTGCACCCAGAATCAAATCCATGCAATGACTAATTTCTCTTACTAGTGGTAGTCCATCTGGCAACTCTTTCATCATTATGTCAGAGTACTCATTAATCAGCTCTTGAACTTTTGCTGGCAGCTCCTCTTCCTTTTCAGTTGTCAAGTTTTGTGATGATTGAGCCACAAATGCATAACAAACACCATCCTTCTATAAGTCCTTCAGGAACTTCTTTACTAAGACAAGACACACCCTAGAAGGGCCTTCAACTTACTCATCTTTGTCTTTCATAGGATTCAATATGAATTTTTGCCCATCCTTCTGAATATTATATGTATTGTTCTTACCAACATGAACAACTTGTCTGTCAAACGACCACGATCTTCAAAACAAGAGATGACAGACATCCATTGGCATTACATCACAAAGTATTTCATCCTTATATCTACCAATCTGAAAATTGACTAAACATTATTCTCTTACCACTAATTGATTCTCTTTCTGCAACCACGAAACCTTGTATGGTCTAGGATGTTTCATCCTTTTCATCTTCAACTTTTTTACCATTTCTTCAGACACAATGTTGTATGTGCTGCCACTGTCTACAATCACCTTGCAACATTTGCCACCAGACTTGCATCTGGTTCTGAAAAGATTTCTCCTTTGTACTGGTTCAGTCTCTACCTTCTCAAGGCTTAACAAATCTTCCTTATCATCAAGGACTCTCTATTTTCTGCATCTTCTCCAATCTTTGAAGATTCTACAATCTCCTCTTCTTCTGCTTGGGCCACATGCACTTTGGCTTCCTTTCCTTTACCTCCACCTTGAACTTGTGGACATTCAAAGGATCTATGCCCAATCTCTCCACATTGATAGCATGTACCAGTGAAGCCTCTACCTCTTCCTCTTCCAAAGTTTCCTCTCCCTCGAAACAATTCTCCTCTTCCTCTAAAGTTTCCTCCACTTCCAGCTTCCTGAGTCTAAGAGGTACCATATGCATTATGTTTTACATCATATCCTCTTCCACCACTACTCGGTCTTCTACCATGAGCATTTCTACCTCTGCCCCGGTTGTTGTTTTGTTGTTTCTAGTTCAGCTTCTCCTTGGCCTTCAAAGCACATTGATAAGCCTCCTCCACACTCTGCAATCTGAGCAAACTAATTTCATCTTGTATGGATATCCACAAGCCATTTAGGTACCTTGCAACTTTCTTTGCTTCATCCTCTGTGTGCTCTACTTGAATACTCAAACTATAAAATTCTTCTATGTACTCCTTGACACTGGAGTCTTTCTACTTCAAGTTTTGTAATTTTCTAAACAAACTTATCTGATAGTCTAAAGGCATGAATTTTGCCTTCAATTTATTTACCATTCGATCCCATGATCTTATCTTCTCCTTACCTTTTTTTGTCTATCAGTTTGCAAATGATCCCACGAAAGGGATGCATGCCCTTTTAGACTAGTATAGGCATATTTCACCTTGTTGTCGTCTTCAGTACCTTCAAAATCAAAGTACTTCTCCATCTCAGTGATCCAATCTAGTAGTTCATCTAAATTCAAAGTACCACCATAGTTTGGAGGATCAAAATGGGGTCTTGTATTGATTCTAGTTATGGCTCTAATGAACCACTCTTCACCTTGATCAAGCCTATGTTAGCCTTCTTCTCCTTCAGCTGCAACTTGCTTTTCTTCAGTATCACTCACGTCTTCAATAGGGTGACCTCTTCCCTGTGTAGTCTCAACAGTTTCCAATCTGGCTGTAATTCCTCTCAATATCTCCACTAGTATGAGGTCTGCATCTCTTTTTTCCCCTCTTCCTCTACCTCATCCTCTTTGTACCATTTTACACAAGTCCTCTGCAGTTGCAGGTCTTCTCCCTCTTCTCACTTACCCCACAACAATTTCTCTTAGGACATTGTAATTCTCTTGACACCTTCCTTAGGAGCAAAACCTTGCTCTGATACCACTTGACACAATCGAGAGTGAAGGGCCTTATCAGGCTGTCCAATCTTGCAGCTAAAACTCAATAGTCAATGGGAAAATATAAACTCTTTATTGAAATTATCATGTAGATGACATTACAGCATTGAAAAGTCTTTACATTCAGTGATCAAAAGATCAACATTACAATAGAGGCCCAAATTCCCTATTATTCTATTATCATCTCGTTCTCTCTCACCTCCCTTTCTCTATTCAGTTCATCTATTATTTCTACCCTCACCAACCATTACTCAACATAGATCCACTACTCATAAAGGATCCCTACAACACGATGATGGATTCTCAAATTGGCTACCACTCCTTCCATGATCTCTATAGAATTCTTCATGCCTGAAACAGTCCACCATATTTAGCTCTTTCATTACTAGCACCAGAATGTCATGGTCATGCCAATGAATGTGTAGATTGTTCAAACCAAGAAGGTCAACAAGATTTGGAAATGTCAAACGCATAGGCTCGCGATAACGGGAAGACCCAGATCAAGTTAGGTTGATGTTGAAAAGCATTGCAGAGTCTTCAACAAACGCGCTATCGGAAAGACCAAGAAAAGTTACGCTGAACGCTAGGAATCAGAGTGATGGGGAGACATTTGAACTATCTTTTGATGAAGCAGGTCTCACTAAAGAGTGGGCATCGAGGAGATATGAAACATGGTCATGCCGAATGCTGGGCATCAGGGTGATTGGGAGACATTCAAACTATCTTCCGATGAAGCAGGTCTCACTAAAGAGTGGCATCGGGAAGACATGAAACATGGTCATACTGAAAGCATATGAGTACTGAGAGTAAGTGTCATTGGAATGACCAAGAGACTTGGAAAGAGTCGTCTCGAAGAGGAAGGTCATACTGATCACAAGCATCAGAGAAAGTCTCATCGATAAAGACTATTGCTGAGAATGAAATCAAAGTTTGGCTGAAAGAGTAAGAAACTCCTCCCACCAAAAGCACTTCCAAGCACATTTTGAATTTAGACCAATAAGTCCCCTAGTTGAATGCCAACCATTAAAAGGAACCAGAATAGAAATGGCTTTGTGAAACACACCAAAAATTAGAGAAACTAAACTATGCATTTTTGGGCGATGCAGAATAACTTGTCCACCTAGATCCTCCTACATCACCTAACTTGAGGAAAGATCTTGGAAGGAGTTTCAATGGGTTCACTCAAAGATCAACTTCAGTTGGCCCTAGAAGATCTTGATCAGTCTAAAGAAGTAACTAATCTAAAAGATGAGCTTAAAGGTACTGATAATACCATTGAAATGTTTAAAGATAAATTAAAGAAATCTATGGAAAAGAGAAAGGAACTACTTCTATAGTTATCCATTTTAATTGAAGAAAATGGCATGAATGAAGCTTTGGAAGAAAAGACAAAAGAGTGTGAGAAGTTGTCAAAAGAAGTTGTTGTTCTGAAGGTTGAGATGGAATCTGGGGTAATGAGGCTAACCAAAGAAATTGAGAAAAGGAAGAAGACTGAAGAAGACCTAAATCAAACTCTAAAAGATAGAACTAAAGAATGCTGTAGATTGGACAAAATAGAAGGAAATCTAGAGTCTGATCTACAAGAAAGTAGAGATAATGAGAGAGAACTTGAAAGGCAAATTGTCATTCTCAGACATGACCTAGAAGTTGCAAATGAATACAAGGAGAAGTTCAAGATAAGCTTAGCTAAACTTGAAGCACTGCTTGAAGGACAAAAAAGGCTGATGACAAGCATGGTCTTGGATATGAGAAAGGTGAAAGCTCTGGATCTAGAAAAAGAAATTTTCAACCAAGGAATGGGAGAAACGGACCTAGAAGACCTCTAGTAAGATAGCCTAATGCTCAAAGATATCCATCCTTCAGTGGCAATTGTTTCAATTGCAATAAATTTGGTCATAGAGCTACTCAATGCAGAAGTAGAGTAAATCAAAATGGTCCATCCTTCTCCAGCCAATGATTCAAGTGTAAGAGGTATGGTCATAGATCAAATGAATGCAAAAGATGATAATGAATAACTCTAACAATAGAGGAAATGACAACTCTTTCATTAGTTACTGCTTTACTTGCAATGGATTTGGACACATGGCTAATCAGTGCAGATCAAGAGGAAATCAAGCACTTAAGCAAAGAAATATTGAATGCTTTAATTGAAATAGATCTGGTCATATTGCAAGATTATGCAGAAGCAGGAATAATGAAAGAAGAGGTCTGGTAAATAGAAAACTGGATGAACAAAAACAAGACAAAGGCAAGGGAAAAATTGATGTGAATGAAACCCAGAATGAAATGAACAAGACATGGGTCAAGAAAAGAGTTGTGAATAATAGTAATGGGTCTGCACCAGAATCTGGTGCTGATAATTCTGCTGAAAATTGAATTTGGAGCTCTAGATCAGGGGGAGCTACATTAAAAACCAAATTCCCCCAGCTAGTAATTGGGTGCTTGGATCTAACACAATGAGAGAGGATATTTTGAATTGTTTCAGAACTTTTGGAAGGATTTCTGGAAGAAAAGATGTTGATATGAAAATTTGTGGAGTGATTCATGAAGAACTATTCAAGAAATAGAGTAACCGGATGAAGTTAGGGCAACACATTTATTACAATGTCAAATTAGGTTTTGCGAAGGATAAAAGGTCACTTAGTCATGCATTTGAATCACTTTGCTTTTGAAGGAAACAAGAAGAAGAGCATCTGAGCTACACATCCAGAGATTGAAGCACGAGGAGCGAATTCAACTGGCAATTAATCAACCCTAACCCCGCGATAGAAAAAGGTACTTCTCTATAAAGCTTTGAATCTAAAATCTATTGAGATGGCTACTCCTCTTGTTGTTGACATTACTGAAAGGCTTCATCCAAAATTTAAGAAGCATCCTTACAAGTCAGTTGAAATCAAACCGTTAGGTGCATTCTTCGATGTCCCATATAGAGTACTGCATGTTGAAGATATTAGGGCATACATCCACTGCAATGTAGAAGAATTTGGGAATCTAAAGTTTCTTGAATTGTTTAAGAACCATCTAAAGGGTAATAACTACTAACTAAAACCAGAATTTGAAACCCTGGAAAGCAAACATTTTCTTCAAGTGATTGAATTTTTGACGTTTGATGAAAGTGAATGGGTTCGATATGTGTTGAGTTAGATACATGATGAATTCATATGGCTATTAAAACCATTCAAGATTACCAAGGATATTATTAGAATTCTGACTGGGTTAAACTCAATCGGTGGATTACCTATGTTAAAATCTATGAAAAACCAAACTGTTATTGATGCAACCAGTGCAAAGTTTGATAAGAGGGCTATGACCATAAATGACATTATAGAACTAGATGTAAAGTTTGCTTCCATGGTGATTAGCTACAATATCTATCACTCTAGCAGAGAGAATTTAGTCTCTGGAACTGCTATATATGCAGCATATCAAATGTTGAAGGAAAATGCAAATTATGACTTATGTGAACTACTACAGAACCAATTGATTGAAAATCTGAGTAAAATCAAGAAGGTTAATAAAAACACCTTCAAGCATGGTTCCTTAATTATATGCTTATTCTTCTATTTCATGAATGAAGTACCTAGAGTGCAAGGTGTGCACTGGACACATGACAGGCCAGTTACAATTCAAATAAAGGATCATTTACATAGCATTGGAGACTCAAGTGCACAAAAGACTGCAATCTGGGGATACTTTAAAAAAATTTAGAGTATGATGCACTTAAGGGAAAGAATCCCCAAATCAATAGTTGAGAAGTATAAGAATAAAATCTGCTTTATGGTAGACACTGATCAGCGCCTAATGGAGGCTGTGGAACCCAAAACTTTATGGATTGTGTTGATGGGCTATGAGGTTGATGACAAGGTCTTGGACATGTATGCTCAACATCTCCTAAGAAAATCAAAATACACCTCTGTTGAAAGGTTTGGAACGTATAAGGAGCTAAGTTTAAAATTACATGTTGAGCTCAGGCAACCGGAGATCAAGAGAAAAGTTCAGAGGCAAGTTGAAAGGTATGTTGAAAGCATTGGCCTAACCAAGGAGACAGTGAAGAAAAATAGAGAAAGAATTGAAAAGGCTGAAAGGGAAAAGCAGGATAAGAAACAAGAAGATGCTCCAGTGGAACCATCCTTCACTTCAAGGACAACTAGGAGCTCTAGTGTTGCTTCTATTCCCCCTAAACCTGCAAAACTAGAAGACAGACCATCTGGTGAAGGAAGTATGAGAAATAAAACAAAGGCCACAAGAACATATGTGAGCACAAAAGATGATGAGGTGATGGAGAGAGATGAAGAAATTAAAGAGATAAGATCTAAGAGAGCCAAGCCTTCAAGGGCTCCTGAGGACCAACCTTCTGGAAGCAAAAAGGCAAGTAAAAATCAAGAGACTGGTAAGGTTGCTATGATTGTTGATGAAATTATAAAAATAATTACTGTTTATGGAAATTTAAGGCCTATCAGAAAATATTATGATAGTTTTGATGAAGCAAATAAGAAAATCTTGGAGGATGCCACCATCCTGTACTTGAATAAATTCAATAGAGCTCTACTAGAAATTTTGCAAGAAATTCCTAAAAGTTTAACGAAAATCCTAGAGATGAGGAAGGAAACCGCCAAGAATAAAGACATAGAACTTAAAGAATATGTCCTCTCCACCCTATGTCCAGTAATGACCAGAAGGGAGCAGATAAAATCCTCAAGGAAGTTAAGGACAAATTTAGAAGTAAGATTCAGATGAACAAGCTAATGCTTGGTGAAACTGAGGAAGTTGTAAAAGAAATAGAGGAAATCTTGAAGAAGGCCCTAGATAAAGATATATATTATATTATTTAAAAAAAATAAGTTGAGGAAGACAATCCTATAGTTCCAAAACTAGAAACCTCAAAAGAAGAAACTAGAAAAGGAAATGATGACCTAGATCCTCCAGAGCAAACCTATGAGGAGATAGATGATGGGATTGATTCATCAATTCCGGATGTCGAAAAAGTAAACATTAGTGAGAAACAAATTGAAGTTGATGACTCTTATGTTCCAGAAGAGGAGAAAATAAACAAAGAAGACACAAAGATGGTGGACAAAACTGATGATGCATGAGATACTCTAACTTCTCCTAATCAATCCAGAAAAGAAGATAATATTAAGAATATTGTTGCTACATAAGATCCTTAGGAATAGATTGCAAATAGTGAGGTCAAAGGAAATAATTTGACTGTAGATGATACAGAAAAAGGTGAAGTAGAGGAAGAGAAAGAAGAGGGTAAAGAAGACAAGGCAGAAGAAGATGGTACAAATATTAATGCACCCACACAAAAAATTCCAATGCTGAGAAATCTCAAGGAAAGGAAGGTGGTTTAGGAATTGTGGCAAGAGACACTGCAGATATAGTAAAAAGTCTCCTGAGTAAAGAAATACTTGAGTTTGATGAACCAGAGTTGTTTCAAGGACCGATCAATCTAGATTTTCTCTCTCCGGTTCAAGTAATGAAGATAGCATCTTTCACACAAGCCAAGGCAAGAGAAAAGATGTTGAAATCTCACATTGAGGATAGTGAGCTGCTAAGCCTTATAACTAGAGTATTGGAGAAGATAATGCCAACCTTCTAGAAGAATCCATCTGACTCTCCCTCTAGACATCTGAAGAATCTTGTAAATTTTGCAAGTACACATTTTGAGTCTTTTGAGAAGTCAGCAGAGACTAAAGTCAGGAATGAATTTTTGGATAAGAAATTCAGTGAAATAATGAGCCTAATAATGAATGATAGGATGATACTTGGTATCAGCATAAAGAGCATTCAAAATCCTCTAAGTGATGGAGGTGATATATACAAATTTTTTCTATCCTAGCCCAAAGTCAGTGAGGATATTGAGAAGAAGATAACGAAGCAAGAAAAAAAATTGTCAAATCTATCTCAAAATTTTGATCCTCTAACAGTTTCTCCTATAAGTTAGGAATGTCAAGTAATCAGCTTGACTGATGAAATAAAGAATCTTGTTAAAGATAAAGGCAATATTGTGAAGAGAATGTGTGAACTTTGGGGATCGATTGCCCCCAAGTTAGATACAATGTTTAATGTATTATCAGAAGCTTAAACTGTAGTTTAGACATGTGATCCTTCAGATCTGACAAAGGTAAAAGCATACGCATTTCTACTGAGTGGACACATCTTAATTTTGGATGGCATGAAAAGAAGTTGGGCCGCTGAACTTGAGCAATTAAAAAGTAGTTTTGTAGATATTCTCAAGTTCATGTAAATATAACTTAATGATTGGGTGTACACATGCAGCACTGTATACAAAAGTTTTGAGAATTTTGTCTTGAAGCCCCCATCCTTTGCCATTGATGTCAAAGGGGGAGTGAAGAATAGTGAAAAATGAGGAATCCAACAAAGGGGGAGCTCCAAAATTAGTGGAGAGCATAAGAGTATAGAGTAAGGGGGAGTAACACTTAGTCATTTTTCACTAAGTGTTGCCATCAATGCCAAAGGAGGAGATTGTTGGCAAGAGACACTACTTCACATGATAGGTGTTGTCATTGATGGCAACTAAGACTATTCCAGTCATCTGCATAACATAATTTGTTCATACCGGAAGTCAGAATTAGAATTTGTCTAAGTTTGAGTAGCTAGAAACAGAGCATGTGACAGGGTCCGGTATCTTGGTCTGGATCTCTCCAGTGGTAAATTAGAGTATGCTATGGATTTGAAGGAGTCATAAGGATTGTTAGGACAATCTAAATCCATAATTTTAACCTCCGGTAATGAAGGATTCAAAAGTTATTTGCATCTGAGTATAGGGTTATAGTTTGATAGTGCAGACAACAAAAGAACAAGCCAACCTTGTAATTGATCTTGGTTTCAGATAAATGGAAGTTGTCAGTTGGATGATTTGTGACAATCAGTGATAGTGGCTAACATGATTGATGATTTGTAAATGCAAGTTCTGATCTATGTTACAAGTTATGCATGGATTTAGCTGACAAAGCAGAGTCTTCAACTATCTCAAAATTTTGATCCTCTAACAGTTTCTCCTATAAGTTAGGAATGTCAAGTAATCAGCTTGACTGATGAAATAAAGAATCTTGTAAAAGATAAAGGCAATATTGTGAAGAGAATGTGTGAACTTTGGGGATCGATTGCCCCCAAGTTAGATACAATGTTTAATGTATTATCAGAAGCTTAAACTGTAGTTTAGACATGTGATCCTTCAGATCTGACAAAGGTAGAAGCATACACATTTCTACTGAGTGGACACATCTTAATTTTGGATGGCATGAAAAGAAGTTGGGCCGCTGAACTTGAGCAATTAAAAAGTAGTTTTGTAGATATTCTCAAGTTCATGTAAATATAACTTAATGATTGGGTGTACACATGCAGCACTGTATACAAAAGTTTTGAGAATTTTGTCTTGAAGCCCCCATCCTTTGCCATTGATGTCAAAGGGGGAGTGAAGAATAGTGAAAAATGAGGAATCCAACAAAGGGGGAGCTCCAAAATTAGTGGAGAGCATAAGAGTATAGAGTAAGGGGGAGTAACACTTAGTCATTTTTCACTAAGTGTTGCCATCAATGCCAAAGGAGGAGATTGTTGGCAAGAGACACTACTTCACATGATAGGTGTTGTCATTGATGGCAACTAAGACTATTCCAGTCATCTGCATAACATAATTTGTTCATACCGGAAGTCAGAATTAGAATTTGTCTAAGTTTGAGTAGCTAGAAACAGAGCATGTGACAGGGTCCGGTATCTTGGTCTGGATCTCTCCAGTGGTAAATTAGAGTATGCTATGGATTTGAAGGAGTCATAAGGATTGTTAGGACAATCTAAATCCATAATTTTAACCTCCGGTAATGAAGGATTCAAAAGTTATTTGCATCTGAGTATAGGGTTATAGTTTGATAGTGCAGACAACAAAAGAACAAGCCAACCTTGTAATTGATCTTGGTTTCAGATAAATGGAAGTTGTCAGTTGGATGATTTGTGACAATCAGTGATAGTGGCTAACATGATTGATGATTTGTAAATGCAAGTTCTGATCTATGTTACAAGTTATGCATGGATTTAGCTGACAAAGCAGAGTCTTCAACAAAGTTCTAGGTGTTCTTGAAGCTGACTGAAAAGTGATTGAATATCATGATGTGGATATATATAGCCGATGGATTTAAGTGAATTCAGTGTGTGTGATGCGACTATGGAGAAAGTGTGAAAAGGGAAGAGACCTAAGGTTTGGATGATAGCAGAGCAGTAAATAGGGCAGAGTGAAGATGAAATGTGTAAGATCAGTATTTTGTACTTAACCGAAATTGAATTCTTGCATTAGTAGATGTTATTCATCAGTTCAAACTTCTTGTTATCCTCTTGTAATCATCTTTGTAGGCAATGAGGCTCTATTGACCAATGAGCTCTGGGCAGTGAGCCCGAATGCATGTGCATTCCCATTTGTAAAATACTTTTAACAGAGTATTAATCTTTGTGGGTTAATCCCCACCATGGTTTTTGCCTTAACCATGTTTCTATGTTAAAAATCTTGGTGTTAAGTGTGTTATTGTGTTTCTGCTCATATATTTATGATTCTTGTTTTTTATGGTTAAATTATTGATCTATTGTTAAGTAGTAAAAGAAAGAATTAACTGTAGAAAGTATTGAAGTTTTGAGACAACTGATTCACCCCCCTCCCCTCTCAATTGTCTTCCCTAATTCCAACACTAAGTTCCCTAAAAATCACATCTCTAGAAAAGATAACCTTTTTGGTTAGAGGATCCAAAATCTTATAACCTTTTACATTCTCACCATACCCAATGAAGATGCATTTATGTGCCTTTTGATCCAACTTAGATCAATTTTCCTTAGGCACATGAACAAAAGCCTAACAACCAAAAACCCTTAAATGTGAAACAACATATTTTTTACCTATCCACATTTCATAAGGTGTCAAATCAAGAGTCTTACAAGGATATCTATTTAACAAGTAACAAACATCACTCACAGCTTCTGTCCAAAAGCATTTATCCAACTATGCATCACTTAACATACTTCTGGCTCTTTCTATTATTGCTCAGTTCATCCTTTCCACAACACCATTTTGTTGTGGTGTATATGGAGTTTTATTTGTATTATGATACCTACATGCTTAGGGAACTCATCAAATTCCTTAGAGAAATATTCCCCTCCATTGTCAGATCTTAATATTTTTATCTTAAGTCCTGATTGGTTCTCTACTAAGACTTTTAACTCCTTAAACTTAGTGAAAACTTCAGATTTATGCTTCATAAAATAAATCCATGTGAATCTAGATACATCATCAATGAAGGTAAAAATAATAATGATATTTTCTAGTAGAATCATTATCCATAGGTCCAAACACATTTGAATGAATAATTTCTAATTTATCTTTCACTCTATTGCTTCCTAAACGAAAATATATTTTGTTCTATTTACCATATGCACAATACTCACAGAAATCAAAGTTCTCATTAGAATAGGAAAAACCATCCAACAATTTTCCATTCATAATTATTTTTAAAACATTTTCACTTGTGTGGCCCAATCTGCGGTGCCACAACATGCCTGTATTTTCAACAATTTTAGTTACATTAGTGGATCTACAAACTATAGTAGCATCAAGTCTAAATAGAGTTCCCATCCTTGTTCCACTGGCTACCACCAAGCTTCCTCTCACCAATCTACAACATGTTACATCGTAAAATGTGTACACACACATTTTACACTTAGTTTAGCACCTGGTTGGACCTAAATTGTCACCTTTATTAATCAGGACCTATTTTAACACCTTTTTGAGCCTAAAATGATAAAATATCAATCCTGATGAATAAAACTGACAGAATCAACTTAGGACTAGACTAAGCCCACTACATTTTGTACTCCTTATAATTTGTGGAGATAAAGGCCCAGGGTGTGTTGGATCCCAAATCTATAGATTACCAAACCCTAAAATGATGCCAAACTTTGTGATCAAGTCCAATAATTGATTTGGCCAACTGACAGAATCAATAAAAATGATTAAAATTCCCTACACTTCAAGCTCTGTTATGCCTAGGTGGGTATATCTTATTCACCAATTAATTACTGACACCACTAGATTTGTTGGTGATTGATTAGCATATTATAACCCTCATACAATTCTTTTTATACTCTGTTCCACACTGGCATGAGGTCTGAAATAGATGCTATACTATAGATTTATCTTCTACTCGTATTTCTACACATACAACAAAAAATCAAATCAATATATGAAAAATGATATTGTACATGGAACTTTTTCAAGAGTAAATGATTAGTGCCTTTTTCTTCACCGGGCAATAGAGTCCAAACCCTAAAAGATATGTAACCTCCCTCTGGCTATAACTCTAAATGTTTGGCACATAGATTATTTATGACATGCATAAATGTGCAAGAAAGTTGCTATTCGGGCTCTACTTATTTATCTAATTGGATTTTTCTAGGCTACTGTGATTTTCTTAAAGGAATTTTAATTTTTTCTTAAAGAAACCCAATAAACAATTCACACAAAAATAACAAATGTGCTTCAATAAACCATAAATATGCTTGATAAACTAATTTAAATAGCAAGGAAAAACCAAGTTGGAGACAACCAGATAACATTACCAATAAAATTAATAAATAATTGAAACCATAATTTGGCCACCAATTCAATGCTTTCTTTCAATTACTTCTTCAAAAAATTGCTTTTACAATGTATGCTTCTCAAAATCCCATTCCCCCTGATTTCCTACTATCTACTACTACTTTTCTTCAGTCCTGGTTTCCTTCTTATATAAAATGAAGGAAGCATGCAAGCTACAGACCATTACAGTTCAAAAGAAACAACTGTTCATTAATTTCATTTACTTTTAACATGAAATTAAACATAATTAAAAGTTTTTGTAAACATAAAAAAAATTGCAATCTTCATTTTCGCAAATAGATATTCTTGGATCTGACGAGGCTCTTTGTCTCTACACCACTCGTGCAATGAACAAGTTAAAGTAGGAAAGATGTTCAATGTATCTTTCACTAGCGTACATATCAATGGTGGCAATTAGGTCCTTCATAGTGAATTCCAAAGAAAACATTCCTTCTTGTAGACACCCAAAATTGACCTAGTTATCATTAGTATCAAGTATTGCATTAGCTATCATATGCATTTGTTTAACACACTTGAGCAATTTCCCTATTTTATCTAAATCACCTATTTCTTCTATTAATTAAATAAATTCATATTTATTTAATTAATTCATTATCTATTTCTTCTATTTTCTCTAATCTATAATTAAATAATATTTAATTATTTAATTATCTCTATTCTATCTATTTTAATTAAATAAATTTTATTTATTTAATTAATTTCTCTTATCACTTATCTTCATCTTTCATCTAAGCCGACATGTATCTATCTTTTATTTAAAAACATGTGTGGTACTACATCTTTTATTTAATATCTTTCACATGTAGTACTTTTTATATACATGATCATACATAAGCCTTATCTTCCCTCCACTTGTCATCTACACATTCACCTATGATTATCAATTCATCCCAACCATTCACATAGCCACCAAATCCCTACTGTTGATTGATTTTGGTTGAGGTCTATATAAACACCCTTTCATTATCATCTCAAGCAATCATCCATCATTTCATATAGCATCCAAATTATCATCTCAAGCGATCTATCCATCATTTTCATATGTCTACATTATCATCTTGAGCATATTGAGTATTTTAGCATCCATCTAGCATATTATCATTATCATCCATCCATCATGGTAGCTTTTATCTTCATAATTGTTCATTATTGAGAAGCAATCCACATCATAAACAAGGAATCATACAATCTAGATGATTTTGTTATTGAATTGCATGCTTTTGGTTTCACTTGGATTCGATTCTTTGATGATGGTAGGATTAGGTTTTCATTTATATGCTTGATCTTATTAACCTGATTTTTACCTATCACATTTTGGCACGCCCGATGGGACTAAGTTGAGAAGCTTGTTTTATTTGATCCTAATCACTATTTCTTGCAATTAGCCCATATGGGATCCAAATTACCAAGTGACTTTAACATATATGCTATTCAAGAACATGATCCAAATACTCCCACTGTTGTTGCAAAGGGACCATCCACTATAGCCACACCATCTCATACCATGTCCATGCTACAAAATCTACCTTTCAACCCATCTCCTTCATTGCCCATTGATACACCATCAAACCCACCATGTTCGGAGTACACTCTAGAACCTTTGATAACTCCGACCAAGGTACTTCCCTACCTTTCACAAAATTTGAGCTTTCCACCTTTCCATGTTTCACAACACACCCCTGCTCCTACCATGACTGTATCCGTGCCTCAACTATCACAAACATCGAAAGCATCACAAGCAATCCATGTTTCACAAGCTATCCAAACTCCACAATCCACACAAGTCTCATAGCCATTACAAGTTCACACCCCAAGATAATGTTCTTATCACTTCTAATATGGTTTCCATGATTTCCATGAATCCATTCAACACACCATATAACCCCAATGTTAGTCTCATCGACATGACTGACCCACCTATTGTCTCACAAGCCAATCCTAGCATCGTTGTCTCTTATGTCTATCAACTTACATCACTCACTCCACCTCCATATAATCTGTCGTAAAACATCAATCCGTCTTATGCAACCCAAGGATTACCCATTGTCACCCAACATATGCCATATACCAATCCATCTCAAAGTACTCATCTTGTCCAAAACATAAACCCAAATGTCCATCCTTCCTCATCCACCAATCCTTCCATTGTTTACCATATTGCAAATCCAACTCCCAATCCACAACCATTGACCAATGTCAATCCATCCTCTACCTCCCATGTGATGCAAAATATTGGAGTTAATCCATCACAATATACCCAACCACCACTTGTGTTTCAAGGACAGCAATCCTCAAACACATATGTGTCGCATACCAATCCTTCGACATATAATGTGAGTACGCAACCTCAACAAACAATCATATTCTCATACATTCCGCAACAACAACCACAATATACACCATATTACATTCCACCTACAAACCATCAACCCCCTTTGCAACAACAACAACTATCTCAAGCGGATGTTGAACAAATGATTAACAAGGTAGTAGGACAAAACAAGAAGACATTTTCCTTGGAAGATATATGCTCTTATCCATTTGATAAGTCACTTCACATGACACCTTTTCTGCCACATTTTGAAATCCCACAATTTGACAAATACAAAGGGAAAGGTAATCCAAATGACCATCTTAGAGCATTCTATGTTGCATGTCTCGATGTCACTCAGGATGACATATATCTCTTGAGACTATTTCCCCGAAGCTTAGCAAGACAAGCTCTTGAATGGTTCTCTCACTTACCTCCAAGAATCAAGACTTTTGCGGAATTAGCGAACAAATTTTGATCCCATTTTGCTTTCAACATTGAACATGAAGTGAATATGAATGACCTTGTCAATAACAAACAACGCAATGGTGAAACTTTCTCCTCATTTACCCAATTATGGCGTAACATGGCTAGCAAATTGATGTAGCCCACAACATACACTCAATAAAATTGTGCCATTAATTATGTGTGAGAGCCAAAGATTTGGAAACTGAAAAAAAAAACTTCTATTCACCAACTCTACTGCTACAATGAGAGAAAAGTCTCTTATATCCAAGAAAACAAAAAAGTCAAAAAATTACCTTTTTTGGCAGATTTTGACAGATGTTAGATTTTGCCATTTTAGGTAATTTTACATTCTTATCTTGAGAATCCAGTTTTTTCCAAAAAACTTCCTAAAACTAAGGTAGGATGAAAAGCCAACTAACATCCTAAATTTGAAACATGAGTTTCGAGTTATTAAAAAAAGCAACTTTTAAAAAACTAGGAAAAAACACTAAATTGCCATTTTGAGGGCCAAGATGAAAGTTTCAAGCCCCAAAAAAGTGCCAAGATGAGGTCCAACCAACTAGGGTGGGTTGGAAAACCGTATGCCACCTCATAACATATCCACCTATAAAATTTCGTAGAAAACCCACATCCGAGTCAAAAGTTAAGACCTCTGGAAGTCCCTACATCACAAACTATCATGGCAAATACTTGAGAAACAACAACTTGACATCTTTGTCCAAAATCTCCATCCAGAGATTTCATTCCAATTGCAATTGCAATGTGCTAGCACCTTTGATGAACTTATCTCCAAAGGAACCACCATTGAGCGAGCTTTAATAGCTAAGGGCACTATCAAGATTTTCAGAGACAACAAAGACAATCCTCAATCCTCCAATGACAAATCCCGCTTTTGGAACAAAAAAAAAATATTGTTAATGACGGCATTGTGGATGCAAAGAACATACAAACAATGAAAGCTCCCATTAACATTCAACCCATATCTATAGCTAATCAAACTTTTCAACCAAATCGACCAAGAACAAACCCAGCACCTAGACGATAATTTATTCCTTTAGCAGAACCCATGGAGGTAATCTTTCAAAAACTTGTCCAAGTGGGAGATATCACATTACCTTAAGCACCACCTAACACAGAACTTGTCTTCAAAGCTCCTTGGTACAAAGAGAACAAATATTGTGAATACCATAGAGTCAAAGGACATAAAACAAATGGTTGCATGTGCTTAAAACATGTCATTCAAGATTGCATCAATCAAGGTCTAATTAAAATCACACCACCAACATCACAACTGGCACACCAACCAACTTCAAACTATGATCTAGATGCTTTCAAGAATCCACTTCCATCTCATGACAAGATAAGTAACCCTCATACTGGGAATGCTATCTATTACAACTATGAGTCATCCACGATTGGCCGCATTGACCAAGCTCGCATTTCTACCATCACTATCCAAGGCAAACCACATGATGGAGTTGTAAATACTAAAAGAGGCCATGTTACCATTCAAGGAGCACCTATCAACCCTCCTCATCTACCTTCTAGTTATAATATACTTGATCACCTTGGCAAAACTCCCGCACACATCTCCATCCTAGAATTGCTTCGCATATCCCCCGCCCATAAAGCTATCCTTGAAAAAGCATTGCAAGAGTCTTCAATGCCTAATGATATCGATACCACACAATTTCAATCTATGATAGCCAACATTGTAGCCCCTTGCCATCTCACCTTCTCTGACAAAGATCTTCAACCACCCATCAACCCATCACATAACGAAGCCCTCCACATAGGAGTATTTGTAAACCAACATCGTATCAAATGAATACTAGTGGATGGTGGAGTTAGTCTCAATATATGCTCTTTAAAACTAATAAAACAATTGGTATATTCTGAGAAGAACATTGACATTTCCAAGGTCATTACTATCAAAGCATATGATGATGCTGAGAGAGATACTAAAGGAGTCATCCATTTGCCTATCCAAGTTGGTCCGGTCACTACTGACACCCTGTCAAGTCCTTGATATTGAGCTTCCCTATAACATCATCCTTGGCCTTCCATGGATCCATGCCCTTAAAGCTATTCCTTCCACATATCATCAATGTCTCAAGTTTCCACATAACGGTGTTGAAGTCACTATCCATGCCGATCCTAATCCATTTGAGTTTTGTCGTGCCTTTCAAGCTAAATATCAAAGTCCTAACCATATTCCTATCAACACTGAAGCTTATCTATCTTCATCCTATGTTGACCCATCCGCCTTACTCAAGCCATCATCTAGGAAAACCACTCCACATCTCCATATCGAGTACATTGAACACAGTTCAGGTGAGTACACATTGCAAGAATCTTGTTGTGTTGGAACTCTTCCCTTATCTCCCAAATCTCATGGTAAACTTTCTACATCCAAGGCATTTTCATCCATAGCTGTTATAAAAGCTCCATTAACAGTATTCATCAAAGGAGGATTCTTGGATGATGAAGACATTGATGACATTAACTCTTGGATATTCTATGATGAGAATGACTAAGTACAACTTGGAGTGGAAAGACATAATAATGGGTTTTGCATTATTAATAACATGGGTTACAAAGGACATGGCAGATCAGGATCGTAGGAACAAGGACCTATTGAACCCATTGTTGTGTCTAAGAAGTTTAATAACCAAGGCCTTAGCTATCAGTCGGAGGTACCGCCTTCCAAAGACATCAAGTGTATTTCTGATATGGAAGCCAGACCTTCTTTGATAGGAGAGACTTCTAATTCAGATACCATTGATGACTCCTCCCTTCATATCACTAAGCTTTTTCAAGAAACCTCCATCTTCATGATCTCTACCACCTCATCTAGTTGTAACCCTTCATCCATTTCCCTTTCACTTGTATATCCTGACCTCATTGATTGGGACCAACAGGGGGCACCGATATTGGAAACATTTGAAAATGATGAAGCTATCACCGAATTCATGGGTTTACGACAAGGAATTCCATTGGGTGATCACAAAGAAGGTTTCATGATGGACCTCCCTAAACTAGCATATTTTGGCGGAAGTATCAAATCCTTTAGTCGCAAGAGTGAAATAAATAGAATAAAAAAAGATAGGTCACTAGGTGAAAACCGAAAGGTACCTCTTGACCACGAAAAAGTAAAAATAAAGGAGGTATCCAAGGGTGAAAACCTCCTTGAGGCACCCGAGGATGGGGGATTTGATCTTCCTATCACCACTGATTATCATGAAAAATCAACAGTGCTAGTTGAAAAATCTCAAGAAATGGACTCAGGCACAGAGCAGAATCCAAAGATCACATTTTTGGTAGCATCACTATCAAAACAAGAAAGAAGAAATTTCATAGCATTCTTCATAAAAAGAGCTATTAATTTTGCATGGACTTATGCCGACATGCTGGGTCTAGATCCATCACTTGTGGTACATCACCTAGCAATATCTCCTAATGCAAAACTGGTCAAACAAAAGTTGCACAAAATGCACCCGCAAATAGCTCTTTTGGTTAAGGTAAAGATTCAAAAATTGTTAGAAGCAAAGTTCATAAAGCCTATTGATTATCTAGAATGGGTTTCAAACTTGGTTCCTGTGGTGAAACCTAATGGACGAGTTCGTTGTTGCACATATTTCAGAGATCAACAAAGCATGCCCTAAAGATGCCTTCTCATTACTAAGTATAGATAACATTGTAGATCTCACAACTGAAATGAAATGCTATCCTTGATGGATGGATTCTCAGGATATAACCAAATCAAAATAACGGAGGAAGATCAAGACAAAACATCATTCATTTGTCCATGGGGTATATACTGTTGGGTTGTAATGTCTTTTGGTCTCAAGAATGATGGAGCCACTTATCAATGAGCCATGACAGTTATTTTCCATGACCTTTTTCACACTATCATGGAAGACTATGTTGATGATATTCTAGGAAAATCCAAGACAAGAGAAGGACATCTACAGGTACTAGCACAAATCTTTGATCAACTAGAGAAGTATCAAGTCAGGCTAAACCCAAAGAAATGTGTATTTGGTGTAACATCTAAAAAATTGTTGGGATACATTATGTCTCGAAGAGGGATAGAAGTGGATCCTCACAAAGTAAAAGCCATCATGGAAATGCCTCCATCATCAAATCTGAAGCAGCTTCATAGTCTACAAGGAAGGTTATATGTTGGAAACAAGGTGGATAATTAAGAGGGGGGGTGAATCAGTTATCTTAATTATTTAACTTTCTTTTCTTCTTTAATAATTAGTGCAGTACCAAAACATATGAGCATACATGAACATGAGAGCAGAAGAGAAATCAACACACATAACACAAGGATTTTTACGTGGAAAACCCCGTTAAGGGAAAAACCACGGGCTGACTAACCCAAGGTTGTATTCTCTATTAAAAGAATAGAAGTACAAAATAGCACTTGCCAATTAGGGCTCACTACTTGAGCACACTGCTCACAAGAGGTTCACTGCCTACAAGAGACTCACTATCTACAAGGTATAAAGAAAGTAACTAGGTGTTTGAACTGATCAAAGGCATCCACATATGCTAAGGTTCAGTTCCAGTTAGGATCAATAAACTGATCTACTGCACTTCATTCTTCCTCTCCTTTAGTGTTGTTGTTCTGTCACATACCAGACTTGTATTATTGCTTACACACCTATCTCTGCCTTTCTTTGCACATTCTCAAACACCAAGCACACCTTCATACTGAAATCTATCTTGTATATATATCCGCATCAAGGATCTCAACATCTTTCTAGTCGGCATCTGGAATACTCAAGATTTTCCCAACATATTGATCTGTCGGCTGAATCCATGCTTACTATGTGATGCGACATAAAAGTCATCAATCATGTTGGAAAACCATGAATGATCCCTCAAGTAGCTTGATCACCACCAATTTCTCATCCAGATTAAAGTTTGATGCTCTACCAGTTGGTTCTTCCTCAGTCTGCTCTACATGTCAGGAACCCAACACTTAGATGCTCATATCTTTCCTCTCTTTCATCACTGGAGGCTCAATCCCTAGAATTTAGTAGTCATGGTACTCCTAACTTCACCAAGTCCACACTTTGCTGAGATACTTCCTCTGAGAGATCCGAACCTAATTGTCAGACCTTGCTGCATGCTCTGTTCTTGTTCACCGGACCAAAACACTCTTCAATCTGACTTCTGATATAGACATACTATGTGATGCAGATGAGTGGGATGGACTTTGTTGCCATCAATGACAACACTCATGAAGCCACACAGTGTCTCTTGCCAACAATCTCCCCCTTTGGTACTGATGGCAACACTTAGTGAAAAATGACTAAGTGTTATAACAAACTCCCCCTTGGCTGATGCTCTATCTTATGTACACTTTTACCAGAGCTCCCCCTTAGCTGGATTATACATTTTTTACTACTCCTCACTCCTCCTTTGACATCAATGGCAAAGGGTAGAATCCGCACACCAAAATTTCCAAAAATCAGCCTATACATAGCCGCCTAAGTATATATACAAGTTATACTTACATATGCTTAAGTATATCCACAAAAGTGGTTTTCAACTGGACAAATTATGTTGCCCAACTCTACTTCATCTTGTCCAAAATTGAAATGTGGCCACTCAACAAAAATGCAAAAGCTTCTGCCCTTTTTAAGTATACCAGAGCACTAGTCCAGGCTGTAGTCTGAGCATCAGTTAGAGCCTCATGCATTGCCTCTAACTTAGGGATGATTATCCCTCTTAGTTCACTCATTCTTCTTATTATATTCTTCTTCTCCTTCTCAAGCCTCTTTATCTCATTCATAGTGGCAATAGCCTAGCATTCTTGATTCATTATGGATGAGGTGAGAGGATCAAAATTTTGAGATAAACTTAACAGTTTACCCTCTTGTTCTTCCAACTTCTTGGCAATGTCTATTGTCACTGTGGACCAAGATAGACAAAATTTGTATATTTCTCTGCCATCTTTAAGAGCATTTTCTAGGCTCTTTATCCCAATATCTAGATTTCTCCTATCATTTGCTATGAGTCCCTGTACTTTGGAGAATCTCTTACCCAAAAACTCTTTACGGACTTTCTCTTCTACTGATTTCTCCAAAGAATCAAAATGTGTGCTAACAGAATTGACAAGAGATTTCAGATTACCAAATGAAGAGGCCATAAGATCCTTCTGAAAGGATGGCATGATCTTTTCTAGTACACCGGATGCAATCTTTATCAACTCACAGTCTTCCATGTGAGACTTCAGAAGTTTTTACTTTGCTTTAGCTTGAGCAAAAGATGCTATCTTCATTGTCTGTACTAGAGAGAGAGAATCAAAATTGAGTAGTACTTGGAATAATTTCGGTTCATCTATCTCTAACATTTCTTTGTTCAAGAAGCTCTTTACTACCTCAGTAGTGTCTCTTGCTAGAGACTGAATCTTCTTTCCTTTTGCCATCTCAGAATTGTCATCTGGAATCTTCTATGTTTGATCTTCTTTTCTTCCCTTTTCCTCTTCTTCTTGACTAAATTTCTCCTCTTTTCTTCCTTCTCCTTCAATTCCAGAGTCTGCAAGGGGATCTGGAAGAGAGATGTTAACTTCTTCATGGGCTTCCTCTTCCAGAATAGAGGAATCCAAGTCCTTAGTCTTTTCTTCATCCATCTCTTTTTACCTTTCTACATTTTTCTCAGAAGTTTCTTCTTTTGAAGTACTTAATCCCTCAACGTCCATGGTAGAGGGTTCTTCATTTATGTCCTCTATAATAGGGAGATTGAATCTCATGAAGTAATTCCAGAGGATGTCTTCAGTTTCTTTTGCCACCCTATTAGTCTCTCCAAGTATAAGTTGGTTTATTCTTCCTTTGCTTCGGAACTCATCCTTGAAGTCCTTGAAGATCATGTTCATTTGTTGAGAGATAATGGAAGGATAGAGTTGAATAGCAATCTGTTCCTAGATCTCTAGGTCCTTTGCCTTAGCATTGTTCTTTCTCATGTCAAGTTCCTCCTCTAGGATTTTGGGAATTAGAGATATGATTTCAATGAATGCTTTATTATAGATGTTTAGATACCTGACTGTAGCATCTTGCAAGATTTTCTAGTCAGCTTCACTACATTCATCATAGAATTCTATCACTGGTTGCAGATTTCCATCCACAGTGACTACCTTGATGACATCATCAATGGAAAGTGTAGGTCTTTAAACAAATTCTTTTGCTTCTTCTTCTTTATTTTTGCAGGCAGATGATTCCATAGAAGTTTTCTTTTTCTTGATTTTCTTAACCTCCTCATCTGTCTCTATCTCTTCATCATCCTTGTGGCTTGTGTATGACCTTATGGCCTTTGTCTTTGTTCTCTTTTCTCCTTTACCAGATGTCTTTGCTTCTAGTTTTGAGGCTTTTGAGCTCTTAAAAGTGGTAGGTACGAGGCTCTTGGAGGATCTAGTTCAGAAGGGAGCTTGCACCGGATGACTTTCTTTTTCTTCTTCTTGTCTCCCTTTTTCTGCTCTTTCTACTTTCTCTCTATTTGCATCAATTCCCTCTTTGGAAATACCATATCTCTTGGCAACTTCTTCTACTTCCCTTCTTACCTTTCTCTTGATCTCAGGTTGTCTTAGTTCAACATGAATTTTTAAACTCAACTCTTGAAAGGTTCCAAACCTTTCTGCCTCAGGGTCCTTGGGCTAGCTTAGCAAGTGTTGGATATGCAGCTCAAGGATTTTCTCATCTACTTCATAGCCCATTGGCATAATCTAGACTATTCTGGGCTCTACTGCCTCCATTAGGCATTGATCAGTGTCTACCATAAAACACACTATATCCTTATATTTTTCAGCTAATGTATGAGGAATTCTTTCTCTAGCCTGCATCATACCTTGGAAATTCTTGAAATATCCCTAGAGAGTTATGCTTTGAGCCTTGACATCACCAACCCCATACATATAGTCTCTGATTTGTATGGCCAGAGGTCTGTCGTTTTGCCATATCCAACCACTGGATCCGGGTAGCTCATTCATATAGTAAAAGAAAAGACATAGTATCAAGCCACCATACTTAAATGAATTCTTCTTATCCTTCTTTTTTTTTTAAATTCTCTAAAAGTTGGTTCAGGAGAAGCTCACAAAGATCATAGTCAGTATTTTTCCTTAGCATTTCATATGCAGTATATATATAGCAGTTCCGGATACTGAATTCTCCCTACTGGAGTGATAGATTTTGTAACTAATTATCATAGAGGCAAATTTGATATCCAGATCTATGATGTCTTCTATTCTCATTGCCCTCTTGTCAAATTTTGATCTGGTAGCCTCACTTACAGTTTGGTTTTTGACTGATTTGAGAGTAAGCAACCCACCAGATGAGTGCAATCCAGTTACCTCCCTAATGGCATCTTTTGTGATCTTAAATGGCCTCATCAACCATATGAAGTTGTCATGCATTCTGGTCAGAACATACCAGACCCATTCATCTTCTGCAAAACAGGGGAAATGGATGCAATGTCCAAAATGCTTATCCTGGATGGCCTTGTATTGGGGTTTAATTTCAAATGTTTCATCTATTAATTCCTTGTGATAGATATCCATTAGCTTGGATTCCCCAAATTCCTCAATGTTGGCGTGAATGTATACCCTAACATCTTCTACATGCAGAACCCCATGCAAAATGCTAGAGAATGCACCTAGGGGATCAACTTCTAAAGATTTGTAAGGATGTTTCTTGACTTAGGGCGTGAGCTATCAGTGATCTTAACAAAATTTGGAATAGCCATCTTTCAAAAGATTCAGAGAGGGATATTCAAGAGTGGAAGTACCTTTTTATGCTTCTAGGGTTCACGATAAGCGCTAAAAAGATTGGTGGTTGAATCAAATTCTACGATTGATCCTTGAGAGGGTTGAAGCAATCTTGTTGCAGAGCTCTTTCTTTCTTCTTCTCGAATACAAATGTGCAAATGATGAACAAAAGAACCCTTTTATTTCTACGCAAACCCTAATTCCATATTGTAATAAATGCACAACTTAAGTCATTCTGGTTGCCTTGTTCTCCTTGTTCTGAAAGAGATCCTTCTGGATCACTGAGATGCACTTAGAATGATAACTTACAATGTACCTCCCTTCCTTGAATCATCCTATTTATCCACAGATCAAGGTATTTCAATTTTGAATCATACCGAATCTAACTATGAAATCCTACTTTTACTGGATAACTGTCAAATCGGATCAATTTTGGATGATTAGCCTCTTCAAACTTCTTACGGATCTTTTATATTTTTACCAAAGGTTATTTAGATATCTCTTTGAGAACTCTTCAATCCGCTGCACTCCATGTGCCAATTTAGGCACCAATTGACTGGCTAGGGGAAATTGTTTTCTTTTCTAACTCCCCCTGAGCCAGAGCTCATCTATTTAGTTTCTGGAAGGAATATCAACACTAGATTCTGGTACGGATCCATCCCCAACATTTTTCGTACTTCTCTTTACCCAAATATTGTTCATCTCCCTTTGAACTTCATCTGTATTCACTTTTCCTTTTCTTTTGTCTTGATTTTGATTATGATGCATGGGACCCCTTTTATACTCATTCTTACTTCTGCAGAATTTGGCAATATGATCGGATCTATTGCAATTGTAGCAAGCTATATTTCTTTGCATATTTGACTAATATCCTCTTGATCTGCATTGATTAGCCATATGTCCCATTCTATTGCATGCAAAGCATCTACCATTGAATGAATTGTTTATTTGCATATTTCTACATTCATGAGATTTTTGACCATACCTTTTGCAGTTAAAACACTGTCTGGAGAAGGATGAATTAGTTTGATTCATTCTTCTTCTACACTGATTTGCTTTATGACCAAAGTTATTGCAATTGTAGCAGTATCCATTGAAGGATGGATATCTTTGAACATTTGGTTGTCTTACCGAAGGTCTTCTAGGCCTGTACCTTGGATTTCCTGATCCAGAGTTCTTCTGACCGGATCTGGAGCTTTCAGCTTTCTCATATCCCAAGCCATGCTTGTCATCTACCCTCTTTTGGCTTTCAAGAAGAACTTCAAGTTATGCAGAGCTTATCTTAAATTTTTCTTTTCATTCATTTGTTGTTTGAAGACCCCTTTTAAGAGTGTCTATCCAATTTTCAAGTTGTTCTTCATTATCTCTGGCTTCTTCAAGATCAGATTCTAGATGTCTAATCATTCTATCCATTTTGTGGCAGTCTTCTGACTTCTCCTTGAGAGATTGTCTTAGATTATCTTCCATTTTTCTTTTCTCTTCAATTTCTTGGGTGAATTTCATAACCCTCGATTCCATTTCATGTCTTACCATAATGACCTCTTTTGATAGCTTCTCACATAACTTGTTCTTCTCATTCAGATCTTCATTAGTATCATTAGCTTCACTTTGACTTGCTAATTGTTGAAGTAGTTCCTTTCTCTTTTTCACAGGGATACTTAGTTACTCTTTTAGTTCATTTATGAAATCATTAGCTTGTTTGAGTCTTTCCCTCAAGTTATTGACTTCAGAGTGAGATTTCTCAAGATCATCTAGGGCAAACTAAAGTTGTTCCCTCATACCATACATATCCATTGAGATTCCTAGATCTTCCTCAAGCTGTTAGGCTCTATTTGGAGGAACTTAGCTCTGATACCCATTATTGGAAACAAGGTGGATAACTGAGAGTGGGGGTGAATCAATTATCTTAATTATTTGACTTTCTTTTCTTCTTTAACAATTAGTGCAGTACCAAAACATATGAGCATACATGAACATGAGAGTAGAAGAGAAATCAACACACATAACACAAGGATGTTTACGTGCGAAACCCTGTTAAGGGAAAAACCACAGGGTGACTAACCCAAGATTGTATTCTCTGTTAAAAGAATACAAGTACAAAATGGTACTTGCCAATTAGGGCTCACTGCCCGAGCACACTACTCACAAGAGGCTCACTACCTATAAGAGACTCACTATCTACAAGGTATAAAGAAAGTAACTAGATGTTTGAACTGATCAGAGGCATCCACATATGTTGAGGTTCAGTTCCAGTTAGGCTCAATAAACTGATCTACTACACTTCATTCTTCCTCTCCTTTAGTGCTTCTTTTCTGTCACATAGCGGACTTGTATTATTGCTTCCACACCTATCTCTACCTTGCTTCACACATTCTCACACACCACACACACCTTCATACTGAAATCTATTTGGTATATATATCTGCATCAAGGATCTCAACATCTTTCTAGTCGACATCTGGAATAATCAAAATTTTCCCAACATACTGATCTGTCGGTAGAATCCATGCTTACTATGTGATGCGTATCAAGGACATAGACATAAAAATCATCAATCATGTTGGACAACCATGAATGATCCCTCAAGTAGCTTGATCACCACCAATTTCTCATCTAGATTAAAGTTTGATGCTCTGTCGGTTGGTTATTTCTTAGCTTGCTCTGCTTGTTAGGAACCCAAAACTTAGATTCTCATATCCTTCCTTTCTTTCATCACTGGAGGCTCAATCTCTGGAATGTAGTAGTCATGGTACTCCTACTAACTTCCGCCAGTCTGCACTTTGCTGAGATACTTCCTCTGAGAGATCCAGACCTGATTGTCAAACCTTGCTGCATGCTCTGTTCTTGTTCACCAGACCAAAACACTCTTTAATCTGACTTCCGTTATAGACATACTGTGTTACGGATGAGTGGAATGGACTTTGTTGCCATCAATGACAACACTCATGAAGCCACACAGTGTCTCTTGCCAACAATCTCCCCCTTTGGCATTGATGCAACACTTAGTGAAAAATGACTAAGTGTTATAACAAACTCCCCCTTGGTTGATGCTCTATCTTATGTACGCTTTTACCAGAGCTCCCCCTTAGCTGGATTCTACATTTTTCACTACTCCTCACTCCCCCTTTGACATCAATGGCAAAGGGTGGAATCCGCACACCACAATTTCCAAAAATCAGCCTATACATAGCTGCCTAATTATATATACAAGTTATACTTACATATGCTTAAGTATATCTACAAAAGTGGTTTTCAACTAGACAAATTATGTTGCCCAACACTGCTTCATCCTGTCCAAAATTGAAATGTGGCCACTCAACAAAAATGCAAAAGCTTCTACCCTTTTTAAGTCTACCAGATCACTGGTTTGGGCTATAGTCTGAGCATCAGTTAGAGCCTCATGCATTGCCTCTAACTTAGGGATGATTATCCCTCTTAGTTCACTCATTCTGCTTATTCTATTCTTCTTCTCCTTCTCAAGCCTCTTTATCTCATTCATAGTGGCAATAGCCTGGCATTCTTGATTCATTATGGATGACGTGAGAGGATCAAAATTTTGAGATAAACTTAATAGTTTACCTTCACTGTGGACCAAGATAGACAAAATTTATATATTTCTCCGCCATCTTTAAGAGAATTTTCTAGGCTCTTTATCCCAATATCTAGATTTCTCCTATCATTTGCTATGACTCCCTGTACTTCAGAGAATCTCTTACCCAAAAACTCTTTCCATACTTTCTCTTCCGCTGATTTCTCTAAAGAATCAAAATGTTTGCTAACAGAATTGACAAGAGATTTCAGATTACCAGATGAAGAGGCCGTAAGATCCTTCTGAAAGGATGGCATGATCGTTTCTAGTACACTAGATGCAATCTTTATCAGGTCACAGTCTTCCATGTGAGATTTCAAAAGTTTTTATTTTTCTTTAGCTTGAGCAAAAGATGCTATCTTCATTATCTGTACCAGAGAGAGAGAATCAAAATTGAGTGGTACTTGGAACAATTCTAGTTCATCTATCTCTAACATTTCTTTGTTCAAGAAGCTCTTTACTACCTCAATAGTGTCTCTTGCTAGATACTGAATCTTCTTTCCTTTTGCCATCTTAGAACTGTCATACGGAATCTTCTCTGTTTGATCTTTTTTTCTTCCCTTTTCCTCTTCTTCTTGACTAAATTTCTCCTCTTTTCTTCCTTCTCCTTCAATTCCGGACTCTGCAGGGGGATCCGGAAGAGAGATGCTAACTTCTTCATGGGATTCCTGTTCCAGAATAGAGGAATCCAAGTTCTTATTCTTTTCTTCATCCATCTCTTTTTACCTTTCTACATTTTTCTCAGAAGTTTCTTCTTTTGAAGTACTTAATCCCTCAACATCCATGGTAGAGGGTTCTTCATTTATATCCTCTATGATAGGGAGATTGAATCTTATGAAGGCATTTTGGAGGATGTCTTTAGTTTCTTTTTCCACCCTATCAGTCTCTCCAAGCATAAGCTGGTTCATTCTTGCTTTACTCCGGAACTCATCCTTGCAGTCCTTGAAGATCATGTTCATTTGTTGAGAGGTAATGGAAGGATAGAGTTGAATAGCAATCTGTTCCCAGATCTCCAGGTCCTTTACCTTAGCCTTGTTCTTTCTCATTTCAAGTTCCTTCTCTAGGCTTTTGGGAATTGGAGATATGATTTCAATAAATGATTTATTATAAATGTTTAGATACCTGATTGTACCATCTTGTAAGATTTTCTGGTCAGCTTCACTACATTCGTCATAGAATTCTGTCATTGGTTGTAGATTTCCATCCATAGTGACTACCTTGATGACATCATCAATGGAAAGTGTAGGTCTTTCAACAAATTCTTCTGCTTCTTCTTCTTTGTTTTTGCCAGCAGATGATTCCACAGAAGTTTTCTTTTTCTTCTTCATTTATTTAACCACCTCATCTGTCTCTATCTCTTCATCATCCTTGTGGCTTGTGTATGACCTTGTGGCCTTTGTCTTTGTTCTCTTTTCTCCTTTACCAAATGTCTTTGCTTCCATTTTTGAGGCTTTTGAGCTCTTAGAAGTGGTAGGTGGAGAGCTCTTGGAGGATCTAGTCTGGAAGGGAGCTTGCACCGGATGACTTTCTTTCTTTGCTTCTTGTCTCCCTTTTTTTGCTCTTTCTACTTTCTCTCTATTTGCATCAACTGCCTCTTTGGAAATGCCATATCTCTTGGCAACTTCTTCTACTTCCCTTATTACCTTTCTCTTGATCTCAGGCTATCTTAGTTCAACATGAATTTTTACACTCAACTCTTGAAAGGTTCCAAACCTTTCTACCTCAGGGTCCTTGGGCTGGCTTAGCAAGTGTTGGATATGCAACTCTAGGATTTTCTCATCTACTTCATAGCCCATTGGCATAATCTAGACTATTTTGGGCTCTACTACCTCCATTAAGCATTGATCAGTGTCTACCATAAAACACACTGTATCCTTATAGTTTTCAACTAATGTATGAGGAATTCTTTCTCTAGCCTACATCATACCTTGGAAATTCTTGAAATATCCCTAGAGAGTTGTGCTTTGAGCCTTGGCATCACCAAGCCCATACATATAGTCTCTGATTTGTATGGCCATAGGTCTGTCATTTTGCCATATCCAACCACTGGATCTAGGTAGCTCATTCATACAGTAAAAGAAAAGACATAGTATCAAGCCACCGTACTTAAATGAATTCTTCTTATCCTTCTTTATTTTCTATAAATTCTCTAATAGTTAGTTCAGGAGAAGCTCACAAAGATCATAGTCAACATTTTTCCTTAGCATTTCATATGTAGTACATATAGCAGTTCTAGATACTAAATTCTCCCTACTAGAGTGATAGATTTTGTAACCAATTATCATAGAGGCAAATTTGATATATGGATCTATGATGTCTTCTATTGTCATTTCCCTCTTGACAAATTTTGATCCGGTAGCCTCACTTATAGTTTGGTTTTTGACTGATTTGAGTGTAGGCAACCCACCAGATGAGTGCAATCTAGTTACCACCCTAATGGCATCTTTTTTGATCTTAAATGGCCTCATCAACCATATGAATTTGTCATGCATTCTTCTTAGAACATACCGGATCCATTCATCTTCTGCAAAACAGGGGAAATAGATGCAATGTCCAAAATGCTTATCCTAGATGGCCTTGTATTGGGGTTTAATTTCAAATGTTTCATCTATTAATTCCTTGTGATAGATATCCATCAGCTTGGATTCCCCAAATTCCTCAATGTTGGTGTGAATGTATACCCTAACATCTTCTACATGTAGAACCCCATGCGAAATGCTAGAGAATGCGCCTAGGGATCAACTTCTAAGGATTTGTAAGGATGTTTCTTGAACTTAGGGCGTGGCCTATCAGTGATCTTAACAACATTTGGAGTAGCCATCTTTCAAAAGATTTAGAGAGGGATATTCAAGAGTGGAAATACCTTTTTACGCTTCTAGGGTTCACGATAAGAGCTGAAAAGATCATTGGTTGAATCGAATTTTGTGGTTGATCCATGAGAGGGTTGAAGCAATCTTGTTGTAGAGCTATTTCTTTCTTCTTATCAAATGCAAATGTGCAAATGATGAACAAAAGAACCCTTTTATTTCTATGAAAACCCTAATTCCATATTGCAATAAATACACAACTTAAGTCATTCTGGTTGCCTTGTTCTCCTTGTTCTGAGAGAGATCCTTCTGGATCACTAAGATGCACTTAGAATGATAACTTACAATGTATCTCCCTTCTTTGAATCATCCTATTTATCCGCAGATCAAGGTATTTCAATTTTGAATCATATTGGATCTAACTGTGAAAATTATGCTTTTACCAGATGACTGTCAAACTGGATCAATTTTGGATGATTAGCCTCTTCAACCTTCTTACAGATCTTTTATATTTTTACCAAAGGTTATTTAGATATCTCTTTGAGAAATCTTCAATCCGCTACACTCCATGTGCCAATTTAGGCACCAATTGACTGACTGGGGGAAACTATTTTCTTTTGTTACTCCCCTTGAGCCAGAGCTCATCTATTTAGTTTCTGGAAGGAATATCAGCACCAGATTCTGGTGCGGATCCATCCCCTATATTTTTTGTACTTCTCTTCACCCAAATCTTGTTCATCTCCCTTTTAACTTCATCTACATTCACTTTTCCTTTTCCTTTGTCTTGATTTTGATTATGATGCACTGGACCCCTTTTATCCTGATTCTTACTTCTGTAGAATTTGGCAATATGACCGGATCTATTGCAATTGTAGCAAGCTATATTTCTTTGCATATTTGACTGCTATCCTCTTGATCTGCATTGATTAGCCATATGTCCCATTCTATTGCATGCAAAGCATCTACCATTGAATGAATTGTGTATTTGCATATTTCTACATTCATGAGATTTGTGACCATACCTCTTGCAGTTAAAACACTATCCGAAGAAGGATGAATTAGTCTGATTCATTCTTCTTCTGCACTGATTTGCTTTATGACCAAATTTATTGCAATTGTGGCAGTATCCATTGAAGGATGGATATCTTTGAGCATTTGGTTGTCTTACCGGAGGTCTTCTAGGCCTATACCTTGGATTTCCTGATCTAGAGTTCTTCTGATTGGATCTAGAGCTTTCACCTTTCTCATATCCTAAGCCATGCTTATCATCTACCCTCTTTTGGCTTTCAAGAAGAACTTCAAGTTGAGTAGAGCTTGTTGCAAGTATGAGGTGAGCCAGTGTTGTCATTGATGTCAACATACTCATATTGCATTGACAAGAAGGATTGGATGAGCTGTGTGCTAAGGATATTGAGAAAATTAGCCTCAGTCAGGAACAGTGAAGAACCGTGATGAGAAGAAGGCAAATGTATTGTATAGGTTGAGAACCGGAGGATGCGGATATGAGTCTTGAGATGCTTCAGTTAAGATTTCAGAGGTCCGCATGAAGATCTGAAGGAGTTATGGCTGTCGGTGTAGAACCGGTTCCGGCAAGTATTGAGAGGTGACAGAGGATCACAAAAAGGTCCGGTGAGGTCCGGAACTATATAATCCTAATCTGCGGATTGGAAGGAGTCTTTGGGATGTCCTTGTGATGTGCCATCTCAAGTTGTGTATGATTTGGAGGTCCGGAAGTAACTCTTGCATTATGACAGTGGCGACAGACAGTGTTCTTGAAGTTCTGGATAAGGAAGAGAAGAGATTCCAGTAAGTAAAGAAAGTGCGGATGTACCTGGTCATTCAGGCAGGCTTGTGAAGGTTCTTGGATCATGTTGAGGTTGTGCTGTTGGTCCACACTGATAGTAGAGCCCGGAATTGAAGTTATTCTTCCGGATGAAGTTCTTGCTCTGTTTAGCCGACCGGATGAGTTGTTCATCCTGCGAATGTTCTTGTGGTGGCCGACCGGATGTGTTATTCATCTTGCGGATACTCTTATGATTGTTTGCCGACTTAGATGTTTGTTCCTAAGTCGATGTCTTGTATAAATAACGGTTTGTGAGTTCATTTCGATGTGTGGATTGTGTGGATGAGTGTGGCATAGCGAAGAGAAGTGCGAAAGGCAGAGCAGAGGTTTTGGGCTTAAATGGAACTGATCCGGACATGGTAGAGATGTCATTCTCCAGTTCAAGATTGTGATTCTTATCACTTTGTAGACAGTGTGTCTCCTTGTAGGCAGTGGGCCTCTTTGTGAGCAGTGTGCTCGGGCAGTGAGCCCTAATTGGCAAGTGCCATTCTTTTTCTTATTCTTCTAACAGAGAATAATCCTTGGGTTAATCACCCTGTGGTTTTTCCCTTAACCGGGTTTTCCACGTCAAAATCTTGGTGTTTAATGTGTTGATGTTTATCTGCTCTTGTGTTTATGTATTATGCTTTCATGGATGATTAATTGATATGCTGTTAACTAACAACGAAGAATCAAGTGTTTGAAAGAACAAGAAGTTTTATACAACTGATTCACCCCCCCCTCTCAGTTGTATGCCTTAAATCCAACAATTGGTATCAGAGCCAGGTTCCTCTGAAAGGAGCTTAACCGCTTGAGGAGATCCAGGATGTCGTCATACAAGAAGGATAGTCTGAAGTTCGATGGAACCAACTTCACTCTCTGGAAAGGTCGCATGAAGTGTCACTTGGAATGTATGGGAAAAGCATACTTGGCTATGGTCTCAAAACCATATGTACCTCCACAAGGTGGTCCGACAACTCTGAATGAAATCACAGATGCTGAAAATAATCTGCAGACCAAGGAAGCCCTACTAAGCGCATTGAATGATTTAGATCTCTCAAATGTTATTGACCTACCAACTGCATATGAGATCCTGACTAAACTGGAACTTCTGTATGAAGGAGATGAGTTTGTCAAAAGTGCAAGGTTGCAAAGTCTGAAAGGGAAATTTGAAAGATTGAAGATGAGAGATGATGAAAACATCACTACCTTTATGCCAAGAGTGAATGAGCTGGTATGTGGAATTAGAAATGCTGGTGGAACTCTAGATGAAAATGAGATTGTCTGCAAAATCCTAAGATCCCTTCCTGCTGTCTACAAAATCAAGGTTGCTGCCATTGATGAATTCAGAGCCCACACAACTGTCACAAGAGAACAACTGGCTGGCAAACTAGCTGCATTTGAAATGACCGAGTTTGGAGATGATCCTCCCAAGACTGAATCTGCTTTCAAAGCCAGTGCCTATGTGAAAGGCAAACAGAGATTTGATCCAGGAGAAAACTCATCAAGGAAGATGTCATGGTATGATCAAGCAAGAAGAGACATGGAAGAAGAAGAAGCAGAAACAGCTCAACTTGAAGCCCTCATTGCAAAGAGACTGCCAAGAGGATCCGGTAAGTATGAAGGAAAATTACCCTTTAAGTGTTTCAACTGCAATAAGATTGGTCATTTTGCTTCAAGATGTCCGGAAAGATCTGCAAGGTCTAATACTAATAGACAAAGGTGGTGTAGGAGCACCTACCTGATAGCTGGCCTCTGTGAGGCAGTTAGTTTGTTTTAGGTCTGGTTAATGTTTCCAAGAAGGTCTGATAAGACCAATGCATGTAATAAGGTCATGTTGACCATACTTTACTATTTTTAGCTAGGTTGTTAGGACAGCTGTTATGCTGTATGTCCGGTTGGATCTCCCAGCCGCTTGGAAGCTCCCAGCCGCTGGGAATCGAGTGGTAGTACTCGCAGGAGATCCTATTTATGCATTAGGATCGGTTGGCTTTAGGAAGCATTGCAGAGGATCGATCAGACTTTGCAGAGAGTGAGGCAGAGGGAGAGACTGAGCATTGTATTGCATCTTTTGAAATCAATAAAGATCCTGTTTGTGTTCATTTTCTGTTTGATCTCCATTGTGTAATCGATCTGCTGTTTTGGTGGTTACATGAATTCGCTGATCCATTCCACCGGTTGATTCGTCGAATCAGTGGAATGGCCATGTACAGTAGTTTAGGATTTAGTCTGCATTTTGTGTTTGTTTGCATGCAGGTGTGCAGGATCGCAGTCGAGAGGTGTTGAGAACCCTAGCATGGGTATGTGCTAGGTCGTGCTGATAGTTCGAGTCTGGAAGATCGCTCTGAAAGTAGATCGAGTCACCTCAGGAGGTTCGGCAGACTAAAAATTTGCTAAGGTTGGAAAATCCTTCGCAACGGCATCATCAGGATATTTCTGTGTATATCCTGCAGTTACTTCGGGCATCATCCGAGTAGATGGAGGTGAGCATGTGCAATCGTTTGCATAAGGTAAATGCGCATTGGGGTGATCATCATCAGGTGTTGCCGAGGAGGAGCGTATCGGCATAAGGTAGAAGATCGGGTTGATAAAACCATCGTGGGCCGATAATGTTAAGTTTGGCCGACAGCAGGATATTGGAGGAGCTGCATGTGACATCATCGTCATCAAGATAATCGTCATCAGGATATCAGGGTGACATAAGCATCGAAGGAAAGGTGCATGAAGTTGTGGTCATCAGGATATATGGAGGGAACCGGATATTTTATATCCTGCTGATGAACATGATGTTGAACATCATGATGCTGCAGAGTGTGTTTGGCGGTGAGATAAACAGTGAACATCAGGAGGATGTTTGCGCTTGCCAAATGTGATGATGCTCCTGATAGTTGGATATGATGATGCTGTTGACAGGCGAAAGGTCGAAGGTTTGTCTACAGGAGGATATCGGTCGGCAGAGAAAATATGATGATGCTGACAATGTTAAGGGAAATATGATGATGATGGGTTGTAGACATACATGCTGTATGTCAAGGTTTTAGTGTGGATGCCTCTGCATCATAGTGGTATCAGAGCTCAGCAAAAGGTCTGGGCTGTTGTTGTTGATTCTGTCACCGAAAGGGCAGAGGTAGAGTTGATTCTGTCACTGAAAAGACAGAGGTAGAGGAGTGAGAGGTTGACAAAATGCCTCTGAAAGGTAATGGTACTGCAAGGGAATTGCAGGAGATGAAGGAAAAACATGCCAGAGAGATGAGGAAGATGAAGGAGCTTACTGAAGCACTTCAAGCCAGGCTTGTAGCCTTGGAGAAGAACAAAAAGAGGGAAGTGGAAGACAGTGAATCAGAAGAAGATGAAGATGCTGTTGAAGAGTATGAAGAGGTAGCTGAAGATCTGGATGCTGAAGACCAGAGATTTGCAAAACTGTTAAAGGCAGTGCAGAGTGATAAACCTAAGGTAAAGGTTGATGTTTCCAAGTATAATGGAAGTTTGAATGAAGATGAGTTACTGGATTGGATTGCTACACTTGATAATCACTTTGAATGTGAAGATGTTGCTGAGGATCAGAAGGTAAAGATTGCAAAGACCAAGTTAGGAGGTCATGCTTTGGTATGGTGGGATTATGTACAATCCGAGAGAAGGAAACAAGGAAAGTCAAAGATCACTTCATGGGATAAAATGGTAGCAAGGATCAAAGGTAAATCCTTGCCTAAGGATTATGAAATTCAGATGTTTAAGAAGCTGCAATTTTTAAGGCAGAAGGAAATGGATGTGAAGGCATATACTGAGGAGTTTTATAAATTGAGTATGAGATCTGGTCATCATGAGAATGAGGTAGAAAAGGTGGCTAGGTACTTGGCTGGTTTGAGATTGAACATACAGGATGAGTTAGTTTTAGCTAACCCTAAGAGTGTGGAAGATTGTTACCAAATGGCAATCAGGATTGAAGAAAAGGTGAATAGGACACAAGATAAGTCCATGAGAGGAAGAGGCAGCAATATGAGGGGAAGAGGATTAGCCCCTACAACAAGGCAAACCAATGAGGGTCAAGAAGACACTGATAAAGGACAGGGACAGTCTGATTTCAGAGGTGGATGGAAAGGTAATAGAGGCAGATTTGGAGGTGGTAGAGGTTCTGCTACATTTTCAGGAAAGTGTTACACCTGTGGTGAGTTTGGTCATCTATTTTTCAAATGTCCAGAAAGCAAAGGTTCATCATCCAGAAATGATAGAATGAATGACAAGAAAGTACAACTTGTGCAAGAAGAGAAAGTAGAGGAATGTGTGCAGAGTTCAAACACTTATCAAGGAGATAGAGTTCCTGACGGTTATGGGTATCCTGAGGAGGGAGAAGCACTGATGCTTAGGAGAACTAGTTTGCAGGCATCAAAGGATATGATGCAAAGAAGAGCTCTTTTCAAGACCACATGCAAGAGCAAAGGTAAAGTATGTAAGGTTGTCATTGATACTGGTTCAACAGACAACATGGTATCTCAGGAAATGGTGGATAAACTGCATTTGGAAAGGATTCCACACCAACACCCTTACAAGGCATCTTGGGTGAGTGATAGTCAATCACTTTTTGTCTATGAACAGGCATATGTGGATTTTCAGATTGGAGCATATCAGGATAGAGTTTTGTGTGACATTTTGCCCATGGAATGTTGTCACCTACTGTTGGGTAGACCATGGCAATTTGATAGAAGGGTACTGTATGATGGGTATGCTAATACCTACACCATCAAGAAAGATGGGAAGACTATTATGTTGATGCCATTGCAGGAAGATGCTGCAGCACAGGGGGCAGCCAAAATCATTTTAGTGGGAAAGAAGGAGTTTGTGCAGATGCCTATAGCAGCAGGCATAAAGGCAGTTGAGGACACTGCAGGGAAAGAAGTTGTTAAGGACAACAGTTTGAAGAAAGTTTCAGTTTTGAATGACAGAGGTCAGCAGCAGGTTCAGAAACAGGTTTGCAAACAGCAACCTGTTGAGAGGAATGACAAGGATGTTGTCATAGTTGGGACTATTGTTTGTCCTATAAAGGTTGAAAGAAAGATAGAGTTGAACATTGCAGAAGTTCAAGAGGCAGTTCAGACAGAGGTTCTGGTAAGACAACCTGACAAACACAAGGTATGTGAGAGAAGGGCCTACATTGACAGGCACGAGGATTTACTTGCAAGAAAGCAATTTACAGTTCAGAAGTCTTGGAGCAGCCGAGAGCCAGCAGAGGACAAAGCTGGAACAGGTCAAGACACTGCAAAGGCAAAGTGTAAAGGTGGAGGACTTCCACATCCTAACTCATGGGACATGAGTTCTTTTCTGTTGGGGAGTATGGTGCAGGAGCACCTACCTGACAGCTGGCCTCCGTGAGGCAGTTAGTTTATTTTAGGTCTGGTTAATGTTTCCAAGAAGGTCTGTAAGACCAATGCATGTAATAAGGTCATGTTGACCATACTTTACTATTTTTAGCTAGGTTGTTAGGACAGCTGTTATGCTGTATGTCCGGTTGGATCTCCCAACCGCTTGGAAGCTCCCAGCCGCTGGGAATCGAGTGGTAGTACTCGCAGGAGATCCTATTTATGCATTAGGATCAGTTGGTTTTAGGAAGCATTGCAGAGGATCGATCAGACTTTGCAGAGAGTGAGGCAGAGGGAGAGATTGAGCATTGTATTGCATCTTTTGAAATCAATAAAGATCCTGTTTGTGTTCATTTTCTATTTGATCTCCATTGTGTAATCGATCTGCTGTTTTGGTGGTTACATGGATTCGCTGATCCATTCCACCAGTTGATTCGTCGAATCAGTGGAATGGCCATGTACAGTAGTTTAGGATTTAGTCTGCATTTTGTGTTTGTTTGCATGCAGGTGTGCAGGATCGCAGTCGAGAGGTGTTGAGAACCCTAGCATGGGTATGTGCTAGGTCATGCTGATAGTTTGAGTTTGGAAGATTGCCCTGAAAGTAGATCGGGTCACCTCAGGAGGTTTGGCGGACTAAAAATTCGCTAAGGTTGGAAAATCCTTCGCAACGGCATCATCAGGATATTTCTGTGTATATCCTGCAGTTACTTCGGGCGTCATCCGAGTAGATGGAGGTGAGCATGATGCAATCGTTTGCATAAGGTAAATGCGCATTGGGGTGATCATCATCAAGTGTTGCCGAGGAGGAGCATATCGGCATAAGGTAGAAGATCGGGTTGATAAAACCATCGCGGGCCGATAATGTTAAGTTTGGCCAACAGCAGGATATTGGAGGAGCTGCATGTGACGTCATCGTCATCAGGATAATCGTCATCAGGATATCGGGGTGACGTAAGCATCAAAGGAAAGGTGCATGAAGTTGTGGTCATCAGGGTATATGGAGGGAACCAGATATTTTATATCCTGCTGATGAACATGATGTTGAACATCATGATGCTGCAGAGTGTGTTTGGCGGTGAGATGAATAGTGAACATCAAGAGGATGTTTGCGCTTGCCGAATGTGATGATGCTGCTGATAGCCGGATATGATGATGCTGCTAACAGGCGAAAGGTCGAAGGTTTGTCTGCAGGAGGATATCGGTCGGTAGAGAAAATATGATGATGCTGACAGTGTTAAGGGAAATATGATGATGATGGGTTGTAGACATACATGCTGTATGTCAAGGTTTTAGTGTGGATGCCTCTGCATCAAAAGGTTTCAAAAGAACTGCTATTATGTTCATGAAGAAGATGACAATGAAGGAGTAACAGATGATGAATCAGAACTAGAAAGCAAATCCGGAAATGAATGGGTGTTTATTGCCATCAAGGAAGAAGATTCAATATCCTCTGAATCTGTCAATCACAAGGTTGTGGAAAGAGCTTTGGCTGCTCAAGTGGAAGAAAAGGATGATTGGATTATTGATAGTGGATGTTCTCACCATATGACTGGTGACAAGAATAAGTTCTTAGATTTGGAAAGGTATGAAGGAGGAATGGTAAAGTTTGGTGACAATTCTGCTGGCAGAATCAGAGGTAGGGGAACTATTTCCTTTGATGGAAAGAGCAAAACAGGTAATGTACTATATGTTGAAGGATTGAAGCACAATCTTCTCAGTGTTGGTTAGTTAGTGGACAAAGGCTATGATCTCTGGTTCAAGAATGGAAAATGCAGAATCTTTACAAGCTCCGGAACTGAAATTGCATCCGGTGCTCAAACAAAAGTTGTCTGTTTGCTCAAGTTGATCAGAGTTGGTTATGGCATAGAAGAATGTGTCATGTAAATTTTGATAACATCATCAAGATAAGCAATATTCAGGCTGTAAGAGACCTTCCAAAATTGGTGAAACCTACAAATAGTTTGTGCAAAGAATGTCAGCTAGGTAAACAGAGTAGAGTCTCTTTCAAAAGCAAAGATCAGTCTTCTACTGGATTGTTGGAATTAGTACATACTGATCTCTGTGGTCCGACAAGAATCAAGAATCTACAAGGTGATAGATATTTCAAGTTGTTAATTGATGATCATTCCTGGATGATGTGGGTTACCTTTCTAAAAGAAAAATCAGAAGCATTTGAGAAGTTCAAAATCTTCAAAGCTATGGTAGAGAATCAAACCGGATTGAAACTAAAGTGTCTAAGGTCTGATAGAGGTGGTGAATTTACATCTGGTGAGTTCATTGACTTTTGTGAGAAGCAGGGTATAAGGAGACAATTGTCTGCTCCTAGGACTCCATAGCAGAATGGAGTAGTTGAAAGAAAGAACCGGACCATCTAGGAAGCTGCCAGGATAATGATGTTGGAACAAAATGTTCCTCAGATGTTTTGGAAAGAAGCTATCAGCACTGCAGTCTACACTCTCAATCGAGTTCAAATCAGAAACAACACCGGTAAGACCCCCTATGAACTCTGGTTTGGCATCACTCGTACTGTGAAATATTTCAGAGTATTTGGTAGCAAGTGTTATATTAAAAGAGATGAAGATCTAGGAAAGTTTGATGCTAGAAGTGATGAAGGAATTTTCTTGGGCTACTCCACTCAAAGCAAAGCATACCAGTGTTACAATAAGAGATTGAGGAAGATGATAGAAAGCACCAATGTGAAAGTTGATGAAGGAATTGAGAAGCCTTCAAGATTTTATGAGTTTTATGAAGATGATCAAGATGGTGTTCAGGTTCAAGGGACTCAATCCCCTCCGGTAAGTCAGAATCAACTTGATCCAGTAAATCAGGAAGAAGAAATAGGTCAGAATGAACCTGATCAAGGAGCAACAGTGCAGGATATTCCCAAAATTCCAAGGTATGTAAGACTAAACCACTCTGAAGATCAGATCATAGGTGACAGAAGCAAAGGTGTGCAAACTAGAAGGAATGTTGCTCAAAATCAGGATGAATGTTGTCTGATTTCAAAGATTGAACCTAAAACAGTAAATGAAGCCTGCAATGATGAAAACTGGACTAAAGCAATGAAAGATGAATTAATGCAAATTGAGAAAAATCATACTTGGGATCTTGTTCCCAGACCTAGAGACAGGAATGTGATTGGAACCAAATGGGTCTTCCAGAACAAACTGAATGAAACTGGTGAAGTTATCAGAAACAAAGCTAGATTGGTCTGCAAAGGCTACTCTCAAATAGAAGGAATTGACTTTGAAGAGACCTTTGCTCTGGTGGCAAGAATTGAAGCAGTCAGATTATTTCTTGCATTTGCTGCCTTCAAAGACTTCAAGGTATATCAGATGGATGTCAAGTCTGCTTTCCTAAATGGTGATCTGGAAGAAGAAGTTTACATTGAACAACCGGATGGATTTCAATTGTCTGATAATGATGATATGGTCTGCAAGTTGAAGAAAGCATTGTATGGACTAAAGCAAGCCCCAAGAGCATGGTATGAAAGGTTGGATAAGCATCTTGTGCAGATTGGATTCAACAAAGGTACTGCTGACAGTAACTTATATTTCAAAATTGTTCATGAAAATGTTTTGATTGTTGAAGTGTTTGTGGATGATATCATTTTTGGAGGAAGAGATAGTATGTGCAAAACTTTTGCAAATCAAATGAAAAGTGAGTTTGAAATGTCTATTCTTGGTGAAATGAATTTCTTCTTGGGTCTGCAAATTACTCAAACAAAGAAAGGAATCTTCATTTCTCAGACCAAATATGTGAAAGAATTGTTAAGGAAATATGGTATGGAAGATTCAAAACCAATGAACACTCCCATGGCAACTAGATGTAAGTTGAGCAAAGATGATGACTCCCCAAAGGCAGATCAGACAAAGTATAGATCAATGATTGGTGGATTGTTGTATCTCACTCAGACTAGACCAGATATAATGCAGGCTGTTGGTCTTGTGGCAAGATTCTAGGCTGATCCTAGAGAATCTCATGTTATGGCAATCAAAAGAATTTTTAGGTACCTGAAAGGAATAGTTGAGTATGGTCTATGGTACCCTAGAGATCCGGATTTCTCTCTTCATGCTTACACAGATGCAGATTGGGCAGGAGATGTGGATGACCGGAAGAGCACTAGTGGTGGAGCATTCTTTTTGGGGAAGAGATTGGTTTCTTGGCTAAGAAAGAAACAAGATGCAATATCTCTGTCTACAACTGAAGCAGAATACATTGCAGCAGCAGGTAGTTGCACTCAAATCTTATGGATGAAGCAGATGCTAAGAGACATTAAAGTTGAATATGAGGAGCCTATCACAATTTTCTGTGATAATTCAAGTGCAATTAATATTTCTAAGAATCCGGTATTGCATTCTAAGACTAAGCACATATCTCTCAAGTTTCACTTTTTGAGAGAACAAGTGAACAAGGAAGAAGTCAGATTGGAGTATGTTCCCTCAAAGGATCAAATTGCAAATATCTTTACTAAACCTCTTCCCAAGGACTCTTTTGAATATCTCTGGGAGAAGTTAGGGGTCATGGCCCCTCTGGTGATGAACTAGGATGCACTGATGTGCATCAGTCTGGTGGATATCACAGTCATATCTTGTGATCCGGATTGATGATGGGGAGTTGCAACTAAGGGGGAGCAGCTAGTATGATTCTGATGTATGAGAATTGCAAGTATGAGCCCTTTGCCATTGATGTCAAAGGGGGAGAGAAGACATGTGAAAAACAAGTGGTTGATGATCAAAGGGGGAGCAGTAAAGGAAGAGAAGACATGTGAAAAGTTGTTGTTGATAGGGGGAGCTGTGACAGAAAGGAGAAGTTCTTTTCTTGATGGTTTTTCACATCATCTGTTGCCATCAATGACAAAGGGGGAGATTGTTGCAAGTATGAGGTGAGCCAGTGTTGTCATTGATGTCAACATACTCATATTGCATTGACAAGAAGGATTGGATGAGCTGTGTGCTGAGGATATTGAGAAAATTAGCCTCAGTCAGGAACAGTGAAGAACCGTGATGAGAAGAAGGCAAATGTATTGTATAGGTTGAGAACCGGAGGATGCGGATTAAAGGGTTTGTAGATATAAGTCTTGAGATGCTTTAGTTAAGATTTCAGAGGTCCGCATGAAGATCTGAAGGAGTTATGGCTGTCGGTGTAGAACCGGTTCTGGCAAGTATTCAGAGGTGACAGAGGATCACAAAAAGGTCTGGTGAGGTCCGGAACTATATAATCCTAATCTATGGATTGGAAGGAGTCTTTGGGATGTCCTTGTGATGTGCCATCTCAAGTTGTGTATGATTTGGAGGTCCGGAAGTAACTCTTGCATTATGACAGTGGCGACAGACAGTGTTCTTGAAGTTCCGGATAAGGAAGAGAAGAGATTCCAATAAGTAAAGAAAGTGCGGATGTACCTGGTCATTCAGGCAGGCTTGTGAAGGTTCTTGGATCATGTTGAGGTTGTGTTGTTGGTCCGCACTGATAGTAGAGCCTGGAATTGAAGTTATTCTTCCGGATGAAGTTCTTGCTCTGTTTAGCCGACCGGATGAGTTGTTCATCCTGTGAATGTTCTTGTGGTGGCCGACCGGATGTGTTATTCATCTTGCGGATACTCTTATGATTGTTTGCTGACTTAGATGTTTGTTCCTAAGTTGATGTCTTGTATAAATAATGGTTTGTGAGTTCATTTCGATGTGTGGATTGTGTGGATGAGTGTGGCATAGCGAAGAGAAGTGCGAAAGGCAGAGCAGAGGTTTTGGGCTTAAATGGAACTGATCCAGACATGGTAGAGATGTCATTCTCCAGTTCAAGATTGTGATTCTTATCACTTTGTAGACAGTGTGTCTCCTTGTAGGCAGTGGGCCTCTTTGTGAGCAGTGTGCTCGGGCAGTGAGCCCTAATTGGCAAGTGCCATTCTTTTTCTTATTCTTCTAACAGAGAATAATCCTTGGGTTAATCACCCCATGGTTTTTCCCTTAACCAGGTTTTCCACGTCAAAATCTTGGTGTTCAATGTGTTGATGTTTATCTGCTCTTGTGTTTATGTATTATGCTTTCATGGATGATTAATTGATATGCTGTTAACTAACAACGAAGAATCAAGTGTTTGAAAGAACAAGAAGTTTTATACAACTGATTCACCCCCCCTCTCAATTGTATGCCTTAAATCCAATAGAGCTTATCTTGAATTTTTATTTGTATTCATTTGTTGTTTGAAGATCCCTTTTAAGAGTGTCTATCTAATTTTCAAGTTGTTCTTCATTATCTCTAGATTCTTCAAGATCAGATTCGAGATGTCTGATTATCTTCCATTTTTCTTTTCTCTTCAATTTCCTGGGTGAATTTCATAACCCCTGATTCCATTTCATGTCTTACCATAATGACCTCTTTTGATAGCTTCTCACATAACTTGTTCTTCTCATTCAGATCTTCATTAGTATCATTGGCTTCACTTTGACTTGTTAATTGTTGAAGTAGTTTCTTTCTCTTTTTCATAGAGATAATTAGTTTCTCTTTTAGTTCATTTATGAAATCATCAGCGTGTTTGAGTCTTTCCCTCAAGTTATTGACTTTCAGAGTGAGATTGCTCAAGATCATCTAGGGTAGACTGAAGTTGTTCCCTCATACCATACATATCCATTAAGATTCCCAGATCTTCCTCAAGCTATTAGGCTCTATTTGGAGGAACTTATCTCTGATACCAATTGTTGGAAATAAGGTGGATAACTGAGAGGGGGGGTGAATCAATTATCTTAATTATTTAACCTTCTTTTCTTCTTTAACAATTAGTGCAGTACCAAAACATATGAGCATAAATGAACATGAGAGAAGAAGAGAAATCAACACACATAACACAAGGATTTTTACGTGGAAAACCCTGTTAAGGGAAAAACCATGGGGTGACTAACCCAAGATTGTATTCTCTATGAAAATAATAGAAGTACAAAATGGTACTTGCCAATTAGGGCTCACTGCCTGAGCACATTGCTCACAAGAGGCTCACTACCTACAAGAGACTCACTATCTACAAGGTATAAAGAAAGTAACCAGGTGTTTGAATTGATCAGAGGCATCCACATATGCTAAGGTTTAGTTCCGGTTAGGCTCAATAAACTGATCTACTGCACTTCATTCTTCCTCTCCTTTAGTGCTACTTTTCTGTCACATACAAGACTTGTATTATTGCTTCCACACCTATCTCTGCCTTCTTTGCACATTCTTACACACCATGCACACCTGCATACCAAAAGCTATCTGGTATATATATCCACATCAAGGATCTCAACATCTTTTTAGTCGGCATCCAAAATACTAAAGATTTTCCCAACATATGGAATACTCAATATTTTCCCAACATACTGATCTATCGGCTAAATCCATGCTTACTATGTGATGCGTATCAAGAACATAGACATAAAATTCATCAATCATGTTAGCCAACCATGAATGATCCCTCAAGTAGCTTGATCACCACCAATTTCTCATCTGGATTAAAGTCTGATGCTCTGCCAGTTGGTTCTTCCTTAGTCTGCTCTACCTGTCAGGAACCCAACACTTAGATGCTCATATCTTTCCTCTGTTTCATCACCAAAGGCTCAATCTTTGGAATGTAGCAGTCATGGTACTCCTACTAACTTCCCCAAGTTCATACTTTGTTGAGAGATCTGAACCTGATTGTCGGACTTTGCTGCATGCTCTGTTCTTGTCCATCAGACCAAAACACTCTTCAATCTGACTTCTGGTATAGACATACTATGTGTTACAGATGAGTGGGATTGACTTTGTTACCATTAATGACAACACTCATGAAGCCACATAGTGTCTCTTTCCAACATTACAATCCATTCGCAAGTTTATCTCATAACTAGCAGACAAGTGCCATCCTTTTCAACATCTCACTCGCAAGGGTGAATCTTTTAATTGGGATGAAAAATGTCAACAGGCCTTCAACAAAATCAAGGAATATCTAGCAGCACCTCCTATGTTATTACCTCCTATACTGGATCGACCACTATTACTCTACATATCTTCAATAGCAACAGCATTGGGGGCCCTTTTAGCTCAGCATGATGATTCAGAAAAAGAACAAGCCATTTACTACATCAGTAGAACTCTTGTGGGATATGAACTTAACTATTCATCTATGGAAAAAACATGTTTAGCATTGGTGTTTGCTTCCCAAAAATTGTGACATTACATGTTGAACCAAACAACAAAGCTCATATCTAACTTTGATCCACTCAAATATCTTCTCTCCAAAGCAATCCTTATGGGAAGACTAGTAAAATGGGTTATGATCTTAAATGAATTGGACATACAATATGTAGATCGAAAGGCCATAAAAGGACAAGTCACCACTGATCAGTTAGTTGCAGCACCTGTCACAGATATTCATCCAATACATCCAGAGTTCCCTGATGAAGAATTGTTCAATCTAACTTCTCCAACATTGTTGTAACTATACTTTGATGGATCTTACACACAACATGGATCAGAAGTAGGGATATTGTATCCCAAAGTCATATAGGATTACATTTCCATGTACCAACAACATAGCAGAATATGAAGCCTTAATCACAAGATTACACATGGTAGTGCAATGGGCTATTAAATAGCTACAAGTAATTGGTGATTCCCAATTAGTCATCAAACAGGTCTTAGATGAGTATCAAACAAAAGATGAGAAGCTTCTTCTATACAAGGTAATGGTTGACAATTTCAAGAAATTTACTTTGACAGTATCACCTTTGAACAGATTCCAAGGATACAAAAAAAGAAACACATGCTACGGCTATGATTGGATCTCTTCTAGACATGTCTAACGCACATAAGTGTGAGTTTTTGGTTGAATAGTTTCTGATCCTAGCATTTGAAGTTCCATAGTCTGAGCTTATATGTGAGATTGTTGGTCCCAATTCACCTTGGTATGAGGACATATACGAGTATCTCCGCAATCAAACCCTACCCTTCCAACTATCTAATACCCAATGAAAAACTTTTATCCATTGAGCCTCTCACTATACTATCCTAGGAGACACCCTATATCATTGGAGTCTTGATGGTATCCTTCTTAGATGTCTTGATTTCGAGGAAGCAAAAGTTGCCTTACGTGAAGTACATGAAGGTGTATGTGGATCACATTCTACTAGCCCTGGTCTTGTTAAGAAACTTCTACGAGCTGGATACTATTAGCCAACTATGGAGAAAGATGCACAACAATTTGCAAAGAGATGTCTACAATGTTAGAAACATGGAGATCTAATACATGCACCAACACATGAACTTCAGCCTATCACTACTCCTTGGCCATTCTCACAGTGGAGACTTGATCACATAGGTAAAATCCATCCTACCTCGTCAAATGGTCATAAGTTCATTATCACCGCCACTGAGTATTCACAAAGTGGGTGGAAGCAATACCAATGACCTACATCAATGGCAAGCAAATATTTAAGTTCATCTTACATTATATCATTGGCCAATATGGAGTTCCTCAAGCCATTGTCACTGATAATGGTCATCCCTTCAAGGACCAAGAGGTTAGAGATCTTTGCAACAAGTTCCATATCCAACATAGATTCTCTACACCTTACTATCCTCAAAGTAACAACCAAGTTGAGGCTTCTAACAAAACAATCATCAAAATCTTTAAAAAGATAGTTAATGAAGCTGGTCATGATTGGAAGTTACAACTTAATCCTGCACTATAGGCTTATAGAACAAGTGTCAGAACTCCCACTGGTGCTACACCTTATTCCCTTGTGTATGGCACTAAAGCTATTTTACCTATTGAGGTTGAGATTCCCTCACTGCGAGTATCTCTACATTATACTATCTTAGATGAAGAATATAGAGTATCCATACTCCATGATCTTGAGCTATTAGATGAATGGCATCTTATAGCACTCAATCATCTCCAAGTTTATCAAAATCATCTATGCCACAGCTACAACAAAAAGATTAGAGAACGAAGGTTTCAAGTTGGAGATCTTGTCCTTAAAGAGAATCAAAGGAATCAGCAACATCGTGAGAAACAGGGCAAGTTTGAACCTAATTGGCTTGGTCCTTTTGTAATCACACCAGTCTATGGATCAAGTGCGTACACTCTCTCAACACCTGAAGGTATTCCCTTAGATGAACCCATCAACAACATTCATCTAAAGAAGTTCTACCCATGAGTCTCAGCATATTCCAAAAAAAATCCATCCAATAGTGAAAACCACCTTGTGGCACTTTGGATGACAAAAAAAAATAGTACAAGATAAATAATTCATCCTCTGGTGAAAACCTAGTAAATAGGTGCCTTGGATAAGTACCATAGTGAAAACCTGGCAAACAGGCACTATGCGTAGAGACTAGCCTCCACCATTTACTTCATTTGTTTGATCACAACTTTCCACAACATCACAATCTACTATCTTGGCTCCATAATCCATATCATAATCCACTATCTTTCCTATTTTAATATCGCAAGCCATTATCCCTTATCTATCTGTAATATAAGCCTTTCCGCCCTTACCTCTACCATGCTAGTTGTCGTAGCTTGGACTTTGTTGATGTTAAGATATCATTTGGCACCTTAGCATACTATCCCCATAAACACATCCATTCCAGCATCTCCCTAACAAACTTCATGCCACACTGGGGGCACTTATTGAGCCTTATTTGGAAGTGGACATCCATAGCTCTAGCTCATACCATCCAACCAAACCCAAAACATAGAAACTACTCAAACCAAAACCAAAACACAACCAACATCCAAAAACATAAAAAACACAACAAAAATCCCCAAAAAAATAAAAAATCACAAAAATCTAAGCAATAAAGTTGATCCTTTGACATAAACCATCAATATAATAAACAAGAACTACATCCCATCTCTATCGTTCAAAGCCTTGATCCCATGGATACAGGGTATGTGGGTAATCTGAGATGCAAAGGCAACACTCTAATTTAGGTATAGATGATAGCCCCTCTCCCATCTTCAATCTTTCATCTTTCTTCTAATCATCCTTCAATGTTTCATCTCCCTTTCTTCTATCTTTCATCACTTACATAATCAATAAGCCTAGAACTACATATTCATGTCTCATCATCATTGTTATGTGCTTTGATCCTGTGGATACAGGGTATGTAGGCAGTCTGGAATATGAAGGAAGTATCCAATATGCAAGCATAGATGATCCACCCCACCTTCACCTTCTTTCATCTTCCATATTCTTCTCTTTGACCAGCTCAAGCAAGAAGTAGACTATGTGTATTAGTGAGAGCTCAAGCACTTTAAACAATCAGGGATAAGCTGGAAGCTATTTGTTCGCATGCCTTAAGCCAACATTTGCTATAGCATTTTATCAACATCTTTATCCTTCAATAGGATACAACTTTCCTCTCAACAAGGCACCAGCATAATCCATCCAAGTGCACTTAAATTTGACAAGAAAACATGATGACAATATCTTTTATTTTATCTTTTGATTTATCTTTTGTCCCTTTCTTCTGCCTAATCAAGACTGCCTTGATCTATCTATATCTGGGTATGTTAATGATGAAGTATGGAATGGGGCATGGTCATATCACTTTCATATGCTATGTCTGTGGGATGATCTTATTCTCTTCCTATGTGTATTGGTATCTTGTACATGTTGGAACTAGCATCTTGCATATCAATATCTTTTGTATCTGAGAAGCAAAATAGTCTCTTATGTATTAAGACTATTTTATGCTAAGACTATTTCCATACATATAACTGGCAAGGCGTCATTATGTGTAGTGGAGATAAGCTCAAACCTTTGCTTGTAGTGTTAAAGTCCATCTCAGAACACTAGCTGCTATTCACATCTTGTGTATGTTGGTTCAACATCTTGACTTCATACATCTAGACAAGATTGTAGTATGCTAGTTATGTATTGGATACCTCGACACCTTGGTCTTCTATACCCTGGTGCATAACGTCCATATGCTATATCAAACATAAGGATTGCATTTCTTTACTTTTGAGCAATTACTTTAAAAGTTGTCATATCACTTATCCATTCCAACATAATCCTATATAGTCCTCAACCAAGATCGATCAACCAAAGCCTATTTTTATCTTATCGTGAGCCAACCCAACCCTTCCTGGTTAGCTTGGCTTACTCCTCGAGGGGGCATCACCTACTAGTTACACTGAGGTATCACCTTGTTTATTGAGTGAATTATTGTATCTTCTTTGACACAACATTCTAACAAACATTATATCAAAGAGGGGCAAAATGTAGACACCCAAAATTGACCTAATTATCATTAGTATCAAATATTTCATTAGCTATCATCTGCATTTGTCTAACACACTTGAGCAATTTCACTATTTTATCTAAATCACCTATTTCTTCTATTAATTAAATAAATTCATATTTATTTAATTAATTCATTATCTATTTCTTCTATTTTCTCTAATCTATAATTAAATAATCTTTAATTATTTAATTATCTTTATTCTATCTATTTTAATTAAATAAATATTATTTATTTAATTAAAATCCCTTCATAAGCCCACTTTCCAATTAATTAAATAAATTTTATTTATTTAATTAATTTCTCTCATCACTTATCTCCATCTTTCATCATAAGCCAACATGTGTGTATCTTTTATTTAAAAACATGTGTGGTACTACATCTTTTATTTAATATCTTTCACATGTAGTTCCTTTTATGTACACAATCACACATAAGCCTTATCCTCCCTCCACTTATCATCTACACATTCACCTATGATTATCAATTCATCCCAACTGTTCACATATCCACCAAATCCCTATCGTTGACTGATTTTGGTTGAGGTTTATATAAACACCCTTTCATTATCATCTCAAGAAATCATCCATCATTTCATATAGCATCCAAATTATCATCTCAAGTGATCTATCCATCATTTTCATATAGCATCTACATTATCATCTTGAGCATATTGAGTATTTTAGCATCCATCTAGCATATTATCATTATCATCCATCCATCATGGCAGCTTTGATCTTCATAATTATTCATTATTGAGAAGCAATCCACATCATAAACAAGGAATCATACAATCTAGGTGATTTTGTTATTGAATTGCATGCTTTTGGTTTCACTTGGATTCAATTCTTTGATGGTGGTAGGATTAGGTTTTCATTTATATGCTTGATCTTATTAACCTAATTTTTACCTATCACACTTCCAGCTGCAAATGTGTGTTGTCCACCACTGTCAATTCATCATTTACCAAGTTGAGGGCTCAAGGCATCAACTGAGCGAATTCATCCTTCCATACACTCTGTCCCTTGAGATCACTTGTATCACTAAAGAAAATAGGAAAAGGGATATCCAATGGTTGATCAAAATCATCAAGCTCTTTTGTAAGCACAATATGGAATCGATTGTGCATATCAACCAGTTCGTCACAAGTCTTAAGTATTTGACCATCAATATCTTCTTTAGCTATTAGCTCTTCCCTTTTTTCCATCATTCTATGTTGTAATCTATTGTGTTCTTGGAAAGCAATGTAAGGTTTAGTGTAAGTTATCCAAAATCTGTCAGCTTTTACAAGTACCTTTTCAAACCTTTTTCTTATTTGTTCTGAAATGATCTTTAACTTAATAGTCTTCATTTCTTCACCCAATTTGTCACATTTCTTCTAAATCTTTTCAACTTTATTTTTCTAATATGCATCTCAGTCACTACTTCTAATAGCCTATCATCACGATCCAACACTTGTGGGTAAGAGCCTAAAGAATATTGCAATTTGTCCTTATACCTGGCTATTTCATGCCTTAAAATTTCATTTTTAGAAGCATATTTTTTATTGTCCTTTATTAACTTTTCAATTTGGGCTTTAGTAAATTTGGCAACATTAATGTTCAGGTCAGAAGTCTTAATCAGATCAATATCTCCTACTCTATGTACAAGAAGATGACCAAATACTTTGTGTGGGTCATCAATAATTGTTGGCCTCTTCTCTAGTAGATATAGAGCCTAAATCTAAAGAGTTGCATTATCAGGATTATATCCTGAGCCCATGTAGATTTTATCCACTGCTTCAGTGCTCAATTTCAAGGTTTTATTCTGACTCTTCCTGAAGCTATCAAATACAATCACAGAACTTATATCCCAGCTTGAGAGGATCATAACACCAATTTTTTGTAGTAATTCTCATCCTATCTCTAGAGTAATATTTTCCATTTCTTTATCCACTTCCTCCTATAACTCCTTTTGGGCTTTTGCTTCTTTCTCAAGAGTAATTTCCTTAATCTTTTCTCTTATCAATTTTCCTTTATATTCATAAATGAATGATCTAAACTCTAGAGGATTAACAAAAGAATCATCAAAAATAAATTTTTGGCATGCAAGATACCTAATATCATTAGAAAGTTGATCTGAGGATTCCATCTTAACTACGTTTATTTCTGGTGGGGGCTCATACTTTTCAATAATCGGTTTAGTTATTTGTACATATTCAACTTCACCTTCAATTTATTCTTCACTTGCCACAGATGTATCAATAGAGAAACTAACATCTGGGGTGGGCTGTGGAGAGATATGCAGAGTGGCACTACATTCTCAACATGCATCCCTATAACATCTTCTATTAGAGGAGCATTTTTTCTTCTTTTGAACAAAGAAGGTGGCATATCCCTAGTTATTATTATAACAAATTATTATTCATTCTCCAAGCCTCAGCCATCATCACTCTATTATATGCATCTCTTCTCCTAGCTGCATGGTGTTCATCAACATTCCTGATTAGGTCATCATCTATAAAGAGCACATGTTGATATCCTTTTAATTTTTGTTTCAATTTGACATTATTGATAAACTGTTTAGGATCGAATCCCTTTCTCTCATTTCCCTTTGGAAAATTATAATGTTCTAATTTGTTGTCAATAAGTTCATATCCTTTATTAGAAACAATAGAAAAATTACCAAAGCAAAGTGTACCATGCATGATTGATTGTTTGTTATAGCATTTGAGATGCATAAATCTAAACAAGTCATCTACCTAATAATTTCCAAGTATGCTATTCTATCTGGAACTATTTTTGGCAAGAGAAACTGTAAAGCCTCACAAATCATGTAAAAGCATTTAAACCAACTCAAAAGTAAATGAAGTAAATAATCCGCTTAAATACAACATCGCAATAACCAAAATCAAAAAGATGTAAATAATCCACTTAGATACAATATGCAAAGGTAAAAGGTGTAATTAATCTGCTTAATTACAATATCTCCAATAAAAGATAATCTCAAAAATAAAAATCTCAATGTCAATAAATCTTACTTAATCATGTGCTTAATCTAGGTAACAAGCACTATAAAATAATATACATAAATCCTTTGGCAAGCATGCCATAATACATCCAAAATAGCTACAATAAACAAGTACATCAATAATAAATAAATCAATACACTCTCCAACTGCATGAACCAAGTGGTCCACCACCTGCAAGCCGAGAGACGGGAACATGGCTTAGGTGCTTTTCCACCCAACCATGAAGTATTTACACTTCCCCAGATCCCTTCCTGAAATGAAGGAAACCCAGCCTTGCACAAAATGTCTAGCTACCTGGTAACAATTATAGGAGGTAACACCCAATGCAACCCTGATGTCTAAATGTACAATTCTAAGTAATGGAAAGAAAATTGTCTCACAACAGGATGTGGCAGAGATATCAATAAATAATTTTTCTAGACAATAAACATCTATTTCAATGTCATTCCAATTAGATCTAATCATTTAAGTAACCTGGTCAATTCCTAAAAAGAGGAAAAGCCATCTCTGATAATCCACATTCGACATCACAATCCCAAAAGAAACCCAATACATTCCTATATAAAAACTACCTCTTTCCCCAAGAAGCAAGAAAATAAAGTAAAGAATCACAAATTCAAGATTTCCAATAAATCAATCCAATCCCTTTCCCAAAACATCAATTAAGGAAAAATACACTTTCAAACAATGAACCATTTTTTGGTCATACAATCGAGATCATAAGTTTATCAATTTGATATAGTTTCTAAACTTGCATTTCAGTCACAAAGTCTTCAATAATAGTCATTCTAAAATATTAATCTACCTTGCTATTATTTCTATGATAGGAAGTTTAATAAAACAATAAATTCAATAAAAATAATCCTCATGTCACCACTGCGATAGGAGCTGTTGCAGAAGTAAAAAGATGAACATAAAGCATAGTTTACATTGATTTTGTTTTGGTCATAAAACACTATAAAATCTCATTCTCAAATTGTTCTAACTTACTACCATTCCAATGACAGGAAACTAATCTATTAAGCATGTAGTTGAAGCACATACATCTCTCTAAAACTTTCCTGTCGCTGTGGTAGAATCTAATAAATAATAAATAAAGAACTGTATTTGTAATCTGATTTCTGTCATTCTAAGTTAATGGTTTAAAAATCATTTATGGGATAGCAATTTCAATACTGAAAAATGTATCTACAGGAATATGGTAGTTTCATCTAAATCTTTTAAGAGTTTGAGTTTTATCAAAGAAAAGTCGATTTGCTAATATGTTGTTGATTTCAGCCAGTAAGAAAGAAAAATATGGTCATATAAGAAACTATAAGTACTGATCTCTCAAGTTACAGAATAATAATAGATCTACTACGGAACAAATTTATATAGTTACAAGGTCATTACAAACTACTACAGAAACTAAATCCTTTATTTAGCTCAAAGACATCGACCCAGCTAAGAAAGAAAACATCCAATCTACTATATATATACAGGTCAATGCATGGCAAGAATAATGTTCGAGACAGATTTAATACAATTTGAAGGATGATGATGGCCATGAGGAAAATGGGACGGTGGCCAAAATGGAGTATGCAGCCAAAAGTAAAGAATGACGCTAGGAATATGGAGAGAACAACCAAGTGAGAAAGTCAATCTGGAGATAGAACGAAGGTAGGAAGGGATAGTAAATTGCCCAAGAAAAAAATAGAGGAGGATGGCTAAGGAAATATACCAATGGCAAGTTTAAAAGCACAAGCAGCTAGCCAAAACAATGCGGTCACCCACCAAATAGTAGAAGGAAAACATTCTTTTGACAACCCAAATTGAAATATTACAATGCAAGGAAAAACAGTGGAAAAAATTGGAGAAAATTGTTGGTAGAGAATGTGTTTCTACAATTACTGTCGCCCCAAACAGAACCTCCTGTTACAGCTTTAAAACCTCTTAATTGTTGTTGCCAGAGAAAAGCTTCTGTCACTGCAAATTTGCCCTTCTACCTAGAGTTTGTGGGTGTTTTCTTCTGTTGAGCAATCTACTCTTTTAACAAAATTATCTCCCTCTTATTTTTAGTGATCCCTGATTAGGTTCAGAACTAAAGATTTTTTTTCAGTTTGCATGAATAATCGACCAATAGAATTAGAGAAATTAAAATGCTATTTAGAATAATACTATAATATCTTTGCAGCTTACTGTCACATGGATGACAAGAATATATATAATAATTCTTTCATTCTTGTTCTAAATATAATATTACTATTTATTTAACTATTGTTATTAAAACAAAACTAATTAAATAATCAAAAGAGAAATGCAATACTATATATATATATATATATATATATATATATATATATTAAGGAACATATTGTCTTCCAAACATCTATAAACAATATCTTATTATTTAATTTAAAATACAATCATTTATATTTCCTTATTATAATCACACCATTCAACATAATTCGAAAAGATGTTAAATTTGAGTAATCACATCATGTATTAAAAAATGGTTAACATCCATGCATTAAAGTAATCAAAGCCAATCAATAATGCATATGCAACTATGTGATGTGTGTGATTGCATCAAGGTAATCCATCCATTAGTTCTTGCCAAGTGGCTATCTAACATCTCTACCTTAGCCATGCTCTCATCTTTGATGAGTACCTACATCAATAGGTTAGTGTCTCCAAAAACATAGTCAAAGCAAATCATTGTATTTACAATATCCAATATTTAAAACAATCTCCAATTTTCCTCAATATAACTCATAATAATTTCCTCAGCGTACTCAAAATTACTTAAAGTAAAGTCAATCAAAATAATTGTTCACTAAACTAGATTAATCATATTGTTCATAAAAATGAGACATGATAGAAATGGGGTTTCTTCAAAACCATACACCCAGATCTTAGTACAATCATCATAAGCATACTAGTCTCCCCAGTTATGGTTGACTTTCCGTCTTTGATCTTTGTCCTTAGGTCAGAGAAACTTCTATATTTTTGATGACAAATTATAGTCATAGGGATGACCAAGAAGCTTGTAAAGTGGTCTTACAAAATATTCTCTGAAGTATAAATAATGTGATCTAACACATTTGTTATCCCATATCGCAGTCCACATTTGGACAAGCCTAATGTTTCCATTATCATCCATATTTTTTATCCTCAAATGATTACTCCATAGTCCCATGGTTTACCCTTCATGTAGGATGAGATACATCAATAATGAATAATGTTTGAAATGGATGCATTTATTGTTATTTTTGATAGATGTGAGACCATTATTGAGATCAATTGCCAAATATTCAACATAATCAAATGGTCTCGCATCTTGGTTTTGTACATCAGCTGTCAAAACCATTAGAGCTATGGACATCAGTGCAGGAGAATCCGAACCTAGAACTTGACAAACATAGTAAGTATACTGAAAATATTCTTCAAATAATTCCATAGAGAATGAAGGGCATTCATCATCTGAGAATACTTTGAGTCGATTCCCTTTAGCTTGTGGTCTATGCAAAGGCAACCTCCATCTCTTATAACTAGTATCCATGTTGTGATACTCTTCTAAAAGGTCTCTAATTCTGAATTTAATATTTATGCTTGTTTCCAATTGAAAAACTGTAGAAATATAATTCTTCATAATAGGAACAAAGGAAGACTCGTATGTGAAATAAATCATATGTGTCTATGGGTCATACCTCTTTGCAAGTACCCTAATCAATTCCACATTATCAAATACATTAGGTACTACTAATCTCCCCAAATTCAATCTCCATGGGTTGGATACAGGCTGGTGCCTATACATTTTTTGTGTAATGATATATGAACATATCGTAACCCCTCATTGGAGTCCATGTGTCACCTAGACACTCCTATTTATCTTCTAATTTTTCATCTCTGGGTTTCAATTGTACACTTCTTTTAGACCTTGGTCTAGAGCCATGGCATTGATCAATCAAATCTTGATTTGCATGCCAAGCTTCTATTTTTTGTCTTTTAGCCTTAGGTCTTTCAGATGTGCTTTCCATGGTATCAATTTGTGGAATGAATCAAACCCTAATTCTTACTTGTAATTTTAACTAGTTTGGACACTAGGAAAACCAATTCAAGTTCAGGCACTTACTTGAAATGATAATTTCTTCTCAGGTTCCTTCGTCGCCAACCACTACTACATTCCCTTTCTCTTCTTTTTCTAGATGGTCAAGGATTTTCAAGACCAAATAAAACCAAGATTTGGTTTATAACTCATTCGGCTCTAGTTCACAAATGTTACCCGATGCAAACTTTTCTGTGATAAGAAATATCATTAATACTTTTGAATATCAACCGTTGATTAATCTGTCATCATCGTTAATTGTCTCTTCAAAATATTGTTGTCATATCAATAAGGTGGGGAAGTGTCTTCGTTGTGTTGAAGGGACCAACATTTTGTTCTGTCAATATTTATCTTTCTCCCTGATGAATTCCTTAAGTCAATTATACACCCTTTCTATTTTTGTTACATCGAAGGGACTTAAAACTACTCAATCCGATATCTAGAAGTCCCTTCGATCTTTCCATTATTACTTCGATGTATCTATAGGCCGAATTTATATTAAATTATATCTTTTCGATCTCATCCGATGTAATATTTACCATTTGTATTATTAGATCAGGGGACTTTCTCAAGTTCCTTCCAATATAATTTAGTCTCTTCGATAAACTTTATGCTCTTCAATGTGGCTCATTTCATCAAAGGGACTTTAAAACATCTCCTCTCGATATGTTGTAGTCTCTTTGATGATGTTTATGTTCTTTGATGCAAATTGTTTTATCGGAGGGACTTTAAAGTAACTCCTACCGATATGGTGTAGTCTCCTTGATATAGGTTATTTCACATTAGGACCTGATAACAAGTATGAGATTAATAAGAAGATGACTATGGGAGAACAAATGGGATGCTTAAAGTGGCAAATTTATATGACAAATTGAGTGATAGGCTGCATAAAGGAATCATAGCAAAATATAATTTATTACTGGCTCAAGGTTAGGGTTTTTAGAGATAGGCTTATGCAAATTTTTATCAGTCCTAATAGTGGCTCTAGTTGGGGATGAATGGCTTATTAGGCATTGCAAGAATCTAGAGGCCATCTCTAGGACGCAGACCAAAAATGCCAAAAAACTATACATAAAAGGAAAACCAAAATTTGGGGACAAACCTAAACTACTATGCATGGAAAAAAGATCTTCTTTAAGGAAAGACGTGTTTTAGAAATTGTCCATGCACTGGCAATTCCTGATTTTCACCCACCATGTTTTGCAAGTAATATGAGTCTTCACCACACTTGCCTATGATGACAAATAGACCAAGCCATAAAGCTTCAAACTTTCCATGTCTTCCTTTTTCCTGATTCCTAGCATTCCACATAAGGACAATATCATCAATTTAAAACTTCCTGTCCTTAGCCTTCTTATCAAACAAATATTTCATCTGTACTTACATTTTCTCATTTCTCTTTTGTGCTTGAGTCCTGATTTCATCCAATTCTACCAACTGTTCCCTTCTCTCCTCCATTGGATCAGGTATATCTATATCCTCCTTCAAGATGAACTTATAAACATGCAACAAATTATGCGTTGGAATTTTGGCTTGAGCTCCATAGACCAGTTTGAAAGGTGATTTTCAAGTGGCTTTCTTTATTGTGATTCTATCAGCCCACAATGCCAATTTCAATTTTGAGTTACAAGCTCTTTTGTTATTGTCAAGCATTCTCTTGATTATCTTCATGATACTTTTATTACTTGACTCATCTTGACCATTGGCTTGGGGGTGGTATGGAGAAGCATATGAAACTATTATTCCATAAGATTCACAAAACTTCTTGAATTCATCATATCTGAAACACATTCTATTGTCTATAATAATTCTAATAGGAACTCCAAATTTGGTAATGATGTTTTCTAACAAGAAGTTAATTACTTCTTTACTAGTTGCTTGTTTAGTAGGAATTACTTCAATCCACTTAGTAAAGTAGTCAGTAGCAACAAGAATCCATCTATGCCCCCCACTTGACTTATCAATTATCTATCTTATAAAGTCAATACCCCATTGATGAAAGGGTTCTTCTACTTGCACAGGCCTTAAAGGTAGACCTCCTTGATATTTTAGTTTACCAAAAAATTTTTGACATGCTTCACACTTTCTCACATATTTATGGGCATGAGTAAAAATAGTCAGCCAATAATAACCTGCTCTTAATATCTTATGTACAGTGGTCTTAGCTGAGAAATGTCCTCCACAAACTCCTTCATGAATTTCTTTCATAGTATTATTTGCCTTTCCTTCAGCTTAACACAATAGTAGAACACCACCTCTATCCTTCCAAAAAAAAAACATACCTCAATGCTTGAAGCTTCAATGTTCTTTGATTATTACTCATATGATTAGTGCATTTCATAGTTCTAAGATAATAAACCACATCTATGTACCAAGGTGTGTGTTCTATACTCGACACCATACCTTCTTCTTCCTCCACATTATATACCTACGTAGCTTCCAAATTTTATTCAGCCTTTAATTTCATCAATCCTTGTCCTCACACCAATTTTGTGATCTGGATACTTATGTTGAACTGTTGGATTCTATTTATCCATCTACATCTTCTTGTAACCTTAGTTTGAACAAGGACATCTTTGATTGCTGCATTTAGAACATAGGCGGTCACTTGTGCTCCCACTAGATAAGGTCTAAATGACTTCACCACTTTTACAAGTACATAAGCTTGCTTTTTAGTAATGTCATACTTCAATTCAGCTCCTTGTAATTACTTGCTAATTAGTACAATTGGTTGTTCAAATCCTTCTTCATTCTTTTGTAACATGAAAACAACAATTGTATGGAAGGATGCAAAAGAAAACATCTGAAATGGCTTACTAAAATCTAGAGATTTTAGAATAGGGGCTTCCTTAATAGCCTTTTTTACTGATGCAAATGCTTCAATAGCTTCTGGTGTCCAGTTAATCTTTGACCCTTTTTTCAACATTTTTGCAATGGGTTTAACAATCTAAGCAAAATTAGAAATGAATCTCCTTACAAAGTTTATCTACCCAAAGAATGATTGAATGGCTTTGAGTGTTTTATGGATTGGAATCTTATCAATAGCTTCAACCCTTTCTAGATCAATTCTTATCCCACCCTTGGAAACTATATGACCAAGCAACTTCCCTTTAGTCACATCAAAATGACACTTCTTAGGATTCAAATATATTCCATATTCTAATGCCCTAACAAATATCTTTTCTAGATGCATGTAATGATCCTCAGCTTTCTTAGAATATGCAATTAAGTCATCCTAATATATGACCATTATTGCATTGATCAAATCTGTAAAGGCTACATCCATAGCTCTCTGAAAAGTAACACCAACATTCGTGAGCCCAAATGGCATTCTCACATACACATAGGTACCTAATGGTGTAGTAAAGGTTGTTTTATATTGTTTTGACTCTTTAACCTTTACCTGATTGTAACCAGAAAAACCATCCATCATGGATAGCAGTTCACACCCTATCACTCTCTGCAACATTGCTTCCATATTTGGGAGTGGATAATTGTCCTTTAATTATGAAACATTAAGATTATGAAAGTCAACACATAATCTTATGTCTCCATTCTTTTTCCTAATTTGAAACCCAAGAGGAATGTCTAATAGGCTTGATGATGCCACTATGTCTGAGTTTCAATAATTCCTCTTGCATCTTTGGTGCTAATACTAGATTTATTGGTCTTTGCCTTTGCCTGAAAGGTTTGGCATCTAGTTTTAGTGGTATCTCATGTTGAAAGATGTCTTCCCTATAGGATTTGAGATCTTCATATGACCAAGCAACCACATGCTTGTATTTTCTCAATAAAGTTAGAAGCATTTCTCTAACTTTAGGGATTTTCTTTTTGCCTATATACACTTTCTTTAGAGAATTTTCAGTTCCAAGATTTACCTCTTCAAGATCATCAGAATGAACTAATGTTTGCTTTAACTAAGATCTATCATTTCCATAAAAAACTCTTTCTAAAGCTACCAACCCTTTTGGAATCTTGTTTGATTTCAATTGCACCACTTCTTGACCGAAGACAGTATCCTTACCATCAATATTTTCAACAAAAGCACTAAAATTTATCTCTTGACTCTCATATTTGTCAACACATTGAAGAAAATTTATCAAATCCATATCATCATCAAACACTTGCCAACTATATACATTGTTAGGAATGTAGGGTCTGGTCTTAAATTCTATCTCTAAAACACCAATCAATGTAATGTCATCCCTTCTCAAAGCAATATTTGCAAGAAAATCAGCCATCAAATTTTTTGATCTATCCACCCACTCTATAGAGAATGCATCAAGGAGTTCAATTGTATCCCACACAATATATTTATATTGCTTGAGCCTTCTATTTTTTGTGGTATATTTAGATCTTATTTGTGATACAACCAACTCAGAGTCTCCATACACAGTCAGCAACTTGATTCCATTTTTGACAATAAGATTTAGGCCCAATAGTAATGCTTCATATTCTGCTATATTATTAGTACACAAATGACAACAAAAATGAATACTTGAAAGTTTTGCCACTAGGTTGAATGAAGACTACACCAGCTCCATTTCCTTCTTTACTATAGGCTCCATCAAAATACATTTGCTACACACTAGATTTGTCCATTTAAACTACATTGCTTATTGGATCACTATTTTGCAATTGTGGTTGTGATTGTTCAACCCTAAAATTTCCCAAATCCACATCACAAAAATAGTTCATCTGATTTGGATCAATATGTTCTACCACATGTTTAGACCTTGGTTCCTTATACAACTTTTTTTGGAGTATGAAAGACACTGAGAGGGGGGTGAATCAGTGTCTTATAAAACAAACTTGTTTTTGACAACCATTAATAAAATTTTACCAAATCTGAACTTCAATCTTTTTATGATGAAAACTTTTGAACATGAAATAATAGGACAACTATTGGTGAACTGTGATGAGCCATCAAAACAATTTATGAACATCATTTTAATATTTGCTAAGTCATGACTATGAGACTGACAAACAATAGAGGCAGTTTTATAACTTTCATTGGACTGTAATAAGTGTCAAAAATATCATGCATTTGTACCTCAAAATGAGCATCATGTCAACAATAATATGTAATAGTTAAATCATAAAACAATGAACATAAACTCATGAATAGAATATTATGAGCCACATAATCACAAGAGATCATAACACAAAGATTTGATGAGTGGAAAACCCTCTAGGGATGAAAAACCACTCCAGAAAATGCCTCATTGGCTTAACTAAAATGTGCTTCACTAGAAAATACAGATGCCTCACTGGCTATATGTGCCTCACTGGGTATTTGTGCCTCACTAGCTTTTTCTGCCTCACTGGCTTTTATACAACCTCATGAATACAATACAAAATTTGAATCTATATAGAGGGTTACTCTGTTCCTCCACAATCCAACCCTTGACTGTCTCATTATTTGAGACTCAAGCATCAATACAATAGCTCATTAACAATCTGGTATAACCTTAATGATGGTGAAATAAACACAGATAATCAAAAACTCACATCAAATGTTTACATAATGTCCTTTGTTAAGGTTAGCCGATAGAAGATATCAATTAAATAAAAATAAAGATTAAACAGAGGAATGAAAATACATAGAAATAATAACAGCAAGAGACAAGTTTTAACGTGGTTCACCCAAACTCAGGCTACATCCACCAATAAAGAGTCTAATATTATTATCCAGTAAATCAAACTGATTACAACTAGCAATCCTTGCAACCCAATACCGCTGCAAATGCTACAATACAATATCAATGAAAACCCTAACCCTTAGCCACTTTTATCAAGCCTTATGTTGGTTACAAAAATAGGGTTTTTTTTTTATGTCGGCCAATAGAAAAAATAACTCTCGATACCTTTATAATTTGGGGGAAACCGCACCAATAAAAGTGGGGAAAATTTAACCTTTGAGTCTGATTAGGCTCCATATAACAACATCCTTTTTATACAATTTCACAAAGTCTTCCTTCTCTCATGAAATAGTTTGTAGCTAAACTTCATCAACTATCTCAAGTAGTTTGCAACTGCATAAATAACTATCAAAGGTCTATGGTTGGATAGAAGACCCATGTGGACCTAATACAATGCCTTTGAAATAAGATATATTTAACCATAGTTGGAGTCTTTCAATAATAAATCTTTAACCATATATGATATTCAAACTGTTTAATGAACTAAAGAATGCTTTGACAAACTGTAAATACTAACACATAACCATGCCAAAACAGAGCACCATTAGACTGTCCTCAATACCCATGTGAGAAACCCTAGGCTAGAGTCAATCTTTCAAACCCTAACCATGGGTGTAACAAGAATTTTCAAACCTTTTACCAAAGTTTAGAAATTTTATAGCTGTTCTCAAAACCCCAACTGGTCTTTAACATAAATATAAGCAATGAATGAAATGATAATCAGTGTAGACTACAACTTATAACTGTTTGTTTTAGGACAAACAACTAAGAGGGGGGGTGAATCAGTCGTCACCAAAATTCTATTCCTTAATCACTTAAAACCTTCTTAAATTTCAGCAACATAATAAAGATTTAATCATGGAAGCATAATGCAATAACTCAAGAGAAGAAACACATTCAACACATATAACACCAAGAATTTTAATGTGGAAAACCTGGTTAAGGGAAAAACCATGGGGTGACTAACCCAAGATTGTATTCTCTATTAAAAGAATAAGAAGAATAAAATGGCACTTGCCAATTAGGGCTCACTGCCCGAGCACACTGCTCACAAGAGACCCACAACCTATAGGAGACACACTATCTACAGAAGAATATAAATATTACATACTTGAACTAGAGATTAGCATCTTAACTATGCTTGAGACAGTTCCATTTAAGCTCAACACCTCTGCTCTACTTTTCACTCCTCTTCTCTACCACTTCCTCATCATGAAAAAAGATACTTTTAAATGACTTCACAAATCTTATTTATACATGACATTGACTTTGGAATGATCATCAAAGTCAACACAACACATACTTTATTTTATTATAGAGCACTTACAAAAATACAACTTGACTTGTTACAAGAACTTCATACGCATCACTACACTATCGGCCACACATATCTCAAACTTCAATCTTCTTTGAGGAACATGCCATGCTCCCAAAACATCTTCAAGATCATCCGCAACATGCACAAATCATTTGATTGACCAAGATTAGGAAGAACACCATCACCCAAAGGTAAATCTTCAATTATGAGCACAATCTTCAATGCGGACCACCAACACGAACTGGACACAATCTAGTGACCCCCACAAGATTGCTTGAATAACCAAGAATATCTACACCACTTCTGTTTACTAAAATCATTCACGTCTTCTTCCAAAACCTCAAGAACACAGTCAGTCATCACTGTCACATTAGAAGGATTGCTTGTGGACCTCCAAACCATGAACCAATTGAGTTGTCAATTCACATTAGCTTCCCAAAAATGCCACCAGATCCGCAGAACAAGATATTGCATTTCTGGATCTCACCAGACCTATTTGTGCCACTCTATAACCTCTAAACAATTGCCAGAACTAGTTTTATTCATATGGCCATAACTTCCCCAAATCTTCATGCGGATCTCTGAAATCTTGGCTAGAGCACCTTCAGACACATATCTACAAACCCTTCGATGTGCATACTCTGATCTTCAAGTAACTGGGATTTTTGCTTCAAAGAACTTCACTGTCTTCACTGTCCTTCTCTATTTCTGATAGGGCTAATTTTCTCAATATCCTCAGCACACATCTCATCCAATCCTTGACATCAATGCAACAGGAGTATGTTGACATCAATGACAACATCGGTTAGGCCCATACTTGCAACAATCTCCCCCTTTCTCATTGATGGCAACATATGATGTAAAAAATAGTTTTAACCATCAAGACAAGAACTCCTCCTCACTGCCTAACATAGCTCCCCCTATCAACAGCAATCATTCATATGTTTTCTCTTCCTTAACTGCTCCCCTTTTGATCAACAACCACTTTTTATTTTTCAAGTGTCTTCTCTCCCCTTTTGACATCAATGGCAAAGGGCATACTTGTAACCACTTCTCATACTTCAGAATCATGCTAACTACTCTCCCTGAGTAGCAGCTTCCTAACACCAATCCAGATCAGAAAGATATGACTGTGGGATCCACTAGACTGATGCACATCAGTGCACCTTAATTCAAAACTGGAGGGGTAATAACCCCTAACTTCTCCCTAAGATACTCAAAAGAGTCCTTAGGTAGAGGTTTAGTAAAAATGTTTGCAATTTGATCCTTTGAGGGCACAAACTCCAGTCTGACTTCATTCTTGTTCACTTGTTCTCTCAAAAAGTGAAACTTGATGGATATATGTTTTGTCTTTGAATGCAACACCAGATTTTTTGATATGTTTATTGCACTTGAATTATCATAGAAGATTGTGATAGGTTCTTCATACTCCACTCTGATGTCTCTTAGCATTTGTTTCATCCATAATACTTGACTGCAACTGCCTGCTACTACAATATACTCTGCTTCTGTAGTGGACAGAGATATTGCCTCTTGTTTCTTGCTTAGCCAAGAAACCAATCTTTTCCCCAAAAAGAATGCACCACCACTGGTACTCTTCCTATCATCCACATCTCCTACCCAATCAGCATCTGTATATGCATGAAGAGAGAAATCATGATCCTTAGGATACCATAAACCATACTCAACTGTTCCCTTTAGATATCTAAGGATTCTCTTGATTTCCATGACACGAGACTCTCTAGGATCAACTTGGAATCTGGCAACAAGACCAACAACATTCATAATATCAGGTCTAGTTTGAGTGAGGTAGAGCAGTCGTCCAATCATTGAACTATACTTTTTCTAATCAATCTTAGGAGATTCATCATCTTTACTCAGCTTACATCCAGTTGCAATGGGAGTATTCATTGTCTTTGAATCTTCCATTCCAAATTTCTTCAACAATTCTTTCACATATTTGGTCTGAGATATGAAGATTCCTTTCTTTGTTTGAGTGATTTGTAGTCCCAAGAAGAAATTCATTTCCCCAAACATAGACATCTCAAATTCACTTTTCATTTGATTTGCAAAAGTCTTGCACATACTATCTTTTCCTCCAAAAATGATATCATCATCAAATACTTCAACAATCAAGATATTTTCATGATCAATCTTGAAGTACAGATTACTGTCAGCAGTACCTTTGTTGAATCCAATCTTCAAAACATGTTTGTCCAATCTTTCATACCAAGCTCTTAGGGCTTGTTTGAGTCCATACAATGCCTTCTTCAATTTCCAGACCAAATCTCCATGATCAAATAATTGAAATCCATTCGATTGCTCAATGTATACCTCTTCTTCCAAATCACTATTTAGGAAGGTAGACTTGACATCCATTTGATACACCTTGAAATCTTTGAAGGTAGCAAAAGTAATAAATAATTTGATTGCTTCAATTCTTGCCATCGGAGCAAAAGTTTCTTTAAAGTCAACTCCTTCTACTTGAGAATAACCCTTACAAACCAATTTGGCTTTGTTTCTTATTACTTCACCATCTTCATTCAGTTTATTCTGAAAGACCCATTTAGTCCCAATCACATTTTTGTCCTTAGGTCTAGGAACAAGATCCTAAGTGTGATTCTTTTCAATCTACATCAATTCCTCCTTCATTGCATTAACCCAACTTTCATCATTGCATGCTTCACTTACTATTTTTGGTTCAATATTTGAAATTAGACAATACTTCACTGAATCTTGAGCAATTTTTCTTCTTGTTTGAACACCTTTTCTTCTATCTCCTATGATCTGGTCTTTAGAATGATTTAGTCTTACATACCTGGGAGTTTTGGGAAGCTCTTGCACTTCTAAATCTTGAACAGGGTCATGCAAACTTGTCTCTTCTTCTTGTATTTCAAGATTCTCTAGATTAGTCTGGATCTAAACTAGAGTTGGGACTTGTTCTCCTTGATCTGAGACATCATTCTGATCATCTATTTCATACTCATAATACCTTGAGGGATTTTCCATGCCTTCATCAACCTTCACATTTTCACTTTCTACAATCTTTCTCAATCTCTTGTTATAACACCAGTATGCTTTTCTTTGAGTAGAATATCCCAAGAATATTCCTTCATCACTTCTAGCATCAAACTTGCCATGGTTTTCATCTCTTTTGATGTAGCATTTACTACCAAACACTCTAAAATATTTCACAGTAGGAGTGATGTGAAACCAAAGTTCATAAGGAGTCTTACTAGTATTGCCTTTGATTTGTACTCGATTAAGAGTATAGACAGTAGTGCTTACAGCTTCTCTCTAGTAGATTTGAGGTACATTTGCTTCCATCATCATGGTTCTAGATGCTTCTTGGATGGTCTAGTTCTTTCTCTCCACTACTCCATTCTGTTGTGGAGTCCTTGGAGCAGATAATTGTCTCTTTATCCCATGTTCCTCACAGAATGATATGAACTCACTAGATGTGAATTATCCACCTCTATCAGACCTGAGGTATTTTATGTTTATGCCAGTTTCATTTTCTACCATATCCTTGAATATTTTAAATTTCTCAAGTGCTTCATATTTCTCTTTCAGGAAAGTTACCCACATCATCTGGGAGTGGTCATCAATCAACAACATGAAATACCTATCTCCTTGTAGACTCCTGATTCTAGCTAAACCATAGAGATCAGTGTGCACTAAGTCTAATAATTTGGTTGAAGATTATTCCTTACTTTGAATGTGACTCTGTTCTTCTTACCCAACTGACATTCTTTGCACAAACTGTTAGTAGGTTTCACTAGTCTTGGAAGATCTCTTACAACTTGATTATTGCTTATCTTGATGATATTATCAAAATTTAAATGACACATTCTCTTATGCCACAATGAACTCTGATCAATTTGAACAAATAAACAACTTTTTCCAGTACCAACCAAGTGGAAGATGTTACCTTTTGTCTGTGTATCAGATGTAATCTCAGTTCCAGATCTTTCAAAGATCTTGCATTTTCCATTTTAGAATCAGAGATCATAGCCTTTGTCCACCAAATGTCCAACACTGAGAAGATTATGCTTCAGACCTTCAACATATAGAACATCACTGGTTTTGTTCTTTCCATCAAAAGAAATGGTTCCTCTGCCTTTAATTCTACCAACAGAGTTATCTCCAAACTTTACAACTCCACCTTCATATCTTTCCAAGTTTATGAACTTATTCTTATCACTAGTCATATGGTGAGAGCATCCACTGTCAATGACCCATTCATCCTTTTCTTCAACTTGAGCAGCTAGAGCCCTTTCTACCATTTTATGATTGACAGATTCAATAGGCATTCGATCTTCTTCCTTGATGTCAATAAACACCCAGTCACTTCCGAATTTGTTTACTACCTCAGATTCATCATCTGTTACTCCTTCATCATCATCTTCTTGAACATAGTAACACTTCTTTTGGAATCTTGATCTATTAGGGTTTAGCCTTGAAAATATTTTCGGACATCTTGAGGCAAAATGACCAATCTTGTTGCAGTTGAAACATTTGAAAGGCAATTTTCCTCCATACTTGTTGGATCCTCTTGGCAGTATTTTTGCAATAAGGGCTTCAAGTTGTGCAGCTTCTAACTCATCTTCTCCTAGATCTTTTCTTGCTTTATCATACCATGTTGATTTCTTTGAGGAACTTTCTCCTAGGTCATATCTTTATTTACCTTTTATAGAGGCACTAGCTTTGAAAGCAAATTCAGTCTTGGGAAGTGTATCACCAAACTTAGCCAACTCAAATGTAGATATCTTACCAACCAATTGATCCCTTGTGATAGTTGTTCAAGATCTGATTTCCTCAATAGAAACGACCTTGTGTTTATATGTAGGAGGTAAAGATCTGAGAACTTTAGCAACAATTTCATCTTCATCCAGTACTCCACCAGCACTTCTGATGCCACATAAAAGCTCATTTACTTTTGCCATATATAAAGTGATGTTCGTATCTTCACTCATCCTTAGGTTTTCAAACTTTCCTTTCAAACTTTGTAGCTTGGTACATTTAACATACTTGTCTCCTTCATATAGATTTTCAAGCTTTGTCCAAATTTCATAAGTAGTATTTAATCCCATAACATTTGTCAGCTCTATATCAGACAAGGCACTCAATAGGGATTTGTTAGCTTGAAGATTATTTTCTACATCTCTAACTTCATCTATAGTTGTTGGCCCATTCCTTGGAGGAACATATTTAGTTTAGGTTATGTTCCAATACTAATATCCCATGCATTGTAAGTGACATTCCATGCGGTTCTTCCAGGTAGTGAAGTTTGTTCCATCAAACCTTGGACTGTCCTTCTTGTAGGTTGACATCCTGGATCTCCTCAAGTGGTCAAGATTCTTCTAGAGGAACTTGGCTCTGATACCAATTGTTGGTTTTAGGACAAACAACTAAGAGGGGGGGTGAATTAGTTGTCACCAAAATTATGTTCCTTAATCACTTAAAACCTTCTTAAATTTCAGTAGCATAACAAAGATTTAATCATGGAAGCATAATGCAATAACTTAAGAGCAGAAAGACATTCAACACATATAACACCAAGACTTTTAACGTGGAAAACCCAGTTAAGGGAAGAACCACGAGGTGACTAACCCAATATTGTATTCTCTATTAAAAGAATAAGAAGAATAAAATGGCACTTGCTAATTAGGGCTCACTACCCGAGCACACTTCTCACAAGAGACCCACTACCTATAGGAGACACATTGTCTACAAAAGAATATAAATATTACATACTTGAACTAGAGATCAACATCTTCACTATGCTTGAGACAGTTCCATTTAAGCTCAACACCTCTGCTCTACTTTTCACTCCTCTTCTCCGCCACTTCCTCATCACAAAAACAAATACTTTTAAATGACTTCACAAATCTTATTTATACATGACATCAACTTTGGAATGATCATCAAAGTCGGCACAACACATACTTTATTTTATTACAGAGCAATTACAAAAATACAACTTGACTTGTTACAAAAACTTCATACGCATCACTACATTGTCGGCCACACATATCTGGGACTTCAATCTTCTTCAAGGAACATGCCATGCTCCGTAAAACATCTTCAAGATCATCCGCAACATGCGCAAATCATTTGGTCAACCAAGATTAGGAAGAACACCATCACCCAAAGGTAAATCTTCAATTACGAGCTCAATCTTCAATGCGGACCGCCAACATGAACTGGACACAATCTAGAGACTCCCACAGGCTTGCTTGAATCACCAAGAACATCCACACCAATTCTATTTACTAAAATTATTCGCATCTTCATCCGAAACCTCAAGAACACAGTCAGTCATCACTATCACATTAGAAAGGATTGCTTATGGACCTCCAAACCATGAACCAATTGAGTTGTCAATTCACATTAGCTTCCCAAACATGCCACCAAATCCGCAGAACAAGATATTGCATTTCTGGATCTCACCGAACCTATTTGTGCCACTTTGTCACCTTTGAATAGCTGCTAGAACCAGTTTTATTCATATTGCCATAACTTCTCCAAATCTTCATGTGGATCTCTGAAATCTTGGCTAGAGCACCTTTAGACACATATCTGCAAACCCTTTGATGCACATACTCTGATCTTCAACTAACTAGGATTTTTTCTTCAAAGAACTTCACTGTCTTCACTATTCTTCTATGTTTCTGATAGGGCTAATTTTCTCAATATCCTCAGTACACAACTCATCCAATCCTTGACATCAATGACAACACCGGTTAGGCCCATACTTGCAACAATAACTGTAAACAAAAACTTTAACAAAGCTTCACCATTTTCATTTAAGATCTTCTGCCCATTTTCATTTTTAAGAGACCAAAATAAAAAACTTCTTGAAGCACCCAAAAGGAAGAATATCACTTGTTTTGATATGTCTTTTATGCCTCAGAAAGAAACTATCGAGTAGACTGTGAGCTCAAGAATAATTGTCCAGCTTCAACTCCACTGAACTGAGCATTATCTTATCAAAGAATCCCCATCATGATATAGAATATTCAAGAAAACTTTACAAAATTATGAAACCCTAAGTCAAATGCATCATATCTCAAAGTTTCAACATTATGAAATGATTAACAAAACACCCTTTTTGTCCTATTTGCCACAATCACCGAGAGCAATAGTTTACCCTTGAAGAAATAGGTGACCAATAATAAAACATAACCTTTTGACTTGATAAGAATACTAGCAACCTACTGATTAGGTTAACTTCTTTAAGTGCCCGATAATGATTTATGCTTATCAATGATTTTCAAACTATATCAACTAAATGCCCTTTAACAAATAATGATACACAATATGATGCCCCTCTAGTGACTTTAATCACATGATATGGTAAATGAAGACTTTAAGACATTGGCATAACCTTGCATTTTGCTTAAAGAAATAAATGGAATATCATAGTAATAATGACCTTGAAACCAACAACTTTGTGTTGTCTCAAGATAAAGATGATATCATAATGCTAATTAAAAGAAACCGATACAAGTGATTTCACTGTAATACCAAACAAGAGATCACTGCACCTGCATACCAAGTCACTCAAAGATTGCCTATGGATATGAAACCAACTCAAACTAAATACCTCTGCCAACTGAGTGTATGAAACCAATACAACTATAGAGCATAGAAAGTACCATAACCAACATGCACTTGTAGAGCATGTAGAGCAAATACATCTGTAGAGCATGTGAATAAGACATCAAGGAACATCAAGAATACCATATCCAAGTGAATGTAACAAGGATACCATACCAACTGTCATCATAGTACCACACCATTACCATACCATTTCAACTATCATCATATATCAACTATCATCATAGTATGAAAATCATAGCACACGAGTACATCAACAACCAACTATCATAATATCATCATGAGAGTATGAATACCATATGTCTTCCAACTGTCCTATGCCAAGAACCATGAGAGTGTGTGATTGTCAATAAGTACTTTGACCAATATTCATGATCCTGATATGGTAAACAAGAAAAACATCCAAATAGAAACAAATGATAACACGTCCATGAATTTTGCAACATGAAGTAATGATGTCATCTTTAACTCTTGAATCTTCACTGTCATACCAAGTCAACAAGAGTGCAATCTCATTGAGACCAAGCTCATTGTCACATAAAACCAAATACCCAAATACCTCTGCCATGCCAACTACCATGATGCAACAGTCATTGTACCACAAACCCGAGAGTTTGTGTATTTTCACATGCCAACTGTCATTGTACCACAAACCTGAGAGTTTGTGTATTTGATATCAAGGACAACAACTAAGAGGGCAACAAATTTACCTCTTTTCCATTCATAGGTATAGTTGCATATAACAAATCTAACTGAACATCCCTTCAACAGCAAGAGTCCATTATCTACATAGCAACATACCATAATATGGAGGAATGTCAACTACAGTAATATCAGTTTTGTAAGTAGCTTTAGGATAGGAAACCAATTTTATTTCCACATTATTCATGACACCTATAACAAGGATAGATCTATTATCCATGGCATAACATTTTCCATAAGTGGAGTCAACCCATAAGCCCAACTCTTTCATAATTGCCATGGGCATGATATTTATAGCTGCTCTTGAATCTATCATATAATTTATCACCAATCTATTATTGATTAATAAAGTGGTATAAAAAGGATCCACTTGAGATGGACTTTTTGTTAATGTGGTTCCTAAGTAAATTTCTGGTGTTTTCATTGCTTCACCTTTAACGCTATTAATTTGTTTCTCATTTTTTCCACTTGTATTTTTGTTTTGATCTTCAATTTTATTTAGCACTTTCTAGATCAACTTTATTGCACTATCTCTATATTCATCTACCCTCATCATCTCCATCAAATGATCAAACATTTTAATTTGAGATAGAGCTTCTGTCATATCAAATAAAGGCATACCTGTGAGAGGCTCTATTTTTCTGACTTCTACCTTAGCAACCCTTTTATCCTCCATCACTTGTTATTTAGGCCCATACTTTGTCTTGTTATGATCATCCTTCAATGCATCTCTTAGCACATATTTTTGAGTTGTTTTATGGGTTTTTTCAATTTCATTATTCCTTTGAGGTTCAGAGGTAACCATTTTATCACTTTGTTGATTCTTTACAAATAATCTCCTTGGTGTTCCTTGGTTTGCATTCACAATTCTATTTCTGAGGTTATAGTTACTCTTAGCCTATCTCACAATAGCAACTGTGAGTGCTTTGATCTCTTCTTTAGTCGGCCTCCTCAACTATATTTGGTTTGATTGTGACCATGAAGCACACACCAATGGGTATTCCATATTGTCATCCTCTTGATAAGAAAACACCTCCTATTGTCAAACATGAACATTGTATTTCTAGTGACTTACATCATATTCAAACCCATCTTCTTATGAAGAAGAATATTCTTTGTTCACCCCATAGGGCCTCATTGTTAGCATGTTAATGGAGTGGTCATCTATCTCCTAGTTACATAATGTTTCATTTTCTTGGATTGACTGTGCCACTACACAATACTCAGGAGCATGATGCAAATTGTAAGGCACACACCAGGGAGTATCCTTTATCATGTTTTCTCTATGTCTATTTAATGGGTCATGATTCTCTTTATTAGGATTTTACTTGTGATCACCATCTAAAGACCTTCCATCTTTCCAATTTGTCTTATAGGGCATATCATGTAATCTTAGCATTTCATTCCTTTGATAATTAGGTTTATCATATGATATACCCTTTTCATTTCTTTCTACCGTGTATTATAAATCTTTGACAACATTCCATACTTTGTCCAACTTATCTTCTTCTTTTAGTTTCATGTTCTATTGAGCTTTAGGATTTTGTAATATTTTAATATTGTCTCTCTTACCAATTTTTCCTTAAGCTTTCCTATTGTTCTCTATGTTGAAGGCAACCTTGAATGCTTCAGTGAGAGAAGGAGGATTCCTTGTTCTAAGCTCATATCAATTCTTTTGATCAAATGCATTCAAATAAAATACCAGGCACATTAGATCTGTGGGCTTTAAATAATGAGGAATTTTGTGAATAGCTTCATAAATTAGGTATTGAAATCTGTCACTGATTCATTGTAAACCTTTTGGATGTTTGTCAATTCATGTAAAGCAAACTTTGGATCCGAATGATCACCATATTGTTCTGCCCAGGAACTAATTGAAGCATCAAGAATGTTTCTATACTAGTCCCTAGCATCATCAATCAATGATTGCATGAATAATTTCATATAGACATCTTCATGTTGCACATCAAAATTATCCATGACTATCTCGAATGCTCTTATATGATCCTCCCCTAAAATAGCACTATTCCCAAAAAACTTTAGAATTACTTTCCTTACTTTATTATCAATATCATTTGGATACCCTTGGATTCCAAAGAAATCTAATTGTCTGAATCTGTCAACATTCATAGGCCCTCTTGCAAATGGATTTTTCCTATGATGTGGTTGATATTGTTGATGTTGAGGTCCTTGCTGCTAAAATGGTTGATTCATACCATGTTGTATATTTTGATTAACACCTCTGGCATGGTACATATTACCCTTCACATTTGGATATGGAAAAGGATATTGATACTGGTATTGCCATGCAGAATGATTATAGCCTGGATTTTACATTCTTACTCCTTGAACAGGAGGAAAAGGATAAGCACTACTTGAATGATGAGAAGTGATTGGGGCACCTATTGAAATTTGTGGTGCAAAAGTATTATGATGTATAAGAGGAACACTTCTTGTATTTACAAGATTTGGAGTTATACTATGAGGCTCTTGTAAAATGGATGAGCTTGGAATAGGTTGAGAATTCAACTAATGTAATTCTTGAGCCAATGCTGCTCTTTGTCTCATCAATTTGAATCTTTCAACTTCAGCTATCATTCTTTCTACATCTTGTTTCAATTCTTGCTCAGTTAATTATTTTCTTGAAGTAACAATAGTATGAGCATCAGTAAGCCTTACCCTTCTTGGAGTCTACTCCAGGAACCCTTGTTGTGAACTTTTAGCATACAATTATGCCATCCTTTGCTCATAGTCTCTCTTTGCCTCATTTTGTCTCATTTCTGCTTCTAGGTGGTTCTCAAACTCCTTTTGAGACTCATGAATATTAAAAAGATCTCTTGGTTGAAACCACTCATTTTTATACAATTTAGTTTCAATCATAGGACTATTATATACGATGTAAGGTTGTGCTGAACCATTCACTTGATTACTTTGTGGATTCTCGTGAACTTCTAAAATTATAGGTACATTTGTTGAATTTCCTCTATCATCAATAGATGAGGTTGAAGAGGCTTTGAAACATCTTTGTTCTTCTCAGGCCCCTTTTCAATCTAATCTAGATTATTTAAATTACTCTTGGATCTCCTACCATCCATGGAAGATGAGAATAGGATGCTTCTAAAGATTCAATTCAAAAATTCAATGTACAAAATTTTGTCAAGAGTCACCACCTCCTTTTAGAAAAGAGGAAAAATCAAAAACTTCAAACTCACAGGACTATGGAATTTTGACTCAAACTATCTACATTTTTATGCAACTCCCCAGCTGAGTCACCATTTTGTTGGTTCCCAAATCTGTAGATTACCAAACCCTAAAAGGATGCCAAATTTTGTGATTAGGTCTAATAACTGATTTGGCCAACTAACAGAATCAATCAAAATTATTGAAATTCCCTACACTTCAGGCTCTATTATGCCTAGGTGGGTATACCTTATTCACCAATTAATTACTAAGACCACTAGATTTGTTGGTGATTGATTAGCAGATTATAAACCTCATACAATTCTTTTTATACTCTATTCCACACTAGCATGAGGTCTGAAATAGATGCTATACTATAGATTTATCTTCTACTCCAACAAAAAATTAAATCAATATATGAAAAATGATATTATATAGGGAACTTTTTCAAGAGTAAATGATCAGTGCCTTTTTATTCACCGAGCAATAGAGTCCAAACCCTAAAAGATATGTAACCTCCCTCTGGCTATAACTCTAATTGTTTGTCACATAGATTGTTTATGAATTGCATAAATGTGCAAGAAAGTTGCTATTCAGGCTCTACTTATTTATCCAATTGGATTTTTCCAAACTACTATGATTTTCTTAAAGGAATTTTAATTCTTTCTTGAAGAAACCCAATAAACAATACACACAAAAATAGCAAATGTGCTTCGATAAACCAAAAATATGCTTGATAAACTAATTTAAATAGCAAGGAAAAACCAAGTTGGAGACAACCAGATAACATTAACAATAAAATTAACAAACAATTGAAACTAGAATTTGGCCACCAATTCAATGCTTTCTTTCAATCACTTGTTTAGAAAATTGCTTTTACAATGTTTGCTTCTCAAAATCCCATTCCCCTCGATTTCCTACTATCTATTACTACTTTTCTTTGGTCCTAGTTTCCTTCTTATATACAATGAAGGAAGAATACAAGCTACAAACTATTACATTTCAAAAGACACAACTATTTATTAATGTCATTTACTTTTAACATGAAATTAAACATAATTAAAAGTTTTTGTAAACATAAAAAATTCTACAATCTTCATCTTCATGAACATATATTCTTGGATCCAATGAGGCTCACTGTCTCTACACCACTCATGCAATGAACAGGTTAAAGTAGTAAATATGTTCAATGTATCTTTCACTAGTGTACGTATCAATGGTGGCAATTAGGTCCTTCATAGAGAATTCCAAAGAAAACATTCATTCCAACTACAAATGTGTGTTGTCCACCACCGTCAATTCATCATTTACTAGGTTGAGGGCTCGAGGCAACAACTGAGCCAGTTCATCCTTCCATACACTTTGTCCCTTGAGATCACTCGTATCACTGAAGAAAATAGAAAAAGGGATATCCAGTGGTTGATCAAATTCACCAAACTCTTCTGTAGGCACAATTTGAAATCAATTGTGCATATCAACTAGTTCATCACAAGTCTTAAGTATTTGACCATGAATATCTTCTTTATCTATTAGCTCTTCCCTTTATTCCATCATTATGTGTTGTAATCTATTGTGTTCTTGGATATCAGTGTAAGTTTTAGTGTAAGTTATCCAAAATCTATCAGCTTTTACAAGTACCTTTCCAAACCTTTTTCTTATTAGTTCTAAAATGTTCTTAAACTTAATAGTCTTCATTTCTTCACCCAATTTGTCACATTTCTTCTGAATCTTTTCAACTTTATTTTTCCAATATGCATTCTCAGTCACTACTTTTAATAGCTGATCATCATGATCCAATACTTGTGGGTAAGATCTTGAAGAATATGGCAATTTGTCCTTATACCTAGCTATTTCATGCCTTAAATTTTCATTTTTAGAAGCATATTTTTTATTGTCCTTCATTAACTTTTCAATTTGAGCTTTAGTAAATTTGGCAACATTAATGTTTAGGTCAGCAATCTCAATTGGATCAATATCTCCCACTCTATGTACAAGAAGATGACCAAAGACTTTATGTGGGTCATCAATAATTGCTAGCCTCTTCTCCGGTGGATACAGAGCCTAAATCTGAAGAGTTGCATTATCAAGATTTTATCTTGACCCCATGTAGATTTTATCCACTACTTCGGTGCTCAATTTCAATGTTTTATTCTGACTCTTCTTGAAGCTGTCAAATACAATTATGGAACTTATATCCCAGCCTGAGAGGATCATAACTCATGGTTTTTGTAGTAATTCTCATCCTTTCTCTGGAGTAATATTTTCTATTTCTTTATCCACTTCCTCCTACAACTCCTTTAGGGCTTCTGCTTCTTTCTCAGGAGTAATTTCTTTAATCTTTTCTCTTATCAGTTTTCTTTTATATTCATAAACAAATGATCTAAACTCTAGAGAATTAACAAAAGAATCATCAAAAATAAATTTTTGGCATGCAAGATACCTAACATCATCAACAAGTTGATCCGAGGATTCCAAATTAACTACATTTCTTTCTGGTGGGGGCTCATACTTTTGAATAGCAGGTTCGGTTATTTGTACATATTAAATGTAACCTTCAATTTCTTCACTTTCCATAGATGTATCAACAATGAAACTAACATCTGGGGTGGGCTGTGGAGAGATATGGCAGAGTGGAACTACATTCTTAGCTTGCATCCCTATAACGTCTTCTATCAGAGGAGCATTTTTCCTTCTTTTGAACAAAGAAGGTGACACATCCCTAGTTAGTTCAGCCTCATGTAAAAGTAATTTATACAAATTTTCCAAAGGATCCTTAACCTCATGGAAAGCACTTGTGTATAATGAATTATTATTCATTCTCCAAGCCTCAACCATCATCACTCTATTGTATACATCTCTTCTCCTGGTTGCATGGTGTTCATCAACGTTCCTAATTAGGTCATCATCTATGAAGAGCACATGTTGATATACTTTTAACTTTTGTTTCAATTTGACATTATTGATAAATTGTTCAGGGTTAAATCCCTTTCTCTCATTTCCCTTTGGAAAATTATAATGTTCTAATTTGTGGTCAATAAGTTCATATCCGAAACAACAGAAAAATCACCAAAGCAAAGTGTACCAAGCATGATTGACTATTTGTTATAGCATTTGAGATGCATAAAGTATGAATAAGCCCTGTACCTAACAATTTCCAAGTATGCTATCCTATCTGGAACTATTTTTGGCAAGAGAAATGGGGTTCCTTCAAAACCATACACTCAGATCTTAGTACAATCATCATAAGCATACCAGTCTCCCCAGTTATGGTCAACTTTCCCTCTTTGATCTTTCCCCTTAGGTCAGAGAAACTTCTATATTTCTGATGACAAATTATAGTCACAGGGATGACCAAGAAGCTTGTAAAGTGGTCTTACAAAATATTCTTCAAAGTATAAATAATGTGATCTAACACATTTGGACAGGCCTAAAGTTTCCATTATCATCCATATCTTTTATCCTCAAATGATTACTCCATATTCCCATGATTTTCCCTTCATGTAGGATGAGATGCAACAACAATGACTAATGCTTGAAATTGATGCATTCATTGTTATTTTTGACAGAGGTGGGGCCATTATTGAGATCAATTGCCAAATATTCAGCATAATCAAATGGTCTAGCATCTTGGTTTTGTACATCAGCTGTCAAAACCATTGAAGCTTTGGACATCAGTACAGGAGCATCCAAACCCAAAACTTGACAAATAGAGTAGTAAGTATACTAAAAATATTCTTCAAAGAATTCCACAGAGAATGGAGGACGTTCATCATCTAAGAATATTTTGAGTTGATTCCCTTCAGCTTGCAGTCTATGCAAAGGTAACCTCCATCTCTTATAACTAGTATCCATATTGCGATACTCTTCTAAAAGGTCTCTAATTCTGAATTTCATATTTATACTTGTGTCCAATTGAAAAACTATAGAAATATAATTCTTCATAATAGGAACAAAGGAAGACCTGTCTTCGAAATAAATCATATGTGTCTGTGGGTCATGTTGGAAAGAGACACTACTCTGGTATGGACTTGTATGTTGTCATTGATGGCAAAAAGGCTCATAGATCTTATCACCATGACAGGAAGAGATTTCTCTGGAAGGACATATTGGAATTCATATCTAATTGACAGGTCCAGTTGGCAAAAGTGACTAAGTATGGGTATTTACAGAGTAAAGGACAGTCAGTGGGTCAGTATGCTTCCGTAAAAGATGATTTGGTACTGTAGTTCATGAATGATGTTAGTAATTGTTTGATGGTGCTATGCTCCAGAGATTAAGTCCTAACTTCCTTCGGAAGTCATTTGGAAGAATTACCTAAGTCCTGGTGAACAAAGGTATAGCAGAGATAGTGAACAGGCCACATTGTAATGGTCCGCATTCCTTTGTAGGTGAATATTTTGTTATGTAGGTTTAAGGTGTTGAAAACACTTGTATGAAGTGTCTAATTCTAGAGTTGTGATATCTAAAGTCCACTGAAAAGATAGTTACAAGTTCCTAAGTATTGATACAGTGTTTGACAGAGTTTGACAAAGATAGAGTCTGAGTTGTAATGGTTTGTATTTCTCGTCAAGATGATATCATGCCTTGCAGTTCTAAGGGTAAGATTGGGAATGTGTAAAGAGTCCTTGATATAATTTTGGAAGTGTTTTGTGATCCATAGTAAAAATTGTAAGTCTACAAATGAACCTGTTAAGCATGCTCTTAAGGAACATGCCGACTAATATGATAAATCATTGTGCAAAGAAGAGATAGTGTGTGAAGGATCTATTTAAGTGATTGAATTATTAGAGTCACCCTATTTGAAGATATTTGGGAAAATATTTGGGTCCACATAACATATAGTGCATTGGATTGAGCCGACAAGCTACACCTTTCTATGTACACATTTCACTTCTTGGATGCCGACCTAATTATGGATCAAATCATGATGTGGATATATAAGAGCGATGAATTTTAGTTGAGATGTAGTGTGGGTGTGTGTGGATGGATATGAATATGTGAATAACAAAGTAGTGACATAGATTAGTGATAATGAAGACTTGGGGATTCAAAATTTAGTTGCTAAATGACTGCACCCTGGCATAGTGACATATGCTTATGCAGTATTTAGTTTTCATGTGCAATTTTCTTTGTACTTGGTAGTGAGCCTTCTTCATCAAGGTAGTGAGCCTCCATTAGGGTTTAACAACCCTTATTGTAATCTTTCTAGGTTTAGGTTGAGGCAATGAGCCTGCTAGACCTAGTTGTATTTCATGGCAGTGATCCAACATGTTCTAGGCCCATGGAGTGACCAAGCATGAACATCATTATTTGTAAAGATTGCAATATATATTTGAGAGCTAATCCTCTCTATGTTTTTTCCCACTTTGGGTTTTCCATGTAAAAATCTTGGTGTCCATGTGTCATGTTTTTATGGTTGTTGTTCATATGCATGTTGTGCCTTTGTTTAATTAATTTTGGAAAATGGTTGAAAGTTAAAGTGCATCAAAAGATTTTTAGAACACTAATTCACCCCCCTCTCAGTGTTCCTAACATTCAACAATTGGTATCAAAGCAAGGTTCCTTTGAAAAAGTCTAACAACTTAAGGAAGATCTGGGATAGTGTGATCATGGTAGCAAGAAGATTTAAAAATTATGAAAGCAACAAGGAACTAGAAGCAGCTCTTATGGATCTTGAAAACTCTGAAGCAAAAGTCAGGGATTTGAAAGAAAACTTGTAACAAGCTGATGAATGCATCTCAAAGCTAAAAGAGCAAGTGAAGAAATTCAAAGACAAATACAATGAAGTTAATGACCAATTGATATCAACAAATGAAGCCCTAAATGATTTGGAAGAAGAAGTTATAGACATAGCAAAAGTAGAAGACGATCTGAATTTAATTATGAAGAGTAGATCACAAGATTGTACCAAACTTGAAAAATAAATTGTAAGTCTAAAACCATACCTGAAAAAGGCCAAAAGCTTTGAAGAAAAATTCAAGATAAGTACTGCAAAGCTTGATGAAATGATTGCTAGCCAGAAGAGTGCTAATGCCAAGCAAAGTTTGGGATTTGAGAAAGGAGAAAATTCAAAATCTGGTCAAATAAACACTAAGTCAAGGTAAAATAGAGGATACCAGTTCAGAAATCAAAGAAAAAGACCTAGAAGACCTCCGGTCAGACATCCAAATGCTCAGAAGTATCCATCCTTCAATGGTCACTGTTATAAATGCAATAAGTATGGTCATAGGGCTACTTACTGTAGAAGTAGAATGAATCAAAATGTTCCATTCTTTAGTAAATGTTTCAATTGCAAGAAGATTGGTCATAAAGAAAATATGTGTAGGAGTATGCCAAGAAAAATGCCAAGCTATTCTAGGAATGGTCAATTCTTTAATGGCAAGTGTTTCACATGCAATAGATTTGGACACATGACTAATCAATGCAGATCAAGGATGAATTCATTCAAAGGAAGAAATCAAGGACAATGAAACATTGTATGTTTCAATTGCAACAAATTTGGACATGTTGCAAGATTCTGTAGAAGAAAGAATATGAAGAGAAATTACTATGCTAAAGAAAGAAAAATAGAGCAGAGGAATGATAAGGGAAAAGAAAAGGTTGATCCAATGAGAACCAAGAATGAGATGAGTATGATCTAGATTAAAAAGGATGTAAATGAGGTTAAGGATGGATCCACACCAGCATCTGGTGTAGACACTTCCTCTAGGAAGTAAATTGAGAGCTCTGGCTCAGGGGGAGTAGTGTTGAAAATCCAAATCCCCTAGCTAGAAAGTGGGTGCTAGAATTTGGCATGAAAGTGTATGATGAAATCTGATGCAACACATCTCTCAAAAGAAAAACTAGAATAAAATGGGTCAGTGCGGCATATTGCAGAGAAATCCTAATCGATTGTATTCTATAGTAAAGGGTTTTAACAACTTTTTGGGAATAAGCATTTATGACGACTTAGGTTAAGTCTTGCGAATGATAAAAGGGAGCTTGTTTGATCTCAAAATTACTTTGTACTTGAAGCTATCAAGTATTCAGAGAGATTGGAGCAAACTTTGAATAATGACAACCAAGATTTGAAGTGCTTGGAGAAATTTGGAGAAAGGAAACCCTAATTTGGCAGAACAAGGTACTTTCGTTCAAAACCTAGTTGTGAATCTATTAAAATTTTGAAATGGCGTCACCACAAGTTGTTGATATTACTGAGTGAGCTTGACCAAAATTCAAGAAACACCCATTCAAATCAACTAAAGTCAATCAGTTGGGTGCATTCTCAAATGTTCCTCATAGAGTCATGCATGCAGAGGATGTTAGGGCATATATTCATGTTGCCCTAGAGGAATTTGGTAATAGAAGGTTTATTGATCTCTGTATACACCTAAAAATGACATGACTCTACTTAAATAAATATTTTTAATATTTATTTCATCTTCATATTCCTCTATCAATAAATAAATAAATTTATTTATTTATTTGATTCATTTCCTCCCACTTAATTAAATAAATTACATTTATTTAATTAATTTCATCTATATCAACCTTATTCTTCTAAATAATTAAATAATTTTAATTATTTAATTAAATCTTTCATTCTTCCAAATTTAAATAAAATGCAAATTTATTTAAATAAAATCTCCAAAAAATAAAATATATTTAAATATTTTATTTATTCTTCCAAATTATCCACAAGTAATTAAATAAATTTATTTATTTAATTATGCTTTCTTATCTTCTAAAAAAATCTTCAATATCTTCTAAAAATAAACTCTTCTTGTCATACAAAAGCAAAAGCTGAGTTAACTGATTTAAAGCTATCAACAAAGCTCTTAAATTAGAAAAATATATTCTAATTGAAGAAAATGAAAACTCATCCTCATCAAGAAAGCAGTTAACTCAACAAAGCTTCTTTTTGAATGACACATGTCCTTCTATTTGTGCACGTTCTGTCGAACATTCTCCTCTGTTGATCTTCTTATTTCTTTTCCACTGTTGATCCTCTCTCACACAACTCTATAAATACAACCCTCTTCTTCTTCATTTGATATCCAACCTTCAAGTAAACTTATGCTACAGAATCTATAGCGCGCCATTGGCACCCCCATTATCACTTCATCTATCATCCATATCATATGGTGTTGAAGCTCATCTTCAACACTACAAGTATCTGAGCCATCTCTCCTTGTCAAGCAAGGAAGAAAGCTTCCTGAGGGAGGGTCAAGAAAGAGTAGGTGAACAATGGAAATCGCAAGGTAAAAGGTTGTGAGTATCTTCTCTCTTATTTTAAATCTCTTTTTGCATGCACATTCCATTGTTGTTTTGGGTTTTATTATTCATTTGATTAATCCAATTTTCCTCATAACATTTCTGGCACCCACCGTGGGGCTCTTGTCCCTAATCTAACCAAAAATCTGAGTTTCTTAGTGATAGGTTCCGTACAGGTTTTGCATAGGCTTCTAACATGTTCATCCGATGCATACATCCTCTGATCCGGCACTTTTACATTATGTTCCGACGTACACAGTCTTCTAGTGCATACATCCTCCAAGACGACGCATATGATCACTGTTATGGCACTTTTATAGATACGACGCATCCATCCTCTGAGACAACACTTTTGCCTCCTATTCTAGTGCCTGCATAACCCCGGCGCATATACCTTCCATCACGGCGCTTGCATACTGTTTTAAAGTGCATTTGTTAAATTAACGCATTTATCTCCTCTTCTTGCACTTTTAACACCTGTCTTAGCACATTTGTAAAATAACTTTTACAGGCTCTATTTCTGCACATACATACTATATAGTGGCGCATCTGATTTCTCATTAGCGTTTTAGGATATCTAGCGATTTTTTAGGTTGATTCTAACATTTGTCTTGTAGGATTAGAGGCTGGATAGATCATTTAGCTACATTAATTAATTCATTTTAGATTAATTAGGGGAAAAAACATAAAAAAAAATGCATACAAATTTCACGTAGTCTTTAACTAGGAGGATAGTAAATTAACCACTGCTATCTTTGCATATTGCTATCTTTCCTAGTTTAGAACATTGCTAGCTCACAAACGGAAAATAATATTGCTATCTTTTAACCACTTCAAAGTTAACAAATGTGTGAGTGCCCAAGCAGATAGCACATTTAGTTTTTTTCTTTTAACTAGGTTTGGATTAATCACTGTCTTCTGTGTTTGTTGAATGACAATAAGCTTATGCTCTCCCCTTTACTAGGTGACTAGAACGCCAAACTTGTTATTCCCTTTGTATAACCTTTAGAGGGGCCTACCCTTGGATGCCCGCTTGTCCAAGTGGGAATGACCCTGAGTGGTAATAGGCTAAAGCCAAGCCCTACCAATCCACTTAAAATAAATTGTGCTTGAGGCAAAAGCTTCCTACAATGAGTGCCGCTGTGTTACACCAAAAGCCAACCTCCCCCAAAACCCTTGGAGGCTGGGAAACTCCATAATGGAGAGTAGCGTTACCGCACATGTAACCACTCAAACGGTTGCCTTGACTACTTAGCCACTTGTTTAGTGTACCGAAAACCCCTATTTGTTGACACAAAAGGTGGAGCCTTTGAAGCGGCCCTGATTCATGCGACTCTTAGTAGAGGTAGCAGGGACAATCCTAAGGTTCGATGGGGGTACAAGCCTAAGGAAACTCAAATCTGGTATGCATGAGAAGTGAGTACCGTGGAGGGGAACCAGTGCTACCAGATCCTAGAGCTACATGCTTTAAATGTGCACAGCCAGGGGATTCAACAAATATTGTCCTATCCAACCTAGGTTGTACTTGTTCTTGTGTCAAAAAGTCCAAAAATACAAAAAAATAACAAAAGATAAAAAATCATGAAAACTTCTATGCACTTGCTATGTCTTTTGCCATAATTGAAAGTCAAAATTCAAGAAAAGACCAAGTTTTCACCCAAAAACAGAAATTTTTTGAAAAATGTTCCAAAAACTCTACAAAACCAAACTGAAAAAACCAAAACGGTGCATTTGCTGCGATCTATGGTGCATTTGATATGACTTACAATGCATTTGATCACCATTGTGGTGCATTTGAAATTTACTAGATTGGTGCATTTGTTGTGACCTATGGCACTTTTACACTCTTATTCGACGCATTTATTCCTGCGCATCCAAAACAGAGAGCTATTCCGTACCTTCCAAGAGAAAAATTTTCAACTTTTCAAAAGCCCTTTTCAAACTTGTTTCAGTATTCCAAGATATGATTAAAATCATGCAAGTCAACCATTTTGCTTTTCTTCCACACCATAGCTTCTGTTCTCATCCAAAATATCACAAAATTCTTCCAAAATCCAACAAGGTTAGAACCAAGCTATCCTTGATCACATCAAACCTCAAACAAACCTAGTGAGTCTCCACTATCAAGGATCACTTATTCTTCTCTCTCAGAACTCCACTAGTGGCTTGTGTAAAACTAGTCCACATCAAGTAAATAGATTTCTATCATCCTTACTTTGACTATCATTTTGTGTACCCAACTTGTTTGACACCAATTAGATCTAAGGAGAACCTTTCTCAAAACCTTGGCACATTCTAGAACCTCTTGTTCAAAACTTTAAAAACTCATTTCATCCCAATCTCTCATCACCTTGCATGGTCTTAACAAGATTACAAAAACAAAAATAGATTTAAATGGCTGAGAAAACTACTCCAAACTCTCACGACAGTGATGAGGAAATTTCTATGGAAGAGGTCCTCCAAACACAACAAGACCAAATATTTCAACGCATAATGGATAAGGTACTTGCCCAAGACCCTACCAAATTCTTTCTACACTTAGCACATCTAGGAGTCAAGCTCCCTAAAGATTTTGACGTAGAAGCTCTAAAAGAATCTGAGGAAGAAAGACACCCTGAGGGAAGCACACATGAGGAAACACCCACAGACAAAAGTAAAGCAACCATTGATTCTACAAATGCCTTAAGCTTAATAACCCAACAGATCCAAGCTTTACAACAACAATTCATGGACATGCAAATAGGAACATCAACTAAGAATTACTCCGTAGAGGATATTTCACCATATCATTTTGATATGACCTTGTTCATGATACCTTTCCCCTCTAAATTTGAGGTGCCAAAATTTGATAAATACCGAGGAAAGGGTGATCCAAGGGACCACATTAGGGAATTCAATGCTGCATGTCTTAAAGTCGCACACAATGATACTTACCTTATGTAACTATTTCCAAGAAGCTTGGGAAGACAAGCCATGGAGTAGTTTTCTAGACTACCACCTGGCATTAGAACATTTAATGAACTTGTGGACAAATTTGTCACACACTTCTCCTATAATATTGAGCATGACACCGCAATCTTAGATCTTTGTAACACCAAGCAAAAAGGTGGAGAATCTTTTGCCGCCTTCCTACAAAGATGGAGACAGCTGGAAAGTAAGTGCCCACATCAAATGCCTGAAAAACAAATGCTGGAAATGTTTGTCCATAACTTACAAACTGACCTAAGCTATTAGATACAAGCCCAATGTCCTACTTCCTTTAGCAAGGTCATTGAGATGGGTCTAATCATTTAAAAGCTTTAATCATAAAGGGTCAAATAAAGATTTATAAAGACACTCCTAGTACCAATACCAACGTAGATAAACCAAGATTCTAGACAAAGAACAAAAACATTGTGAATGATGGGGTGGTAGATGCCAAGAATGCGGCACCAAAACAACCAATCTTCAACTTATCGACTCCTCAAAACAACCCCCCGCAAAACAAACCAAGAAACACTGAATCACAGTTTACAAATTTTCAACCTAGGAGAAAATTCACACCTTTGGGAGAATCATTGGAAATTGCCCTATGGAAGTTAATCACAAATAAGATCATAACACTTCCAACAGTGCGGGAATATGAACCAAAAGTCAAACCTCCTTGGTAGAATGACAACAATTTTTGTGAGTACCACTAAAATAGGGGGCAGAAAACCAATGACTGCATTGCACTCAAGCACACTATCCAAGATTTGATTGAGTAAAACAAAGTGTCACTTGACGGACATACCTCTAATAATGATCACTGGGCATTCAAGGATCCTCTTCCCAACTATGAGTAGGGAGGGCTTTCCAACCAAAACAATAGTAGAAATAACAACTCTAATTACACAAAAGTCACCTTTGACTATGTTGTTAACCACATCTCAAAAAGTGATTCACACATCAATGTGATCACTATAAACAAAGATCCAGATTGTAATGTTACCACCCATAGTAATAGAGTCACTCTTAGAGGAGCCTCTGCCTCTCTGGCTAATTAGTATAGTATCCTAGATTAGTTACATAAGACACCTGCACATATCTCCATTCTAGAACTTCTGCGTCTATCCCCATCCCATAGGGCCATACTTGACAAAGCTCTTTTCGAAGCCTCCATTCCAACAAACCTTTTCGAAGAATAGTTTCAAACCATGGTAGGTCACATTACCTCACCTCACTCCCTATCATTCACTGAAAAGGATGATATGTCAATCACCCAACCTCATAACGCCTCTCTTCATATCGAAGCCTTCATTCACAAACACAAGATAAAGAGGGTCCTAATTGATGGAGGATCTGGTTTGAATATTTGCACTTTGAAGCTAATCCTTGCATTGGGGTTTTCAGAAAAAGCTATAGATCCAAAAAATAAAATCACTATCAAAGCCTATGATGAGGAGGAGAGAACTTCCAAGGGAATTGTTACTTTACCAATCAAAGTGGGACCTATAGTAAAAGATGTGGCTGGCCAAGTCCTCGATATGGAGCTAGCATATAACATTCTTCTTGGGAGACCATGGATACATGCTCTAAAAGTAGTGCCATCAACATACCATTAGTGTATAAAATTCCCCTATGAAGGTCAAGAGATCACCATCCAAGGTGACCCCAATCCATTTCAGTATTGCAACTCCATTCAATCTAAACTTGAAGTTGTGATTCCTAATAACCGTGCTTCTGCTTCATCATCATCTCGTATTGATCCAGCTTCACTTGCTTCCTCTTTAAAAGCTTCCCAACCTGACCTTAGACTCAAAGATAAGGGCTTGGGTGAGTACACAATCTCCCAATCCCTCTGTTTAGCACAACTCCCCCTATCTCCAAGATCATATGGGAGACCTACTTTGAGAAAACCAAAAGTAGACAAAACTACCAAAGGTCCATTTATCAAATGGGGAAGCCTTGAAGATGAGAGAGATGAAAAGGATATCCTACAATGGCTATACAAGGATGAAGGTAGTTCATCAACACATCAAGACCATCACACTATACAAACTGAACAATATGGTCAAGAATTCCAAATGCTACAAAGAATGGGGTATGAAGGACATGGTCCACTTGGTTCAAGAAAAGATGGTATCACTAAACCCATCCAAACTCATACCTTGACATCCCAAGACACCACAGGGCTAGGATACATTGGCACATCAAGAACCAATAGAGCAAAGAAGAATAAAGGAAAACAACCAGAAACATCTGCTAGTAATCTGGTTGATCAAATTCAACAACTACAGCTAGGGAGCGAGACTGATTCCAATGAATATGAGTGGGATAGTCTCTTAGAGCTATCTTGTGATGAAAAAGGCATAGACGTTGTCCACGAGTATGACCCAACCCATGTAAATGAGAGACAAGGTCCAAGGGCTAGACTGCTAGAGTCTGACTCATGTAATAATGATAGTGAAAATCGTGAGGAAAGAATGATAACCCCCCTTGATGGATCTACTAATAGAGAGTACTATCACAGACTTCATCCATGCTTATAACAACTCTATCTTAACCATCAATACCATCGAACCGGACCAACCCAATGATCCCTTACCATTGGTGCACCCTGAACTCATAGATTAGGACTTACAAGGTACTACCCCTGAGCTCAATACCTTTGAGAATGATGAAGCCATCATAGACTACCTTGAGCTTAGAGATCATATACTCACAAGAGACCACAAAGCTGGCTATGCTATAGAACTCAACGAGAAGGCCTATTTTAGAGAGAGTGCCAAGCCTTTCAGTCTCAAAAATGTCAAAATGAAAGAAAGATCTAATGGTGAAAACCATTCTGTGGCAGTGTTAGATCATGAAAAAAGTAAAAATATAGATGTATCCAATAGTGAAAACCTCTTTGAGGTGCCAAAGGATGGAAGGCTTGACCCTCTACCCAATCTTACACATCAGGAGAGATCTTCAATCTTGATAGAACCAACAGAACCAATCAATGTCAGCACAAGTGATAATCCCAGAATGATCCACATGGCACAATCTTTAACATAACAAGAAAAACTAGCATTCACTGACTTCTTCAAAAAGAAAAAAATCAACTTTTCTTGGACATATGCAGACATGCTAGGGTTAGAACCAAATCTCATAATGCATCACTTATCTTTAGCTCCAGGAGCTAAACCAGTTAAGAAAAAACTCAAAAAGATGCACCCACATGTGGCCCTCATGGTGAAAGAAGAGCTGAAGAAACTATTAGATGTCAGATTCATCAGACCAATAGACTATCCTGAGTAGATTTCAAACATAGTACCAGCTGCCAAACCAAATCGCAGAGTCTGAATATGTAATGACTTCAGGGACCTAAAGAAAAGCTTGTCTGAAAGATGATTTCCCCTACCAAATATTAACATGATTGTAGATCTCACGGTAGGGCACACCATGCTATCACTAATGGATGGTTATTCTAGATACAACCAAATAAAAATTGCACCTAAAGACCAACACAAGACTGCATTCACATGTCCTTGGGGCACCTATTGTTGGTGTGTCATGCCATTTGGTTTGAAAAATGCCGGTGCAACATAGCAGAGAGCTATGACCACAATCTTCCACGACATGATACACACCATAATGGAAGATTATGTTGATGACATTCTAGCAAAATCACTCACAAGAGAAGGACACCTGGCAGTATTGGACAAAATCTTCAAAAGACTGGAATAGTTTAATGTGTGCCTTAATCTAAAGAAGTGTATGTATGGAGTTACCTCAAGTAAGCTACTGGGATATATAGTATCCGCCAATGGAATCAAAGTCAACCCAGCTAAAGTAAAGGCCATCATGGAAATGCCACCTAAGAATCTCACTCAACTAAGGTCTCTACAGGGAAATCTACAATCTATCAGTAGTTTCATTTCTCAATTGGCAGACAAGTGCCACCCATTTTCCCACCTCCTACATAAGAATGTCCCTTTCAAATGGAATGATTCATGTGAATAGGCATTTTAGCAGGTAAAAGAGTATCTCATGAAACCACCTGTATTGATGCCACCAATTCAAGGTAAACCTCTACTACTGTATATCTCAGCCACACCAACAGCTCCAGGAGCTCTCCTCACACAACAAAACTATGAAGGGAAAGAACAAGCAATCTACTATATTAGTTGAACACTTATTGGATATGAACTGCAATACATGCCAATTGAAAGAGCATGTCTCACTATGGTCTTCACCTCACAAAAGTGGAGACATTACATGTTGTCACATTCTATCAAACTGGTAGCAAAGATTGATCCATTCAAGTATTTACTCAATAAAGCAGCCCTTATAGGTAGATTGTCCAAACGGGTCATGCTTTTCAGCGAGTTTGATATCAAATATGTAGAAAAGAAAGCAATAAAAGGCCAAGTACTTGCAGATCAACTGGCAGATGCACCTCTAACGGATAACATCCCTTTGATCTTTGAATTTCTAGACAAATCTATCTTTCACATATCCACAACAACCTGGAAAATGTACTTTGATGGCTCATATACTCAGCATGGATCAGGAGTAGGTATCTTGTTGATCACCCCTAGTGGTGACACCATTCCTAAATCATACAGATTACTCTTTCCCTGCACTAACAATGTGGAAGAGTATGAAGCCCTTGTCATTGGCATCAAGCTAGTAGTTGAATGGAATATCCAAGAACTTCAGGTGTATGGTGAATCACAGCTGATCATAAATCAAGTAAATGATGACTACTAGATAAAAGAGGAAAAATTAATCCCTTACAAACAAATGGTAGATGACTTCAAAGAATACTTTGTTAAGATCTCTTTTGAACAGATACCAAGGATTGAGAACAAAGCTGCATATGCCATGGCAATGATTGTATCTCTCCTCGATATTCCAAATAATAAATCACGTTATGAGTTCTTGGTAGAGCCAATGTCCTGTCGTCCATATGACACCCCTGAATCCCATATCATTTGCCACATTGTTGGAGCCGATTCCCCCCTCTATGGAAAAATATTTACTTATCTTAAAGAGAATACCCTCCCACCTGATCTCTCTAGTAACCAAAAATGAACCTTCATCTGTCAGGCATCCCGGTATGCCATTGTCACCAATACCCTATATCGCAGAGGTCTCGATGGTACTCTCCTTAGATGCCTAGATAGTGAGGAATATCAAACTACCCTGAGCAAAGTGCACGATGGTATATGCGGGACCCACTCTAGTGGCCCTACCCTAGAGAAGAAACTCATACACATGGGATACTACTAGCCAACCATAGAACAAGATTCCTATCATTTTGTAAAGAAGTGCAAAAAGTGCCAAATCCATGGGAACCTGATACATTCACCAGCATAGGAGTTGTAGCCATTAACAACTCCTTGGCCTTTCTGTTAGTGGGGACTCGACTTAGTGGGCAAGATTCACCCTTCTTCATCTAGTGGCCATAAATTCATAATCACCACCACCGAGTACTTCACAAAGTGAATTGAAGCCATGCCCTTAGCCAATATCACAGGCAAGCAGATTGCCTCTTTTATCTTGAACTATATCATTTGCCGCTATGGTGTCCCTTCGTCCATTGTCACGGATAATGGTCAACCCTTCAAAAATCAAGATGTCAGGGAACTATGTGACAAATTCCATATCCAGCACCGCTTTTCAACCCCCTATTACCCCCAAGGCAATGACCAGGTGGAGGCATCAAATAAAACTATTTTGAAAATCCTAAAGAAAACTATCAATGATGCCGCCCGTGCTATGGGTCTACCGTACAAGCATCCGCACACCCACAGGTGCAACACCACACTCCCTGGTCTATGGATCTGAAGCCATATTGCCCATTGAAGTCGAGATACCATCCTTGCGAGTTTCATTAAAAGGTCTCATATCTGATGAAGAGTACAGAGTGTCCAGACTTCAAGAGTTAGAGTTGCTCAAAGAGAGAAGGCAACAGGCCTTTAATCACCTAAAAGCTTATCAACAACAAATGTCGAGAAGCTCCAACCATAGGGTAAAGCCCCACGTATTCCAAGTTGGTGATCTAGTCCTCAGAGAAAATCCCAGAAATCAGCAAGATTAAGAAAAGAAAGGCAAGTTCGAGCCTAACTGGCTGGGTCCCTATGTCATCATTGCATCCTATGGGTCAGGGGCATATCAATTGGCTACATCTGAAGGTGAACTGTTTGATGATCCTATCAATAGCATGTATCTTCGCAAGTTCTACACCTAAAATCCTAATGCAAGGGAGTCCTTAAAAATTCAAAAAAAAAAATCAAAAAAATGATAAAAAACAAACAAAAAAATTAGAAAAATGGAAAAATAACAAAAAAATCATCATCTAGTAAAAACCTAGCAAATGGGCGCCTGGGATAGGTACCATGATGAAAACCTGGCAAACAGGTGTCATGTGTACTTCTAGCTTTCGTGCAAATAAAAGCAAGTGGTGAAAACCTATTTATAGCAAACGGGCACCTGGGATAGGTACCATGATGAAAACCTGGCAAACAGGGATCATGTGTACTTCTAGCTTTTGTGCAAATAAAAGCAAGTGGTGAAAACCTGGTAAACAGGCATTATCTGCGACAAACCACTTCCTCCATTTGTTGTAACCTCATGTCTCTTGTGTCCATCATGTCATTCATCTTGAACCAGTCCTTTGAACCATTGTCAAACTACATCACCTCTGAGTTATCATGTAGGTAAGGCTATTCTCAATGCGCCCCCGAGGCTCCACTCCACTCCCCTTCCTTTCTGTCTGTTTCGTCAAGTGTCGTCTATCCTGTTTTCTATACCATTTCTGCATCTTTGCCATTGCCTAGGTCCTAGGTCCATCAGGTTCACCCCGAACTACATTGCCTCTATGTCGTCACGTAGGCAAGGCCATTTCACAATGAGCTCCCAAGGCACTAGGTCAGTCCTTTAGGGTCCGTCTCTCCATGTCTGTTGTCATATCACCCACAATAAGTTGATCCTTTGTCTAAACTAGGGGCAACTCCTCGACCTGGTTGTGGATTTGGATTCTTGAATGCCACTTTTTCTAAGAGGATACCAATAAAGGATTGTGATACCTTTCACTAGACAAGCATGCGCAGCAAAGCAGAGCTTCCAAACAAAAAAAATCTTTGCATAGAAGAATCAACCTATCCAAAGCAGAGCACCATATCAAAACATTCAAATTGACTCTATATCAATTATGGCAAAAAGACATATCTAATGCAAGAATGTTTTGTGAATAGGTTAACTTACAATGTCTTGGTAGCATAGGAAGACATAATGACAAAAATCCAAGCATGCGCAGCAAAGCAGAGCTTCCAAACAAAAAAAATCTTTGCATAGAAGCATCAACATGTCCAAAGCAGAGCACCATATCGAAACATTCAAATTGACTCTATATCAATTATGGCAAAAAGACATATCTAATGCAAGAATGTTTTGTGAATAGGTTAACTTACAAAGTCTTGGATTTTTGTCATTCTATCTTCCTATGCTACTCAAGGATGCCAAAAGCTAGAGATGCTATGATGGGGGCATAATTTTTTTCTTTGTCTGCTACTTGTGGATCAAACTTTAGTAATGTGATGACTTTTGTTTAACGACATGATCAACAAAAGATCATCGAGGACTTCAGAGGTCTGAACATGAAAAAGGGCAATCCTTGTCTGTTGAAATGAAGAAGTACTTAGGTCATCTAGATTCAATTTTGACTAGATGATTGTATTAACCTACTATATCAAAATCCATGTAAGTAATATTTAGGTCATCTCAGTTTAATTATACTTAGATGCTTGTATTTCTTACAACATAATAAACACCCAATAATGAAATAAGCACTTCAAAATACTTGCAATATCAAGATGACAAATATCCATACCATAACATATCCAATGGCATTTCATATCCATATCCATATCCATAACATATCCAGAAAGCATTCTGTATCCATATCCATATCCATATCCCATGCAATAAAAATTCTATGCAGAGTATCAATGTTTACAAATAAAAGCTTGTGATTTCTTCTGTCGAGTCATTCTTCTATCAATCAACTTTCTATCATTATGGTCCAGTCTTCCCAATCTGGTCAGTCCGAGCAGTGATCAAAATGCAAGTCTATCCTTAAATCCATACCAATCAAGTCAAGTCAATATTGTCAAATGATCCAATCAAAAATCAGTGGTCTTGATCCTTGTCTAGTCGTAAACTAACTCAATCAGTTATAATCAAACATTTGCCTTATACAAAATGTAGCATTTTCAAGATCAGACCAATACACGCGTCTTACATGACATGCTTCATTTCCTAAAACCAGACACTATCCTTCGTGTTGCTCTAGGGATCTATCGTTCCTCGCCATGACAACACTATTGTATATTGTTGGTTTACCGCTTGATAGGAGCAATACCATGTTTGTTCTTGTATCATTTGTGCATACTTGCTTACTTTCTTGTGTGTGTTATCATTTTATCTTGCATCGCATGTCATTCGGCTTTTTCTTCATCCTAACCTGTTTTTCACATTCTTCTTTGTGAGATTGTCCATCTCACGCCTTCTGCCTTCTTCCAGTCCAATCTCCCGAGGGGGCATCCTGTCGTTAAACTTGTACTAGGGGCAAACTGGGGCATGTATGATTGTCAGATAATCTTATTCTTTGAAACAATGTGATAAAACACATTGCATCAAAGAGGGGCAAAATGTATACACCTAAAAATGACATGACTCTACTTAAATAAATATTTATAATATTTATTTCATCTTCATATTCCTCTATCAATAAATAAATAAATTTATTTATTTATTAGATTCATTTCCTCCCACTTAATTAAATAAATTACATTTATTTAATTAATTTCATCTATATCAACCTTATTCTTCTAAATAATTAAATAATTTTAATTATTTAATTAAATCTTTCATTCTTCCAAATTTAAATAAAATGCAAATTTATTTAAATAAAATCTCCAAAACATAAAATATATTTAAATATTTTATTTATTCTTCCAAATTATCCACAAGTAATGAAATAAATTTATTTATTTAATTATTCTTTCTTATCTTCTAAAAATAAATTCTTCTTGTCATACAAAAGCAAAATCTGAGTTAACTTATTTAAAGCTATCAACAAAGCTCTTAAATTAGAAATATATATTCTAATTTAAGAAAATGAAAACTCATCCTCATCAAGAAAGCAATTAACTCAACAAAGCTTCTTTTTGAATGACACATGTCCTTCTATTCATGCACGTTCTCTCGAACACTCTCCTCCGTTGATCTTCTTATTTCTTTTCCACCATTGATCCTCTCTCACATAACTCTATAAATACAACCCTCTTCTTCTTCATTTGATATCCAACCTTTGAGTAAACTTATGCTGCAGAATCTATAGCGCGCCATTGGCACCCCCATTATCACTTCATCTATCATCCATATCATATGGTGTTGAAGCTCATCTTCAACACTACAAGTATCTGAGCCATCTCTCCTTGTCATCTTGAGGAATCTAAGCAAGGAAGCAAGCTTCCTGAGGGCCATCTTCATCACCAAAGGATCAAGAAAGAGTAGGCGAACAATGGAAATCACAAGGTAAAAGGTTGTGAGTATCTTCTCTCTCTTATTTTAAATCTCCTTTCACATGCACATTCCATTGATGTTTTGGGTTTTATTATTCATTTGATTAATCAAATTTTCCCCATAACAATCTCTACATAAAACACTTGAGTAATGAGAATCTCAATCTGAAGAATGAATATCAAGCATTGGAAGAAAATAAATTTATTCAGTACTTGGATTTCCCAACATTTATGGAGGATGAATGGGTCCAACATGTGTTAAGCAGGGTTCATGGTGAATTCATATGGCTTGAGAGACCTTTCAAGATAACAAAAGATGCTATTAGGGTAGTCATTGGATTATGCTCTACCGAATCAGTACCACTATTGAAATTCATGAAGAATGATACAGTAATTGCGGCTATCAGAGTAAAATTTGATAAGAGAGCCTTGAGAATAAATGATATTGAGGATCATGCTGTGAGATTTGCCTCAATGGTGTTGGGATACAAAGTTTATTTCACCAACCAGGAAAACTCTGTTTTAGGCACGACCATTTACATAGCCTATCAAATGATTAAGGAACATGTTGATTATGAAATATGTGAATTTCTCTGATAGCAAGTAATGGATAACCTGAAGAAGACAAAAGAAGGTAAATACCCCTTTAAATTTGGCACACTGATCATGTGTTTATTTTTCTATTTTATACAAGAGTTGCCTGGTATAAAGAACCTATTCTAGACAAATGATAAACCTGTTGTAGTCCAAATTAGAAATTTTTTTAGTAGCATAGGCACCATTGATGCACAAAATACATCCCTATGGGGTTATTTCAAGAACTTCCAAAGATCAATGCAAGCTAGAGAAAGAATCCCCAAAACAACTGCTGAAATATACAAGGATACATTCTGCTTTATTGTGACAAAAGATCAATGTTTGATGGAGGTTGTTGAGCCTAGAACGGTCTGGGTTATGCCTATGGGATATGAGGTAGATGGAGTTGTACTAGAAAACTATGCCGAATATATGCTAAGTAAACCCAGAGATCTGTTGTGTGGTTACACAACACGCCCCATTTTAACTTGGCAAAACAGGGACCCAACTTTTGGCTTGGCTTGTGTTGCCTGTTTTCTGGCGGTTTGGTAAAAATGAGTCAGTTGCATCATCATCATGAAGGTCAGGATGAGGTTGGTCATCATCATGAGGTCAGTTTGTCAAAATTCATATTTTGTTTCTATGACCTCATATTTAGAAAGAGCTTGAAATTCCATGCAGGTTTGCCTTTTACATCACCTAAAAATTCGTCCATATGAGGGAGTTATGAGTAGTCAAAGTTTTGGTCAGACCTGATAATTGCAAAGTGATCATCATATTTTTATATCCTCAGTCATGTTGTCAAGGTCATCATGATCTTGATCTATCACCCGATAAAAATCATGCAGTCCCAATATCCAGATGTTAGTCTTAGGTGATAGTGTGTTTTACCCGTCAAATGACCTTAGGCGCATCGTGAGCATAATGTTTTGAGGGTAACCCGATATTTCATAACAACGAGCATCATGATATTTTAACATCACCTGATATTATAATATCATGCTGATCTTATAATATCACCCTGCTTAGGAAGTCCACTATCTGCATATTTGCATGCACATGACAAAGTCCTATCAGAGGGTCATCACCCTATCTTTTAAGGGAGGGTGATATTCCATTCCTTAGCATGATCATATTTTAAATATCACCCTAGCGCTAACCTGATGATGACCTCAACTCATCCTCATGCTCCGAAGATGAAATATGATGGCTACGTCATCAAGGTATTCGATGAGGAGGATCATCATATTTTTATGCTGTCATGTTGTCAAGATCATCATGATCTTGTTTGTCTACCCGATATTTCGTAATGTCCTCCTGCCGAGAAATATGACCTTTTGCAAATATCCTGATGACGTCATCCCGATCTGATAAACGAAGAAGCAAATATTAGGAGGACATCATCATCACATTTCCCTTTGGCAGGATATTTTCCAAAACATGATCCGGTTCGCGAATATGACGATGACGTCATATTCTCAGTTTAACAAAAGTCCTGGATATCCTGATGATCATCATCATCCTGATCTTTCGAGAGGGTTACCTTGGCCGCAAAGGGGTCATATTACATTCACCACCTGATCATCTTCCTTAGGTGACCCGATATTACATTTATCCCCCTTGATCTTAACTAAACATGACGGTGACATCATCTTTTGCATTTTAATGAAGCCCGAATATGACGATGACATCACCATGATATTCCATTCCTCAGCAGCAGGATCATATTTCATATCCTCCTATTTTCCTTCGACATGATGATGACGATGATGTCTTTCTTTTCCCCAATATACAGAAGTGAAACATGACAGTCGCCATCATCTGGACATTCGGAAGGGGGAGCATCATATTTCCAAAATATCATGCAGACGAAAGTTTTAAGTCTTGCTGTCGGCCTTATCTTGAGTTATCATGCCGATAGAACATGTCTTCCTGATGGATGGACATCATCATGATTTTTGGCGTCGGTATAAGTTTCACCGTCGGCCTAATGTAAGAATTGTCATCCCGACCATGTGTAGTCATGCTGATACATACATATGCACTATTTGAACCCGATATACATGAAAATGGGCGGGAAAATGAAACGATGGTTGACCCGAGTGTTTTTTAACGCTGTTTATGCATTTAGTGCATATTTTTCACAAATTTGAAGCCCGATTGCCTGTACCTGCATATTTGGGGCCTGTTTAATAAAACGTTTAAATTCCTATTGTTTATCCACATGATGATGAACTTAATGTTTGTCTGTTTATTTGCAAGAAGTCATGATGCTGTTAGAGCTGAAGCTGAGCATTACAAAGTTGCACATGAAGGCAACATGAACCAGAAATGAGGAGGATATTGTCAAATATGTTGTTTACCAACTGGAGACCTATAATGAGACACTACAGGACAGAAAGAATAAGCTGGACAACAGCAGGGATAAGTATGAAGCGCACAAACACGCCATCATCAAGGCAAAGACTCAAGATGGCAGAGGAATAGATCAGGTTGTGCAGGCATACAAACAGATCCAAAGCAGCATGCAACCCCATATGCAACAGCGTCATCATCCAGATAGCGAAAGTTCAGAAAGTGATACACATGATGATGACCCGCATGCATCAGATGAAGAGCATGATGAAGATACATCATGAAGGGGGGAGTATCTTGCATATGCAGTATAGATAGTTGCCAGCTGGCAACTTGTGCCTTTTTGTAAAATTGACAAGTCATGAAGTGATGACCGTTGATTTGTATTGACATATCTGGTCCGTGGATCTTTTGTAACGGATTCCTCACCTTATTCTATAAAAGGTGGTGGAATGCCTTGTTATATTCATTCGAAACTTAATTGAAATTTGATTGCTGAAGTATTCAGGACTTATTTCAAAGCTGCTGTATATGTACATGTCTTTTGCATACTTAATGAAAGGGAAGAGTATTTTGATTACAAATCTTCGTAAATCTTGAGTAATCTATGTCTGAATTCTGGATATGTGCTTTGATTTGCTGCGTCCCTTGGAGTGCTCATCATGTTGCATGTATTGTTTTCATTCACTATTCTCTGAAGTTTGCATCAACTGTATCTAGCTGTGGAATGTCCTGGTGAACATATGGTTTGATTTCTTCTCCTCATGACAGTATCAAGCATGTATGTGGATCAAAAGCTGAAGGTTCAACTTAATTAGAAGTATTTGCTTTAAATTCTTTCAATTTCAGAGCATCTCACTATCATAACTGCAAATCATGATAAATAACAAGCAGAACAGAGAAATATGCTGACATCCCGTAGGTAACTGAAAATCATTAGCATATTTGAGTTAAATGCATGTAGTATTGAAAATATCATGCAAAGAATCATAAATAATGGTAGAAATCATTCAAATATCAGCCTGTAGGCACATTATTTGAGTGAATCCATAAGTGCAGAGGTAGAATTGTTGGAGATTTATGCAGAGCACACATACAGAGCAGGATATTTTGAGGAATGATGATGAACTTTGCAGAAACACGTAAGGCCCCTGAATGGAAAACAGCAACACACATCAACCACTGAGTAACGTCAGTAGATTAAGACCTAATCAATGGAGACTTGGGATCATGAATTCTCTGAATTCATCATATCTTTCAAGATGATTAAAGGTTGTTGTGTAACTTTTATTCTATGTTTGTGAATGAGGAACATCATGATCAACATAAATTGGCGCTAGAAGGAGGGCCGCTGAGCTGTTTCTCAGCATCATCAACAGAAGGAGGGTAGAATGGGAAAAGCCACTACTGCTTCAGTCATCATTCATTTTATGCAGGCCCCTCGCTCCTATCGCAACATAAATTGGCGCTAGAAGGAGGGCGCCCCTCGCTCCTATCACAACATAAATTGGCGCTAGAAGGAGGGCGCCCCTCACTCCTATCGCAACATAAATTGGTGCTAGAAGGAGGGCACGAACGGGAGATCACGCTCATCATCAGTATTTTCAGGTTTGATGACGCATAGAGTAAGGTACCCTCAGATCGTCTGTGAATTTCAGTAAATTACATAAATATTTACTGTGAAAAGATTGTATATGCACATTCTATGTAAAGATTTCCAGATCTCACATAAATATTGCAAGCTTTACAGTAGATCTTTCTGAATTCACTAATATCGGCTAAAGGTACGTAAATTTGTTCAAACTTTGAGACTTTTAGGCCTTAGGCACTCGAGGTCTTGTGTTACGGGTCAGGATATCCCAATATCCTGTCACATTTGCAGTGTCTTCGCAAATATTTTGTAAATATCCAATCTGATTTGCAATTTGACCGCAAATATCGCCTCATCCAGTGAAATCTAACCAATATTTGCAAAGTTTCAGCCAATTTGCCTCCAAATCGAGAAATCCTGGCTTACAGGATAAATACCAGGTCTAGACCTAGTGAAGTTTTTGAAGAATTGCCTGTTAGAGGTTTCAGACCTAGGACTGTAGACATTCACCATACTCCAGGATCAAGCGCGTCTAGAGCTTCACCGGGACCTCCTCCTGTGACCCCTGTCGGTTTGCAAATACCTTCCGGTATATCCGCGACACCTCCTGTTCAAACCCAGGGTATACCTTTAGTTCAACCTCAGCCAACTGCACCACCAGTTCAGCCCCCCCTCGCTTCTAACGGAACATAAATCAACATCATCATCAACATAAATTGGCGCTAGAAGGAGGGGAGAGCATCAGCAGAACATCATGATCATGATCTAGAAGGAGGGCCGAACTGGAAAAGAGCTGTGAATTTCTGGATTTCTGCAAATATTACATAAATATTTTAGCATTTCAGTTAAATGTCTGCAAATATCTCTTATCTGAGATGTTTTGGTTGCACCTTTGCCAAGATCTAGCCCAAAGCATCAAAGATTAGTTTGATTTTCTGAACTTTCAAGTTTTATTCTGAGATATGATGGATCTCCTTAAAAAATTGAAAAATATAGTCTCAGTTTGATGGATGTATATGAAGGCAATTGTCAAATTAACATTCCTTTATTTCAGGAAACTTTGAGTAGGCAGCTTTACCCTCACAGTTTGTCTAACTTTGGTTTATCCACCTATTGCAGGATACACCAGACCGTGGAACACAGCGAAATAAATTGTTTAACTTTCCTTACAAGGTTGGATTTATACTTGAAAGGACTAATATTCTTCCCGGATGTGTTCAGGGCCAAAACTTGCCAAGAAAATGAAGAAGTCTGGCAGTGAAATGAAGAAATTCTGGAGCAACAAGCAGATGCAGCACCAGAAGTTATTAATTGTCCAGACACTGAAGTGGATCGATCTGAGGATTTTGAATTATACTTGTCCAGAAATATACAGTGTAGTCAAATATTAGGTTTATCCACTGATGATGTCTTGATTGAAAGCTGGTGCAGATTACATGATGAAGAGCATTCAGAAAGGGATTGTTATGCCTGCTTGATCATGTTGAAAAAGATTCTAGAAAATACAGTGGCTGAATCAGTTCCAGAAGGTAATGAAGAGGAAACATCTTTCCTGGATTCATTTTATGGTGGGATTGATAGGAGTTCTCTACTTCCTAATATAAGTAAGGATCAGTCAGTATGCAGGTATGAATCTTGTGAAAATTTTAGAGAAGAAACCACTCATCAGGATAATATTGATTCTGATCCTAATACTTTTGATAAAGAAGATGAAACGTCTTTCCTGGAGTCATTCTATGGTAAAGAGAAGTGTAAACAGATAGTAGAACAATTTAAATGCACTACTGCTGATGATGAAGTTCCTATGATAGTAACTTAGGGAGCCATAGAAAATAAAATAAATGCTGATTTATTACCTAACTTCTTTGAATTGAATGATCAAATGCAAGAATGTTGCAGGTTAATGGAACCAGATCCTTTACTAGATAGAAGATGTGAATTGTTTAATGAACAATTCCTGAAAGATGAAGATGTAGAAGACTTTGGAGTTGTTGTGCATGATCAGATGTCACTCCAGAAATATTTTGAGAATGAAACAGGGGAGTGTCCTTATCAAGTGAAAGTTGTTTCTCTTTTACAGTCAAATGATTTAGAAATGATAAATTTTTGTATATCAGGTTGTGATAATAAAGATACTTATTTAGATGCTGATGTGCAGGAAATTGAAGAAAATATTGAGAAGTTTCCTGAACTGGAGGATAAACTGAACATCCAGAATGAAGGGATAAGGCTGGATAAAGATGAAGAATTAATACATCAAGAGTCATACATCCTTCAATTTGAAGCGAGACTAGACATTGGGCCAAGCAGTGAAAATATAATGACAAATGGAAGATCAGCTGCCAATGAAGAAGCATGTCCAACAGAATCAGAAATACACCAGGTTGTATTTCTCCTTTCCACAGTAAATGATGTTGATTATTATTTTGATTATGGAAATTCAGGAGATAAGACATGCATATGGATTAATCATGAGCATGATGAGCTGCCTCAGTTGCTGATCATCAAGAGTTGTTCTGTTGAATACAGTGAATTCAGAATATTAGAATATTTTTCAGAATATAAAGATAAATGTGCTAGGTTGAGAACCATAACTAATACCCTAATGCTCCTGCACAATCAAAAGAAGTATGCAAATACAAGTGTACTTAGGTCATTTTCTAGTTTTTGTTTGCCTAATAGTAGTTTGTATTTAATTTTGTAGGTTAGTTGTTTGTACAGTCTACTTGTTTTGCTTTCTTGTTCTGTTTCTGTTGTTTCCTTTTTGTAGGTTAGTTGTTTGTATAGTGTTTCTTCTGTTTTGTGTTGTTTTGGTTGAGTTTTTGTTTTGGTAAGTCAAGATGATGCACTTCATCACCTAAGAAAATAACTAAATTGTTAGGATTCAAGTGATGAGATCAGATTTAGATATAGATTGTAATTCATTCTGATAAATATTCATGATCAGGTTTTATAATATCTTTTCATCAGGTGCCTTTTCTTGTCCAAAGTGAATCAAACACAATGAAACACCTAACAGCCTTGGGCTTGTTGAAGATATGAGTATAGGTGTTAAGTGAAAAATCTAAAGGGACTCCCTTGCTACCAATACAATCTCCAACCTAAAGCTGCAAGTGACCATACCTTGTACAAATGAGCTAACATGATGATGTCAGATATATAAATAAAAAATATATAAACAATAAACTTAGGCCATCTAAGTAACTCTACAAGGGCTATAGATGCCTTCTGGCAGTGGGGCTCTACTTAGGGAGATTGTATAGATAACCTTGCCAGGGCTATGGACGCCTGCTGGCAGCAAGGCTCTATCCAGGTTGGCTATGAGGGATGATCTCAAACTATGTAGTTTAACACCAGTTACTTATATTTTCAACTTGCTTTCAAGATGAGGATAATTAATCATATGCACACACATGATCCTTTGTTAGCACTGTTACCTTGATGAAACTTTATCATTCAAAGATCATGATGATTTTACTTACAAAGAATTAGAATACTATAGATGAATATGATCATATCACTTGAATCATTTGAATTTTGTTGTTTTCTTTGGTGGCAAGTTGTTGTGTGGTTACACAACACGCCTCATTTTAACTTGGCAAAACAGGGACCCAACTTTTGGCTTGGCTTGTGTTGTCTGTTTTCTGGCGGTTTGGTAAAAATGAGTCAGGTGCATCATCATCATGAAGGTCAGGATGAGGTTGGTCATCATCATGAGGTCAGTTTGTCAAAGTTCATATTTTGTTTCTATGACCTCATATTTAGAAAGAGCTTGAAATTCCATGCAGGTTTGCCTTTTACATCACCTGAAAATTCGTCCATATGAGGGAGTTATGAGCAGTCAAAGTTTTGGTCAGACCTGATAATCGCAAAGTGATCATCATATTTTTATATCCTCAGTCATGTTGTCAAGGTCATCATGATCTTGATCTATCACCCGATAAAAATCATGCAGTCCCAATATCCGGACGTCAGTCTTAGGTGATAGTGTGTTTTACCCGTCAAATGACCTTAGGCGCATTGTGAGCATAATGTTTTGAGGGTAACCCGATATTTCATAACAACGAGCATCATGATATTTTAACATCACCTGATATTATAATATCATTCTGATCTTATAATATCACCCTGCTTAGGAAGTCCACTATCTGCATATTTGCATGCGCATGACAAAGTCCTATCGGACGGTCATCACCCTATCTTTTAAGGGAGGGTGATATTCCATTCCTTAGCATGATCATATTTTAAATATCACCCTAGCGCTAACCTGATGATGACCTCAACTCATCCTCATGCTCCGAAGACGGAATATGATGGCTACGTCATCAAGGTATTCGATGAGGAGGATCATCATATTTTTATGCTGTCATGTTGTCAAGATCATCATGATCTTGTTTGTCTACCCGATATTTCGTAATGTCCTCCTGCCGAGAAATATGACCTTTTGCAAATATCCTGATGACGTCATCCCGATCTGATAAACGAAGAAGCAAATATTAGGAGGACATCATCATCACATTTCCCTTTGGCAGGATATTTTCCAAAACATGATCCGGTTCGCGAATATGACGATGACGTCATATTCTCAGTTTAACAAAAGTCCCGGATATCCTGATGATCATCATCATCCTGATCTTTCGAGAGGGTTACCTTGGCCGCAAAGGGGTCATATTACATTCACCACCTGATCATCTTCCTTAGGTGACCCGATATTACATTTATCCCCCTTGATCTTAACTAAACATGACGGTGACGTCATCTTTTGCATTTTAATGAAGCCTGAATATGACGATGACGTCACCATGATATTCCATTCCTCAGCAGCAGGATCATATTTCATATCCTCCTATTTTCCTTCGACATGATGATGATGATGATGTCTTTCTTTTCCCCAATATACAGAAGCGAAACATGACGGTCGCCATCATCTGGACATTCGGAAGGGGGAGCATCATATTTCCAAAATATCATGCAGACGAAAGTTTTAAGTCTTGCTGTCGGCCTTATCTTGAGTTATCATGCCGATAGAACATGTCTTCCCGATGGATGGACATCATCATGATTTTTGGCGTCGGTATAAGTTTCACCATCGGCCTAATGTAAGAATTGTCATCCCGACCATGTGTAGTCATGCTGATACATACATATGCACTATTTGAACCCGATATACATGAAAATGGGCGAGAAAATGAAACGATGGTTGACCCGAGTGTTTTTTAACGCTATTTATGCATTTAGTGCATATTTTTCACAAATTTGAAGCTCGATTGCCTGTAGCTGCATATTTGGGGCCTGTTTAATAAAATGTTTAAATTCCTGTTGTTTATCCACATGATGATGAACTTAATGTTTGTCTGTTTATTTGCAGGAAGTCATGATGCTGTTAGAGCTGAAGCTGAGCATTACAAAGTTGCACATGAAGGCAACATGAACCAGAAATGAGGAGGATATTGTCAAATATGTTGTTTGCCAGCTGGAGACCTATAATGAGACACTGCAGGACAGAAAGAATAAGCTGGACAACAGCAGGGATAAGTATGAAGCGCACAAACACGCCATCATCAAGGCAAAGACTCAAGATGGCAGAGGAATAGATCAGGTTGTGCAGGCATACAAACAGATCCAAAGCAGCATGCAACCCCATATGCAACAGCGTCATCATCCGGATAGCGAAAGTTCAGAAAGCGATACACATGATGATGACCCGCATGCATCAGATGAAGAGCATGATGAAGATACATCATGAAGGGGGGAGTATCTTGCATATGCAGTATAGATAGTTGCCAGCTGGCAACTTGTGCCTTTTTGTAAAATTGACAAGTCATGAAGTGATGACCGTTGATTTGTATTGACATATCTGATCCGTGGATCTTTTGTAACGGATTCCTCACCATATTCTATAAAAGGTGGTGGAATGCCTTGTTATATTCATTCGAAACTTAATTGAAATTTGATTGCTGAAGTATTCAGGACTTATTTCAAAGCTGCTGTATATGTACATGTCTTTTGCATACTTAATGAAAGGGAAGAGTATTTTGATTACAAATCTTCGTAAATCTTGAGTAATCTATGTCTGAATTCTGGATATGTGCTTTGATTTGCTGCGTCCCTTGGAGTGCTCATCATGTTGCATGTATTGTTTTCATTCACTATCCTCTGAAGTTTGCATCAACTGTATCTAGCTGTGGAATGTCCTGGTGAACATATGGTTTGATTTCTTCTCCTCATGACAGTATCAAGCATGTATGTGGATCAAAAGCTGAAGGTTCAACTTAATTAGAAGTATTTGCTTTAAATTCTTTCAATTTCAGAGCATCTCACTATCATAACTGCAAATCATGATAAATAACAAGCAGAACAGAGAAATATGCTGACATCCCGTAGGTAACTGAAAATCATTAGCATATTTGAGTTAAATGCATGTAGTATTGAAAATATCATGCAAAGAATCATAAATAATGGTAGAAATCATGCAAATATCAGCCTGTAGGCACATTATTTGAGTGAATCCATAAGTGCAGAGGTAGAATTGTTGGAGATTTATGCAGAGCACACATACAGAGTAGGATATTTTGAGGAATGATGATGAACTTTGCAGAAACACGTAAGGCCCCTGAATGGAAAACAGCAACACACATCAACCACTGAGTAACGTCAGTAGATTAAGACCTAATCAACGGAGACTTGGGATCATGAATTCTCTGAATTCATCGTATCTTTCAAGATGAGTAAAGGTTGTTGTGTAACTTTTATTCTATGTTTGTGAATGAGGAACATCATGATCAACAAGATCCCAAGGAAGAAAGATTTGGGACTTATGTGGAATTGCATGCTAAAATTGATGTTGAGGTAAGAAAACCTGAAATCTCTAGGAAAATAAGGAAAGTGGCAGAAGAAATTGCCATAAAACATGGATTCACAAAAGAAGAAGTGGCAAAGGCACATGCTATTAAGGAAATAGAAGAAAAGAGAAAAGATGAATCATCTGGAGCTCCAAAAGAACCCAAAGGTGAGAAAGAAAGGCTAGAGAAGTTAAAAAGAAAAACTAGAGCCTCCACCTTTGTAGAAGCCACATCCAGTCCCTCTAGTTCCACACCATCTACAAATGTGGAAACACCTACCGCCAGTTTCGAAAAAAAGAAGACTAAGGCCAAGATAATGCATGTAAGTATAGTTGTTGATGAAGAAGCAACATAATCAAATGAGGAAGTAAAGAAGATGAAGATTGAGGCCACAAAAGCCTTGGGAACTAGCAAAAAGAAACCCTCCAGTAAGAGTAAATATGGGAAAAGGTTAAAGCAAGATGAGCCTCAGATAGAGGAAGCAACTATAATCCTTGAAGATGTTCTCAAAGCCATAACAATGGATGGAAATCTAAAATCCATTGCTCAATTGTATGATGAATACAATGATCTAGATAATAGGATCATTGAAACTTCTGTTGTAGAATATCTAAACATCTACAATAAGGCTCTGATTGAAATTATTACTGATCCACCACACATCCTAGGCAACATAATGAGTACAAGAAAAGAAACAACTATGAAAAAAGATGTTAGCTAAGAGAACACTCATTGATACGATTATGCCTGAGAATCAATCCTGAGGAGAAGGCCAAAACCTCAAAAGAAATCAAAGATACTTATAGGACCAAGAGAAGAAGGAACTCATTGATGTTGGGAGAAATTGATAAAGTGGTCAAAGAAACAGAGGAGGTCACTTTGGCTGCATTGAAGAAAAAACAATATTCCTACCATCTATGACAATGAAGAAACAAATGTTGGAAATGACACATCTATTCCAAAAGTTAGCATGGATCAAGGCTTGGAGCAAATTGAGACAAATCCTCTAGTAAAGATAGAGTAACAAAAGAGAAAAAGGAAGAATATGATCAAACCCCTGCTGCTAATGATCAAGACACAACTAAAAAGGATAAAATTGAAACAAGTCTTCTTCCAGGACAACGGACTGATGATCTAGAAAACAAGGAGAAAATTGATGAGTAGATCAAAGTTGATAATCAAGAACTTGATCAAGTTGAAAAAAGCCCTACACCAGAGAAAAATATTGGTCAACAAGAGAATATGGACATGGAACCTTTGGAACCAAATCAAGAAGAATAATTGTCTAAAAAAGTGCCAAGAGACACTACTATTGTCCCAGTTGATTCTGTTGAGGAACCTTTGGAGAGAGAAGAAGATTTGGATGAGTCTAAGCTTTTGCAAGGACCAATAAATTTGGCCTCAATGTCTCTTGTGCAAAAATTCAAACTAGAGTCAATTGTTCAAGCAAAGGCATAGGAAGAGATACTAAGGTCACACATTCAGGACAATGAACTCATTGGTGAAGCATCCGGCATTCTAGAAAAGATAATACCTTAATATCAAAAGGACACATCTCTACCCCCAATGGATCAGCTCAAAGGCCTAATCAAATCTGTAAGTTCTCATATTGTATCTTTTGAAAAATCTATAGAAGCAAAAGTTAGAAAAGAGTTCGATGAAAAGAGATTGATTGAGTTAATGGCTATATTAGGAAAAGATAAAACTACATTAGAAAATGTGATAAAAGGCATACAAAGTACCATTGAAGAAGCCTGTAAAGTTTATAAATTTTGCCTATCTTGCCCAAAAGTTACAAAGGAATTAGAAGGTAAAACCAAATATTTGGAACTCAAACTGCTTAATATCTCTAAGACATATAATTTGGCAATTGAGTCAATAAATGCCAAAGAAGCTCAAGTTGCAAACATTCACAGTGATTTAAGCACTCTAATGAAGAAAAGGGGAGAAATTAGAGACAGGTTCTGCTAGCTAAGGGGACTGATAAGTCCAAAAATTAACTCCATGACCAATCTGGCAGATGAAGCCATGAAATCACTCGCACTAGTTGATACACCTTCATATGTGCAGAGGGCAGAGAAGCTAGTTTTTCTAATGAATGGACATGTCCATATCCTAGAAAGTGCAATAAATAGATGGAACGAAGAGATAGCCTTGATAAAAACCATCTATAATGATATTCTACCTTCAATGATAAATTAAGACAAAAATGTGTATCTGTATACATGCGGCATAATATAACAGTTTTGAACATTTTTGACAAATTTTAGATTTGAATCACACCCTTTGCCATTGATGTCAAAGGGGAGAAGAAGATCAATGAAAAATGGGGTAAAATATCTTAGGGAGAGTAGGAAAACAAAGTGTATATAGTAAGGGGGAGCAGTTAAGCATTTTTTACTACTAAGTGTTGCCATCAATGCCAAAGGGGGAGATTGTTGGTAAGAGACACTACTCCGATATGGACTTGTATGTTTTCATTGATGACAACAAGGCTCAAAGCTCTTATCACCATGATAGGAAGAGATTTCTTTGGAAGGACATATTGGAATTTAGATTTGATTGACAGGTCCGGTTGGCAGAAGTGACTAAGTATGGGTATTACAGAGTAAAGGATAGTCAGTGGGTTAGTGTGCTTCCGCAGATGATGATATGGTAATGTGGTTTAGGAATGATGTTAGTAATTGTTTGATGGTGCTATGCTCCAGAGATTAAGTCCTGACTTCCTCTGAAAGTCATTTGGAAGAACTATCTAAGTCTGGGTGAACAGAGGTATAGTAGAGATAGTGAATAGGGAACATTGTAATAGTTCGCATTCCTCCACAGATGAGTATTTTGTTGTGCAGTTTTAAGGTGTTGAAAAGACTTGTATGAAGTGTCTAATTCTAGAGTTGTGAGATTTGAAGTCCACCGGAAAGATAGTTACAAGCTACTGAGTATCGGTATAGTGTTTGACAGAGTTTGACAGAGACAGAGTCTAAGTTGTAATGGTTTGCATTTCTCCGCAAGATGATATCATGCCTTGCAGTTCTAAGGGTAAGATTGGGAATGTGTAAAGAGTCCTTGATATGATTTTGGAAGTGTTTTGTGATCCGCAGTAAAAATTGTAAGTCTACAAATGAAACTATTAAGCATGCTCTTAAGGAACAGACTGACTAATATGATAAATCATTGTGCAAAGAAGAGATAGTGTGTGAAGGATCTATTTAAGTGATTGAATGATTAGAGAAAACCTATTTGAACATGTTTGGGAAAAGATTTGGGTCCATATAATGTATAGTGTATTGGATTGAGCCGACAAGCTACACCTTTCTATGTACACATTTCACTTCTTAGATGCCAACCTAATTATGGATCAAATCATGATGCGGATATATAAGAGTGATGAATTTTGGTTGAGATGTAGTGTGTGTGTGGATGGATACAAATATGCAAATAGCAAAGCAGTGACACAGATTAGTGATAATGAAGACTTGGGATTCAAAATTTAGTTGCTAAATGACTGCACCCTGGCATAGTGACAGATGTTTATGCAGTATTTTGTTTTCATGTGCAATTTACTTTATACTTGGCAGTGAGCCTTCTTCATCAAGGAAGTGAGCCTGGCAGTAAGCCTCCATTAGGGTTTAATATCCCTCAGGGTTTAATAGCCCTTATTGTAATCTTGCTAGGTTTAGGGCTGAGGCAGTGAGCCTCCTAGGCCTAGTTGTACTTCATGGTAGTGAGCCAACATGTTCCAGGCCCATGGAGTGACCAAGCCTAAATATCATTATTTGTAAAGATTGCAATATATATTTGAGAGCTAATTCTCTCCATGGTTTTTCCCACTTTGGATTTTCCACGTAAAAATCTTGGTGTCCATGTGTCATGTTTTTATGGTTGTTGTTCATATGCATGTTGTGTCTTTGTTTAATTAATTTTGGAAAATGGTTGAAAGTTAAAGTGCATCAAAAGATTTTTAGAACATTGATTCACCCCCGCTCTCAGTGTTCCTAACATTCAATAGGTCATACCTTTCTACAAGTATGCTAATCAATTCCACATTAATAAATACATTGGGTACTACTAATCTCCCCAAATTTAGTCTCCATGGGTTGGATACAGCCTGGTGCCTATACATTTTTCTGTAATGATATATGAACATACCATAACCCCTCATTGGAGTCCATGTGTCACCCAGGTACTTTTGTTTATCTTCTATTTTTTTAATCTCTAGGGCTCAACTGTACACTTCTTTTAGACCTTGGTCTAGAGCCAGGGCATTGGTCAATCAAATCTTGACTTGCATGTCGAGCTTCTATTTTTTGTCTTTTAGCCTTAGGTGTTTCAGATGTGCTTTCCATAGTATCAATTTGTGGAATGAACCAAACCCTAATTCTTACTTGCAATTTTAACTGGTTTGGATACTAGGAAAACCAATTCAAGTTTAGTCACTTACCTGAAACAACAATTTCTTCTCAGTTTCCTTCATCACCAACCACTGCTACATTCCCTGTCTCTTCTTTTTCTGGATGGTCAAGGATTTTCAAGACTAAATAAAACTAGGATTTGGTTTAGAACTCATTTGGCTCTGGTTCATAAATGTTACCAAATTCTAACTTTTCTATCATTAGAAACATCATTAATGCTTTTGAATATCAACCATTGATTAATCTGTCATCTTTGTTAATTGTCTCTTTGAAATATTGTTGTCATATCAATAAGGCAGGGAAGTGTCTTTGTTCTGCCGAAGGAAGCAACATTTTTTTTCACCAATATTTATCTTTCTCCCCAATGGATTCCTTAAGTCAATTGTACACCCCTTTTGTTTTTTTTACATCGAAGGGACCTAAAACCACTCAATCTAATATCTAGAAGTCCCTTCGATCTTTCTATTGTTACTTTGATTTATCTATGGGCCCAATTTATATTAAATTATATATTTTGAATCTTAGCCTATGTAATATTTACCCTTTGTATTATTAGATTGGGGGACTTTCTCAAGTTCCTTCCGATATAATTCAGTCTCTTCAATAAACTTTATGTTCTTCAATGTAGATCATTTCATCAAAGGGACTTTAAAATATCTCCTCCCAATATGTTGTAGTCTCTTCGATAATGTTTATGTTCTTTCATACAAATTTTTTTATTGAAGGGACTTTAAAGTAACTCCTACCGATATGGTGTAGTCTACCTGATATAGGTTATTTCACATTAGGACCCAATAACAAGTATGAGCTTAATAAGAAGATGACTATGGGAGAACAAATGGGATGCTTAAAGTGTCAAATTTATATGACAAATTGAGTGATAGGATGCATAAAGGAATCATAGTAAAATACAATTTGTCATTGGCTCAAGGATAGGGTTTTTAAAGATAGGCTTATGCAAATTTTTATCAGTCCTAACAGGGTGCTCGAGTGCCCTAGTCCCAGTTGGGATATTTAGCCCCTCTTTTATAGTGTCAAGTTGGGACACTTCCTTAGTTTGTATTTGTCAGCCTAATTGTGTTTTATTTGACATAAGTGAGTGGGAATGTATATATAAAGGAGTTTTGTATCTCATTTTACACCTAGATGAATGTTGCTAAGTTTCCTAATGCAAAATTGGAGTTTGCTTTCATGTTTTAATCTTCTATGCTTGAAGGTGCTATTTACTTGTGTATGCTATTGAAGTTTATTTGCAAGTCTTGAAGGAAGTTTCAAGCCTTTTTCATCATTCTCCTTATTGGTGTAAGATCTTGAGTCATCTTCATCAATTAGGGTTGTACCTCTTGTGGTAATCATCATCATTTTCATTCATATTTCTATCATATATTATAGATTTGGCCTCTACCCTCATAGGGCACGCACTCTTGGATCTAATCATCACTATAGTGGAGGTGGAAACACCAACATAGGGTTTGACTGAGGCAATCCCTTATACATAGCACAACCTTTTCCTCTTCCCTTATGTGCATTTCTAAAGGTGATTTCTAGTTAGGAGACATATCAGGTAGGTACAAGATTGGTGGAACTCTAAAGTTTTAAATAAGCCTAATTTAGGTCTAGGGTGCTGAAGCACCCTATTCTTTGGCCTTTCTGCTCCCAGATCTAGGTTTTGAACTATTCCCTGATCTCTGTTGTGCTTTTGGTTTTCTAAGATTTATTCATGTCGGTTAGTTATTAATAGATTTTTATCATCTAGGGTTTGACCATTTGTCTTAGCTTTCTTGCTTGACCTTGGTTGAACTTGGTTGACTCATCTATATACAAAAAAGGGTAGAACCCCTATAGTTTGGCTCTCCTTCTTGGGTAGAAGCCAACCTCGGTTTGTGCCCTAATGTTTGTAGAAGAGGGTTTGACCTAGTTTAACTCTTTAGGATAGATCACTCTTTTCTACTTAACACAACCATGCTTATTAGTTTTATTAATCATTTTGCATACATATATAGTTAAATTTTGAATAGTTTCAAAACTAGGGTTTGTAAAAACCTTGCATTTATAGAAAATCTGGCTAGTTTTGAACCTAGGGTTTGTAGATTTGACAGTCATTTCAGATCTTGTTGCATTGAAATATTACTTACATTTGTTGTACCTTGTCTTTCTTAGTATTTAAAACATTCTTGCAACCTTGCATTTGAAATATTGGGAAAGAAATACTTCATTCTAGACTTAGAAAAAAGCATATTTTTTACTTTTTTTTGCATTTGAAAAGGATAGATCATCATAGCATAAATTAAATTTCTAATTTTCACATTAGATCTGATTAGTGTTACTATAGTTAATAATTTTATAGTGTTACTATTGATGATTTTTTTACACATTCATAACAAAAGTTAAAATTCACAAAATGAACCTAAACCATCTTGAAAGATATGAAGAAATCAATTAAGAGTTCTTAATCGCAAGTTTCTGTATGGTCAGGTCTTGACCTTGTGAACAATTTAGTAGGTTAATGTGAAACGTTAATATGCAAGGGGCCTTACTTGATTTAAGATGATTTATGACTCACTGGACTCAAATTATACAAATTATTGCAAATATCAACAAATTATTCATCGCTTTACACAAATTTACTATTATATCACAAAGCTTTGTATGATTTATAATGAAACAAGCTTTTCTTTTTAAATTGCTATGAAAACTATCAAGTATTAAGACAATTCTACATGCTTTTTCAAATGTAAGTCAATTTTCTTAAAATCTCTATGTTTGAGCTATTTATTTCAAATATTTGGGGAAAAGTTAGAGAAATTCAAATTAAACATCATTCTACTATAGGATCTAAATGCTTTGTTATTCACATTGTAAGGAATATATCACTTGATCAAATCAACAGACTAAATCATTAAATGTGAAGCCTTGAGTATTTTCATGAACACACATCTAAGATTGCAAGCTTTTAAAGAGGTATTATTTCAAATACAAATAAGAGAAAGAAAACTCTCTGAAAATGGACATAGAATTCTAGATTTATTTGTATTCAAAATACACAGTCATAAATGATTTACAATGTATGAATGACTCTTTGCTTCATTGATCAACTTAACAGAAAACTTACGTCTTATAGATACAATAAGAAAGCTGGACATTCCATGCATTCCTTAGTGCAGACATAGGTGACCTCCTCTAAACTAAAATGCTCTTCTAAGCAAAATGTTCAAACAACTACAATTGCTAGCTATCTTTCAAAATCCCTGTGTAAATTATGTACATGTAACAGAGCCTCTTTTATAGACTTTGAAACTTCTTACTGCTACAGCTACAAAGCTTAATCTACAGTTAAGATCTCTATATTATTGATCAATGGTGCATATTCATCCTTAACCACCTCTCAAAATATCTAAATGGTATCTTTTCTCCTTCAAAGGATGCCATTGCAATATTTTCAAAAATAAGATTTTTTCTTCTTTAACTTCAGCCCTTTTGTTGACTTTCCTTGTAGACATCCCTCTTATTTGATCTCCTTTCCTTATTGTTCACCTCTTTTATACAATCTACTCCCTCAAATATGTTTTGAAATTATTAATTACACCCTCTACAAAGGTGTGATCCCCTCTTGGACTCTTTGTCCATACATACTCTTGCATTATAACTCCTTCCTTCAGTTTCTTTTCTCTATTTTCTGAACCCTCACTCTTCTTCTTGTATTTCCTCATCTTAGCATTTTCTTCCATCAATGAATCAATCATCTATTTACTCAGGTATGCTTCAGAGCTTTCCGTGCATGGTGTAAAAATGGCATTAAATTCTATCAAAGCCCTTTCCATCTCATATACTGGTGTATCCATGCATTTATGATCTAACAGTTTTTCTATTATCCTTTTATGCATTCTGATCATGTCATCTGCTTTTTCTTCTAAATCTTGAGCAATTGTTATGCATTTTCTAAGATTCTCTTCTTCAAACTTTACTTCTAACCTCACATGTGGCACTTGATTTGCCATTGAAGGAGTAATTACTCTTTCATTTATTAATTCTTCTATTCTTTCCTCAATTTCTGTTAACTATTTCAATTCAAATTTGCATTCTTCCCTTCTAAATTGGCAATTATGTACAAGTACACTGCATTTATTCTTTTCCCTTGCAGCCACCTCCCATCCTCTCACTGCTTGTTTTATTACCTGTTCACCTTCTTTCATGAAATCATTGAACCATTCTTCAAATACATTGGCCTTAAGCCTTTTATTTTCCATGTCTTTTTTTTCCTCCTTGGATACAACTGCTATCTCATTGGGCAATTCTGGCACTGTTGTATTGGGATCAAATATCCCTTTAATAAATTGTTACAATTGGACAATGTGTCCCTTCAAATATTCTTGTTTGTCCTTATCTTTCCTCAACATTTTTGCTGTTACCTAGTGCATGTCTTTGCACTTAGTTATGTGTTGCTCCCTTGTAGTATGCCCAAGGTCAAAATTTAGTAATTTATATTCATCCAAGGTTATTTCTCCCTTAGTCTTCTCTTTCTGTGGTATTGCCACATTCAACATCCTAGATCCATCTGGACCTCTTTGTATGGCTGACATTTTTCTAGCCTTTCTCTTCTCTTCCTTGGCATGGTATCACTCAAGAGACTTTTGATATCAATAGGTACCAATTGTACCTCTTTCTTTTCTTTTCTTATCTCAGCTCCTAGCCAAGCAGGAATCTCTTTTGTTTCTGCAGCAACCTTTTCTTCATTTATTACCTCTTCCTAAGCTCTTTCTATTTCCCCTTGTTCTTGTTGCTATTGTTGTTGTTGTTCTTGTTGCTATTGTTGTTGTTGTTCTTGTTGTTGTTGCTGTTGAGGTAGAGGCTGCTGTGGTATCATTGGGTCAATCTACTAGTTGGACTCACCCTCATTTTCTTCTTCTTCCATTTTTGTGTCCCTTCTAGCTGGATCTTCTTCTTTAGGATCCTCTCCTTTTGATGTTTCTTTTTCTCGATCTTCTTCCTCCTGTGCTTCCTCTGTATTTTTCTCTATATTTGTCATGTCTATGTCTTTTGCTTGTTCTTCAGTTTTATTTTCATTAACATTTTCTGTATGTTCCTCATCCTTAGGCTTCTTGGTTGCATCTTCTGTAGTTTCCCTTTCTTTTTGTACTTGCTCTATATTTGTAGGTGAACTTATCATTGTATCTTCCTCTTTTGCTTCTTTTTCCTCTTCTTTTCTTCTTTCTACATTTTTCTCTTCCTCACTCTATTCACCATACATATTTAGAATATTTAAGACATCCACACCTGAAGGGCCAGCTTCTGTTTCATCTCTTGTTTGAACATGTTTTTTTGTGATTGTTTCCTCATATGCAACCTCCTTTTCAAATTCCTCAATTTTATGTGCTTCCTCTTGCACATCCTTGATTATTTCAGGGGGCACTAGGGTACCAAATGGATCTACTATTCCTAATTCTTCCTGTACCATTTCCTTTTCATACACTACGCCTTGTTCAATTTCCATCTTGGGCAGAGTGTTTTGCTCTTCTTCTTCACTTAAGAACTCACTGGATTCTTCTTCAATTTCAATTTCTTTTCCTACATACATTCCCCTTTCCTCACTTTCACTAGTATCACTCCCAATGTGAACAGTCTCAATGGTTTGTTTGGCCTCCTATGTTTTTGACCCATGCAGCATTTCCCCAGCCAATTATGTCTTCACTTGAGCATATTCTTGTCTCTTTTCTATTGGGGTGGACGCATTACATATATTACACAACTTTGCACCTACAGGCTGTGCTCTGATGACTTCACGTGTTTTGGAAGTCTCCCCTTTTGATATACTTATTGGTATTGCCTTTCTAACTTGTTGTCATGCTACTTCTTTGGAAGTATGTGCTTCTTCTGCACTAATTTCATGGCTTAATGATTTTTCATCTACAAATGTATCAGATGATACTGCTATTGTTAGTCCCAATGCATAGGGATCCATCAGAGTAACATTCTTATCTTTCTCTACAATTTTAGCTTCTACAATCTTTCTCTTCTTCTCATAGAAACACTAGGGATCATCACTAGGCTCTTTTACTCTCTTTCTACCTTTCTTTGGTTATGTGATTTCCCTCCCTTCAGCTTTGAGCTCTTCAATCCTGTCCTTTAACCATGTCTTTGAAAACAGAATAACTGGTTTGGACAATACGTCCAAAGAAGTGTTCCACGGTTGTGACCAATCAGGTTATGTAATAGGGGCAAGTCTGGCATCTGCGTAACTATGATGTAACAATTTATCATCCTTCTGAACCTCTGGAGGAACATATATATCTCCCATGGATTTCATTTGATCAACTATTAGGCTTTTATGAGCCCTTTTCCTTACATCTTTGTCATTTTTACAATCTGACCAAAAATCTTCAACACGAATTTGATGTTTGAACTTTTTATCAATTGAAGTTTGGATCCTATGGAAGGGGTCAAATCTTCTGGCTAAATCAAACTCTTGAAATCCATAATATCTTAATTCCTACTCTAAACAACTAGCCACCTCCTCACTATAGCATTAATTTCTACCAATGGCCCAAGGTAGCTTAAGGTTTCCTCTACTAAACTTCTTCTTATACATCCTAAAGGCATTCAGATTTTGCCTTGAAAACTCTAGAACAATTAATTTGTTGGAGGGATACCTGGGTAACATGAAAGGTTTCCCCTCAAATCCTTCAGTCCTGATGTAGGTAAAATGTTCAAATTGAATATACCAAGAACTATGCAACCCAATTGTATCTTCTGCATCTTTAGATATCCTCTTGTCAGGTTCTTCCCTCAAAATTCTCACCATGTAAGTATAGAATACATCATTAACCAAAGCATATTTCTTTAATGCATTATCCTCTTGTAGATCAGGGTAATGTTCATATACCAATTTCTGACTTGGACCATTGCCCAAGGTTCCAACCCTATCTATTCCATTTATGAATGGTCTAACTTCTGTTGCACATGAATACAATACATATGAAGACAAATAAAAAGGTAGCAGCTTTTGCTTCCTTAGCATGGCCTGTTTCCATATAGCTGTGCTTATGGTCTTGGCCCAGTGAATCTGTCCTTGTTCCTTTCCTACTTCTCTCATGAACTGAATGACATTAAACATCTAGGGCTCATATTTAGTGCCCTCTCTCAATCCTACCAATCTACTCAGCATTGTGATCATCAAATATATTTCCTCCTTGAAGTATATTCTCATCAGATTCTTGTACACTCTGGCTATAGCTTTGGGCTTATTTTCAGGGCTCTACCAACTATAGAATATCTTACCCCTACAATCCCTTTCATTGGTTTGAAAATCCTCATTGTATTGATCTATGTCATTGTCTACCATTTTCTCATTGATTTCCAAACTGAATGTCCTTGCAATACCCTCTGTGGATAAATTTGCAATGAGTCTATCATAAAACATTATTTTCCTAGTTGATAAGTGATACAGAGTTAAGCAATCTAAACATAAATCCCTAGCCTCCATAGCCAATGGAAAACCCGCAGCTCTGTACAATCCACTCTCCCATATACACTTCATATCCGGTGTAGCATCTGTTGCCGTGATCTTCTATAAGACATCATTTACATCATAATTCCCAATGTTTGTATCTATCCCTACCCCAGTGTAACTAATCAATGACTGATATCCTCTGTGTAATGGCAACTCTTTCTTTTCTATTTCCTTGTGTAGTTTTCTCTCCTTTTTAACTTCACCTCCTGTATCTACCTTGTTTTGCTTTATGGCCATCCTATGGAAAAATGCATCTTCCTTTAACTTTCATTTTACCATCTTCCTAGGGTTTTACTACAAATTTCTATTTTTTACCATTTTACCCTAACCCAGTTTGTCTTTTCCCACTTTAACTTTCAAATTTGTTTAATCCTAACCTAGCTAATAAACAGTTAAACCAGTAATTTAACAAGTGTTTATATTTCAAAATGAAATTACTAAAAATCTATTTTGTATTTTTTCTTTACCATTTGAAAATGTAACAGCGTTTTAATATAAGTACCTATATTTCTTGACCACTCACTTTCCATCGTTGACTTACTTTACCATTTTACCTTTCGTCCAACTTCTATAATTCCATCATCTTGATGAATTCTGTTCAATCTCTGTAGCAATTCTCCTTTTCTACAATTTTAACTCTTGACAATGTATAGCTGAAAGCAAAATAATGTTAAATTTACCCTAGCTCCCTTAAATTTTACTCTTTTTTGGGTGTTAGCTCGGCATTAATTACAGTAGTTAATGTCCCTAAAGCTTCAGCTTTCTATTTTAGCATTTAAGTTATAAACTTTTTTATCCGTTAGTTCATTTTTGCATACATCTTTTTCTTTGTATATTTCCTTGTATTTTATTCTTTGTATGTTAGCATTGTATCTTTTCAACATACAAACTAATATACAAGAAACCATAACTAAAGCTATTTCCCCTTTTCCCTTTTTATCCGTACTTGTATCTCCCAATTTGTACGTCACTCTTTGTATGTTTCATTAGATACAAGTGCATATAAAAATAGCCCATACAAACCTCTTTTTACCTTTATCTCCCGCGATGTCTTTCATTTCCTTGTATATCCGACAAGTATATCATTAACATACAACTGTCCCAAACATACAAAGATTTTCATTTATTTAACTTCCTTTCAAATCCATCTTGCATATTTGTTTGTATCCCTTTCTTCTATATCAACTTATATATCAGAAATATACATTGTTAACATACAAGCCCAAAGCATATAATTGGCAGGAGCCACTTGACTTTCCTCTTTGTATCTCAATGATATAACAATGTTTGTATCCTCTCTTAGATACAAGGCCCGATACATACAAACTTCCTTTTATCTTTCTTCCAAATCTCTCATCTTTTATAAACCGCAATACATAACCTTTCGGCTCCAACATGTATATAAAGTAAAATGCATCTTTCAATATATGTTGAGGTACAATGCGTCACTTATACTAAATTTTAATTTTCCTTGAGTTCTACATTGTATGTATATCAAAAAACACAACTCGAAGCATACAACATACAAACATGTGAAACATACCATGATAAAACCAATTTTAATATTTTCCTCAGGTCCAGGACATGTATTTTGTGTTGTATATCCCCTTGTATATTTCCTTTTTGCCAATCATACAAACTTGAAATACAACCCACGAACTTACCCAGTTATCCATTTTACCTCCGAATTCTGTCGGGTCTGATTTGTATGTAAAGAATGAAACATTAGCAATATGCATACAAATACCAAGATTCAATAACTCGACAACTCTTTTATGCAACTAGTACAAAGACTACATATACAAACGACTTTGTATATGCAACATGCAAACCCTCCTATAGTGCATTTTACCAAAACATGCATATCTTGTAGAATATTAGGAATTTTGGAATGGTTCAAAAAACAACCCTTACTCATTTTTGACAAGGAATTAACCCCTATTCTGCCTTGGTACTTAATGCTATTTTTCTTTATTTTCAACAAGGTTTGTAACTTTCACTTCTTTTTCCCTTTTACCACCAAGCCGACCCACACACAAGCAAAAAGCCATAGCCACAGTAGGGGTCCTCATTTTTCTAAGAAGTAAAATGGGGCCTGTTGTGAGCATCACAACAACCAGCAACCAAATAAAACAATTAAATTAAAACCATTGGAGAAAACTAAATGAAACAAATTCATAACTTCCAACTATCTTTTCTGTAAACCATTATTTAACTTGAGACCCAATGTATTCAATAAGGTGCATGAATTTCCCCATTCAGTTTAAGTGGGTGCATGTGATTAATAATCCTCATCTTGAAAATAAGTTGAACAAAACCAGTGACTGATATTAAACTACATAGTTGATGTCATTCCCTCATAGCCAACCAGATAGAGTCTTGCTGCTAGCAGGTGTCTATAGCCCTGACAAGGTTATCGTTACAATTCTCCTAAGTAGAGCTCCACTGCCAGCAAGCATCTATAGCCTCGGTAGAGTTACTTAGATGGATTAATCTAGATTTTTAGTAAAATTCATATTGTTCATTTATTTATTATATATTTTTTGTAAGATAAAGACTTTATAAGATATTACATTTGTAACTTCATGATGCAAGGTGTGATCACTTGCTGAAATTAAGCTGAGAATTGTAATGGTAGCAAGGGTGACCTCTGATTTTTCACCTAATATCTACACTGGTATGTTCAACAAACCCAAGGATTTTAAGTGTGTCATTGTGAGAAACTTCCCTTGAATACTCAACCCACAGTTATTGAATACAAAATTTCACAAGTCAAACCATTTTCTACATTCATGATAGTCACAACAAGCTATGCATAAGTTTCAAATAATTAACCTGAATGTTCTAAATTTTCTATTATTTTCAGTGGTTGTTAGTCTGCTCCTGCATACTTTAAAACAAAACAAGCATCCCTACCAAGGTAACACAACACTCAACCCCGTACAACAAAATAAACAACAAAAAAACAAAACAAAACTGTACACTATTTACATTATAATATAGAACATAGCGACTACCCTCACCTCAAGCCTGAAAGTAATGTTTCAAATGTTGGCCATTAACAGGTAATGACACATCTTCCCTAGTCAAGGTCTTGAGCCTGAAAGTATTATCTCCTACTGTCTCTATGACCTATAATGGACCCAACCATAATTTGTCAAATTTTCCATGATTCCCTTTCTTTTCATGTGCTTTGTCCCAACACAACACTAAGTTTGATATTCTAAATGTTTTGACTCTTGCTCTTTTGTCAAACCATCTTTAAGACAGGTATTCTTAAATTCACTGGAAGTATGGGATCAGTCCCATAAACTAGGTGATAAGGTACATTGCCTAACGCTAACTTAACCTTAGTCCTATCCACCCACAACACATATTTTAACAATGTATTCCATTCCCTAGGATTCTTTTCAATTAGCTTCTTGATTATATCCAATAAAATCTTGTTTGTGGACTCAGCTAAACCATTCCCCTGAAGATAATAATTTGAAGAAAATTTTAAAACTATCCCATATTGAATGCCCATTTAGAAAATTTTAGAGAAGTAAATGCAGGTCCATTATCACATACCGACAAATATGGAGCTCCAAACCTTGTTATGATGTTTTCTTCAAGAAATTTGATAACTACCTTAGTGTTAGACTTAGGGCCCACAACTGAGAGGGGGGGTGAATTAGTTGTGCAAAACTTCCTTTCTATTAAACACTTAATTCCTCTTTGCAATTGAGCAGCTTAACAATAAATCAATCATGGAAACATAATGCAACAAATCAAGAGTAGAAACACATCAACGCATGAGACACCAAGATTTTGACGTGGAAAACCTGGTTAAGGGAAAAACCATGGGGTGATTAACCCAAGAATGTATTGTTGGTCATGATGTTAGTCATAAACAAGCATAGAATAAAAGTATACATTAACCTTTATTCATCTTGAAAGATACAATGAATTCAGAGAATTCATGATCCCAAGTCTCCGGTGATTAGGTCTTAATCTTCTGATGTTACTCAAAGCTTGATGTGTGTTGTTGTTTCCATTTTGGGGCCTTACATGAAGTTCATCATCATGACACTGCTTCTACAAAGATTCTTCACAAAGAGGTCATTTTACACAGTTGCTTGATCAAATGATGCAGGGATATTCAAATCTTTGCATGATATTTACCAATTATACATGATTTGTCTCTAAATATGCTAAAGATATACTATTATCTACGAGATATCTGCATATTTTGTGTTATTTGCTTGAGATTATCAATTATTTGTAATTATGATGGTGAAATGCTCTAAAATTTAAAAGAAATTGAAAGAAATGCTTCAAATTAATGTTGAACCTTCAGCTATTGAACCACATGTACATCAAATACAGTCATGAAGAGAAGAAAACCAAACCATATGTTCACCAGGACATTCCACAGCTAGATACAGTTGATGCTAACTTCAAAGGAATATGTATGAAAGCCACATATACAGGTAGACATGCACTCCAAGGGACGCAGCAAATCACCACATATATCCAGAATTCACACACTGATTACTCAAGATTTACTATGAATTGTAATAAAAAACAAGTCTTCTCATTCATTAAGTATGCAAAGATTTAGATGTATACAAGAAGCTTTGAAATGAGCCCTGAATACTTCAGCAGACAGATTTCAATTAAGTTTCGAATATAGAAAAGAGGCATTCCAACACTTTTTATAGAACAAGGTGAGGAATCCGTTACAAGAAGATCAACTATCTTGATTTGTCTATAAATATCCACGGTCAAGATTTCCTTTGACTACGTCAACCTTACAAAATGGCACAAGTTGCCAGCTGGCAACTATCTAAAAATACTTTTTTTCACTAAGTATCCGATGCTGATATTTACTTTATGCTGCATCATCATCTACCTTATCTGATTCATGTGCATCATCATCATGTGCATCACTCCCCGAACTTTCATCATCCTGATGATGATGACTTCGCATATGAGGCTGCATGTTGCTCCAGATCTGCTCATATAACTGTACAATTCTATCTATTTCTCCACCATCCTAAGTCTTTGCTTTGATGATGGCGTGCTTGTGTGCCTCGTATTTGTGTCTACTGTTGTCCAATTTGTCTTTCCTGTTTTGCAGCATCTCATTGTAATTTTCCATCTTAACTCTGATTCTCATCATTTTATCTATGACTTCTTCCGTCAAGTGAACAAGTGGATCATCAGCCACTGATTGGAAGTTGCCGTGTAAAGCTTTGATGGCAAACTCTTTGTCTTGATTTTTTACTTTCCCTTCCACTTTTCCTTCTAGTTTTTCCAACATTTTTGCCTCAACAGACATTAAATCATGCAACTTCATGCTGATATCTCTCAGTTTATTATTGCATCTTCTAAGTACTCCACATTCAAATTGAATGTCCTTATACCATATATCAACCAACAAGGCAGTATTACTGTTCAGTATCTGTTTGTTGATAAGCAACTAAGGATTTATCCTCCTTATTTCTCCCAGGATGTCCAATATCTTTTCCAATCTGTAAGACCTTTTACCTGTCTGCATCTGCAATTTATCTACCCTTGACCTGGAGTCACTGAGAGTATTCCACCTCTTCAAAGAGGCCTTTACCACTTCCTCTGCATTATCCAATGTGGATAACATCCATTTCCTTAGTACAGATGACTCATGCTTCATGAGATCTAATTTATTCACCTCCTCTTGAGAAATAGCAGTCAATGGGACTGCATGTTCAGTTGAAGTATCTTCAGTATTGGTCAGCCTTCCTATGTAGGCATGCAACTGAGCAATGTGCTCTTTGTGTTGCTTATTTTTCTCCTTCTCTCTTTTCACCTTATGAATTAAAAACAATAATATCTTTGCCTTCTTGACCCTCTTGGTCTTCATTGGCAAATCCTAAGTCCACTGTGCTGATCTGAAACTCATCTAAGGTAATTTTACCTTTTTCTTTCTCTACAGTAGGCACTACAATTTGTGCAGTCCTTCTCCTAGTTGTTGGATCCCTCTTAATGGCTGAAGTCATTCTAGCCTTCCTCTTAGGTTTTATTATATCCTTAGAAAATAAGGTAGATACATCAAATTCTTGAATTTCAAACTCTACCTCTGTATTTACCTCTTTCTCCAACCATGGAGGTACCTGATCACGTTTCTCTACATCATCATGTTGTTCACCTTTATCTCCTATTTCTGTCAGCAGGTGTGATGGAGAAGGTGATTTCCTTAGTTCTTCTTCATGATGCTCGCTTTGATATTGATCCCGTGGCACCTCCTCCTGTGGAGGAACTTCTTTCTCTGGAGGAGCATCTTCCTGAGGTGGAGTATCTTGTGATGTATCTATATGTTGATCATGATGATCATGATCCTTTTCTATCATCACCTCATCCACTTTCAACTTTTCCTCTTGCTGAGGAACATTCACAGTAGTGGATACTTGGGAAGTCTCCTTAAGTGCTGGTGCTGGTTCTGAAATCACAATTTGTTCTGCACCTATACTACTTATTCCTTAAACTGTAGCAATAGGATCTTTTATTACCTCTTTCTCATCAGCCTGCTTTTCTTCAACTTCTACTATAGTAGGCTCTGCTGATGTATCCTATTGACTTATCTCTGAAGTATGGCCCTTTGATTCTGCCATCTCCACTTCTTCTGCAGGTTGCCCTTTATCAGGTGATCCTGCTGGATGTTCAGGATTCACATCCTATTTCTCTATCAAGTCTACCACTACAGGACTTGTCACCTATGCAATTAATGTATCTAGCCCCATTTCTTGGGCTATCCTCTCTGGGCTTTTTTCCTTTTCTGTTTCCACTTGCTTTATCTCCTCCAGTATAGTTTAAACTAGTGGAGTCTTGTGAGGGGTCATGTGTGTACCTGCAGCAAGGGTTTCCATCTTTTGTGAAGCCACTTCCTTCACAACTTCATCATCGGACAAATTTATCATCTCCTCCAGTGAGATGTGACCTTCTGCCTGTGCCTGGGAAGTCTCTTTCATCTGGTCCTCTACAAGCTTAGTCTTGAACTTGATGATGGTAGGAAGTGGAATATTGTGCTGAAGTTCCTTATGCACTTCACTACCTGCCCCTTGTAACAATGTAGGGGGTTGCCTTATTTCACCTCTCATGGAGGTTCTTGGTCTCTTCGATGGGGTAGATACCACTACTTGTGGAGCTCTTCTCTTTGTTTTGAATAACAAAGGGGCCTCTTCTTCCTCAGGCTCTTCCTCCATGAGGATATCCTCTTCATCTGGTTTTCTAGAGGATTGACCCTCTTCTTGGGTCTCAGTAATTCTAGCCTCTGCTGTCTTTCCTTCCTTGGACTTTTGTTTTCTTGTCCGTGGAGGTGATGCGAATCCTGATCCTGATCCTAATGCTGCTACTTTTTTAGCTATGAACATGGCCCGTTAAATAATAATCCCTTTGGGTTCATTATCTATTTTCTTGCCCCTTGGGGGTCTTTTGCTCTACTATTGTTGTGGAGGGAGTCTATCTCCCTTAGACTTTCTTTTTTCATTTATGAAGTCATCATACTCCCCATCAGGAATATCATGCCCCTTCTTTTTGTTGTCCACAGTAATGGCAATACCTTTCTTCTTCAAAGCCTCTATCTGTTCATCAACCCAGGCTTGGGTTAGCTGTATGGTCCTGGCAATGAAGGCGTCCAAGGATATGTCCTCTTGTATGGTGAGGTCAGGTACAGAGATGGTATCATTATATATCTTCTTCTCCTCATACTCATCTGCAATTATCTTGCCATCATCCTTTTTCAATTGTTGGGGGATGGGGATGCAGTCAAAGGTTTTGACTTGATTCAGTGTTAGCCTTTGATATCTTCTTCTTCTTGCTTCTACTTCATCTTCACAATCTGCCCAGAAGTCCTCTAGGTGCCTCTAGTGAATAGGCCTTCCTATTATTTTCTGCATCCTGCCATAAGGATCATATGGTCTTATCAGTGGAAAAGGCTGCAACTTCTTATTCAAGGTGACCATCACCTTCTTGATGTTTTCTGAATCAGGACACATGTACCAACCAATGGTGACTGGAAACAAAATTGGTGGCAGCTTCCAAGCATCCTTATATGTTTTCAATATTGTGGAGCTCTGCCTTATAAATTCTATCAGTATCACTGCATCAGTGGGATACCTTGGCAACATGAGGGGATTTCCTTCAAAACCCTCAATCCTCATGTAGGAAAAAGTGGCAAATTGTATATACCAGGCTCCATGCCTGTAGATTATCTCTTGAGCCTCCATGCTTAATTGTTTTGTTCTGTCCTCCTCCATGGTTCTGACCAAAGGCATAGAGAATGCATCATTTTCCAGTTTGTAATCTTGGAGGTAATTGGTTCTTTGCAGCTGGGGATGATGATCCCAAATATGCACAGCATTAATTGTGCCTGTGACTTTTCCATCCGTAACCAGTGCATCAAATGTGCCTTTGTAAGCACAGGAGTAGACAATATATGATGTCATATAGAAAGCACAATTTGAACCTCCTAGGTTCATTAGTTGTTCATGCAGAGCATCACTTATTAGTTGGCCCCACAATGGCTTGATGTCTGAATATATGCACATCATGATCACACCATACATATAATCTTTAAAACTACCAGCATCAGGCTGGCCTGTGACTCTACTCAATAGTGCAATCATGTATTGGTACTCATCACTAAAATCATATTTGATTAAGTGTATAGGAAGTTTGGCGACTGTAGTATATGTGCTGTTCTCAGCCCTCCATTGGTACATGTTTTTCCTAGCTTGTTTCTTGTTATTTTCGTACTCCTTCTCTGATTTCCTCAAGTCCATGTTGTTGACCTTCCTACCTAATGGCAGTCCAAATGCCTAGGAGAGACCCTTGATGGATAGGTCTGCGTATATCCTCCCATGTTTCATCACCTGCCGAGTCTCTGGGTTGTAGTTCCGGGCACACTCGATAACCAGCTCCGGAGACTCCATGGAGTATGGGAAACTGGCAGCATTCCATATTCCAGACATGAATACGACATCCAACACAGGACTTCTGTTCTTTTCATCATTCAGCCTAGCTGACCAGGCTTCCAAACTAGTATTCCCTTGATGGGTATCTATAATTGCGCCATATTTGAATAGGACGCCCCTCTGAGATGAAAACATGGGCTTACTGAATTCAGCCTCACACTTAGCCAACCTCTTATCAGCCATGGATGCCTGCAATTAACAAAATCTTGTCTTACAATAGGTACCCATATGCATGCAGATAACAATTATCTCTACTAACCATTATGCCAACTGTATTTATTCAATATCAACTTATCATGGGAGGTGCATAAACCAGGACTTCAGATTAACAACACCATACCTGACCATTACAGAAACAACATGATGAGGGTTTCATTTACTTACCTGGATATGCAAATTTCCTTTATACCAGTGGACTTCTGAAAGTGCCCTTAATTCTGTTGATGATCACGCACTTCCTCCCGTTTATAAGCTCGGTTCGTCTGACTATCGCCTGTATGAGGATATGGAAGCTGGTGCTCTATAAAAACAATTTTATCACAAGGTAAGAACTGAAATGACGGTGAATTCACCTTTAACCATGCGCTTAGGGTGAATTTAGGGCAAACCCTAACAGATTGGATTTTGTTCATTAATTTTCTGCATGGAAAGTCAGGATTTCGCCAGCTGTTCGATCGGGTTTAATGGTCGGCGGGAACTACCTACCATGTCTGCGTGCATTAAATGTTAATGGAGGCAATAGGAGTGGGGTGATATTTGAATATCAGGATGATATATGAATATCAGGGTGATATTTGAAAATATCATCCTGAGTGTAATGTGATCATCCTCCCCGAGAGGAAAAACTATCGTGACAAAATCAGGTGATCAACTCACCCTTTGGTTATGTTTAGTACATCAGGAGGATATTTTGATATGTCGGGTGATGTTTCAAAGATGATGACCGGATAAAACATGACCCGTCTCAGAATATTGGGGTGACGTCATCCAAATATTCGCTCATTGTATCGCTAAGGTATCATGATGTCATCGTCATGTTATGGGAACAGGATCACATTTATGAAATATCCTGCCGAGAGGTAAATGTGATGATGATGTCATCCAGATATTCGTTCATTTGTTTATTAGACTCAAATGATGTCATCAGGATAATGGCTTAGGGGGATATTTTGCGGTAGGAGGATATTTCAAAATATTGGGTTACAGTGAGAAATATGATCCTCGCGGGAAACATAAGGTCGTCGACGGGTAAAGGTCACTACCACCTAAAATTGACATCCAGACATTCAGACCGCATGATTTATCAGGTGATAAATTAGATCGGGGTGATCTTTTGAAATATGACTGATGTTACAAAATATGATCCTCCCCCTGGAAATATCAGGTTTGACTCAAACTTTGACCATTCATAACTTTCACATCCTAATGAATATCAGGGTGATACAAAAGGCAAACCTGCATGAATTTTAATGTTCTATCTAAATATGAGGTTATTGGAATGAAATATGAACTTTGATAATCTGACCTCATGATGATGACCTACCTAGCCTTTCTTGCATGATGATCTGCACGACTCACTTTTACCAAACCGCTAGAAAGCACAGAACAAGCCAAACAACAAGTTGGGTCCCTGTTTTGCCAAGTCAAAATGGGGCGTGTTGTGTAACCACACAACATGTATTCTCTATTAGAAGAATAGAAAGAATAAAATGGCACATGCCAATTAGGGCTCACTGCCTAAGCATACTACTCACAAGAGGCTCACTGCCTACAAGAGACACACTATCTACAAAGAAATAAGTATCACCTACTTGAACTGGAAAATAGCATCTTCACCATGCTTGAATCAGTTCCATTAAGCTCAATACTTCTACTCTGCCTTTCACTCTCCTCCTTGCTACCACATACTCATCATCAAAGTACGTCTTCAAAATGACTTCGCAATCCCTTATTTATACAAGGCATCAAATTAGGAATGATCATCTAAGTCGGCAAACATCCACAATAACATACGTAAGATGTATAACTCATCTGGTCGGCCTGTTGTAGGAAGAACACCATCATCTAGAAGTTGTTCTTCAAAAGTGAACTCCAACTTCAATGCAGACCATCAATATGAACTGGATAAGATCCAAAGACCACCACAAGCTTTCCTGAATCACCAAGAACATCCATACTTCATCTGCTTACTTGAATCCTTCTCTCCTTCATCTGGAACCTCAAGAACACAGTCTGTCATCACTGTCACAAATGGATAGATGCTTGCGGACCTTCAAACCATGAACCAATCTAGTTGACACTCCACAAAGACTTCCTCAGCACTCTCTCAAATCCGCAGAACATTGTAATGCAATTCCGGATCTCACCGGACCTTTCTTGTTACTCTGTCACCTCTGAACACCTACTAGAACTAGTTTTACTTGAGCAGCCACAGCTTCTTCATATCTTCATGTGAACCTCTGAAATCTCTACTGGATCACCTACAGACACATATCTACAAACCCTTTAATCCACATCCTCTGATCCTCATCCTATCTTGGACTTTTGTTTTACAGTCATCATTGTTCTTCACTATTCCTGATTGAGACTAATTTTTTCAATATCCTCAGCTCACGACTCATCCAAACCTTATCATTAATGCAATAGGAGTATGTTGACATTAATGACAATACTAGTTAGGTCCATACTTGCAACAATCTCCCCCTTTGTCATTGATGGCAACATAAGATGTGAAAAATTGTTTTAACCATCAAGTCAAGAACTTCTTCTTACTGTCATAGCTCCCCCTATCAACAACAACCATTCACATGTCTTCTCTCTCTTAACTGCTCCCCCTTTGATTAGCAACCACTTGTTTTTCACATGTCTTCTCTCCCCCTTTGACATCAATGGCAAAGGGCACATACTTGCAATTATAACACTTCAAAATCATACCTGCTGCTCCCCCTGAGTAATAGCTCCCCATCATCAATCCGGATCACAATATATGACTGTGATAACCACCGGACTGATGCACCTTAGTGCACCTTAGTTCATCATCGAAGGGGCAATGACCCCTAGCTTCTCCCTAAGATACTCAAAAGAGTCCTTAGGTAGAGGTTTAGTAAAGATGTCTGCAATCTGATCCTTGGAAGGCACAAACTCCAATCTGACTTCATTCTTGTTCACTTGCTCTCTCAAAAAGTGAAACTTGATGGATATATGCTTAGTCTTTGAATGCAATACCAGATTCTTAGATATATTTATTGCACTTGAATTATCACAGAAGATTGTGATAGGTTCCTCGTACTCTACTTTGATATCTCTTAGCATCTACTTCATCTACAAGACTTTAGTGCAACTAACTACTGCTGCAATATATTCTGCTTCAGTTGTAGACAAAGATATTGCCTCTTGTTTCTTGTTTAGCCAAGAAACCAATCTCTTCCCCAAAAAGAATACTCCACCACTGGTACTCTTCTGGTCATCTACATCTCCTGCCCAATTTGCATCTGTATATGCATGAAGAGAGAAATCATGATCTCTAGGATACCACAAACCATACTCAACTGTCCCTTTTAGATATCTAAAAATCCTCTTGATTGCAATGACATGAGATTCTCTAGGATCAGCCTAGAATCTAGAAACAAGACCAACAGCCTGCATAATGTCTGGTCTAGTTTGAATGAGATACAATAGTCCTCCAATCATTGACCTATACTTTGTCTGATCAACCTTAGGAGAATCGTCATCTTTGCTCAATTTACATCTGGTTGCCATGGGAGTATTCATTGGCTTTGAATCTTCCATCCCAAATTTCTTCAACAATTCTTTCACATATTTGGTCTGACAAATGAAGATTCCTTTCTTTGTTTGAGTGATTTGCAGACCTAAAATGAAATTCATTTCACCAAGCATAGACATCTCAAACTCACTTTTCATTTGATTTGCAAAAGTTTTACACATACTATCTCTTCCTCCAAAGATGATATCATCAACAAATACTTCAACAATCAAGATGTTTTCATGATAAATTTTGAAATATAAGTTACTATCAGTAGTACCTTTGTTGAAACCAATCTTCAAAAGATGCTTATCCAATCTTTCATTCCAGGCTCTTAGGGCTTGCTTTAATCCAGACAGTGCCTTCTTCAACTTGCAGACCATATCACCATGATCAGACAACTGAAATCCATCCAGTTGCTCTATATACACTTCTTCTTCCAAGTCACTATTTAGAAAGGCAGACTTGACATCCATCTGATATACCTTGAAATCCTTGAAGGTAGCAAAGGCAAGAAATAATCTGACTGCTTCAATTCTTGCCACCGGAGCAAAAGTTTTTTCAAAATCAATTCCTTCTATTTGAGAGTAGCCCTTGCAGACCAATCTAGCTTTATTTCTGATTACTTCACCAAATTCATTTAGTTTGTTTCAGAAGACCCATTTGGTTCCAATCACATTCTTGTTTCTAGGTCTGGGAACAAGATCCCAAGTGTGATTTTTCTCTATTTGCACCAGCTCTTCCTCCATTGCTTTAGTCCATTTGTCATCATTGCAAGCTTCATTCACTATCTTAGGTTCAATCTTTGAAATCAAATAATACTTTCCTGAATCTTGAGCAATTCTCCTTCTTGTTAGTACTCCTTTGCTTTTATCACCTATGATCTGATCTTCATAGTGGTTCAGTCTTACATACCTAGAAACTTTAAGAATTTCTTGCACTTCTGATTCTTGATCAGGCTCATTGAAACTCATTTCTTCTTCCTAGTTTACCGAATTAGCTTGAATATGACTAACAGATGAGGCTTGGGTTCCTTGAGTCAGAACACCATTCTGATCATCTTCATCATACTCATAAAACCTTGAAGGTTTCTCAATTCCCTCATCAACCTTCACATTTGTACTTTCTATCATCTTTCTCAGTCTTTTGTTATAACACTGGTATGCTTTGCTTTGAGTAGAGTAACCCAAGAAAATTCCTTCATCACTTCTAGCATCAAAATTTCCTAGATCTTCATCTGTTTTAATGTAACATTTGCTACCAAAAACTCTAAAATACCTTACAGTAGGAGTGATGCCAAACCAAAGTTCATAAGGTGTTTTACTAGTATTGTTTCTGATTTGAACTCGATTGAGAGTATAGACTGCAGTGCTGACAACTTCTCTCCAATAGATATGAGGAACATTTTCTTCCATCATCATGGTCCTAGATGCTTCCTGTATGATTTAGTTCTTTCTTTCCACTACTCCATTTTGCTGTGGAGTCCTAGGAGCAGACAACTATCTCTTTATTCCATGTTTCTCACAGAACTCTATGAAATCACCGGATGTGAATTCTCCACCTCTATCAGACCTCAAACATTTCAATTTCAATCCGGTTTCATTCTCTACCATAGCCTTGAATATTTTGAATTTCTCAAAAGCTTCTGATTTCTCTTTCAGATAAGTTACCCACATCATTTGGGAATAGTCATCAATTAGTAACATGAAGTATCTCTCACCTTGCATACTCCTGATTCTTGACAGGGCACAAAGGTTAGTATGAACTAAGTCCAATAATCTGGTAGAAGACAGTTCCTTACTCTTGAATGTGATTCTGCTCAGCTTACCCAACTGACATTCTTTGCACAAGCTATTAGTAGGTTTCACCAATTTTGGAAGATCTCTTACAGGTGAGTATTGCTTATCTTGATGATATTATCAAAATTCACATGACACATTCTCCTATGCCATAACCAACTCTGATCAACTTGAACAAATAAACAACTTTTACCAGTACCAACCAAGTGGAAGATATTACCTTTAGTTTGGGTACCAGATGCAATCTCTATTCTGGAGCTTTCAAATATCTTGCATTTTCCATCTTTGAACCGGAGATCATAGCCTTTGTCCACCGACTGTCCAACACTGAGAAGATTGTGCTTCAATCCTTCAACATACAGTACATTACCGGTTTTGTTTCTTCCATCAAAGGAAATAGTTCCTCTACCTCTGATTCTACCAGCAGAATTATCACCAAACTTTACTACTCCTCCTTCATACCTTTCCAAAACCTGTCATATGGTGAGAGCATCCACTGTCAATGACCCAATCATCCTTTTCTTCAACTTGGGCAGCCAAAGCTCTTTCTACAACTTTATGATTGGCAAATTCAGAGGATATTGATTCTTCTTCCTTGATGGCAATAAACACCCATTCATTTATGGATTTGTTTCCTATTTCTGATTCATGATCTGTTACTCCTTCATTGTCATCTTCTTCATGAACATAATAACAATTCTTTTGGAACCTTTATCTGTTAGGATTTGGCCTTGAAAATCTTTCCAAACATCTTGAGACAAAATGACCAATCTTATTGCAGTTAAAACACTTAAAAGACAATTTCCCTTCATAATTACTGGATCCTCTTAGTAGTCTCTTTGCAATAAGGGCTTCAAGTTGAGTAGTTTCTACTTCTTCTTCTTCCAGGTCTTTTCTTGCTTTCTCATACCATGATAGTGTCCTTGAAGAGTTCTCTCCTGGATCAAACTTTTGTTTACCTTTTACAGAGGCACTAGCTTTGAATGCAGATTCAGTCTTGGGGGGATCATCTCCAAACTCGGTCATTTCAAATGCAGCCAATTTGCCAGCCAATTGATCTCTTGTGATAGTTGTATGTGCTCTAAATTCATCAATGGCATCAACCTTGATTTTATAAGAGGCAGGAAGGGATCTGAGAATTTTTCCAACAATCTCATTTTCATCCAAGACTCCACCTGCATTTCTAATTCCATAAACAAGCTCATTTACTCTTGGCATAAAGGTAGTAATATTTTCATCATCTCTCATCTTCAAGTTTTCAAATTTCCCTTTTAGACTTTGTAACCTTGCACATTTAACATACTAATCTCCTTCATGCAAAAGTTCCAATTTTTTCCAAATCTCATAAGTAGTTGGTAGGTCAATAACATTTGAGAGCTCTAAATTAGATAAAGTGCTTAGAAGAGCTTCTATAGTCCGCAGATTATTTTCAGCATTTGTGATTTCATTTGGAGCTTTAGGACCACCCTGTGGAGTTGTATACTGTGTTGTAGCCATGGTCCAGTAAACCCTTCCCATACATTGCAAGTGACATTTCATCCGACCTTTCCACAGACTAAAATTGGTTCCATCAAACTTCGGACTACCCTTCTTGTAGGACGACATCCTAGATCTCCTCAAGTGGTTAAGCTCCTTTTAGAGGAACTTGGATCTGATACCAATTGTTAGACTTAGGGCCCACAACTAAGAGGGGGGGTGAATCAGTTGTGCAAAACTTTCTTTCTATTAAACACTTAATTCCTCTTTGCAATTAAGCAGCTTAATAATAAATCAATCATGGAAACATAATGCAACAAATCAAGAGAAGAAACACATCAACACATGAGACACCAAGATTTTGACATGGAAAACCCGGTTAAGGGAAAAACCACGGGGTGATTAACCCAAGAATGTATTCTCTATTAGAAGAATAGAAAGAACAAAATGGCACATGCCAATTAGGGCTCATTGCCTGAGCATACTGCTCACAAGAGGCTCACTGCCTACAAGAGACACACTGTCTATAAAGAAATATCACCTACTTGAACTGGAAAATAGCATCTTCACCATGCTTGAATCAGTTCCATTAAGCTCAATACTTCTGCTCTGCCTTTCGCTCTCCTCCTCGCTACTACATACTCATCATCAAAGCATGTCTTCAAAATGACTTCGTAATCCCTTATTTATACAAGGCATCAACTTAGGAATGATCATCTAAGTTGGCAAACATCCACAATAACATCTGCAAGATGTATAACTCATCTGATCGGCCTGTTTTAGGAAGAACACCATCATCCAGAAGTTGTTCTTCAAAATCAGACTCCAACTTCAATGAGGACCATCAATATGAACTGGACACAATCCAAAGACTGCCACAAGCTTTCCTGAATCACCAAGAACATCCATACTTCATCTGCTTACTTGAATCCTTCTCTCCTTCATCTGAAACCTCAAGAACACAGTCTGTCATCACTGTCACAAAGGGATAGATGCTTGCGGACATTCAAACCATGAACCAATCTAGTTGACACTCCACAAAGACTTCCTCAGCACTCTCTCAAATCTGCAGAACATTATAATGCAATTCCAGATCTCACCAGACCTTTCTTGTTACAATTTGTCACCTTTGAACACCTACCGGAACCAGTTTTACTTGAGTGGCCACAACTTCTTCATATCTTCATGCAGACCTCTGAAATCTCTACTAGATCACCTACAGACACATATCTACAAACCCTTTAATTCACATCCTCTGATCCTCATCCTATCTTGGACTTTTGTCTTACAGTTATCATTGTTCCTGATTGAGACTAATTTTCTCAATATCCTCAGCTCACGACTCATCCAAACCTTATCATTAATGCAACATGAGTATGTTGACATCAATGACAATACCAGTTAGGTCCATACTTGCAACACTTAGTAGTAGAAAACTTGCAACATGTGGCTTCAGTCCACCTTATACAATAGTCAGTTACTGTCAATATAAACTTATGTGCTATAGATGATGGAGGATTTATAACTCCAATGAAATCTAAGCCCCACTGTGCAAATGGCCTAGACTCGATGACTGGCTATAATGGATTAGCCTGATTCCTTCCTTTATCTGCTATAGTTTGACAAGTGTGACAACTTTGAATATGACTCTCTGTATCTTTAAACATTGCAGGCCAATAGTATCCTTCTCTCAATATCTTATGCGTAGTAGTTAAATGATAACCATGAGCAGTTCCATACTTATCATGCAACTCTGACAATACCTTATCTACCTCAGCTCTATTTAAACATCTTAAATATATGCCTTCATGGTTCTTCTTGAATAGAATACCTCCTTGTACCATATACCTCTGTGCTTTAATCTTTAAAGCTCTCCTCTGAGAAGACTTCATCTTACTTGGATATTTACCTGATATCAGAAAAGTATTCAAATCATCATACCACCCTGATGCATCATTAGCATTTAACACATACTATTGCTTCACCAAATTTGGATCTGTGTTTGCTATGGTTTGCACTAATGCTTGTCCTCTAACCAACTTCATTGGAATAATTTCCATATCAAACTCTTGCAATATTGTAATCGATTTGGCTCTTTTCTCTCTAGGCTCATTTTGCATCAGCAGCATTTTCACTACTGCATCTGGTACTATGGCCTTAACTTGACTTTGTAAGATGTAATGTCTAAACTTTTTCACTGCTCTTACTAGTACAAATACCTATCTTTCTATGTCAAGATACTTCAGTTGTACATCTTTAAGAGGTGCACTCATAAAAGCTATGGGCTTTTCTTCATTATCTTCTCCTTTTTGTGTCAAAGCAGCTGCAACTAAATGTGAAGATGCAAAAGAATATATGTAAAATGACTTTGTATAATCTGGACTTGCTAACATAGGAGCATCAGAAATGGCCTCCTTAATATCTACAAATGGAGCTCTGGCTACTAGTGTCCATTCTATCTTTGCATCCTTCTTAAGCACGGCGTTTAATGGTTGCACAATCTCTGCAAATCCTATAATAAACTTCCTAACAAAGTTAATCTTACCAAAAAAGGACTTTAATTCCTTCTTACTGTTAGGTAATTGCAATTTTCTTATCCCTTCTATTCTGTCAGGATCAATAGATATCCCATTTTTAGAAATTACATGTCCTAACAATTTTCCTTCAATTACACCAAATGAACATTTCTTTGGGTTGAGAGAAATTTCGTACCTTTCACATCTTTTAAGTACTCTTCTCAAATCTTTAGCATGAGTGGATGCATCTTTAGGGTAAACAGTTAAATCATCTATATAAATAACAATGCATTACCTGATAATCCATGAAATGCAATGTCCATGGCTCACTGAAAAGTGGCACCTACATTGATTAAACCAAAAGGCATTCTTCTATATGCATAATTTCCCCACTGACAAGTAAAAGTAGTCTTCAACCTATCTTCTTTATCAACTAAGACTTTGTTATATCCTGAAAATCCATCTAGAAAAGAAATCCTCTTAGCCCCATTTACTACTTGCAGCACTTCATCTATTGGAGGTAGGGGATAATTATCTTTTTCAGAGGCTTTGTTCAAATTTCTAAAGTCTACACATAACCTAATGTCTCCACTTTTCTTTCTCACAGGTACTAAATTAGCTACCCAGGTTGAATGTCTTATTGGGAAGATTCTCTTGGCAGACAACAATTTTTTCACTTCTTCAAAGATTAAAGTGGTGCAGGAGCACCTACCTGACAGTTGGCCTTCATGAGGCAGTTAGTTAGTTTGAGTCTTGTTACTGTTTCCAAGAAGGTCTGATAAGACCAATGCATGTAATAAGGTCATGCTGACCATGCTAAGATCATGCTGACCATGTTTTACTATTTTTAGATAGTTTGTTAGGATAGCTGTATGCTGTAGGTCCGGTTGGATCTCCCAGCCGCCTGGAGAGATTTCCCAGCCGCTTGGAGTCGGGTCAATAGTACTCGCAGGAAAATCTATTTAAGCATGAGGATCGGTTGGTATTGGATATCATCGATCAGGCTTTGCTGAGAGAGAGGAGAGACTGAACATTGTAATAGCATCTTTTGAAATCGAATAAGAGATCCTGTTGTGTTCATTTTCTGTTTGGCCTCCACTGTGTGATCGATTTGCTGTTTTGGGTGGTTTCATGGATTCGCTGATCCATTCCACCGGTTGATTCGTCGGATCGATGGAATGGTGATGTATAGTAGGTTAGGTTTTAGTTTGCTTTCTGTTTGCATGCAGGTGTGCAGGATCACCGTCGAGAGATGTTGAGAACCCTAGCATGGGTATGTGCTAGGTCGAGCTGATAGAGTTTGGAAGATCACCCTGAAAGTGGATTGGGTCATCCCAGGAGGATCGGCGAGTTGAAACTTCGCTAAGGCTGGAAGTTTGGTAAAACGGCATCATCAGGATATTTCGTTCTATATCCTGCAGTTGCTTCGGGCATCGTCATCCGAGTAAAGGGAGGAGAGCATGATGCAGTCGAGTGCATGAAGTGAATGTGCGTCGGGGTGATCATCATCAAGAGTTACCGAGGAGGAGCGTATCGGCATAAGGTAGAAGATCAGGTTGATCGCGGGCCGAAAAAAGTTAAGTTTGGCCAACAGCAGGATATGACGTCATCATCATCAGGATATACGTCATCAAGATATTTCGGAGCAGCAGGATATTGAGGAGCTGCATGTGACGTCATCGTCATCAGGATAATCGTCATCAGGATATCGGGGTGACGTAAGCATCAAGAGGAAAGGTGCGTGGAGTTAAGGTTTGTCATCATCAGGATATATGGGAGGAACCGGATGTTCCATATCCTGCTGATTAACATGATGTTGAACATCATGATGCTGAACATAGTGAAGGTCGAAGTTGTCGGTGAGATGAACAGTGGATGTCAGGAGGATGTTCGCACTTGCCGAATATGATGATGCTGCCGATAGTCGAGTAAGATGATGCTGTTGACATGCGAAAGGGCGAAGGCTTGTCTGCAGGAGGATATCGGTCGGCAGGTGAAATATGATGATGCTGACAGTGTTAAGGAAAACATGATGATGATGATGATGATGAAGGGTTGCAGAGGCATCCACACTATATCTTCATTCAAACTTCCATTGTACTTGGAAACATCAACCTTTACCTTAGGTTTATCACTCTGCACTGCCTTTAATAGTTTTGCAAATTTTTGGTCTTCAGCATCCAGATCTTCAGCTACCTCTTCATACTCTTCAACAGCATCTTCATCTTCTTCAGACTCACTGTCTGCCACTTCCCTCTTTTTGTTCTTTTCCAGGGCTACAAGCCTGGCTTGAAGTGCTTCAGCAAACTCCTTCATCTTCCTCATCTCTCTGGCATGTTTTTCCTTCATCTCCTGCAATTCCCTTGCAGTACCACTACCTTTAGGAGGCATTTTGTCAACCTCTCAATCAACACACAACACACAATCAACTCTACCTCTGCCCTTTCGGTGACAGAATCAACACACAACAGCCCAGACCTTTTGCTGAGCTCTGATACCACTACACCAGATGCGCAACCCTTCATCATCATCATCATCATCATCATGTTTTCCTTAACACTGTCAGCATCATCATATTTTGCCTGCCGACTGATATCCTCCTACAGACAAGCCTTCGCCCTTTCGCATGTCAATAGCATCATCTTACTCGACTATCGGCAGCATCATCATATTCGGCAAGCGCGAACATCCTCCTGACATCCACTGTTCATCTCACCGACAACTTCGACCTTCACTATGTTCAGCATCATGATGTTCAACATCATGTTAATCAGCAGGATATGGAACATCTGGTTCCTCCCATATATCCTGATGATGACAAACCTTAACTCCACGCACCTTTCCTCTCGATGCTTACGTCACCCTGATATCCTGATGACGATTATCCTGATGACGATGACGTCACATGCAGCTCCTCAATATCCTGCTGCTCTGAAATATCCTGATGACGTATATCCTGATGATGATGACGTCATATCCTGCTGTTGGCCAAACTTAACTTTTTTCGGCTCACGATCAACCTGATCTTCTACCTTATGCCGATACGCTCCTCCTCGGCAACTCCTGATGATGATCACCCCGACGCACATTCACTTCATGCACTCGACTGCATCATGCTCTCCTCCCTTTACTCGGATGACGATGCCCGAAGCGACTGCAGGATATAGAACGAAATATCCTGATGATGCCATTTTACCGAACTTCTAGCCTTAGCGAAGTTTCAACTCGCCGATCCTCCTGGGATGACCCGATCCACTTTCAGGGTGATCTTCCAAACTCTATCAGCTCGACCTAGCACATACCCATGCTAGGGTTCTCAACATCTCTCGACGGCGATCCTGCACACCTGCATGCAAACAGAAAGCAAACTAAAACCTAACCTACTGTACATCGCCATTCCATCGATCCAACGAATCAACCGGTGGAATGGATCAGTGAATCCATGAAACCACCCAAAACAGCAAATCGATCACACAGTGGAGGCCAAACAGAAAATGAACACAACAGGATCTCTTATTCGATTTCAAAAGATGCTATTACAATGTTCAGTCTCTCCTCTCTCTCAGCAAAGCCTGATCGATGATATCCAATACCAACCGATCCTCATGCTTAAATAGATTTTCCTGCGAGTACTACTGACCCGACTCCAAGCGGCTGGGAAATCTCTCCAGGCGGCTTGGAGATCCAACCGGACCTACAGCATATAGCTGTCCTAACAAACTATCTAAAAATAGTAAAACATGGTCAGCATGATCTTAGCATGGTCAGCATGACCTTATTACATGCATTGGTCTTATCAGACCTTCTTGGAAACAGTAACAAGACTCAAACTAACTAACTGCCTCATGAAGGCCAGCTGTCAGGTAGGTGCTCCTGCACCATAAAGGCTCTAAAATAGCATTCACATGCCTTTGTTTCTGTCTAAATGGTTTAACATCTAGTTTCAAAGGTATCACATGAGTTATGATGGGCGTATCATATGTCTTCAAATCTTCATATGTCCATGCTATGACATGTTTGTATTCTTTCATAACTTCCACAATTTCTTTTCTTAATTCCTCAAAGCAAGCCTTTCCAATCAATACATTCTGTGGATTTTGCTCTGTTCCTAAGTTATATGGATCACATTTACCTCCTTCACTTTTGAGCAAATCCTTCTATCTTACTACCCCATCAAAGTCAAAGATTTTTTCTAACTCAATTACTCCCTTAGGTAAGAAATTGATTTTCAAGTTTATTATGTCTTCTTCATCCCAAGACACATTAGGTCTTTCCTGTTCATCAATGATTTGAGCCTCAAACACCTCATTACAAGTGAGAAAATCCAAAATGTGCTGATCTCCTTCTGATGCAGAGGCATCCACACTATAACCTTGACATACAGCATGGATGTCCGCAACCCTTCATCATCATCATCATATTTCCCTTAACACTGTCAGCATCATCATATTTACTCTGCTGACCGATATCCTCCTGCAGACAAACCTTCAACCTTTCACCTGTCAGCAGCATCATCATATCTGGCTATCGGCAGCATCATCACATTCGGCAAGTGCAAACATCCTCCTGATGTTCACTGTTCATCTCACCGCCAAACTCTCTCTGCAGCATCATGATGTTCAACATCATGTTCATCAGCAGGATATAAAATATCCGGTTCCTCTCATATATCCTGATGACGACCCTCTCATGCACCTTTCCTTCGATGCTTACGTCACCCTGATATCCTGATGACGATGACGTCACATGTAGCTCCTCCAATATCCTGCTGTCGGCCAAACTTAACATTATCGGCCCGCGATGGTTTTATCAACCCGATCTTCTACCTTATGCTGATACGTTCCTCCTCAGCAACACCTGATGATGATCACCCCAATGCACATTCACTTTATGCAATCGACTGCATCATGCTCACCTCCATCTACTCGGATGACGCCCGAAGTAACTGCAGGATATACACAGAAATATCCTGATGATGCCGTTGTGACGAATTTCCAAACTTAGCGAATTTTCAATCCGCCGAACCTCCTGGGGTGACCCGATCTGCTTCCTGGACAACTTTCCAGACTCAAACTATCAGCACGACCTAGCACATACCCATGCTAGGGTTCTCAACACATCTCGACGATGATCCTACACACCTGCATGCAAACAAACAGAAAATGCAACCTAAATCCTAACCTATGGTACACAGCCATTCCACCGATTTAACAAATCAACCGGTGGAATGGATCCGCGAATCCATGCAACCACCAGAACAGCAACTTGATTTCACAATGGAGATCAAACAGAAAATAAACACAAACAAGATCTTTATTGATTTAAAAAGATGCAATACAATGCTCAGTCTCTCCCTCTCTGATCGATGATCTATGATATGCAATACCAACTGATCCTCATGCATAAATAGGATCTCTTGCGAGTACTACCGACCTGACTCCAAGCGGCTAGGAAATCTCTCCAGGCGGCTGGGAGATCCAATCGAACATACAGCATAACAGCTGTCTTAACAAACTACCTAAAAATAGAAAAGTATGGTCAACATGACCTTATTACATGCATTGGTCTTATCAGACCTTCTTGGAAACATTAACCAGACCTATAACAAACTAACTGCCTCATGGAGGCCAGCTGTCAGGTAGGTGCTCCTGCACCATACTCCCCAACAGAAAAGAACTCATGTCCCATGAGTTTGGTTGTGGAAGTCCTCCACCTTTACACTTTGCCTTTGCAGTGTCTTGACCTGTTCCAACTTTGTCCTCTGCTGGCGCTCGGCTGCTCCAAGACTTCTGAACTGTAACTTGCTGTCTTGCAAGTAAATCCTCATGCCTGTTAATATAGGCCCTTCTCTCACATACTTGGTGTTTGTCAGATTGTCTTACCAGAACCTCTGTCTGAACTGCCTCTTGAACTTCTGCAATGTTCAACTCTATCTTCCTTTCAACTCTTATAGGACAAACAATAGTCCCAACTATGACAACATCCTTGTCATTCCTCTCAACTGGTTGCTGTTTGCAAACTTGTGTCTAAACCTACTGCTGACCTCTGTCAGTCACAACTGAAACTGTCTTCAACCTGTTGTCCTTAACAACTTCTTTCCCTGCAGTGTCCTCAACTGCCTTTATGCCTGCTCCTATAGGCATCTGCACAAATTCCTTCTTTCCCACTAAAATGATTTGGGCTGCCTTCTGTGCTATAGCATTTGCCTGCAATGGCATCAACATAATAGTTTTCCCATCTTTCTTGATGGTGTAGGTATTAGCATACCCATCATACAGTACCCTTCTATCAAATTGCCATGGTCTACCCAACAGTAGGTGACAACATTCCATGGGCAAAATGTCACACAAAACTCTATCCTGATATGCTCCAATCTGAAAATCCACATATGCCTGTTCATAGACAAAAAGTGATTGACTATCACTCACCCAAGATGCCTTGTAAGGGTGTTGGTGTGGAATCCTTTCCAAATTTAGTTTATCCACCATTTCCTGAGATACCATGTTGTCTGTTGAACCAGTATCAATGACAACCTTACATATTTTACCTTTGCTCTTGCATGTGGTCTTGAAAAGAGCTCTTCTTTGCATCATATCCTTTGATGCCTGCAAACTAATTCTCCTTAGCATCAATGCTTCTCCCTCCTCAGGATACCCATAACCGTCAGGAACTCTATCTCCTTGATAAGTGTTTGAACCTTGCACACTTTGCTCTACTTTCTCTTCTTGCACAAGTTGCACTTTCTTGTCATTCGTTCTATCATCTCTGGATGATGAACCTTTGTTTTCTGGACATTTGAAAAATGGATGACCAAACTCACCACAGGTGTAACACTTTCCTAAAAATGTAGTAGAACCTCTACCACCTCCAAATCTGCCTCTATTACCTTTCCATCCACCTCTGAAATCAGACTGTCCCTGTCCTTTACCAGTGTCTTCTTGACCCTCATTGGTTTGCCTTGTTGTAGGGGCTGATCCTCTTCCCTTCATATTGTTTCCTCTTCCTCTCATGGACTTATCTTGTGTCCTATTCATCTTTTCTTCAATCCTGATTGCCATTTGATAACAATCCTCCACACTCTTAGGGTTAGCTAAAACTAACTCATCCTGTATGTTCAATCTCAAACCAGCCAAGTACCTAGCCACCTTTTCTACCTCATTCTCATGATGACCAGATCTCATACTCAATTTATAAAACTCCTCAGTATATGCCTTCACATCCATTTCCTTCTGCCTTAAAAATTGCAGCTTCTTAAACATCTGAATTTCATAATCCTTAGGCAAGAATTTACCTTTGATCCTTGCTACCATTTTATCCCATGAAGTGATCTTTGACTTTCCTTGTTTCCTTCTCTCAGATTGTACATAATCCCACCATACCAAAGCATGACCTCCTAACTTGGTCTTTGCAATCTTTACCTTCTGATCCTCAGCAACATCTTCACATTCAAAGTGATTATCAAGAATCCAATCCAGTAACTCATCTTCATTTAAACTTCCATTATACTTGGAAACATCAACCTTTACCTTAGGTTTATCACTCTGCACTGCCTTTAATAGTTTTGCAAATCTCTGGTCTTCAGCATCCAGATCTTCAGCTACTTCTTCATACTCTTCAACAGCATCTTCATCTTCTTCAGACTCACTGTCTTCCACTTCCCTCTTTTTGTTCTTTTCCAGGGCTACAAGCCTGGCTTGAAGTGCTTCAACAAGCTCCTTCATCTTCCTCATCTCTCTGGCATGTTTTTCCTTCATCTCCTGCAATTCCCTTGCAGTACCACTACCTTTCGGAGGCATTTTGTCAACCTCTCACTCCTCTACCTCTGTCTTTTCAGTGACAGAATCAACTCTACCTCTGCCCTTTCAGTGACAGAATCAACACACAACAGCCCAGACCTTTTGCTGAGCTCTAATACCACTATGATGCAGAGGCATCCACACTATAACCTTGACATACAGCATGGATGTCCGCAACCCTTCATCATCATCATCATATTTCCCTTAACACTGTCAGCATCATCATATTTACTCTGCCGACCGATATCCTCCTGCAGACAAACCTTCGACCTTTCGCCTGTCAGCAGCATCATCATATCTGGCTATCGGCAGCATCATCACATTCGGCAAGCGCAAACATCCTCCTGATGTTCACTGTTCATCTCACCGCCAAACTCTCTCTGTAGCATCATGATGTTCAACATCATGTTCATCAGCAGGATATAAAATATTCGGTTCCTCCTATATATCCTGATGACGACCCTCTCATGCACCTTTCCTTTGATGCTTACGTCACCCCGATATCCTGATGACGATTATCCTGATGACGATGACATCACATGCAGCTCCTCCAATATCTTGCTGTCGGCCAAACTTAACATTATCGGCCCGCGATGGTTTTATCAACCCGATCTTCTACCTTATGCCGATACGTTCCTCCTCGGAAACACCTGATGATGATCACCCCAATGCACATTTACTTTATGCAATCGACTGCATCATGCTCACCTCCATCTACTCGGATGACGCCCGAAGTAACTGCAGGATATACACAGAAATATCCTGATGATGTCGTTGTGACGAATTTCCAAACTTAGCAAATTTTCAATCCGCCGAACCTCCTGGGGTGACCCGATCTGCTTCCTGGACAACTTTCCAGACTCGAACTATCAGCACGACCTAGCACATACCCATGCTAGGGTTCTCAACACATCTCGACGACGATCCTGCACACCTGCATGCAAACAAATAGAAAATGCAACCTAAACCCTAACCTATGGTACACAGCCATTCCACTGATTTAACAAATCAACCGGTGGAATGGATCCGCGAATCCATGCAACCACCAGAACAGCAACTCGATTTCACAATGGAGATCAAACAGAAAATGAACACAAACAGGATCTTTATTGATTTAAAAAGATGCAATACAATGCTCAGTCTCTCCCTCTCTGATCGATGATCTATGATATGCAATACCAACCGATCCTCATGCATAAATAGGATCTCTTGAGAGTACTACCGACCCGACTCCAAGCAGCTGGGAAATCTCTCCAGGCGTCTGGGAGATTGGTGCAGGAGCACCTACCTGACAGCTGGCCTTCATGAGGCAGTTAGTTAGTTTGAGTCTTGTTACTGTTTCCAAGAAGGTCTGATAAGACCAATGCATGTAATAAGGTCATGCTGACCATGCTAAGATCATGCTGACCATGTTTTACTATTTTTAGATAGTTTGTTAGGATAGCTGTATGCTGTAGGTCCGGTTGGATCTCCTAGCCACCTGGAGAGATTTCCTAGCCGCTTGGAGTCAGGTCAGTAGTACTCACAGGAAAATCTATTTAAGCATGAGGATCGGTTGGTATTGGATATCATCGATCAGGCTTTGCTGAGAGAGAGGAGAGACTGAACATTGTAATAGCATCTTTTGAAATCGAATAAGAGATCCTGTTGTGTTCATTTTCTATTTGGCCTCCACTGTGTGATCGATTTGCTGTTTTGGGTGGTTTCATGGATTCACTGATCCATTCCACCGGTTGATTCGTCGGATCGGTGGAATGGTGATGTACAGTAGGTTAGGTTTTAGTTTGCTTTCTGTTTGCATGCAGGTGTGCAGGATCGCCGTCGAGAGATGTTGAGAACCCTAGCATGGGTATGTGCTAGGTCGAGCTGATAGAGTTTGGAAGATCACCCTGAAAGTGGATCGGGTCATCCCAGGAGGATAGGCGAGTTGAAACTTTGCTAAGGCTGGAAGTTCGGTAAAACGGCATCATCAGGATATTTCGTTCTATATCCTGTAGTCGCTTCGGGCATCGTCATCCGAGTAAAGGGAGGAGAGCATGATGCAGTCGAGTGCATGAAGTGAATGTGCGTCGGGGTGATCATCATCAGGTGTTGCCGAGGAGGAGCGTATCGGCATAAGGTAGAAGATCAGGTTGATCGCGGGCCGAAAAAAGTTAAGTTTGGCCAACAGCAGGATATGACGTCATCATCATCAGGATATACGTCATCAGGATATTTTGGAGCAGCAGGATATTGAGGAGCTGCATGTGACGTCATCGTCATCAGGATATCGGGGTGACGTAAGCATCGAGAGGAAAGGTGCGTGGAGTTAAGGTTTGTCATCATCAGGATATATGGGAGGAACCGGATGTTCCATATCCTGCTGATTAACATGATGTTGAACATCATGATGTTGAACATAGTGAAGGTCGAAGTTGTCGGTGAGATGAACAGTGGACGTTAGGAGGATGTTCGCGCTTGCCAAATATGATGATGCTGCCGATAGTCGAGTAAGATGATGCTGTTGACATGCGAAAGGGCGAAGGCTTGTCTGCAGGAGGATATCGGTCGGCAGGCAAAATATGATGATGCTGACAGTGTTAAGGAAAACATGATGATGATGATGATGATGATGAAGGGTTGCGGACATACAGCATGGATGTTCGCAACCCTTCATCATCATCATCATCATCATCATCATGTTTTCCTTAACACTGTCAGCATCATCATATTTCGCCTGCCGACCGATATCCTCCTGCAGACAAGCCTTCGCCCTTTCGCATGTCAACAGCATCATCTTACTCGACTATCGGCAGCATCATAATATTCGGCAAGCACGAACATCCTCCTGACGTCCACTGTTCATCTCACCGACAACTTCGACCTTCACTATGTTCAGCATCATGATGTTCAACATCATGTTAATCAGCAGGATATGGAACATCCAGTTCCTCCCATATATCCTGATGATGACAAACCTTAACTCCATGCACCTTTCCTCTCGATGCTTACGTCACCCCGATATCCTGATGACGATTATCCTAATGACGATGACGTCACATGCAGCTCCTCAATATCCTGCTGCTCCAAAATATCCTGATGATGATGATGTCATATCCTGTTGTTGGCCAAACTTAACTTTTTTCAGCCCGTGATCAACCTGATCTTCTGCCTTATGCCGATACGCTCCTCCTCGGCAACTCCTGATGATGATCACCCCGACGCACATTCACTTCATGCACTCGACTGCATCATGCTCTCCTCCCTTTACTCGGATGACGATGCCCGAAGTGACTGCAGGATATAGAACGAAATATCCTGATGATGCCGTTTTACCGAACTTCCAGCCTTAGTGAAGTTTCAACTCGCCGATCCTCCTGGGATGACCCGATCCACTTTCAGGGTGATCTTCCAAACTCTATCAGCTCGACCTAGCACATACCCATGCTAGGGTTCTCAACATCTCTCGACGGTGATCCTGCACACCTGCATGCAAACAGAAAGCAAACTAAAACCTAACCTACTGTACATCGCCATTCCACCGATCCGATGAATCAACCAGTGGAATGGATCAGCGAATCCATGAAACCACCCAAAACAGCAAATCGATCACACAGTGGAGGCCAAACAGAAAATGAACACAACAGGATCTCTTATTCGATTTCAAAAGATGCTATTACAATGTTCAGTCTCTCCTCTCTCTCAGCAAAGCCTGATCGATGATATCCAATACCAACCGATCCTCATGCTTAAATAGATTTTCCTGCGAGTACTACTGACCTGACTCCAAGTGGCTGGGAAATCTCTCCAGGCAGCTGGGAGATCCAACCGGACCTACAGCATACAGCTGTCCTAACAAACTATCTAAAAATAGTAAAACATGGTCATCATGATCTTAGCATGGTCAGCATGACCTTATTACATGCATTGGTCTTATCAGACCTTCTTGGAAACAGTAACAAGACTCAAACTAACTAACTGCCTCATGAAGGCCAGCTGTCAGGTAGGTACTCCTGCACCAGAGATCCAACCGGACATACAGCATAACAGCTATCCTAACAAACTACCTAAAAATAGAAAAATATGGTCAACATGACCTTATTACATGCATTGGTCTTATCAGACCTTCTTGGAAACATTAACCAGACCTATAACAAACTAACTGCCTCATGGAGGCCAGCTGTCAGGTAGGTGCTCCTGCACCACCTTCAAATACCTGAAAATGAGTAACATTATTTGGTATACTCGGGACATTCACTATTTCAATAGCAAATTGTTTCAAACCTAATAATGTTAAGGGTTCCAAAGTGCTAGTAGCAACTGCTACTGCATCTGGTCTATGATTCAATTCTCTAGGAATATGTTCTATGTTAAAGGCATCAAATGAATCAATTAAATCCCACACCCTATGCCTATAACAAACTATTTTCTTATAATTGCATGCATACAACTTTCTTACTTGTCTGACCACTAACTCAGAATCTGAGAACACTCTGATTGTTTTCACCCTTTTATTGATAGCCATAACAAGTCCATAAATCAAAGCTTCATATTCTGCGACATTATTAGTACAAGGAAATTGTAGCCTGTATGCTGCTAAAAATGACTTACCATTAGGATCTATAAGTTCCACACCTACACTTGCACCTTGTTTAGATTTAGATCCATCACATTTCAGTGTCCACATGCCCTCTTTATTCTTTTGACATTTTATTTTGGCATGTTTTTCCTTTTCTATTACATGTGAGGTACTATCTTGTTTCTTCATGTGTAATTCATTTTGATTTACTTGCAAATTTGTACTTTCAATTTGTAAATCAGAATGACAGACACTCTTGTCTTTTGTTTCTTTTTCTAAATTTGGAATTAATACATCCATACTATCCTGAAAGTATGTCTCTGGTTGATTATGATTGACCTTTCCTTCCTGTAGTTCCATCCTCTTTATGCACTTTATATATTGATATTCAATAATGTCTCTGCACATTCCACAACTTTCTTCAGAGTGTGGCTTATTATGGACTCTGTACATGTTTTTGTACAACTTGCACTGAACTGGGATATTTTGTTCTATGCACATTTCTATTTCCTGCATAATGATATGACCAAAACTATTTATTGCTTTCTCTTCTTCATCAGACTCAATGAACACTACTGTTTCTTTACTGACAGGTTTTTCTTTAAAATTTAGCATAAGGATTTCTTCAATTTGCACTCCTTTGTTAGTGACTCTATAAACACTAAGTTCAATAGAAGCATACAATATTTCATTAGTCCTATTGTATTCTGTAATCATGTGTTTCATCCTGGGTTCTGCTTCTATCCTGATCTGATTTGGAACACCTCTCCAAGGTAACCACATGTGTGAAAAATTAGTGGCCATATATCCATTCAATGTTTTTGACCAGTCTCTACTCAACAACATCCTGTAATTCATAGGTATATCTACTACCTGAATGTTAATAAAATGACTTACCCTAGGCTCTGAGGCTAACTGCATTTGAATATGCATCAGTTCTCCTATCACATTGACCTCAGTTTTATCCAATTGTGTAACAACTTTAGTAGATTTAGTGGGAGTCAGGACTAAAGTTTTGCATATCCCTAAAGGCATTACATTAGCTGATGTACCAAAATCTATCGTGCAATTATGTATGTTCTTTCCAAACATCCTAATGGTTAACAATAAAGGAGGGGTTTCTCTCTTATCTGCATACATGACCACATTAGTATTGGAAGGCTGTTCAGTTTTCTTACTCTTTTCCTTCGGTTGTGAATCCTTACTTGGACCATTCATATCAGTAGAAACCTCACTTGTCATAGATGTATCCAAGGATTTTATGAAAACATTTCTAACCCCTAGACTTTTCAATAATTCACATAAAGGTATACGGACCTTGATTTTCTTTATCTCTTCAGACAAGTAACTCATTAACCTCATTGTTTCCACTATCTTTGTTTTCCCTATTTCAACTTTTTGTGCTACCATTCCACTATTCACATGATGATTAGCCTTTAGTATAGCAGGATTATTACTAGTGTTTTGATCTAGGGGAATATTGAAATTGTTAGGAGGAGTAGAAGTAGTGAAAGGACCTCCTAGCCTAGTGTTATTTCTCAAATTGTAGGTATGATTTTTGTTAGACTGTTGAAATGCCTATACCTCCTCTATTTCATATAACACCTCATTTTTAGATTCAAAGGGAAACTGAAAAGCATTCAATACTAAAGTTGATTCAGGATATAGGTTCTCACAAAAGTAAGGTTCATCCTCTAATAACTGATCTTCTTCCTCCCTAGTTGTAAACGTAAAAGTCTCTAAGACTAAAGCAGTCTCAATCCTAAGGGCACTATTTCATTACCTTTGGGAATAAGGAATTTAGATGTGGGAGTCTATACATCTACATTGAAAATACTTGCTACCAGATGAAATTGAGGGCAATCTAGTTCAGCATGGGCATTGGTATTATGAATCCTAAACCAATCCTTTAATGCTACGTTAGCCTTTTGAATTCTAGCTGTTTGTTTTGTCTCATGATTATCCAAATTCTCAAATGGAGAAGATAGAGAGCCATTGTTTCGCCCTATGTTCCATGTCCTAGGTGGCCTTGGTTGATTCTGATTTCTATTGTTACTACCCCAAACCTTGTTATCTACAACAGGTCCTTTGTTTTGCATTGCTTGTCCCTGATTATGATTTTGGTTTTGACTATAATTCTGACCATGATTAGAACCCTGACCTTGGTTATGATTCTAGTTATGGTTCTAACTATATCCTTGATTATTTCTACCATAGAAATTTTCATTTCTCAGTTGTGTCATTTCAGTAGTCAATCTTCTCAAGTGTCCAGTAATTTCTTTGATTTCTTCCCTATCCTCTTGTGCCTTTGCCACAAATGTATCTTGAGGAGACTGGAAAAAAGACTGACCATTACTCTGATTGTTATTGGTAGTGTTGCCAGTATAAGGAACTATAGCCTGGATTGGGCAAGGATTATACATAGGTGTGTATGTAGGAACTGGATTCAATAATGGAGTGTTGTGTGTAGGAAATCCATTCCATGATTATGTTTGACTTTGTATCCCATGGTTCCCTCCATTAAGAAATGGATTATAAGTTGTTTGTCTCATTTCCTAGTTTACTGAGGCTGCCTCCTTATAAGCTTTAGATATCGTATATATGTCAACCTTTATTTTGACAAACATAGTAGTTAGTGGATCAAGGGTGACATAATATATGGCTAATAATGCATCTGCAATTACCATGTAAGGAGCTACTAACCTGGAATAAGCCTTTTGAAACCTATCATTAAAATTATCAATCATCTCTCCTTCACCTCTCTTAATTGCAGCCAATTTGTCATATAAGGTGGAAGGATCCACTAGTCCCCTAAACCTAGACGAAAATGTCTCCTCCATAAGTACCCAAGAAGAAATATATCCATTAGGCAAGTTAACATACCAGTTAGAAGCCTGCTCATTGAAGGTGTAAGGAAACAATCTACACACAACATCCTCATATTCTAACCTAGCTCTAAATCATGCCTCCTTGAATATCCTAATGTGATCCTTTGGATCTTGATGGCACTGGTTTTCAAGACATATCTTTTCAGGATTCTTTGGCATCTCATGATAATCAGGGAATGTTATAGGAGAATTGACATTAAAATAAGCCATTGCAGGTACTTGTGCTTGGCCTGGACCTCTGGGAATACTTGGACCTCTAGGAGGACTTGGACCTCTAGGAGGACTTATACCAAGATTCAAAGGTCAAAATGAAGAACTGTCAAGACTCACAATGTTATGGATGTTAAAAGGTGATCCAGTAGGCATTCCAGATGAACCTCCTGCGTTTGATATTCTAGGATTCTAAATTAAAGGACCTTTACTCTGCCTTCTATCAGGTAATTACACAAATATATCTTCTAAACTGGATCTATACCTAGTCACTCTACCACTGTTATGAGCTAGCTTTACTCAAATCCTACCTTAACTCCAATCGGGCCCTCCTTCTAGCACCAAAAATTGTTGATGATTGTTTTTACACATTCATAACAAAAGTTAAAATTCATAAAATGAACCTAAACTATCTTGAAAGATATGAAGAAATCAATTAAGAGTTCTTAATCCCAAGTTTCTGTATGGTCAGGTCTTGACCTTGTGGACAATTCAGTAGGTTAATGCGAAACTATAATATGCAAGGGGCCTTACTTGATTTAACATGATTTATGACTCACTAGACTCGAATTATGCAAATTATTGCAAATATCAACAAATTATTCATCTCTTTGCACAAATTTACTATTATATCACAAAGATTTGTATGATTTATAATGAAACAAGCTTTTCTTTTTAAATTGCTATGAAAACTGTCAAGTATTAACACAATTCTGCATGCTTTTTCAAATGTAAGACAATTTTCTTAAAATCTCTACGTTTGAGCTATTTATTTCAAATATTTGGGGAAAAGTTAGAGAAATTCAAATTAAACATCATTCTACTGTAGGATCTAAATGATCTATTATTCACGTTGTAAGGAATATATCACTTGATCAAATCAACAGACTAAATCATTAAATGTGAAGCCCTGAGTATTTTCATGAACACACATCTAAGATTGCAAGCTTTTAAAGAGGTATTATTTCAAATACAATAAGAGCAAGAAAACACTCTAAAAATAGACGCAGAATTCCAGATTTATTTGTATTCAAAATACACAGTCATATATGATTTACAATGTATGAATGACTCTTTGGTTCATTGATCAACTTAACAGAAAATTTACATCTTACAGATACAATAAGAAAGCTTGACATTCCACGCATTCCTTAGTGCAGACATAAGTGACCTCCTCTAAACTAAAATTCTCCTCTAAGCAAAATGTTCAAAGAACTACAATTGCCAGCTATCTTTCAAAATCCATGTGTAAATTATGTACATGTAACAGAGCCTCTTTTATAGACTTTGAAACTTCTTACTGCTACGGCTACAAAGCTTAATCTATGGTTAAGATCTCTCTATTATTGATCAATGGTGCATATTCATCCTTAACCACCTCTCAAAATATCTGAATGATATCTTTTCTCCTTCAAAGGATGTCATTTGAATATTTTCAAAAATAAGATTCCTTCTTCTTTGATTCAGCCCTTTTGTTGACTTTCCTTGTATACATCCCTCTTATTTGATCTCCTTTCCATATTGTTCACCTCTTTTATAAAATCTACTCCCTCAAATATGTTTTGAAATTATTAATTACACCCTCTACAAAGGTGTGATCCCCTCCTGGACTCTTTGTCCATACATACTCTTGCATTATAACTCCTTCCTTCAGTTTCTTTTCCCTATTTTCTGAACCCTCACTCTTCTTGTATTTCCTCATCTTAGCATTTTCTTCCATCAATGAATCAATCATTTGTTTACTCAGGTATGCTTCAGGGATTTCCATGCATGGTGTAAAAATGGCATTAAATTATGTCAAAGCCCTTTCCATCTCATATATTGGTGTATCCATGCATTCATGATCTAATAGTTTTTCTATTATCCTTTTCTGCTTTCTGATCATTTCATCTACTTTTTCTTCTAAATCTTGACCAATTGTTATGCATTTTCTGAGATTCTCTTCTTCAAACTTTAGTTCTAACCTCACATGTGGCACTTGATTTGCCATTGAAGGGGTAATTACTCATTCATTTATTAATTCTTCTGTTCTTTCCTCAATTTCTTATAACTATTTCAATTCAAATCTGCATTCTTCCCTTCTGAATTGGCAATTATGTATAAGTACACTACATTTATCTTTTTCCTTGCAGGCACCTCCCATCCTCTCACTACTTGTTTTATTTCCTATTCACCTTCTTTCATGAAATCATTGAACCATTCTTCAAATACATTGGCCTTAAGCCTTTTATTTTCCATGTCTTTTATTTCCTCCTTGGATACAACTACTATCTCATTGGGCAATTCTGGCACTGTTGTATTGGGATCAAATATCCCTTTAATAAATTGCTGCAATTGGACAATGTGTCCCTTCAAATATTCTTGTTTGTCTTTATCTTTCCTCAACATTTCTACTATTACCTAGTGCATGTCTTCGCACTCAGTTATGTGTTGCTCCCTTGTAGTATGCCCAAAGTCAAAATTTAGTATTTTATATTCATCCAAGGTTATTTCTCTCTTAGTCTTCTCCTTCTATGGTATTGCCAGGTCCAATGTCCTAGATCCATCTGGACCTCTTTGTATGGCTGACATTGTTCTGGCCTTTCTCTTCTCTTTCCTTGGCGTGGTATCAACCAAGAGACTTTTGATATCAATAGGTACCAATTGTACCTCTTTCTTTTCTTTTCTTATCTTTGCTCCTAGCCAAGCAGGAATCTCTTTTGTTTCTGTAGCAACCTTTTCTTCATTTATTACCTCTTCCTGAGGTCTTTCTATTTCCCCTGTTCTTGTTGTTGTTGATCTTGTTGTTTTTTTTGTTGTTGATGTTGTTGTTTCTGTTGAGGTGGAGGCTGTTGTGGTATCATTGGTTCATTCTACTATTTGGACTCACCCTCATTTTCTTCTTCTTCCATTTCTATGTCCCCTCCAGTTTCAACTTCTTCTTCTTCAGGTCCCTCTCCTTTTGATGTTTCTTTTTCTTGATCTTCTTCCTCCTGTGCTTGCTCTATATTTGTCTCTATATTTGTCATGTCTATGTCTTTTGCTTGTTCTTCAGTTTTATTTTCATCAACATTCTCTATATGTTCCTCATCCTCAGGCTTCTTGGTTGCATCTTCTATAGTTTCCCTTTCTTTTTGTACTTGCTCTATATTTGCAGGTGAACTTATCATTATATCTTCCTCTTTTGCTTCTTTTTCCTCTTGTTTTCTGCTTTCTACATTTTTCTCTTCCTCACTTTGTTCACCATACATATTTAGAATATTTAAGATAACCACACCTGAAGGGCCAGCTTTCATTTCATCTCTTGTTAGAACAAGTTTTTCTATGATAGTTTCCTCATATGCAACCTCCTTTTCAGATTCCTCAATTTTATGTGCTTCCTCTTGCACATCCTTGATTATTTTAGGGGGCACTAGGGTACCAAATGGATCTACTATTCCTGATTCTTCCTATACCCTTTCCTTTTCATACATTGGGCCTTGTTCAATTTCCATCCCAGCTGGAGTGTTTTGCTCTTCTTCTTCACTTAAGAACTCACTAGATTCTTCTTCAATTTTAGTTTCTTTTCCTGCATACATTCCCCTTTCCTCACTTTCACTAGTATCACTCCCAATGTGAATAGTCTCAATGGTTTATTCAGCCTCCTGTGCTTTTGACCCATGTAGCATTTCCCCAACCAATTATGTCTTCACTTGAGCATATGCTTGTCTCTTTTTTGTTGGGGTGGAGGCACTACGTACATTAATCAACTTTGCACCTACCTACTGTGCTCTGATGACTTCACTTGTTTTAGAAGTCTCACCTTTTGATATACTTATTGGTATTGCCTTTCTAACTTGCTATCCTGTTACTTGTTTGGAAGTCTATGCTTCTTCTGCACTAATTTCATGGCTTAATGATTTTGCATCTAGAAATGTATCAGATGATACTGCTACTGTTATTCCCAATGCATACAAATCCATTAGAGTAGCATTCTTATCTTTCTCTACAATTTTAGCTTCTACAATCTTTCTCTTCTTCTCATAGAAATAGTGGGGATCATCACTAGGCTCTTTTACTCTCTTTCTACCTCTGTTTGGATATGTGATTTCTCTCCCTTCAGCTTTGAGTTCTTCAATCCTGTCCTTTAACCATGTCTTTGAAAACATAATAATTGGTTTGGACAATACATCCAAAGAAGTGTTCGACGATTGTGACCAATCAAGTTCTATAATAGGGGCAAGTCTAGCCTCTACATAACTATGATGCAACAATTTATCATCCTCTTGAACCTTTGGAGGAACATATATATCTCCCATGGATTTCATTTGATCAACTGTTAGCCTTTTATGAGCCCTTTTCCTTACATCTTTGTCATTTTTACAGTCTGACCAAAAATCTTCAACATGAATTTGATGTTTAAACTTTTTATCAATTGAAGTTTGGATCCTATGGAAGGGGTCAAATCTTCTAGCTAAATCAAACTCTTAAAATCCATAATATCTTAATTCCTACTCTAAACAACTAGCCACCTCCTCACTATAGCATGAATTTCTACCAATGGCCCAAGGTAGCTTAAGGTTTCCTCTACTAAACTTCTTGTTATACATCCTAAAGGCGTTCAGATTTTGCCTTGAAAAGTCTAGAACAATTAATTTGTTGGAGGGATACCTGGGTAACATGAAAGGTTTTCCCTCAAATCCTTCAGTCTTGATGTAGGTAAAATGTTCAAATTGAATATACCAAGAACTATGCAGCCCAATTGTATCTTCTGGATCTTTAGATAACCTCTTGTCAGGTTCTTCCCTCAAAATTCTCACCATGTAAGTATAGAATACATCATTAACCAAAGCATATTTCTTCAATGCATTCTCCTCTTGTAGATTAGGGTAATGTTCATATACCAATTTCTGACCTGGACCATTGCCCAAGGTTCCAACCCTGTCTATTCCATTTATGAATGGTCTAACTTCTGCTACACATGAATACAATACATATGAAGACAAATAAAAAGGTAGCAACTTTTGCTTCCTTAGCATGGCCTGTTTCCATATAGCGGTGCTTATGGTCTTGGACCAGTGAATATGTCCTTGTTCCTTTCCTGCTTCTCTCTTGAATTGAATGACATTAAACATCTAGGGCTCACATTTAGTGCCCTCTCTCAATCCCACCAATCTACTCAGCATTGTGATCATCAAATATATTTCCTCCTTGAAGTATATTCTCATCATATTCTTGTACACTCTGGCTATAGCTTTGGGCTTATTTTTAGGGCTGTAGCAACTATAGAATATCTTACCCCTACAATCCCTTTCATTGATTTGAAAATCCTTATTGTATTGATCTATGTTAATGCCTACCATTTTCTCATTGATTTCCAAACCGAATGTCCTCGCAATACCCTCTATGGATAAATTTGCAATGAGTCTGTCATAAAACATTATTTTCCTAGTTGATAAGTGATACAGAGTTAAGCAATCTAAACACAAATCCCTCGCCTCCATAGCCAATGGAAAACCCATAGCTCTGTACAATCCACTCTCCCATATACACTTCATATCCGGTGTAGCATTTGCTATCATGATCTTGTGTAAGACATCATTTGCATCATAATTCCCAATGTTTGTATCTATCCCTACCTCAATGTAATTGATCAATGACTGATATCCTCTGTGTAATGACAACTCTTCCTTTTCTATTTCCTTGTGCGATTTTCTCTCATTTTTAACTTCGCCCCCTGTATCTACCTTTTTCTACTTTGGGGCCATCCTATAGAAAAATGCATCTTCCTTTAACTTTCATTTTACCTTCTTCCTAGGGTTTTACTACAAATTTCTATTTTTTACCATTTTACCCTAACCTAGTTTGTCTTTTCCCACTTTAACTTTCAAATTTGTTTAATCTTGACCCAGCTAATTAAGAACTAAACCAGTAATTTAACAAGTGTTTATATTTCAAAATGAAATTACTGAAAATATGTTTTGCATTTTTTCTTTACCATTTGAAAATGTAATGTCATTTTAAATAAATACCTATATTTCTTGACCACTCACTTTCCGTCATTGACTTACTTTACCGTTTTGCCTTCTGTCCAGCTTCTGTAATTCTGTTGTCTTGATGAATTCTATTCAATCTCTGTAGCAATTCTCCTTTTGTGCAATTTTAACTCTTGACAATGTATGTCTAAAAGAAAAATAACGTTAAATTTACCCTAGCTCCCTTGAATTTTACTCCTTTTGGGTGTTAGCTCGACATTAATTACAGTAGTTAATGCACCTAAAGGTTCAGCTTTCTATTTTAGCATTTAAGTTTTAAACTTTTTTATCTGTTAGTTGATTTCTGCATACATCTTTTTCTTTATATATTTCCTTGTATGTTATTTTTTGTATGTTAGCATTGTATCTTTTCAACATACAAACTAATATGCAAGAAACCATAACTAAGACTATTTCCCCTTTTCCCTTTTTATCTGTACTTGTATCTCTCGGTTTGTACATCACTCTTTGTATGTTTTATTAGATATAAGTACATATACAAATAGCCCATACAAACCTCCTTTTACCTTTATCTCCCGCAATATCTTTTATTTCCTTGTATATTTGACATGTATATCATTAACATACAACTGTCCCAAACATACAAAGATTTTCATTTATTTAACTTCCTTTCAAATCTGTCTTGCATATTCATTTGTATCCCTTTCTTCTATATCAGCTTGTATATCGGAAATATACATTATTAACATACAAGCCCAAAGCATATAATCGGCGGGACCCACTTGACTTTCCTCTTTGTATCTCCATGATATAACGATGTTTGTATCCTCTCTTAGATACAAGGCTTGATATATATAAACTTCCTTTTATCTTTCTTCCGGATCTCTCATCTTTTATAAACTGCAATACATAACCTTTCAGCTCCAACATGTATATAAAGTGAAATGCATCTTTCAATATATGTTGAGGTACAATGCGTCACTTATACTAAACTTTAATTTTCCCTTAGTTCCGCATTGTATGTATATCAAAAAATATAACTCGAAGCATACATTATACAAACATGCGAAACATATCACGATAAAACCAATTTTAATATTTTCCTCAGGTCTAGGACATGTATATTGTGTTGTATATCCCCTTGTATATTTCCTTTTTGCCAATCATACAAACCCGAAATACAACCTGTGAACTTACCCAATTATCCATTTTACCTCCAAATTCTGTCAGGTCTGATTTGTATGTAAAGAATGAAACGTTAGCAATATGCATACAAATACTAAGATTCAATAACCCGACAACTCTTTTATGCGACTAGTACAAAGACTCCATATACAAACGACTTTGTATATGCAACATACAAACCCTCCTATAGTGCATTTTACGAATACACGCATATCTTACAGAATATTAGGAATTTTGGAATGGTTCAAAAAATAACCCTTACTCATTTTTGACAAGGAATTCACCCCTATTCTACCTTGGTACTTAATGCTATTTTTCTTTATTTTCAAGAAGGTTTGGAACTTTCACTTCCTTTTCCCTTTTACCACCAAGCAGACCCACACACAAGAAAAAAACCACAACCACGGCAGGGGTCCTCATTTTGCAACAGTTACATTTTGCATTTGAAATGTTTTCATTGCTAGAAATTGTCAAAAAAGTTGCATTTTGTGAAAACCTAGTTAATGTTGGAATCTAGGGTTTGTGATTGATATTTTAGTTTTAGATTTTTCTACTATCATTTTCATTCCAAATCTGATTTTTCATTGTCCTACAACATTACAATTTTCATCTTGCATTGAAATTTGAAATTAGGAACAATTTTGAGTTGCATTTTGAAAAGAGCATTGAAATTTGGGTTTGATTTAAGCATTGGCATTATTGATATCTAATTGGATTGACCTAGAATTGAATTTGATCAAGGGTATATTATCTACATTATTTTTGTTTAAATTTGAACAAAACATTGCTTCACTTAAACAAAAACTAAAATCCTTATTTTTCTTCATCATTCATTTCTTCTATTGGTGCATCTTGTGTATTACTAAAGCTTGTAGACGCTTTATGAGCTTTGTGACCTGGTGCCCTAATTCTAGCATTCTTGTGCAAAGAAGTCTTCGAATCATGGGTTCTAATGCTTTTCATAATTATGATACTAATACATCAGAACCCCAAGTTCCTTCTCTCATCACACAAGAAGGTCCAACACTTCTTCTTGATATCCCCACTTCACATCTTCCTGAAGTATCAAACTTCCATGAATCCATCAACATTCATGACCTTGTGGCTCATGTTCCTGAAGCTCAAATTTAAAGATTAGACACTGAGGTAGCTAATTTGATGCAGGAGCATCACTCATAGTCATGTTTTTAAGGTAGTTTTGTTGTTAAGAGTCCTAATTGTGTGTTTAGAGGTCTTAGGGGGTCCATTGGGATCATTTCCAATGGCTTAGAGTTCTTAGGATGTCCTAGACATTCAAATCTTGATTTTCCCACCAAAACTAGATTTGAATTTTCTAAAGGTTTTTTTGTCTTGTTAGAGAGTTGGGGGTTGGTTCTCAAGGGTAGAAGTAGGTTTATTGAATCAAATTAGGTCTGAGAAAATCATGTAAGACCTCTTTTCAATGAGGTAGTGGTATAGGTAAAGTATAGGTGAAAAGCTCAATTTGAAAACATATGATTAAGGTTTTAAGACATTATTATTAGTTTTTAAGAACAAAGACATATGTATTTTTCATTGTAACTATTTTTAATTGAGTATTCACAAAGGAGAATGAGCATGTACACTCCAAGAACGTAAGAAAGGTAGTTTTTCATGAATATACCCTGTTATTGCATCTTTTTAGACTATTTTTAGCAGATTGCAGACATAAAATAGTTTTGTACGACCATGTACGGAATGGTACAAGTGTGGAAATGTGTGAAAGGATGGAAAATTGTGTTACATGTATAATTCATTTATTAATTTGAGGTTTCATGGTGTTTTGGTGCAGGTAAACTAATTTATTCCTTCACTGCCCTATTTCTGGCCTAGGGTTTCCAACGAGAGGAAAAAAATCATAACTTTTGTTTGGACCAGTAAAATTCATGAAACTTGGTGAAAGTATTCATTGGGACATGTACTAAGTTTCTTCCAAAGGAAAAGTCATGAATCATTCATATGCATGAGTTATTAGGGACTGTGTGTGCTACTGTCATAAAAGACTGTCAAAACCCTAGTAGAATGAGGGTTTAAGAGGAAAGTTGTTCTTGTTAAGTTTGCCACATGAAGGTGAGGGTTTGGTGAGGTCTTACTAATGTAGAGTAGGGGAAACACCTTAAACACACTTGGAAGGATGTATGAAAGTCATTTGGCTGACTGTCCCAACAAGGCAAGTTTCTATTACTCCTAGCATAGTTGTCAAAGGTTGGCATATGCACAAATGAAGGACAAATGGGTTATCCAACTTACTGACCTCCTATTACCCCTTGAATCACTTTGTTTTGGTAGTCTAAGACCACTCTAGGTCACAAAGACTCATGACACCATGCTCACTTAGTCGCTTGCTTGCAATCAGCCCTATTTGCTTGTAGCCCTTGGAATAGGGTTTTTGGGGTATAACTTGCAGAATCCATGACAAACCCATGAACAAGTTGTCTTTTTAGATACCCCTTTAGCCACTACACAACATATTTGACATGAAATATAGGTTCCTTTGGAACACAGACCTCAAAAAGTGACTGTTCCTACTATTTTTAGGCCTAATTAAGCCTCTTTAACAAAGCAAGAGTATGGCAAACTTGACCCAAACTCCTAAATCCTACTCCAAGGCATGAATTTGATTGAAAATGGATGGAATATACTATTTTGAGGGATCTTAGCTCATCCCAAGTCAACTTTCCATCAAATCTCTACTCCACCTATGCTCAAAGGCCTAATACATGAAGATATTAGGCTTCAATGGTCTCAACAGTCACTCCCTTCCAGTCCCCTGCTCCTGTAATGGAAAAACAAACAAAATATGACATCCTCAACTCCATTCCACCCATTATTGTGATATGACATAGGTGGAATGGGTCAAAAACCCATCGCTTCACTAAAACCCTCAAAATCCTAGAGTTTAAGAACAATTTTAGAAAAAATGCCTCTAAAATGTGTTCACAATAAAAATCCTTCTAATCTGATGAAAATCAATGGTAACTTGGCTCCTTACACAATTTCAATCATTTACAGTCATGACAGTCATGTACAACACCATACATGAGACTAGAATAGTTGAAAAAATAGAAAATATGCAAAAAATAGGAAAAATCTTGTATTTTCTTCACTCCAAATTACATCCTCTACCTCCTTCGACATATATGAGGCATAAATAACATTTTTACAATGAAAATTCATGTTCTCCATAACTCCACCATCCTGGAAAAGCCAAAAATAAGGCAAAAAACTGACTGTCCACTATAATGCCCAAATTAGACAGTACTAAAATTAAGCAAATATTAAAGATCCTCATCCTCCACTATAGGGAAAATGCCTCTAATGGTCATATTACATCATTTATTAGGAAAACTCCACCTAATCTCTTTATTAAACCCAAAAATTCAAAATTTGTCTTGAAGTCTAGGTGCCCCTGCACCATACACCCAAGGAGAAAGGATCTCAGTCTCCACTTGAGATCAAGTCAGGGACTGTAGTGCCATGTTTTGCAATGTCTTCAGCTATCATCCAAGTTGCATCTTCAAGAGGTAGCCCTTGCCACTTTACAGGATATTCATTATACACCTTATGCTTAGTTCTCTTGACCTCCTTGGTGTCTAGAATGGCTTCAAGTTTGACTGGTGCAGTAGGAGGAAGATCTCTGATCCAATTAGCATCAGCAATAGCTTCATCAACATCTGTACCTGCATCCAAAGATCCCTTGAAAGGATATAAGTCAGCAATGTTAAAGATTGGTGAGATAGCAACTCCAGGTTGGAGTTCTATCTCATATGCATTTTCACCAAACTTGTGGACCACCTTGCATGGCCCAATCTTCTTCATCAGCAACTTAGTGTATCTTCCCTTAGGTAATCTCTCTTTTCTGATATGTGCAAGTACTAAATCCCCTACCTTCAACTGAACATTCCTCCTCTTCAAGTTTGCATGTTTCTTGTAAGTCTCCACACTCTTCTAGAGGTGTTCTCTGACTTGATCATGTATGTCTTTCATGGCCATTGCAAACTCCTCTCCTTCAGCACTTCTCTTCTCTAACCCTCTCAAATCTCTTAGTTCAAATATACCTCTTGGGTTCAGTCCATACACTACTTCAAAAAGTCTCTTTCCTATGCTCTTGTTAATGGAGTCATTGTAAGCATATTCTTCCTATGGGAGAACAAGATCCCATCGTTGTCCATGTTCCTTTGTGAGACATCTAGGCAAGTTCCCCAAGGATCTATTAACTACTTCAATCTGCCCATCTGTTTGTGGGTGATAGGTAGAGCTGAAAGTCAAATTGGTTCCTAGTTTCCTTCATCAGGTCCTCCAAAAGTGGCCTATAAACTTAGAGTCTTTGTTTGAAACAATAGTGAGGGGCAGTCCATGGATTCTAACTATCTCCTTGAAGAATAACCTTGCAATGTTTGATGCATCACTTGTGCATTCACAAGGAACAAAATGTGCCATCTTCCTAAATCTATCCACAACTACAAAAACACTGTACACTCCCCTCTGAGTTTTGGGTAGGCCTAATACAAAATCCATACTGAGATGTTTCCAAGGTCTGCTAGGGATTGGGAGAGGTTGATATAGGCCTACATTTGAACTAGAGGTCTTGGCTCTTTGACAAACTCCACAAGATTCAACAAATTTTCTGATATCAGTCTGCATCTTAGGCCAAAAATAAAATCTTCTTACCTAATCTAGTATCTTTTCTATCCCAAAGTGTCCTCCAAGACTCCCACAATGCTTCTCCCTTATGAGATTTGTCTTCATAGAGCACTTAGGGATGCATAACTAAGCTCCCTTGAATAACAGTCCATCTTGCAATAAAAAATTAGGAAATTGATCATGAAAAGTACCTTGAAATTGCTGGCAAATAGAGTATACCTCCTTGAAGTCTATATCAACAGGATACATGTCTTTTAATGCCTCTAATCCCACACTTTGGAGTTGTATTTCATGCACTAGGACTGATCTCTTGCTTAATGCATCCGCTACCTTGTTAGCTTGGCCTTTCTTGTGCTTGATGGTGAATGTATAACTTTGCAAGTACTCAACCCACTTTATATGCCTATGACTCAACCTATCTTGGCTATTCAAGAAACTCAGAGCATGGTTATCTGTGAAGACTATAAATTCCTTGGGCAAGAGGTATTGTCTCCACTTTCATAGGGATTGCACTAATGCATAAATTTCTAAGTCATATGAAGAATATTTTTTCTTGGCTTCATTAAGCTTTTCACTAAAGAAGACTACTGGTCTACCCTCTTGGCTCAAGACTACACCTACTACAGATCCACTTGCATCACACTCCACTATGAATATCTTGTTGAATTCAGGTAAAGCAAGGATGGGTTGTTGTGCTACTCTCTTTTTCAGGTATTCAAAACTCTTTACTGCCTCCTCAGTCCACTGAAATTTCCTCTTCTTATCTCCTTTAATGGTGTCAAGGATGGGAGAACAAATATGACTGAAATTCTTAATAAATTTCCTATATAATGTAGCTAAACCATGAAAACTTCTTACCTCTCCTACTGATTTTGGAGTTGGCCAACTGAGAATGGCTTCAACCTTGGAAGGATCCATCTTCAATGTGCCTTTGGAGATCACAAAGCTAAGATATACTAGCTCTTCTTTCATGAACTCACACTTTTTGAGGTTTATCATCTTCTCCTCATGCAATCTCTATAAAACCATGTCAAGATGATGCAAGTGCTCCTCCTTTGTCTTACTGAACACAAAAATGTCATCTAAGTAAACAACAACAAACTTTCCAATAAAAGGCTTCAAGACCTCATTCATTAATCTCATAAATGTGGTAGGAGCATTAGACAACCCAAAGGGCATTACCATCCATTCATATAGTCCTTCATTGGTTTTAAAGGCAGTTTTCCATTCATCTCCTTCCCTTATTCTAATTTGGTGATATCCACTTTTGAGATCAATCTTTGAGAAGTAACATGCACCTCCCAAACAATCCATTAGGTCCTCCATTCTAGGTATTGAGAACCTATATATGATTGTGATTTTGTTTATGGCCCTTGAATCAGTACACATCCTCCATTATCCACCTTTCTTGGGTGCTAAAATAGTAGGGACAACACATGGACTTAACCTTTCTCCTTGGACTTGTGCCTTGATTTCTTCATTCTGCTATGGGGTCAGCTTGTATGTAGCCTTGTTAGGTAGATTGGCACCAGGGATCAGGTCTATGTGATGGCTAATGTCTCTCATGGGAGGTAAGGAACTTGGCAAATCATCTACCACAATATCCTTGTACTTGTTCAACAAAGACTAAACTTCACTAGGTATATCTTCCACCTTATTTGCTGCTACATCAGACTTGGTCTTAGGTATGATCACTACTGCAAATCCCTATCCTTCCTCCAATGTTTGCAAAGACTCTTTCTCTCCTACTACCATGATGCTAGACCCAACTTGCTTATTAGATTCTTCCTCTTGAAGGGGTGTTAATGAGTATGAAACTCCATCCTTCTCTATCACATAAATGTTTTTCTGACCGTCATGCTTGCTCTTTCTATCATGTTTCTAGGATCTTCCTAGCAGCAGGTGACAAACATCCATAGGAATGATGTCACAAAGGATTTTGTCTTTATAACCTCCAATGTTAAACTCTACCCATGATTGTTCATTCACCAAGACTTGTTGACCTTTTTTTAACCATGATACTTTGTAGGGTGTGGGGTGAGGAATTCTTTTCGAGTTCAACTTCTCTACCATTTCTAAGGAAACTAGAGTGTCAGTAGAACCAGAATCAACAACTACTTTGTATACCTTTCCATGTGACTTGCAAGTTGTTCTAAATAATGATTTCCTTTGTGAAGGTTCCTTGGTTGTTGGTACCTTGAGGAGTGTCCTCCTTATCATTAGTGTATCACCTACCTCAGAAGCAGTAGGCTGAAGTGGTGAATTGACACTTTCACTATCCTCTTCATGCACTATTTGGGTTCTTCATTCACCTCCTTGAGAACTTGATGCTTACTTGTCTAGGCACTTGAATGTGGGATATCCAAACTGATTACAGTTGTAACATTTACCTGAGAAAGTGTTTGATCCTCTACCTTGGCCACCAAACCTTCCTCTACTATTGGATCTTCTTCCCCTGAAGTTACCTCTGCCACTTGACTCACCACCTTGTTCCTGCTATCCACTTGAATCTCCTTGTTGTTTTTGTGACTGTCCTCTTGCACTAAAGTTACCTCTACCTCTGAGATTCCTTCCTCTACTTCTTCCATGCTACTCTTGCCTCCTATTTATCATTTATTCTGCCTTGGCAGCTAATTAGAAATAGTCTTCCACTGTCCTTGGTGTAGATAGGCTGATCTCATCTTGAATATTGTACCTCAGGCCATTCAGGTACCTTGCCACCTTTTCTCTTTCATCTTCAACATGTCTTATCCTGATGCTCAAATTATGAAACTCCTCGGTGTAGGTCATAACATCCAACTCCTTTTGCTTGAGACTTTGCAACTTCCTAAAGTTCTAGATTTCATAGTCTGCAGGTAGGAATTGTGCCTTCATCTTTGCTACCATTCTATCCCATGAATGGATCTTTTCCTTGCCTTTCTTTACTTCTTCTTCTTGAACATAGTTCCACCATGTTAGGGCAGGGCCCTTCAACTTAGTCTTTGCATACTTTACCTTCTTTTGGTTTTCTACCTCCTCAAACTCAAAGAAGTTATCAACAACATCTATCTAGCCCAATATTTCTTCACTGTCCATCTTCCCACCATACATGGGTGCTTCTACTTTCAATTTGGGAGTCTTTTCCCCTTTGACAACCTTCAACATCTTCAGCATCCTCTCTTCACCTAAGTCCAAGCCTTCTTCTTCTTCTTGAACTCTCGATTGAGGGTCTATGTTCTCACCTTCTTCCTCTGGATCACTCTGATCCCCTCTGTCCATACTTCTCTTAAGGTTGGATTCCAATGCTGATATTCTATCTAGGGCCATTTCATGGGACTCCTTCACTTGTCTCAACTCCTTTGCATGTTGTTCCTTCAACTCTCTAACTTCCTTAGCCACTGGATTGTTCTTTGGAGGCATCTTGTAAACTCAACTCTTTCACACTTCAGCTTTCTTATTTCTTCCCAATTAGAACTTAAACCTAAGCTCTGACACCACTTGATGCAAAGCAGGGGAAACACCTTAAACACACTTGGAAGAATGTATGAAAGTCATCTACCTGACTATCCCAACAGGGCAAGTTTTTATTACTCTTGGCATAGTTATCAAAGGTTGGCATATGCACAAATGAAGGACAAATGGGTTATCCAACTTACTGACCTCCTATTACCCCTTTAATCAATTTTTTTTGGTAGTCTAAGACCACTCTAGGTCACAAAGACTCATGACACCATGCCCACTTAGTCCTTGCTTGCAATCAACCCTATTCACTTGTAGCCCTTAGAATAGGGTTTTTGGGGCATAACTTACAGAATCCATGACAAACCCATGAAAAAGTTAGCTTTTTAGATACCCATTTAGCCCCTACACAACATATCTAACATGTAGTATAGGTTCCTTTGGAACACAGACCTCAAAAAGTGACTATTCCTACTATTTTAAGGCCTAATTAGGCATCTTTAACAAAGCAAGAGTATGGTAAACTTGACCCAAACTCCTAAATCCTACTCCAGGGCATGAATTTGACCGAAAATGGATGGAATATGCTATTTTGAGGGATCTTAGCTCATCCCAAGTCAACTTTCCATCAAATTTCTACTCCACCTATGCTCAAAGGCCTAATACATGAAGATATTAGGCTTCAATGGTCTCAACAGTCACTCCCTTCTAGTGCCCTACTCCTAAAATATAAACACAAACACAATATGACCTCCTCAACTCCATTCCACCCATTATTGTGATATGACATAGGTGGAATGGGTCAAAAACCCATCACTTCACTAAAACCCTCAAAATCCTAGGGTTTAAGAACAATTTCAGAAAAATGCCTCTAAAATGCTTCAATCATAATAAAAATCCTTCCAACCTGATGCAAATCAAAGGTAACTTGGCTCCTTACACAATTTTAGTCATTTACAATCATGACAGTCATGTTCGACACTGTACAGGAGGCTGGAACAGTTGAAAAAATAGAAAATATGCAGAAAATAGGAAAAATCTTGTATTTTCTTCACTCCAAATTACATCCTCTACCTCCTTAGAAATATATGAGGCATAAATAAAATGTATAAAATGAAACTCCACGTTCTCCATAACTCCACCATCATGGAAAAGCCAAAATCAAGGCAAAAAACTGACTATCCACTACAATGCCCAAATTAGACAGTCCTAAATAAGAAAATATTAAAGATCCTCATCCTCCACTATAGGAAAAATGCCTCTAATGGGATTATTACATCATTTATTAGGAAAACTCCACCTAAGCTCTTTATTAAACCCAAAAATTCAAAACTTCTCTTGAAGTCTAGGTGCCCCTGCACCACTTACAAAGTGTGTAGAAGGGTTATGAAATCTTAGAAGGCCTCAAGAAATAATTTTTCATTCAAAGTGCCCATTAGGTCTTTCTAAGGGTTTGAAACTATAAAGATAGGCTAGTACAACATGGTATAGTTTGAAATCCTATTAAAGATCAAGGGAATCTTGTGAAAGATGTTGAGTACTTTATATTGTTCATTCTCTTGTTTATCTATAGGTCTTGAAGTTGTTTCTCTCTGCATCATTGGTGGTATTAGAGCCAATAAATTCAAGAAAGCCAAAGAAAGAGTTAACAATCCAAGAAAAGAAATATGCCTCCAAGAATCAATGCTGCTGAAAGGGTGGTAGAGAGAATAGCCACATAATTGGGAGAAGCCCTTTCCAGAGAAATGAGGGAAATGAGAGTTAGTTTGGATGCAAGACTCACTGCAGTGGAAGCTAACCAAAGAAGAGGAGTGGTTACAAGAGATATGAGTGACCAAGATGAAATGATGGATGAAGCACCACAAGAAGAATCTCAAGAAGAGAGGGATACTGATGGTTTAAGGATGGAAAGATTGCTAAAGGAAATCAAGGGTGAAGGAACTGAGGTGAAGATGGAACTTCTAGTATATGCAAGTAGTTTGAATGGTGAAGAACTCCTTGATTGGATAGGGGAGTTGGACAAATATTTTGAGTTTGAGAAGGCACCTGAAGAGAAACAAGTAAAGTTAGCCAGGACCAAGTTGAAAGGCCATGCATCTCTATGGTGGGATTATGTTCAAGAAGAAAGAAGAAAGAAAGGTAAATCCAAGATTACTTCTTTGGATAGGATGATTTCCAAGTTGAATGGAAAATTCATGCCTAGTGACTACATGGCTCAGTTGTATAGGAAGTCATAGAACTTGAGACAAAAGGATATGGGAGTGAAAGAGTACACTGAAGAATTTTACAAGTTGAGTATCAGATCAGGACACATGGAGGATGATATTGACAAGGTTGCAAGATACCTTAATGGATTGAAGTACAACTTGCAAGGTGATTTGAGCCTTACAAGCCCCAAGACACTTGAGGAGTGCTATCAACTAGCCTTAAAGGCTAAGGAGAAATTGAATAGGAAGCAAGAAAAATAGAATAGATGTAGTGGAAGGACTTTTAAAGGTAGAGGTCCATATGCTGGTAGAGGAAAACCACAAAGAAGTCAAGGTGAATCAAGCACCTCCCAAGAACAAGCACCAAATCCAAGAGGAGGTTTTAGAGGAAGAAGGCCTAATTTCAAGGGTAGATTTGGACAAAGAGGAGGATTCAATGGTTTCATAGGTAAATGCTACAAGTGCAACAAGTTTACAGGCCATCAAGCTTGGGAGTGTTCAGAAGAGCAATCAACTACCACCTTTAGAAATGAAAGAAGAACTCAAGTTGCTCAAGGAGGAGATGATGAGAGTGTTAACTCCTCACCACAACCAGAAGAACCAGAGAAAGGAGAATCCTTATTGATGAGGACATTGATCAAGGCTCCAATGGAGAAGGAGCCACCTCAAAGGAAGTCACTATTCAGGACTATTTACAAGTGCCAAGGTAAGTGTTGTCAAGTTGTTATAGATTTTGGTAGTATTGATAATTTAGTTGCTGTTAAAATGGTAGAGAAATTAAACTTGAAGAGATTACCTCATCCTACACCATACAAGGTCTCATGGTTAAATAAGGGACAAGTACTAGTCAATGAACAATGTTGGGTAGAGTTTCAAATAGGAAGGTACAAAGACAAGGTGTTATGTGACATCATTCCTATGTATGTGTGCCATGTATTATTTGGTAGGCCTTGGCAATATGATAGAAAAACAATGCATGATGGTCGGAAGAATGTCTATGTTTTGGAGAAGGATGGAGTTACCTATACCTTAACACCTTTGAAAGACGAAGATAAGGACCAAAAGGTTGGCTCAAGTGTAATGTTAGTGGGTGAAAAAGACTTTCTAAAGACAATGGAGGAGGAAGAGATAGGTTTTACAGTGCTGGTCAGACCTAAGACTATCACAACAACAACAAGAATTGATGAGTTGCCATGGGAGATTCAAGACGTGTTGAAGGATTGCGCAGACATAGTTGTGGATGAACTTCCTAACTCCTTACCTCCAATGAGAGATATTAGTCATCATATAGAATTCATATCGGGGGCTAGTCTACCAAACAAGGAAGCCTACAAGATGACACCCCAACAAAATGAAGAAATCAGAAAACAAGTACAAGAATTGCTTGACAAAGGGTTAATAGGGAGATTCTTAGCCCTTGAGTAGTTCCAACTATTTTGGCACCTAAGAAAGGAGGTGAGTGGAGAATATACACTGACTCTATGGTAATAAACAAGATCAAAAATAGATATAGGTTTCAACTTCCAAGAATAGAGGACTTAATGGATTGTTTAAGTGGCGCAAGCTATTTCTCAAAGATAGACCTCAAAAGTGGATACCATCAAATAAGGATTAGACAAAGAAATGAATGGAAAACAATGTTCAAAACAAATAAGGGCCTATATGAGTGTCTTGTTATGCCATTTCATCTTTCAAATGCACCTAGTACATTCATGAAGCTCATGAACGAGGTCCTCAAGCCATACATTGGTAACTTTGTTGTTGTTTATCTTGATGATATATTGGTTTTTAGTTCTAATAAAGAAGAGCATTTGTATCTCTTGAATTTGGTGTTGACAAGACTACAAGAAGAAAAATTGTTGATCAATCTTAAAAAGTGTGAATTCATGAAGACAAAATTGTTGTACCTTGGTTTTGTGGTTTCAAAAGGGGTGTTGAAGATGGATCCAAGCAAAGTGAAGGCAATACTAGAGTGGCCTACACCTAGATCAGTCACAAAGGTAAGAAGTTTCCATGGTCTTGCAAGTTTTTATAGGAAATTTAAAAAATGTTTCAGTCATATGTGTGCACCTATCATATATACTATTAAGGGGGATTATAAAAGAAATTCATGTGGACTGAGCAAGTTGATAGGAGTTTTGAATATCTAAAAAAGAGAGTGACTAAGAAGACTATCTTGGCCCTACTTGACTTCAATAATGTATTTCAATTAGAATTTGATTCTTGTGGACATGCTATAGGGGCAGTTTTAAGCTAAGACAACAAACCAATAGCATACTTTAGTGAAAAACTGAATGATGCAAATAAGTACTCTTCATATGATTTGGAAATGTATGCAATGGTTCAATCCCTCAAGAAGTGGAGACACTACCTTCTACCTATGGAATTTGTGGTTTATACTGACAATCATGCACTTCAAATCATGTACTTCAATTCCTTAACAGTCAAGAAAAACTCAGTCAAAGGCACATTAAGTGGGTTGAATACCTACAAAACTTCACTTTCACAATCCAACACAAGAAGGGGTAGAGTAATAAGGTGGCTGATGCTTTGAGTAGAAGAGCATTAATGGTGCAATAAATTCAATTACAGAGTTATGGGATTGAAGCACTCAAGGAACTATATGAGGGTGATGAAGATTTCAAAGAAGCATATGATGTTTGTAAGCAGCCTACTAGTACCAACAGGGAGAAGTGGTTAGACTACCTTATACAAGATGGTTTACTATTTAAAGGAGCACAAGTTTGTGTACCCAAGTGTTTCATGAGGGAGAATATCATCAAAGAAAAGCATTGTGGGAGTATGGCAGGTCATTTTGAGCTTGACGAGACACTAGAGCAGCTAAGAAGGCACTATTTTTGGCCAAGGATGCAAACAGATGTGAGAAAGTTTGTGGAGAGGTGTACTATATGTCCAACAACAAAAGGGAGAAGCACTAATGCAGGACTATACCAGCCTTTACCCATTCCCAATAGGCCTTGGGAATCCATTAGTATGAACTTTGTCATAGGTTTGCCAAAGACATAAAGGAGTTTTGATTTAGTTTGTGTAGTTGTTGATAGGTTTTCCAAGATGAATCACTTCATTCCTTACAAAAGTACAAGTGATGTTTCATATGTTGTAGGTTTTTTCTTCAAGGAGGTTGTTAGACTTCATGGATTACCATTGAGCATAGTCTCCGATAGAGATAGTAAGTTTCTAGGACACTTTTGGAGGACATTGTGGAGAAAGCTTGGTACAAATCTTAGTTTTAGCTCAGCCTACCACCCTCACACATATGGCCAAACTGAGGTGGTCAACAAGAGCTTAGGTAACTTGCTAAGATGCCTTTTAAAGGATCATCCTAAACAATGGGATCTTGTGTTACCCCAAGCAGAGTTTTCTTATAATGACCTAGTGAATAGGAGCATTGGCAAGAGTCCATTTTAAGTGGTTTATGGCATGCAACCAAGAGGAGTGTTTGAACTAAGAGATATCAATGGTATGCGGAAGCAAAGTGTGGAGGGTGAACAATCTAACATTGCCATACAAGAGATACATTAACAAGTGAAACAACGGCTCTAAGCTAGTGTGAAAAGGTACAAACACAAGGTAGATTTGAAAAGGAGAGAGGTCAGTTTTAAGGTTGGAGATCTTGTCCTAGCACATCTCAGGAAGAAAAGGTTTCCCAAAGGTGAGTATACCAAGTTGAAGATAAAAAAGATAGGTCCTTGTAGGATTGTTAAGAAGTTTGCCAACAACGCATATGAGGTTGAATTGCCTAGTGGAGTAGGCATATCACCAATTTTTAATGTTGCTAACTTATACCCTTACAAAGGATATGCAAATGCTGATGAAGAAGTAGGTATACAGTCCATGTCAGATGCTGATTGGATAGAGGACCTACCACATACCAAACCAATTGAGTTAGAGTGCATTCTTGACACCAAAGAGAGAAAGAAGGCTAGAGGCAAACAATACTTTCAGTTTTTGGTCAAGTGGAAGGGGCTACCATATGAGGATGCCACATGGATGACTAAAGAAAACATCATCAAACATGGACACACTATAGTAGACCTTTTCTCAGGTGGAACCTAAGTTTTTTTATTTTTCCCTTTGGAGTATGATGTAGTAGAATCACTCATAGTCATGTTTTTAAGGTCATTTTGTTGTTAAGAGTCCTAATTGTGTGTTTAGAGGTCTTAGGGGATCCATTGGGGTCATTTTCAATGGATTAGAGTTCTTAGGAAGTCCTAGAAATTCAAATCCTGATTTTCCCGCCAAAACTAGATTTGAATTTTCTAAATATTGTTTGGCTTGTTAGAGAGTTGGGGGTTGGTTCTCAAGGGTAGACGTGGGTTTATTGAATCAAATAAGGTCTGATAAAATCATGTAAGACCTCTTTTCAATATGAGGTAGTGGTATAGGTAAAGTATAGGTGAAAAGCTCAAGTTTGATAACATATGATTAAGGTTTTAAGAACAAAGACATATATATTTTTGGTTGTAACTATTTTTAATTGAGTATTCATGAAGGAGAATGAGCTCGTATGCTCCAAGAACATAAGGAAGATAGTTTTTTAGGAATATACCTTGTTATTGCATGTTTTTAGACTATTTTTAGAAGATTATAGGCATAAAATAGCTTTGTACAACCATGCACGAAATAGTATGGGCATGGAACACTGTGTTACAGGTCTAATGCATTTATTATTTTGAGGTTTCATGGTGTTTCGGTGCAGGTAAACTAATGTATTCCTTCACTACCCTGTTTCCGGCCTAGGGTTTCTAGCAAGAGGAAAAAATTCATAACTTTTGTTTGGACTAGTAAAAATTCATGAAACTTGGTGAAAGTCTTCATTGGGATGTGTACTAAGTTTTCTCCAAAGGAAAAGTCATGACTCATTCATATGCATTATTTGTTAAGGACTGTGTGTGTTGTTGTCATAAAAGACTATCAAAATCCTAGTAGAATGAGGGTTTAAGAGGAAAGTTGTTCTTGTTAAGTTTTCCACAAGAAGGTGAGGGTTTGGTGATGTCTTAAAGAGTGTGTAGAAGGGTTATGAAAGCATAGAAGGCCTCAATAAATAATTTTTCATTCAAAGTGCCCATTAGGTCTTGTTAAGGGTTTGAACCTAGAAAGATAGGCTAGTACAACAAGGTATAGTTTGAAATCCTATTGAAGATCAGGGGAATCTTATGAAAGCTGTTGAGTACTTTATATTGTTCTTTCTCTTGTTTGTCTATAGGTCTTGAAGTTGTTTCTCTCTACAACATAATTTCCATAAATTTGTAAGCTTAGAACACATAGCTAAGGAGGTTGTCCCTGTTGTTGAGAGTTTACGAAGTCTTTTGCTCGAAGGTCAAGAAGGTTTGGAAGTCTTGCATGGCCTTGCTCATATAGTGCATAAAAAGATTCTATCTACATCTAGTTGCACTAAAATCATCACCAATGTCACTTCTAATCAAATAGGGACTCCATTGTCGGGACCCATACCAACACTCCCTATTCCTACTTATACTTCTACTATTCTCAACACTATGACACGACTGAGTAATAATGCTACCACATGTGTTGGGTCATCCACTGGGAATCTTGTTTTCCATTATAGTATAGTTCCATACAATTACATAAATTCCATACCGAATGTCACTCCACCTACATCTAAACCTCCTATCACATTTCAAAAGGCTACTCATACACCATCACCTAGTCCTTCCAATTCATTCCAATCTCTACCTGATTCAGCTTCCAACCATGTCATAAACCAATTGTTGCAAAATATGACCTCCATCCAACAACAATTAGCCAATATAAGTAATAGTCCACCTAAACCTAATATGACAACACATTATATCGATAACCCTTTGTCCTATTCCATCCTACGAACTCCAATGCCTGAAAAGTTTGAGACCCCTCGCTTTGAGAAATATAATGGGAAGGGAGACCCTAACAACCATGTGACAACTTTTACCACTATGTGTAGTTATTTCTTCTTTGAGGATGTGATCTTGGAAAAACTCTTTCCTAGGTCACTCAAAGATAGCTTTGGATTGGTTTTTCTTGCTACCTCCTAATTCTATAACTTCTTTCTCACAATTAGTCAATAAGTTCCTCAAGAATTTTTAAGTGAATATTGGACCTCAAGTCTCTTTGATAGACTTGGTTCATTGCAAACAAGGAATGATAGAAAAAATAATAGATTTTATGGGTCATTATCAAGCCCTCTTCTTGCAAGTTCAATACTCTATTTAGATGTAGATGTACAAAGAATCTTTATAGGAAACTTACAACCTGACATCTGTGATAAGATATTTTTTATGTAATATGATTCATTCACTCAACTTTGCATGGCTCTTTATGATTATCAACTTTTGGTTAGTCAGTATGAGCATAATCCCTCATCAGCTCTAGTTGGTCAATATGAAGCCCCTCGCAATCATTCTTTCAAAAAATAAAGAAAAATATCTATCAAGATAAATGAAATTTCAGTGAATAACATAATAAAACCTGTGGTGGCAGCGTCATCTCCAGCTCCCACCGCTTACAAGTTGAAATAGAAAAAAAGAAACTTCACACAATTATCAGAATCTCTCTATGCTATCATGACACAACTTTTGCAAAACAATATCATCAAGCTTCCACCCATTAGACCTATCAATCCAAGCAAGATGTAATGATCTTCCTTTGATTCAAAGGCCTTTTGTCAATTTCACTGCTTTGTTGGTCATGACACTAAAAGATGTCTGCATCTTAAATATGAAGCTCAAGACCTCATCTACTCAAATATCATCCAGGTTGCTGGTGTGAATGATAAAGGGAATAAATTAGTGGTGGGTCCTAATCAAAATATTCAAATATATATTGATCCTTTACCTCATCACAAGTCTAATGTTGTTGATATTTGAATGGTGGATGCTCACCCTCACAAAAAGCAAGAAAAATTAGAACCTACTATATCTTTTACTCCACATGATGCCACTATTGAAGCTCTTGATGGGGCTCTTTATATTACTATTTGAATCAATGATAAACCTATTTGATGTGCTATGATAGATCCTATATGCATGGTAAATGTAGTAACTGAAGAGTTTATCTACATGCATGGTTTACATTGAGAAACATATGACATATTGGAGATGGCTATTAGAGTACATGATGGGACTATCCTTCCAACTCTTGGTGCTTTAACTCTTGAAGTCAAGGTTGGGCCAAGAGTCTTGGATGTTAATTTTGTCATCATTCCTACATTGTACTTATTTCAAGTGAAGTTGGGCCATCCATGGCTCTTCTCGATCAAGGTGGTCCCCTCTATGGTTCACAAGTGCTTAAAGTTTCTATTTCAGGGATGTGTCCATGTTGTATATCACAGTCAATACCTACCCATTGCTTGCAATGGACACTTTACACTTGACTACTTCTAGCCACAACTAGTTAGAGTCGCTTAAGCTAGAGATGATTTGTTCTTCTTATCATATCAAAAGTTCAAACAAAAGAAAATATCAAAGTTATTGCTTAGTAATATTCCTCCTTGTAATGTTCTTGAACCTCCTTGATCTTTAGAGGCTATGACAGTAGTTCCACCTATCCCATAGGTAGTGAATGAAGCTAAGCCTAAATCAAAGGTTCTTCCCCATCCCTAAGCGTCTAGTATATATATTGAGGTTCCTCATTCTCCATCCCTTCAATGACAATGAGGAAACATTCATGCATAAAATAGACCTCCCTATAATCACAATGTTACTTTTGTACCACATGCCTCCGTGGAGACTAGTGGAAATCAGTTGATTGCATGTGTGTTATTTCCTAAGGTTTCTCAACCACTTGAGGATGCTCATGTACTTCCACTTGTTTCACAAGTTGATAAGAAAGAGCAGCCCATGTTGAGGAACCCTTCCCCCATAGTCTCCTATCCTTCGGTGGTTCCTCCTATTTCTTCTAATGTTCTTGAAGCAAAGGAAGAAAAGGAACCCACATTAGAAGATACTACGGTCCCCTTAACAAACATCATGAATAAAGATAAGTGAAATAAGATTGTGAGAGAAAGAAAGAAGCATCATCGTACTATGGATCGCCTTTCCACAAGAGAGGATAATCTCCCTCCTTGCAAGCATTTATCACTGATGGATGTGAAAGAGACACCTACTACTATCTTGTCTCCTATAAATAAAGATGAAGCTTCACAAGCCGCTATGGAACCTGTTGTACTACATTCCGATAATGAAACTAAAGATAATATAGGTATGGCTCTTTTTCCTTATACGTCATGTGCTATAGTTCCTCTTGCATCTTGTCCACCTTTCCAAATAGATGATGAGAAAGATTGGGAGGAAGATGATTTTCTTTAGGTTGACTCACAAGTAAGGTACCTTTTTCTTTTGGGTTATGATTGCATGTGATTGTTTTCTCCTGTGATGTGCTTCTTGATGTTTTATTATTTATGTTGTTATTTTTGTTGTTGTTAAGCTCTCTTTGGATGACCCTTGACACCCTTGTAGGTGCAAGGATACAAAGGGATCGAAACCTGTTGTGACATTCTCTCTATTTGTATCATCATTATTCTATATGTCATAATTTGTATTGTTGTTGTGTACTTTGGGAATGATGCAAGGCATAGGATGTTTTTACATTCTCCCTTGTTGACCTAAGGGATGTTTTCTTTGATTTATGTGTTACGTCTTCCTTTGTCTCCATAGTTCTACTAGCTAGTGGATGATGATAGTTCCAAATATATATATAACCTTTTTGTACAACCATTCATATACTAATGCTAGTTAGGTAGATCCCTTATGTTATTACTTAGTTGCTTCTTGTATGTTTTGATTTATGTGGCTCCTTGTTGCTATGCTCAATGTCATACAATGACTACACAAGCCATTACGTATCATTCTTGTAGCATCACCTTGGTTTGCCTTTTGTGGGGGCAACCCCTTTGCATGATATAGTTTTTGGGAACACATATCTTATGGGCATGTGCTTCCAGAAAGCTCTCATGCCTGTTTGGATATTTGTTCTACCTTAAAGCAATTGCTCCCTTCTTAGAGTTAGCAATCATTTTAAGGTGGGTGCATACATCATATTATGCGTTCTTTTTGGTTACATACTTGGCATGGAACTCACCTAATGATTTGACATTCCTCACTAGCCTATGATGTTTCCTCTTTGGTCCATGAGCCACCTAGTGCAACGAAGTTGGCTAGCCTATGTACTTCATGTGACTTGTCATGGTCACCTAGTAATTCAATGGTCAAAATGTGCTTGAAATTTGACTTTTCCATCCTTTAGTGTGAGTTTGAATGTAAGTTCGTACCCACACTAAAGTGGGGGCTAAATGTTATGTCATAAAATGTGTACACTAGCATTTTACACTTAGTTTAACACCTAGTTGGACCTAAATTGTTGCCTTTGTTAATCATGAACTATTTTAACACCTTTTTGAGCCTAAAATGATAAAATCTTGATCCCAATGAATAAACTAGATGGAATCAACTTAGGACTGGACTACTCCCACTACATTTGGCACTCCTTAGAGTTTATGGAGCTAAAGGCCCAGGGTGCCCGAGTGCCTTGGTCCCAATTGGGATCTTATTGTGTGGTTACACAACATGCCCCATTTTGCCTTGACAAAATAGGGACCCAGCTTTTCTTTCTGCTTTGGCTTGTTTGTTTTCTGCTTTGGGCAGTTTGGTAAAATCAGTCATGCATGTAACCTTGTAAGAGGGTAGATTAGTCACCATGATGAGATCATTTGTCAAAGTTGGTAGTTCACATTATTAACCTCATGATTGGAAAGTACACCAAATTCCAAGCAAGTTTGCCTTTTAGATCACCCCAAAATTGTCTAAGGGAAGAGAGCTATGTTGAGTCAAAGTTCAGTAAAACCTGATATCCCACGTAGGGGGTCATATTTCAAACATTAGTCATATTAGATAAGATCACCCCGATATAGGATTGTCACCTGATAATCACTCGGTGCGTGATGTGCGGATGTCAAATTTAAGTAAGAGCAAATATCTACATGTCGAAAGACTTCAATTATTTCGCAGGGGGTCATATTTTTAACATCAGTTATCTTACGAATATCACCCTCTTCACATATATCACCCTATGTCAATATGACGGTGACATCATCTAATTCCAATGAATGAAGGAAATCATGTTTATGATGACATCATTGTTCCATTCTATCCGCGGGGGGGGGGGGGTATATATATCTGATGTCTGTCATATTCTTTAAAATGATGATGACGTCATTAAAACATAATAATTAAACAATGTCGTCGACATAGTGATGTCACCCTGATCATTTCGAAGGGGGGTCATTTTATCTACGGGGTCATATTTTGAACAGCCCTTGATCTTAATTTCTTGACTCGATATACATATGGTCAAATGTTGACCATATCACTCGATCCTTTACATTCAATTTTGCCACTCAAAGGTGGGGGGTCATTTTATCCAAATAGGGGTCATATTTTGAATATCCCCCAATCTTTTGAAGATCACCCCCCTATTTCTTGACATTAAATGCAATTAAATGCGGTAGATGAATTCCCACCGATTACAAATACAAATTAAACATATGGCAGTATCTATGGATTCCCTACAGATGATCAATGGATTTGGTCAAGACAACACATTTTTACCCTAATTTGTCCTATTGACCTACTTTAAAGGTAAAATTTGAAGGTTATTTTCATTTACCTTGCAAAAAATTGAGGAATTACAAGGCTCTGAAGTCAAACCCTCATACAGCTACCTGTCAACGGATTGGATTCTTCAATGTAATGAAACAGGTGATCTTCAACGTTTATAGCCCTTCTCCGTAATCAGTCATCTAACCCAAGTGGAAAGCATTGTCAGGTATGTTATTGTAAACCCTCTTGTTGTCATTTTCTATGTTTTTAGGTAGAGTATTTGTTCTTACCTGTGGTTTGGTTTCATGATAATATGTATCATGATGAAGTAAAGAATAGTATATAGAGTACACATGATATAGAAGTACATGATGTTGTAGAAATGCATGTGGACACTGTAGGGTAAAACATATAATGTTTATTGCAGGAATCCATGGCAGATATCAGAAGGAATAGGTCTAAGGTGGAGTTCCTCAAGCCCATGTTTGTCTAGCCTGAGGGGGTGCAGTTCAAATATGGAGTTATTGGTGATACACACCAAGGGGATACAGACCTGGCAGTATGGTCAACAAGATTGGATCATGATAAGGACAATCCCATTCTGGATGGGGTATATGTCTTAGGTATGTGGCATGCAGCTGGTTTTCCGTATGCTATGGATACCCTAGAGTTGGTAGTAGAATGTGGCAGAAATTATAACCCTAAAACCAGATGGGTGGAGAAACATGGAAGGATATATACAGAATTCTTAGTCAAAGGCATTATCGCCACTATCAACTTGCTAGTTGGGAAGAAGGTAGTGAGTGTGGACCTACACAAGTTGGAAATAGAGTATAACAATAATAAGAAAAATGCAAGGAAGAGGAGATACCAATGGAGATCAAAGAGTAGCACATATGCCACCTCAGCCAAATTACCTATACATCTGTACAAGTTTGATTTTGATGATGAGTACCAATATATGATCACTCTACTGAGTAGGATGACTGGTAAGCCTCATGCTCGAAATTTTGAGAACTAGATGTTTAGGATCATCCAGATGGTCTTATATGCAGACAATAGGCCATTATGGGCTAAGATCATCAGTGACGCACTAGATGAAGGAATGAAGAACCTGGGAGGACAGACATGTTTATTTTACATGACCTCGTATGTGGTATACTCATGTGCATATAAAGGAACTTTTGATGCTTTGAAGATAGTGGGTAAGGCTAGTGGTGATGTTGATGATGCACACATATGGGATCATTATAGCCAATTACAAAGGAAGGATTACCTCCTGGACTACAAATTGGTAAATGATGCATTCTCCATGCATTTGGTTAGAACCATGGAGGAAGACAGGACTAAAAGGCTGAGCATGGAAGCTCAAGAAGTTTTTTATCAGCATGGAGCCTAGTTTATCTAGTTTTCCACCTTTTCATACATTAGGATAGAGGGATTTGAAGGACAACCTCTTATGTTGCCAAGATACCCTACTGATGGGGTTGTCTTGATGGAATTTTTCAGGCAAGTATCTACAATAGTTGAAGCCTACAAGGCACAAAAGAAGATACCTCTAGTTTTATTTCCAGTATCCATGGGCTGGTACATGTGCTCAGATTCTGAGAGCATAAAGCATGTCATTGGGGGGCTAGAATTGATGTATTTACAGCCATTTCCCCTAGCCAGATCATATGATCCTTATGGAAGGATGCAAAAGATACTAGGAAAATTGATACATCAAAAGCATCTAGAAGACTTCTGGACCAATTGTGATGATGAAGCTGAAGTGAGAAGAAGAAAATATCAAAGACTCACCTTGAATCAAATTAAAACCTTTTATTGCATCTCGGTGCCAGTATAGCTACGTAAGGATGATGGAAAAATTATGTCCAATGAATATGAGGACAAAAAGGTGTATAATGACACCATATCAGCCTCGGATCTTACACAATAGGAGGATATATCCTTAGATCAACTAACAAGTGGGGTGATCTAGTTACCCCAGGCCTGGGTGGATGAGGAGATAACCAGATTAAAGAAAAGGGGTGTTTCCCTTATAGTTGATAAAAAGAAGAGGCAGGAGGTATCTAATGAGGAATATGATGATTTCCTCAATGAGAAGAGAAAGTCCAATGGGGAAAGATTGCCTATAGAAAAACAAAGGAAAGGTCTCCTTAAGGGTAAGAAAAGTGAAGATGAACCAAAGGGGGTGATAATAGAAAGGATGGCCACGTTAGTTGTAGGTGCATCTACATCAACTCAGGCATCTGTGTCATCTACATAGCCTCTAATTGAAAAACCAAAGACAAAAGATTTTGAGGCCCACTATTGAAACTACAAAAGTGCAGGTAGAAGGCCAGACCCTGCAGCAGGATGTGGAAGAAGGCATCCCTTTGGAAGAAGAACCATTGAATAAGGAACCTGGAGGTGATGACTTGCAGGTAGTTAGCAAGAAGAGGAGGGTGATGCCGCTGATGTCACCACCCAAGAAACAAAGAACAGTCATGAGGGAGGTTATCCAGGCTAAACCCATCATATTGAGAGGAGCTGGTGGTGAAGCTTTCAGAAAGGAACTGCAACATGATGTCCCTCTTCCCACCATAATTAAATTCAAAACTGAGAAAACAAAGGAACAAATGAAAGAAGTGTTTAAAGAAAGTTAGGGTGTTCCTTTCTCTTTCGAGTATACCGTAGATTTGTCCAATGATGAGGTGGTTCAAAGTGTGGCCTCTCAACAAATGGAAACTTTGATTTCCAACACCTGCATGACTCCTCATGGAACTCCATTAGCACAGATGGTGGTGTTGGAGGAGGTGAAGCAAATAGAGGAAGTAAAGCAAGGTAGCCCAGAGAGGGCAGCCCAACAGATAGGGTTCGATAATTTGGTTCAGCAGGTGATTAGCCCTGCCATTGTAGATTTAATATATATGGGTGATGTAAGCCCTAAGGATAAAATAGGTGCACCCGAGGAACTAGAGAAGATTGAAGTGGCAAAGCATGTAGAAAAAGATAGCACTGCTCCTGATATGGGTCAGCAATAGCATGAGATACCTACAGAACCAAAAATACTAGAAGTTTAATAGAAGAGTGTGGGTGATCAAGAAATATCAGATGCTGGTGTTGCCCAAACTCAGGGAGATCTAGGAGAAGTCCCAAGAACAAAAGATAAATCAGGTCAGGAGGACCCTAGGCCATAAGATATCAGTGCACCAGGTGGAGTACAAGAAATGACCCATGATCAGGGTGATCCACAAGGGCCAAATACACAAGCATCCACAGATGTCAATATGCCACTGGATGAGAAAAATAATAAAGAAGATGGAAATCCAAATGAGGGAGTACAAGATGAAGCACAGGATCAGAATGTGGAAATTCCACAGGATCCTCCTTTGCAGAAGGCAACCCCTCAATAGGAAGAAATTCAACAAGATCCCCCTCATGAAGAAATACATGAGTATGAAATTAAGAAGGCACCTTCTCCACCAAGGATAGAAGCAAACACTGGAGAACAGGGCATACATGATATTGACAAAGGCCACCAAGAATTTGGAGATGATGTTCCTCAGTGGCTGGAAAAGGAAATAGGTATGGAACAAGGGTCAGAAATTCAAGAGTTTGATGTTTCTACCTTGTTCGCTGAGAAAATGATGAAGCCAAGGAGGAAGGCTAGATTAACATCAGCCATAAAAAGAGATCCTACTACAGGTAGAAGAACTAAACAGATAGCACTTCCCATAGTTGAAAAGGAAAAGGGCAAAATTAGCCTAGAGGAATTCCAAATCACAACTGTTGATTTGGGTTTTGCCAATGAAAATCAGGAAAGTCAAGAAATGAAGGATATTATTGATTCTTTAACCTAGAGGGTGAAGAAGGAGAAAGAGAAAAATAGAATGCATAAGGAGCACATTGCTCAACTACATTCTTTCATAAAAGGGTTAATTAACCCTGATAATGCACTAGTTGATCCTGCAGTCCCATTGACTGTCATATTATAGGAATAGGTCACCAAGTTCAACCTAATGGAACATGTGTTGCAATTATGGGCCTAAATAGTGTTTTCATTGATGTCAACATACTCATGTTGCATTGATGATAAGGATTGGATGAGTTGTATGCTGAGGATATTAAGAAAATTAGTCCTATCAAGAACAAAGAAGAATAGTGAAGACAGTGAGATGAAGATCCTAGCTAAGATGAAGATCAGAGGATGCGTATAAAAGGGTTTGTAGATATGTATCTTAAGATGATCTAGTAAAGATTTGAGAGGTCCGCATGAAGATTTCTAAAATTTATGGCCACTTGAGTAAAACTAGTTTTGGTAGATGTTCAGAGGTGACATAGTGACACAGATAGGTCCAGTGAGATCTGGAAATTAAATATCTTGTTCTGCAGATTTGGTGGAGTGTTTAGAAAGTCAATATGAATTGACAACTCAATTAGTTCGTAGTCTAGAGGTTCGCAAGCATCTATTCCAATATGACAGTGATGACAGACTGTGTTCTTGAGGTTCCAGATGAAGGAGAGAAAGATTTCAGTAAGTAGAAGTAGTGTGGATGTTCTTGGTGATTCAGGAAAGCTTGTGGAGGTCTTTGGATTGTGTCCAGTTCATGTTGGTGGTCCGCATTGAAGATTGAGCTTGTAATTGAAGAATTACTTCTGAATGATGATGTTCTTCCTAAGTTTGGCCAACCGGATGAGTTACACATCTTGTGGATGATCTTGAAGATGTTCTGTGAAGTATGGCATGTTCCTCAAAGAAGATTGAAGTCTTAGATCTGTGTAGCCAATAGTGTGTTGATCCGCGTGACGTATTTTTGTAATTAGTCATCTTGTATTTATGTACTTTCTCTGTAATGTATGCCGACTTGGATGATTATCCCAAAGTCAAATGTCTTGTATAAATAAGAAGTTGTGAAGTCATTTCAAAGTATCTTGGTGGAGATGAGAGTGTGGTAGAGAGGAGTAGAGCGAAAGACAGAGAAGAAGTATTGAGCTTAAATGGAACTGACTCAAGCATGGTAAAGATGCTATTCTTCAGTTCAAGTATGTAATATTTATTATTCTATAGATAGTGTGTCTCCTATAGGCAGTGGGCCTCTTGTGAGTAGTGTGCTCAGGCAGTGAGCCCTAATTGGCATGTTCCATTTTGTTCTTCTTATTCTTTTAACAGAGAATACAATCTTAGGTTAGTCACCCCGTGGTTTTTCCCTTAACCAGGTTTTCCATGTTAAAATCTTGGTGTCATATGTGTTAATGTGTTTCTTCTCTTGAATTGTTGCATTATGTTTCGATGATTGATTTATTATTATGCTGCTAAATTACAAAGAGGATTTAAGTGATTAATAGGAAGAAATTTTTGGGACAACTGATTCACCCCCCCTCTTAGTTGTCTGTCTTGAATCTAACAACATGAGGCAATGGTCATGGAAAAATGGATGTTATCAACTCTCACTGGGGCTGAAGATGTATTGAGAACCTCTTTATAGAGGTGGAATTCTCTGAGTAGTCTAAAGAGAAAGGTAGATGAAATGCAGAATGATACAGGAAAATGGTCATTCCAGTTGGAAAAGGACCTGCTTGCTCTAAGTGAAATGAAGAGAATTGATCCACAAATTTTGATAAGTAATCAAGTATTAGATAATAATGCTTCCCTACTGACAAGCATATGGTATGAATATATCAGGTTTGAGTGTGATATCTTGAAGAAGTGCAGTAGCAAACTTAGGGATATTAGTGTAAAATTGCACAGCATGATGGTGTATGAAGTAGAGATCCTTGAAGCCTTGGAAGGAAAAATAGAGGGCAAAATTGAGAATCAAGATGCAGACTCTATTGTTAAAGCTCTGCATGATAATTTTAAGTCAGTAGCAGATGACCCTCTCACCCACCTAACAGTAGAAGTAATGAATAAAATTATGAGGATAAAAGTTAAAGTACAAACATACAATGAGACATTGAATAGTAGGAAAGGTGAGCTAGAAGCTCTCAAGGCTAAGTTCCGGTCTCATAAACATGCCATAACAAAAGCTAGAATCCAAGATGGGGGAGAGGTTGATAAAATAGTACAAGCATATGAACACATTAGGACAACAATAAAGGTCCATATACAAGAAGATGTATATCAAAGTGATAGTGATGCTGAAAGTGATGAAGATGAGGAGAATGATGAAGAAGAAGAAAATGAAGAATAAGAACCTAAGGAATGAATGAAGATGCATCACTAAGTGAACATATGCTTAAGGTACTCATAAATAATGAGTCATACAGATGGTTGCTAGTTGGCAACCTATGCCATGAGATAAAGTTAACTAAGTCATAGGGTAATTGTCAACCATTGATCTTAATTGGTAAATCTTGACCGTTGGTCAATTGTAACTACCTCCTCACCTTATTCTATAAAAGGTACAGGGGTGCAATCTTTTAGACATTCAAAACTTAATTGAAATTTAATTGCTGAAAATTTTAGGACTCATTTCAAAGTTGTTGTAAATGTACATGTTATGCATACTGAATGAAAGAGAAGCTATTTTGATTACAAATCATCATAAATCTTGGGTAATCTATGATTGAAATCTGGATATATGCATTGATTAGCTACATCCTTTGGAGTGCTTTTCAGCCTGCATGTATTGTTTTCATTCCCAATTCCTTTGAAGTTAGCATCAACCATATCTAGCTCTGGAATGTCCTCGTGACCTATGGTTTGATTTCTTCTCTCCATGAATGTATCTTGTGTGTATGTGATTCAATAACTAAAGGTTCACTAAAAGTAGAAGTATTATTTTAAAATTTCTTTGAATTTCATTACAAATCATCTCCATAATTGCAAATAACAGAGAATCAAAAGCAAATAAAACATGAAATATGTAGATATCCTGTAGGCAATTGAAAATAAAGAGCATATTTGGAGTAAAAGCATGTCAAATTGATAAATATCATGCAAATTTAGACAAATATCCATGAAATACATATAAATATCCACTTATAGACACATCATTTAAATAGGTTTTCACTGTAGAAGAAGGAGCAAGTTCATAATGATCAATGATAAGAAGAATTGATCAAACTTACAAATATCTCAGCAATCCTTGAAAATAGAGTAGAATTAACCTCTCTGTGGAGTGAATTTATAGGATACAGTACAATACTGATCACCTAGATGAATGTAAGACCCCTTGAAATGGAAAATAGCATGTCACATCAACCTCTGAGTAACATCGATGATTATGACCTAATCAACGGAGACTTGGAGTCATCAACTTATCCTAAGTTGATCGTACTTTACAAGATAAAAAAGGTTTGTTGTGCAAATTTTTATGCATGTTGTTATGACTAATGATCATCATCAACATAAATTGGCACTAGAAGGAGGGCCTCCATAGAGTAGATTTGTCTAATTTGATGACACAGAAAGATAGGTAATACTCACGCAGCTTTGTATTTCAAGTCATGTGCAAAGATTTGCTATTTTGAGTCTATTTGTGCTTATCTGTCGCAAAGTTTTCAAAGTTGAGCATAAATATTTCAAACTTTGTAGTCAATCACTGTGATATTCAAAAGGTAAGTTCTCTTTCAAGTCTTTTTGCTAAAGCTTTGAGGTAATTTTCTTAAGAGACCTGGTATCTTGTTTCTTGTGTCTAAAAGTCTCATATCACCTCATATTTGCATCATTTCTACAAATATTGCATAAATATCCAATCAGTTTCAGATTCTGATCATAAATACATCCTTTGATCAAGTGTTTTAGCTAATCTTTATAGTAAACAAGCCAAATTTCCTTAAATTTGAGAAATCCTAGCTCTCAGGCCAAATTCCAGGTCCAGATCCAGTGGACTCTTTAAAGAATTGCCTATCTAGGGACTCAGACCTAGAATAATAGATATTCATCATTCTTCTGGTTCTAGTGCATTAGGAGCTTCACCAAAACACACTTTGATAACTCCTATCAGGTTGCAAATACCTACAGGACCACCTGTCACACCCCCAATCCAACCTCCACCAGTCACAATGTCATTCTTTACTGCAGAGTCACCTCTGACTTTCACTGCATATCATCCTTTACCTAAAAGTCTTGATAAAATTTGTCCTAAATATCATCCATATCAGGATGCTGATGATCACATTAGAACATTCAAGGAAGCATGTTGTCGAGCAAAAATTGAACATCAGGATGTGGTATGTAGGTTATTTCCATTTTCCTTAGGGGAAGATGCATATAATTGGTATATCATTCTTGGTCAAAGTTTAGTCAGTTCATGGGCTGCCTTGGAGAAAGCCTTTAAGGATAGATTCAAAATACCTATAGATCCTTCAATGAATTATCATCTGTTTACCACAATCAAGAGATTTGAGGGAGAACCTATTGGCAATTTTAATGCAAGATTCCAAAAGATGCTCTCAAAGCTAGTTGCTCCCTATACTGTAGCAGATGAAGCTGCTAGGAGTATATACTACTCAGCATTAGATCCCCTAACTTCTATGTTTATTAGGAGAACACATCCTGGTGTCACAACCTTGGCAGGATATTTTGAAGAAGCTGTCAAAGTCAGTCAATAGTTGATCCTTGCTCCAACACCTAATATTGCATTTCCTACACTCCCTGTTTATCCTACATACTCAACAACAGACTAATGGAGCCATGATACCTCCCACTATAATACCAAGCCCTTTACAAATACCTCCACTCAGTATCATGCCACCTCCAAATGGAAATGGTCAAATGCTACAATATCCAAGACATACACAGGTACCTCGGGTTGTGGAACAGTCTAATAATAGTAACAATGGCTCTTCCTTGTTTAAACCCCAAACATAGAATGTAGTAGCCAAAGTTCAAGAAGAAAAGGAAGAAATTAAAGAGATATTAGCACAACTGAGGAAACTCACAACTAAGATCACTCATTTGAGGAGTCAAAATTTCTATTCTCAACCAAATTAGAATAGAGGATATGCCAATGATAGATGTAGTTATCTTGATAGGGGATACAATAACAAATATAATAACAACAATGGTAACAATAATCCCCCTAGACAACCTAGAGTGTGGAACACTAGGCCAAACAATGGTTCTCTTCCATCACCCCTAGATAATCAGCCTCCTAGTGAACCTAAGTAGACCACTAGAGTGAACCTGGCAAAGGTAGCTCTTACAAATTGGTGTAGGATACATAATACCAATGCTCATTTAGGGCTGGATTGTCCTCAGTTTAGGATAGCTGCCAATATATTCCAAATTGAAGTATCTAATACTATAGGTAATCCACCTTATGTTGAAGGAAATGAAATTGTCCCCTGTGGATATGATTCTGCTCTTGTATTAGAAAGTTTCATCAATTATCCTCATCAACAGACAATGTCACCTCATGAGAATTACACTTTAGCATGTGAAGAGTCAGCTATGGCTTTTGAAACCAATTATGTTTTTCCATCTGAAGATGAAAATGAGCCATCAGTTGAACATGAAGAGATGCATGCTTATCAGCAGCAGTATCAGGGTAGACATAATTACAACCTAAGGAATAACTCCAACTGACCTACTGGTCCTTTGACTACATCCTTGCCTCCAAATAATTTCAACACTCCTCCTGATCCTAAGGCAAGCAATAACCCTAGATTTCCTAAAGTTAACGCTTAGTATTTAGCACCACAAAATGCAGTACCAAAAGTTGGTAATCTACCCCCTGAGTCTGATAAATTGGTCATATACTTAGCACATGAAATGAAAAAGATCAAGATCAGTCTGTCATTGTCAGAATTACTCAAAGCCCCAGCTATTAAAAAAGATTTCATGAAATCCTTAGATGATCCTACTCCAAAAGAGGATAATCATACCTCAAGTTAGATTGGGAATAAAGATCATGCCATTAAGGATGTTCATGTTAAACACAAAACTCTAGCCACTGTTCAAGCTGTAGAGACTTCACACATGACTCTTTACAGAGATAAAACTGAGTCACCTCATTTTCTCCTTACCATAAGGATGTTTAGTAAGAATTTGCATAACTTCTTAGTAGATTCAGGTGCATCTACTAATGTAATGCCCCTGTCCATATGTAATGCCTTAGGGTTGCATCCTGCTAAGTCACTGAAGAAAGTAACACAGTTCGATAAAACAAAGGTGAGTGTCATAGGAGAATTGACTCACATCCATATGCAGTTAGTATCAGATCCAAGAATCTAATACTACATTAATATTAAGGTAGTAGATATACCTGATACCTATGGAATGCTTCTTAGCAGGGATTGGTCAAAAGCACTCAATGGATACATGTCCACTAATTTCAATCACATGTGGTTACCTTGGAAAGGAATACCTAATCAAATAAGGATAGATGCTGAACCTCGCATGAAACATATGATCACTGACTATAATAAAACTAATGAGATCATGTATGTAGATGTTGAACTCGAAGTGTACTTCATTAGACCCCAGACCATCAAGATAGAGGAGATCCTCATGTATGATGTTCATGTTCATAATGACAATCTTCAAGATGATAGAATAATTTTAGAGTCTGATTGTAGTTTTGAAAATAAGATAGAAGTAGAGGGTAAGTGCAAAAAGATGGGGGGCCGAAAAGTGGCCAAATGGTTTTAAAAAAAAAATACATAACGCGAGCGTGTTATAACATGAGCGCGTTATGAACTACTACAAATAAAAAAAAGTTGTGATCTCATTTTATTTCTTTTTTCTCTAAAATTCCTATGGTTTGCAAACCCTAGTAAGCGCGCTCACGTTTTGGATTCCTCAATTCAACACAAAAACCTTATCGATTTGTCGCCAAAATGCCGCCATGACATCGAGCACACCAAAGGAGTGAGTTTTTTTGTCTTTTTGTTTGAATTTGCTTCTAAATAGCTAGGTTTGAGTTATTTTTTTATTTATATTTCATTAATTGTCAGGAAATGTTAATGCACCTCCTCCTCCTCCTCCTCAAAATCCACAAAATCCTATGGAACAACAACCTCCTCCATCCATTCCTCAACATGCCCTTGGAACACAAGAAAATATAATGGGGCAAATTGAAAACAACAAAAAATAAATTGAAGATATAATTGCAAGGTTGAAAGATCCTTCCACTTCAACCTTGCATAGGTCCATGCTTGCCGAATCTCTTGAATCTATGTTATCAAATGTAGATTCAATTAGCAGGCAAATAACTAGTTGGATGGATAAGAGGAGAGAGTTTAGAGATTATTATGCAGACAAGTTGTCATACCAAGATGTGAAAAAATTACAAATTACAAATATAGACTTGTGTTCGATTTTCACAACCCACAAACAAATCAACCTCCACCCATTACATGCAAGAGGTTCCCTATCCATTGGTGCAACAACCAAGCGATAAGGGACAATTTTGGGCAGAGGTGGTGGATGGTTTTTGACCATCCTCCATGCAATAATAATGAGGTCCCACAATACTTTTTGAGGAAACTCTACTACAAGTTTGTCCTCAACAAAGTGCCAAACTATTTTGATATGCTGGACTTTCAGGGTACAGGTGGGGGGTTAGCACAAGATAGACCAGGGGCACGTCTTGACCCATAGTGGGTAGTGAGATGAGTAATCAGTAGACCAGCCCACGAGCATGTTTCTATCCCTTCGATTGTGAAGAAGAGTGTTGAGGTCGATACACTTCAGTCCATTAGTACCTTGACCCAGAGCATCATAGAGCATGCCAGTCCTGCAGCACAGAGTGGGTTGGGAGATAGTGTGAGGAGTAGGGTCCCACCCCATACTTGTCAGACTTGCAGGTCAGCCTATGATTATGACCCCATGGATAGTCAGGACACAGGTGCACATGCTACATCTGCAGCTGAATAGATGGTGATGATAGATACCCTCGTGAGTGAGACTTTTGGCCTTGATACTCAGGTAAATATTAGCAAGTTTATTGAATTTAATTTATTAAATTTCATTTTTGAAATGCAAGATTAACTAATTTAAATTGATGATTTTAATGAAATTTTAGGGCCATAGTGTTGATATAGTTTTCAGTGGTTCGCCACCTGCATTTTACACTAGATCATCTACTATCGGGGTATGTAACTAGTAAACAATTATAAATATTACATGTGAATAGCATCGTTATATGAATGGTATTCTAATATCTGATTTTGGATGTTGAATAGGTTAATATTGTAGATTTCACGGCAACACCTACCAGCGGTGGTGGACTTCAAAGCTTTATGGAGGTAATAAAATAAATAGTTTAATGAATGAATTATACTTGTTAGGGTAAAATGTGGCTAAATCAATTTAATAATAATAAACCCAAACATCAATAGAATAATGAAATCAAGAAAGATTGAACTAAATGGAGCAATGAGCAAATACAATGCAAACCTTCCCTATTCCAAAGCTTCTATTGTTTGCTTATTACAACCGTCCTTGCTGATATGAAGTAGGCCCTCAGTGAGTGCACTCTTTTTACTGTGTTGTAGGATGTCGGTAGTAAACGACTATATTAATGAATAATGCTATGAAGTAGAGCTTCAAAGCAAATAGTGATCTCAAGTAGATTGTATTGGGGGGGTGCCAAAGGTGCGCTGGTGGATTTCTGCAGAGTAACAATACAAATAACCTGGATGATTAGAATGGAAGAATGAGGTTTCTTTTATAGACTTAGAAGAATAAAGATCAACGGTTGAGAAGAAGTATGATGATCAATGGCTAAGAATGGTTGAGGAATGTGCAACCAGTAGGAATAGGACAAGTGTCCAACCTCCATCATGAAAGAGGGGATTTGACAAAATTGATTGGAGAGTTAACTCCATTGACTGATCAGTTAACAAACTTGATTGATCAGTTAGAAGAATGGATTGAGGGATTGACTGAATTGATTGATCAGTTACCCGAATAGATTGAGGAGCTGATAGAATTGATTAGTTAGTTAACAGTTTTGATTGAGAAGTTAACTAATTTTGATTTAGAGAAGAAATAGGACATGTGGGTGAGGGAATATTAGGTAATTAAATATTTAAAATATTTAATTACATGTGCAATATGGTGAGGTGGAAAGGTGAGGTGGATTTTTTGAATTTAGAACTTAGGATAGAGGGATTTATGAATAATTAAATAATTTAGGATTATTTAATTGTGTGAGACATTAGAAGAATTTAGGGAATTTTAATTAAATAAATTGGTTTTATTTAATTATGGAATAGTGAATTGATTAAATAAATTTAGAACATTTATTTAATTGATAGAAGAAGGGAATAAATATTAAGAATATTTATTTAGAATGAATCGTGTCATTTTTAGGCATATACATTTTGCCCCTCTTTGATGCAATGCAGTTTACAGCATTGCTTCAAAGAAATCGATAGTCTGATAATGATACATGCCCTAGTTTGCCCCTGGTACAGGTTTAATGATGATAGGATGCCCCTTCAGGAGATTGGACAGGAAGAAGGCAAAAGGCGTGAGACAGACAATCTCACGATGAAGAAGGATGAAGAAAGAGCCAAATGATACACGATGCAAGATAAAATGATAACACACACAAGCAAGTAAGCAAGTATGCACAAATGATACAAGAACAAGCAAGGTATTGCCCCTGTCAAATAGCAAACCAACAATATACTGATAACAATATACGACAGTGTTGTCATGGCGGGGAACGATATATCCCTAGACCAACACGATAGGCATGTTGTCATGGCGGGGAATGATAGATCCCTAGAGCAACATGAAGGATAGTGTTTGGTTTCAGGAAATGAAACATGTCATGTAAGACGTGTGTATTGGTCTGATTTTGACAATGTGACATCCTGCATAAGACAATTGATTGATTAACTGATCGAGTTGGTTTACGACCAGACAAGGATCAAGATCACTGATTGTGATTGGATCATTTGTGCAAGATTGACTTGACTTGATTGGAATGGATTAAGGATGGACTTGCATTTGGATCATTGCTTAGACTGACTGGTCAAGGAAGAAAGATATGATGATAGATAGAAATCTGATTGATAGAAGAAAGACTCGATAGAAGGACTCACAAGCTTTTGTAAACATTGATACTCTGCATTTTGTGGATCTTTTATTGCATGGGATATGGATGTATGGATGTGTATATGGATATAGGATGGATGTTTTGCTTTTGGAGTGCTTTATTTCATCATTGGATGATTTATTTTTGGTACTTTTTTGAAATGTTGTAGGTTAATACAAGCATCTAGGTATGATTGAACCGAGATGACCTGAGTACTGCCTACATGGGTTTTGATTTAGCAAGTTGATACAAGCATCTAGTCAAACTTGAATCTAGATGACCTGAGTGTTCCTTGTGTTTCAACATACAAGGATTGCCCCCGTTCATGTTTGACCTTTGATGTCCTTGATGATCTTTTGCCGATCATGTCCTTAGACAAGGTGTCACACTACTAAAGCTTAATCCATAGATAGCAAACAAAAAAAATAATCATGCCCCCATCATAGCATTTCTAGATTTTGGCATCCTTGAGTAGCATAGAAAGACATGATAACAAAAATCAAGACTCTGTAACTTAACCATGGTTCCAATCCACAAAACATTCTTGCATTTAGATGTGTTTTTCTTGCCATAATTTAGATAGAATTAGTTAGAATGCCTTGGGTGTTTGTTTGCTTTGCCTTGGATAGGTTAAGATGTTCATAGTCAAGATTTCTGCTTGAAGTGCGGGTTCTGCTTGCATTTGCTTGTTTGGTGAGAAGATTGCACAATCCTTATTGGGGAGACAGACCCTAAGGGATTGACCTAGTGCCTCGGGGGTGCATTGCTAAATGGCCTTGCATACATGACGACGCAAAGGCAACGTAGTTTGGGGTAAACCCTAACAGACCTAAGACCTAGGCAAGAGAAAGTGGAGATGGACTCAATTGGATAGAAGGATGAGATATGGAACAGATGGGACAATGGAAAGGGGCCTCGGGGGCGCATTAGAATAATGGCCTTGCCTACGTGACAACGCAGAGGCAACGTAATTCATGGACCTGGACCATGGACACTGACGAGGGACACTATGCTAGGCTCATACTGAGGAGACGATATGGGATAGAACCTTGGTTGACAAGGCCACAAAGAGGGAGAGTACCAAGCCATGATAGGTAATTGTCAGGTGTTTTATTATGGGATAGATATGGGTTGAATGGGATGCGAGTGAAGAAAGACTGGACTCAAGGTGACTGGGTTTCCAGAGATGGAGAATGCAGTTTATCACACGTAATGCCTGTTTACCAGGTTTTCGTTACTTGTTTTTATTTGCAAGAGAAGCTAGAAAGTAACAATGACGCCTGTTTGCCAGGTTTTCATCATGATACCTGTCCAAGGCACCTGTTTGCTAGGTTTTCACCAAAGGATGATTTTTTTGTACTTTTTTGAATTTTTTTTTTTTGTATTTTCTCTTTTCTTTTTTGATTTTTTTTTGTATTTTCTCTTTTCAACTTTTTTGATCTTTTTGTATTTTTGTGTCCCCTTGCATTGGGGTTCTCCTAGGTATAGAACCAGTGAAGATGCATGCTATTGATTGGATCCTTGAATAGCTTGCCTTTCGAGGTTGCCAACTGATATGCCCCTGATTCGTAAGCTGCTACAATCACGTAGGGCCCAAGCCAGTTAGGTTCGAACTTGCCTTTCTTTTCTCTATCTTGTTGATTGCAAGGATTTTCTTTTAGGACAAGATCCCCAACCTTAAAGATTCTTGGGTGAACTTTGTGGTTAAAGCTTCTTGACATCATTTGTTGATATGCTTTGAGATGATTGAAGGCTTTCTGTCGCCTTTCTTCCAGTAACTCTAGTTCTTGTAACCTGGAGACCCTATATTCTTCATCTGATATGAGACCTTTTAACGACACCTTGAGGGATGGTAGTTCGACCTCAATGGGGAGGATGGCTTCTGAACCATAGACAAGGGTGTAGGGTGTAGCACCTGTGGGAGTGCATATACTGGTTCTGTATGCCCACAGAGTGGGATTGAGTTGGATATGCCAATCACGGCCAGCATCATTGACTGTCTTCTTGAGAAGTTTCAAGATGGTCTTGTTAGATGCTTCAACTTGACCATTGCCTTGGGGGTAGTATGGAGTGGAGAAACGATGTTGGATTTTGAAATGTTCACAAAGTTCTTGGACATCCTGATTTTTGAATGGTCTTCCGTTATCTGTTATAATGGATGAAGGAATGCCATATCTGCAGATAATGTAATTCAGGATGAATGAGGAAATTTGTTTACCTGTGACGGTGGTGAGGGGAACAATTTCAATCCACTTTGTGAAATACTCAGTGGTGGTTATGATGAATTTGTGGCCATTGGATGAGGGTGGATGGATCTTTCCCACAAGGTCAAGTCCCCACTGGCAAAAGGGCCAGGGTGTCGTTAAAGGTCTCAACTCTTGAGTTGGTGCATGTATCAAGTTCCTATGTATTTGGCACTGTTTGCACCTTTTGACAAATTGATACGAATCTATTTCCATGTTTGGCTAGTAATAGCCCAAACGCATGAGTTTCTTGGCTAAGGAAGGACCGCTAGAGTGTGTTCCGCAGATCCCCTCATGTATGTCCTACAAGGTAGTTATGGATTCTTCTTGTTCTAAACAACAGAGCAAAGTACCATCAAGACCATGTTGGTATAGGGTATCAGCTATGATGGTGTAGCGAGAGGTTTGTCATATAAAAGTTTGTCTCTGGTTAGAAGAGAGGTCAGGTGGGAGAATGTTGTCCTTGAGGTAAGTGTAAGTCTTACCATACCAAGGTGAATCAAATCCAACTAGAAGGCAGATGGAATGGGTCTTAGGAAGATCATAAGCTGGTTGCCGGATAGTGTCCACTAAGAATTCGTACTGTGACTCATTTTCAGGTATTTCTAGAAGAGAGGCAATGGTTGCCATTGCATCTACTGCCTTATTCTCAATCCTAGGTATTTGCTCAAAGGAGATGGTCCCAAAGTGTTCTTTGAAGTTGTCGACCATCCGTTTGTATGGGATGAGATTTTCATCTTTGGTTTGGTACTCATCATTGACCTAATTGATTATAAGCTGAGAATCACCGTAGACATGTAGTTCTTGGATTTTCCACTTAGTTGCCATCTTGAGACCAATTACCAAGGCTTCATATTCCACTATGTTGTTGGTGCATGGAAATAACAAACGGTAAGACTTCAGAATTGTGTCACCTTGAGGAGTTATAAACAAGATGCCTGCCCCCGATCCATGGTTTGTGTAAGACCCGTCGAAGTAGAGTTTCCAGGAAGATGTTGATACATTGAATAGGGATTCGTCTGGAAACTCAAACTACATTGGCGTGGTATCTTGTAATGGTGCATCTGCTCATCTACTAGTTGATCAGCTATGATTTGTCCCTTAATGGCTTTTCTATCCACATATTCGATGTCGTACTCACTTAGAAGCATTACCCATTTTGCTAGGCGACCTATGAGAGCTGCTTTGCTGAGGAGATACTTCAGTGGGTCTATTTTTGCAATGAGTTTAACTAGATGTGCAAGCATGTAATGTTAGAGTTTTTGTGAAGAAAAAACTACCGCGAGACATGATCTTTCTACTTGTGAGTATTGCAACTCATAGCCCACTAAGGTTCGGCTGATGTAGTAGATGACTCTTTCTTTGTTCTCATAATCTTGTTGTGCTAGAAGAGCCCCAAGAGTAGTAGGTGTAGCAGATATGTAGAGAATTAGTGGTTTCCCTTGGATCAGAAGCATGAGAATGGGTAAATTCATAAGGTATTCTTTCAATTTATTGAATTCTTCTCCATACCGCTCATCCCACCTAAATGGAACGTTCTTGTGTAGGAGATGGCTAAATGGTTGGCACTTGTCTACCAGCTATGATATGAATCTGTAGATTGCTTGTAGCTTACCTTGTAGCAATCTTAATTGAGTAAGAGTCTTGGGTGGTGGCATGTCCATGATAGCCTTGACCTTGGTAGGGTCCACCTCTATTCCATTGGCCAACACGATGAAGCCTAGTAGCTTGCCTGAAGTAACTTCGAACACACATTTCTTTGGGTTCAGCTTGACTTGGAACTGGTCTAATCTTCGAAAGACTTTTTCTAATACATCCAAGTGTGATTCCCTTGTGAGCAACATTGTTGGGATATCATCAACATAGTCCTCCACTGTTACATGCATCATATCATGGAATATAGTCATCATAGCTCATTGATATGTGGCTCCTGCATTTTTCAACCCAAATGGCATGACATTTCAGCAGAAAGTGCCCCATGGACAAGTGAAAGCCATCTTGTGCTAGTCTTCTGGTGCTATTCTGATCTGATTGTATCCTGAGAATCCATCCATGAGGGGTAGCATGGTATGTCCTGCTGTCAAGTCGACTATGATATCTATATTTGGCAACGGAAAATCATCCTTACGACATGCTTTGCTTAGATCTCTAAAATCATTGCATAGTCGAACTCGGCCATCCGGTTTGGACACTGGTACAATGTTGGATATCCATTCTAGATAGTCTATAGCTCTGATGAATCCAACATCCAGTAATTTCTTCAGTTATTCTTTGACCAATAGTGCTATGTGCAGGTGCATCTTTCTAAGCTTCTGTTTTATTGGTTTTACTCCTAGATCCAATGGGAGATGGTGGAGAATCAATTTTGGGTCTAGACCTGGCATGTTTGCATAGGACCAAGTGAAGCTGTCTCTCTTTTTCTTGAAGAACGGTACAAACTTGGTCTTTTTTAGTGGTGTAAGAGATTTAGCGAAGTGGATAATCTTAGGTTGTTCCTCTGTTCCAATATTAATAGGCTCTGTCAGTTCCACAACAATCTGTGACTTTTCCTAGTGCATATCATTAGGGAGGGTGTCAAGCCTTCCATCATCAGGTGCCACAGTTGGGTTTTCACCTTCGGATGCGTCCTTTCTTTTTACTATTTTGGGATCTGACACTACCACAAGGTAGTTTTCACCGTCAGATCCATTTTTTACCTTGATATTTTTGCGACTGGAAGGCTTGGCACCCTCTCCGAAGTAAGCCATGGTATTCAGTTCAATAGAAAAACTAGCTTTATGATCTACCCTAGGTAAGTGGTCTCTAAGTTCCATATAATCAATGTAAGCATCATCATTTTGGAACATATCTAGTTGGGGGGTTCCTTGCAGATCCCAGTCAATAAGCTCAGGGTGCACGAGGGCGAGGGAGTCAGATGATAGACCTGATTCATTGATGGTATGAATGGAAATGTTAGGAGTATTGGTGGGGATTGTGGTCAGGATGGCACTTTCTTCCAAGTTGTTTATTGCAATGGAATTTACACTTTCCTCGAAAGCCATAATCTTAGGGATGGGCAAATCAGACTTTAGTGGTCTGTTCAAAAGCGTTTGTCCCTCATGGTAGGGGCTAAAAGTTTGAATGGTGTCAACCTCTTTGTCATCATAGGAATGCTCTGTTAGCTCATCCCACTCATATTCATTTGAATTTGTGTCGCTATCCTCTTAGAGTGTTTGGATCATTTCTACAAGACAAGCATTTTCCTTGGATTTGCCCTTGCCTTTGTATCCTAGGCCACTTGTGTTTCTAGCCAATGAGGATGAAGAAGGTTGGATAGGTTCAATGATTCCTTCTTTTCTGAGGCTGATGGGGCCTTGTCCTTCGTACCCCATTCTATGTAGAATAGTCTCATCTCGCCCATATATTTCTATTGGGAGTCTGGGCAGATCTTGGGGTGTGCTCTCTTCTTCAGTATAGAGCTCTCTCCTCTGTTTCATCAGATAAGGTCCCCCATTTTACAAAGGGAATTGCAGGAGCTACAGGAGGAGCAGATGGCTTTGGAAAATGCTTGGGTTGGCCAAAAGATCTAGGAGACAAAGGCATCTTGGCAAGATTGAGACTGTGCTCAATTGAGTACTCTCCTACTCCAGTTTCTTTTATGGTAATTTTTTGTTCTTTGGGTCTTGATGAGGAAGCTTCAGCGGTATGATCATACTCTGGGATAGGGGATATATATGCTCTGTTATTTGGGATGATGCATTCGGGTTTTACAAGGAAAGAGTTGCAATGCTGGTAGGGGTCAGGGTCGCCTTGAATGGTGACTTGCTTGCCATTGTGCAGGAATTTAATGCATTGATGATAGGTTGAGGGGACAGCCTTCATGGCGTGGATCCATGGTCTCTCGAGTAGGATATTATAAGTGAGCTCCCGATCAAGGACTTGACAGACAACATCTTTTATTACCGGTCCCACTTGAATGGGTAGGACTACTGTTCCCTTTGTGGTTCTTTCTTCTTCGTCATATGCTTTGATGGTAATTTTCCTCCTTGGATCAACCGCCTATTCAGAGAATCCCAATGCAAGGACTAGCTTTAATGTGCAAATATTTAAACCAGCCCCCCCATCAATGAGAACCCTCTTGATGTGGTGTTTGTGGATGAAGGCGATGATATGTAGAGGGGTGTTATGGGGTTGAAATACAGAGAGGTCATCTTGCTCAGTAAATGATATGGTGTTGGAGGAAGTCAGATTGCCTACCATGGTCTGGAACTTTGCTTGGGCCAAGTTAGTGGGGACCGTGGTTTCCACTAAGGCTTTCTCAAGGATCTCCTTATGGGAAGGAGATAGACACAATAACTCCAATATAGAAATGTGAGCCTCGTCAAGTAAGTCTCGTCGTGAGCTACTTCCAAACATGCTACATTGAATTCCCTAATATGGTCTCTAGGGTCCCCTTTCCCTTTGTATTTGTCAAATTTAGGAACTTCGAATCGAAAGGGAAATGGTTTCATGATCAAATTTTTGTCAAAGGGGTATGGTGCAATATCCTCCAAGGAGTAGTTTTTAGTGTTGGTACCTGTTTTGAGATTTGACATTTCTTGTTTTAGACTTTCAAGTTGTTTTCTCATTTCTTCCATAGGAGCATTTTGGTCCATGGGTCTCTTTCCTCTATCATTTGCGTTTGGGTCTATGGCACTCTTTCCCCTTTCGTGATTATTTTCTATGTTTTCTAGGATTGAGCTTACATCAAAATCCGTGGGGAGTTTGATTCCAAGGCTAGCAAGATGATAAAAATACTTATGAGGGTCTGCATGGAGTACCTTCTCTATTAAGTGTTGGAATTTTCTATCTTGGATGTGCTCTTCATATTCTTCATGAGAAATTTCTTCGTCACTATCATGTGGTGTGACGATGCGATTGGATGATCCAGCCATTTCAAGTTGCTTTCTATACTGAGATCTAGTAAGAACCATGCAAGGTGATGTGGGATGGAGTGGACTAGGATTAGAAATCTTGGCCAGGTGCCGACTGAGACTGTTGTGAATAGGATATCTAGAACAAGACTTGGACAAAGGACTTTCTCGCTCAATGACTTCAAGTGAGACAGTTGACACAAGATGGTAGCCACTAGTAAGGGTAGTCGATACCTGTCTTACTATGTAGGGACTAGTCATGCAACAAGACTACTAGCAGAGTTCTGTGACCTACTAGGCTTATGCGAATCCACAAAGGATACAAAAAAGGGGCCTATGTCGAACTGATACGGAATAAATTGACTTTGGGACAAGAAGGACTGTGACAGAAGGTGAATGGGATGATTGACAGAAGAAAGATACTTGGGTGAAATGGGTGAAGACTGATTGCAAGGCAGAACCTGATCTCTAATTGTGAAGCTAGGCTAAAATGGGTACTCAAAACAGGTAATTTTTTTCCTTGAAAGTAGTGCAATTTTTTAATGTTTTTGCAATTTTTGGAAATTTTTCTGATGTTTTTGGTTTGAAAAACTTGGTGCTTGTGATGATTCTAATGTTTGATTATGGCAAAAACACAACAAACACAGAATTTTTTCATGATTTTTATCTTTTCTTAAACTTTTTGTATTTTTGGACTATTTTGACTCAAAGACAAGTACAACCTAGGCTGGATAGGACAGTATTTGTTGAATCCTCTAGCTGTACCACTCAAACTGTGTAGCTCTAGGATCTGGTAGCACCGGCTCCCCTCCACGACACTCACTTCTCACGCATACTAGATTTGGGTTTCCTTAGGCTCGTACCCCCACTGAACCTTAGGATTGTCCCTGCTACCTCTACTAAGAGTCACTTGAATCGAGGCCACTTCAAGAGCTCTACCCTTTGCATCAACAAATAGGGGTTTTTGGCTTACTACACAATTGGTTTTTAGTCAAGGCAACCGTTCGACTGGTTACACATGCGGCGGCACTACTCTCCGTTATGGAGTCTCACAACCTCAAAGGATCACGCCTATGAGGGTTTTGGGGGAGGTTGGCCATCAGTGTAACATAGCAGCACTCGTTGCAGGAGGTTTTCACCTCAAGCACAATTTATTTTAAGTGGCTTGGTAGGGCTTGGCTTTAGCTTGTTACCACTCAGGGTCATTCCCACTTGGATAGGCGTGCATCCAAGGGTAGGCCCCCCTAAAGGTTAAACAAATAGAATAACAAGTCTAACACTTTGGTCACCCAGTTAAGGGGAGAGCATAAGCCTATTGTCATTCGCAAGCACAGAATACACTGGTTAATCCAACCTAGTTAAAATTAGAAAAACTAAATGGGCTATTCTACTTGTGCATTCACGCGGTTGTTAACTTTGAAGTGGTTAAGACATAGCAATGTTCATTCCCGTTTGTAAGATAGAAATGATCTAACTAAAGAAGATAGCAATATACAGATATAGAAATGGTTCAATTACTCTCTTCCTAGTTATGGACTACGTGAAATTTGCATGTATGCATTTTTACTTTTAAAGTTAGATGAAAATTGTATGCAAGTTGCATGAACAATGGGTTACTCCTTCCTAATTAAAACTAGATGAAAATTGTATGCAAGTTGTATGAACAATAGGTTACTCCTTCCTAATTAGAACTAGATGAGAATTGTATGTAAGTTGCATGAGAATGCCTAAATCAGTCCTATTCAACACTTAGTGAAAAAATGTTTGTCTTCATTGGACATTTTGCACCAAACTGAATTAGTAATCTCTTGATATCCACCTGTAGTCCACAAAAATAAAAATTGAATTAAGAAGTTTGTAAATCAAATGGTTAGGTGAAAAACACATAATCTAGAAAATTTAATGAAAATATGATTTTTGATAGAAAAATAAATATGAAAATCAGAATCTACACGAAATTCTATGCTGTTTAAAAAAAAAAATTCATGAAAATTTGATAAAAAAATGCCAAAGTTATGATCATTTGAAGTTTTCAAGCAAATGGGAAGTTTGACTGATTATAACTAATGAAATTGATCAAATAGGCTAAAAATACCTCCACCACTACGAAGTTTGTCGAATTCCCTTTCCAACGATTGTAATTTTGCAAAAATCTGATTCTCCTACAAAAAGTTATTCTAAAAGGAAAAGAAATACCCCTATTTTGCCTACATGAACATTTGTTTTTTTTTTTTTTTAAAATAAAAATAAAAGAAAAAAAATATTTCTAATATTAAAATTTAGAAAAAAAATGAAATTATAATATTAAAAAAAAACTAAAACTACCCTAACCCTATTTTTTTTTTGTTTTATATTATTATTTGTTTTTGGTTTATTTTTGTTTTTTTGTTTTGGTTGTGCTGTGTGTGTGTGCAGGTGCTGTAGGGTGGAGGAGCAGGGTTGGGGAAGCTAGGTGGTGGCTGAGAGGAGGCAGCGTGTGGGGTGGCGTGTGGGTGCAGGCAGCGGAGCACAGGCAGGGGTGGGGATTGGGTGGTGCGCGGGAGGGAGAGCAGCAGAGGGTTTGGCAACTGGGGGTGGGGAGTGCAGGGGGCGCAGGGAAGGGTAGGTAGAGGAGGGGTGTTGGGGGTCGGCGGGGAGGGTTTAGGAGGGGTTAGGGGGGGGAAGGCCGAGGGTAGGGGTTGGGTGGGGAGCGTAGTGGTTAGGGGGTGGCGCGAGAGTGGCGGGTAGGGAGGACAGGGGGGACGGGGGAGTGGGCGGGGCTGTGTGCAGGGCATGCAACCCTGCAAAATTTGCTTTTTTTTAATGTTTTTTTAATTTTTGTTTTATTTTTTGTTTTTGTTTTTTTGATTTGTTGTTTAATTTTATTTTTTTTTGTGTAAATTTTTTTTTTTTTTCTAAAATAAAAATGTCAAAATAAAAAATAAGTAAAACATAATGTAATTTTTTTTTTGTTTTTTTGCAATCTAATAATTAAAAAAAATGATCTAAAAAATATGTTTGTTGTTTTTAAACAAAATTTTTTTGTGTTTTTGTTTTGTTTTTTTTTATTTTTTTATTTTTTTGTAAAAATACACTGAAAAGTAAAAAAAAAATTCAAAAAATTTTACGTAATGAAAACTAGACAAATTTTATGTTATTTCTTACCTCCGAGGCCTTCTGGACTCAATGGTGAGCTCGGTTTGTGCGTAGGAGGTTGTTTGTGAAAGTTTATTCCCGAAGTTTTACTTGAAACACACCTGAATCTACAACAACAAAATCTCTAAAACAAACACTCAAATAAAATGGGTTAGATCACGGTGGGCACCAAAAATGTTAGGGTAAAATGTGGATAAATCAATTTAATAATAATAAACCCAAACATCAATAGAATAATGAAATCAAAAAAGATTGAACTAAATGGAGCAATGAGCAAATACAATGCAAACCTTCCCTATTCCAAAGCTTCTATTGTTCGCCTATTACAACTGTCCTTGCTGATATGAAGTAGGCCCTCAGTGAGTGCACTCTTTTCGCTGTGTTGTAGGATGTTGGTAGTAAACGGCTATATTGATGAATAATGCTATGAAGTAGAGCTTCAAAGAAAATAGTAATCTCAAGTAGATTGTATTGGGGGGGTGTCAAAGGCGCTGGTGGATTTCTGCAGAGTAACAATACAAATAACCTGGATGACTAGAATGGAAGAATGAGGTTTCTTTAATAGACTCAGAAGAATGAAGATCAACGGTTGAGAAGAAGTATGATGATCAATGGCTGAGAGTGGTTGAGGAATGTGCAACCAGTAGGAATAGGACTAGTGTCCAACCTCCATCATGAAAGAGGGGATTTGACAAAATTAATTGGAGAGTTAACTCCATTGACTGATTAGTTAACAAACTTGATTGATCAGTTAGAAGAATGGATTGAGGGATTGACTGAATTGATTGATTAGTTACCTGAATAGATTGAGGAGCTGACAGAATTGATTGGTTAGTTAACAGTTTTGATTGAGAAGTTAACTAATTTTGATTTAGAGAAGAAATAGGACATGTGGGTGAGGGAATATTAGGTAATTAAATATTTAAAATATTTAATTACATGTGCAATATGGTGAGGTGGATTTTTTGAATTTAGAACTTAGGATAGAGGGATTTATGAATAATTAAACAATTTAGGATTATTTAATTATGTGAGACATTAGAAGAATTTAGGGAATTTTAATTAAATAAATTGGTTTTATTTAATTATGGAATAGTGAATTGATTAAATAAATTTAGAACATTTATTTAATTGATAGAAGAAGGGAATAAATATTAAGAATATTTATTTAGAATGAATCGTGTCACTTTTAGGTGTATACAGTACTTACTAGATTTTTGTATGTGACTTGTGTGCTTTATTGTGTGTACTTCCATGTTTAGATGAATGTGTGTGTATGTTAGGAGCCATGATTTGCATAATTATATTTTTCGTAATTGAATAATGTTGTTTTATTTCCAGATGATGCAGGCTGTGGAGACACCTCCCCATGTTCAGAGGGCAATGGAGCATGGTGTGGCCTCTGTGATTCATAGCTCCATGGCATTAATAGGGGTATGAGGCAGATTAGTAAATTAATTTACATTCATTGTTATAGTTATCTATTTTTAAAAAATCAAAAGATTATTGATTTGAAGTTTAATTTCTATCTGGATGGTTTCTATAGGACATGACATCACTAGGGCCTATTCCTACTACTGAGGCAAGTGAGGAGACAGATTATATGTTAGCGGTAAGTGATTATTTTGTTAAATGTTTCATTTTTTATAACATGTAATATATATATATATATATTAATGTCTATACTTTTTATTGTAATAGCTAAAGATGCAGGAAGAACTAAATAAGAGGAGTAGCCCTCGGGTTCATAGTAGACCACCCACATGCGCATCTCCATCCCCTAGAAGATCAAAGGCTACTCGTGATCTATTCTATTCACCAGCCAGAGGGGAATAAATTTTTATTGTGTTCCTTTGTTGTATGCCTATATGGCATTTGTGGACATATATTTTGTATTGTATATAGTTGACATTGTATGCCTATATGGCATTCTTGTAAACTTATATAGCTATTTTGTATATATGTTATACTTATATCGACAGATATTGATGTATGCCTATATGGATATTTGGTTAATACAAATCTTTTTTATTGATGGCATCCATACTTGCATTATAAATCCACGTTTAAATGGATATTTGTAGATGGCTACTTCAAATATTTAAAGTCCAATTGTATTACATAGGATGTTTGTTGATCCAATAAGCTAGCTATTGTTATTCAAGTATCACCTAAACCTTATTTTGGAACTAAAAGATAAAAGTTGTATTTAAAAAAAAATGAATCATCATGTTGAACATAAAATATTAATATTCTTTATGAGTAGCATAGAATGTCAACTATATGCAATACAAAAAAATGAATCGTCATGTTATTCTTTATGTTTGAGATCTTGAAAATGACTAAGTCTAGTAGCCTGATATCCTGAAACACTAGGATGAATATCCAAGTCATTAGGATGATTGCACCTTGATAAAAAGTCATTAAGATGAGCACCTAAAGGAGACTTTCTTAAACATTCAAACATTGAGCAACAACATGAAGGGTTAAGGAGCAATTTGCAACTCATAAAGCCTCAAAAGGGCGCCCAACTTAGAGAGAGAATTCATTTAAGACAAGGCACCCATTGACACCTGTTCCACCATAAAAGTGCGCCTAAGGTGGAAGGAGAACAAGCCTCTAGTAAGTGAAGCGCACCTATTGTCTAAACCACTTCATTATGGCACCCTAGCATGAGGAGGAGTATATAAGTCAATAGGAAATGGTGCCTAGAATGGAAATGAAGGACTAAGTGGCATTTTCAATAAGCATCAATTTACCTTGAGCTTTCAATAAATACATCAAATTGAGCCCCATTAGCCTAGGTGCCCTTTGCCTTCAAAAGAACCTTGTATTGACATCAAGAGTTGGTCGTATCAACGTATCGACAGACCTTGGTTAGGCTTCGCTAATAGTGGTCTATCTTGCCGACGAGTGTGGTTCGAAGTTGAAGACATCAGTGTATCGAAAGATAATCCCATCGATGCATCGAAAGAGCAGTTGAGAGCTTTGCCGATGAAGGGGGTCACACCAACAGTCAAAATCCATCGGTGTATTGGCCCAATGAAATAAGAGTTCACCAATGTTTGGAGTCTCACTGATGGGTGTGGTCTGAAGGTTGTCATTGGTGAGATGGGTGTGTCGGCAGAAGAGTTTTTGAGTGTGCCAATGGTGTTAAGTTCTATCGATAGGCAAGGGACTTAGAGTCTCGTATTAGAGTGACAAAGACATTGATGTGAAAGGATATAAAGTCACTGATAGCGGTTTGTCTGACCGATAAGAGTCAATGATGGGATGTTTGTTAGAAGTGAAATCAAATGGAGTCATGGTGGCATTGGCCTATCGGCTGATGAAATTTTAAGCTCACCGATGGTATGTTGTCTCACCAATAGTGAGTTTGAAGGTTCAAAAGTTGATAATTCTATGCTTCCACTATGTGCTCTACATCAGACACTCATCCCTACTACAATCTAACATTCTCTAGTTGTGTTCTCCCCTTTGTTTTTGTGAATGCCTCTGGAAGTAATGTTGAGTTACTTGTGATGTCCTTATTGACTGGTGTTGTTTTGGATTCATGTGTAGTCCTTGTTCCTTCTAGTCTATTGTCTACCTAATTGTTTGTTGTAACTTATTGAACCACTATGATTTTGAATATTTAGATTTAGAGGGCATTAGACACCAAAACTTCTTGACCTTTAACAACCCAACCTAGAATCAATAGATTTTTGTCCATCCCAACTATTCTAGTCAAGACAAAGCATGTTGATTCTCATTCAATCCAAAGTTCATTAACAGGATTATCTTATCATAATATTTAGGGAAATGACCACCTAGATGGACAATGATGTGAGCTATCTATAAAGAAACTTGCAAGAAGTATAGGAGGCATGAGAATCCCTCCATGTTGTTTATCAAGTTGAATGATCTATGACACATCATGTATCATTAGAAAATATTCTTGAAGAGAAAGCAAGTGAAAATGCTCAAAACAACCCATAACAAGGTGGAGAAGTTTAAAGGATGGAGGTTACAACACTTTCCAACCTCATAGCCACACTAGTCCAATGGATCAAGATGCTAAAGGCTAGAGGTGTTGAGAAACCTCTAAAGGACAAAACTATAGAAAGACCAAAAGTTCAAACGAATCCATTCAACACTAGGGTTGAGAAAAACTAGGGGGCAACTCAATCTTCCCTATCTTTTTTTTTTTCAAAAAACTAGTAATGAGACTTTCCCACATATTCAACAACGTAGTGGAGCTTATGCGCCACAAAATCATGTGACTCCCATAGTGTATCATTCACTCCAAGGTCTTATGTGCCTTCTTGCTTAGAGTAATTCAAACACTCCAAGGTCTTCAGTGATCAATTCCCCAACTTATGAAATGTCCTTCATTTTAAAACACATTGTAATTCTCCAGAGAGATGACTATACCTAGGCGTCAATCTGGGTTAGAAATGCCTCCAAAGTGTGCCTTCTCTTTCCAAATGCCAAACAAGGTCCAAAGGTGCTAATAAACTGAAGTGCTTCTTTGGAAAAGTCCTAGAGGTTAAGATACGCCTTGTCTTAATGAGGTGCAACTCTTGGGTAAGAAGGCTTGTAAAGTGTGCCTAACTTAGTGAAGAGGTTGATAACTTCTAAACCCTTCCTGGAACTTAGATTGCTTCAACTGAAGATCATCTTGCACCAATACATCACCAAACTTTCAATCATAAGATCAATTCAAACTTAGTTGCTCATTAAGAGTCTTTCCAATGTTGGTGCATCTAAGAGGTTGAACTGGCAAGAGATGGCGCCTAGCTTCCTAGACCTTGTTTTAATATGTTTGAGTTCCAAAGTTGACTCAATGGTATCAAGATGGCGCCATAAAGTCTTTGGCCTAGTTCCTTAGAGTTTCAAAAACATTTTGGCTCCTTGAAAATTCCTCCTACATGCTTGGGTGCCATTTCAAGGTCTTGGAACCATGATGTAGCACCTTATTGCTCTAGGCGCCCATTCATGATTGGGCAACTTGAGATTGGCACCTAGAGTGAATAGGCTTTCATCCTGACTTAATTCACTAAGGAAACCTCATCTTGAAGGCCAAACAACTTTTCTTGCCAGAGCGCCTTGTTTGATGTGCTTCTTAACATGATACTTCTATGCTAGGCACCACTTTGAGGCTGGAGGAGAGAGAAAGTGTGCCTAACCTATCTTGGGTGACTTTAGGACTTCAAATTCCTTTATTAGGTGTGGAGCATGCTTGAATGATGTTGCTCTTAACATCTTGCACTTCCAAACCCTAATTGAAGACTCCACATCCTTAGGTGCTCATTTGGACAATTTGATGTGAAATTGGCACCTAGACTCCAAGAGTCAACTTTCTGCTTTCCAGACTTAGCCAAATTTTGAGTTTCTGACTTTGTTCCTGCAAAACAATGAGATTGAGTTAGTCAAAAACTAATTCATTCCCTCATCATTCTAAATTAGCCTCCGGGAATGAACAATAGGATAATCCATTCTTCACTTGATGATCAAGCCAGAAATGGGGACATGACAGGGTAAATTGTATCTAATGACATCACCTAATTGAGTGCCTAGGAGGTATAAAGCTTAACGTTGACATGAGGACAAGAGCTTAGTAAAGGAGAGTTTCTCAAACATTTAAACATGTGAATGAAGTCATAGAAATACACTAAGTCATCTAGGCGCCATTTTCCCCTAATGTACCCTTACATTTGCACTCTACGTGATCATGTTGCCTTAGACGGAATGCTTCTAAGTGACATAGTTTTCGAGTAACATCTCGTCAAAGATTGATACCTTTTTACACTTTGGACTCTTCAGGGATATCGTCGGTACAATGTAGCTCGGACTGTTTCGGCATGTTTGGGTGAAAAATAAGACCATGCCTAGCATAAATGTACCCATCCATATGCATTGGAATAGTCAGTTTGGTCACATCAAGAGTAGGACGAAAGTTACACCCCTTTGCAACTTTACACTGCCTCCTGATGATTTTTGGGGCAACAGAAAACCTTTCACCATGGGCAAATGTCTTAGAGATATAAAAAATTGAGAGAGGTTATTGTAGAAGCACTCTACATGATCACGTTGCCTTAGACAGAATGTTTCTAAGTGACATAGGTTTTGAGTAACATCTCGTCAAAGATTCCTACCTTTTTGCACTTTGGACTCTTCAGGAATATCGTCAGTACAATGTAGCTCAGACTGTTTTGACATGTTTGGGTGAAAAACAGGACCATGCCTAGTGTAAATGTACCCATCTGGACATGTTGGAATAGTCAGTTTGGTCACATCAGGAGTAGGATGAAAGTTACACCCCTTTGCAACCTTACACTGCCTCCTAACGATATTTGGGGCAGCAGAAAACCTTTCACCATGGGCAAATGCCTCAGAGATATAAAAATTGAGAGAGGTTATTGTAGAGGCACTCTACATGATCACATTGCCTTAGAATGTTTCTAAGTGACATGGTTTTCGAGTAACATCTTGTCAAAGATTGCTACCTTTTTGCACTTTGGACTCTTCAGGGATATTGTCGGTACAATGTAGCTCGGACTGTTTTGACATTTTTGGGTGAAAAATAGGACCATGCCTAGTGTAAATGTACCCATCCGGACGTGTTGGAATAGTCAGTTTGGTCGCATCAGGAGCAGGACGAAAGTTACACCCCTTTGCAACTTCACACTGCCTCCTTCTGACGATTTTTGGGGCAGCAAAAAACCTTTCACCATGGGCAAATGCCTCAGAGACATAAAAAAATAAGAGAGGTTATTGTAGAAGCACTCTACATGATCGCATTACTTAAGATAGAATGTTTCTAAGTGACATAGTTTTCAAGTAACATCTCGTCAAAGATTGCTGCCTTTTTGCACTTTGGACTCTTTAGGGATATCGTCAGTACAATGTAGCTCAGACTGTTTCGACATGTTTGGGTGAAAAATAGGACCATGCCTAGCGTAAATGTACCCATCCAAATGCGTTGGAATAGTCAGTTTGGTCACATCAGAAGCAAGACAAAAGTTACACCCCTTTGTAACTTTACACTGCCTCCTTCTGACGATTTTTGGGGCAGCATAAAACCTTTCACCACAGGCAAATGCCTCAGAGATATTAAAAACTGAGAGAGTTTATTGTACAAACACTCTACGTGATTGTATTGCCTTAGATAGAATGTTTCTAAGTGACATGGTTTTCGAGTAACATCTCGTCAAAGATTGTTATCTTTTTGCACTTTGGACTCTTCAGGGATATCGTCAGTACAATGTAGCTTAGACTGTTTCGACATGTCTGGGTGAAAAACAGGACCATGCCTAGCATAAATGTACCCATCTGGACACATTGGAATAAGCAGTTTGGTCGCATCAGGAGCAGGATGAAAGTTACACCCCTTTGTAACTTTACACTGCCTCCTTCCGATGATTTTTGGGGCAGCAGAAAACTTTTCACCACAGGCAAATGCCTCAGAGATTAAAAAAACTGAGAGAGGTTATTATAGAGGCACTCTACTTGATCGCATTGCCTTAGACGGAATGTTTCTAAGTGACATAGTTTTCAAGTAACATCTCGTCAAATATTGCTATCTTTTTGCACTTTGGACTCTTCAAGGATATCGTCAGTACAATGTAGCTCAGACTATTTTGACATGTTTGGGTGAAAAACAGAGCAATGCCTAGCCTAAACGTACCCATCCGGACATGTTGGAATAGTTAGTTTGGTCACATCAGGAGAAAGACACCAAAAATGCATAACATGATGATGTAAAAATGTGTATATGTGTAAAAATGCAACAGGAAATTAAAAAAAGACAAACCTTACAAATTAATGTGCATACTTACAACTCAATGTAACATGACTTTACAAAATCAAAGTGAATACTTACAAATTAATCCAATGAACCATCCAGGTCTACTCTACTCTTTATTGTGTCAAGTATTTCTTCATGGTCAGACTCACACACCTTCCACAAGATTTTGTTCAAAGGTCTACCTCGATACTTTATCAAATGAACATTGGATGCCACGACAAAGTTTGAGTAATGAAGAATCTTCTGATGCATGTCAAAGTCTTGAAACAGCCAAACATTAACACTCTTATGTGGGTATCTTCTAAGCCATGTTCCAGTAATAACCACTGAGCCTGTAGGGTATTCAATATTTTCTCCATCTGTAACAGGGGCCTCCAATTTATTTTTGGCCTCAACACAATGACATAAGTAATAATCTGTTCCCTCTTCATTATCTTCATTTGCAATAACTGCATATATGTGCCCTACATTGATATGTGTAGAAAATTAGATGAAATTAGTCAACATTACAAAAACACTACAAAGTAAGATGACATTACCTAGTTGAACTAGATGAAATTAGATGCATTTACGTGCCCTATATTACCTAGTTGAACTAAATTTGATATGTGGTCAAAGTCAACTGATGATTCCATCTGTGTTAGTTCTAGTGCTATCGGGGGTTGATAGGTGTCAAGTGGGCTAAGATAACTTAACTGCCATTCGTCAACCCACTCCTTTGACTCGCACTCATCCCAGACTTGAATTATACAGGAAGAACAAAAGAATGACATATTTCACGTATGGATACTCCATGAACCTGCAATTGAGCTTCTGAAAGAGTGCATCTTATTTGATCCTGTCAGTGTACAATAGTCCTCATATGGTGCAATGTTAGTATCATCTATCAACCAAAAAAATCTATGAACTGAAGACTTACCTTCATTACTTGGACCCATGGAAGCATTACACCACTCGACAATCAATTTTGCATTTGTCAACTTTGCATTGTCTTTATACTTTAACTCTTCTCGTGCTATGGCTCTTTTGATACATGCTCCCCCTTTCCATGCCCGGCCTCACAAAAGTTCCACATATGCTGAATACCTGTAAAATTATGCCTCCTACTTAGCCAATAGAAATTCTATGAGTTCTTGAATTGTGACGCACAGTTATCCGACCATATGATATGTTGATTGAACGATGTGCCCGTTCTAGCCAAATCATTGTAGAACACCTGAAAGAAACCTTGCACAAACTCCATAGAATGCATGCGATCATCACTAATATAGAAATTATACTCCCTTATGATATTTTTGTCATCCTCTATACTATCATTCGCATGAATGAATGTGATGTGCACAAATATAGAAACCTATGTGGAGTTGTAATATTGTGATTGCACCTCACGCTGTGGCTATAGACTGTAGTTCTCTGCAAAGTCAACGATTGAAACAATGCTACCAACCGAAAATGTGTCCTTGCATAACTTGAATTGCAAGTCCAACCATCGAGCTCTATGGGCATGTCTTGCATACTCATACACTATGCTATCATGAAATATAGGCATAAACTGATACGCTAGAATCTTTTCAATAACCAATTGCTTCTTTACCATCTTTTGTATTGTATACCACTATTTTATACTTGCCAAACTCTACTAGTTCATTTCCAACCACATGTGTTCTTTCCATATGTTCACATATTGGAAAATGTTGCAAGCCACCGCAATGATGACATGTTCCATCCAAGCATAATTTCTTGTAGAATATTTGACCTTCCTCTCTTTCACATAAAATTCTTGATATGAAGTCTCTTGAAGATGTTGGTGGGGCACATATGGCACAACCCTACAAAACATTGTTAGTATGCATATCTAAACATATAGACCTATAAGCATCAAAATGGTTAAAAAATTCAATATGTAATCTACAACAACAAGTAGTGCATGTGTGATTTATCCTGACATAGAAAGGTTTTAGCATTTCAAAATATCTTTGACAAATTTTAATTTGAGGATACTTCTCTAGAAATTTACCATAAAACTATGTTTGAGTCTCATCCAAAAAATGCTTTGGATGTGGCTCACGGTTCTGACTACCGATTCTCCTTCTTACCACATCCCCTTGATTCAGAGATACCCTTGTGTAATTCTTCCAAAAGTCTTCAATTAGTGATCTCAATGCTTCAACAATTGGTTTATCTTTTCGTGGTAGTCTCCCCGAGAACGCCCATAATTCATTGGCATTAGTGTCCTCAATTCTTTGGCGTCTTTCAACTTCTCTTGATAAAGTTTTCCTATTAATTCTCAATTCTTGACTCTTCTTTCTAATGAGACGAGCTTTCCTCATTTGACTACTTACTATAGTCAATGTAATCACACGCCGTGTTGCATTACTATCTTTTGTGCATGAGGTGTTACCCACACTCTCATACGCACTCATTAGATTCTTGACAATAGATTTTTCACTTGAAGCCTCTGATGTTCTCAACCCAAGAATCTTCATGATGGACCTATACTTTATACTTCGCATCATTTCAATGAATAGTTGACATCTTGCAGTCTCATTTAACTTTTCAAAGAACAATCTCCAAATCTTATGAGCATATCTTCTACAAGTGCATTTTGAAATCTTACCTTCCATTGGTTGCAAAATATTCTCATCAATTTCAATCAAATACTTTGGCTTTCTATGCAAAATTCTAGGTGGTTTTAAGTTAGGTAAATTCATCTCAACATTAAGACTTTCATCAATATTTAAATGAGATGGACTAGATGGCATACCTTCGATCGAAGATGGAATAGATGACATACCTTGAGGTTGAGGTGGGAACGATGGTGTACCTCCTTCATCACATGTGAGTGATGATGTACTCTCAACTTGATATGTGGTAGATGGTGTCCCTACATGTTGACTTGTGGTGTAAAAAATATACATGGCATCATGTGAGATTGTAGGCTGCTTTCTCGATTGGGAATGTGTCTATTTTAAACATGTATGATAAAGCATGATAAAGTAATTCAATCTGAATTAAGGAAAATGTAAAGAACATGCATGTAAAGACTTGACATACCTAAAAAACAGAGATTCGAATGGAGAGAGTAGGCAATTATGTAGTGTTTTTTTCTTCTTGCATCAAACTCCTCAACAATTTGAGTTTTTCACCACTTGCTTCCTTTTCAATGTTAAATTAAACAACACTCAAATATAATTACTAACAACAATACTATTTACCAATCTATAATGTTAAATTCCTAAAATTAAATCACAATTAATATTGCAACACTACAAAAATTGAAACTTGAATAGATATATATCAAACTTGGTGTGAAAACTATGTTATTTCCTCCTCAAGTTGGCAAAGCAGAAAAGGTGGTGGAAAGATCATGCAAAGGTGGTACAATGTGTCTATTGGTTTTTCTTCTGAATCAGCATTAGGGGTTGCCAGTTCTAATGCACAGGCAGATTCAGCCAACTGAATACAGGAGGTTGTGTGAGCTCCTCCCCTTCTCTTCTGGTTCTGCCACACCAAGGGGGTGTCCCTATTTGATAAAGGTATAACCTTGACTAGCTCAATGACAAAAGGATTTAACTTGACAACAACAGGCAGAATACTCTCATATAAGGACCAAGATTTGTATAACAAATCATAAGGTTGGTAACATTCTTGGACATAATGTCTGGTTAGGGATGAGAGCATGCAAGGGTTTCCTACTCCTAATCCTACAACTAATAGATGAAAGGATGAGATGGTTTGAAATGGTGTTTGGAGTGATGGGACTTTCCTAGACCCATTGAATAGACAAATTCCCAAACCAGTGCCTTATCTGGGCAGCAGAGTCATATCTAAGACTGTAAATGTCTCCCCATGACAACATAAATTCATATACAGAGGACCTGAGAATAATGCTACTGCCTGACAGCAACATGTCCAAGAAAGAGTATCATTAATGATCATGCTTAACAGATCCTATGATGCAATCTATTTCCCTTTGTATCTTATCAAAATCCTATTTAACCACTCCTTGAGCAAACGCAATAAATCAGACACACAGTATGCATACACTGAAAAACTTGGAAGTCCTTGACAACCTTGTTTGAAAGGAAACAAATGACATACAGGAGACAATCAGAAACAATACACACACAGGTGTTTTTCATTTAAAATTAATCTGCATAGAAGGTCATCACAGAGAAAATCATCATTTACAATCCAAGCTAGATTAGTACACCAGACTAAGGACCGAGTCTGTAGCAAAAAATGCCTTTCAAAATGTGAACACCTTATGTTCAGAGTCAGAGCCGAAAGCCCAAAAAACCTCCAACCATTCAAAGTAACACAGCCAGACCATTATATACAGAACCATGTACATTCAACAATTAATTACATGGCCAGAAGTCAAAAATTTGCCAGATACATTCCTTCCATTTGAAAATGGCCTTCATAGATTAAATGCGACAGACAGGGGGGATCTCGAGCCCAGCGCCACCGTTGGAGAAATTGCTATGCCATAAAATGGGTACCTGACTGCTCGACCATTTGCTCACATCTCTCAGTTTTGGTCTACTTACAGGAGGACTTATCTACTTTCTGTCAGCATCCCAGCCTTGTATGTATATCCTCATGGATGTTGAGTAGGGAATACCCCCCCAGGTTTTGCAGAGCCTGAAGAAGAAGAGGAGATAAAATATAGAGTCTATCTCCTACACTGTTGGCCCCTGGCCCAGAGATCCTATTGATCATTGATGGCTACCTTGTAGGGAAATCTGGGAATAAGCATCCAGTATGGGAAAAAACCAACAGAAATGGTGACTCCGCTGGGGATGGTGATTTGAAAATTGTTATTCTTGTCCTCCCTGGTGAAATATCTGTGTGCCCATCCGAGTCACCAACAGAAATTGGCGACTTTGCTGGGGACTTTGTGAAAGAACCTTGATTTTCAAAAGAAAATAGTTCCTAGTAATAGGTGGCGACTCCGAAGTAATCTCCCAACTGGTCAAAGTAAAACTTATATGCAGGGGAGAAGATCCCAACAAAATCCTTTATTTGAAGAGTTACCAGTAACAAGAAGAATGATGTACAGAAGAAAGGGAGCTGTCTCAGTCAGTCATGAGGGTTCCCCCAGAAAAAATGCTGATATGCAAGATAACCCTAGGCCATCAGGACAGCATGTGCCTTACTTTTCAAATGCAGAAGCTGATATTCAGGGTGCATATGAGAGGCAACAGGGTGGTAGCGTTAGAATGAGGTCAGAGGTGTTCCAAGAACGCCCATTTCTAGACCCTAGTGAAAGGTTTGAAGAGATAGAGTCTCTGAGGGATGATGAAGATGAAATCAGAATATGGTAAAACCATCCTCCTCTAGGCCTAGAGAGGAAGAACTAGCTGATGAAATTAGGAGCTTAAGGGTCAAGTTTGAATATCAGCAGGCAATAACAATCAGAGATGACCTGAGGAAGAAAGTGCAAGCTTTAAGGGCTGCCCAAAATAATTCAATTCCTACCCTTGAGAATGCAAATGTGCAGAGACATCAATAGAGAAATGAAGTGCAACATCAGCATAATGATGAGAGACAAAATGTGAATGATGCTAGGATACCACTGAACAATGTAAGAAACCAGAATGTAAACAGAAATATTAATATTAATCAGTTTGACAGACAGCCCATGTAGTTAGATAGATTCAGGCAGCTGGTGTTTGATGGTATTCTTGGGTATCCTAATCCCATTGATAAGCATCTAAGGTTGCAAGTGCCTAAATTTTCAGGAAACAACACAGTGTCAGGAGAAGATCATCTAAAGGCCTTTCAAAATGTGATGGATAACTTTGAGGTTGAACATGAGGATGTTTTCATGAAGTCATTCATGCAATCTTTAGTAGATGAGGCAAGGGAATGGTATAAGAATCTGCCTGACCGGAGTATTTCATCATGGGATGATTTTAAAAGGATGTTCAATGAGCAATATGGTGACAAAACTGACCCTAGCTTTTTTGTAGATGAGTTTACCAGTATCACTAAAGGGTCAAATGAGCAGGTTGCAGATTTTAATGCAAGATTTACTAAAGTGTTAAACAAATTGCCACATCACATGAGGCTAAATGAACCTATGTGCATAATATTGTATATCAACGCCTTTGATGCAAAAACTGCATATGGATTAAGAGATAAAAGTCCTGCTACTATCAGGGATGCTTTCAGAATTGTAGTAAATATTGAGAACAACAGGAAAGCATCATGCAAGACTAACAGAAGGGATGATGTGAAAATTCTGCAGAATCCAAACAAGCCTCAGAACACTCAAGGTAATACATCTGCCCCTGAAGATAAGATAGACAAATTGGCAAATGTTGTTAAGGACCTAAGTTACAGACTAGCTAGAAGTGAAAAAGGGATAGGTCTTGATAGGCAAGTCTATCAAAGGCAGGAAAAGAGGCCATCAATGCATGATATGCCTTATACTACCAATTGGCATAATGGTAAGCCTATATTCCCACATAACAACGCAAATCAGAGGACTCAACATGTCAAAGAAACTCCTGATCCTCTAAACAAAGCTGTAAATATTGTTGATGATACTCCATGGTGTATACTTTGTCAGATGCCACATTCACAGTCACAGTGTATGATTGCTCAGTCCTTGTGTGATAATACTGCATCTTGTAATGAATGCAATGAGCCACATTATGTGCAAGATGATGATGTTAATATGATGTCCACAAACAATGGATACCCTCTTTATGATGCTGATGAGAGTACAGATAATGGAATTCAGGCCTGCCAACAGTTCCCATATGATGAAGATGATGAAGATAACTATGTATATGCTCAGAACTCGCATAATTTTCTGAGTAACTTACAACGACCTTCTGATGAGGAAATTAGGGCCTTCACAGCTGCAGTAGTTGCCCAAGTCAAGAGTAACTACAATCTCAGAGGTAAAAATCAAGTAAGCGGCCCACATTAGCCAGAAGATGTTTCTGCAAGTCAGTCAGTGCATGGTCATAAAGGAATTGAATCACCAAAAAGGCAGTGGGGTAATAATAAATAGAATTTTAGACATAGAACAGGTCATGAATCCCAAGGACCAGAAAATAGAATCCCTCAGGCTGAAGATCAAAGTAAAGGTTCCCAAGACAAGAATGATGATCAGGGAACTATGAAAGTAAAAGCTAAATCAATTCAGGATAAAAACAAGATTGTGGAGCAAGCTACAACTGTTATACAAAATTATGCTCCATTTGATATAGCTCAAGTCCTCTCCCAGGTAAAAGTCTCTGTTCCACTTATGGAACTGATGAAGGTTGAAGAGATCAAGAATAGGATAGTATCCCTAATTTCAGGGGTGCCTTTTCAAGCTAAACAAAATGTTCAGATCCAGGGTGAGAAGCATGTCATGTGTAATGAAGAAGATGAGGCTCCTGAAGTCTATTTAGGAGTGACTATGATAAAATGTCCTTCACAAGTGGAACCATTTTATGTATCCCTAGTTATAAATGGAAAAATAATCAGAAATTGTATGCTTGATTCTAGAGCATCTACAAATGTCATGCCTTTGGCCATCATGCAACAAGCTGGATTGAAAATTGACAAGGCATGTGGAAAATGTTATGCTATGGATGCCAGAGAGGTACCAATTATTGGAATCATGAAGGATGTAGATTTCAAACTGGCAGCATTTCCTGAGAAAAGATATAAAATGAATATAATAGTGGTTGACATCAAGCCACAGTATGGTATGTTGCTGTCAAGAAGATGGGCTGCACTAATTGGTGGAAGTATGCAGCTAGACCTGTCATATGCCATGATTCCAATGAATGGTAGGGATGTTAAGCTGATCAGAGAACAGAGATCATCAGAGACAGTGGAAGACCAAGAAGCAGAGGAACAGATATGCTTTGTAAACACTGACTGTGATAACTTCAAGGTTGTCTCAGATGATAGGGAAGATAAAGAGAAAAATGTCTGTAGTGAAGAGCTGGACCAGCAGGGTCTGTGGACCATGTATTTTGATGGAGCTTGTGCAAAAGAAGGCTCTGGAGCTGGAGTTGTTTTCCTGTCTCCAACTGGTAAGCTCCTCAAATTTTCTTTCTTGCTAAGGTTTGTTTGCACAAACAACATTGCAGAATATGAGGCTTTTCTTTTAGGCCTAAATATTGCTCTCAAACATGGAATGAAAATGCTAAGAGTATTTGGGGATTCTGAGCTGATTGTATCCCAAATTAGAGATAGGTATGCTTCAAAAAATAAAAGATTGAAACAATACAAGCATGCTGTTTGGGATACCATTGAACTCTTTGATGCATTTTCAATAGGCTGGGTAGAGAGATCAAAGAATGTTATGGCTGATTTCTTAGCTAATGTTGCAGTAAGGCCAGATGACATCACTCTATCAGATGTTACAAATGTAGAAGTTAAAATCAGGCCTGCAGTACCAGAAAACATATGCAGTTGGCAAGTGTTTCATGATGATAGGGACTTGTTAAAATTTTTGCACTGCATAGATGAATTTGAGAATCAAGAAATTGATTTCCAAGCCTTTGTAGAGACTATAGATGGAAAAGAAACTCTTGTGGGAAAAGAGATAATTCAATTGAAGACTAATAAAATCCCTAGAGGGTTAGTAGCTTTGGAAAGAGTTTTTGACAGTAGAGACAAATTGGTCACAAGGACATCTCCCACAAGTAAGGAAGATTTAGAAGAGATAAATTTGGGGACATCTTAGGCCCCCAAGAAGGTATACATTGGTAAATAGCTCAAACCACACATCAGGAGTATGCTGATTGCATTACTGAAAAGGTATAAACATGTTTTTGCTTGGTCATAGGAGGACCTAAAAGCCTATAGAGAAGATCTATTCTAGCATGAGATCCCATTGAAGCCTGGAGCTAAGCCATTCAGACAGAGGCAAAGACCTATTAATCCTACCTTAGCTCCAAAGATGCAAGAAGAACTTAAAAAGCTTAGGGAAGCTGGAATAATTGTGCCAATCAGACATTCAACTTGGGTGTCTAACCTTGTCCCAGTCAAAAAAAAAAACAGTGATATTAGGCTTTGTGTTGATTTCAAGAACTTGAATGTATCCTCTTTAAAGCATAACTATCCATTGCCTAATATGGAAGCTATGTTGCAAAGAGTGACTGGTTGTGAACTCTTATCCATGGTGGATGGATTTTCAGGTTATAATCAGGTGAAGGTAAAGGAATCAGAACAGTATAAGACTACCTTCACCACTCCATGGGGAACTTATGTATATGTTAGAATGCCATTCGGATTAACAAATGTAGGTGCTACATTTCAAAGAGCAATGGATGTTGCTTTTGCAGGGTTGATTGATTCAATCCTGGCTGTATATCAGGATGACTTGACTGCATATTCAAAGAAGGAAGAGCAGCATTGTTTGCATCTAGAGCAGATTTTCATAAGAGCCCTACAGTATGGTATTTCTTTAAATCCAAAGAAGTGTGCCTTTGGGGTAGTTGAAGGAAAGCTCCTGGGACACATTGTTTCCAAGGATGGAGTTAGGATAGATCCAGAGAGAGTGGCTGCTATTGACAGAATTCAAATGCCAAAAACTGTAAAAGGAGTTCAGTCCTTCTTTGGACAGATAAATTTTGTTAGGAGATTTGTTCCCAACTTTGCAGAAACTACAAGGAACATTTCTAAGATGATGAAGAAAGATGCAACTATCAACTGGGAAAGTGAAGCAATAGAATCATTTCAGAGTATCAAAGAGGCAATCAAGATGGCCCCTGTTCTTAAATCTCCTAATTTTTCTAGGCCATTCCAAGTATTTTCATTTGCTTCCTTTCACACTATTGCTACATGTTTGCTACAGAAAAATGAAGATGGTTTTGAACAACCCATAGCTTTCTTCAGTATGTCCTTGCAGGCTTCTGAGTTGAAGTATGATAGTATGGAAAAACAGGCATATGCACTAGTCAGAGCCATCAAAAGTTTCAGACCATACCTGGTAGGATCACATATAATTGCATATGTACCCCATGTAGTAGTCAAAGACATATTCACTCAACAGGAGGTGACTGGAAGAAGGTGCAGATGGATAAACAAACTGCAAGAGTTCAACATAGAGATACAAGTTACCAAGTTGGTAAGAGGACAAGGATTAGCCAAGATGATGGCACAGTCAAACTTGGAAGCATGCCAAGTTAATGCAATCCAAAATGAGAGTGTAAATGTATCAAGATTTGAATGGTACAAGGATATTATCTACTACTTGCAAAATCTGAATTGTCCTTCCCATTTCAGTGACAGTCAAAAGAGGACTTTAAAGTTACATGCAATCAGGTATGTTATTGTTCAAGGTGAGCTATACTGGAAAAACCCTGATGGTGTGCTGTTGAGATGTGTGGATGAGGATATGGCTAACAATGTTTTGATTGATATGCATAAAGGATTGTGTGGTGGACATTATACTGCTCAAACAACAGCTCATAAGACTCTCAGAGCAGGATATTGGTGGCTCACTCTCTTTTCATATGCACAAAGGTTAGTGAGGAAGTGTGACCCTTGCCAAAGATTCTCAGGAAAATTGAGATATGATGGTGCTTTACCCCTCAGAACTGTAATTGTGGATGCTCCATTTCAGCAATGGGGAATTGACTTCATAGGGGAAATTGCAGACAAGTCAAGTGGGGGACACAGTTGGATTTTGGTGGCAACTGATTACTTTACCAAATGGATTGAGGCCATTCCAGCTAAGAGAGCTACAAGTAAGGTGGTGATGGATTTCATACTAGAAAATGTTATCATTAGGTTTGGAGTACCATTCAAGATAGTCACTGATAATGCTATGTGCTTCAGATCAGGTGAATTTGTTGATTTTTGCAACAAATATGGGATCAATCTATCATATGCATCACCATACCACCCACAAAGAAATGGTCAAGCAGAATCAAGCAATAAAAGCATCATGAAAATTATCAAGAGGATACTGGACAAGAACAAGAGAGCTTGGGACTCAAAATTAAAGTTAGCAATATGGGCTGACAGAGTGACAGTAAAAAAGGCTATTGGAATGTCACCCTTTGAGCTTGTATATGGTGCATCAGCCAGGTTGCCCATAAACAATCTCCTACCAGTTTACAGATTCATCCAGGAAAATGATGAGGAGATTGAAGACTCCATGACAGAAAGAGTGAATCAGCTGGTTGCATTGGATGAGAATAGAAGGAAAGGACACCAGATTAACCTCAAGAGACAACAAGATATGAAATATCAGTTTGACAGGAGAGCTACAAAAAGGAAGTTTCAAGTCAATGATCTGGTGCTCATATGGAATGCAAAAGGTCAAGAAAAGGGTAAACATGGTAAGTTTGAACCCTTATGGATGGGCCCATATCAGATTTGCAGTATTCATGGGGAGGATTCTTATTTCCTCCAGGCCCTAGATGGTGAAGTTCTGGAATTGCCTGTGCATGGCCAATTCCTTAAGTTCTATTTTGCATAGATCACTTGTCGCTGTGCACATTTGTAAAAATATGTATATAGTGTAAATGTCTTGTACAGTTCATGTTTTTTTGGTTTTTTGCCTGGTCTGCCCAGAGATCTGGTTCTCGCTATAGGTTTTTCACCTGCATGTCCCCATTTGGAGCTAGTGTTGGCACTCGTTTTGACCTGGAGGCTGAGCTTGTTTGTTGGAGGGTTTCTTCATTCAAACCCTAGGTATTCCTATCCATTGGCAGGAGCTTGATCTATCGGCGATGGAGTTTGTGGTTCCACCGATGGTATTGGTCATGCTGATGAGGGTATCTCAGGTGTTCATCGGCGAGCTTTGGCATATCGGCAGCAGTCTTTTGTGGTTTGCCGATGGAAGGAGGTCACCCTGATGGGGAATGCCATCGGAGTGAGGTTTTATATCAGGCTAGCCATTGGAGGGTCCGCTGATGGGGTAGTGTCAGGCTGATGAGGATTTGGAGTGGTCATCGGTGTGTGTTTGGCTATCGGCGAAGTGAATTTTTGGGCTACCGATGTAAGGTGTCTGGCCGATGAGGGATGTTCAAGGTGGTCGTCGACAGGGCTTGTGCTATCGGTCAGGGATTTTCTTGTTGCTCCGAGGGAGGATGGTCTCGCTGAAGACCTAGGATGTGGTATGCCATCGGAGTGAGATTGAGTATCAGCATAGGCATTTTGAGGTTAGCCGATGGCTTTGGTCATACCGACAGAGATGGGAGGCCGATGTCTATCGGCGTAACTAGTGAGATCGGCTGGGGAGATTTTGGTTGCTCCGATGGTGTAAGTCACACCGACGGAGGTGGCCTTCGGCGTGACTTGTGTTTTCGGCGAGGATGGATTGCATTGGGCTGACAGTGGATGGTCTGACCAATGAAGGGGGAGGCCGATATGTTATCGGCGGGAGTTGTTCTATTGGCAGGAGGAATTTCATGTTGGCCGATGGTGTCAGTCACACTGACAGAGTAGTTTGGAGTAGCGATCAGAGAGACTCATGCTATCAGTGGAAGTTTAGAAGGTTGGCCCGATGGTGCATCTCTGGCTGATGGGGAATTGTGGTGTAGCGGTCGGTGAAACAACGGAGGTCGGCAGGAGGTTTTTGAGGTGAGCCGATAGACTATGTCTAGCCGACAGAGGCTTGCGGTACGGTAGGTGAGACAATTGAGGTCGGCGGAGGATTTGTGGGCTTGGCCGATGGTGTTGGTCTCGGCGATGGGCTTTGGGCTGAGAGGCGTGTGTCGAGCGTGGCAAAAGCACTCGATACCTTTTGTCTTTGCGACCATGCTTATAAAGCGCTAAAGGGGTTTCCGCACTATGCATGTGGGATTATTCCCCTATGTATTTTGAACCTGCGAAGAAGCACATTTTGGTGGGAAATTCTTTTGAACGTTGTGGTGTTTTTCCTGGTGGTTGCAGGTAGTTGAGCCATCAATGGCGACAGTGCAGGGGTATGGGCAAAGGGACAAGTGATCAAGTTGCCCCATTGTGGATGAAAACTCCCGGATGGTGGCATAGGGCTCGAGGCCACCCCTGTCGACTCTCCTGCCTACTGCGTTGATGACTTATGGGTGCCATTTCTCATGGGCTGTATCTGGCAGTTTTTTGTAATAGTCATGTAATTAATTACTGTGAGGTACACTTTCTGGCCAATATAGGCAGACTATGTTACCATTGTTTTGGTTGTTGAAAGTTGAACATTTGGCTCTGTAATACAATACAGCTGATTTGGTTGTTTTGTACAGCAAAACCTGTGAGTTTATGTATCTCTTGTTGTACGTTTTTGCATGAATCCACTGATTTCATGGTTAATTCTATATGAGAAATGCTATGTTAGCATGTGTTTTGTTAATTCTGTCTCCAGTATTGCATGTATCTTTCTTTGAGTCTGGATATTTGAGCAATGTTTGAGACTCTAGAACATAGAATTCCTGTGTTGAATGTCTGATCTTTTAACTTCTGCTCAAGGGGTAGATTAAATTGTTCTCAGATTGAACATTGGGAAGGGTATACTGCAGTAGGTATGCCATAAGTATAGATAGCTTAACACTCTGTATTGGGAGATATCTGTAAGGCAGGTATCATATGTATCCTCCTGAAATCTAGTTTTAGTTGTTCATGCATATCATTCACAGGTGTATGTCTACTGACTCTAGGCCCTGGATAGGCACCAATCTTGCTTTGTGTTTGTGTTACAACCATGTCCAGCTTTGCATCCAAACTTAAAATCAAAATCAAAATCTAAAACAACCATTAGGACTTTAGAATTAGTTTTAGGATCCTCAGTCCTCTGTCTACAACTGCAAATAGGACCAAAGCTAGCCCCTTTGCTCTTATCTTTTAGTTTTGGTCTACTTACAAGAGGACTTATCTGCTTTCTGTCAGCATCCCAACCTTGTATGTATATCCTCATGGATGTTGAGTAGGGAATACCCCCCTAGGTTTTGCAAAGCCTGAAGAAGAAGAGGAGATAAAATATAGAGTCTATCTCCTACACCATTGGCCCCTGGCCCAGAGATCCTGTTGATCATTGATGGCTACCTTGTAGGGAAATCTGGAAATAAGCATCCAGTCTGGGAAAAAACCAACAGTGTCAAATGTGCATGTGAACTTCCCAACAGCATGAAAGCACTTCTTTTTTGTCAGAGCACGTGCAGAATTAGTATGAAAATAGTGCATGTGGGCCTGGATCACGGGGGTCAACACTTTTTTACCATTTCTATAGCAAGACAAAATGCGAGCGCATTATAATGCACTCACGTTTTGTCCTGCTATAGATTGATCACATCTTGTGCATTTTTCTTTCCAAACCTTCCCCTTCAGACTTGAATGACCACAAGGTTTTTGAGGGAGAACTTTTCCTGTTTCCTACAAGAGCTTGCCAGATGCTCCACCACATGATAGGCATAACAATGAAGGGGCAAGCCCTCATAATCAAGTTCTTGATAGAAAATTCCCATTGAGGAAGAAAGACAGATCTTCTTTGAAAGAAAAAGTTCTAGTTTGTGACAAATCCTTATCCAAGCATAAATAGCAGGGGTTCTGTCAACCCTTAACTCTGATCTATCGACCCTCAACCCTATCCCTAAACCCTAAACCCTAAAGCCTCAACCCTCAACGTCAAATCCTAATCCCTTAACCCTTCACTCTAATCCCTCAACCCTAAACCCTATCCCTAAACCCTCAACATTATACCTTAAATCCTAATTCCTCAACCCTCAACCCTAAACCTTATCCCTAAACCCTAATCCCTCAACCCTTAACCCTAATCCGTCATCCCTCAACTCTAATCCTTCATTCCTAAACCCTAAATGCTATCCCTATTCCTAAACCCTCAATAGACTTGATACTATACCTGAAACCCTAATCCCTAATCCTTATACCCTCCACACTCTACTTTAACCCTAATCCCTCGACCCTCAACACTATCCCTAAACCCTTGACCCTCGAACCTCAACCCTCAACCCTCAACGTCAAACCCTAATCCCTTAACCCTTAACTCTAATCCCTCGACCCTTAACCCTATCCCTAAACCCTAAACCCTAAAGCCTCAACCCTCAATGTCAAATCCTAATCCCTCAACCCTAAACCCTATCCCTAAACCCTTAACACTATACCTTAAACCCTAATTCCTTAACCCTCAACCCTAAACCTTATCCCTAAACCCTAATCCCTCAACCCTCAACCCTAATCCGTCATCCCTCAACTCTAATCCCTCATCCCTAAACCCTAAATGCTATCCCTATTCCTAAACACTCAACAGACTCGATACTATACCTTAAACCCTAATTCCTAATCCCTAAACCCTCCAACCCTATCCCTAATCCTTATAGCCTCCACACTCTATTTTAAACCTAATCCCTTGACCCTCAACCCTATCCCTAAACCCTTGACCCTCGAACCTCAACCCTCAACCCTCAACCCTCAATGTCAAACCCTAATCCCTCAACCCTTAACTCTGATCCCTCGACCCTCAACCCTATCCCTAAATCCTAAACCCTAAAGCCTCAACCCTCAATGTCAAATCCTAATCCCTCAACCCTTCACTCTAATCCCTCAACCCTAAACCTTATCCCTAAACCCTCAACACTATACCTTAAACCCCAATCCCTCAACCCTTAACCCTAAACCCTAATCCCTTAACCCTCAACCCTAATCCATCATCCCTCAACTCTAATCCCTCATCCATAAAACCTAACTGCTATCCCTATTCCTAAACCCTCAACCAACTCGATACTATACCTTAAACCCTAATCCCTTATCCCCAAACCCTCCAACCCTATCCCTAATCCTTATACCCTCCACACTCTACTTTAACCCTAATCCCTCGACCCTCAACCCTATCCCTAAACCCTTGACCCTCGAACCTCAACCCTCAACGTCAAACCCTAATCCCTCAACCCTTAACTCTAATCCCTCGACCCTCAACCCTATCCCTAAACCCTAAACCCTAAAGCCTCAACCCTCAACGTCAAATCCTAATCCCTCAACCCTTCACTCTAATCCCTCAACCCTAAACCCTCAACACTATACCTTATACCCTAATCCCTCAACCCTCAACCCTAATCCGTCATCCCTCAACTCTAATCCCTAATCCCTAAACCCTAAAGGCTATCCCTATTCCTAAACCCTTAATAGACTCGATACTATACCTTAAACCCTAATCCCTTATCCTTAAACCTTCTAACCCTATCCCTAATCCTTATACCCTCCACACTCTACTTTAACCCTAATCCCTCGACCCTCAACCCTATCCCTAAACCCTATCCCTAAACCTTTGACCCTCAAACCTCAACCCTCAACCCTTAATGTCAAACCCTAATCTCTCAAGCCTTAACTCTGATCCCTCGACCCTCAACCCTATCCCTAAACCCTAAAGCCTCAAGCCTCAATCCTCAATGTCAAATCCTAATCCCTCAACCCTTCACTCTAATCCCTCAACCCTAAACCCTATCCTTAAACCCTCAACACTATACCTTAAACCCTAATCCCTCAACCCTCAACCCTAATCCGTCATCCTTCAACTCTAATCCCTCATTCCTAAACCCTAAATGCTATCCCTATTCCTAAACCCTCAACAGACTCGATACTATACCTTAAACCCTAATCTCTTATCCCTAAACCCTCCAACCCTATCCCTAATCCTTATACCCTCCACACTCTACTTTAACCCTAATCCCCCAACCCTCAACCCTATCCCTAAACCCTTGACCCTCAAACCTCAACCCTCAACCCTCAACATCAAACCCTAATCCCTCAAGCCTTAAATCTAATCCCTCGACCCTCAACCCTATCCCTAAACCCTAAACCCTAAAGCCTCAACCCTCAACATCAAATCCTAATCCCTCAACCCTTCACTCTAATCCCCAACCCTAAACCCTATCCCTAAACCCTCAACACTATACCTTAAACCCTAATCTCTCAACCCTCAACCCTAAACCTTATCCCTAAACCTTAATCCCTCAACCCTCAATCCTAATCCATCATCCCTCAACTCTAATCCCTCATCCCTAAACCCTAAATGCTATCCCTATTCCTAAACCCTAAACGCTATCCCTATTCCTAGACCATCAACGGGCTCGATATTATACCTTAAACACTAATCCCTTCTCCCTAAACCCTCCAACCCTATCCCTTAACCCTAATCCCTCGACCCTCAACCCTATCCCGAAACCCTTAACCCTTGAACCTCAATGTACTCAAACCTCAACGTCAAACCCTAATCCCTCAACCCTTAACTCTAATCCCTCGACCCTTAACCCTTAAAACTTGAACCCTAAAACCTATCCCTACATGCTCGACACTCGACACTATATCTTAAACCCTAATCCCTTAACCCTCATCCCTAAAGCCTTAAACCTAAATCATTAAACCTTCAACCCTAAACCCTATCCCTAATCCCTCTACTGTCGACACTCTTATTTAACCCTAATCCCTTACCATTAACCCTATCCCTCAACCTCAACCCTCAACCCTCAACTCTCAACACTAAACCCTAATTCATCAACCCTAAACCCTAATCCCTCAATCCTAAACCCTATCCCTAAACCATCAAACCTCAACACTATACCTTAAATCCTAATCCCTATCCCTCAACCCTTAACCCTTAAAACTTAAACCCTATCCCTACACCCTCAGCACTTGACACTATATCTTAAGCCTTAAACCCTCATCCCTAAAGCCTCAACCCTCAATCCTTAAACCTTCAACCCTAAACCCTATACCTAATCCCTCTACCCTCAACACTCTAACCCTAACCTCAACATTAAATGCTAATCTGTCAACCCTAAACCCTATCCCTAAACCCTCAACACTATACCTTAAACCCTAATCCATCAACCCTAAAACCTAATCCCTCAACCCTAAACACTGTTAATAAACCCTCAACCCTCGACACTATACCTTAAACCCTATGAGAAAATCTTTGCGTATGGTACATCCATAGTGAGTAATTAACAGTTGAAATCAGAAGGATGATCATTATGAGAAAAGATTTGCATTGGGGTACATCTATGTTTCTTGCTATCCACCCCGCACTTAGGGAAGGTATATTGTTATGAAACAGGCAAATAATCTCCCATTGTTTACTGGCTCTATCCACAAGAACTACTAAACTATACCTTAAACCCTAATCCCTCGACCCTAAACTTTCAACCCTAAACCTTATCCCTAATCCCTCTACCCTCAATACTCTACCTTAAACCTAATCCCTCAACCCTTAACCCTAAATGCTATCCCTAAAGCCTCAACCCTAAACCCTAATCCCTCAAGGTCCTAAACTCTAATCACTTATCCCTAAACTCTAAATCCTATCCCTAAATGCTCAACCCTCAACCTTAAACCTTAATCACTCAATCCTTATCCAACCCTCTCCTCCCCTATCTGGCTCACTCCCATCTCTACCCTCGTATGCCCTCGACACTATACATACATAAATATAGGCATACATAGATACATACATACATATAGGCATACATAGATACATAGATATATACATACATACATACATATAGGCATACATACATACATACATGATTAATAGACTTGAATAGAAAAAAATTTAAGGGAAACATAATGCCAGCGCATTATAATGTGCTCACGTTATGTCAAACATGACAAACAATAGACTTGCGGAAAAGGAAAAATGCAAAGAAAACCATAACGCGAGCGCGTTATAACGCGCTCGCGTTATGTCTTGCTTTGGGAATCCCAAGCCTTGATCTTGGGATTTGCTTTGGATTTCCAACCCAAAGGCTTGGAGTGCCTTTTGAACAGTCACAAACATGTTTTTCCATATTCTTCAAGATTTCACATAATTTCGTTTGTGCTAACCCTCAGATTTGCACGTGTTTCAAGGTCAAACAAATCAAACACCTGGGTAATGTTAAGCTTTCTCTTAGCTATTTGACGATGTGATTTTTTTCACATTTTAACAATGTTAAGCCTTTCATCTTTAATTTATTTTGTTTGTGTGTTCGTTTTTGGGCAAAAACCATTGTTTGGTCTTTTTTTCATTGTGAATTAACTATTCATTGAAATTAAAAAAAAATACATATTTAGAAACTAGACTCCATTCTACAAATATTATAAAAAAAAATGATTTTCAATTAGTTTTCAAAATTAATAGGGGTAGCATGGCCAAAATTCTATTTTTTAGGATGTGTCCACTTTCAAAATTAGTAAAAAATAAAATATTCATCAAAAAATTATTAGAAAAATTGGGCATAAACTACATACTATTAGCTAATTTCTCACCGAAGCAGTTTTAAAAATACCAAAAAAAAGTTAACCTTTTGAGGGAGCCACAAAACATGCTATGTTATGTTTTTTTGACAGAAACAACACCAATTTCTGTGGCTCCCTCTTTTAAACCCCTTAATCTATGCCATTTTCAAAAAAATAGTAGTTTAGAAAGTAGACTCGGAGCACTATGAACATTGTTTTGGTTGCATCTCCAAATTTTGAGTGTAACTATGCTCAATTTCTCATCCAAGGCATATATTTCCTGATTTCAGAAAAAAAAAAGTGGCCACTTAAGACCCCTTTTTGGCCCCCCATCTTCTTGCACTTACCCTATATCACTTCAAGAACTTTGAAATACACTTGTCCAAAGAGGTGCAATTTTGCCAATCATTAAAAATATCTGTTGAAGATGTCCTAATTGATGGATGGTGCAGGTTACATGAAGAAGCACATTCTAAAAAAGACCTGTGATGCTTGCTTAGACATGATGGAGCTGGAACAAGTATGCAGTGAGATGGCATCATCATCATCATCTGGGGTAAGTTTTACAGAGAGTGACAATGATACTAATTTTTGTCTATCATTTGTAGGAATAGAAGAAAGTACATATCATGATGAAAGTCCTATTTAGATGATAGAAGAGATGTTAGTGTGTAGTGAGAGTAATTCTAAAAGTAACAAGAATATCACCCTAGGAATTGATTGCTTGGTTGAGTCAGATTATGAAATATCTGAAGAAGATGGAGATAGTAATTTGTCTAAGTTTGAGAAATTTTTATCAAAACAAATCCAGAAGATGATACAACAGCAAAGATACCCACAGGATGTTCTAATTGAGGGATGGTGTAGGTTACATGAAGCACCACATTCAGAAACTACTTGCTCATTATGTTTGCATATTCTAGAAAAGCGGATTTTACCCTGTTCAAAAGATCTTACTTTTGATGACAAAGCAGAAAAAGGAATATCAGCTTCACATCAGCCAGATAAGATGAAGTTTGAGAAGATTGAAACACCAAAGTTAAGATGGATATTAAGTGGTGCAGCTGCTAGAGCTAAAAAGAAAAGAGAAGGCCTAGACAAACCTTTAACTAAAGATAATCCATGGATCCTCAGGTTTGATGGATCTAAATCAAAACAAGGGGCTGGAGTAGGAATAGATCTTATTGATCCAGCTGGTAAATCCTACTTGGCAGCATATAGATTGCAATTCCCATGCACAAACAATGTGACAGAGTATGAAGCTTTGATCCATGGGATATTATTTGCACTTAGAAAGAAAGTAAAGAGTTTGCATGTCAATGGAGACTCAAAATTGGTAGTAAGACAAATAAGGGGCATATATTCTTGTAATTATAAGAAGTTGTCTAATTATAGACATAGGGTATGGGATCTGATAGAAGATTTTGATGCATTTAACATCACTCATGTGCCTAGAGAACAAAATCACAGGGCATACGCCTTGGCCCAAGCCACAAATACTTTGGAACCATTATCCATATCTGGTTTGAAGAGATTTTCAGTTAAATTACTGTTAGTACCCTCTATACCAGATAATGTAGTTAACCTTTAAGTGTTTGATGATGACCAGCACATTTTAGACTTCATATCCAATAGAGATGCATTTGATACATAGATCATAGATGAAAGAAATGTGGAAGATCATACCTGGGAAGAAGAAGAGATCATAGAGTTGGCCAGTAACAAGATCCCTAAAGGAATGATAGAATTGGAAAGAGCATTTGATTTAGATAACATACTGAAATAGAAAGATCTCCCTAAAGCAGATGGAGGAGAATATTCACTAGTTAACAGAGGACATGATGTAGAAAAAAAGAATGTCCTGATTGGAAAGGTGTGTACAGAGGAAGAAATGGTAGGGATAACCCAAGCACTTAAAGATTATATTCATGTTATTTCCTGGACATATGATGAGTTGAAAACTTATGATACATCAATCATCACTCATATTATACCATTAAAGCCAGATGTCAAGCCCTTTAGATAGAAGTAGAAAGCTGTTAATGCTTTGCTGGAGCCCATCATTTTTGAAGAAGTGAAAAAATTGCTTAATTCCAGGATCATATTTCCTATGAGACATTCGACATGGGTGGCTAACTTGGTTCCAGTAAGGAAGAAGAATGGTGACATTAGGTTGTGTGTAGACTTTAGAAATTTAAATAGAGCTTTTGAAAAGGATAATTATCCTTTGCCTTCTCTGGATGAGGTCTTGCAGATTGTAAATGGTACTAAGATGATGTCATTTTTGGATGGTTTTTTAGGTTATAACCAAGTGATGTTAGACAAGATAGATAGATTGAAGATTGCATTCACCACTAAGTGGGGAATATTTGCCTACAGGTGCATGCCCTTTGGATTGATAAATGCTAGAGCCACCTTTCAGCAAGCAATGGATAAAGCCTTTAGGGGATTAATTGGTAAATTCATTGTCATATACATGGATGACTTGACAGTTTTCTCTAAAGAGAGAGGGAATTATGTAAAAGACCTCAGGAAAGTACTAAAGAAATGTGAACATTATGGAATATCCTTAAACCCTAAGAAATGCATATTTGGGGTAACCACAGGGAAGTTATTAGGTCACCTAATAACAAAGAATGGGATCATCATTGACCCCGCAAGAGTAGAATCGATCATGAAGATACAACTTACAGGGAGTAAGAAGGAGCTCAAGTCTTATTTTGGTAAGATCAATTTCGATAGAAAGTTCATTACTGGTTTTGTAGAGATTGTTAGACCATTGAATGCAATTCTCAAGAAGGATGCCAAAATTGAGTGGACACCTGAAGCTAGAGCAACTTTTGAAGATATCAAGAAAGCTATATCTGATGCTCATGTTCTAATTAGTCCAGATTATACCAAAGATTTTTACATATGCTCATTTTCTTCAGAGCATACATCTGCAATAGTACTAACACAAAGAAATGAGGCTAAAGAAGAAAATCCTATAGCCTTCATGAGTTGTCCTTTCAAGGATGCAACACTTAGATACATGGATGTTGAAAGACAAGCACTTGCTCTGGTACGAGCAATCAAGAAGTTTAGACATTGCATCTTGAGAAGTAAAGTGATTACTGTAGTACCAGGCGCAGTAGTAAAGATGCTTTTAATGCAAAGTGAACCAAGTGAAAAGAGAGCCAAATGGATAATTGTCCTCCAAGAGTATGATATGGAAATAATACCCATGAAATTAGTGAGAGGACAAGCCTTGAGTTAGATGATATCTGAAATTGATCCTAACATCATGAGCCAACAATATGTCATAAATACAAAGGAAACTAGAGAATGGTATTCAGACATCAGGTATATCTTGATTACTGGAAGATGTCCTTCAAGGTTGTAGGCTTCATAGAGGAGAGCATTGAAAATAAGATCACAAAAATACATGATAAAAGGAGGAGTTCTTTTCAAGAAGAACTATGAGGGAATATATATTAGATGCCTAGAAAGGCAAGAAGCAGACAAAGTATTAACAGAATTACATGACAAGTTTGGAACCGCACATAGATCATACTTACCTACCACTCATGCTATCCTCAGAGCAAGGTATTACTGGCCCACTATTTTTAATGATACTGCTGAACACATCAAATGTTGTTATATGTGTCAGGTTGCTGCAAATAGAGAAAGGTATGATGCTTAGCCCTTGCAATCAGTGATGGAGATGCACCCATTTGCTCAATGGGGGGTGGATTTCATAGGACCTATCAACCCTCCATCATCTTCAGGCCACAAGTATGTGTTGACTGTTACTGATTATTGTACTAGGTGGACTAAAGATGTTAGTAGTAAGACTTGAAATGCTGAGGATGTGATCGAGCTCTTAGATAGCAACATAGTAACTAGGTATGGAGTCCCTTATGCTTTGGTATGTGACAATGGATCTGCCTTTGCATCAATAAGATTATCAAGTTAGGCTTTTGACCATGGAATTGTTTTGAAGTTCTCTTCATATTACCATCCTTAAGGGAATGGATTAGCAGAATCTACAAACAAGAATTTGTTGAACATCATAAAGAAATTGATAGAAAAGAACCCAAGGGAGTGGAACACCCTATTAAAGTATGCATTGTGGGTAGATAGAACCAGGATGAAGGCTGCATTAGGAAATTCTCCTTTTCATCTAGTATATGGGGTGGATCTCATCCTCTCTATTAACCTAAAGATCCCCACATTGGAATTTGCACAAGAGTATCTAGGCATAGATAATAAACAAGAAGTCAGGCTACTTCAGTTGATGCACCTAGAAGAAAAAAGGAATAGAGCAATTGATCAATTTGCTAAACATCAAGCTATTGTCAAGCGTTGGTTTGACAAAAGAGCCAGAGTTAAGGCTTTTAGAATTTCAGATTTAGTCCTTACGTTGGATAAAGCACATGAAAGGAAAGGAGATCATGGTAAATTTGATAAAATTTGGATAGGTCCTTTTCAAGTTTCAAAAATTTTAGGAGATAGTACCTATAGGATCAAGACTTTAACTGGTGTGGATGTCCCATTACCAGTTAATGGACAGTTCCTCAAGCATTATTTTCAAGCCTGAAATAGTGTCATGTAGGTCAAATATATCATATGTGCATATTGTATAGTTGTTTGTTTGCCTGTTGAGTTTTGTTTTGGTTAGTCAAGATGATGCAACTCATTACCCTAAGAAAATTACCAAATTGTTAAGATTCAAGTGGTGAAAACAAATTCCTATATAGGTTATGACTCATTTTGAGGAGTATTGGTGATCAGGTCTGTGGTATCCTTTTCATCATGGTGCCTTTTCTTAACTAAAGTGATTTTTCACAATGACTCGCCTAACAGCCTTGGGTTTGTGGAACACATAAGTATAGGTGTTAAGTGAAAAATCTAAAGGGACTCCCTTGCCACCAATGCAATCTCCAACCTAAATCAGCAAGTGACCATGCCTTGCACATTAAGCTTAAATGATGACATCATATGAATAGAAAGAATAAATATTGAAAATCCAAAAGTAATAAAATTAGGCCATCTAAGTAACTCTACTAGGGCTATAGACGCTTGCTGGCAGTGGGGCTCTACTTAGGGGGATTGTATAGATAACCTTGCCGAGGCTATAGATGCCTGCTAGCAGTAAGGCTTTGCCCAGGTTGGCTATGAGGGATGCTCCCAAACTATGTAGCTTAACATCAGTTACTCATGTTTTTAACTTACTTTCAAGATGAGGATAATTAATCATCTGCACACACCTAATCCTTTGATAGCATTGTTGCCATGATGAAAACCCTATCATTCAGAAAGATTATAATACTTATATTTAGAAAGAGTTAAAATACTATGTTAGAATGTGATCACATCACTTGAATAATTGGAATTTGGTTATGTTCTTTGGTGGCAAGTTGTTGTGTGATTACACAACACACCCCATTTTGCCTTGACAAAATAGGGACCCAACTTTTCTTTCTACTTTGGCTTGTTTGTTTTCTACTTTGGGTTGTTTGGTAAAATCAGTCATGCATGTAACCCTATAAGAGGGTCGATTTATCACCATGATGAGGTCAGTTGTCAGAGTTGGTAGTTCACATTATTAACCTCATGGTTGGAAAGTACACAAAATTCCAAGCAGGTTCACCTTTTAGATCACCCCAAAATTGTCTAAGGGAAGAGAGTTATGTTGAGTCAAAATTTGATCAAACCTGATATCCCGTGTAGGGGGGTCATATTTCAAACATTAGTCATAATATATAAGATCACCCTGATATAGGATTATCACTTGATAATTGCTCGATGCGTGATGTGCAGATGTCGAATTTAAGTAAGAGCCGATATCTACTTGTCGAAAGACTTCAGTTATTTTGCGGGGGGTCATACTTTTAACATCAGTCATCTTATGAATATCACCCTCTTCGCATATATCACCCTATGTCAATATGATAGTGATGTCATCTAATTCCAATGAATGAAGGAAATCACACTGATGATGATGTCATCGTTCCATTCTATCCGCGGGGGGGTATATATATCTGATGTCTATCATATTCTTTAAAATGATGATGACATCATTTAAACATAATAATTAAACAATGTCATCAACATAGTGATGTCACCCTAATCTTTTCGAAGGGGGGGGTCATTTTATCGTTGGGGTCATATTTTGAACAGCCCCCAATCTTAATTTCGTGACCCAATATACATATGGTCAAACGTTGACCATATCACCCGATCATTTGCATTCAGTTTTGCTGCTCAAAGGTGGGGGGTCATATTTTGAATATCCCCTAATCTTTCAAAGATCACCCCTTATTTCTTGACATTAAATGCAATTAAATGTGGTAGATGAATTCCCACTGATTACAAATACAAATTGAACATTTGGCAGCATCTATGGATTCCTTGTAGATGATCAACAGATTTGATCAAGACAATGCATTTTTACCCTAATTTGTCCTATTGACCTGCTTTAAAGGTAAAATTTGAAGGTTATTTTCATTTACCTTGTGAAAAATTGAGAAATTACAAAGCTCTGAAGTCAAACCCTCATACAGCTACCTATAAATGGATTGGATCCTTCAACATAACAGAATGGATGATCTTCAACATTTATAGCCCTTCTCCATAATTAGTCATCTAACCCAGGAGGAAAGCATTATCAAGTAAGTAACTATAAACCCTCCTGTTGTCATTTTCTATGTTTTCAGGTAGAGTATTTGTTCTTACGTGTGGTTTGGTTTCGTGATAATATGTATCATGATGAAGTAAAGAATAGTATACAGAATACACATGATATATAAGTACATGATGTTGTAGAAATGCATGCGAACACTGTAGGGTAAAACATATCATGTTTATTGCAGGAATCCATGGCAGATCTTAGAAGGAATAGGTCTGAGGCAGAGGGCCTCAAGCCCATGTTTGTCCATCCTAAGGGGGTGTAGTTCAAATAGGGAGTTATTGGTGATACACACCAAGGGGATATGGACCTGGCAGTATGGTCAACAAGATTGGATCATGATAAGGACAATCCCATTCTCGAGGGGGTATATGTCTCAGGTATGTGGCATACAGCTGGTTTTCCGTATGCTATGGATACCCTGGAGCTGGTAGTAGAATGCGCCAGAAATTATAACCTTGAAACTAGATGGGTGGAGAAACATGGAAGGATATATGCAGACTTCTTAGTCAAAGGCATTACCGCCACTTTCAATCTGCCAGTTGGGAAGAAGGTAGTGAGTGTGGACCTGTGCAAGTTGGAAACAAAGTATAACAATAATAAGAAAAATGTAAGGAAGAGGATATACCAATGGAGATCAAAGAGCAGCACATATGCCGCCTCAACCAAATTACTCGTACATCTGTACAAATTTGATTTTGATGATGAGTACCAATATATGATCACACTACTGAGCAGGATGACTGGTAAGCCTCATGCTAGAAATTTTGAGAACAAGATGTTTGGGATCATCCAGATGGTCTTATATGCAGACAACAGGACATTATGGGCTAAGATCATCAGTGACACATTGGATGAAGGAATGAGGAACCTGGGAGGACAGACATGTTTATTTTACATGACCTCATATGTGGTATACTCATGTGCATATAAAGGAACTTTTGATTCTTTGAAGACAGTGTGGTGCAGGAGTACCAAGGAGACCATAAATATTATGTCTTGTCTTCATGTTGTTTATTTTGTCTTGTTGACTCAATAAGGTCTTGAATACCATTTTCACATGTTTGTAATAAGAACTATGCCATGACTACAAGAGGCAGTCATAGAGTCATATATTGTAATAGGGGTAGTTATACATTATCATTCATTGTAAGCCTTTTGGTAGGTATCAAGGGGCGTTAGACCTTATCAAAGGTTTAATTACATTGTGAGGGTGTTGTCAAGTCTAAAAACAATTGATGCAACTATGACAAACCTTGTAATTAGTTACAGTTCTAAAATAGGGCAGATGCAGTTTCTAAACATAGCAGGGTAGTTCGATGGTTGTCACACCTTCCCATCAACCCCAACTACCATCTAATTGTCCCAAGGTGTTATGGAAGGCTTCTTAAAGCCCTGACCATGATCATTGTAAGAGAAGTCATTTGGTGAAGGAAGTAACAATAAAACCACAATTTTCTGCCCATTTTTGTGTAATTCGCTGCTACAGGCCGTACCCTGTTCCTGTATGGAGGTGTCATAAGGCAAGAGTTTGTGAAATGCTAGATGTATGAGTTAAGTCTTCATTACAAGTGGTTAGAAGTCTTGAAACTTATTTGTGTTTGGATTCTCTACACCCTTCTAAAATCTGGTTGCCAAAACTTAGCTTAGGGTTTCTGACAGAAAATATGATATTGCTCTTCATTCCACTAGTTTGACTAACTCCTGATCATTGGAATGGACTTGCTTTTGTCTATTTTAATATGCTATGATAAGCTTTGGGAAAGGGATCTGAGAAGAAGGAGGCTTTGTTGAATAAACCTAACATCTTCATGTGTTAGGTGTTGCATAGAAGCATAGAAAGGGAACAAATGAAAGGGCAATCAGTTGCAATCCATTTTGGAGACTCAAAACCCACAAAATCCTTGGTTTTGGCATGATTTATAAGAGCCCCAATCATTGATTAGGTTCTGTGGATGAAATTTATAGGGGTCTCTTTGTAAATTTAGCCTAATTGGGGGGCTCTAGGCCACTAGGAGGAGTTATAGGTTGGACCATACTGTCCAAAACAACCCATACCCATTTTGGAATATATTGTGGGGAGTCCAAAAGGGTATCTCTAGATTATCTTAGATCTAAGTTTGTAGGCTTGTGTAGAAATTTATTGCTGACTGTTCATGTTTCAAGGGCTATAAGGGGTTTAGTGGCCTAAAGAAGGAAGTACCAAAACCAAGTTTGTTTAGCCTTTGCCAATGGTCTAGATGGGTCCCATGGCATGTCAAATCAACCTTTCCATGATGGTTTCAAAGATGTTAACTATTGTTCCCACTTTTGCAAGTTGATCCTTGAATTTGGTTTTAGAGTATGAAGAAAACCTTGTCAATTTGTGGAATCCTCTATCTATCCTAGTGCCTCTACATCACAGTGGTATCAGAGCCATAAAAGGTTCTATTGTTGGTTGTGTAAGACCTAGTATATGTTAGCAAAGGAGATTGAAAGAGAGGATAGTAGCATGCCTCCAAAAGGGATGACCACTAAAGTGTTTAAGAAGTTCAAGGAGATGGAAGGAAAGATCAAAAGTGGAGTCAAGGAAGCACTCTGAGTAGAGGTGAAGGCATTGAGGATAGGGAAGAGGATAGATGAAGGTTCTGATGAAGAAGAAGAAAAAGAGGAGGAAGAAGAAGATCAAGAAGAGGTAGAGTTACCTGTAGATCAAAAACATTTCCTTGAAGCCATCAGGGCAGTTGGCAAAGATTCTTCAGAGGCTCGGATGGAGATTGCAATGTTCAGTGGCAAGATAAATGCTAATGAAGTTATGGAGTGGATTGAGGCCCTAAATAACTACTTTGAATACAAAGAAGATCCTGAGAATAAGAGGGTGAAGTTTGCAAAAACTAAACTCAAAGGTGCTACCCTTACATGGTGGAATTACACCCAAGGTGAGAGGGTAAAGAATGGGAAGAGCATGATCTCTTCATGGAGCAAAATGTTGGAGAGGATCAAGTCCCAATTCCTTCCATCAGACTATGAGGTACAGATCTACAAGAAGATGCAAAATCTCAAGCAAAGAGATTTGGATGTGACCACCTACACCGAGGAGTTTCACAAGTTCTCTCTTCGCTGTGGATACATGGAGGATGAAAAAGGTAAAGTGGCAAGGTATCTAAATGGTTTGAGGTTTAATATCCAAGATGAAATCAGTCTACTAACCCCTAAAACCATGGATAAATGCTTTCAAGTGGCATTGAGGGCTGAAGAGAAGTTGAAGAGGAAAGGTGAGCAGCAAAATAGAGGAAGAGGTGGCAGAAATTTCAGAGGTAGGGGTAGTTTTGGAGGTAGAAATCAGTTCCAAAGAAGTTAAGGGGAATCTAGTTCCCAAGAACAAGGTGGAGAATCAGGTTCTAGAGGAGGCTTTAGAGGAAGGGGTAGATTTGGAGGACCAGGGAGAGGTCCTAATGTCTTCATAGGAAGGTGCTACAATTGCAACCAAGTGGGACATCCAACCTTCAAATGTCTTGAAAAGTAAGCCTCAAGCTTTCATGGAGGAGAGAGAAGGAACCAGTTGATCCAAGAGGAAGATTGCCAAAGTGTTAACTCTCCAATTGGAAGTGCAGCCCCAATCCATGAAGGAGAAATTTTGATGATGAGGAGAACCATGTTGAAGGTGCCTCAAACCCAAGAAACCCCTCAAAGGAAGACATTGTTTAGGACAACATGCAAGGCCTATGGTAAGATTTGCAAGGTAATTGTTGATTCAGGCTCAACTGAAAATTTGGTTTCTATTGAAATGGTAGACAAGTTGAAATTGAAAAGACTTCCTCATGTTAGTCCTTATAAAGTATCATGGTTGAATAAGGGGCAACAAGTTTTGGTAGATGAACAATCATGGGTAGAATTTGAGAAAGGAGAATATAAAGACAAGATTTTGTGTGATATAATTCCCATGGATGCTTGTCATTTTCTATTAGGACATCCATGGCAATATGATGTTCAATCCCAACATGATGGTAAATCTAACTCTTTCATCATAACCAAGAATGGTAGGAAGTATAGAATGGATCCATTGCCAAATGAGAATGTAGAGAAGAGTGTTGGGTCAAGTGTCATGATTGTGAGTAGTAAAGAGTTTCTAGACACCCTTAAGGAGGAAGGAACACAAGGGTATGCTCTAATTTTGAAGCCTAAAAATAGTCCTAATTTGCATGATCCTAGTGAGGAAGAGGTTCTTAAGGAGGTGCAGCAATTGTTAGAGAAGTATAAGGGTATCATGGTAGAGGAAATGCCTAGAATGAGTTGCCACCTATTAGGGACATAAGCCATCAAATTGACTTCATACCAGGATCTACTTTGCCAAACAAAGCAGCCTACAAGATGACACCTTCTCAAAATGAAGAGATTGCCAAGCAAGTGCAAGAATTGTTGGATAAGGGATTGGTAAGAAAGAGCCTTAGCCCATTTGCTATCCCAACAGTCCTAGCCCCTAAAAAGGATGGTAAATGGAGGTTGTGTATGGATTCTAGATCCATTAACAAGATTACCATAAGATATAGGTTCCCTATGCCAAGGATTGGGGACCTAAGGGACTATTTGGGAGGGGCTAGATACTTTTCTAAGATTGATCTTAAGAGTGGGTATCATCAAATTAGGCTAAAGCAAGGGGATGAATGGAAGAAAACATTCAAAACAAATGAGGGTCTTTATGAGTGGTTGGTGATGCCATTTGGTCTATCTAATGCCCCAAGTACTTTTATGCATCTCATGAATGAAGTATTACAATATTTCATTGGAAAATTTGTTGTGGTATACTTGGATGACATTCTTGTTTTCAGTAGGACTAAACAAGAGCATTTGCAACATTCAGATCAAGTTTTGAAGAAATTGCATGATGAGCAATTGATGATTAACATGGAAAAGAGTGTCTTCATTAAGGAAGAACTCACCTATCTTGGTTTTGTCATTTCCCAAGGTAGTTTGAAGATGGATCCAACAAAGGTAGAGGGCATTTTGTCATGGCCAACTCCTAAAACAGTAGGTGATGTAAAAAGTTTTCATGGTTTGGCAACATTTTATAGGAAGTTCATAAGGGGTTTTAGTCATATTTGTGCACCAATTTTGGATACCATCAAAGGGGGGCAGAAATGTAAGTTTTCTTAGACAAAGGCAGCCAATGATTCTTTTGAAATTTTGAAACAAAAAGTAGCACAACAGTCCATTCTTGTTTTGCCCAAATTTAACAAGTTGTTTGTGGTGGAATGTGATGCTAGTAACCTTGCTATAGGGGCTACTTTGAGCCAAGAGGGAAGACTGATTGCTTTCTTTAGTGAGAAATTGAATGATGCTAAGAGAAAGTATTCTACTTATGACTTGGAGTTGTATGCAATGGTACAAGCTTTGAAAAAATGGAGGCACTATCTTTTACCTAAAGAGTTTATTGTTTATACTGACAACCATGCACTTAGTTTTCTGAATTCACAAGAGAAACTCAACCATAGGCATATGAATTGGGTTGAACAACTCCAAGCATATACTTTTTCAATCAAACACAAGAAGGGACAGGCCAACAAAGTGGCAGATACATTGAGTAGAAGGGTGTGTATGGTTCAAGAAACTCAATTGCAAAGTGTAGGGGTTGATGCTCTCAAACATATGTATCAGGATGATGGGGATTTCAAGGAGGTATATGAAGTTTGTTCACAGTTTTCAAACTCTTATCATTCTGATTTTTCTGAGTTTTTGTTGCAGTAGAGATTATTGTTCAAAGGCAGCCAATTATGTGTTCCTAGGTGTTCTATGAGGGAGAACATCATAAAGGAAAAACATTGTGGTGGACTAGGAGGTCACTTTGGGCTGGTTAAAACATTGGATTAGGTGAAGAGGTTTTATTTTTGGCTTAAATTACAATCAGATATCAGAAAATTTGTTGAATGTTGTAGTATTTATCACAGGGCAAAGGGTACTTCATCTAATGCTGGTCTATATCAACCACTTCCTGTTCCTCATAGGCCATGGGAAAGTATTAGCATGGATTTTGTCTTGGGTCTTCCTAGGAGTCAAAGAGGTTGTGATAGCATATTTGTTGTGGTGGATAGATTTAGTAAGATGGCTCATTTCTTGCCATGTAAATGCACTAATGATGCTTCACACATTGCTGGTTTGTTCTTCAAAGAAATTGTTAGAATTCATGGTTTACCTCTTAATCTTGTGACTGATAGGGATCCAAAGTTTGTAGGCCACTTTTGGTGTACCTTGTGGAAGAAGTTGGGCACTCAGTTGTCATTCACTTTAGCTTATCACTCTCAGATTGATGGCCAAACTGAGGTAGTGAATAGGTCTTTGGGAAATCTCCTTAGATGTATTACAAAGAAGCATGGAAAGGCATGGGATATGATCATCCCTCAAGAAGAATTTGATTATAATGACTCCACCAATAGAAGCACAAGAAGGAGTCCATTTGAGGTTGTCTATGGGATTCACCCAAGAGGCATTCTTGAATTGTGAGATCTACATGGATTAGAGAGGAAAAGTGCTCAAGGTGAAGACTTTGCATTGGCCATGAAGGACATCCATGATAATGTAAGAGAAGCTCTTCAAAGGAACAATGAGAAGTACAAGGAGAAATCCAATGAGAGAAGGAGAGATGTGCAATACAAGGTTGGGGATTTGGTCATGGCACATTTGTAGAAGGAGAGACTTCCAAAAGGGCAGCCAACCAATCTCCTCATGAAGAAGATAGGTCCATGCTAGATTGTGCACAAGTTTGGGTCCAATGCTTATGAGATTGAACTTCCTCAAGGCTTGGCAATTTCTTCCATCTTCAATGTTGCTAACTTGTTTCCATACAAGGGTGATAATGTTGCAGGTCTTGATGCAGCCCAAGAAGATGAAGATTGGATAAAGGATCTACCTCCCAGCCAACCATTGAAGTTGGAATGCATTCTTGATATCAAGGTCATCAAAAGGACTAGAAAGAAGATCTAAAAGTAGTTCCTTGTCAAATGGAGTGGCTTACCCATTGAAGATGCCACTTGGATGAGTGAAGAAGACATCTTGAAGCATGGTGTCACAGTTGTTGATCTACTTCCTCAAGAGACTTGAGTTCTTTTCCACCCGGGGAGTATGGTGTAGGAGCACCAAGGAGACCAAAAAGATTGTGTCTTGTATTCATGTTGTTTAGTTTGTCTTGTTGACTCAATAAGGTCTTAAAGACCATTTTCCCATGTTTGTAATAAGGACTATGCCATGATTACAAGAAGTCATAGAGTCATATATTGTAATAGGGGCAGTCATACATTATCATTCATTGTAAACCTTTTGGAAGGTATCAAGGGGAATTAGACCTTGTCAAAGGTTTAATTAAATTGTGAGGGTGTTTTCAAGTCTAAAAACAATTAATGCAACTATGACAAACCTTGTAATTAGTTACAGTTCTAAAACAGGGCAGTTGTAGTTTCTAAACAAAGTAGGGTAGTTTGATGGTTGTCACACCTTCCCATTGACCCCAACTTCCCTCTAACTATCCCAAGGTGTTATGGCAGGCTTCTTAAAGCCCTGCCCATGATCATTGTAAGAGGAGAAGTCATTTGATGAAGGAAGTAACAATAAAACTACAGTTTTCTACCCATTTCTGTGTAATTCGCTACTATAGACTGTACCCTATTCCTATACGGTGGTGTCATAAGGAAAGAGTTTGTGAAATACTAGAGGTATGAGTTAAGTATTCATTACAAGTGGTTAGAAGTATTGAAATTTATTTGTGTTTGAATTCTCTGCACCTTTCTAAAATCTGGTTGCCAAAACCTAACTTAGGGTTTCTAACAAAAAATATGATATTGCTCTCCATTCCACTAGTTTGACTAACTCTTGATCAGTGGAATGGACTTGTTGTTGTCTATTTTAATATGTTATGACAAGATTTGGGTAGGGGATCTGAGAAGGAGGCTTTGTTGAATAAACCTAACATCTTCATGTGTTAGGTGTTGCATAGAAGCATTGAAAGGGAACAACAAAAGGCCAATTAGTTGCAGTCCATTTTGGAGACTCAAAACCCACAAAATCCTTGGTTTTGGCATGAGTTCTAAGTTCCCCAATCATTGATTAGGTTCTGTGCATGAAATTTATAGGGGTCTCTTTGTAAATTTGGCCTAATTAGGGCTCTAGGCCATTAGGAGGGGTTATAGGTTGGACTATACCGTCCAAAACAACCCATACCCATTTTGGAATATGTTGTGGGGAGTCCAAAAGGGTATCTCTAGATTGTGTCAGATCTAAGTTTACAGGCTTGTGTTGAAAGTTATTGCTAACTGTTCATGTTTCAAGGGCTACAAGGGGTTTAGTTGCCTAAAGAAGGAAGTACCAAAACCAAGTTTGTTTAGCCTTTTCCAATGGTCTGGATGGGTCCCATGGAATGTCAAATCAACCTTTCCATTAAATATGTTAACTATTGTTCCCACTTTTGCAAGTTGATCCTTGAATTTGGTTTTAGAGTATGAAGAAAACCTTGTCAATTTGTGGAATCCTCTATCTATCCTAGTGCCACTACATCACAGTGGGTAAGGCTGGTAGTGATGCTGATGATGCACACATATGTGATCACTATCCCCAATTACAAAGGAAGGATTACCTCCTGGACTACAAACTAGTAAATGATGCATTATCCATGCATCTGGTCAGAACCATGGAGGAAGATAGGACTATAAGGCTGAGCATGGAAGCTCAAGAAGTTATTTATCAACATGGAGCCTAGTTTATCTAGTTTGCCACCTTTTCATACATCAAGATAGAGGGATTTGAAGGACAACCTATTATGTTGCAAAGATACCTTACTGATGGGGGTCTTGATGGAATTTGTCAGGCTGATATCTACAATAGTTGAAGCCTCTAAGGCACAAAAGAAGATACCTCCAGTTTTATTTCTAGTATCCATGGGCTGGTACATGTGCTCAGTTTCTGAGAGCATAAAGCATCTCATTAGGGGGCTACAATTGATGTATTTACAACCATTTCCCCTAGCTAGATCATATGATCCTTATGGTAGGATGCAGAAGATACTAGGAAAACTGATACATCAAAAGCATCTAGAAGACTTTTGGACCGATTGTGATGATGAAGCTGAGGTGAGAAGAAAATATCAAAGACTCAACTTGAATCAAATTAAAACCTTTGACTGCATCCTGGTGCTAGTACAACTGTGTAAGGATGATGGAAAAATCATGTCCAATGAATATGAGGACAAAAAGGTGTATAATGACACCATATCAGTCCCAGATCTTACATAGTAGGAGGATATATTCGTGGATCAACTGACAAGTGGGGTGATCTAGTTAACCTAGGCCTAGGTGGATGAGGATATAACTAGATTAAAGAAAAGGGGTGTTTCCCTTATAGTTGATAACAAGTAGAAGAAGTAGGAGGTATCTAATGAGGAATATGATGATTTCCTAAATGAGAAGAGAAAGTCCAATGGGGAAATATTGCCTACAAAAAAACAAAGGAAAGGTCTCCCTAAGGGTAAGAAAAGTAAAGATGAACCAAAGGGGGTGATAATAGAAAGGATGGCCATGTCAATTATAGGTGCATCTACATCAGCTTAGGCATCCACATCATCTACATAGCCTCTAATTGAAAAACCAAAGACTAAAAGGATTTTGAGGCCCACTGTTGAAACTACAGAAGTGCAGGTAGAAAGCCAGACCCTGTAGCAGGAAGTGGAAGAAAGCATCCCTTTGGAAGAAGAACCATTGAATAAGGAACCTAGAGGTGATGACTTGCAGGTAGTTAGCAAGAAGAGGAGGGCAATGCTCCTGATGTCACCACCCAAGAAACAAAGAACAACCATGAAGGGGGATATCTGGGCTGATCTTATCATATTGAGAGGAGTCGGTGGTGAAGCTTTTAGAAAGGAACTGCAACATGATGTCCCTCTTCCCACCATAATTAAATTCAAAACTAAGAAAGCAGAGGAACAAACAAAAGAAGTGTTTAAAGAAAGTCAGGGTGTTCCTTTCTCTTTGAAGGATACAGTAGATTTGTCCAATGATGAGGTGGTTCAGAGTGTGGCCTCTCAACAAATGGAAACTTTGGCTTCTAACACCCACATGACTCATGTAACTCCATTAGCACAAATGGCGGTGTTGGAGGAGATGAATGAAATAGAAGTAAAACAAGGTAGCCCAGAGAGGGCAGGCCAACAGATAGGGCTTGACGATTTGGTTGAGTAGGTGACTAGCCCTGCCATCGTAGATTTAACATATATGGGTGATGTAATCCCTAAGGATAAAATAGGTGCACTCGAGGAACCAAAGAAGATTGAAGTGGCAAAACATGCAGAAAAAGATAGCACTGCTCTTGATATGGGTCAGCAACAACATGAGATACCTACAGAATCAAAAATAGTAGAAGTTCAACAAAAGAGTGGGGGTGATCAAGATATATCAGATGCTGGTGTTGCTCAAACTCAGGGAGATTCAGGAGAAGTCCAAAGAACAGAAGATAAATCAAGTTAGGAGGACCCTAGGCCACAAGATATTAGTGCACTGGGTGGAGTACAAGAAATGACCCATGATTAGGGTGATGCAAAAGGGCCAAACATATAGGCATCCACAGATGGAAATCTGAAGAAGGGAGTACAGGATGAAGCACATGATCAGAATGTGGAAATTCCACAGGATCCTCCTTTGCAGAAGGCAACCCCTTAACAGGAAGAAATTCAACAAGATCCCCCTCATGAAGAAATACATGAGGAAGAAATTAAGAAGGTGCCTTCTCCACCAAGGATAGAAGCAAAGACTAGAGAATAGGGCATACATGATATTGACAAAGGCCACCAAGAATCTAGAGATGATGTTCTTCAGTGGCTGGAAAAGGAAATAGGTATGGAGCAAGGGTCAGAAATTCAAGAGTTTGATGTTTCTACCTTGTTCGCTGAGAAAATGATGAAGCCAAGGAGGAAGGCTAGATTAACATCAGCCATAAAAAGAGATCCTACTACAGGTAGAATAACTACACAGATATTACTTCCCACAATTGAAAAGGAAAAGGGTAAAATTAGCCTAGAGGAATTCCAAATCACAACTGTTGATTTTTGTTTTGCCAATGAAGATCAGGAAGGTCAAGAAGGGAAGGATATTATTGATTCTTTAACCCAAAGGGTGAAGAAGGAGAAAGAGAAAAATAAAATGCATAAGGAGCACATTGCTCAGCTATATTCTTTCATAAAAGGGTTAATTAACCCTGATAATGCACCAGTTGATCCTGCAGTCCCATTGACTCTCATATCACAAGAAGAGGTCACCAAGTTGGACCTAATGAAACATGAGGCAATGGTCATGGAAAAATGGATGTTGTCAACTTTCATTGGGGCTGAAGATGTATTGAGAACCTCTTTACATAGGTGGAATTCTTTGAGCAGTCTAAAGAGAAAGGTAGATAAAATGCAGAATGATACAGGAAAATGGTCATTCCAGTTGGAAAAGGACTTAACTGCTCTAAGTGAAATGAAGAGAATTGATCCACAAATTTTGATAAGTAATCAGGTATTGGATAATAACACTGCCTTGCTGACAAGCATATGGTATGAAGATATTAGGTTTGAGTGTGATATCTTGAAGAAGTGCAGTGACAAACTTAGGGATATTAGTGTAAAATGGCACAACATGATGGCGTATGAAGCAAAGATCCTTGAAGCCATGGAAGGAAAAATAGAGGGCAAAATTGAGAATCAGGATGCAGACTTTGCTATTAAAGCTCTGCATGATAATTTTAAGTCAGTAGCAGATGACCCTCTCACCCACCTGACAAAAGAAGTAATGAATAAAATTATGAGGATAAAAGTTAAAGTAGAAACATACAATGAGACATTGAATAGTAGGAAAGGTAAGCTAGAAGCTCTCAAGGCTAAGTACCAGTCTCATAAACATGCCATAAAAAAATCTAGAATCCAAGATGGGGGAGAGGTGGATAAAATAGTACAAGCATATGAACACATCAGGACAGCAGTAAAGGTCCACATACAAGAGGATGTATATCAAAGTGATAGTGATGCTGAAAGTGATGAAGATGAGGAGAACAATGAAGAAGAAGAAAATGAAGAAGAAGAGCTAGAGGAATGAATGAATATGCATCATTAAGTGAACATATGCATAAGGTACTCATAAATAATGAGTCATACAGATGGTTGCCATCTGGCAACCTATGCCATGAGATAAAGTTGACTAAGTCTTAGGGTAATTGTCAACCGTTGATCTTAATTGGTAAATCTTGACCGTTGGTCAATTGTAACTGTCTCCTCACCTTATTTTATAAAAGGTGCAGGGGTGCAATCTTTTAGACATTTGAAACTTAATTGAAATTTGATTGCTGAAAATTTTAGGACTCATTTCAAATTTGTTGTAAATGTACATGTTATGCATACTTAATGAAAGAGAAGCTATTTTGATTACAAATCATCATAAATCTTGAGTAATCTGTGATTGAAATCTGGATATATGCATTGATTAGCTACGTCCTTTGGAGCTCTTTTTAGCCTACATGTATTGTTTTCATTCCTAATTCCTTTGAAGTTAGCATCAACCATATCTAGCTGTGGAACGTCCTGGTGACCTATGGTTTGATTTCTTCTCTCCATGAATGTATCTTGTGTGTATGTGATTCAATAACTAAAGGTTCACTAAAAGTAGAAGTATTCTTTTAAAATTTCTTTGAATTTCATTACAGATCATCTCCATAATTGCAAATAACAGAGAATCAAAAGCAAATAAAACATGAAATATGCAAATATCCCGTAGGAAATTGAAAATACAGAGCATATTTGGAGTAAAAGCAGGTCATATTGATAAATATCATGCAAATTTAGACAAATATCCATGAAATACATATAAATATCCACTTATAGACACATCATTTAAATAGATTTGCAGTGTAGAAGAAGGAGCAAGTTCATAATGGTCAGTGATCAAAAGAATTGATCAAACTTACAAATATCTCAGTAATCCTTGAAAATAGAGTAGAATTAACCTCTGTGGAGTGAATTTACAGGATACAATACAATACTGATCACCTAGACGAATTTAAGATCCCTTGAAATGGAAAACAACATGTCACATCAACCTCTGAGTAACATCAAACGATCATGACCTAATCAATAGAGACTTGGAGTCATCAACTTATCCTAAGCTGATCGTACTTTACAAGATAATAAAGGTTTGTTGTGCAAATTTTTATGCATGTTGTTATGACTAAAAATTATCAACAACATAATTAGGATAAGTTGATGACTCCAAGTCTCCATTGATCATGTCATGATCATACTTTACAAGATAATAAAGGTTTGTTGTGCAAATTTTTATGCATGTTGTTTTGACTAACAATCATCATCAATAGATCTTTAGCCCCTCTTTTGTAGTGTCAGTTTGGGACACTTTCTTAGTTTATATTTGTCAGCCTAATTGTGTTTTATTTATCGTAAGTGAGTAGGAATGTATCTATAAAGGAGTTTTGTTTTTCATTTTACACGTAAATGAATGTTGCTAAGTTGCCTAAAGTGAAATTGGAGTTTCCTTTCATGTGTTGATCTTCTATGCTTGAAGGTGCTATCTACTTGTGGATGCTATTGAAGTTTGTTTGCAGGTCTTGAAGGAAGTTTCAAGCCTTCTTCATCACTCTCCTTGTTGGTGTAAGATCTTGAGTCATCTGTTGTTATGTGGAGCCTAATCAGACTCAGAGGTTAAATTTACCCCACTTTTATTGGCACAATTTCCCCTCAAATTATTTAACAGGATTAAGGGGTAGCGACCCTTGTGGGGGTTTGGGGCAGCACCTCTAAGATAGAGTCAAGGGGTAGTGCCCCTTGCGGAGTCCATTGAGACATTGTATTGTAGCATTTTGCAGTGGTATTGAGTTATAAGGATTACTAGTTGCAATCAATTTGATTTACTGGATAATGATATTGGACTCTCTGTTGGTGGTTGTAGCCTAGGTTTTGGTGAACCACGCTAAAACTTGTCTCTCATTGTTATTATTTATGTGTATTTCCATTCCTTTGTTTAATCTTTATTTGCATTTAATTGATATCTTCTGCATGCAATTCCTAACAAGTGGTATCAGAGCGGGTTGTGTTCAATTATCATTTGCAGGAAGGTCTCATGGTTGAGTGGGAGCAATGGTGGAAAAGGGTAAATTGAAGGTAGATAAATTCAATGGGTAGAACTATCAGTTATGAAAGATGAAAATAGAGGATTATCTCTATCAGAAGGATATATAGAGGCTGTTGGAAGGAATAGCCAAGAAACTGACAATAATGATTGATGAGGATTGGAATCTTTTGGATAGAAAGGCATTGGGAACCATTCAGCTGTGCCTGGCACCATTAGTGGCATTCAATATAACAGAAACGAAGATAACAGATGGTCTGATGAAAGATTTGGCTAAATTATATGAAAAACTCTCAGCCTCAAATAAGGTATTTCTCATGAAGCATATGTTTAATCTAAAAATGATTGAAGGTGGATCTGTGACAGATCATTTAAATGAGTTTAATATGATTATCAGTCAGTTAACTTCTGTAAAAGTAAGTTTTGATGAAGAGGTGAAGTCTCTCTTGATATTATGTTCTTTGCCAGAAAGCTAGAATAGCTTGGTAATGGCTATAAGTAACTCTGTCTCTGGTTCAAATACTTTGAAATTTGATGATGTTGTTGGTGTTATCCTTAGCGAGGAAATGCAACAGAAAAGCTCAGGTGGAGCCACATGAGGTAGTGTTTTGAAATCAAAAAGTAGGGGTAGATCAAAGGAGAGAGGAAAAGGTTCTGGAGGTCATGGGAAGTCACGAGGAAAATTAAAGGACAAGAGGTCCCAATCCAGAGGATAGAAAGATTGCTGGTACTATGGGAAACCAGGTCATCTAAAGAAAGATTGCTGGTCTCGAAAGAATAAAGGAGACAAACAAGAAGATAATAAGGAGGAAAATGTGGTAAGTAATAAATCTGAAGATGATGCTTTGATTCTTTCCCTAGATAATACTGATGATTCATGGGTTTTAGATTCATGGGCCTTATTTCATGCTACGCCCCATAGAAGTTATTTTCTTGATTATGTCCAAGGGGATTTTGGGCTAAACATCAATTTGGGAGATAATGAACATTGTTAGATTATTGGAAAGAGGAGAATCAAGATTAATTTGCAAAATGAAAATCATTGGCTACTACAAGAGGTAAGACATGTTCCAAGGCTGAGTAAGAATTTAATTTCAGCAGGACAGCTAGCTGATGAAGGTTGCATAGTTACTTTCAATGATAAAAATTGGAAGGTTTCAAGAGGTGCCTTAATAGTAGAAAAAGGTGTGAAAGTAGGCACCTTATATCTTTGTACAGGTCATACTGTTCCTTCTACTTTAGCTGTTGCAAAGAAAAAATAAACAGGTTTAGGAACAATTGCTGTAGGTTCGCAGGAAGAGACTGAAACAGTTGTTACAGGTTTTGGGACAACACTGTGGCATAATAGACTTGGGCATATGAGTGAAAAAGGTATGAAGTTACTTCATTCTAAGAAAGTTTTACCATGTCTGAAATGTATTAATATGGATTTCTGTGAAAGTTGTTTGTATGGCAAATAAAAGAGAGTTAGTTTTCTCAAGGATGGGAAGAAAAAGAAAGATGAAAAGTTAGAGCTTTTGCATACAGATGTATGGAGACTAGCTCAGGTATCTTCTCTTAGTGGCTCTCGATATTATGTTACATTCATAGATGATGCAACTAGGAAGGTTTGGATCTATTTCCTTAGGTAGAAATCTGATGTATTTGAAACATTTAAGAAATGGAGAAGCTTGGTTGAGAATGAGATAGGTAAAATATTAAAATGTCTTAGATCTGATAATGGTGGTGAGTATTGCAGCAAAGAATTTGAGGATTATTGTTCCTTTAATGGAATTCGTAGGCAGAAAATAGTTCTAGGGACTCCACAGGAAAATGGAGTGGCTGAATGCATGAATATGACAATAATGGAGCATGCAAGAACCATGAGATTGCATTCTAGGCTACCTTTAAACATGTGGGCAGAGGCTGTCAACACCTATGTATATCTAATTAATAGAGGTCCTTCAGTTCCTTTGGGCTATGGTATTCCAGAGGAAGCATGGACAAGTAAGAAGGTGAGTTATTCTTTTCTAAAAATCTTTAGATGTGAAGCATTTGTACATGTAGATTCTGAAAATAGAACCAAGATGGATGCAAAATAAAAAAATGCACCTTTGTTGGATATGGCATTGATGAATTTAGTTATAAGCTTTGGGATTTTGAAAATTAGAAAATTGTGAGAAGTAGGGATGCTATATTCAATGAGAAGGTGTTGTACAAAGATCAGTTGTAGCAACATGAGAAGAAAGAAAAGGATTATGTGGTGCTGGATGATACTCTAGATAGTGATGTTCCAGTGGTTCCTCATGCTCCGCAACAACAAGAAATACCACAAACTCTAGTGAATGTTAGATGATCAACAAGGCTAAGTAGACCTCCTGAAAGGTTTTCTCCCTCTTTGTATTCTATATTGTTAATAGATGCTAGTGAACTAGAAGGGTATGATGAAGCTATGCAGGTGGATATAAAGGTTCAGTGGGAGCTTGCAATGAAAGAAGAAATGGACTCCTTGCTGAAAAATCAGACTTGGGAATTATGTAAGTTGCCTGCAGGTAAAAAAGCTTTACCAAACAAATGGGTTTATAGGCTGAAAGAGGAAGATGGAGGTAAGAAAAGATTTAAAGCCAGGTTAGTTGTAAAAAGATTGGACAAAAAAAAGGTATTGATTTTGATGAGATTTTTTCTTTGATTGTTAAGATGACTTCTATTCGTACTATCTTAAGTATTGTGGCTGCTGAAGATTTGCATTTGGATTAGCTAGATGTGAAAACTGCCTCTCTCCATGGTGATTTGGAGGAGGAGATATATATGGAGCAACCACAGGGATTTTAGGTTAAAGGTAAGGAGAAATAGGTGTGCAGATTGAAGAATAGTTTGTATGGCTTGAAACAAGCACCTCGGCAATGGTATTTGAAATTTGTTAGTTTGATGCTTGAGCAAGGCTACAACCAGTGTAATTCTGACCATTGTGTTTATTTTAAGAGGTTGGATAATGACAACTACATTATTTTATGTTTATATGTTGATGACATGCTTGTAGCTGGGTCTAACATGGATCACATGAAAGAGTTCAAACTGTTATGGGAAAATTGGTGTAAATGAATAATCAATATTATAAATCAATAATACCCAATAACTCAATGAGATATTGAAACAAATAAATCAATCAAAACAAAGAACTTCAAACCTTTGCAAACCTCTTCACTTCATGGCTTCCATTGATTGCCTATCTCAAATGATCTTGTGTATGAATATGGCCCTCAGAAGGTGCACTTCCTTGCTATTCCAAGATGTCAAGTGGGAATGGTTGTGATAGTTTATTACAATGAAGATGAGATTCACAACAATGGTAATGGTAATAGTAATAAGTTCATCACAAGCAAATAGAATGATTTGGGTGCCAAAGGCATGATGTAATTCTTGCAGAGTAAGGGTACTAAAAGTTTGGATGAATGAAATGGAAGAACAAGGTTCAATTTATAGACTTGTGAAAGAGAAGATCAATGGTATAGAAAGAACAAGAAGATCAATGGTATAAAAGACTTGAGAGAATGTGTGTGAATAGAAAGAAGACAAGTGTCACACAAAAAGCTATTTTGTTTGAGTTAACTGCTTTCTTTTATAAAGATAAGATTTGATTTCATAAATTAGAAATATTTTTTCTAATTTAAGAGTTGTTGATAAAAACAAGGTTGATTGAGTCAGTTAATTCAACTTGTGATTTGCTTTTGCATGATTTGAGAGAAATTAAATAATAAATTATTTCATTTTGTGTGCATGAAAAAGAAGACTTATTTTTAAAAGATTTGGAAGATATTTGAGGAATTAGAAGATAAGAAAGAAAATTAAATAAATAAATTTAATTGTTTGTACATGATTTTGGAAGAATAAATAAAATATTTGATTGTATTTTATTTTTAGAGATAGAGAGAATTTAAATAAATTTGATTGATTTATCTAAATTTGGAAGAAGAATTTGATTTAATTAAATAATTAAGAATTATCTATTTGTTTGGAAGAATTTAATTAAATAAAAGATTTTATTTAATTTTGACTTTAGAAGAGGTAATTAAATATTTTGATATTTAATTAATTTAGAGGAATATGAATCGAATAAATAAATTTGTTTATTTATTTATTGATAGAAGAATTAGAATGGAATAAATATTAAGAATATTTATTTAGACTATGTCATTTTTAGGTGTATACATTTTGTCCCTCTTTGATGCAATGTGTTTTATCACTTTGCTTCAAAGAATAAGAATTTTTGATAATGATACATGCCCCAGTTTGCCCCTAGTATAGTTTGCAATGGTAGGATGCCCCCTCGGGAGATTGGATGGGGAAGAAGGCAGAAGGACATGAGACAGATAATCTCATGATGAAGAAGGTGAAAAAGAGGTTAGATTGAAGAAAATGGGTCATGGTTCAGAGAAATAGGAAGAAACAGGCTTGGGAAGTAGTCACAATCGCCACACAGCCAGTTAGGGCACACTTAATATAAATAGGAGCTAGGCCCACAATACTAGTCATTTGCACACTTGGCTTTTGTTGATAGGTCCTTAAGAGCTTACGAGAGTGGAGGAGCATAGAGTAGTCGGTATAGAGATGGATATTCCACGTGAGGAGCACTGCTTTGAGTGCATTTGACAGTTCGATTGGCTAGCTGACGTAGGACCACCAATATGTAGTTCAAAAAAACTCACCTAGGGTCATTTATTAGTGCAATAAATGCTAGGGAAAGTTAGGTATGATAGATGCGTCAATTTGTGTTTCAGCGCATATACACTCTGAAACCGCACATACGTAAAGATTCGACGCATATGTGATGAATCGGCCCATATACAAGTTCTGTGCATAGACGTTATGGGTCAGTGCATCAGTCAAGAACTTACGCATTTGATATGGGAAAGCTGTGCATATGCAAAAGTTGCGCATGGATGACATGTTTCAGTGCATTCACTACAAAGCTACGCAATTACTCAATGTTGCGGTGCATCTGCTAAAAGTGGTAGATTTACTGTGAAATGGCACATGTACCTTCTGGTTCGGCACATATGTTTTAGATAGTCAATTGACTTAACGAAATTGACTCAATTGGCATCTTGCTCAATGCGTCAATCGATATGTGATCTCTGAGATTGCAGGAATCTAGTCAAGAGATGTTTATGCTATTTTGATCAATTTGATATGTTAAGTAAGTGATAGAATAGTTTGATACTTTGAGAAGTATTGAAGATTTGGTTGATGCATTGCTTTGCTTGATTGCAGGAGGACATTCGTGACATACTAATGTCATGGGAGCAGTTTCCCTTGCCATTGTTGTAGTGTTACATGCTCACGGAGATGGATCGAGAGGCTCTTCAAACTATGGGTCTAGACTATGTGTACTTCATGCCCGAGGTTCGCGCGAACCTCAGTTTGCTGACTTCCACAGTGGAGCGATTTCACAGCAAGGACAAGACCTTTCACCTACCTACTGGTGAGATGGAGATTACCTTGGAGGACGTCTACAGGATTATGTATCTACTGATCTAGGGCAAGCTCATGGAGTACAAGGTTCAGCGCGATGTTAGATTGGCAGAGTGCAGATGAGTATTCGATGATCTAGAATTAGAGGGGTAGGTTATCTCTTGGTAGGATATTCATGATTACTATAACTACTTCCCAAGGATAGTGGCTAGATTGATTGGGAGTGTTGTCTACTCTGATAGGAGGTCACACGCTTCCCTATTGGTTGGGGTAGGACCATGGAGAGGATGGTTACAGAGGGCACCCATTTTGCATGGGGTGTTTGTGTTTTGACACACTTATACCACGATATGCATCAGGTGGTATACCATAAGGATGCCAATTTGTCGGCAGGCATTTCACTTCTTCAGTTTTGGCTATGGGAGCATATTGTGATTAATCTGCCGATGTGTGTCTTTTCCAGGCAGAGGGGTGAGCAGTATAGCTATGGATACACAAGTGTTATTTCCCAGCACAAGCTAGGAAAGATTGATTACTGGAGTGATAATGTGGATAGAGTTATCTGGTGCCCATATATGGAGTGTGAGCCATGGGATGATGAGGATGATGAGCTGCCATACTGCTTTCAAATTCGGTGGCTCATCGAGAGGACATGGTTCATACTAGAGAGGTAGATTGTTAGCCAGGTTTGGCAACAGTTTGGCAGGGTATAGGGTATGCCAAAAGGGCAGGCCCGGTTTGTGAGGACACATGTAAAGAGGTTCATATGGGGCCTGGTTGCTTCTTATGAGGAGGCACTAGTAGAGTTCCAGCAGACTGCTTATGTGGCTTGGCTGATGTGGAGGGAGGTGATAGACACAGAGATGACTCCTGATTATGAGGAGTGGTTTGCTGTTCATCCATTCTCGATGTATTCAAGACCTAGAGAGTTGGTTCCTCACCTTAATGAGGAGGATTCAGATGATGAGGATGGTGCAAGCAGGAGGAGATGGAGGAGGGGGAGATGGAGATGAGGGAGCTGATGGAGGAGGAGGAGGGGGAGAAGGTGGTGACAAAGGAGGAGGAGGGGGATATGGAGGTAGAGGGAGGAAGAGAACAGAGAAGAAGAGTGGGAGAGGGATCCTCCCAGCAGTAGTAGGTAGTGTAGCCATAGGTTGTACCATAGGTGGGACAACAGATACAAATGCCAACACCGCAGTAGGTGCCCCAACAAGTAGCTCAGCAGCAAGTGCCCTAGGAATAGGTGCCATAGGTTTATGTTCCTCAGGTGTAGGGTCCTCAACCTGATTTACAGCAGCAGGCCATTACCATGTTGCAGGGCTAGGTCAGACAACTTAGGATGGCAGAGTCCCGGAGAGAGGCAGACGCAGGGATTATATTTGGGCTCACTACAAAGCGAGATACAACATTGGCAAGGGTGCGGGCCCTCAGACTAGAGAGAGACTCAGCTCTAGCAGCCTTAGGCACCAATGGAGCTACCAGTTTCTTAGTCACATAGGTGCAGCAGGCACAGGCACAGCTTACACAAACTCAGGAAGAGTTTTCTAGGGTGCAGACCCAGACTTAGTATTATAGGGGTCTATACCACGGGGTTGTGCCAGTGGATTAGAGGGCACCCAGCTTTAGGATCCATTCAATAGCTGGTACATCTCAGAGGGCAGGGGGTTCATGATTTATAGCTTCGGCGATGGACCCATAGCAGTTTGGGGCTAGTAGAGGTGGAGGCAGAGAGGGTAGTACTGGGAGTAGTGCCCCATGGCAGCAGGGCTAGTCATTACACTTGTACCAATTTTGGCTTTATGTATACATTTTTTTGATGGCTTAGATAGCTTGATATGTATATACTTGTATCATTTTGTATCGAGACATGTATCATTATTTATACGATGTATACATTTTATATGACTTGACTCAGAGATGGACCTTGATATTTTGTACACTTGGACATGTTAAATTATGTTATATTTATATGATGATGCAGCTATATGATCTCTATATGTAGTTGTTTATGCTATATGTCATGGATGCATTTACTTTCGATGTCTATATATGATGCACACATTTATTATGTCTATATGATACTATGTGATGCTTCTATTGGATGCACATTACTGCTGTTGTTGATATGATCTAATGCAGACTCAGATTATTTCTGATGATTTGGTTATGCAAATTGGAATGTTATCTATATGATTATGCAGTTAATGAGATGATCTACTTGTACTTGTCTATGTTTTTGATTTTTCTGTTTGACACTATGTTATGCTGATGCAAATGAATATGGATGATCTAATACACTTATTATGGATACAAATGATTTAATCATGTTAATGACTATCTCATGTGATATGATATGCAACTTATGCTATGTTTTTTTTGTTATGTCTAAATGTACTCAATCAACATAGAAATGACACAATGATAGAAGACTAACTGAAGACTGACTCGGTAGAGGGACTCACAAGCTTTTATAAACTTTGATACTCTACATTTTGGATATTTATTGCATGGGATATGGATGTAAATGGATACGATATGGATGCAAATGGTTGTACCATCTTGATATTGCAAGTATTTTGAAGTTCTTATTTCATCATTGGGTGATTTTTGGGTGCTTTTTCCAAATGTTGTAATAAAATACAAGCATCTAGCTATAATTGAACCGAGATGACCTGAGTATTGCTTACATGGATTTTGATATAGCAACTTAATACAAACATCGAGGTATAATTGAACCGAGATGACCTGAGTATTTCTTGCATATCAACAGACAAGGATTGCCCCTTTTCATGTTAGACCTCTGAAGTCCTCGATGATCTTTTGCCAATCATGTCATTAGACAAAAGTCATCATATTACTAAAGATTAATCCACAAATAGTTGACAAAGAAAATGATTATGCCCCCATCCTAGCATCTCTAGTTTTTGACATCCTCAAGTAGCATAGAAAGGCATAATAACAAAAATCAAGACGATGTAACCTAACCTGATCACAACCACAAAATATTCTTGCATTTAGATGTGTTTTTCTTGCCATAATTTAGATAGAATCATTTAGAGTGCTTTACCTGTACTTTTTTTATTTGCTTTGGATGGGTTGATGCCTTGCGTCAAAATTTCTTCTTGAGAGCGGGCTTTGTTGCATTTGCATGCCTGGTAATTGGACCCTAAGGGACTGACCTAGTGCCTTGGGGGTGCATTGCTAAATGTGTAATGCCCCTCACTTTTTGCCTGTGACAGATGTTATTTTTGTGTTTCCTATAACAATTCTGGTTTAGATGATAGTCTTGTAGCGCATGTTTACAGTTTCGAGATGTTTGGACTTTTACGTTATGGTTTATGATCTCCTTGAGCTTGATGGACTCTTTGATATTATGCTAGCTGATTATGGATCTATGTTAGGATGATGCTTGTTTACTTGTACTTTGAGCTTTCACAGTTGATGGACATGATTATGGATTGATGTTACTTTTAGTTTAATATGTTGTTCGATCATGATTATGATGTATGATTGGTATTAGTTATTTAATGATGTGTTACTTGAACAGAACAGTGTTGCATTACTCGTGTCCGAGTACCCTGCCACGCTGTGACTTTCATTCATTATGCTTATGATTACATGGTTATATATGTATATATGCACAACCTTGTTGTTCATTGCAGGATGCAAGTACCGGGCATCAACTCCACTTGAATTACTAGGTCTGAGCGTGCCCTAGCCAATGGAATTGTGGATTGGAGTTGACATGAGGCTCCCCTAATTAGTCAACATCCTTAAGGAGGATGAGCTTTCAGTGTTGTACCCTGTCGTCACCGTCAGTGGACCGTTGTCGACATTTGTCGTTATGTCCTGTGGCTTCACTTTGGTCAGGTATCACCTTGTAAATTAGGGTATATCCAATTTGAGTGTCAATCCATGCATGATTAATATTTTTTTTAAATAAGGTTAAATTAAAGCTTAAATTAAATAAACATTGCTAGGGGATTATGTGTGTGGTTTAATAATTATAAATAAGTTAATTATTGATAATTGGTAGATAAATAAATTAAACTAGATAAATGATTTAATGAAATGTTAAATTACAAATTGTAGTGGATTAAAATTAAACAGAAAACAAATGCATATGTGAAAATGAATAAACATCTATAACGTTGATAAAATAAATCTAAACTAAAGTAATAGTGTGGTAAATTTGGATTATGGATATTTTAACGGTAAAACAGAATTGTTAAGGGTAAAATGACCATGTCTTGGAGGGAGAGATCTAACCAAACCTATTAAATTTATATCGGATCATGATGAGTTTAATTAGTTCTTTATTGAATAGATATTTATTATATAAAAAGAAATTTTATTTAGACAAGAATTAATAAAATTGCTTCCCTACAGATAAAAAAAATTATTATTATCCGATGACTTATGGGTTTGTTATTGCCATCACTATGATTATTTAGGTACATTATTAAATATAATCTTGGTAACATTTTTGTTGGTTTAAAAATTAGGGTTGTCATATTTGGGGATATGCAAATTTACATCAGGTGCCGTCATTGGTAAAATTGAGGAATTGGGAGTCTCAGAGATAGTTAATTTTGCACCCCATGAGAGAGTGGGTTGTGGGGGAAAGGAAGGAATGTCTCTGCATTTACCTGAGGAGTCCATTCCAGGTTTTGAGATAGTGGGATGTTAGAATGCCCCCGACATTTTATCTTGGGAGCTGAGTCCTGGTTGGGGAGTTTTTCTGGAAGAGAAGGAAGGAGGGGCTTGCAGAGGAGAAGGGATTTTGGGAAAAGCTTGACAAATTTCAGGTATGCACTATATATGATATATGCCTATTTCTTATGAAATTTTTAACAGAACTAGGTTAATTGTGTTTTCTCCATTGAAGGGATTTACTCAGGGCTGGTGTTAGATTTTTGTTAATGGCAGACTTGTAATCCTCGTGACCGCCAGCCTATATTTAGTTTGAAACTTGTCAAATTTCCATTCTGCTTCAGATTCATTTTAGTGGTTCCCTAGTCTCCACCTCCGTACATTCTGCACAGTTCCACCCAATTGACCATTTGCACTTAAATCACAAAGATCTTTCCTCTATTCTTCGTGATTTCAATCCACTGAGCCTCGGCCCACATTCACTAACCTACGCTTTTAGTGTGTTCCTTAATATCATGGTCATATCCTCTTGTCAAAGGGTCTTGCCTGGTGATCCTCTTAGTGAATGTCTTCCATCAGAGGGCTCCCACGACATTAAAACTGGTGCATGCCCCCCCAATCAAACTATACCCGCATCTAAGAAGTCAGGTAGGGCTTACATTGTAGCCAAAACTGTGCTGCTATGCAGCGCTCCACTTATTAGGTTATAACTCACCACGCAACACATAATGGATACATTTCAACTTATTTGGTTTAAATCTTCACCACTCTACATTGTGCAAACACAATGTTGCATCGACCCACTTGCTCCCCAAAATACCAAAATGAAACTCGATGGCTATTTGGGCATGGCATTACTTCTGAGCTTTGCTGTGGTCCGTAGGGTAGAGATACATTGTAATCTCCTTTGATGTTCTTGGAGAAGTATTTCTACCTTTCCTTAAAGGTAAACCAAAATCTCATTTTCCTATAGTAATATATATATACATGTCTAGCTTTGCAAAGGTGTTTGGAAGTATTTCTGCTTTTCTTTAAGGTAAACCAAAATCTCATTTTTCTATAGTATTACATATATACATGTCTAGCTTTGCAAAGGTGGTTCGTGCATGTTAATCGCACCATATTGCTCAGACTTTTAGGATGAACACCTTAGCCACAACTCCTTTGACGTGATACACACAGCTTTATTACCCTATTCTCATGACAAAAGCAGGAAGCTGCAAACACAGTCATAACAACTTGGCTAAATAGGCACTAAGCGAGTAGATTCATCAATGTCGAGGATGATTGTGAATAGGAATGCGAATTGGTGCCAAGATGTGGATTCTTTCCCATCCCTAGTCCAGGGGAGGGCTATTAGTTTCTATCGTGATTATCCACAGCGAGCTACCGATCCTCTCGAAGTATTCATAGTGTCTATGAACTAAGCGGGCCTAAAAGGGTCAACCTTCCATCTCTAAAATATGCCGAATTGTCCATTACTTTTTTTTAAGCTTATGATTCGTGTCTGTAGCTGTCTGGGCAGCCAATATTAGGAGTGGCAGACAACTATATGGGATCTGGCCCTTACTGCTCCCGAGCCTAAGAAAATACTATTTTGGGAGGCCAACTTATACATTCCCACGCACTAAAAATCTAATGAGGTGGTTGAAACAAGTCTTTAAAATCAGTCTTACAGAAAAATAGCTTTAATACTTATTGCATAGTTCTAGCAATATGGCTATCCACATCTTTCCGCTGCCTACAAAGGCTATACTTCAAAGAATCAATAAAATGAAGGTAGAAAATAGTTAGGTTCATCATTTTCAATTACACAACTTCCTCGAAAGAAAATTTGCATTATATATATAGCTGGTTCAACAGCAATAATTCGTTATTGATCTTTTAATAAACAAATGCTGCGACAGTTGTAAATAGGCAACCCAATCGTGCCACACCTTCACTCCTCCACATTGCGCACGTGTCTATCAGAGCATTTCCACTATGATATCTAATAGATGCTGAGCGTTTGGTTATACACTTGCAAACTACATCCTTGCTTGAAAGTTTCTTGAGCCGTCACCAATGTTGTGCGTAGCTTGCACCTCCCCACACAGATCGCTGATGATTAGAGAACGCCAATGGCACTTTAGGGTTAGGTTGTTTGCCACAGTATTTCCCACGCATAGGATTCACTCACCAAGGAGAGAGTTCTTACCTTTAGGTTGCCTTTCATAAGAAAATTGCCATGTCTTGAGTAGTTTCTTCTATTATCTTTCCCCAGATTTAAATCAATGTTCTTTCTCTACACAAACTTAATGCTTATATTCATTCTTACTTGAGTTTAATCACTTTTTGATTAGTAGTTTAAATTAAATGTAGGTTGAATAGTATATTTATTCGCATGATATAATTGGATTAATTTTGGAGATTACGGGATTAAATTATGAGATTTTTTTTAATCTATCAATATGGTTGATATAATCATAATGCAATGATACAATTTATTTAATGTTAGAATGAGGTGGTTAATTATCTACAGTAAAATTGTAAATAAGATGTAACGTTAATTATTTAACGATCTGTGGAATTTTAATATAATTATTGCTATCACTGTTATTATTAATATTACTATTATTATTATAATTATTGTTTTAATATCATTATTATTATTATTATTATTTGGATCATGTGATTTATTTAAATCAAGCCATCAAAATTGATATAATCTATTATCGGGATTATTAAATGATAAATTTAAATGTATATCAGATTTGGGATAAGTGAATATTCAATATGTTGATTTGTTGAATGGATAAATGTACCTAACGTAGTATTTAAATCTATCACCTTCTCTTTATTAATGACTAGATGAACTAGATTTCGTTCATTGTAAACATACTTTGATATTCTCATGAATGTAGTGATAGAGAGACAATGGTAATTGTATCATGTAGATTAATTAAATGATTATTTTTAATACATATTTAGACATAATTCACTTTAATGTAAGTCATAGGTTTATTCCTTGTAAGAATACGATCAAACTACAAGCTTTGTCTTGATGTTTGTTATACCCATGTAACAACTTAGTCAAGTACAAATTGCTATAGTGGAAGTAGTTGTAAGAAGGCATAATTGCATCATAAGTATAATTGACTCTCGTAATATGTTGATTCAAACTATGGGTCATAAAACTGTTCTTATATCCTTTGATTGTGTATATTCCCGTGTGGCTAGAGTTCCAGAGGCTTAGCTTGGGATGTCTTGAATTCATGAGTTGTGTTGTTAGATGTCTTGAGATCATGATGTTATAAGAAGCCTTGTCATCTCTAGTTATGTATGGACTAAATGGCAAATGAATGATAAATGCACTTCTTGTGGTTGTATTGTTATCCAACTGATTATACTAGTCCTGTATCCAGTGTTGTGGTAAGATGTGGAATAGGGTGACATAGAAATCTTAGAGTTGTAATGAATATGTGTTATCATGGGCAATGGTCTAGGAGTCCTGCCCTTATAATTATGTTATGGAGGGTTAATGCTTGCATTGTTATATGTGGATAGTTGTTATGCAAGATGGTCAATGCCTTGCATGGTTTCGTACCCTCATTGTTGTGATGTCTTGCTATGCTTTTTGTGTAGGGGTTCCTAGTTGTAGTTAAGGGAGTGGCTTCCAAAGTGGGGGCCAGTGCTAAGGGGCTAGCCTGGGTAACCCACTGGGAGCTGGTAATTCAGTGATAACATAATAAAATACCTAGGGGTTGGGTAGTTTTCACATTAACAAGATAATAAGATGTTTGGTTCCTCACTCATGCCTGTAGTGCTAGTTCAGACTAAGGATGAGCGGAGAAGGCTGGGATTGGCAGATCTACTTCCTTGTCATCACAAAAGGAAGGTTGATTCCGCATGCGTCATCCTATGGGGCTGGTGTCTAGAGAGAGACTGCCAGGGTAACCATAGATTGGGGCCGGTGTCTAGAGAGAGACTGCCAGGGTAACCATAGATGGGGACCGGTGTCTAGAGAGAGACTGCCTGGGTAACCCATGTTAGGACCATGCGATGACACTCTCCTTACTACAGTCTAGCACTCCCTAGTTGTACTCTCCCTATTTGCTAAGTGTTGCCTCTGGAAGTACTGTTGTGTTGTTTGTGATGGTGACTTGTGATAGTCATGTGTTGTCTCATAGCCTATTGTCTACCTGACTGTATGTTGTAGTGGGGACCTCATGTTAACTCCTAGCTCGGGGGGTGGACCTCAGGGTTCCACATGGTCGGGTGGAAGAACTTTATCCATTGGTTTTTTCCTTTGCCGTCACTTGTAAGCCAGAGGGGACACTCCTTGTGTATCAGACATCAGATCTTGTACTTGTTTTGAAGACACTTATTGTGCTCATGTTCTAGCCGGTGTATCAATGGATTCAGATTGTATGTATTCAAATGTAATCAGAATAGTAATGATGTAATTTACACAATGATTTACTCATTTGTATAGATTTGGAATATGTGCATGTAATCTTGATTAAAGTTAAGTATCTAATTGATGTCACGAAATGGAGATGTATTTGTGTAATCAATATTGTAATAGAGTTAGAATGATTTGTCGATGTTAGTTAGTTATGCATGTATATTATGTTGGTTATTTGTCAAGTAGTGCAACCATGGCACCTTGGGGGACAAGATGATAGTTAATGATGTGTATTGAACTGCTAAACCTTACTTGTTATCTTATTCAAAAAAAAATTCTGCCTTGCTTTCTTAGATGTGTTGTCTTCCAAGATGTTCATGGCGGGGCACTACATTTGGTATCACAGCAAAGTTAAAACACTGGGTACCTTGGTTATATTTGAGCCCATTATGTAACTTATAGCTTAAACTCTTTAGTAAGATTTAACTCCTGTTACGACCCTTTTTCTTAATATAATAATTTGCCCTTTTGTGTAGGGAAGATGCCTAGATGTAGGGGCCGAGGTTGGGGTAGAGGAAGGGGTCGTGAGGGAGGTGGTGGAGGAATTCCTCCTCATGGGAGTGGTCATGAAGGCGGGGGTCAGAACATGGAAGGTCAGGGTCAGCCTAATGGATCCAAGTTGAGACAGATTCTCGAGGAAACCCTTGCCTGTTTAGGTCCCAGATAGGTGGGTGAGCAGCCCATAGGTGGTCAAGAGGTAGACCAGTTAGGTCCCAAAGAGAGAGAAAGGTCTCCTAGGCGTAGGGATTTGACAGCTGAACAGGAGGCCATGCAAGCCAACCATATGAGGGACTTACTAAGACCATGTCCTCCCATCTTTGATGGAACTGGTAGAGGACTTGAGGTAGAGACTTGGTTGTTGGACCTAGGCAGATGTTTTGCCATGCATCCGTATGGCAGTAATACGAAGGCCAGATGTGCTATTTTACACCTTCGAGGGTTTGCTTCAACTTGGTGGAGGCTAGAGGAGCAGAAGCTACATTTGGACATTGGCACGGTGTCTTGGGAGTTGTTTGAGGATAGATTCAGAGCTCGCTTCCTTTCCGACCATTGGAGGCAGCATCGGGCAGATGAGTTTCATGAGTTGAGGCAGTTGGCCATGACAGTTGACCAGTATGAGTGTAGATTTTATGAGCTCAAATAGTACGCAGGTATCGGGGATGACAAGCCCATGTTGGTGCAGCATTTTATCAGGGGCTTGAATGCCTGGATTAGTGGAGGGGTTCGTGTATTCAAACCTATGACCATGGAGGTTGCCGTGGAGAAATCCCAGCTAGTGGAGGAGAACTTGTCTATGGCCCTAGGTGGGCATACAGGTGTGCGCTTTGGCAGTACACCTTCGTCAGGACATGGTTCTTGAGGTGGTCACACCCAGGAATCAGGTTCTCATGCAGACTCAAAGAGTGGTCAGCAGCAGCAGTATTCGCAGTCCAAACCGAGGAACTCTCAGCTTCAACAGGGAAATAGGTTTAAAAATAAGAAAGACCAGTCTTGGCAGTGCAATAAGTGCAACCGTTATGATCAGTCAGCCCAGAGTGCACAATCTACAATAAGTAGGGGCAGTTTCCAATAGTCTAGTTCTTTCTGGGGTAACAGTGGATTTGGTAGAGGCACCGGGTGCTTCTCTTGCGGCCAACAGGGCCATATTGCCAGACAGTGCCCGCAGAAGGGTGCATCAGGATTTGGACATCGACCGGCAGCATCTCAGCCAATGGTTGGTGATGCAGGTAGGTCGCATTGAGTCTTTGCAGCGGTAGATGACCGGCAGGCAGAATATCAAGGCACCGTGGTGGAGGCTTCTGGTCGCATGCGAGGTATTGATTTTTCTGTTCTATTTGACTCTGGTACATCTGATTCATTTATATCTCCTTCCCTTGTGGAGTGTTGTGGCTTAGTGGCAACAAAGCAAGATGATAGGTGGCAGGTTGAGTTAGCTTCCGGGGCTAAGGTAGCAGTTGAGTTTCTAGTTTCAGAGTGTAAATTGAAGATTGGCTCTCTATCTACTTCGGTGGACCTTCACATTCTACCCCTGGGTTCATATGACATAGTTTTGGGGATGGATTGGCTGGAGGCCCATTAGACAGTGATAGATTGTCGACATAAAATGGTTAGATGCGTGGATGATTCTGGTGTTGAGGTTGAGGTCGTAGGAGTTCAGAGACCTGTTTCCCTACATATGGTCTCTACTATGTAACTCAAGAGATGTATGCGTCAGGGATGTCAGCTTTTTGCAGTAACTGTTAGTGATTTGGAGATGGAAGAGAGTTGAGAGGCATCTCTTGATGACCACCCACTCTTGAAGGAGTATGTGGATGTCTTTCCTTCTGACATCCCAGGGATGCCACCTAAGCGTGACATCGATTTCAGGATTGATCTAATTCCTGGTACAGAGCCTATCTCAAGAGCTCCATACAAAATGACCACTCAGGGGCTCAAGGAGCTTTGACTGCAGTTGGAGGAATTATTAGCCAAAGGGTTCATATGACCTAGTGTTTCCCCTTGGGGAGCACCTGTGATCTTTGTGAAGAAGAAAGATGGATCTCTATAGCTATGTATCAACTATACGTAGCTCAACAAGGTAAAGGTGAGAAATAGGTATCCCTCGCCTCAGATCGATGATTTGTTTGACCAGATTAAGGGAGCAAAGGTATTCTCTAAGATTGACCTTAAGTTGGGATATCACCAGTTGCGGATTTTTGAGGCAGATATTCACAAAATAGCATTTCGCACCCGTTATAGACATTATGAGTTCACAGTGGTGCCGTTTGGGTTGACGAATGCACCTTCAGTCTTCATGAGCTTAATGAATGGTGTGTTTCGCACTTATCTCGACCGATTTGTCCTCATATTTCTTGATGATATATTGATCTATTCAAGGACTATGGAGGAACATGAGGAGCAATTGTGTCAGGTGTTGCAGTGCCTGAGAGAAAATCAACTTTCTACTAATTTGTCAAAATGTGAGTTCTTCCAGATAGAGGTTAAGTATTTGGGTCATGTCATCTCTGGAGAGGGTATTGCAGTGGATCCCTCGAAGATCCAAGCTATTATGGACTGGCCTGCACCCACTAATGTTTCCAAGGTCTGTAGTTTTATGGGGTTGCCAGGTTACTATCGTTGCTTCGTCATGGGGTTTTCGAGAATTGCTCATCCCATTACTTCTCTTCAGAGGAAAGGGATAAAGTTTGTTTGGTCAGAGAAGTGTCAGGAAGCCTTTCAGACCCTTAAGGAGAAGCTGACCAGTGCACCTATACTTGCAGTTCTTGATCCTGATAAGGACTTTGTTGTTTGTACCGATGCTTCCTTAGAAGGTTTAGGAGCAGTTCTAATGCAGGATGGTCGCGTGATTGCCTATGAGTCTCGCAAACTCAAGGATCACAAGTTGAACTATCCCACTCATGACCTGGGGTTGGCAACAGTTGTGCATGCCTTGGTGAGATGGAGGCATTTTGTATTAGGGCATTGGTTTGAGCTGCACAGTGATCATTGTAGTTTGCAATATAATTTCACGCAACCCAACTTGAATGCTAGGCAAAGACGTTAGATGGAGTTCTTGTGCGAGTATGACTTCGAGGTCAGATATATTCAGGGCAAGGAGAATGTGGTAGCAAATGCTCTCAGTCGTCGAAGGCATGAGATCTCAGCAGTCTCGCTTACAGTTGATTTGAGAGGACAGATTCTTGTTGCTCTTCCTTCTGACAGTTGGTGCCAGGAGGTGAGGACCGAGATTGAGTTAGGTAGACCTTTAGAAGGTAGATTCTCTGGTTACTCTTTTGAGTCAGATGGTCTTTTGTGACATTTGGGTCGCATCTATGTTCCTAATTCTGAGGGTCTTCGCACCCTAGTTCTGTCGGAGGCACATCGAGCGCCCTATTCTGCTCATCCGGGTGTCAAGTAGATGCATGCAGATCTGCGTCAACTGTACTTTTGGAGTGGCATGAAGCGGGATATTGCAGATTTTGTGTCGAGATGTCTTGAGTGTTAGAGGGTGAAGGCAGAGCACCAGCACCCTGTAGGTCTTTTGCAGCCTCATTTGATTCCAGAGTAGAAGTGGGATATCATTTCGATAGACTTCATCGTTGGTTTGCCAATGTCCTCTCAGCGACATGATGCTATTATGGTCACGGTGGATAGGCTAACGAAGGTAGCTCACTTTTCTCCTATCCGTGCTTCTTACAATGCCTCTACGGTGGCTAGAGTGTTCATGGAGGACATCATTAGACTTCATGGGATTCCTCATAGGATCATCTCTGACAGGGATCCAGTTTTCACTTCCGCCCTATGGACTTCCTTACAGCATGCCTTGGGGACACAGCTGAACTTTAGTTCAGCTTATCATCCTGAAACTGATGGTTAGACCGAGAGGGTTAATCAGGTTCTCGAGGATATGTTGAGGATGTATGTTATGGATCAGCAGAGCCATTGGGAGGACTACCTCTATCTAGTGGACTTTGCCTATAATAATGGTTATCATAGTTCTATCGGCATGTCTCCCTTCCAGGCCTTGTATGGTTGTCCTTGTAGGACCCCCTTGAGTTGGGATCATTTGGAGGATAGAGTTCTTCTGGGTCTAGATATGCTTAGAGATATGGAGCAGTAGGTGGAGAGGATTAGAGAGCATTTGGTGGCAGCTTAGGATAGGTAGAAAAAGTATGTAGATGCTCATAGGATTGATTGTTAGTTTTCTGTTGCGGATTGAGTATTCTTGTGTGTGCGACTGCGAAAGAGTACGATCCACTATGGGAAGGGCTCTAAGCTAGCACTGCGCTTTGTTGGACCTTTTGAGGTGTTGGAGAGGATCGGTCGAGTTGCTTATCATCTTGCTTTGCCACCTAGCCTTTCACGCATCCATGATGTGTTTCATGTTTCGGTACTTAGACCTTACTATCTAGATATTGCTCATATTCTTGATTGGACTGCTCTACAGGTAGAGGATGGGCAGCTGGCTTTGGAGCTCGTAGGCATTCTTCAGCATAGGAGACTCACTCTCAGGGGCAGAGACATGGAGCAGGTCAAGATCCAATGGGATCCTAATGATGAGACCTCTGCTACCTGGGAGGATGCTACTAGAATGAGGGAGTTATATCCTCACTTATTTGCAGGCTTCCAGGAGTAAGCCTAGTTCTAGGGGGGAGGATGTAATGCCCCTCAGTTCTTGCCTGTGACAGATGTTATTTTCATGTTTCCTATGACAGTTCTGGTTTAGATGATAGTCTTGTAGCGCATGTTTACAGTTTCGAGATGTTTGGACTTTTACATTATGGTTTATGATCTCCTTGAGCTTGATGGACTCTTTGATATTATGCTAGCTGATTATGGATCTATTTTAGGATGATGCTTGTTTACTTGTACTTTGAGCTTTCACAGTTGATGGACATGATTATGGATTGATGTTACTTTTAGTTTAATATGTTGTTCGATCATGATTATGATGTATGACTGGTATTAGTTATTTAATGATGTGTTACTTGAACGGAACAATGTTGCATTACTTGTGTCCGAGTACCCTACCACGCTATGACTTCCGTTCATTATGCTTATGATTACATGGTTATATATGTATATATGCACAACCTTGTTGTTTGTTGCAGGATGCAGGTACCGGGCATCGACTCCACCTAAATTACCAGGTCTGAGCATGCCCTAGCCAATGGAATTGTGGATTGGAGTTGACATGAGGTTCCCCTAATTAGTCAACATCCTCGAGGAGGATGAGCTTTTAATGTTGTACCCTGTCGTCACCGTCAGTGGACCGTTGTCATCATTTGTCGTTATGTCCTGTGGCTTCACTTTGGTCAGGTATCACCTTGTAAATTAGGGTATATCCAATTTGAGTGTCAATCCATGCATGATTAATATTTTATTTAAATAAGGTTAAATTAAAGCTTAAATTAAATAAACATTGCTAGGGGATTATGTGTGTGGTTTAATAATTATAAATAATTTAATTATTGATAATTGGTAAATAAATAAATTAAACTAGATAAATGATTTAACGAAATGTTAAATTACAAATTGTAGCGGATTAAAATTAAACAGAAAACAAATGCATATGTGAAAATGAATAAACATCTATAACATTGATAAAATAAATCTAAACTAAAGTAATAGTGTGGTAAATTTGGATTATGGATATTTTAACGGTAAAACGGAATTGTTAAGGGTAAAATGACCATGTCTTGGAGGGAGAGATCTGACCAAACCTATTAAATTTATATCGGATCATGATGAGTTTAATTAGTTCTTTATTGAATAGGTATTTATTATATAAAAAGAAAATTTATTTAGTCAAGAATTAATAAAATTGCTTCTCTACGGATAAAAAATAATAATTATTATCCGATGACCTATGGGTTTGTTATTGCCATCACTATGATTATTTAGGTACATTATTAAATATAATCTCACTAACATTTTTGTTGGTTTAAAAATTAGGGTTGTCATATTTGGGGATATGAAAAATTTACATCAGGTGCTGTCATTGGTAAAATTGAGGAATTGGGAGTCTCAGAGATAGTTAATTTTGCACCCCACGAGACAGTGGGTTGTGGGGGAAATGAAGGAATGTCTCTGCATTTACCCGAGGAGTCCATTCTGGGTTTTGAGATAGTGGGATGTAAGAATGCCCCCGACATTTTATCCAGGGAGTTGAGTCCTGGTTGGGGAGTTTTTTTGGAAGAGAAGGAAGGAGGGGCTTGCAGAGGAGAAGGGATTTTGGGAAAAGTTTAACAAATTTCAGGTATGCACTATATATGATATATGCCTATTTCTTATGAAATTTTTAACAAAATTAGGTTAATTATGTTTTCTCCATTGAAGGGATTTACTCAGGGCTGGTGTTAGATTTTTGTTAATGGCAGACTTGTAATCCTCGTGACCGCTAGCCTATATTCAGTCTGAAACTTGTCAAATTTCCATTCTGCTTCAGATTCATTTTAGTGGTTCCCCAGTCTCCACCTCCGTACATTCTGCACAGTTCCACCCAATTAACCATTTGCACTTAAATCACAAAGATCTTTCCTCTATTCTCTGTGATTTCAATCCACTGAGCCTCAGTCCACATTCACTAACCTATGCTTTTATTGTGTTCCTTAATATTATGGTCATATCCTCTTGTCAGAGGGTCTCACCTAGTGATCCTCTCAATGAATGTTTTCCATCAGAGGGCTCCCATGACATTAAAACTGGTGTGTGCCCCCCAGTCAAACTATACCTGCATCTAAGAAGTTAGGTAGGGCTTACATTGCAGCCAAAACTGTGCTGCTGTCCAGCGCTCCACTTATTAGGTTATAACTCACCACGCAACACATAACGAATACATTTCAACTTATTTGGTTTAAATCTTCACCACTCTACGTTGTGCAAACAGAATGTTGCATCGACCCACTTTCTCCCCAAAATACCAAAATGGCACTCGATGGCTGTTTGGGCATGGCATTACTTCTGAGCTTTGCTGTGTTCCGTAGGGTAGAGATACATTGTAATCTCCTTTGATGTTCTCGGAGAAGTATTTCTACCTTTCCTTAAAGGTAAACCGAAATCTCATTTTCCTGTAGTAATATATATATACATGTCTATCTTTGCAAAGGTGTTTGGAAGTATTTCTTCTTTTCTTTAAGGTAAACCAAAATCTCATTTTTCTATAGTATTACATATATACATGTCTAGCTTTACAAAGGTGCTTCGTGTGTGTTATTCGCACCATATTGCTCAGACTTTTAGGACGAACACCTTAGCCACAACTCCTTTAACGTGATACACAGCTTTATTACCCTATTCTCATGACAAAAGCAGGAAGCTGCAAACACAGTCATAACAACTTGGCTAAATAGGCACTCAACGGGCAGATTCATCAATGTCGATGATGATCGTGAACAGGAATGCGAATTGGTGCCAAGCTGTGGATTCTTTCCCATCCCTAGTCCAGGGGAGGGCTGTTAGTTTCTATCGTGATTATCCACAGCGAGCTACCAATCCTCTCGAAGTATTCATAGTGGCTATGAACTAAGCAGGCCTAAAAGGGTCAACCTTCCATCTCTAAAATATGCCGAATAGTCCATTACTTTTTTTTAAGCTTATGATTCATGTCTGTAGCTGTTTGGGTAGCCAATATTAGGAGTGGCAGACACCTTCATGGGATCTGGCCCTTACTGCTCCCGAGCCCAAGAAAATACTATTTTGGGAGGCCAACTTATACATTCCCATGCACTGAAAATCTAATGAGGTGGTTGAAACAAGTCTTTAAAATCAGTCTTACAGAAAAATAGCTTTAATACTTATTGCACAGTTCTAGCAATATAGCTATCCACATCTTTCCGCTGCCTACAAAGACTATACTTCAAAGAATCCATCAAACGAAGGTAGAAAATAGTTAGGTTCATCATTTTCAATTACACAACTTCCTCGAAAGAAAATTTGCATTATATAAATAGCTAGTTCAACAGCAATAATTCGTTATTGATCTTTTTATAATCAAATGCTGCGATAGTTGTAAATAGGCAACCCAATCGTGCCACGCCTTCACTCCTCCACCTTGTGCACGCGTCTATCAGAGCATTTCCACTATGATATCTAGTAGATGTTGAGCGTTTGGTTATACACTTGCAAACTGCATCCTTGCTTGAAAGTTTCTTGAGCCGTCACCAATGCTGTGCGTAGCTTGCACCTCCCCACACAATTCGCTAATGATTAGAGAACGCCAACAACACTTTAGGGTTAGGTTGTTTACCACGGTATTTCCCACGCATAGGATTCACTCACCAAGGAGAGAGTTCTTACCTTTAGGTTGCCTTTCATAAGAAAATTGCCATTTCTTGAGTAGTTTCTTCTATTATCTTTCCCCAGATTTAAATCAATGTTCTTTCTCTACACAAACTTAATGCTTATATTCATTCTTACTTGAGTTTAATCACTATTTGATTAGTAGTTTAAATTAAATGTAGGTTGAATAGTATATTTATTCGCATGATATAATTAGATTAATTTCGGAGATTACGGGATTAAATTATGAGATTTTTTTTGATTTGTCAATATGGTTGATATAATCATAATGCAATGATATAATTTATTTAATGTTAGAATGAGGTGGTTAATTATCTATAGTAAAATTGTAAATAAGATGTAACATTAATTGTTTAACGATCTGTGGAATTTTAATATAATTATTGTTGTCACTGTTATTATTAATATTACTATTATTATTATTATTGTTTTAATATCATTATTATTATTATTTGGATCACGTGATTTGTTTAAATCAAGCCATCGAAATTGATATAATCTATTATCGGGATTATTAAATGATAAATTTAAATGTATATCAAATTTGGGATAAGTGAATATTCAATATGTTGATTCGTTGAATGGATAAATGTACCTAACGTAGTATTTAAATCTATCACCTTCTCTTTATTAATGACTAGATGAACTAGATTTTATTCGTTGTAAACATACTTTGATATTCTCATGAATGTTGTGATAGAGAGACAATGGTAATTGTATCATGTAGATTAATTAAATGATTATTTTTAATACATATTTAAACATAATTCACTTTAATGTAAGTCATAGGTTTATTCCTTGTAAGAATACGATCAAACTACAAGCTTTGTCTTGATGTTTGTTATACCCATGTAACAACTTATTCAAGTACAAATTGCTATAGTGGAAGTAGTTGTAAGAAGGCATAATTGGATCATAAGTATAATTGACTCTCGTAATATGTTGATTCAAACTGTGGGTCATAAAACCATTCTTATAGCCTTTGATTGTGTATATTCCTGTGTGGCTAGAGTTCCAGAGGCTTAGCTTGGGATGTCTTGAATTCATGAGTTGTGTTGTTAGATGTCTTGAGATCATGATGTTATAAGAAGCCTTGTCGTCTCTAGTTATGTATGGACTAAATGGCAAGTGAATGATAAATGTACGTCTTGTGGTTGTATTGTTATCCAACTGATTGTACTAGTCTTGTATCCAGTGTTGTGGTAAGATGTGGAACAGGGTGACATAGAAATCTTAGAGTTGTAATGAATATGTGTTATCATGGGCAATGGTCTAGGAGTCCTGCCCTTATAATTATGTTATGGAGGGTTAATGCTTGTATTGTTATATGTGGATAGTTGTTATACAAGATGGTCAATGCCTTGCATGGTTCCGTACCCTCGTTGTTGTGATGTCTTGCTATGCTTGTTGTGTAGGGGTTCCTAGTTGTAGTTAAGGGAGTGGCTTCCAAAGTGGGGGCCGGTGCCAAGGGGCTAGCCTGGGCAACCCACTGGGAGTTGGTAATTCAGTGATAACATAATAAAATACCTAGGGGTTGGGTAGTTTTCACATTAACAAGATAATAAGATGTTTGGTTCCTCAGTCATGCCTGTAGTGCTAGTTCAAACTAAGGATGAGGGGAGAAGGCCAAGATTGGCAGATCTACTTCCTTGTCATCACGAAAGGAAGGTTGATTCTGCATGCGTCATCCTATGGGGCCGGTGTCTAGAGAGAGACTGCCTGGGTAACCCATGTTAGGACCATGCAATGACACTCTCCTTACTACAGTCTAGCACTCCCTAGTTGTAGTCTCCCTATTTGCTAAGTGTTGCCTCTGGAAGTACTGTTGTGTTGTTTGTGATGGTGACTTGTGATAGTCATGTGTTGTCTCATAGCCTATTGTCTACCTGACCGTATGTTGTAGTGGGGACCTCATGTTAACTCCTAGCTCGGGGGTGGACCTCAGGGTTCCACATGGTCGGGTGGAAGAGCTTTATCCATTGGTTTTTTCCTTTGCCGTCACTTGTAAGCGAGAGGGGACACTCCTTGTGTATCAGACATGAGATCTTGGACCTGTTTTGAAGACACTTATTGTGCTCATGTTCTTGCCAGTGTATCAATGGATTCAGATTGTATGTATTCAAATGTAATCAAAATAGTAATGATGTAATTTACACAATGATTTACTCATTTGTATAGATTTGGAATATGTGCATGTAATCTTGATTAAAGTTGAGTATCTAATTGATGTCATGAAATGGAGATGTATTTGTGTAATCAATATTGTAATAGAGTTAGAATGATTTGTCGATGTTAGTTAGTTATGCATGTATATTATGTTGGTTATTTGTCAAGTAGTGCAACCATGGCACCTTGGGAGACAAGATGATAGTTAATGATGTGTATTGAACTGCTAAACCTTACTTGTTATCTTATTAAAAAAAAAATTCTGCCTTGCTTGCTTAAATGTGTTGTCTTCCAAGGTGTTCGTGGTGGGGCACTACAAAATAGCCTTGGCTACGTGACAATGCAAAGGCAACATAGTTCAGGGACTTGGACCACATGGATTGACTAGAGGATAGATGACGAGATATGGGATGGATGGGAAAGTGGAGCCTCGGGGGCGCATTGACAATGGCCTTGCCTATGTAATGACGTAGAGGTAACGTAGTTTGGGGTTGACCCTATGATACTAATGACAGACGCTATGCTAGGCTGACACTAGGGATATGGTACTTGACGACCTTAGTTGATAAGGCGACAAAAGGAGATAGAGTATCAAGCCATGATAGGTTATCGCTAGGTTTTTATTATGAGCTAGATATGGATCAGATGAGGGAAGATGGAAGGAGGAATGGACACAAGGTGATTGGTTTCCCAAAGATGGAAGAGGCGGTTCATCACAAGTAATGACTGTTTACCAGGTTTTCACCACTTACTTTTGTTTGCATGAAAGATAAAAGTACACATGATGCCTATTTGCCAGGTTTTCATCATGGTACCTATCCAAGGCCCTTGTTTGCCAGTTTTTCACCATTGGATGATTTTTATTTTTATTTTTCTAATTTTTTAATTTTTTTGCTTTTTTTTCTAATTTTTTTATTTTTTATTTTTTTTGAATTTTTTCCCCCTTACATTGGGGTTCTCTTAGGTATAGAACTAACAAAGATGTATACTATTGATTGGGTCATCGAATAGCTCACCCTCTAATGTTACTAACTAATATGCCACCGATCCATAGGCAACAATGATAACATAAGGACCAAGCCAATTGGGTTCAAACTTACCTTTCTTTTCCTGATCCTACTGATTGCGGGGATTTTCCTTAAGTACAAGATCACCAATGTTGAAGACCCTTGGGTGGACCTTGTGATTATATCTTCATCACATTCTCTATTGATATGCCTTGAGATGGTTGAAGGCCTACTGCCTTCTCTCTTCTAATAGTTCTAACTCTTACAATCTGGACACTATAGTCTTCATCAGTAATGAGACCTTTTAATGACACCCTTAAAGATGGTAACTCGACCTCGATGGGCAAAATGGATTCTGATCTATATACAAGGGCATAAGGGGTAGCACCTATGGGAGTGCGTATACTAGTTTGATAGGCCCACAAACCAGGATTCAGTTGTATGTGCCAATCACGGCCAGCATCGTTAACTGTCTTCTTGAGGATTTTCAAGATTGTTTTGTTGGATGCTTCTGCTTGGTCGTTGCCTTGTGGATAGTAGGGGGTGGAGAAATGGTGTTGGATTTTGAATTTGACACAAAGCTCATGGACATCCTAGTTCTTGAAAGGTCTTCTGTTATATGTGACAATGGATGAGGGAATTCCATATCTGTAGATGAGGTAATTGAGGATGAATGAGGCAATCTATTTGCTTGTGACATTGGTGAGTGGAACAGATTCAATCCACTTGGTAAAATATTCAGCGGCGGTTATTATGAACTTGTGGCCATTGGATGATGGAGGGTGAATTTTTCCCACAAGATCGAGTCCCCATTGACAAAAGGGCCAAGGTGTCGTTAAAGGTCGGAGCTCTTGAGCTGGTGCATATATCAGGTTTCCATGTATCTGTTGTTATATGGAGCCTAATCAGACTTGGAAGTTATATTTACCCCTCTTTTATCAACGCGGTTTCCCCCCAAATTCCTACGGGGTCAAGGGGCAGTGCCCCTTGCGGGGGTTTGGGGGCAACACCCCCAAGACGGGGTCAAGGGGCACCGGGAGTTATTTTTCATTGACCGACATAAGAAAACCCTATTTTTGTAACCGACAAAAAGCTTGATAAAAAGCAGCTAAGGGTTAGGGTTTTGAGATATATTGTATTGTAGCATTTTGCAGAGGTATTGAGTTGCAGGGATTGGTGATTGTAATCGGTTTGATTTACTGGATAATAATATTGGACTCTCTATTTGATGGATGTAGCCCGAGTTTGGGTGAACCACGTTAAAATTTGTCTCTCGCTATTATTATTTATGTGTATTTCCATTCCTCTGTTTAATCTTTATTTGCATTTAATTGATATCTTCTGCCGGCTAACCCTAACAGTATCTGGCACTTCTTGTACTTCTTCACAAACTGATATGAATCAGTTTCCATGTTTGGCCAATAGTATCCCAAACGCATGAGTTTCTCATCTAAAGAAGGACCACTAGAGCGTGTTTCGCAAATTCTTTCGTGTACGTCTCATAAGTTGGTGTGAGATTCTTCACGTTCTAAACATCAGAGTAGAGTACCATCTAGACCTTGTTGGTATAAGGTATAATTGATAATGGTGTAATGAGAGGTTTGGCAAATGAAGGTGTTAGTAATCATTTATGTTTAGGGTTTTAGGCTCGAGCTACTGGCGGTGCCTACATAAGTATTCAGGTTTCAAGCATTTAGATATGCAGGCACCTTCCCAAAAATCCAAAAAACTCTAACACTTTCAGCTTCTGTAGTTGAAGAAATGCAACAAATTAGATAAGGTGCAAGTGTCTCTGTATGTACAAAGGTGTTAGTATATACATATAGGTCAAAATGTGCATTGGCGGGTGCAAAATCTCCATCGGCCTTTGAAAAAATCAATGATATGCATATCAAGCTTTGAAATGTGCATATACAAAGGGGGAATCTTTTACAGATTCCTAGAATATTCCTAGTTTGTATATCAAGTTGCATGTAGAGATACAAAGGAAAAAAATACAAGGATGGAAGATACATTGCAGGCATATTCTAGGAAAGATTCCTTGTTTGTATGTAAAAGGGGTTTGTATATTTGATATACAAGAGAAATGTACATTGCAGATATATAAAGGGGACGATATACAAGTGATGGGGCCCACAGGCATGCAAAGGTTTTTGTATCTCCAACATACAAGTCGCAATGTATGCAATGTGCAGGTGGCAAGCAAAAGGGGGGAGATGCATTTGGTGGGGCCCACGGATATACAAAGGAGATTGTATGTTTGACATACAATGAAACATGCATTCTCGAGATGCAAGAGTCAGACCCAAAAAGGTATGTGATATTGTTAATTCATATTTGAGATCCGTTGTTTGTATGTTTGGCTTGTATGTTTGTATTGTATATACAACATACAAGTGAATATACAAAGAAGGAATGTACATGGACCAGACGTGAAAAGATAATATGTTACAATGGATAGATGTTGAAGTCCACGGGTTGTATATTGAGTTTGTATATTTGGCATGCAGAGGAAATGTACAAGGTAAAACATGCAAACAGGTCAGCGGCGGTCAACGTTAGAAATGGGGCCTACCAGTTGCATATGTGTTCGCTTGTATGTTTGCACATACAAGCCAATATACAATGAAGAAATATACATTCTGAACCCGAAGGAGAAATCAAATGTAGTTAATAATATTTCAGATCCGCAGCATGTATGTTGGGCACTTGTATGTGCCAATGTACATTCAAAAGATACAAGGATTTAGATGCAAGCCGGAATTCAAAGCAACTTCAACATGCCTCATTAAAATTTGAAATCCGACTTGTATGTATGAGGCAAATGTACATGTACATATACAAGGAAATATGTAGGAAAAGAGGATACAAGCCAGACCCGAGTTGAATTTCAATTGTTCTAAACAGGTTTGGGGTCTACCTTGTATATCAAACAGATGTATATGCATTTTGCATATACAAAGGGTTTTTGGTAGGTGAATAGTGGTGATTGTATATGCATCCATTCATGCATGTACAAGGGCAAAAAAGGCAAAATGGGGAGGCTAAAGGTCAGCGATAGGAATGTGAAGTGCATACGTGGCACGTAATCATTGGCCCTCAGCTTTTTTGTAGTTTTTGATGCTGATTATCTCAGCGATGGAATCGAAATCAACGGCCAGGTTTTAAAGATGCAGAGTTGGTCTTCCTTGCTTCCTTAGACTTGTTTTGGGCGGGAGAACTTCAGATGTGTTCATTGCTGCATCCCGCGGGTAAGTGGGCCATTATTGGCTAATTGCAGTGGCGCAATGGATTGAGTGACGGACCAACTACCAATTTTATGAGGAATGTCCCCAAATGGCGGCACAGAGCTCAAGTCCAGCTCCTCCTCACCATTCCTTCTGCCTACTGCATTAATTGATTTGGGTGCCATTCTTGGTGCATTGTAATTGTCAGAATTTTGATTTGACCATGTTCGGTTCTGTTGAGGGCACATTCTGAGTATATCAGAGGTGTGTGCCTAATTGTTGTTGGTTGAAGACTTGGGCATTTTTGTGTAAATAGTGAAAAATAGGGCATCTCCTGGCTGTTTTATCTCATTTTGGAGTTTATGAGTTGCATCATGAATGTATGTTGCACGTATGTTCAGTTTCATGTTGATATAGATGAAAAATACTCTTATGCATGTGTTTATCTATTTGTCTCCTTTGCTACATGCATCTCCTTCTTTTGAATTTGGTTGCTAAGGGTTTCATAGATTCTAGGATACAGGGTTCTGTATCACATGCTTCATCTCTAACTTCCGTTCAAGGAATGGATTAAACTGTTTTAGGATAAGCATGGAGAAGGTTGTATGTTAGCAGGGATATCTGTAAGTAGAGGCAGCTGAATACCCATTCTTGGGTGATGTTTGTAAGGAAAGCATCAATCCAACCCCTTGAAACTTGAATGCTAGTTGCAAACCATCTGTTGCATACGTCTAGTTGACTCCTTGCCCTGAGATAGGCACCGGTCTGCTCCTGGGTTAGTAGTTATAACCCAAAACCCCTTGTCTTGCATCCAAATCGTAAAATCCATCTTTTCATAACTTCCACCTGTTAGTTGTATGAGTAGGATTAGGATCCCTACATACTCTCATACCCAACCAGACACGTATGCCCAAGAATGTTGCCAACCTTGTGATGTATCATACACATCTTGGTCCATGCATGAGAGTATTCTACCTGTTATTACAAAGTTAAATATTTTTGTCATTTGGATAGTAAATGTTACATCTTTATCAAATAGGGACACCCCCCTTGGTGTGGCAAAACTAGAAGTGAAGGGGAGGCAGCTCACGCAACCTCCCGTATTCGTTGGCTGAATCTGCCTGTGCATTGGAACTGGCAAACCCACTGTTGATTTGGGAAAAATTACCAACAAGATGGTGACTCTGCTGGGGAAGTGATTTGAAAGTATTATCCTGCAATCTCTGGTGAATTTTTACCCACCTGAGTCGCAATAAGATGGCGACTCCACTGGGGAGTGATATCTGGTTCTTTCATGTGAATGATGGTGCTCTGCTGGCGGTATGAACTTAGGAAAATGTTTGATGAGCTTTCAGCTATTTGAAATTTTTATCGTCTTTGGAGAGGTGGCGACTCTGCAAAAAAGTTTTAGTGTACATGAAAGGCTGATGTATGTTATTGAGATCTAAAAATATTCTTTTCAAAGCTTCAGCATCTAGATGAGAAAAGGTACCTAGCTCCTTCCCATTTATATTTGTTGTTTTATTGCATAAGTTAGATGCTAGGGGGAATCCTTTAGGTCTTAGATAGACATAGGATGTCTAAGAGTGAAGTTTATATGAATCCAAGTATGTATTCACCCATACTCAGTCAAGAGGGGGATGATGTATTGAGTAAAAAAATTGAAGAGATAAAGAATAGGTTGATATCCTTAGAAGCCCGTCCGGCTCAGTTAAATAGTAGTAACCCTGTTGTGTCTGCCAGTCAGAATGATAACCCTCTTGTAAGCTCTTTTGATCCTTTGTATGACCAATTAGATTTGTCATGGGTTGATTATCAAGTTGAAAGTATGCTTGCCTAGATGTACAATCAGATGCCTAGATTTAATGGACATAATGTGTGTGATGGGGGTGCACATATCCAAAACTTTCACTGCTTCATGGAGAGACATTCATTTAGGGATGAGGATATGTGGATGAGGTTTTTTGTTAGATCCTTTGATGCTAGAGCCAGAGATTGGTATTTGAGCTTTCCAAAGAAATTCTTTGCCTGTTGGGATGAACTTATTGACTGCTTTAGAAAAGAATTTGCAAGAGAACCTGCTGACCTTGTTGCAATATTAATGGAAATTAGAAGACAAGATGAAGAGCCTAGTATTGATTTCAGTCATAGATTCACAGTATCCCTTTCACAAATCCCTGAAGACTTCAGACCTAATACTCTAGCCTGCATTGCAATATATTTTGAAGCTTTTGAGGAGGGCTCTAGTGCATTGTTGAGGGAATTCAAGATAACAAGTATGCAGATGGCATACAAGTTTTTAGAAAATATAGAAAAAATTAGAAATGAGCATAGGCAGAATTCCCTGTCCACAGGTTTTGGTATGAATAACGGTTATAAGGCTACAAATGACCAAGTGATTATGGCATCATGTGAAGATAAAAATGAGAATGAAAATACATTAGTTAAGGATGCCAGTAGAAGGATCAATGATAACCCCCGTTGCAAGGTTGAGGTGTTTGGTTCAGAAAATAATGATGAGGTTATGGACAGAAATGAACATCTGTTTGAATGGATTTGTGGAGATGATTGTGAATATTGTGCACAAGATAGAGAAGAAATCAGCAAATAGAGGAGTAGTTCCATGTTTGAATCATTGCCTTTTATTCAGACACATGGAAATGATGAAGAGCAATCAGAAATTGAAACAAGTACTAGTGCTGAGCATGATTGTTCTTTAGTTGATTATAGTTTTGTCTATGACACACAGGATGATACTCCTCCACAAAGAGAATTCACTGATAATGAAAAGGCATGTTTTGCTGCCCATGAACCAGTGGCATACCATGATGAAGCTGAAACACTTGGATCAACCTTTTTTGACACACATAGTGATGAGGATCTATTTGAGTATGGTGAAGATCAGGGCACTGTTGTTGATACAGATTCTATTTTTCATCTTGATGAAAGAGAAACCAACATACATCATGAAGGTTATTGTAGAGAGGTGCCAGATCCTGATTCTTTCCAGCTTGGTACAACTGATGGTTGTGTGTACGAACTGCACAAATATGGATTTGAGAGATTCTTCCTTGATATGCTAGCTTATGATACAATGAGGCCTGATGCTCCTAGTTATATGGTGGACTATGAATGTTTTCAGTTTTCAGTCCAGCTAGGAGATCATTTTACAATGCATGTTGCTGATACAGATGATGACAAGTGTTATATGCCATATAAATATGCATTGTTTCATAAATATAACATTCACATGTTGCTTGATGATGAAGGTTGTTTGCATAAGGTTGACAGAGACAAGCTAAATGAGATGTTTGAATATGCAAATGACAAGGGTTGTTTGTGGGTAAATCATGGCAGCATCTTCAGGCCTGACCCAGTGAGATCAAAAGAAAATCAAGTGTTTGACAGAGGAAAATTCTAGTTTTTCCTTTTTGGTGGCCTTGCACCACCAAGTAAATTTTTATGAATGTGTTTTGTGATGTAGGTTGGTGCATGTTCGACTCTGTTGCCCAATGAATAAGGCCCAATCTACGAAACCAGAGATTCTAAGGTTCTCGCCATGCCTACAAATGTGTCCCCAAACAAAGCCTATGTTAGTAATCATTTATGTTTAGGGTTTTTGGCTCGAGCTACTGGTGGTGCCTTTATAAGTATTTAGGTTTCAAGCATTTAGATATGCAGGCACCTTCCCAAAAATCCAAAAAACTCTAACACTTTTGGCCTCTGTAGTTGAAGAAATGCAAAAAATTAGTTAAGGTGCAAGTGTCTTTGTATATACAAAGGTGTTTGTATATACATACAGGTCAAAATGTGCATTGGCAGGTGCAAAATCTCCATCGGCCTTTGAAAAAATCAATTATATGCATATCAGGCTTTGAAATGTGCATATACAAAGGGGGAATCTTTTGCAGATTCCTAGAATATTCCTGGTTTGTATATCGGGTTGCATGTAGAGATACAAAGGAAAAATATACAAGGATGGAAGATACATTGCAGGCATATTCCAGGAAAGATTCCTTGTTTGTATGTAAAAGGGGTTTGTATATTTGATATACAAGAGAAATGTACATTCCAGATATACAAAGGGGCCGATATACAAGTGATGGGGCCCGCAGGCATGCAAAGGTTTTTGTGTCTCCAACATACAAGTCGCAATGTGCAGGTGGCAAGCAAAAGGGGGGAGATGCATTTGGTGGGGCCCGCGGATATACAAAGGAGATTGTATGTTTGACATACAATGAAACATGCATTCCCGAGATGCAAGAGTCGGACCTGAAAAGGCATGTGATATTGTTAATTCATATTTGAGGTCCGTTGTTTGTATGTTTGTATTGTATATGTGACATACAAGCGAATAGACAAAGAAGGAATGTACATGGCCCGGACGCGAAACGATAATATGTTGCAATGGATAGATGTTGAAGTCCATGGGTTGTATATTGAGTTTGTATATTTGGCATGTAAAGGAAATGTACAACGTAAAACATGTAAATAGGTCAGTAGCGGTCAAATTTAGAAATGGGGCCTACCAGTTGCATATGTGTTCGCTTGTATGTTTGCACATACAAGCTAATATACAATGAAGAAATATACATTCTGGACCCGAAGGAGAAATCAAATGTAATTAATAATATTTCAGATCCGCAGCATGTATGTTGGAAGCTTGTATGTGCCAATGTACATTCAAAAGATACAAGGGTTAAGATGCAAGTCAGATTTCAAAGCAACTTTAGCATGCCTCATTAAAATTTGAAATCCGCCTTGCATGTATGAGGCAAATGTACATGCACATATATAAGGAAATACGCAGGAAAAGAGGATACAAGTCAGACCTGAATTGAATTTCAATTGTTCTAAACAGGTTTGGGGTCTGCCTTGTATATCAAACAGATGTATATGCATTTTCCATATACAAAGGGTTTTTGGCAGGTGAACAGTGGTGATTGTATATGCATCCGTTCATGCATATACAAGGGTGAAAAAGGCAAAATGGGGAGGCTAAAGGTTAGCGATAGGAATGCGAAGTGCCTACGTGGTACGTAATCATTGGCCCTCAGCTTTTTTGCACTTTTTGACGCTGATTATCTCAGCGATGGAATCGAAATCAATGGCCAGGTTTTAAAGATGTAGAGTTGGTCTTCCTTGCTTCCTCAGACTTGTTTTGGGTGGGAGAACTTCAGATGTGTTCATTACTGCATCCCACGGGTAAGTGGGCCATTATTGGCTAATTGCAGAGGCACAATGGACTGAGTGACGGGCCAACTACTAATTTTATGAGGATGTCCCTGAATGGTGGCGCAGAGCTCGAGTCCAGCTCCTTCTCGCTTCCTTCTACCTACTGCATTGATTGATTTGGGTGCCATTCTTGGTGCATTGTGATTGGTAGAATTTTGATTTGACCATGTACAGTTCTATTGAGGGCACATTCTGAGTATATCAGAGGTGTGTGCCTAATTGTTGTTGGTTGAAGACCTGGGTGTTTTTGTGTAAATAGTGAAAAACAGGGCATCTCCTGGCTGTTTTATCTCATTTTGGAGTTTATGAGTTGCATCATGAATGTATTTTGCACGTATGTTTAGTTTCATGTTGATATAGATGAAAAATGCTCTTATGCATGTGTTTATCTATTTGTCTCCTTTGCTGCATGCATCTCCTTCTTTTGAATTTGGTTGCTAAGGGTTTCATAGATTCTAGGATACAGGGTTCTGTATCACATGCTTCATCTCTAACTTCCATTCAAGGAATGGATTAAACTGTTTCAGGTTAAGCATGGAGAAGGTTGTATGTTAGCTCAGGGATATCTGTAAGTAGAGGCAGCTGAATACCCATTCTTGGGTGATGTTTGTAAGGAAAGCATCAATCCAACCCCTTGAAACTTGAATGCTAGTTGCAAACCATCTGCTACATACGTCTAGTTGACTCCTTGCCCTGAGATAGGCACCGGTTTGCTCCTAGGTTAGTAGTTATAACCCAAAACCCCTTGTCTTGCATCCTGTTGACATTTCTTCTGAATCAGCATTAGGGTTTGCCACTTCTAATGCACAGGCAGATTCAGGCCAACTGAATACAGGAGGTTGCGTGAGCTCCTCCCCTTCACTTCTGGTTCTGCCGCACCAAGGGGGGTATCCCTATAACTTAAGATGTAACCTTGACTAGCTCAAAGATAGAAAGATCTAACTTGACAACAACAGGCAGAATACTCTCATGTATGGACCAAGATCTGCATGATAGATCACAAGGCTGGCAACATTCTTGGACATGATGTCTGGTTGAGTATGAGAGTATGCAGGGGGTTCCTAATCCTACTCCTACAACTAACAGGTGGAGGTATGAAATGGTTTGATATGAATTTGGATGCAAAGCTGGACATGGTGTATAACACAAGAACACAGCATGATTGGTGCCTATCCAGGGCTTGGAGTCGGTAGACATACACCTGTGAATGATCAGCATGAATAGCTAAAACTGGACTTCAGGGGGATACACATGATATCTGCCTTACAGATATCTCCCAATACAGAGTGTTGAGTCATCTCTACTTATGGCATCCCTACTGCAGTATACCCTTCCCAATGTTCAACCTGAAAATAGTTTAATCTGCCCCTTGAGCAGAGGTTAAGAGATCAGACATTCAACATAGGAATTCTATGCTCTAGAATCTAAACATTATGCAAATATCCAGATCCAGAAGAAGAATACATGCAATACTGGAGACAGAATTAACACAACACATGCTAAGATAGCATTACTCATACAAGATCAACCATGAAACCAGTGGATTCATGCCAAGTCCTACAACAGGAGATACATAAACTCACAAGATCAAGCTGTACAGAGCAACCAGATCAGCTGGTTTTGGATTACAGAGCCAAAAATCTACAACTTTCAACAACCTTGAACGAATAACACCCTCTGCATTATATAGCAGGAGGATGTATTCAGCATTAACTACCAGGTTGACCAAAACTCCCGCCAGATATACAGTATCATAGAAATGGCGCTCAAACACTACCAGATTGGCGCCCAAACTTGAATGCAGCAGGTAGGGGAGGAGACAGGAAGATTTCTCGAGCCTTGCGCCGCCGCCTAGGGATTCAGATCTTCAATCAGGTACTACATCCGTCCACGCCATTGCCCATACCTCTGCAACAATCGCCATTGATGGCGCACCAACCCGCGGCCTCGGGAAGAACATCAAACAGTCGATCGCAACCACTTCCCGCCGAGGTTCATCATCATGATATTTTGAATATGCAGGATAACATTATCCCACATGCACCCCGCAGCAACCTCATAAACACTTTATATACTAGGTCATGAGCATATATCATGTCGGCGCTTTTGCTCCTGACGACACCAGTATAAGACTTCATCATCATCATCCTCCAGCAGCATGATATCCTGTTGTTCAAAATATCACCCTGACGTCATCATGATATTTGAAATATAACCTTCATGATAATCGGCACAACCTGATCCATCGGAGGAACATCCTCCTGCTGAGCTTATTCCAAAAGTCTGGCCGATGAACATCCTGATGACGTCATCATCATATCCTGCTGACGTCATCATCATGTTTACAAATATCAGGGGATCATCATAAGATGATCAGTGTTAGAAATATGACCCCCCCGGACCTTGATGACGTCATCATCATATCTGCCTACTGCGCACCTCCTCACATCTGGATGACGTCATCATCATATTAACATCATCATGATATTCGGAAGACAACCGGATATTTGGAAATATCCTCCTGATGTTCAAATATCAGGTTGCACTGTAGCTCCACTATAAGATCGGGGCGATAACTGAATATGATGATGCTGCTTGAAAAGATCACCCCCAGTAGATAATGTGCGAAGCTGGCAGGCGGATATCTCCTTGATATCAGCATCATCATGATGCTGGAACAAACACACTCGAGTGATATGAAAATATCACCCCCTCCTTCGAAAATATCATGATGCAGATAGGCAGAGAAAGATATCACCCTGATATAAGGATGACGTCAGCATCATCAGGATGACCAAACAAAGAACAAGGTGATACAACATCATCAGGATGATATTGACTAAGATCATCCTGACGTTCAAAATATGACGACCCTAGTGAATATCAGGTCGCACTTAGAACTCTTCAACAACATCATTAGGATGATCATAACCAAGATCACCCGATGATAGAAATATCACCCCGGCGAGATATCATGATGCAGATAATATGATGACCCTCGCAAGCAACACGGTGATAAAAGGAAAATATGATGATGATGACGACCCTTAGGAAAAAACAAGTTAGGTCGAGCAATTCAAAGAATAACCCCTTCAGAATAACGGGGCAACATCATCATCATGTTTGCGCAAGGTGATAAATGGAAGATCACCGAATACTTGAGAAATCACCCTCGCAAGCAGATCAGGGCGCACTGTAGCTCATCAGCATCATCAGGATAAAACCCAAACATCACCCGACAGCGAAATATGATGATGACGATGAGAAACCGGTTGACGGAGAAGATGATGATGCTGACCTTCATCGAAACAAACATGATGATGATGACCTCCTCCTCAGGAAAATATGATGCTGCAGCTGAAAAATGCTGAGGAGGTCCATTACTTAGAACATTTTTTGGATACTTAGGGAGAGTGCCTGAATGAAAATTGCTCAGAAAACTACCAGTCAATTCAGGCACTAACAGTGGCTCTGTCTGGGGACGTGCAGGTGAAAACCTGCAGCGAGAACACCAGATCTCTGGGATGCAGACCAGTCCCTTATCCATTGGGCACAGAGTCAAATACCTGCATCACCAAACACACTTGATGGCCTAAGGCCACCAAGAAAAGAAAAACATGTATCTCCCTTTGTCAAATATCTTGTTTTCATCTGCATGCACTGGGTCAAGCTTGGAGATACTACAAAGATCCACCCACAAACAAATCTTGTCATCTGCATATTCAACCCTCTGATTTGGCTTGTCATTATCAAACCTGTGCAGATAACCTTCAGCATCATGTGACATGTGGGTGCAGAATATATCAGGCAATGCATGCTCAAATGGTATGGAACACAGGTTATCATCTATATCATCATCATGCATTGCAACATGATCTCCTAGCTGGACTGCAAATAGGAAACACTCGGAGTCCACCACAAAACTAGGAAGATCAAGGCTCATTGTATTATATGCTGGCTCATCAAAAGAAAAGCTTTCAAAATCACAATTGTGTACATCATGTACACAACCATCTGGTACACCAGGCTGGAAAAGATCAGGCTCTGGCATCTCTTTTAAGTCAGGCACATTTTCACAGTCACTTACCTGATGTATGTTGTTTCCTCCTTCATCAAGATGAGAAACAGAATCCAAGCCAAAAATAGTATCTAGATCCTCACCATACTCAGACAAATCCTCATCACCATATGTGTCATAAATGGGTGACCCAGGTGCATCAGTTTCATCATAGTATGCCATTTGTTCATGGGCAGCAGAGCACACCTCTTCATCACCAATGGATTCAGCCTGTGGAGGAGTATCAGCCTGTGTGTCATAAGCAAAACAGCCATCAAATGAAAAACAATCATGCTCTGAACTAGCATTTATTTCAATTTCTGACTGTTCTTCATGATCTCCATGTGTTTGAAAGGTAGGCAATGGGTCACACATAGGACTGCTTCTCTGTTTGCTTATATCTTCTCTGTCTTGAGTACAATACTCACAGTTGTCTCCACAGGTCCATTCTAAAAATTGCTCATTGCTGTCCACAACCTCGTTATTGTTTTCATGATCAGCTGCCTCATCATTGCAATGGGAATCCTCATTAGTCCTTTCACTGGCATCCTCAACTGGTGAACAATCCAGTTGAGCAGTATTGTTAGCATTATGTTCAAATACAGCAGTCTCAACCTCTATGCTTTTATTTTTGTTTTCATCTGCACATGATGCCATAATCATTTGGTCATTTGCAGCTTCACAACAATTATTCATACCAAGGCCTGGGGACAGGGGTTTCAGCAGGTGCGCATTTCTCATTTCTTCTACATTTTCTAAAAATTTGTATGCCATCTGCATACTTGTCACCTTGAAATCCCTCAGTAATGCACTAGAGCCCTCCTCAAAAGCTTCAAAGAATATGCCAACACAGGCTGAAATATCAGGTCTGAAACTTTCAGGGACATGTGAAAGGGCTACTGCAAACCTATGACTGAAATCAACACATGGCTCTTCATCTTGTTTTCTGATTCTCATCAATTCTGCAACAAGATCAGCCGGTTCTTTTGTAAATTCTTCCTTGAAACAGTCAGCAAGCTCATCCCAACAGGCAAAGGATTTCTTTGGAAAGCTCAAATACCAGTCTTTTGCTTTTGCATCAAAGGACCTAACAAGAAACCTCATCCACATATCCTCATCTCTGAATGAATATTTTCCCATAAAACTCTGAAAATTTTGGATATGTGCATTCCCATCACATACATTGTGACCACTAAATCTAGGCATCTGACAGTATATCCTAGCAGGCATAGTTTCTACTTTATAATCCACCTGTGACAAATCCAGTTGGTCATACAAAGGATCAAAAGGGCTGATAGGAGGTTTAGCTTTCTGACAGGCAGACACAACAGGGTTACTGCTTTTTAACTGGGCCTGCTCAGCCTCTAAGAATATCAACCTATTTCTTATCTCCTCTATTCCTTTATCCAACATTTCACCACTGAGTGTGGGATAACTCATACTTGGATTCATAAAAACCCTACTCTTAGACATCCTTTGTCTGTCTAAGACCTAAGGCTTCCCCTGGCATCTAACCTATGCAGTAAAACAGCAAATAAAGGGGAAGTAACAAAGTACCTTTTCTCATATAGATGCAGAAATATGTACTTCTTTCAACCAATAACATACATCTATCTTTCATGTGCATTTGGATCTTTTTTGCAGAGTCGCCACCTCTCCAGAGAGGACAAAATTTTCAATAGCTGAAAGCTACTTTTCCAGGTTCATTCCACCAGCAGAGCATCATTTTGTTAGTGACTCGGATGGGCCACAAGTATATCATTTTTTAGTCTTCCCCAGCAGAGTCGCCATTTTGTTGACATTTCTTCTGAATCAGCATTAGGGTTTGCCACTTCTAATGCACAGGCAGATTCAGGCCAACTGAATACAGGAGGTTGCGTGAGCTCCTCCCCTTCACTTCTGGTTCTGCCGCACCAAGGGGGGTATCCCTATAACTTAAGATGTAACCTTGACTAGCTCAAAGATAGAAAGATCTAACTTGACAACAACAGGCAGAATACTCTCATGTATGGACCAAGATCTGCATGATAGATCACAAGGCTGGCAACATTCTTGGACATGATGTCTAGTTGAGTATGAGAGTATGCAGGGGGTTCCTAATCCTACTCCTACAACTAACAGGTGGAGGTATGAAATGGTTTGATATGAATTTGGATGCAAAGCTGGACATGGTGTATAACACAAGAACACAGCATGATTGGTGCCTATCCAGGGCTTGGAGTCGGTAGACATACACCTGTGAATGATCAGCATGAATAGCTAAAACTGGACTTCAGGGGGATACACATGATATCTGCCTTACAGATATCTCCCAATACAGAATGTTGAGTCATCTCTACTTATGGCATCCCTACTGCAGTATACCCTTCCCAATGTTCAACCTGAAAACAGTTTAATCTGCCCCTTGAGCAGAGGTTAAGAGATCAGACATTCAACATAGGAATTCTATGCTCTAGAATCTAAACATTACGCAAATATCCAGATCCAGAAGAAGAATACATGCAATACTGGAGACAAAATTAACACAACACATGCTAAGATAGCATTACTCATACAAGATCAACCATGAAACCAGTGGATTCATGCCAAGTCCTACAACAGGAGATACATAAACTCACAAGATCAAGCTGTACAGAGCAACCAGATCAGCTGGTTTTGGATTACAGAGCCAAAAATCTACAACTTTCAACAACCTTGAACGAATAACACCCTCTGCATTATATAGCAGGAGGATGTATTCAGCATTAACTACCAGGTTGACCAAAACTCCCGCCAGATATACAGTATCATAGAAATGGCACTCAAACACTACCAGATTGGCGCCCAAACTTGAATGCAGCAGGTAGGGGAGGAGACAGGAAGATTTCTCGAGCCTTGCGCCGCCGCCTAGGGATTCAGATCTTTAATCAGGTACTACATCCGTCCACGCCATTGCCCATACCTCTGCAACAATCGCCATTGATGGCGCACCAACCCGCGGCCTCGGGAAGAACATCAAACAGTCGATCGCAACCACTTCTCGCCGAGGTTCATCATCATGATATTTTGAATATGCAGGATAACATTATCCCACATGCACCCCACAGCAACCTCATAAACACTTTATATACTAGGTCATGAGCATATATCATGTCGGCGCTTTTGCTCCTGACGACACCAGTATAAGACTTCATCATCATCATCCTCCAGCAGCATGATATCCTGTTGTTCAAAATATCACCCTGACGTCATCATGATATTTGAAATATAACCTTCATGATAATCGGCACAACCTGATCCATCGGAGGAACATCCTCCTGCTGAGCTTATTCCAAAAGTCTGGCCGATGAACATCCTGATGACGTCATCATCATATCCTGCTGACGTCATCATCATGTTTACAAATATCAGGGGATCATCATAAAATGATCAGTGTTAGAAATATGACCCCCCCGGACCTTGATGATGTCATCATCATATCTGCCTACTGCGCACCTCCTCACATCCAGATGACGTCATCATCATATTAACATCATCATGATATTCGGAAGACAACCGGATATTTGGAAATATCCTCCTGATGTTCAAATATCAGGTTGCACTGTAGCTCCACTATAAGATCGGGGTGATAACTGAATATGATGATGCTGCTTGAAAAGATCACCCCCAGTAGATAATGCGCGAAGCCGGCAGGCGGATATCTCCTTGATATCAGCATCATCATGATGCTGGAACAAACACACTCGAGTGATATGAAAATATCACCCCCTCCTTCGAAAATATCATGATGCAGATAGGCAGAGAAAGATATCACCCTGATATAAGGATGACGTCAGCATCATCAGGATGACCAAACAAAGAACAAGGTGATACAACATCATCAGGATGATATTGACTAAGATCATCCTGACGTTCAAAATATGACGACCCTAGTGAATATCGGGTCGCACTTAGAACTCTTCAACAACATCATCAGGATGATCATAACCAAGATCACCCGATGATAGAAATATCACCTCGGCGAGATATCATGATGCAGATAATATGATGACCCTCGCAAGCAACACGGTGAAAAAGGAAAATATGATGATGATGACGACCCTTAGGAAAAAACAAGTTAGGTCGAGCAATTCAAAGAATAACCCCTTCAGAATAACGGGGCAACATCATCATCATGTTTGCGCAAGGTGATAAATGGAAGATCACCGGATACTTGAGAAATCACCCTCGCAAGCAGATCAGGGCGCACTGTAGCTCGTCAGCATCATCAGGATAAAACCCAAACATCACCCGACAGCGAAATATGATGATGACGATGAGAAACCGGTTGACGGAGAAGATGATGATGCTGACCTTCATCGAAACAAACATGATGATGATGACCTCCTCCTCAGGAAAATATGATGCTGCAGCTGAAAAATGCTGAGGAGGTCCATTACTTAGAACATTTTTTGGATACTTAGGGAGAGTGCCTGAATGAAAATTGCTCAGAAAACTACCAGTCAATTCAGGCACTAACACATCCAAATCATAAAATCCATCGTTTCATAACTTCCACCTGTTAGTTGTAGGAGTAGGATTAGGACCCCTGCATACTCTCATACCCAACCAGACACATATGTCCAAGAATGTTGCCAACCTTGTGATGTATCATACACATCTTGGTCCATGCATGAGAGTATTCTGCCTGTTATTACAAAGTTAAATCTTTCTGTCATTTGGAGAGTAAATGTTACATCTTTATCAAATAGGGACACCCCCCTTGGTGTGGTAGAACCAAAAGTGAAGGGGAGGCAGCTCACGCAACCTCCCGTATTCGTTGGCCGAATCTGCCTGTGCATTGGAACTAGCAAACCCACTGTTGATTCGGAAAAAAATACCAACAAAAGGTTCGGTGTTGGTTAGAAGACAAGTCAAGTGGTAGGGTGTTATCCTTGAGGTAGGTGTAAATCTTACCATACCAAGGTGAATTAGATCTGACTAATAGGCATATGGAGTGTGTTTCAAGAAGATCATAAGCTGGTTGCATAACTGACTCCATCAAGAACTCATACCGTGACTCATTCTTTGGGATCTCAAGGAGCAAGGAAATGGTTGCCATGGCATCTACTGCTTTGTTTTCAATGCGAGGTATCTACTCAAAGGAGATGATCACAAAGTGCTCTTTAAAGTCATCAACCATACGCTTTTAAGGGATTAACTTGTCATCTTTGTTTTGATAGTCGTCATTGACTTGATTGATTAACTGTTGGGAGTCACCATAGACATGTAGCTCTTTTATTTTCCATTTTGCTGCCATTTTGAGACCAATGACCAAGGCCTCATACTCTACTATATTGTTTGTGCATGGGAATAGCAAATGATAAGACTTAGGTATGGTGTCTCCATGAGGAGTGACCAATAGGATTCCTGCACCCAATCCATGGTTTGTATAGGATCCATCAAAGTAGAGTTTCCATGAGTGTGTCGTGATACTGAATATAGATTCATCTGGAAACTTGAATGTCATTGGTGTTGTATCCTACAATGGTGCTTTTGCTAACTGATCGGCAATGATTTGACCTTTGATAGCCTTTCTTTCTACATACTCGATGTCATATTCACTTAATAGCATCACCCACTTGGCTAGGCAGCCTGTTAGAGCTACTTTGCTTAATAGGTATTTGAGTGGATCTATCTTTGCAATAATCTTGGCTGGATGTGCTAGCATGTAATGTCATAGTTTTTGGGAAGCAAAAACTATAGCAAGACACGATCTTTCTATTTGAGAATATTGCAGTTCGTAGCCCACCAATGTGTGACTGATGTAGTAGATAGCTCTTTCTTTGCCTTCATAATCCTATTGTGCTAAAAGGGCTCCCAAAGATATTGGTGTAGTAGATATGTAAAGTAATAGCAGCTTGCCTTGTATAGGAGGCATCAATATAGGTGGATTCATAAGATACTCCTTTAGTTTGCCAAATGCTTCTTCCCATTTCTCATCCCACCTAAATGGAATGTTTCTATGTAAGAGATGACTGAAAGGGTGGCACTTGTCTACCAAATGTGAAATGAACCGATGAATTGCCTGTAACTTGCCTTGTAGAGACTGGAGTTGAGTGATGTTCTTTAGTGGTGGCACTTCCATGATAGCTTTGACTTTGGCAGGATCTACTTCGATCCCATTTGCTGATACAATGAATCCTAAGAGCTTGTCAAAGGTGACTCCAAACACACATTTCTTCAGGTTCAACCTAATTTTGAAGTGTTCCAGTCTCTGAAAGACCTTCTCTAGTACATCTAGGTGGGATTCTCTTGTGAGTGACTTTGCAAGGATGTCATCTACATAGTCCTCCATTATGACGTGCATCATATCATGGAAGATAGTGGTCATAGCACGTTGATATGTTGCCCCTGCATTCTTTAACCCAAATGGCATGCCATTCTAGCAGAAGGTGCCCCATGGACAAGTGAAATCTATTTTATGTTAGTCTTCTGGTGCTATGTTGATCTGATTGTACCTGAAGAAGCCATCCATAAGAGAAAGCATGGTATGTCCTACTGTCAAGTCAACTATGATGTCAATGTCAGGTAACAAAAAATCATCCTTACAGCAAGCCTTGTTTAGATCTTAGAAATCATTGCACAATCTGACTCTGCCATCAGGTTTGAATACTAGTACTATGTTGGATACCCACTCTGGATAGTCTATTGCCCTGATGAACCCTACATCCATCAGTTTCTTGAGTTCCTCTTTTACTAGTAATGCAATGTGTGGATGCATCTTCCTAAGTTTCTACTTGACTGGCTTCACCCCTAGATTTAGTGGAAGATGATGTAGAATCAAATCTGGATCTAAACTAGGTATATCTGCGTATGACCAAGCAAAATTGACTTGTTTTTTCTTGAAGAATGGTACAAATTTGGTCTTTTCTGGTGGAGATAGAGACTTTCCAAAGTGAATGATCTTAGCATTATCCTCTGTTCCAATGTTGACCGGTTCTGTAGGTTCTGCAGCAATCTGAGACTTCTCTTGATACATGTTGGTGGGGAGAGTGTCAAGCCTTCCATTGTCTGGCACCTCAGAAAGGTTTTCACCATTCGATGCATCCTTTCTTTTTACCATTTTGGGATCTGATACTGCCGCAGAGCGGTTTTCACCACTAGATCCAGTTTTTATTTTTATGTTTTTGTGACTGGAAGGCTTGGCACCCTCTCCAAAATAAGCCACAGTGTTGAGTTTAATGGAAAAGCTAGATTTATGATCTCCTGTAGGTAGGTGGTCCCTAAGTTCCATGTAGTCAATATAGGCATCATCATTTTGGAACATATCTAGTTGCGGGGTTCCTTGTAAATCCCAGTCGATAAGTTTAGGATGTACAAGGGGAAGGGGGTTGGAAGATAGATCTGATTCATTGGGTGTGATCATTTGAATGGATATATGGTTAGGATTCAGATTGATAAGGATAGGATCTGGGATGGTACTTTCCTCTAGATTATTTATTGCGATGGAACTCTAACCTTCCTCAAAAGTCATACTCTCAGGAGTTGGTGAATCACACTCTAATGGTCTATGCGTTAGCGTTTGTCCCTCATAGTAGGGGCTATAGGTTTGAATGGTGACAATTCCTTTGTCTTCATAGGAGTGCTTTGTGAGTTCATCCCATTCATATTCATTGGAATCTATGTCACTGTCTTCTTGTATGGTATGGATCTATTCCACAAAACAAGCATTGGCCTTAGCTTTGTCTTTATCCTTGTATCCTAACCCTTTTGTATTTCTTGCCAATGAGGATGAAGAGGGTTGGATGGGTTCTATTATTCCTTATTTTCTTAGGCCAATGGGACCTTGTCCTTCATAACCCATTCTATGTAGGATAGACTCACCACGCCCACAGATTTCCCTTGGGAGATTAGGTGGTTCTTGTTGTGTGTTATCTTCCTTTGTGTAGAGCCATTGCAAGACATCTCTTTCCTTACCCTCATCTGATAGGGTCCCCCAGTTTACAAAGGGAGCTGTGGGAGGTTTGGGAGAAGCAGAAGGTTTTGGAATGTACTTAGGTGTAGGTCACCCAAAGGATCTTGGAGATAGGGGTATTTTGGCTAAGTTGAGGCTGTGCTTGATGGAGTACTCCCCTACCCCTATTTCTTTGATAGTGATTTTCTTCTCTTTGGGCTTGGACGAGGAAGCTTCGAAGGTAGAATCATGCTATGAGATGGGGGATGTGGAAGCTCTATTATTGGGAATGATGCAATCAGGATTTGAGAGGACAGTGTTACAATGTTAAAAAGGATTAGGATCACCCTGGATGGTGATCTGTCAGCCGTTATGAGGGAATTTGATACATTGGTGGTAGGTAGAAGGCACATCTTTCATGGTGTGAATCCAGGGTCTACCAAGGAGGATGTTATAGGCTAGCTCTCTGTCGCAGACTTGGAAAACAACGTCCTTTATTACCGGTCCAACTTGTATCGGTAATACCACTGTTCCTTTAGTAGTTCTTTCTTCTTCATCATAGACCTTAATAGTGATCTTTTTCCTAGGATCCACTGCAGTTTCAACAAACCCCAATGTAAGGACTAGCTTGAGCATGCAAATATTTAAACTAGCTCCTCCATCAATAAGAACTCTTTTGATATGGTGTGTATGAATGAAGGTGATGATATGCAAGGGTGTGTTATGGGACTGAGACACTGAAAGGTCATCCTGTTTGGTAAACGAGATGGTGCTTGAGGAGGTTAGATTTCCTACCATGGCTTGAAACTTCTCTTGGGCCAGGTTCGTGGGCACAGTTGTTTCCACTAGGGCTTTATTGAGAATTTCCTTGTGGGAGGGAGACAGATGCAACAACTCTAAGATAGATATGTGGGCAGGAGTTTTCTGAAGTTGGTCTATGACACTATACATATGGGAGTTAGATGGAGAAGGTGATGAGCTTGGAGGAAGTGTGTTTAAAGTGACCTTACCACTGCGGGTGATGATGCTAGAATCAGTTTTGTTGGGTCCTGATTGTTGGTTGAATGTGACCACATTAACTTGTGGGATGTACTCTGATATGTAGTTGACAATATAATCGAATGGTACGCTGGCATAGTTAGCATTGTTGTGTCCATTGTTTTGATTTTGCCTATTGTGATTGTTATTGTTGTTGTTGTTGTATGGCCTGTTGTGATTGAGGAGTGGATCCTTGTATGCCACATGCATCTCATTAGAGGTAGGTTCTTTAGTGCCTACCTGATTTTGGTCCAGTATGTCTTGAATGATGTGTTTGAGATAGATACAGTCATTGGTCTTGTGGCCTCTTCCTCTATGATATTCACAGAAATCAGTATCTTTCCAATAATGAGGTTTTATTTGAGGTTCGTAGTCACTAGTGGGGGGAAGAGTGATCTCATTGTTGGCTAATATCTTTCTTAATGCAGACTCCTAGGACTCCCCTAGCGGTGTGAATTTTTTCTAGGATTAGAGGTGAACCATGTCTTTGGCTCATGAGAGAAGGTTTTGTTTGGTGTTACATTGCTTGCTTCTCCTTTGAGAGTGAAGATTGGTTGTTGTTTGGGAGCTGCCACTTTGGTATCAACTACTCCATCATTGACAACATTTTTGTTCTTTGTCCAAAACTTTGACTTGTCTGTGGTGTAGTTAGAGTTAGGGGTGTCCTTGTACAACTTTATTTGCCCCTTGGCAATCATAGATTTCTCGATAAATAGTCCCATCTCAATGACTTTCGTAAATGAGGTAGGGCATTGAATTTGGATTTGGTAACTTAGATCAGGGTTAAGCTTGTAGAAAAACATCTCTGTCAATTTCTTCTTAGGCACATCATATGAGCATTTTCTTGCGAGTTGTCACCACCTTTGTAAGAAAGAGGTGAAGGATTCACCACCATTTTGCTTTGTATTGCATAGGTCAAGCATGGAGACTTCATGTTCAATGTTATATGAGAAGTGTGTGATGAACTTGTTTACTAACTCATCAAAAGTTTTGATACCCGGGGGAAGTCATGAGAACCATTCCATGGCTTGACCACCTAGAGATCTAGGGAACAGTCTCATTAGGAAAGTTTAATTATGACCTACTTCTAGGCATGCGACGCTAAATTTTGTAATGTGATCTCTTGGGACTCCTTTCCCTTTGTATTTGTCAAACTTAGGAACTTTGAACTGAAAGGGGAAGGGTACCATGTTCAAGCTTTTGTCAAAGGGATACAGTGCGATGTCTTCCAAGGAATAATGTTTAGCGGGCATCCCTGTCTTGAGTTCCACTAATTGCTGCGTTAGGCTTTCAACTTTTTTCTCTAATGTTTCCATAGGTATGTTTGGGTCTATGACTTTCTTTCCTTTGTCTAGGCCAATGGTTTTATCTTTACTTGTACGGTCCTCATGAGTTTCTTCCACTACAGCTTCTCTTAGTTTGTTAAGATCAAAGTCTGAGGGGAGTCTAAGTCCTTGGTTTGCAAGATGAAGGAAGTACTTTTGAGGGTCTTTGTTGAGTATTTTGTCCATCATGTGTTGGAATTTCTGATCTTAGAGGGCTCCTTGGTACTCCTCATGAGAGATTTTCTCATCACTGTCATGAGGGGACACAATCCTATATGATGTTCCATCTATTTCAAGTTGTTTTTGGTATTGGGATGTAGTTAAGACCATGTAAGGTGACGTGGGAAGAAGTTGGGTGAAACCAAAAATTTTGGTAAGGTGCTGGTGTAGGTTGGTGAGAAGGGGATACTTGCGGTGACAAGATTCAAACAAGGGAGTCTTTTGATCAATGATTCCAATTAAGTTGGTCAACACAAGATGATAGCCACAAGTAAGGATATCTAGTACTCGTTTACTATGTAGAGACTAGCCTTGTACCAAGACCACTAGTGAAGTTTTGTGACCTACTAGGGTTACTTGAATCTGAAATGATTTGAAAAAGGTCTTACACTAATCTGATATAGGAACTTTTGACTTTGTTTTGGGAAGACGTGGTAAAGGTGGATGAGACGACCAATGAAAGAGAGGGTTTGCTATGGAAATAGATGGAAAAGGTGACCGCATGGTAGATCTGATCTCAGAAACTAGAACAAGGTTGAAATGGGTATCCAGGAATGATAAAAATTTTCTCTCAAAAGATGTGGAAAAACTCACTATTATAGATGCATAGCAATAAATGTGTTGAAATAGACGATAAATGCGCAGTAAGTCAGGATAAAGGTGCAGTTCTGGTGAATGATAAAAGCACAGTAACAAACAACAAATGCACAAAAAGTCATAGTAAATGCACAATAGGTCGAAACAGATGTGTAGCTTCAGAAGGTATATGTGCAGCTCTAGTTTTTTGACTATTTTTTGCAATTATCTTGGTACATTTTTTATGTTTTTGGTTTCTTGGTTGCAAGATGGTCTTTTTTATTTGATTTTCTTAATTATGGCAAGAAGACACAACAAACACAAAGAATGATTTCATGGTTTTTGAACTTTTTTGTAATTTTTTTTGGACTCTTTTTACTGAAAAGCAAGTACAAATCCTAGGCTAGCTGGGAAAATATAAACCAAATTCTCACTATTTCTAGATGAGGCATCTTCAGGAGGTGATAATCGCCCTTCCTTGTACTAGATTATGGGGGTTTTTGGCTACTAAAAATAAAGGATGATTAGTAAGTGCAACCATTCGAGTGGTTATATGTGCGACAATGCTACTCTCTGTTATGGAGTCTCCTAGCCTTCAAGGGTTGTGCCTTGGAGGGTTTTGGGGGAGGTTGGCTGTCGGTATAACACAACAACACTCGTTGTTTGAATCTTTCACTCGAAACACAATTTATTTATAGTGGCTTGGCAGAGCTTGGCTTTAGCTTGTTACCACTTAAGGTCATTCCCACTTGGACAAAAGCATATCCAAGGGCAGGCCTCTCTAAGGGTTTAACACATGCCAAATGATATGTCTGGCATTTTGGTCACCCAAGATAGGGGAGAGCATACACCTAGTATCATTCCAAAAACATAAAAGATAGTGGTTCTTTTACCCTAATTAAAATGAAAAAGACTAAATGTATTAAGCTACTTGGGCACACACGTGAGTTGTTAACTTTGAAAGTAAGATAGAAATGGTTCAATTTTATCCTCCTAACATTGGGACTATATTCAATTTGTTGATGCAACAATATCAAATTACAATCCTTCCTAGTTAGATCTAGATGTGATTTTGCATGAACATCTGATTACCATCCTTTAAAAATATGATGTGTGTTAACAATGCAACTAGAATGTCTGAACCAACCCCTAACCCGCAAGTAGATCAAAGAAAAATCTTGTGAGAAGTATCAACATTAGTAAAATCACAAGAAACCCCAAAAAGTCACTATCAGAATTAGATGCATGGGTACAGAGATTAGATGCGCAGAGACAGAGATCATATACACAGCTATTACAAAAGCGCTGAGATAGAGGTCAAAAGTGCAAAAATAGAGAGCATATGCGCAACTTCAGTAAATACGTTGTAACAGAACATAGATGTACAACTTCAAGAGGTAAATGTGTCGAAAGAGTAGATGCACTGGAATAGAGCTTAGATGCGTGTTAGAATTGATTAGATGCACTGATTCCTCTTGTGTACGAAACCTTAGCACAAAAAAACTCAATTTTTGGATTAAATTAGGGCAAGGCCCCATGGTGGGCGCCAAAAATGTTATGTAAAAATTAGTGTAAATGAATAATCAATATTATAAATCAATAATACCCAATAACTCAATGAAATATAGAAACAAAGAAATCAATCAAAACAAAGAACTTCAAACCTTTGCAAACCTCTTCACTTCGTGGCTTCCATTGATTGCCTATCTCAAATGATCTTGTGTATGAATATGGCCCTCAAAAGGTGCACTTCCTTGCTATTCCAAGATGTCAAGTGGGAATGGTTGTGATATTTTATTGCAATGAAGATGAGCTTCATAACAATGGTAATGGTAATAGTAATAAGTTGATTGCAAGCAAATGGAATGACTTGGGTGCCAAAGGCACGCTGTAATTCCTGCAAAGTAAGGGTACTAAAAGCTTGGATGAATGAAATGGAAGAATATGGTTCAATTTATATACTTCTGAAAGAGAAGATCAATAATATAGAAGACTTGAGAGAATGTGCACGAATAGAAAGAAGATAAGTGTCACACAAAAAGTTGTTTTGTTTGAGTTAACTACTTTCTTTTGTAAAGATAAGATTTGATTTCATAAATTAGAAAGCTTTTTTCTAATGTAAGAGTTGTTGATAAAAACAAGGTTGATTTAGTCAGTTAACTCAACTTGTGATTTGCTTTTGCATGATTTGAGAGAAATTAAATAATAAATTATTTAATTTTGTGTGCATGAAAAAGACTTATTTTTAGAAGATTTGGAAAATATTTGAGGAATTAGAAGATAAGAAAGCAAATTAAATAAATAAATTTAATTGTTTGTGCATGATTTTGGAAGAATAAATAAAATATTTGATTGTATTTTACTTTTAGAGATTGAGAGAATTTAAATAAATTTGATTTAATTAAATAATTAAGAATTATTTAATTGTTTGGAAGAATTTAATTAAATAAAAGATTTTATTTAATTTTGACTTTAGAAGAGGTAATTAAATATTTTGATATTTAATTAATTTAGAGGAATATGAATCGAATAAATAAATTTGTTTATTTATTTATTGATAGAAAAATTAGAATGGAATAAATATCAAGAATATTTATTTAGACTAAGTCATGTCATTTTTAGGCGTATACACAAACAATAGTTAGCACAATCATTTTCTATGAAGGATTTGGGGGAAGCAAAACAAATCCTTGGTATGAAAATTTGCAGAGATAGGAAGAATGTTCATAAAATTGACTCTATCTTAGGCTGATTATGTTGAAAAGGTATTGCAGAGATTCCATATGGAGAATGCAAAAGCTGTCAGCACACCTTTGCCTAGTCATTTGAAATTGACTAAGGAGATGTGTCCTAAGACATAAGAGGAGGAAGAAAAAATATCAAAGGTACCATATGTTAGAAATAAAAGCAACACTACTTCAATGGAAATCTGATTCAAGATAAATTTCAGCAATCTTTAAGTGTGCATTAAAAATGGAGATTGTAATCAAAACATAAAACCCACTACAAAGAATATGCCAAACATGAAGAACTCAACACAAGACACAATGACATAGTGTTTAACATGGAGAAAACCCTTGCGAGTAAAAAACTCCACTAGGAAAGAGGCACAAGTTTGTATTAATCTCAACAAGATTGTACAATACATCAATTACACAACTCTCTCCACAAGTCTTCAATCCGACAGCATTCCTGTAGCACCTAAGTACCTAAAATCTGTATTGCAGCAACAAATACATGGAAAATACTTATAGAAATATTTTCCAACTCATCCTAGGTGTTCACCTTCTCTCTCCTAAGATTCTCTAACATGTAAACATTAATTTCCATCTTACAAGCATCTTACACTTGTCCAAAAACAGCCATGCAAAGGTTGGGGGCCCAAGACTAAATCTAGCCTCTTACAACATCTTATGACATGTCATAACTATCATAGATTCTACAAAAGAGTATCTTTTCAAGATAGAAACCTTGGGCTAAAAATAGCAAATATACAACTAACATATCTGTCATATGCGTCATAGAATCACAGAATCTTATGACAACTTGCAACTGTCATAGATTCACTTACCAAACATTATGACAGTTGTCATACATGCCAAATATAGTAGATTACTCAAGGGAGCATGCCTACCCTCATTTACTTTAATTTTTCACATTTTCCAACAGTAAAAGTCACTCCATAATTACCTTCTGTTACTTTGAAATTACCCCTGCTAGTGAAACTAGTACATCTCCTCATGGATAATTACAAATTACATATAATAAAAGGAATAAATACAATATTGAGATTTACAAGGTTAATGGAACCTTATCCCAACATTCTCCCACTTGACATTATACATTGTAAATCAACCCATAAGAAATCAAAATGAAATAATTAGGCACTAGAAACAAGGCCCATGGCCTCTCTACACCATATGAACTTCTCTGTGCTCACAGGCTTGGTCAATGAATCTACAACATTCTCCTAAGTGTCTATCTTCTCCAGCTCAATCTCTCCATTTGAAACCAACTCTTGAACAAAGTGATACTAAACATCAACATGCTTAGTCTGAGCATGATACATGTGATTCTTGGCCAAACATATAGCACTCTATCTATCACAACCAATATGAATGATCCTGCAATCAAAACTAATACCTGTACACAATCTCCTCAACTAAACTACCTCTTTAGAGACATGAGTAGCAGCCGTATACTCTGTTTCTATGGTGGACACAATAACTGTGGGCTACCTCTTACTCATCCAACTCACTGCACCTCCAAATAGAGTAAACACATAGCCACTAGTGGACCTTTGACTATCCAAGTCACCTGCCCAATCTACATAAACAAAACCTTGTATGTCCAAATATTTATCAGCACTATCAGTAGAAAAATAAACCAAACAATGATCAGGAGTACCTACAAGATATTTAAACACCCTCTTCACATAGTTCCAATGTTGTCTACCAGGGTTAGACATAAATCTGCTCAAAACTCCCACTGCTTGGGCAATATCTGGTCTAGTGCAAACCATTGCATACATAAAACTCCCTACAACACTAGCATATGGCACATTAGACATATCCTCAAAATTGTCCTCAGTCTTTGGACACATATCTAATGAAAGATTAGTACCAATGGGTAAAGGAACTCTAACTGGGTTATAGTCCTACAAACTAAACCTCTGTAAAATAGTATTCACATACTTTGTGACAACCAAAGCTTTCTGTTAACTCTGTCCCAAGTCCTGATCTCCATTCCTAAAATATACCTTGTAGCACCAAGATCCTTCATCTCAAATGTACCTAAAAGTTGGGCTTTAAGCTCACTGATAATACCCTTAGTATTGCTGGAAAAAAACATGTCATCAACATACAAAGTAATAACTAGTATAGAATCATCAACACAATGATCCTCCTCACTTCTAACAAAACCTAATTTCAAAACAAATGAGTCAAACTTTTGATACCACATTCTAGGGGACTGTTTTAGACCATAAAGAGACCTCTTTAACCTGTAAACCCAATGATCTTTTCCTTTTACCTCAAAACCTGTAGGCTTTTGCATATAAATTTCATCTTCAAGATCTCCATGTAAGAACATAGTCTTAACATCCATTTACTCAATCTCCCAATCATAAGCTACAACAATAGAAAAGAGAAATCTAATAGAAGTCAATTTATCAACAAGAGAGAATATCTCACCAAAATCAACTCCCTCTCTTTGGGAGTAGCCCTTGGCTACCAGTCTAACCTTGTACTTCTCCAATGACCTGTCTACTCCAAACTTCTTCTTGAAGACCCACTTACAATAGATGGCCTTTCTTCCTTTGGGCAAATGAACAAGATCCCAGGTGTTACAAGAGTCTAAAGCCATCATCTCCTCATGTATGGCTAATTGCCAAGACTCACTATCATCTGCAGAAATAGATTCCTTGTAGGATCTAGTTTCATTGTTAGTACTCAATAAAGCATATACATAATGGAAATCTAGTGGGCTATACCTATCAACTGGATTCCATTGTCTTGTGGATCTCCTCAAGGGTGGAGTATGAGACTCTACTCATTTTTTTGCATGATCATCTGCACCAACTTCTTCTGTAACACTAGACTCATCTTCATCAGAACTACTTGAATCTTCTTCATCTTCTTCACCCCCCAATCCATCATTCTATTCTTCCTGAGGTACATCTTGCTGCTCTAAATCAAAGTGCACCTTCTTTACCTTTTCTTCTTTTTCTTTTGGCTGTTCAGGTTTAGAAATAGCTCTAAGTTCCCTGAAAATAACATCTCTAGAAAAGATAATCCTGCGGGTTAGTGGATTCCAAAGCTCATAACCTTTGACATTATCACCATATCCAATGAATATACACTTTTCAGCCTTTGGATCTAAATTAGATCACTTTTCCTTAGGCACATAAACAAAAGCCTTATAGCCAAAAATCCTTAAATATGAAACAGAAGGTTTCTTACCTATCCACACTTCATAAGGTGTCAAATCAAGAGCCTTACAAGGAGATCTATTTATCGAGTATCAAGAAGCACACACAACCTCTGCCCAAAAGCATTTATCTAACTGTGCATCACTAAGCATACTTCTGGCTCTTTCCATAATTGTTTGGTTCATCCTTTCTGCAACACCATTCTGCTGTGGTGTATATAGAGTTGTCTTTTGTCTGATTATACATGCATGCTTATAAAACTCATCAAATTCCTTAAAGCAATATTCCCCTCCATTATCAGATCTTAATATTTTTATCTTTAAACCTGATTGGTTCTCTACTAAGACTTTGAATTCCTTAAACTTAGTGGAAACTTTTGATTTATACTTGATAAAATAAATCCATGTATATCTAGATACATCATCAATGAAGGTGACAAAATAATGAGATTTTCTAATAGATTCATTATCCACAGGTCCAAACACATCTGTATGAATAATTTTTAATTTATCTTTTGCTCTATTGCTTCCTAAAGGAAATGATTTTTTATTTTGTTTACCAAACACACAATGCTCATCAGAATAAGAGAAACTGACCAACAATTCTTTATTCTTAATAGTTTTTAATACATTATTAATTGTGTGGCCCAATCTACGGTGCCACAACATACATGTATTTTTAGTAGTGGCCTCAGATACATAGGAGGCATTACAAACTGTAGTGGATTCAAGCTTAAACAAATTCCTGAATCTCTTCCCTTTCACTAGCACCAAGTTCCCTCTCACCAATCTGCAGCCATGCTTGTCAAATGTCACATGCATTCCCAAATAATTCAACTTCAAAACTAAAATCAGATTTCTAGCTAATCCAGGAACATGCAAAACACAAGGGAGGGTTTTAATCCTCCCATCACTAAAACACAACAATACCTTTCATTTCCCAACAATTGGATATGAAGAGTTGTCACCAAGGTAGATATTACCTCCATCATATTCTTCATATGTGGAGAACCATTCCTTATGCGGGGTCATATGAAATGAGCATCCTGAGTCAACCAACCAGTGATCATTAGAAACAACATTACATGCAAAAAGTAAAACATCTTCACCTGCATTCGAGGACTTATTCGAAGCACTCTCCACTATTTCTCTAGATTTCTGCACTCCTTCACATGTCCCCTTTTACTACAGTTCCAACACTTAATTCTGTTCTTTTTACTAGGAGTCTTAGACTAACCCTTGGACTTGTCCTCAGCCCCTTTCTGATCTCCTTTAGGTCCCCTTTCCTTAGACCTTCCCCTGATACTGAAAACATCACCTGAACTATCTGAACTCTTCTTCCTCAATTCCTATCCCCGTAAAACTGCAACAAGAGCATCCAACTTCAGATCTATGAAGTTAGCAGTGATAGCCAAAATGACATTTTCCCATGATTTAGGTAAACAACAAATAAGCAAGATACATTTTTCTTCCTCATCAACTTCAACATCTATTGAAGCAAGCTGAGCCATCAACAAACTAAAAGAATTTAAATGCTCTGTAACCAACTCACCCTCTTTCATTTTCAAAGAAAACAACTTTCTTTTTAAATAAACTTTATTTACCATACTCTTGACTTGATAGATCTCACCCAACCATTTCCACAAATTGTGTGCAGTCTCTTCCTTTGTGACATTCAACATGATAGAATCTAATAGACACAAACAAATGGTTCCCTATGCCTTCTTATCTAGTTTTGCCCACTCATCTAGAGAGACATCATCAAGTTTCTTCTCCTTTTAAACAACCAACCATTGGTTTCTTTCTTCCAACAAATCTTCCATTTTTAGCTTCCACAACTCATACCCCATTCCGTTGAACTTCTCAATGTCCATTTGAGAGGTTGATGCAACGGTGGACGTAGCCATAATAAAAACACAAGATCTGCAAAATAAACACAACCAAATCTCCCACTATAGCTACAGCTTCCACACTACCACCCAAGAGTCAAAGCTGGCCAGGCTCTGATACCAAATGTTAGAAATGAAAGAAACACTACTTGAATGGAAATTTGATTCAAGATAAATTTTAGCAATCTTTTAGTGTGTATTAATAATGGAGGTTGTAATCAAAACATAAAACCCACTACAAAGAAAATACCAAACATGAAGAAATCAACACAAGACACAATGACATAGTGTTTAACATGGAGAAAACACTTGTGGGTGAAAAACTCTACCAGGAAAGAGGCACAAGTTTGTATTAATCTCAACAAGATTGTACAATACATCAACTACGCAACTCTCCACAAGTCTTCAATCTGATAGCATTCCTGCAGCACCTGAGTACCTAAAATTTATATTGCAGCAACAAATACATGGAAAATACTTATAGAAATGTTTTCCAACTCATCCTAGGCATTCACCTTCTCTCTCCTAAGATTCTCCAACCTGTAAACATTAATTACCATCTTACAAGCATCTTACACTTGTCCAAAAACAACCATGCAAAGGTTGGGGGCCCAAGACTAAATCTAGCCTCTTACAACATCTTATGACATGTCATAACCATCATAGATTCAACAAATGAGTATCTTTTCAAGATAGGAACCTTGGGCTAAAAATAACAAATATACAACTAACATATCCGTCATATGCGTCATAGAATCACAGAATCTTATGACAACTTGCAGCTGTCATAGATTCACTTACCAAACATTATGACAGTTGTCATACATGCCAAACATAGTAGATTCCTCAAGGGAGCATGCCTACTCTCATTTACTTTGAGTTTTTACATTTTCAACAGTAAAAGTCACTCTATAATTACCTCTGGTTACTTTGAAATTACCCCTGCCAGTAAAACTAGTACATCTCCTCATGGATAATTACAAATTACATATAATAAATGGAATAAATACAATATTGGGATTTACAAGGTTAATGGCACCTTATCCCAACACCATATGCTTCAGCTATAGGAATTTCAATGTACGCCATTGTATGCACGAGACTGGATATTGCGCATGCTGTAGGAGTCGCAAGCAAGTATATGAGTCATCCTGAATTGGAGCATTGAAATGTGGTAAAATAGATTCTCAGATATTTGAGAGGTACATCCAATAAACACTTACATTTTGGGGGCTCTAATACTCATTTAGCAGGTTATGTAGACTTAGATTTGATAGGGGATAGTGATATCAGGTAGAGTACTATAGGTTATGTCTTTACTATAGGTGGGACAACAGTCAGTTAGATCTCTAGGTTGCAAAAGGTGGTTGCTTTACGTAAGGCATACTTGAAACTTATTTCTTAATTGTGATATTTTATTGACAATGATCAATATTTATTTATAGTTTCAAGTTAGTGGAGTTAATTTTAGATTTATTTATGAAATTATGATATAAGTTATAAAGAGAATAGAATTTAGTAGTAAGGTCTTGATATGGTTTAGTTAATTGATTTAAATTAATTATTCTTGTGTCTTGTGGGAAATAAGAGCTCTTTTATCATTATTTTTAGTAAAATTAATACCATAGGTCAATCACCTATGGGTAGGGTACTTGTTTATTCATAAAAATATGTTTTAGAGTTGTTTTAATGCATTTTTAGTGCACAAGAAAATAAGTGACGAGTTTGAAAGATGAAGAGTCATCTTCTCTTGAAGAGTCTTCGAGCATCCAAGTTAGGAAGAAAAAATAAATAAAAGTAAATCTGAAGAATCACATTTTATTGGAAAATAAATGAACGCCACAAGCAAGAAGAGGAATACAAGGAGTCATTGGAGCCCAAAAGAAGAATATGAAATTTGGAAAAAGGAGATATTATAAGGAGATGAAAGTCTTCAAAGAGGAGGAGGAAATGAAGAGAAGAGCCCAAGTTTATTTCTGATTTTTATAGGTCAAGAGGATGTCCATAGCTGATGGTGAAGATAATTCTTCAAAGGAATTACATCCATTTTGATGAGGCAAAAGAAAGCATACATCCATGGTGACTTATTAGGTGAAAAATCTTTGAATTTTATGAAGAGGACAAAAGATTTCCAAGTAGAAGAAAAGAAGTACACAACTGATTAAGATGAAATCTTTCACATTAATGAATCTTGGAATCTCTCTTCACGAGCATTTAGAGGTATTTTTTATTAATCAAATTCTTGAGGTATTTCCTTGAAAACTCTCAATTATTTATGTTAATGTTTTTCTAAAAATTTTCAAGAAAACTTGTTGTTGTCTCATGAAATTTATCTGTTTATTATAATTATTTTATCAAATGGTTTCTAGGTTTTGTGTATCTTGTTTTGAACTTTCTAAAACATCTTACAATTTTAAATTTCATTAAGTATTATAAAATTTATCACGATCTTAGTACTATTGTAACCTTGCTAAAAATCCTGTTGTAACCCTGCTAATGTTTTATAAATTTCTCTCTGTATAGGAAAGGGATTGTAAAATTGTTTCTGGGTTATGTGAATAATTGTTTTGTCTTTTTAGAACATTTTACAGTTTTAGATTTCGTTAAGTATTAAGAAAGTTATGGCATTTTTATTACTGCTATAGAAGAAATTGAAAATCTAGGGTTTTGTTGGTAGTTTACTTTGTTGAAAATGAATTATTTTCATTACATGAGTGTGTTAGATGAATTTGCATATTTTCTTTCTTGGAATGGGTATGATTAGATAATTTTTCATTCATTAGGTTAGATGAAAAAAAAATAGATTGAATCAAGAACATACTTGTAGTGCAAGAAGGTCAAATTAAAACCCTTATGTTGATTAGTTTTAAAGAACAATTGTTAGATCAGACATATATATATTGCATAGTTATTTCAATGTCAAAATATTTTATATTTTATTATTTCTATTATTCATTATAATATATGGAATAGTTTTGCGTTATCAAATCATTCTCGACTTATGATCAAGTTTGGGTTAAATATGGATTTGAGGGAAATAGATGATTGCAGTAAACACTATCTACTCATCTTACATTAATGTTTTAATCATTTTCTGGGTTTTATTCCCCTTACTCTTACCTTTTCAAAACATATAGAATATTAGAATTCCTCTAAGAAATAAGAAAGTTATGATAGATTTACTACTAGGCAATTTTTCATGTTAAGACTATTTTTATTCGATTATTTCATTTTATCCTTATTCTTAAATTTGTTTTTATTCATTGAATAAAGTTTGAGATTGGATAGGAGACTAAATTAAATTATATAACTACATTTCCTTTTTAATATATTATTTATATTATGTTTAGTTATTGTGTGCTTGTATTGGTAACAATGGTAAGAGGTGGATTTTGAGTTGAAAACGAAATAATAGAAAGATCTCATTATTGTTTGTATCAAATATTTGAATTGGGAATTTGTTGGATTATTTAGTGGTAAATATTGATGCTGGTGGATCTCATATAAGCATAGAGTTTGATATTTTCTTAAAGGAAAATGGTTGCATGATCAAACATTTTATTGAACAAGATTTATGTATTGTGTGGAGTTGAAATGACATAATTGGTTTTTCCTAAATATATATGAATGAAATTTTCTATTTATTAGATTTTTTTCTATGAATTGGTAAGAAGTTATGTATGTTAAGGTGATTTAGATTACACATACTTTGGGATGAATAATATTCTACCTTAACCTTGAAATGCTAATTAAGATACATGTACTTGACATTGTAGAAAGGTGCCATCGTTATATGGGTTGTATTAATCATATGAACGAGAAGTATAGTTCTTTGTAATATAAAATTAGTTGTCTTTATTTGAGTATGAGTAAAGGATGTTCTTTCATCTATTCTATGTGAGAATATATTACATGCATTAGTAAGGTGTTAATAAGAGTATATATGTGTTTGTTATTGATAAAATGTATATTGTGGAGTAGTGCTATAATTCATTTTATTTTGAACTTGAATAAAGATGATGATTTCTTAATGATGATAGACTTTTCATTTATTGTAATCTAAGTATTTACATGTGGAAATTTATGTATTTTATCCATAAGAATGGTTGGAACGTTTTTATTGTTGTTATAACTTCCCTATTATACCCTGTAGGGATTATTTATAAATTTAATTATTACATGCACTCTCTAGAACTTGAATGACATAGTCATCATATGGTGTATTTAATCTTGAGAACAATGGGAGTGTGCATATTAATTGGTTTATTGATTATAGAAAATATTATTATGTGACAAACTAGATCCCTTAAGAGTTATTATATCTAAGTCAACCTTATGGTTGCAAGACTAGTCACCCCAAACTACGAAGTCTCTACACTGCGCGTACATAGGCAAGGCCATCATGAGCCCCTGAGACATTAGGTCGGCCTCTTAGGGCCTTAGGTTTTTCATTTTATGCAATTGATATTTGTTTTTGTGTATTTAGCGATTGTGCAGAACTAATGTTTAAATTTAATGTGCAAGTTTAGATTTGATAACTGTACAGGATACCGGAGCTGGGAAAAGTATTTTCCACCTCATAAAAGGATGATCTTAAGACATTTATTTTAAATGTGTATATTTGAATATGAAGCATTTTGTATCTTGTAATTTATTTACAATGAATTTTGGATGATAATTATTTATAATAAGAAAATTTTCTCCTGTAATCATATTATATTTTCATTATTTCTAAATAATTTAGTAAAATATTTTTTATTAATTGTTAATTTCCTGAGTGGGCATTACATAGGTATCAGAGCACCAAGTTGAAACACTTGGGAGCTTTGGGGTAAGAATGTTAGTAATGTAAATCTATTTTTGGGATCTCATCATGGTAAGTAGAAGTAAATTTTTGATTGATTAAATGGAATGGATGTCTGGTAAAGTAGTTTCAAATTATATATAAGTATGTTCATAGATGTATTCTTGGAATTGTAAGTTTTTGTAATGTCAAAAAATGAATTTTATCAAGCACCTTATTCTATGATGATATTGACAAACTTGCGTGTGGTTGATGATGGTGTATTGGTAAATGAGAATTGGTGGAATATGAGGGTTGGAGGATGTTGTAATTGCTGCAAAAAAATCCTTCCATGCTCAGGTACACTATAAGCGTCTCGATATTGCAAATAAGTCTGTTGATGATTAATTTTGTAGTATAAGGAGACTTAGACGTTATTGATTTTAATTGTTTACATTTATACGTATTGATAAAGTAATATTAGTTTGAAGTGCATTTGGAGAAAGATGAATTTTTTTTTAGTGAATCCTGTTCAAAACCTTCCAGTCTAGTTTAGGTATGGAAATTAAATCTTATTTCTATTTAAGTTGTGATTGATAATGTTGAGTATATATATTGGACGATGAAACTGTTGGTATAATGGGAATTAAAAATAAATTTGGGAGATGTATTGTGGAGTTCTAGAAGATTATTTAAAGGGAGCTATTGTTTTATGAAAGTTTTGTTATAGTTTTCTTCTATCATATTGTTTGTTTTAATGTATGAGAAGAAATACAAAGAAAGTTATTTTTCAAATGCTCTCTAACAAGTAAGAGCTATAATTTTGGGGAATACCAAATTTTTGTTACTAGGTAGCTGTGATCTTGTGAAATTTTCAAAAATTCAAGAAGAAAACTATAGAACTTGGAAGATAATTGTTTCTTTAAGAAAACAGGGTTGATGTATTGCTTGTGGAAGGAAGAATGGCAGAAAGACTTTTGAGATGATTTTTAATTGCACATTCAAGGTATGGAATGAAACCTATTTAATTCCTTTTGAATATTAAAAGATGCATTATGAATGTGATATCTCAGAAATAAATGATATTGTAAAAAGTTCTTGAGTATTTTAAATATTATTAGTGATTTAAATTGTGAATGTTAAAAGCTTAGGAGTATGGGTGAAGGTGTAAAGGGGTTTGTTGATATGAAATCTCTCGAGGAGTATGATCTATTTATTATAAAAGCATGCTATAAATTAAAAGAGATCTCTGTTTTGTTAATCATGGGAGTTTGATTTGGGAGTTTGGGAGTTATATCTATTTTATGGGAGATCAGGGAGTTGTTGTGGGAGTATTGGGAGTTGAAGGGAGTTAATATTGATGAAAATTCTATTGTAAAATAAAGATTGTTTCTGTAATAATTATTGTGAATGTAAAATTACAAATTAGAATAATGTTAGTGATTACATTTGGTATATGAAGCATGATGATATGATAATTTATGATGGAATTCCATGTGGTATGAAACCACCACATTCCCCTCCTCCCTTTAGGTGGCTCGTTTGAAGTCACATGGTGAATTGTGATGTAAAAGTCTTATGAAAAATTTTGAAATTTTTATTTTGTCATTATCTCCTTTGTTTTATCAAGATAGCGGTTTTGAAGATTTCTTTTGGATATTTGGTTGATCGTAATTACTAAACTGTCCTTTTACCTCAAGGACTATTTTATTAAGGTTTTTAGTTTTTATTTAGACTGTTGTTTTTCACTATTTAATTTGTTTTATTTAATGATTTTAGTTGAAATTTTTACTTATTGAAATTTCTTTATTTGAGGCATTATCAGTGTTGATTGTTGCTGAAGTAATGTGAATTGTGTAGATTGTCATACTCATGAGAAGTCACTGGGAGTTTGTATAGGGGAGTAGATGGCCTGGGGAATGTACACTATAAAATTGTGTGAGATCTATTCTATAGCATTATGGTCTATTTGACACTAATCATTCAAATTCCATTGAAAGTATATATGATGTATGGAAATGATATCTATGATGCTTAAATGTCAAGAGTTGTTATAAAAGAACATGTTGTAATGGATTTGATTATCAGTGATATTTAGATGATATAAGTATGTTCCAGGATAAGTTATGATGATATTATAGAATTCTAATAAAAAGAATGGTATTTTCTGAATGTTGTGAGTTTCTTGGGAAAGTTTATGGGCTGAGCCTAACCTAGACAGCTAAGGTAAGAAAAGAATGAACTATATTTCTATTTATATCTATTGTTTGCATGTTTAAATTTTGTCAAGAATGATGAGTATTCTTATTATGTTTCATAGAATTAGTGTTGTGATGGAAAGCATAATGGGAAGTTGAATTGTTTTGGGAGTTTTTAGGAGTATGTTGTTAATGATATTTTGAGAGATTAATGTTTATGGTGTTTTGGGTCATAACTATTATATGAAACTCCCGAGAGAAAAAAAATTTGTTTTATGGAAGTTGGGTGAATATTATTATATGAAACTCCCGAGAGAAAAATTGTTTAATGGGAGTTGAATGATTATTGTTTCTAGGAGTTGATATATAAGGGAGAATTTGGGAGTTGTAGACTAAGGGAGTTATTGATTTTGTTTGTTGTGATTAAAAGTGAAATTAATTTGTGAATTAGATTTCTTTTAAATGAAATTGAATCTGTTTGATAAGATGAACATCAAGAAAATTTTTTTATTTAATTGCTTGGGGCTAGATTCGATTTGATGAATCCTATGGTTGGGTGGTGAGCAATCTGAATTGTTATTAACTTTGTGGTTGCAGATCAAGAAAGCTAATATGGGTAGATATAATTTTCGTGTATGCAATTTATGGATTAAATTTGTTTCCTGTGATATGAAGATTAGTATTGAAGAGTGAATTTGGATTTCTCTATATTTTTCTTCATTTGGTGATGCAGGTTTTAGGTCAACTTAGTAAATCATTTGATGAACTCTAACTTTTGATGGATGTGATGAAGTTAGGAAATATTCATTCTCTTGATGACTTCCAGGAGGAAGTCCATTCTTATGGGGGAAGAATGTAAGGCATACTTGAAACTTATTTATTAATTATGATATTTTATTGAGAATAATTAATATTTATTTTTAGTTTCAAGTTAGTGGAGTTAATTTTAGATTTGTTTATGAAATTATGATATATGATATAAAAAGAATAGAATTTAGTAGTAAGGTCTTGATATGGTTTATTTAATTGATTTAAATTAATTATTATTGTGTGTTGTGGGGAATAAGAGTTCTTTTATCATTATTTTTAGTAAAATTAAGACCGTAGGTCAATCACCTATGGGTAGGGTACTTGTTTATTCATAAAAATATGTTTTAGAGTTGTTTTAATGCATTTTTAGTGCACAAGAAAATAAGTGACGAGTTTGGCAGATGAAGAGTCATTTTCTCTTGAAGAGTCTTCGAGCATCCAAGTCAGGAAGAAAAAATAAATAAAAGGAAATCTGAAGAATCACATTTTATTTGAAAAGAAACGAATGCCACAAGCAAGAAGAGGAATACAAGGAATCATTGGATCCCAAAAGAAGGATATGAAACTTGGCAAAAGGAGATATTATAAGGAGATAGAAGTTTGGCTTCAAAGAGGAGGAGGAAATGAAGAGAAGAGCCCAATTTTATTTCTAAATTTTGTAGGTCAAGAGGACATCCATAGCTGATGGTGAAGATAATTCTTCAAAGGAATTACATCCATTTCGATGTGGCAAAAGAAAGCATACATCCATGGTGACTTGTTAGGTGAAAAATCTTTGAATTTTATGAAGAGGACAAAAGAATTCCAAGTAGAAGAAAGAAAGTGCACAACTGATTAAGATGAAAGATTTCACATTAAGGAATCTTAGAATCTCTCTTCATGGGCAGTTGGAGGTATTCTTCATTAATCAAATTCTTGAGGTACTTCCTTGAAAACTCTCAATTATTTATGTTAATGTTTTTCTAAAAAAATTCAAGAAAACTATTTGTCTCATAAAATTTATCTATTTATTATAATTATTTTATCAAATGGTTTCTGGGTTTTGTGTATCTTGTTTTGAGCTTTCCGAAACACCTTACAATTTTAAATTTCAATAAGTATTAAGAAATTTATCATGATTTTAGTACTGTTGTAACCTTGCTAAAAATCATGTTGTAACCCTGCTAATGTTTTATAAATTGCTTTTTGTACAGGAAAGGGATTATAAGATTGTTTCTAGGTTATCTGAATATTTTTTTAGTCTTTCTGGAACATTTTACAGTTTTAGATTTTGTTAAGTATTATGAAAGTTATGGCATTTTTATTATTGCTATTGAAAATCTAGGGTTTTGTTGGTAGTTTACTTTGTTGGAAATGAATTATTTTCATTACATGAGTTCGTTAGATGAATTTGCATATTTTCTTTCTTGGAATGGGTATAACTAGATAATTTTTCATACATTTAGTTAGATGAAAAAAATTAGATTGAATCAAGAACATACTTGTAGTGCAAGAAGGTCAAATTAAAACCCTTATGTTGATTAGTTTTAAAGAACAATTGTTAGATCAGACATATATGTATTGCATAGTTATTTGAATGTCAAAATATTTTATATTTTATTGTTTCTATTATTCATTATAATATAGGGAATACTTTTGAGTTATCAAACCATTCTCTACTTATGATCAAGTTTGGGTTAAATCTGGATTTGAGGGAAAGAGATGACTGCAGTAAACACTATCTCCTCATCTTACATAAATGTTCTAATTATTTTCTAGGTTTTATTCCCCTTACTCGTACCATTTCAAAACATCTTGAATTTTATAATTCCTCTGAGAAATAAGAAAGTTATGACAGATTTACTATTGGGTGGTTTTTCATGTTAAGACTATTTTTATTCGATTATTTCATTTTATTCTTATTCTTAAATTTATTTTTATTCATTGAATAAAGTTTGAGATTGGATAGGAGACTAAATTAAATTATATAACTACATTTCATTTTTAATATATTATTTATATTATGTTTAGTATTATTGTGTGCTTGTATTGGTAACAATGGTAAGAGGTGGATTTTGAGTTGAAAAAATAATAATAGAAAGATCACATTATTGTTTGTATCAAATATTTGAATTGGGAATTTGTTGGATTATTTAGTGGTAAATATTGATGCTGGTGGATCTCATATAAGCATAGAGTTTGATATTTTCTTAAAGGAAAATGGTTGCATGATCATACATTTTATTGAACAGGATTTATGTATTGTGTGGAGTTGAGATGACATAATTGGTTTTTCCTAAATATATATGATTGCAATTTTCTATTTATTAGATTTTTTATTATGAATTGGTAAGAAGTTATGTATGTTAAGGTGATTTAGATTACACATACTTTGGGATGCATGATATTCTACCTTAACCTTGAAATGCTAGTTAAGATACATGTGCTTGACTTTGTAGAAAGGTGTCATCGTTATATGGGTTGTATTAATCATATGAAGGAGTAGTATAGTTTTTGTAATATAAAAATAGTCGTCTTTATTTGAGTATGGGTAAAGGATGTTCTTTCATCTATTCTATGTGAGAAGATATTACATGCATTAGTAAGGTGTTAATAAGAGTATATATGTGTTTGTTAATGATAAAATGTATATTGTGGAGTAGTGCTATAATTCATTTTATTTTGAACTTGAATAAAGATGATAATTTCTTAATGATGATAGAATTTTAATTTATTGCAATCTAAATATTTACCTATGGAAATTTATGCATTTTATCCATAAGAATGGTTGGGACATTTTTATTGTTGTTATAACTTCCCTATTATACCCTGTAGGGATTATTTATAAATTTAATTATTGCATGCACTCTCTAGAACTTGAATGACATAGTCATCATATGGTGTATTTAATCTTCAGAAGAATGGGAATGTGCATATTAATTAGTTTATTGATTTTAGAAAATATTATTATGTGACAATCTAGATCCCTTAAGAGTTATTCTATCTAAGTCAATCTTATGGTTGCAAGACTAGTCACCCCGAACTACGAAGTCTCTGTACTGCGCGTACATAGGCAAGGCCATCATGAGCCCCTAAGACATTAGTTCGGCCCCTTAGGGCCTTAGGTTTGTCATTCTATGCAATTGATATTTGTTTTTGTGTATTTAGCGACTATGCAAAACTAATGTTTACATTTAGTGTGCAAATTCAGATCTGATAACTGTGTAGGATACTGGAGCTAGGAAAAGTATTTTCCACCTTGCGAAAGGATGATCTTAAGACATTTATTTTAAATGTGTATATTTGAATATGATGCATTTTGTATCTTGTAATTTATTTACAATGAATTTTGGATGATAATTATTTATAATAAGAAAATTTTCTCCTGTAATCATATTATATTTTTATTATTTCTAAATAATTTAGTAAAATATTTTTTTTTAACTGTTAGTTTCTTGAGTGGCCATTACACTTTATCCACCATGGAGGCAGAGTATGTAGCTGCAACAGAGGCAAGCAAGGAGATGATATGGCTGCAATCTTTCATGGAAGAATTGGGCAAACAACAGGCTAATAGTTCTTTGTATACAGACAATCAGAGTACCATACATCTTGCAAAAAATTTTACCTTGCATTCCAAGACCAAACACATACATCTTATGTATCACTTCATCTGGTCAGTGTTAGATGATGGATAGTTAAGGCTGGAAAAGATACAAATAGATGAAAATCCTGCAAATATGTTTATGAAGGTAGTGACAAGGGAGAAGCTGAGCTCATCTTCAGCTTCGGTTGGTCTTCAATACTGAAAAAAAATAAAATTAGAACAAGGGTAAGTGCAAGAAGTTGGGTCCAATTTTAGTGGAAGCCTCAACACAAATTATTTTCAGAAATGATGGATTTTGGCAATATGGTTGAGAAACATTTTTTTAGAATTTTTGGATGAAATTAAAACCCATTTAAAATGACAATGTCTAGTTTTAAAATATATAATTTTTTTTGGTTTTGGACATATTTTTGTATTTATTATTTATTTTTTAAACAAAAAACTTCAAATTTTTTGAAGAAATTGACTTTGGCAATATGGCTGGTGACTTTTTTAAAACAAGTTTTTGACAAAATTAAAACCCATTATAGATGAGATAGTGCAGATTCCAAATATATAAAAATTTTTACAATTGGATTATCTTTTCTATTTTTCAATTAATTTGTAATGAAACAAGTCCATAAATTTAAATTATTAGGGTTTTTTTAGTATTTTAATAACATTTTATTAAAATAATTTTTTGAAAAACAAATTGTATGAAAACATACTTCAGACAATTCTTTTCAATTTGAAAAAAAGAAAATTTAAAAAATGATAAGTTTAGGTCATCTTATGCATGACGTACACGATGATTTTTCAAAGCACTAATTATGGCCAATAAAAAATTAACCCAAAAAAATCTATTCAATAGAAAATTACAAAAAAATATGGAAAACATCCTTAAGTAAGATACAAATCTTTTCCCAAAAGGATTTAGAAAAATATGATTATTTTGGTCAAAATATGGATGACGTACACATGCATGGTATAGTAAAAAAAAAGTGACTTTTAAACAATGGTTTTTAGAAACGCCTATAAAAAATCCATTTTTATTATCTGGGTATTCAAATAAATTACATATTTCAAAACTAGACTCCTAGTACTACATTTTATGATTAGTGATGTTTTTCAAGATTCCATCTCTAAGTGCTTCAAATTTTGAGATCAAATGTGACAAATTTTGAAAATTGGGGAAAACACCCACTTTTTGGCCAAAAAGTGGACTCAACTTCTTGCTAGCACCCACAACAAAGTCCAGGGTGCTTATTTCCAGTGGGAGCTACAGGGTCAGTGGTGTTATGATCAGTCTCCAAGTGGGAGATTGTTGTTATATGGAGCCTAATCAGACTTGGAGGTTAAATTTATCCCACTTTTATCGGCACAGTTTTCCCCCAAATTATTTAACAGGGTCAAGAGGCAGCACCCCTTGTGGGGGTTTGGGGGCAGCGCCCCTGGCGCGCTCCCTGTCGCGATACATGGTGGGGTCGAGGGACAGCACATCAAGAGTTATTTTTTCTATTGGCCGACATAAAAAACCCTATTTTTGTAACCAACATAAGTCTTGATAAAATGGCTAAGGGTTAGGGTTTCCCATTGAGACATTGTATTGTAGCATTTTGCAACAGTATTGAGTTGCAAGGATTGTTGGTTGTAATAGGTTTGATTTCCTAGATAATAATATTGGACTCTTTGTTGGTGGATGTAGCTCAGGTTTGGGTGAACCATGTTAAAACTTGTCTCTCGTTGTTATTATTTGTGTATTTCCATTCCTCTATTTAATCTTTATTTGCATTTAATTGACATATTCTACATGCAATTCCTAACATCATCTTCATCAATTAGTGTTGTACCTCTTGTGGTAATCATCATCATTTTCATTTATATTTCTATCATATATTATAGATTTGGCCTCTTCCCTCCTAGGGCACATACTCTTGGATCTAATCATCATTGAGGTGGAAACACCAACATAGGGTTTGACTAAGGCAATCACTAATACATAGCACAACCTTTTCCTCTTTCCTTGTGTGCAGGTTGAAGAAACAAGTTTCTAAAGGTGATTTCTAGGAAGAAGACAAAGTAGGAATGTACAGATTTGGTGAAACTCTAAAGTTTTGCACAACCCTAATTCAGGTCTAGGGCACCCAAGCACCCTGATCTTAGGTATTTATGCTCCCAGATCCAAGTTCTAAACTATTCCCTAATCTCTTATATGCTTTTGGTTTTCTAAGATTTTTTCTGTCTGTTAGTTACTAGAAGATCTTTGTCATTTAGGGTTTGACCATTTGTCTTAGCTTGCTTGCTTGACCTTGGTTGACTCATCTATATACAAAAAGGGCAGAACCCCTGTAAGTTGGCTCTCCTTGGGTAGAAGCTAAGCTCGGTTTGTGCCCTAATGTTTGTAGAAGAGGGTTTGACCTAGTTTAACTCTTTAGGCTAGATCACTCTTTTCTACTTAACACAACCATGCTTATTAAATGTTATATTGATTCTTGAATGATTCAACTTCAAAACAGAGATAAGATTTCTAGCCAATCTAGGAAAATGTAAAACACCAAGGAGGGTTTTAATCCTCTCATCTGTAATGCCCACTCAAGAAATTAACAATTATTAAAGAATTTAGTCATAAATAATGTAAAATAATAATAAATAGGAGAGAATATTCAAAATGTTTAACTTTTAAACTTTAAATTTTAGAAAGTAGTTTTATTCAAATCCTTGTAACTGTAAATGTAAGATATAACATATATTATACAATTCTTCTCATTCACAAAAATATTCATAAGAACATCTTTTCACAAGATGAAATGCTCTTCCTTATCTCCACTATCTTTCTTGAACCACAGACCTATAACTACACAACTGAATACAGACATTAGTTCCACAATGTTCATCCTAAAACATATCAGATAGAAAATTACTAGCCTAAGGCCCTAAGGGCCAACCTAATGTCTCGGGGGCTCATCCATGATGGCCTTTCCTACGTACGCGTAGCACAGAGACTTCATAGTTCAGAGACTTATCAAACACAAAATATACAGTATCCAAGATACGTTATCTTACCTCAAAACAAATTTTAATGAACAATATGATAATTATCTAACTTTTAATATTAATCTAATTCATCTTCTAAAAAAAACATCTTTTACGCCATGTTCGATGCCCATTCATGCTCTTTATTTAACACATTAATGAAATCAAACCATTCATCATCCATGATCTATCAAAATCTCATCCACAAATCTAAACCTCTCCCAACTTAGATACATAATTAAGAAGAAAATAAGTTAGAAAGATAATTCATGTTTCATAATTAATTCAAACTAGTTGCCTAAAAAGTACCTTGCTATTACTAATAATTCAAGCATAACTAAATAATCTCCTTGATAATATGTTACCAAAAGAAAACTACTCCTTACCTTGGTATACTACTATAGTGAATTTATCAATGAACAAATGAAACACAATACTAAATTTATCAACACCTGATCAAATCTTACTTATGCAATATTACGCCATTCCTGAAAATTAATAATTCTTAATGACAACATAGTTTCACTATGGAAGACTATCATGAAAAGATTTATATTCCTTGCTACTCTTCATCCTCATATTTTAATGACAAGCAACCAAAGTGGATAACAAGAACCACTACTAGGACAAAAGTAAAAAAAACACCTTTTCACTTATCAACACAATATTTGAATTAGTACTATCATTTCTATTTATACTTTCTCTTCTAACAATGCATCCTACCAATAAACATCATACTTTATTGCAAAAGATATTAATTACTCCATGCCTCAAGTACAATACTCTAAACATAATACCATACACTCCAAAATAACATTAATGTAATATTATACTTTTGAATATGTCCACATAATTATTCTACTCGTATCATTTTAAGATATGAGAATCATTAAATAATAATCTATAGAAAATAAATAACTAAACTTTATATATTTATACCAAGAAGTAATTTCTTGTTTCCTCTAATTATGAACTTAAGTAATTTTCACAGTTCCCAACTCTTCTCTTCTACAGTAGAGAAGTTACGATCATACTTCCTGAAGTGACCTTTAATTCACAAAGGATAAAAGAGACTTAATTAATCATGCAAATCAAAAGATTGCTAGTACTCTTTAACTTGATAAAGCACAAATCCATAGTTCTACTATATTACATTTCTTCTACTTAATAAATAATATTTTATCAGCTATTACTTCAACTCTGCAATACAAAAATATCTAAAGACATGATAATAAGAAGTTAAGATATAAAATATTTATCATTAGATTCGCTAAACTCCAAATGGGATACCAAGAATGATCTCTTGTAACTATCATAATTCAACAAGAAATGTTGTGATTAAAATCTTCAAAACAGTTTTCTTTAATGTCATGCAATGCCATGAACAGATTGGTTAATAAATAACTCGTCCCAATTTCTAAATCTTTCATAGATTCAACCAAAATATATCTTTTCAACTTCCTAGGCATATTTTCTACACAATCACTTATGCACTTCATACCCTAGGGGTAGTAGTTTATAAAACCATCTATGTACATAAAGCTAGAGTAGCCATCTATATAGGCACAATATTGTATCGTTCTCAATATTTTTCTTATATAAATATTGTACTTGAGAGATCATGTCATATTTTAAACCATAGTATCTGTGGACATTCTAGCCTTGTATTCTTTGAAATATTTTCAATCTTAGAATGGCTAATATGAAATTGAAATTGGTAAAATCCAATATTTATAGTACTTAATATAGTAAGACCCAAATTTCCATTGTATACGGTCTATAGATGCATGGCATTCTTCTGATTGTTTATTAGCATTTGGAACAGGCTTATCTAAAGGCTAATCTAAGTATGCCTCATAACTAAAAGTATGTTAACATGAGTGTTTTCAATTACTTTGGAAAATCTTAATTCCCTTTGAGGTTCAATTTGTAATCTGTATACTCTATTTTCTATTATTGTCTAAGACATATATCACTAATGACAAGTTTAAAAAATACAACTATAAAGAGAGATTTCTGAATGGTTAGAAAACACATTTAAAGCATCCATAGCATGTCTATATAGTGAACTAAGTTGCAATTTCTACTGCAACGAACAATGCTAACAAAAATCAATAACTATGGAGCTGTAGAAACAAAAAGCAAAACTTTAAGAGCAATATTCATCTACAACTATATTTAACTAATCCAATATACTTTGGGTTGCTTCCTGATTCATATCGGTTAGATTTATAGTTCACATTCAACTCTTTCCTCAAAGAACCATGTCCATTCAAATAGGATCACATAATCATCTGGTTTGCATTTCTATATTTAGTAATGAAGTTAAAAGGCTGATTTGGAAACTCATAGACCGCATAGTATATTAAGAGCAAGCCGATAATAATATGGGACAGGTCATTCACCAAGCCCATAAGACTAGAACTAATATTTCATTGCCTTATCAATAGCTATAAACATTTCCAGTACAATCATCACAAAATCTTCTTTCTACAGAACCAAATTACTAAATCTTATAAAAGACACACTTATTTATTATGAAACTTAACATGCACCTGGAAAACATTTTCTATTCAATCCTCCTTCAAAATTAGCGTACCTTTCTCTTTTGTTCATCTGAGTCACCATGGTTTATCAACAAATCGAGAGTTTAAGATCACCCACCTGCGACACTACTATGAAATTGTTAAGCCTCCCGCTCTGCTACAATCATTCCCATAAATAATGATCACTGACCTAGCCGATCGAGCTTCTTCGTTTTCCCAGCTCTTGACGTCTCCCCTTCTCCACTTCTTCCATTTTGTTTTAAAACTTCACACGTCTTTTTGTCTTCCACCAAAAGGTGATACCAAATAAAAATGACTCCACTTCCCAAATACTTATTTACTATTATATTAAAAATTAAATTAATTATTCTAGAAAAATATAACCAACTAATTATAAAAATGTCACGATTAATAAATAAGTTCCAGTTATGCCTTACATCATCACTAAAACACAACTGTACCTTTTCCTGACCAACAATTGGATATGTAGAGTTTCCCCCAAGGTAAACATTACCTCCATCATATTTCTCATATGTGGAGAACCCTTCCTCATGAGGATTCATATGATATGAGCAACCTGAGTGAATCAACCATTGTTCATTAGACATAACATTACAACTTCATCACCTATATAAATGAGGACTTTTTTCAGTAGAGGAATCCCACTATTTCTTTGGGTTTCTACATTCTTTCTTCACATGCCCCCTCTTACCACAGTTCCAACACTTAAATTTGTTCTTCTTCCAAATTGACTAAAAAATTACAATATTTTACAAGGCAATTTTCTAAGAAATTTCTCTTTGGGGTTGATGTCCCCAAATCCCTGCTAGGAGGATAGGAAGTTGTCATCACCTCCCTAGACCCCCAATATCTAGTAGTGGGGGGAAAGACCTCACACACCCCCTGTCGTGTACAAGGATCCAAAATGTTACTGAAACAAGATCGCTACTTTGTGAATACTTCATCCCTTATGAATGATTTACAAACAATATTAGGAGTAATTATACATAGGATTTACAAGGTTGATGGCATATTAATCCTAACACCTTATTCACATCCCACCACTTTCAACTCAATTCATGATGACACTAACCTAATCTAAAAATATGATCTCTCCACCTACCCTACCTCACTTAGACATGGCACATTCCTTCACTAGAAACTTGCATTTAATAGATACCCTACACATGCTATCAATAGCTATGCTAACTACATGTGGACCTATTATCCACCTAAATTCCTTGTTCCCATTTTCCACCTATGCCCATAAATTATCATAGCATGTTCCAAGCTATTTTATGATACAAATAGTATAATCAAGGGCAAGGGAAATAATAATCAATTCAAGTCCATCATTTCTATAGAAATGGTAATGAAAATGTTGGGTGTCCCCCTTGGCTCATTCAAATGAAATGGTAATGTTATGGAGTAAAAAGTATCCCTATGCCTTTTTACCTCCTAGTTTAGCTCCTAGGCCCCCATGTTTACATGACTTTGCAAGCTTAATACTTATCCCGGAGCAATTTCCCCTGAAACCCATGTCAAATGGGACTTAGGGGCCCATCCTAAACCTTAATCAAGACCAAATTAGGCCCTTAGCCTAATTTGTTAGGATGAAAATTTAAGTGTGTTGACTTGGGCCCTTTCAAAAGGTTTCCCTTTGTCGGCCTCTTCAATTTAAATTATGAATGTTAGCGGGAAAGCATATATAAGTGAGTTTATGACTTGATTTTAGACCTAGATGGATAATGCAAACTTGTGATATTGAGCTAAGAGATTTCAAGGCCTTAATTGTGTTGCGGTGCAGAATTGTGTTGTTATTGTGTTTGTTTGTTTTAGGGTCATCCCACAATAATGGGTTACACTTTTTGGCCAAACTTGACATTGAAATCAACATTTTGAACTAAATCTTCACTTTCTGACACCTATAGCCACTAAACCATTAGGAATTTGAAGATAATGTGAACTAGTGATTTGTGAGATTTTGTTTGTAGATTTTAAATATATATTTTTTAAAAAATTTGGAGTTAAATTTTTTAAAAAATTTGCATCTCCTTTAATAACTAGTTTTTAATAGTAAACAACATTTTTTAAAGTGATGTGTATTCTATAGCACATAATTTTTTTTCTACAAAGGATAAAATTATGATTCTTTTGAATTTAGATTGGTAACAATGATATATAGGCATGCATTTGGTTTTATAATGTTTTGTTGAATATTTTTTTTAATTAAGTTTTGAAGTCAAACCAATTATAATTTAGACATATGTATTCTATAAAACAAAACTTTTTCCGTATGTATTGAAATTCATTTTTTTCTTTTTTTATTGAAACAAGGACATCAATACCTAGGGTATAGATATTTTTTATTTTTTTTCACTAATTTACTAATTTTCCATATGTGTAGAACAGAAAACATGATATTCAGTGAAAAACCTACATTCACAAGAAACAAAAAATAAATATAATAATGAAATTAAATATATTTAAAATTATACTTTTTGGGAAGCTTATAATAAGGACTACATACTTACAAAACATAAATTTTAAATGAATTCATTTGATCCCCCAAAAGGTAAGTCAAAAGTGATTTTTTATCAGCATTTTGATAGGTGTAGAGGAGACTCAATTATAGGTATGGTTTAAAACTAGCGGGGTTCTATCCAAGAGGGTTTGAATCTAAGGGGTTTGATCAAACCCTCTCTAATTAAAATCCTTTAAATGGAACCTTTCAAGGCTTAAATCATTATATTTTCTAAGAATACGTGATTTCAGCAAAAATCAGGATGTCCCAGAAAGTGTAACCCATTATTGTGGCATCACCCTACATATTTGGCTTCATAAATCCATCTCCTCATGATTTGAAGGATCTTCATCTCTGTGAGGGCTTCAACTCTAAGGTGACATCTACTTGTGTTTCAATCATTCTATTTCATCATTAGATTTGGCCTCTGCCCTCCTTAGGAACACACTCTATCTAACAATGGCATTGGAAGACTTGAATGTCATTCTGGGGCTTGACCAAGGCAAGATCCTAAACACCACAACCCCCAAACCCCTCTCTTTGTGATTGCAGGTTACAGGTGTGGGATTTGGAAAAGTGTAGGTACAGAGAAGCAATTCAAAGGATAAAGATTTAGGATCTAGAAGTGTCATGTCCCCTTTGTAGTAAAATTAAATTGGTGAAATTATTAGTCCATTCCTATTTTCCCATGGGCTAATTTGTAAATCAAAAGGAAAAATATTTTATTTAATATTTTAATTGTAATCCCACAAATTAAGGATTTATTATTTTCGGGAGTATTTAAATATTAAATATTTTTATTTAATTGAACAAGTGGGGGAATGGGGTTTAACGAGGTGTAATTATAACTCCCAAGAGAGTATTTAGAAGATTTTATGATAGTTATGACAAGATTCTATGACAACATCTATGACAGATTGTCATAGTGGGAGTTATTTTCTATTTTTAGAGAAGAATCTTACATGTTATAGTAAAATTAAATTGGTGAAATTATTAGTCCATTCCTATTTTCCCATGGGCTAATGTAAATCAAAAGGGAAAATATTTGATTTAATATATTTATTATAATCCTGCAAATTAAGAATTTATTATTTTCGAGAGCAATTAAATATTAAATATTTTTATTTAATTGCACAAGTGGGGGAATGGGGTTTAATGAGGTGTAATTATAACTCCCAAGAGAGAATTTAGAAGATTTTATGATAGTTATGACAAGATTCTATGACAACATCTATGACAGATTGTCATAGTGGGAGTTATTTTCTATTTTTAGAGAAGAATCTTGCATGGGCTATTTTGGTGAGCACCTTTGGAGGGAATTTGTTGGAAATTAAATTAATAAATTAATTTATTTTCCAAGAGAGGGATGTTTTGATTTGGATCCATTATAAATATACAAGTATTTTCTTTCAGGAGCGCTTTTTGATCATTTTACAACTTAAATTTTTGAATTTGAGCACTTGTGCTTAGATTTTCTTCAGTGGAAGAAAACCCATTGGAGTTTGCAGCCATGAACGAAAACCCATTGGTTGCTTGGTTCTGAGGATGGAAACCCTTTGGTTCTTGAGGGAAGTCTCACATAGGGAGTGCATTGGAGCTTCAAAGAATTGATAGATTTCGGTAGTGTTTATGTAGTTTGCTTGCAGGTGGATTTATATGCAGTTTGATGTTTCCTAGAGCATTTTGAAGTATTGTAAGTATTTGAAGGTGTGGAATTCATGGTTTACTATGTGTTTACTATTTTTGCATCAGTATTTGTGTCTGTGTCCATTTATTGTAAGATCTGGTATTGTTTTTTGTGAGTTTGGAGCAGTTTTAGTGTGTGCTAGAGCTGGGGTTTGAGTAGTTAGCAATTAGTAGTTGTGGGTTTGTTATCAGAGTTTTCTACTATTTTTATTGGTCATATTAGACCTGATATAAATTGTATTTCATTAGAAAATTATATAATTTAATATTAGGTTCATCAGATATCATTTCTGTGCTACCGGGTGAAATCGGGTGTAGTGAAATTGTTAGTTTTGCATGCAAATTTGTGTCTATGAGTAAATCTGAAAAAATTATGATATGTAACAGCATGAGGCCATACCATTATTGATATTTGAAGATAATTATTAGTATTTTATGTTTAAAGAAGTTTCCCTTTGTATTTGTGTTAAAATTGTCAATTTCAAGATCAATCGGTGTAGGGGAAAATTGGGGGTTTTGAAAGTTATTGAAAATTTATTTTTCAGATTTGATTGTTAGATGCAAATAATTTTTTTTGGAACATTACAGTGGTATCAAAGCTAAGATCTTGCCAGTCTGAAGGGTATAAAGCTAAATTTTATACAGAAAGATGAAGACATTTCAGGAATCAATGATGGAAATGATGCAAGAATTTCAAAAATCTCAAAAAAATCTATTAGCATCGATGAAGGATCTAGAAATAAGGAAAATATTTTTGAATAAAAAACCAGCAAATGTTGAAGAAAAACTAGAAGAACCAGAAAAGAAGTCCATAGAACCAGAAGAGGTGATTGATACATCAGAACTAGAAAAGGTCAAGGAAGAAACGGTGAAGGTGGAGCATAAAGAAAAATAAGATTTGCAAGAAATTGAAATGAAGCAAAACTTGGAGAAATCCACCATAGATTTTGAAGGTCAAAATTGTTTAGAAAAAGAAGATGTTTATTTGACTTCTAATGATTGTAAATGTCAGGAAAATATTGATGAAGTTGAGAAGGAAAAGACACCTCTTTTTATTTGTGAAGATCCCAAGATGGAGGTTCATGCACTAATTCATGCACTATATTCTAAGCTTCCAAATGGTGAGCCATGATTTGATTTGCAAAGTAGCATTGTGGATGGGTATGCATTTTAGAAAAATATTTTAGTCATCCCTAATTCAAGGGTTTTGAGTCACAAAAATGGAGTTGTTGAGGATATCTCAATGAACTCTCTTTCAGTAAATGAGGATGAACATTTTAGTTGCAGCCCAAGGTATGAAAATATTTCAGATTTATTTCCTTCTATGTCACTACAAAATTTTTGTCATCATGAAAAGCATCAAAGGAATGGCATAAGGAGGAAGGACACAACTTGTAGCAAAGGGTACATAGAATATTTTCCTAAAATTCAAAGTTGTTTGTACATAAGAATATGGGATCCAGGTAATAAGTTAAGACACAAGAAGGCTAAAATTTTTGATGGGATGAATCTCATATTTGTAAAAGTGCTTTCTAGTTCAAAATTCTCAACATCCAATTGTATCAAAGTAGTGCAACAAAAGGATGATGGAGAATGCATTTTTAATTTGACACAACCACTAAGGAGATTAAAAATTGCAATAGCAAAATATGAGGTATGTAATGCATTCTACTCTTTGAGTACTCAAATGGTTATGTGTGTGCAATGGTTGCATTCCATGAGTTACTTTCTACAAAATCATTATTTTAGCAAAATAAAGAATACATGTGAAGGGAAAGATATGGTGTTTGGAGGTGTATCTAAAGGAACAATGGAAGTAGACATAGATATGAACACTTCTTGCAAGGGAAAGTTTTCATGGACAAGATGTTTGGTGATGGAGGATATGCATGCTATCTCATTTTATGGTAAGAATCATAGTTTTCATTTTGATATTCAAGTTTTTCTAAATAAGCATAGTAGAGTGTTCAGTAACATGTTCCTAGGATCACCCTTGGATAGAGGATTCCAACATGTCATAGAGTTGGAAACTAAATTGCATCAGAAAATTTTGAGGAAGAATGATGTCACATACTTGGGCCAAGTCACTAGTGTTCATGGCATACATGAGGATACAAGACAAGAAGCATTGGAAGGGATTGAAAAGGTAACTAGTTCTCTACATGAAGCTAATATTTCATATTTCTCATATGGATCTACTATAGTTTGTGGTACTACATGAAAGAGAATTATTTGGTTTTCATTACAAAGATTGGAACTCAAGAAACTTGATAACATGAAGTTCAAAGTTTCAGAGCAAAGCCTTGCAAGGTGTGATAAGATGTTTAAAACCATTATTTCTTTGAAAATATTCAAATTTAAGTACGCTCATGATAGCCATGTGATGGATTACATTGAATGGAGAATCTATTGGGTTTGATGCTATGGGATTTTGGGGCCACAAAGAGGGGTATTTCAAGTGATGTGGGTAGATAACCTTTTTAGGATGTTTTCTTCTTGGTATCTCCTTACCATCCATGAAGGTCAAAGTTTTTCCCTCATGTTATATTTTGTTGATGATGCATTTGTCTCTAACATTTTAAATGGGGTTGTGAATAAATTCAAGTATATGCCAATGAATGGTTCTAGGGAATACAACATATTCAAACAAAATAAGTTGCTGATTTTCTTTGTGGAGCTCAAAGTGCCATGGAATAAACGTTGCTGATGTATGATCACCCTATTACTATATTTTGGATCCAATAGACCAATTCAAGAGGCTGAAAATGACTACTCACAAGATGAGGTAATGAATGGGTCTAATATTATGCATTTCCTTGATATGTATCTCAACACTGAAGGGGTGAATGGAAGATATTTTTGTAAAATATGTAATGGATGTGGTAGAAGATGTAATGGATGTTATAATAGTCCTAATAGAAGAAAAAATCAGACACATAACATCACCAAATGTATCAGAAATCTGAGGGTCAAGTTGCCCAATGATAGTGCTTTCCTAGCTAGAGATCCAAGACTCTATTTAACTTTTTGTGGTAGATTGTCTTGTAAGTTTTTCAAGGTGGAAAGTATAAAGCACATCAGTAAGTCACCTAATATAGTAGAGGATGCAATAAAATTATTTTCTACTTTCATTTTGAAATTACCTTTGGGTGATCAATTTGTGCTAGTTGGACTCAGGAAGTGCATAGATTACCACCAGAAGGGCTTGTGATTTGCAAAATAAATATCTAGAGTTTGGTGGAATTCGGTATGCTGGTATATGATAACATTTCCTATCCTTCATATGTTCCATTATTGTTCCAAATCAGATCCTAAAGTTGCATCAAATGTTTTTCAAATAGAGGGAAAATTTGTGGTAGTTTATGATATATCCTACAGGGAGCGTCTCCACAAATTCAAGGTAAAGAAGGTATTGGTTTCCAAGATTGGAATACACTATTATGAAGGATGTGTTTTCTATTGTAACTATTCTTTATGGTGCATAAATCATATTTATATTTTTTATAATGGTTGCAAGAGCCGTTGGTTTAGTTTTCTTGGTGACAGTGCATATACACACCTAGAAAGGCAAGTTGTGAAAGGAAGGCTATTGATGGAAAATAAATGGAGACATACTACATATCAATTGATAGCATGGATAAGTTGTTTATACCTTGGTGATTGTTGCATCAATGTCACTCATCTCAAGTTCACTACTCTGAGATTTTCTAGGTTGCTAGGAAGGAAGATGGACAAAACTACATTCGGTGAGTTTACCAAATCTTTGTGGGAGGATGTAGTTCAGTTTGAGTATTGGAAAGAATGCACCAAAGTCTTGCAAATCCAAGAGCTCAGATTATATGAATATTCTTGTTGGGTACATGGTATTGGCATAAAGGAATATGAGTCTTCAAGTTTTTATAGTGTTCTATGGCAACAATTGCAATATCTCACAGGTATAGGATCAACGCTTTCTGTGCAATATAACATAATTCTAAAGCATCATGGTTTTAATTGCTTGAGGACAAGCAATTTTGAGGAGGGGAGATTTGTCATGTCCCCTTTATACTAAAATTAAATTGTTGAAATTATTAGTCCATTCCTATTTTCCCATGGGCTAATGTAAATCAAAAGGAAAAATATTTTATTTAATATTTTAATTGTAATCCCGCAAATTAAGGATTTATTATTTTCGGGAGCAATTAAATATTAAATATTTTTATTTAATTGCACAAGTGGGGGAATGGGGTTTAATGAGGTGTAATTATAACTCCCAAGAGATAATTTAGAATATTTTATGATAGTTATGACAAGATTCTATGACAACATCTATGACAGATTGTCATAGTGGGAGTTATTTTCTATTTTTAGAGAAGAATCTTGCATGGGCTATTTTGGTGAGCATCTTTGGAGGGAATTTGTTGGAAATTAAAGTATTTTAATTTATTTTCCAAGATAAGGATGTTTTGGTTTGGATCCATTATAACTATGCAAGTATTTTCTTTCAGGAGCACTTTTTGATCATTTTACAACCCAAATTTCTGAATTTGAGCACTTGTACTTGGATTTTCTTCAGTGGATGAAAACCCATTAGAGTTTGCAGCTGTGGATGAAAACCCATTGGTTTATTGGATAAGAAGATGGAAACCCTTTGGTTCTTGATGGCATTCTCACACAGGGAGTGCATTGGAGCTTTGAAGAATTGATAGATTTCGGCAGTTTTATGTAGTTTGCTTGCAAGTGGATTTATATGTAGTTTGATGTTTCCTAGAGCATTTTGAAGTATTGTAAGTGTTTGCAGGTGTGGAATTCATGGTTTTCTATGTTTCCATTTATTGTAAGATCTGGTATTGTTTTTGTGAGTTTGGAATAGTTTTAGTGTGTGCTAGAGCTGGGGTTTGAGCAGTTAGCAGTTAGTAGTTGTGGGTTTGTTATCAAAGTTTTCTTCTATTTTTATTGGTCATCTCAGACCTGATATCAATTGTATTTCATCAGAAAATTATATAATTTAATATTGGGTTCGTCAGATATCATTTCTGTGCTACCAGGTGAAATCGGGTGTAGTGAAATTATTAGTTTTGCATGCAAATTTGTGTCTATGAGTAAATCTAGAAAATTACTGATATGTAACAGCATGAGGCCATACCATTATTGATATTTGAAGATAATTATCAGTATTTTATGTTTAAATAAGTTTCCCTTTGCATTTGTGTTAAAATTGTCAATTTCAGGATCAATCGGTGTAGGGGAAAATTGGGGGTTTTGAAAGTTATTTAAAATTTATTTTTAAGATTTGATTGTTGGATGCAAATATTTTTTTTTGGGACATTACAGGAAGAAATTTATTGATATTCATACCTACTGGACTAGGGCACCTGCCCCATAGTCCTCCCGATAGGATTGACCCTGAACTCAGGATCATTTGACACATCTCACTACTCTGGATCTGTAGAAATATTGCCCTATCAGACTTGGGCATTTACCCCATAGTTCACAAATTTTTCAATTATAGAAATCTAACTTATGGTATATTTCTAATCCTCCCTGAGAATCTTCTTGTATGGTTTCTTGTAGCAGTCTATCTGTTTGTACTTGATTTTATTATAATTAGGGTTTAAGGCTTATTTGATCTAGGTTTTGACTAATCTCTCAATCTAATCAATATTTATGTACCATTCCTAAGTACACTAGCCCATAGTTGAGTCCTCATTCATCTGTAGTGACTTGGCTTAGTTGTTTTCCTTGAATGTTATTATGAAAGGAGGGTTTGATTTGATAGAACTTAACATCATTCATCTCTCTTCTACGTTTTCACATATAACAGGTAATTTCTATAGCCACCATTTGGATAGCATCTTTGACTAACTACAATTTACTAATGAACTCTACCCTAAGTCAATTACCAACTTAAGCCAAGCAATCACAACACCCATCAAATTCTTGTTGTCACTAAGCCAATTCAAAAGTAACACCCAAGATGTTTACAACATAGTCACTTACCTATAAAGGCATGTGGGATAAAAAATCTATGTATCTTAAGTAACTTGTTATTCCCACCTACTAACTAGAACCCTTTCTATAGATACCCTTTGGTTAGACTTCTCCCAACATTTGGAGGAGAAAATTACCACACAGTTGTAAAACTTAGAAGTCACCTAGACTTTTAGGTAACCTTCTTTGCTTTCCAACATGTTACTCCACCAATGCTATCAATTGTACCTAGGCATTGATACAAAGAACACCCATGGAACACCAAGGTACGTTTTGATCACTATTTGGACCTCTCTCTCCACTAAAGTAATGAATACTATGCCTTTGTGGAGAAATTCATAAAGCTCACTCTATCCCTCCTCACAAATGAAGAAATGCCAAGACTAAACAAGTCTTTTATTACCACCTTATAGTCAATACATAAATGTAATTGGTTTTTTTGGGGATGATCATACCATCATCAAGGTTTTTGGATATAGTGGATCCATCTACAAATTTCTAAGATTGGTTCCATCTAGGGTATTTACTCTTGAGTACCTACCATTGACCTATATTATGGTAATGTAAAAGGGAGAGTTTCATTCTAAACCCTCCTACAAGTTTCTTGTAAAATCATGGTTACCAAGAAAAGGACTAGAGAGATCCTTAACATCAAACTAAGGGAGATACAACTAGATAAAGTCCATGACAATTGGGATTTTGATCCCACTAGATTATTCTTAGCATGGATGAATAAGATTAAAAGAATCAAACTACTAAATTTATCCATCAATATTGGCCAGACATTGAGGCCAACATAAACCCCATAGAGGAGAACATTGAAAAAATTGTTAATGTATGGCCTATGATGTCTTAATCATCTTAACAACTCTAGTTTTAAAATACCTTCTATAATAAGGTAAAACAATATGTCCCCATTAAGTTCAACAATTGGGTGTTATCACTTAGAAAGGAATAATGGAGAAAGGAAAAGATCGCATCATGATCAAAATTTTGCCAAAAAATAGGCCATACAAAAGATAATCCAAATGACATCCTTGAGGATGACATCTGGGAGATAGCCTATGATGAGGTCTATGATAGCCCTGGATCCTCTCACACCATGAAATAAAGTCAATTGTTCTAATAGACCACTTCCTTAGGAGGCAAGGACATAAAATCAAATGATCCTAGCATTAGATAAATAGTAGCATAAGCCACAACAAGATGTATCATTCTCTAATGGTGCAGAGCCATCAAAGTAATTTGTGCATGTAAGAGTGCACATACGACCACCAAGACCAAGGGTCCTAGCCTTGGATATATCAGTCCAAGAATAAGAGGAGGTCCCACCATCATCCATGTGGCTATAGGACAAGTGACCAACCATGTATCACAATATTCATATAAAGCATAATGAAAAGCTAAGGCCATGGCTCTAGCATCTCAAATACCTAGCATGACTAAATAGAGCTTGTAGATCAGGGAAAATCTGAAGCATAAGCATGAATCATCAATAACAACCACAAAATTATCTAAATTCAAGCTACACATCCCTAATCAAACAATAAAGCACAAAATAAACATAGAAATCAAATGATAAAAGCAACACTATATAAATTTCTATGCCAAGATTGGTTCTCCTCCATTGCTCTTCACCATTTTGCTATAAATTGCTCTCAGATTTGCAACATGCAAGAGATATGATAAGCTCAATGTGAATGACAACAAAATCTTGAAGATTATGATTGTGGTTAACCTTGAAATGAAGGTGAAGGCTTGTTTTTATATAAGTCTTGGATTTGAATGAAGGGCGAGGATTGAAAGGTGAGTTACATGTGATGTGGATGGTTAAGATTAAAAGACGATTTAAGTTTGGATTTCTTCATTTAATAAAAGGTAGGGTGTGATAAATGTAAGGATAAGAATAAAGGTGACCTAATGTAAACAATAAAATTATTTAAATTAGTTGGTAGTGTGAAAAGCATTAAATGAAAGTTGTAGTATGGTTGTAGTATGACACATAATTCAAATAAAAATTACTTAAATTATGAGAGAGGGACATGTGTTGTAATGAGAACAAAAGTGAGGGCTAAATTAAATAAATATTTTATTTAAATTAGTTGGATGATGGAGGAATTAATTAAATAAATATAATTTATTTAATTAATTGGATAATGGGATTAAAATGGGATTAGGATGGGAACTAGTTAAATAAATATGATTTATTTAACTAATTAGGTGATGAAAGGGGTATGTGAAAGTCCTAGGACAAAATGTCATAAGATGTCTCAAGTAATGTATCGACAAGGTGATGTTGTAAAACATGGACAATTTTAGGTGTCTACAAAGCTTATTTTAGATAGTTGCTAGAGGAGGATAGAAAGGAAATAGTGCACAAGAAGGTCGACTACCCACCTACCAAGAGGAAGATGAAAAAAAAGAAGAGAGAGCCTAAAGAGAGATCAACATCCAGTGTGGCCCAGGAAAAGGCTCCCACTTTAAGTGTTCCTCTCCCTTCTTCTCTTCTTTCTTCTATTATTACTCCTTGTTCCCTCATTATACCATTTTCTCCCACAACCTCCTCCCATTATATTCCCCATCAATCACCTCCAACATCTTCTCCAAAATTAATCCCATACTCTCCTTCTATTTGCCATATGCCACCATTACTATATGCCCAATTTCCTCCAACTCCTTGATTTTCACCTCATCACATCCCCACTAATGCTACTTCCCAAATGAAACAACAATTCCTACAACTAATCCCATAATTTTCCTAGTCCCCATATTACTACCTCCACTAGCCCTCTTTTCCTAGTCAATTCTCACCACCAATTTGTGGCTACCACCTCTTGGCATTCCAAACACCCACCATGTTATTCCAACAACTATTACACTCTTATCAATCATATCCACCCTTTCTCTCATCCCATTTTGTTAAGATCCCTACTTCCTTAACAACCAATCCCATCTAGAACTACATAATCAGTAGTCACATCCATTCCCACAATTTCCTTGTGGGCTACCTAGTTGGTGCAAGCTATCATGGTGATGTGAGATCCTAATTTCTATCAAAAAAATGGTGCAAATAGAGACTACAACACAAAAAAGGGTCACCAAGAGGAAAGCAAAAAAATATGTCATTCCTACAACCAAGAAGGTGAGAGCCAAGTATGATACCATGCAAGAAGTGCTCTATTTTTACCATTTCATATTATTGATAGGGAAACCAGAAGGCCAAAAGAAATTGACTAACTACCAAATGGAATCAATAAGTATGATCATTTAGGATGCAAGAGCACAAGATCAAATCAATCTCCTTCAAGAAGGAGCCAAAGTTTTTGGCTTCTCTCTCATATCCTTGGAGAGAAAATTCAAGGAGGATAATTCTAGCCAAGAAAAGGTTGCAATAAAGGTGCATAAGACCACAATAAATGTGATAGAGGGGTACGTCTCTATTATCTCTGACAAGTCCATAAAATTAGATGGTGTGAAAGTCCAAGATGCAAAAAATGCATCTTAGAGGCTGAAATAGACCTAGTAAAGGTCAAGATAGACCTCACAACTAGTGAAAGAGAGAATATGGCCAAGAAGACCATGTTTGAATTCCTAACCAGATAGGTGGAAGACCTCAAGGCACGAATCTTCAAGGAGGAGGTGATTTCCATAGACTTATTGAATCAGATAGGAGCATCAAAAGTGAAATTGAGCACCCAAGATAATTAGCTCTCTACATTGACTACTTAGAGGGGTACCTAGAAATATACCATAAAATGCCTCACAAAGAAGGGTGGAGACTTGGAGCAAAGGCTAGATGCAATGAAGAAATAAATATAGTAGCTCCAATCTAAGGTTGAAGAGATGAAACTTTCTTCATTGGCTCATTGGAGCTCATTCATGCCCTCCACTAGGCATATTGAAGAGAAGTTGAGAAATCAAATACTTGTCTCACACCAATGCTAAACTTTATTAAGAATTCCTAGGCCCTCCACTCTTTGCTGTAAAAGGAGATTGACTCCTTGGAGGATATTCTTGCACTAGTACTAAATAAGGTATGTGCCACAATCTCATAGTTGCATAGCATGGATACCATGATGTTGATTACCATATGAATAAAGAACAAATTCTCAATTTCCCAAAAGATAAATGTAGTTAATTATTGATATTCAACCCTAAATACACATCCCCATCAAGTATGAACTCCCTTATCCCATGGATTCAAATGACAAAGTACTCAACTCAAGTGTGATCTAAGAAGGAATAAAGAAAAAAGGCCAAGATGAATCCAAGCTCAATGGGTTGTCCCCCACATATACAAATAAGGAGACATTGGTAGTAATCAATATGACTATAGAATTGGGGACACTTGTGCAAGAAACAAGATCACAAGTTTAGTAGGTGGCATATGAGCATGCACAAGAGTTGGAGCATAGGTATCAACTATTGATGAAGATCACCCTATCCAAGGATGAAAAATGGGGGAACCTTATGGATTTATTCAACAATCTATGAAGTGGTGGGTGTCTTCTAAATTGTATCTTTTTGACAAACTCTATGCCTAATGATACACTTATGGGTTCCTTTACTTCTGCAAGGAAAAGAACCCTTAAGAGTTGTAGAACTATACTAAATCCTTCACTACAAGTGGAAAATTCATTCTTCCTCGACATCCAAAGAATAAGAATTTCTCATGGCATATGTGGGCCTACCTACTTCAATTTGGTTTTGATATTTTAAATTTTTGGTGTAGTTTCAACAAAGTGCTAAGTCACAATGAATGTGTGTCATTGGATATTCCATGTTACAATTCATCTAATGGCTTGTGGGACTTTCAAGGAAAATTAGAAGAAGGTTTTTATATGAATCCCTAACATTGTGAGATATGGTTATGTGGGCAATATTATTAGGTTAAAAGGTACTCAGTGTAACTATTAGCAAACCCCATTCCCTTTACCAATTAGGTAGAGTTAAGACTTAAGTAATTCCATGTGGTGTGCTCTAGAGAGTTCTCACAAAAGCTGAGGGAATGTATTTCTAAAATAAATGCATACTACCTAATTTGTCAATGATAAACACATCCAATGGCTTGCAAGACACATGGCCATTGCAAGACAAAAGGAACATTCTTTACACCTCAACAACATAGTTTTGGCACCTACAGCTTCCCCATGTCATCCTAAGGACCCTAAAATGCTAGAGTATCCAAGGTGGGATTGATTGAATATAGGAATTAAAATTTTCCAAGATGCTAAGACCAAGAATTCATGTCCACCAACTAAATAGTGCCTGGACAATAAGTTTCCCCTACCAATATCATTGAAGTACAATACTAGACAATGAAATTCATAGGACAACTATCAAGAGGACATGCAACCTATCCCAACCACTGAAAAGAACAATTAAGGTGTCAAATTTGTAGAGATATCTTCTCTCCATAAAGATTCAAATTTTAAATATAAATTGGGGAAATCCATTATGGGTTGGGTAGAATAGTCTATAAATGCTAGCCCCTCACCTATGAATCTGTCAACACTTTGTTAGCTAATATTTTGATCTTGATGTATAAGTGAAGCTTGAATTCCTCTTTTCTACTACATAAGGGATCCTCTATGTATGTTTTTGAAATACATATACATTCATCTATGTAGTAATTCATGAACTTAATAGAAAGCAAGTGATCATTTTAAGTAGCTACTGACTTATTCTTTATTTATTATTACTAATTGTATGTGTATATATATCTTTATTATTATTGCATCATGAGTTCTTAAGATTTGCTCTAATAGATTCAAGATGATCAGTATATCTAGCATGAGCCTTCATTTTACTTTATTTGTTTTTAGCATTTCTATCTCTTTTAACCCCCATAGCACAAACAAATTTAGGCTTACCCATTAGAAAGGTAGGAATTCATCCTCCAATACTAGATATTGTCTTTATTGGAATCACCTTCTTTGTTCAATAACATTATGTAAGAGCCACTCTAATCAACTAGAATAAAATAGTATTATTCTATTCAAATAGTGTAGAAAAAGGGATGAAATAAAAATTATCCTATAATATTTCATTATTAAAATCAAATAAGAATCATTACATCATCTAATAAAATATCTTACAAAAAGATCTAAGCCTTTACAACATCTAGCCCAAAAAGGCTTATAACAAATAGATAGTCTTACCATACAATGTCCTTGATATCACACCATATCTTTGACATTGAACTTGGTGTAGAGAGAGCATCATCAAGGCAATTTACTGCCTAGCCACAAGGCTCACACCTCCACAATCTTACTCCTAAATTGAGCAGCCCAATCCTTCGTGAGGCATCTAGCAAACTAAAGCTGACATGTGTGAAGGTATTTGGTGCAACATGATATATATATATATATAGCATGTGTCAAATTCATACTGAGCTAATATCATGAAATGGTAGAGAGAAATATAATATCAAATAGTAACTACTACTAATTTGATTGACAAGCTTTGGCCAAAGCATGTTTTTCAGCCATGTTCAGTAGATAGGTTATGAATAGAAGCCTACCATTCTCTATAGCTCCATATTCCATCAAAGAAGGAATAGAAAATACATTCTCAACACAAAAACATACATCCAATGATGCATACAGGATCACAAGATAGGTAACTTACATATGCAATAAAACATACATCTGCTCAAGGAATCATTAAAACATACTTAATTCCATCATTCATTATGAATACACTTGTTTGGAAGTCTAGTCTTCATCATACAAAAATATAGTCTTACCTCACATTATATTTACAAGATCTTTCTATCTAAGAAATTTATTCAAATCAATAACATTTATGATCTACTAATTCTCATATCATCTTTTAATAATCCAAGAAAGGATGCATTTAATCTATCTCTTCATCTATAGTAAACATGAGCTTATTTCAAACCATTTAGACACATAGCCATACTGACCTAATTCCCTTACACAAGAATGATAATAAATAACATCCAACACTTAACTAAGTTCTAACCACCATTCAATGTCTACCTACATTCTAAAATGAGAAAAATATCAAGCACATATAAGTGATGGTACTAACCATGTCCATGCAACTTTCTCCACATAGAACGACTCTTGGTCTAAACACCAAATTACTTAAAATAAAAAATAAGTGCGTAGGTTTTTTATCAAGTCTATCTTAAAGTTCTAATCCTATTTCCTAGCTTAGACACAACTTTCTTGACATTAGATACACATTTCTCATAAGATATTAAGCGAAAAAAGAAACATCAAGTCTTTTAATGACTCCAAGCTCTTAAAACATTAAGAAATCAAGGATATAAATGAGCAATACAAGACAAGAATATAATGACTAGCTACACAATAAATTCTTTAAGAAATAGTTCTTAAACAATGATTCAATAATAATCTCTAAACACTTACTTAAATCAAATTCACAAGGATACTCAAAATCACAAGGCATTTATATGAATTTAAGCCACTTGTAAGTGATCAAATGAGAGGACGACTACAATGGTTACCATAAATCATCAAATACTCTATTTGAAGCAAGTTTTATATTTTCCTTTAAAAAGTTTTAGCATTGAAAAAAAGCAACGAGAAACTAGTTTAAATGGCATTATAAAAACAGCGTCGAGTTAAATAGTTTAAAATGAAATCAATGCAAAAAGGATACCTATGGATATAAAGTCATAGTCAAAAATAAATTTACTCCTAGGCCTATATCATAAGTGGTCAACAGGCACCAAAAACACATTCACAATGGTTAGATAAAGTAGTTAAAGGTCATAGGGTATCTTACAAATTCGAGATAATGAAAATGCCTCAAGAGAGATCATTAAACATTGCAAAGATCAAAGAATAAACACATAATGGTTTTGTCGAAGGGCTTTAGAAAATTTTAAAGCAAAAGCAATTGGAAGGAGATTAAAAGCTCGATTCATCCAACCTGCCTGTGCCAATCTAGGAGCTGGAGCAACATAAAAGAAGACGGATTTTAGCTAGATATTGGCTGGAAACGCCCTGGTCGACATGCATGCAAAAAGTGGAAGCATAGACGAGGCACAAGATCGGTTCAACAATTTCCTTGATCTCAGGATAAGCACTAAAATGGATAGATTTAGAAACTTTCTAGAAATTGCAAACCGTAGAATATATAAACGTATTCTTAGGATGGAGATAAAACCAAAGGTAATAATTTCAAGTGACACATCTAAACAACCGTTCATGGAAAGGAATTGAGGTGAATTAATTGAACATAATAGCTCCACGCCTAAGGACTGAAGTAATATTTGAACTTCAAAACATATACCAGAGAGAAGCGCTACTAGGCTCTTAATCAAATGGTTTCATTAAAAAGAAACTAGAGTGTCTATTTTCGAGGTGCTGCCAGGGTGCACATGAACGCCATGATTGTTGGTTCTAAACAAAATATCCAAGCACAGAAGAATCCCTCAATCAGCTACGCACTGAAAGGGTTTGATGAAAAGGCTTCCTGAACTTTCAAGAAAAGATATCTTACATTATTGTGGCAGGGAAATAATTCAACTACCTCTACTTGGCGTGAGATGGATATGAGCGCAGGGATAATATATTTGAAGTCTGTATTCTAGTCCAACATTATATGTAAAGAGTAATTACTGTTAGTATTGAAGATTAGAGCACATGGGAGCTAGGAAGAAGTTGTTGAAGATAAAATGCAGCTAAACAAAAAAACTAAAACAGATAAAGAATCACACACATAGATAAAAATAGAGACACGAATTTAAATGGTTCACCATCAAAATGGCTATATCCACCAAGGAAAAGAGGACAAACTATTTCATTAATCAACCCAATTACAATAGTCTTCATCTCTACCAAAAAGAGAATAAGAAGGGAATTATATAAACTCTTCAGGCAAGTGAAGAGTCATGGGAAGAGGAAGACGAAAGGGCATTGATGGTTGGGCTTCATTTCCAACAATCTCCCACTTGAAGTCCAAACCGCACTGTTGTCCCCACTTTCCTTGAAACTCATTGTTACTTAACTACAATACCAAGTAACCACTCCATTAGCTGACCAATCCCGATGAGAATTCCAATCAGCTCAACTAAACTAACATCTTCTTCACCTTTAATCCTCTATCTATCACTAACAATATTGTAATATGATCTCAGAAGTAATTTTGTCACAGTTATTTTGACAAGATCGTCCTCTGTTTGTACTTCAGTAGGTCTCAATATGGCAGGTCGTTCCTTGAACTGAATTGTGGAAAACATAGAATCCATACTTTGAATAGGGTCATTATATGTTTTGTGCATTGAATCCTCTTTAGTAGAAGCACGAGACTCACTAGTTCCAAAAATTGAATAAATAACCCAACTTCCACCAGATACATTACTAGGTCCCGCGGGTTTTTCATGGTATGCAACTGGTCATGTAGCCTGATCAAAAATAGCTCTAGAGGTATTTGACTTTGGAAGTAATGCCCGTGACTTCTAAATTTTTTCAGTACCTAATGCTCTATCAAAATCAGAAGTTTCCTTGGAAGACCTATGTTGCTGTAATGCAACTTCCACTGCTTTGTTAAGTTGAGCACGCCAGTGATTAGGCCAGATAGCAAGCACTTTGTTGTACATTTCTGCAGCTCTCAAATACTTGCCCACATCTCTAAACAACCCTCCCAAATTATACAGGGCATCCGTATGATCCGGCTTAAGGTCTATGGCTTTTTGAAACTCTTGTATAGCTCTCTCATCTTCCCCCATAGCATACAACAATGATCCAAGGTCACAATGTGCATCTGCATAATCGGCCCTTAAGTATATAGCCTCTTCAAGAGCCTTCTCTGTAGCTCTATAGTCACCTATGCCAAATAGTGCACTTCCCAAATGCTTTAATGCCCTATAATGAGTTGGAAAGAGAATTGTAGCCTCCTTGTAATGCTCACAAGCACTCAGAAGTATTCCCTCACTTTCTAAAGAAATGCCCAAGTTCACATGGATCTGCAGCAGCAAGTAAGACCATTGACTACCATAGGCCTCTGCGGCTTCAAGAGCTAATATATATAACTCCTTTGCATATGAATATTTTCCTAATGCATAAAATGTATTACTTGTCCTAAAATGTGGACGAACGTCAATGGGTTTTAGCTCAGTAGCCCTCTTAAAACTTACCAATCCTTCCTTAAACAATTGGTGATCAAACAGAGTCCTCCCTATAGCCATATCATGACAAAGATGCCCAAATGTATTGAGTTCTGCACCCCAAAACACATGGGGAAAGAGCATTGCAACCTTGTTTAGCAATCCAAATCCTAATCTCTTTATAGCATCAATTTTCCTCTGAGGCAATTCAGGAATGAACCTAATTGAGTTACTCTTCAACACCCCAAGTGGGATAGTACACAACGCCATATCACCTTGAAACACCTGACCTCTAGCCAACACATACACCCGATCACTCCCGTCACAATGTTCTCATAAAAAATAGGCAAATTCTCTATCAAGGCTTGGACTAACCTACCATTACCACCAGGCAAAAAACAATGATCCCCACCCATCTCGTAAGGATCATCCTGATCCCAAAACATAAGAGACAGTTTAGATAGCAGATCAGCATTAGCATACTCCAAATTGGCCAAATGCCAATCGAAAAGCCTCCCATGAGTAGCAGACAAGGATTTTGCAGCTCCTGAAAGTGATTGAACTAAAATTGTGAGCTTCTTTTCTTTGGCTTGTACTTCCTGTGGCATTTCTTTCAACAAAGAACATCCCAATCTCTGTCTCTGCAATTCAAGCTTTCTATACATTGCTTCCATTTCAACTCCGACATCATGATTCTTAGACGTGTGATTTTCTGCCAAATGACGATGCCCTGAATGTGAATGACTATGCTCCAAGTGAGAATTACTTGCATGCTTCTTCTCCTGTCAGTATTCTTCTTCATCATCCCTGGTTTTGGAATCATTCTCTTGGAATTTTCTCTTCTCCCCTCTATCTCTGGCCTTGGCATTATCACCATCATCCTCTCTTTTTCACTGCTTGTGAGGGTGACTATCGCGGTCTCTTTCTCCACCGTCTCTACCCTCATAAGAGTGCTTCATGCACTTACATTTTCTTTGACAAACATTTGATCAAATTCCAATAGGTTAAGAAATTCATCAATGATGGAATCAACTACATCATCTAACCTATCCATTTCACATGAAGCAAAAGTTTCTACGCCATACAGGGTGCCTACTTTGCTGCCTTGAGCAATTACCAAGGCCCCTTTTGTGACTTTCCATCTATTCAATTCAAAATCAACTTTACATCCTCGTGAAAACAACTGTCTAGCTGAAATGAAATTTTGTTTGAGTTGAGAGACATATCTGACATTTTGCAACAACCAACTATTTCTATTTTTTAATTTTAACAAAACATCCCCTTTGCCAATAACATCACAAGATTCATTATTGCCAAGAAGAACCTTACCAAAATCACCACTTTGCATATTTTTGAAGTACTCCTTGCACAGAGTGGCATGAAACGATGCTTCTGAACTGAGGACCCAAACATTTGGTGGTATTTATTCTGAAGCTGAAACAAGAACACCAATTGTTGCACCAGCATCTTCTTCATGTACCGGATTCGCTTCATCTTCTTTTCGCTGATTTTCAGCCTTCTTCAAAAACTAACAATTCTTCTTGATGTGGCCTTGCTTGCCACAATACTAGCAACCAACATCTCTCTCACTAGATTTCAGCCTCCCTTGTGATTTCCTACAACTTCCTTTATCGGTCGGCATTGATCCCACTCAAACTGAAACCTCTCATGCCAAATGACCAAGCCCCAAGGCTCTGATACCAATTGTTGAAGATAAAATGCAACTAAACAAAAAAAACTAGAATAGATAAAGAATCACACACACACAAATAAAAATAGAGACACAAATTTAACGTAGTTCACCATCAAAATGGCTACATCCACCAAGGAAAGAAGGACATACTATTTCATTAATCAACCCAATTACAACAGTCTTCATCTCTACCAAAAAGAGAATAAAAAGGGAATTATATAAACTCTTCAGGCAAGTGAAGAGTCATGGGAAGAGGAAGACGAAAGTGCAGTGATGGTTGGGCTTCATTTCCAACAGAAATAGCATAAACAATCCTTTTGCAGGTATTGAAGATTAGAGTTATTAGAAAGCATGGAGGCAGATGTAAATTTCTAGATGCATGCATGTTACCTCCCCTAATTTTTTTTGCATGCCCCTTGCTTTCTTCCTATGTTAATTCTTTTAAAATTTGTACCTGCTTTGCAAGTACTGCATGATAAAGATTTGGGCAAATTTGGGGCTTTGTAAAAATCAAACTTATATAAAGTTCCAAATGGGGGTTTTGCTTAAAGCATCTAGTATAGGTTTCTTTCATTTTGCTTCTGGATAAACAAACTTAGGATAAAAGTTGCCAATAAACTACTAGAGCTTTGCAACTTTTCCTCCTATGGCAGCCAAAAGTGTTCTTCTATTCTAAGTGCCGATCTACATGAGATTCTAGAGTCGCATCCTTGAGTGCTTCCTGAGATTCTTTCTAGTGGGACAATACTGAGCATTGGATAAACAATGACATCATCCCAACCGGAGGGAATCTATGTAGTTCTTTGGAGCACATCTTTGTAGAATCATATATTCCTGTCTTCAAACGATCAGTTTCTGTATTTAGAGACCGTGTACCTATATGATCATCTATTTGAGCAATGCAGAATATATGCAGTGGTTTCTATGACTCTGATATAATCCTATTGCAGTGTGGTTTTATTTACAGTTCTTCATGGGAGTTGCAGCTTTCTTCTTTAGTTTGAATAAATGGTTAGGAGTTTTTCTCACTCTTTTCTTCTTTCCTCTTTGTAATTGGGTACCTCATCAGACTTTTTTGCCAGGGCCCATATTTTTCTTTAGGCTCAATCTCTTTAGTTAGACTTAAGAGGGGGTGTTAGTGCAACTAACTATTTTCTCTGTGATTTACGAAGAACTTATGCTGCATGCTTTGTTTAAGCTAAGCTAACCAAGGAGGACTGCATGATGACTCTTCATGCCTCTTCCTTCCTTTTCTCCTTAATTTCTATTTATTCATGCATTCTGTGAAAGTTAAAATGAGAGTGAATTTTATTTCTTTGCAGCTCTATTTTTCTCTATTTTTTTTCCTTTCTACAAGTTTTGCTTCTTTTTCTTCTAGCTACATCATTGTCCACATTCGGCTGTAAATTCCATAATTACATAATTAGTACACAAAATTCTAAAATAAAATGAGTGTAGATATGCAATATAATCACATTGAATTGATTAGAGATTTGGCAGGTATTCAAGCAATGTAATAGGTTGAATATGCACATAATCGATTTGTTGAAGAGGCTTAAGAGATGTGAACACAATATTCATAACCATGGCGCATAAGAAGTCTTTTAAAGGAGATTGATGGTGGGAGGATTATCGACCTAGCAAAGGAAAAATCATCTAAATACAGACAAATGATGATCCCTTCAATAGCTCTTGGAAGATGATTAGGTCATAGTAAAAACTCAAATCAAATATTCACATGCAATACAAATAGATGATTCTAGGTTGAGGGAAGAGCATTTGAGTTTGGCAATTTTGAAAAGAAAGATTAAGAACATCTCTCAAATGAAATAGGTATATTTCCAAAGAATGTTCAATATATCCACTCATAAGCAAAAGTTCCTCGCTTTTCTTGAAATCCTACCGTTTTCAAATTTCCCTACTTTTTTGGCTCCTTTTCTTTTTTGCCTCCCCCTTTCTCTCTCAAACTCCCTTTTTAAAAAATATTTATTCAAAACAAAATAGAAAAGATAAAAAATTCCCACTATCTTTTCCTCCCACTCAAATGAAATAGGAAAATAATAAAATTAGCCTCCTTAATTTAGAAAACTGACAAGGAAATATTTCCTCAAGATTCCCTCTAGAAACTGCCATTTCACCCTTGTGACCAAAATGATATTAAAATAATCTTTTTTAAAAATATATTCAAATATCTAAAATAATTCAATCTATATTATTGCAACTAATATCTATTGCGACTAAATGTTAACTTAGTCTAATAATTATTCTAAATGCAAATAAAATGAATGCAATGCAATTTGACTAAGTGGTGTGTGTGCAAGTCCCTTTAACACAAATCGCCATCAGTCAGCTAAACTCCCTCTACCTTAATGACACTTTGTCTCCATCGAGAGAGTGAGAGAGTGTCTCTATCATGTACATAAGTCTAAATTAGTCAACAGTCATTTAAATAATAATATTTAAATTCATAATTAATTATTGAAAATAAGGGTTGTGACATCCTTTTCCCCTTAAAAGAGTCATCATCTTGATGATCACGTTAACTAAACTCATAAGAAAGTTTCATACCTCTTTTTGACCTATTTTACCTCAAAGTTACAATTTGTCCACCTGGCAAGGATGTTGATTATTTCAAAGTATTTGTTCATAACAACAAAATCTTTGTGTCTAACATTCATACACTTGCACACATTGTTAGCACATTAGCAGCCAAATTATATAATCCATTGATCAAGCTAGTTAATACTCAGTTACTTCATAAGCATACTCATGGTTTCATCACACTATAATAGTTTTGTCAAATATAAGAGAGATATATTATTCTCGGTTTCATCTTATTCGCTCTATTTTACATATTTCTAGACAAGTTAGGTATACATGCAATAATCTACTCCAACTTGAGAAAATTTTGATTGAAAAGAAGTAATTAGTATTCCAAGTCTATATACAATGATTTTTAGCAAAGGAATTTACAAACTAATTCTCATATTTTCTTGAATCTTCTATTATCCTACCTTTGTTATCAATGCAATAGGTTTGAACAAGTCTTATCATATTCTAAAACACTTTGCATACAAGTAGCTTTAACATATATCCCTACTCAAGAGGTACAACACATGCAAGAAGACTCAAAATCATACTCATAGGATAGCAAAAACTTCAAGTTCATCTTATCAATCATGTTCTTCCACATGAGAGACCTGAACATTTTTTGAGAAGGTATTTCCAACACTAAACTAAGGAAAAGAGTTTCAACATTAAACTCAATATCATCACTAAATATCAAGAGTGTTTCAAATAATAAGTAATATCATCAAGGATCATAATACTAGTTCAGAGGAGCATTTCAACAATCAACATAAGCAATAAGACTTTTAAGTCAAGGAGAGTCAAATTTCAAAGGTAAAAGTAGTCACATAATTTCAATTGATTGAAAAAGGTCAAATAATTTAAAGAATGACCTCAACAATAAGCTATTGCATCAGCATAAAAATTCACCATCAATCAAAAATAGTTAAAAAGATTACAACACTAGTCTTCAAGATTCAACATCAAACAATGGAAGTCATCATATATTCAACACTAAGTTGACAAAGTTTTTCAATAAGGGAAAATAAACAAACACAATCAATATTAAGTACATAATGGGATCATCAAAATTAAAACCAATTTTTTATTTCAACATTCAATAAGAGTTCAATAGATCACCAAAGTTCATCAAGTTTCATCACTAAATTAAATAAGACGATCATTAAGAAAAATAATCACGTAACTAAAAATAATCAAGAAAGGTTTGTCATATGTTTGCAACATTAAAACGAAGAAGTTCACCAAAATTAAAGAAAGGATGATAAAATATTATCACTAACATAAGGGATCATTGTGGTTCTGAAAGATCAACAATAAAGTTAAGTTGATCATCACTATTAAATCAAAGTCATTATTCTTTAAAATGATAGAGGATTAAGTTTCCAAAGAAGTCTTTTCAAATCTTCTTATAGTAAAGATCGGATTCATTTGTACAAAACCACACCGCATAGCATAAGTTTCAAATAATATTTCCATAGGAACTACAATTTATCAAAATATTTTTCAAATATATAAAATTTCAAATTGAAAAGTGTCCACTCATATCTAACTCATAAGCATTCATTATTCCTAATGCATTACTTTCATACTCAAAACATGTTATAACTAGTATAATACAATCATTATGCACAAATTTAATATCACACAAGGTGTGAATACATCTTTTTCACAATTTTGTAGATAGAGAACATCACTTGTACAAGGTATAGAAACAAGGCTCAAAGTGCATGAATAAATAACATTCATGTATAGTATGAATACAAGAACCCTAAGTGCATCACTCACACAGGGTAAGAATACAAAAACTACTCATAGTGCATCATCTGCATCATTCACAAAAAGTGTATCACTCACACTAAAATTCATTACTTATAGTGCATCACTTGCATTAGTATGATTATAGTGATCATCACTCAATCACATATAAATACATTGAATACAATAAACACACATCTCACACACAAAGTATAGAAGCAATCATTACAAAAGTGCACCACTTGTACATAATATGAGAAATGCATCTCTTAGACAAAGGAAACAATTTTCTCAAAATGTAAAAACTTACACAAGTGCATGACTCACACAAAATATGAAAGGTGCATCTCTCACATAAAATATGGAATCAACATTATACATGTGTATTACTTGCACAAGATAAGAAAATGTATCATTCACATAAAGTACATATTTATGAGTACTATCACTAATAGCAATCAAGCATAAAAGATTTTTAAGATCCTTTTTAAACACAACATTAATAATTCCTGCCTTGTCTATAAGATAGATCGAGATGACTTAACCAATCAACTCCTATCCTAGGTCAACAATGAAGACCCTAAAGGCATCTTAACTTGCATTCTCCAAAAAGGTATTGCTTGAAAATCATCTTTTCCATAGTCTATTAAGCTTGAGGACACCCTTACCCTTAAAATATCCATCTCAAGTTCCATTCTTCCTAAAAGGCTCTTCCAAAGTTTAAACCATCAACATTAGCTCTATTTATTTCTCTAATGATGGTTCTTTTTTCCTCTTGTTGGAATATTTTGAAGATTGATTCGATATCACTTTAACCTTTTGCAAATCTTCTTTCCTTTTAACTTATCCCTTTTGTATTTAGCTCATCCAAACTTTATGTCATCAGAGAGATCTCTCTTCCTAAAATATTTATCTATTGATTCATTCTAATTTCCACATCTTCGATTATGGGTTGTCACCATAACATAGCCATCTTGGATCAAGTATATTTATCTGATCTATCTCGTTGTTCACCCTCTTTGCTCAAAATGGTCACAATTCATTATTTTAACCAAGACATCATTCTCACTAAAGAGTCCTATGAAAATGCAACTAAAGAAAAGATCACTCATGAATCTAGAGCACTCTGATTAAATCAGTCAAACAATGTATGTTCTTCTTCTTGGTTTTAAACTAAATCATCTAAGAAATGACAAGATTCTAACTCATTTAAAGAATCTTTGATGCAAAACTAGGGTCATCAAAATACTTGATGCACCTATAATATTAGGTCATAATAGGTCCACATTACTACAATGCAACTTTAAGGGTAGAAGACTCAAGGCCCAAGTGTTGAACCTGAAATGCTCTGATGCCACATGTAAGAGTCACTTTAATTAGCTAGAATAAAATAATATTATTCTATTCAAATAGTGCAGAAAAATGGATGAAATAAAATAATCCCATAATCTTTCATTATAAAAATAAAATATGAATCATTACATCATCTAATTAAATAGCGTACAAAAGGTCTAAGACTTTACAACATCTAACCCAAATAGGCTTATAAGAAATAGAGTCTCACCATACAATATGCTCGATATCGTACCATATTTTTGACATTGAACCTGGTGGAGAGAGAGCGTCATCAAGGATATGTACCGCCCAGCCATGAGGCTCACACCTCCCCGATCTTACTACTGAATGGAGAAGCTCAACCCTTCACAAGGGGTATAGAAAACTGAATTCGGCATGAGTGAAGGAATCTGGTGCATCATGATATATCTATCATCTCTAACATGTGTTAAATGCATACTAAACTAATACCATGTTATGGCAGAGAAAGAAATATAATACCAAATAGTAACTACTACTAATTTGATTGAAAAGATTTGGCCAAAGCATCTTTTTCAGTTGTATTCAATAGATAGGTTATGAATAGAAACCTACCCTTTTTGTAGCTCCATATTTGATGTAGCCAACAACATACACTCAATAGAATTGTGCCATTAATCATGTGTGAGAGCCAAAGATTTGGAAAACTGAAAAAAACAAAGAAAACTTTTATTCACCAACTCTACTGCTACAATGAGAGAAAACTCTCTTATATCCAAGAAAACAAAAAAAAAATAACCTTTTTTGGTAGATTTCAACAATTGTCAGATTTTTCCATTTTAGGTAATTTTACATGCATATCTTGAGAATCCAATTTTTTCCCCAAAACTTCCTAAAACTAAGGTAGGACAAAAAGCCAACTAACATCCTAAATTTGAAACATGAGTTTCGAGTTATTAACAAAAGCAACTTTTAAAAAACTAGGAAAAAACACTAAATTGCCATTTTGAGGGCCAAAATGAAAGTTTGAAGCCCTAAAAAAGTGCCAAAACGGGGTCCAACTAACTAGGGTGGGTTGGGAATCCACATGCCACCTCATAACGCATCCACTTGTAAAGTTTTAGCCCATACCCACATCCAAGTCAAAAGTAATGACCTCCAGAAGTCCTTGCATCATTCTCCTCTAGTTTAAAAGAACGCAGCTCCTGCAAGTGAGTGTCTTCGAACTGCTGCCACTTGACTAGATCTAACCTCTGCACTTCCCACTCTATAATCCACATGTTATCTATTGGTGGCAATCCTTCCCACTGTACTAAATACTTGTTGTAATGCCCTTGCTGAGTGTAGATAGTTTTCTTATCAAGAACATGTGCAATCTTTTCCTTCTTCTTATGGGGAATGTGGTGGTGCCATGCCACTTCTGGTTGACTATCTTTAGCATCATCCTCAGCATGGAATGTATATAAATAAGAAATAGTAAACATAGGAGAAATATTGAGATCATCTGGTAATACAATCTCATATGCATTATCATTGATCTTCTTTGTAATTTTGCAATGACCAATTTTCCTATACTTCAACTTGTGGTATGTTCTAGTAGGAAACCTCTCTTTTCTCAAATATACCATCACTAAGTCACCTTCATTGAATGTCTAATGTCGACTACTAACATCCACTGTATTCTTGCACCTCTAATTACTATCCTACAACTTCTGTCTCACATCTTTCTGAAACTGTTGAAGGTGTTCTGCAAACACTTCCCCATCATCACTGACCCTATCTTTCATTGGTAGCTGTACCAAATCTAGAACACCCTGAGGAGTCCTGCCATACACAATTTGGAAAGGGGACTTTCCCGCTGATCTGTTAACAAAACTATTATAGGTAAATTCATCCTGGGGTAATGCCATGTCCCATTATTTTGGCTTTTCACCAATAATACACCTTAACAAAATTTCCCAGACTCCAATTGACTACCTCTATTTTCCCATCTGTTTGAGCATGATAGGCACTACTAAACTATAACTTGGCCCCCATCTTCTTCCATAAAGTCCTCCAGAAATGAGTGACGAATTTGGTATCCCTATCAAAGGTAATAGTCTTTGGAACACCATGTAGTCGAACAACTTCTAAAAGAAATAACTCTGCTACCTTCTTTGCATCATTAGTTTTCTTACAGGCAATAGAATGAACCATCTTGGAGAACCTATCAATAACTACAAAAATGGAGTCATTACCTTGTTGAATATGTGAAAGTCCCAACACAAAGTCCATGCTCAAATCTGTTCATGGTGCAGTTGGTACTGGTAATGGCATATACAACACTGTATTTTGTGAATGTCCCTTAGCCAGTTGGCAGATCCTACACCTTGTTACATAGTTATATCCCTTTTCATCTTTGGAGAATAATATTTATCTTCTATCAAGGCTATTGTCTTGTCCTTGCCAAAATGTCCAGCCAACCCACTACTATGAAATTCTCTGATAATGTTTTCCCTCATAGAGCCAGCTAGTATGCATAGTTGTTTTCCTTTAAATAGATACCCATCTTGCATAAAATATTCACCCCTAAAGTGATCCAAGTTACTAGATACTGGTGCCTTCAATTGTTCCACAATCTCCCAAAAATCATCATCAGACTCGTACAAATTTTTGATGGCATCAAAACCAATCACCTCAGTTTCCATTGTGGTCAAAAGTGCAACACACCTACTTAACGCATCTACAACCTGATTTTGTTTTCCAGACTTATGCTTCAACAAAAAATTGTAACCCTACAAGAAAGAGACCCACTTGGCATGCCTACTATTCAACTTTTTCTGTGTTCAAGTATCTCAATGCAATATGATCTGTAAACAATACAAACTCTTGGGGAACTAGATAATATCTCCAATGCCTCAATGCTTGAACAATTGCATAAAATTCCAAATCATAAGTAGAATAATTCTTTCTCACTTCATCCATCTTTTCACTAAAGAAAGCTATAGGTTTTCCATCTTGGCTAAGCACAACACCTATTCCCACATGGGAGGCATCACATTCTACTTCAAATACCTTATCAAAATTTGGCAATGCAAGTATAGGTGCTTCTGTTACCTTTTGCTTCAAGTACTTAAAGCTCTCCTCAGCATCCTTGGTCCATACAAACTCCCTTCCTTTGGTGCAATTTATTATAGGAGCTACAATACTACTAAAATTTTGAATCAACTTTTGATAGAAAGTGGCCAAGCCACGAAAACTTTTTAGCTCTGTGATGCTGCTTGGACTAGACCATTCTAGAATTGCCCTGACCTTTTCTGGATCCATTCTGAAACCATCTTTAGAAATGACAAAGCCTAAAAAAACAAACTGTCATGCATGAACCTACACTTCTTCAAATTGGCATAAATCTTCTCCTTCCTTAACACACCAAAGATGATCCTCAAGTGTTGTAGGTACTCTTCTTTGCTCTTACTAAATACCAAAATATCATCAAAATAAACTACCACAAACTTACCAATGTAAGGTCGTGTAAAGTTCATCAATCTCACAAATGTGCTAGGTGCATTTGATAACATGAATGGCATAACCATCCACTCATATAATCCATCTCTAGTCTTAAAGGCTATCATCCACTCATCCCCTTCTCGGATCTAGATTTGGTGGTAGAAACTTCATAGGTTGATCTTGCTGAAATATTTGGCCCCTGCAAGGACATCCATCATGTCCTCCATACGAGGTATAGGAAACTGATACTTGATGGTAATCTTATTAATTGCTCTGCTATCAGTGCACATCCTCCATGTTCTATCTTTTTTTGGGGTCAACAATACAGGTACATCACATGGGCTAATGCTCTCTCTCACCACACCTTTACTTATGAGTTCTGTTACTTGCTTATTCAACTCTGCATGTTGTGTTGGATGCATCCTATAAGCTACTTGGTTGGGTAGAGTTACTCCTAGAATCAAATCAATATGATGTTGAATATCTCTCTTTGGTGGTAGACCATCAGGTAATTCATCAGGCAAAACATCAACAAATTCTTTCAATAGCTCTGCTACTTCTAGGGGAACTAAAATGTCTTCCTCTTCACCTTTTTTCACTACTAATGCATAACAACACCTGGTCACCTTCATTTCTTTAACAAGATCTCTTTCAAACAACATGGTCTACCCTTTTCCTTCATCCTTGTGAGGCAATAAAATCACCCGAGAGCCATCTTTCCAAAAGGTGTATGTGTTTTTCTCTCCATCATGCATAACTTTTCTATCATACTGCCATGGCCTTCCCAATAACACATGACAGGCATCCATTGCAACAACATCACACCATAGCTCATCCTGATAGATCTTCCCTATGCTAAACTTAATTAGGCATATTTTATCAATAGTGACTTCATTTCCCTTTTTAAACCATGCAATGCGGTACAGATGAGGATGTTTTTCACAGTGTAAATTCAATTTTTCTACCATTTGTTTAGAAACCATATTTTCACAACTACCTCCATCAATAATAACTTGACATACCTTACCACCCGAAGTGCATTTGGTTCTAAAGATATTGGTTTGAAGCCTTGAACCATCAGAGCTTTTGGCTTGTCTTTTCTCCTTCTCTGGAATCACCATTGCTCTTCTCATCATGAGACTTTCTCCCACATCTGGTGGAACCTCTAGTTCTGTCCCTTCCACTTCATGTTATGTTTGAATTAGGTTCACCCTAGGTTGTCCTCGTTGATTTCTTTCTTGCATGTTATAATTTGAGCATTCAAATGCCCTATGACCTTCTTTTCCACATTTGAAACAAGTCAAAGGCCTTCTCTAGGTTTCCCATCCTCTACAACTACCAAAACCTCTATCTCTTTGAAATCCCCTTCCTCGTTCTTGATTTGGAGGATCTTGTCAAGTGTCTACTTGTTTTTCCAATCCATGGGATGACTCCCTTATGCCATAAATAGAACCTCCCCGAAATGGGGTTGATGTACCCCTCTTCCTTCTCTATTCCTCTGATGGTACTTTTTATTTTATTTTCCTTTAGCCTTTAGAGCCAATTGGTAAGCCTCTTTCGTACTGTTGAGTCAATGTATGCTCAATTCATCTTGAATAGAGAATTTCAAGCCATTCACATATCTAGCAGCCATCTATTCATCAGTTTCTTCATGCTCTACACATATAGACAGCGTATAAAACTCATTTGCATAATCTTTCACAGAAGAGAGGTTCTACTTAAAATTTTGAAACCTACAAAAAAGGGTTTGCGCATAATCTATGGGCAAAAATTTTTCTCTCAACTTCTTCTCCATTTTATTCCATGTCTTGATCTTATCCTTGCGTTTCCTTGTCCGTTTCTTTTGAAGATGATCCCACCAAATCATTGCATGACCCTTTAATTTGGTACATGCAAATTTCACCTTCTTTTCCTCTGTCATGGATTTCCATTCAAAAAAATTTCTCATGTCATTCAACCAGTCTATCAACTCCTTTGCTTTAAGACTACTTGCATAATCTGAAACATCTAACTTGACCCCTTCATTTTTCCCTTCTAAGGTCCTGAGCATCTTCTCTTCAAAACTCATGCATTCTAATTCTTCTTCTTCATGTTCTGTATCTTGATCTGCACCTCCTTGACCTATCTCTTCATCAGATTTGTCTCCCACTCTACCCAGTCTTTGGTTTTCCATCCATGTTGTAAGTTCTGCTACTTGCCTTTGTAGATTTTGCATTTCTCTATGCATCTGGGCAAGACCACCTCTTCCTCTTCCTCTCCCAACCATCTTCCTGCTCTAATACCAGATGATGTAGCAAACAACATTAACTCAATAGAATTGTGCCATTAATCATGTGTGAGAGCCAAAGATTTGGAAAACTAGAAAAAATAAAGAAAACTTCTATTCACCAACTCTACTGCTACAATGAGAGAAAACTCTCTTATATCCAGGAAAACAAAAAAAAACAAAAAATACCCTTTTTGGCAGATTTTGACAATTGTTGGATTTTGCCATTTTAGGTAATTTTATATGCATATCTTGAGAATCTAGTTTTTTCCCAAAAACTTCCTAAAACTAAGGTAGGACGAAAAGCCAACTACCATGCTAAATTTGAAATATGAGTTTCGAGTTATTAACAAAAGCAACTTTTAAAAAACTAGGAAAAAACACTAAATTGTCATTTTGAGGGCCAAGATGAAAGTTTGAAGCCTTGAAAAAGTGCCAAAATGGGGTCCAACCGACTAGGGTGGGTTGGGATTCCACATGCCACCTCATAACGCATCCACCTATAAAATTTTAGGCCAAACCCACATCCGAGTCAAAAGTTATTACCTCCGGAAGTCCCTTCATCATTCTTCTCTGGTTGAAAAGAACACAGCTCCTGCAAGTGAGTGTCTTTGAACTACTACCACTTGACTGGATCTAACCTCTGCACTTACCACTTTGTAATCCACGTGCTATCTGTTGGTGGTAATCCTTCCCACTGTACTAAATACTTGTTGCAATGCCCTTGTCGAGTGTAGATAGTTTTCTTATCAAGAACCTGTGCAATCTTTTCCTTCTTCTTATGGGGAATGTGGTGGTGCCATGCCACTTCTGGTTGACTATCTTCAGCATCATCCTCACCATGGAATGCATATAAATTAGAAATGTTAAACACAGGAGAAATATCAAGATCATCTGGTAAACTGACTTCATATGCATTATCATTGATCTTCTTTGTAATTTTGCAAGGACCAATTTTCTTGTACTTCAACTTGTGGTATGTTCTAGTAAGAAATCGCTCTTTTCTCAAATATATCATCACTAAGTCACCTTCATTGAATGTCTGATGTTGCCTACTAGCATCCACTATATTCTTGTACCTCTCATTACTGTCCTGCAACTTCTGTCTCACATCTTTTTGCAACTATTGAAGGTCTTCTAAAAATGGTTCACCATCATCATTGAACCTATATTTCATTGGTATTTGTACCAAATCTAGAACACCCTAAGGATTCCTGCCATACACAATCTAGAAAGGGGACTTTCTCGTTGATCTTTTAACAGAACTATTATAGGCAAATTCACCCTGGGGTAATGCCATGTCCCATTGTTTTGGCTTTTCTCCAACAATACACCTCAACAAAATTTCCCAGACTCTGAATGACTACCTCTATTTTCCCATCCGTTTGAGGATGATAGGCACTACTAAAGTATAACTCGTTCCCCATCTTCTTCCATAAAGTCCTCTAGAAATGACTAAGGAATTTGGTAGCCCTATCAAAGGTAATAGTCTTTGGAACACCATGTAGTCGAACAACTTCTAAAAAAAACTCTACTACCCTCATTGCATCGTTAGTTTTCTTACAGGGAATAAAATGAACCATCTCAGAGAACCTATAAACAACTACAATAATGGAGTCATTACCTCATTGAGTATGTGGAGGTCCCAACACAAAGTCCATGCTCAAATCTGTCCATGGTATAGTTGGTACAGGTAATGGCATATACAACCCTGTATTTTGTGAATGTCCCTTAGCCACTTGGCAGATCCTACACCTTGTTACATACTTAGTTATATCCCTTTTCATCTTTGGCCAGTAATATTTATCTTCTATCATAGCTATTATCTTGTCCTTTACAAAATGTCCAGCCAACCCATTAATATGAAATTCTCTGATAATGTTTTCCCTCATAGAGCCAGCCGATATGCATAGTTGTTTTCCTTTAAATAGATACCTATCTTGCATAAAATATTCACCCCTAAAGTGATCCAAGTTTCTAGATACTGGTGCCTTCAATTGTTCCACAATCTCCCAAAAATCATCATCAGACTCATACAAATTTTTGATGGCATCAAAACCAATCATCTCAATTTCCATTGTGGTCAAAAGTACAACATGCCTACTTAACGCATCTGCAACCTAATTTTGTTTTCCAGACTTATGCTTCAACACAAAATTGTAACCTTGCAAGAAAGAGAGCCACGTGGCATGCCTACTATTCAACTTTTTCTGTGTGTTCAAGTATCTCAATGCAATATGATCTGTAAACAATACAAACTCCTGGGGAACTAGATAATATCTCTAATGCCTCAATGCTTGAACAATTGCATAAAATTCCAACTCATAAGTAGAATAATTCTTTCTCACTTCATTCAACTTTTCACTAAAGAAAGCTATAGGTTTTCCAGCTTGGCTAAGCACAACACTTATTCCCACATTGGAGGCATCACATTCTACTTCAAATACCTTATCAAAATTTGGCAATGCAAGTATAGGTGCTTCTGTTACCTTTTGCTTTACGTACTTAAAGCTCTCCTCAATATCCTTGGTCCATACAAACTCGCGACCTTTGGTGCAATATGTTTTTGATTACATAAGGCATCTAAAACAAGGGGACGAACCCTTACAAAATAGAAAAAAGAAACCCTAGAGGCATCAACACAAAAGAGTCTCGAAACAGTCACAACATAACCCACTTAACCAGCAAAATTAGCATAGACAGCATAACCAAACTACATACAGTATATATGTAAAAACAGAGAATCAACAGCATAAAAGAAACTAGAACTAAGTAGAAAGATTCTCCCATCTTTTAGCCAGGGATTCCATAAATTCATCCAACTTTTTGAAATTTTATTCTTTGTCAACAGCAGCAATAGTCCCAATATCCTGCAACATAGAAAGATTAAGTAAAACAGTACGCATGAGCATAGTGGAAAAAGACTGCTCCAGCTTCTCAACACGGCCCCTTAGGACATCAATGGCATTCCTGTAACAACATCTTCCTCTGTTTCATCAGCAACTTCCTCCACAAACATCTTTCCCCCTTCATCAGCATTTTCCTCAGAATCACTAACAGTACCACCAGAATCCTCCCTCGATTTATTCTCATTCTTACCCTCAGCATCTTCAAAAATCTCCTGAACTTCTAGAACCTTGGCCTCATCACCTTGAGTGGACTCTTCAAATGCACTCTCTGAATAATCTATAAGTTTAGCTTTGGGCGCAGGTTTTCCAGCAATCCTCCTTGATCTCCTGACCCCAGAGGAAAAGCCCTCCTTCATGTTCTTAGCAAACAAAGTAGATTTACTACCTGGTCCCATAGGGGTACTGCAAATCATCAGACTCATACAAATTTTTGATGGCATCAAAACCAATCATCTCAATTTCCATTGTGGTCAAAAGTACAACATGCCTACTTAATGCATCTGCAACCTGATTTTGTTTTCTAGACTTATGCTTCAACACAAAATTGTAACCCTACAAGAAAGAGACCCACGTGGCATGCCTACTATTCAACTTTTTCTGTGTGTTCAAGTATCTCAATGCAATATGATATGTAAACAATACAAACTCATGGGGAACTAGATAATATCTCCAATGCCTCAATGCTTGAACAATTGCATAAAATTCCAAATCATAAGTAGAATAATTCTTTCTCACTTCATTCAGCTTTTCACTAAAGAAAGTTGTAGGTTTTCCAGCTTGGCTAAGCACAACACTTATTCCCAAGTATAGGTGCTTCTCTTACCTTTTGCTTTAAGTACTTAAAGCTCTCCTCAATATCCTTGGTCCATACAAACTCTCTTCCTTTGGTGCAATATGTTTTTGATTGCATAAGGTGTCTAAAACAAGGGGCTAAACCCTTACAAAATAGAAAAAAGAAACCCTAGAGGCATCAACATAAAAGAGCCTTGAAATAGTCACAACATAACCCACGTAACTAGCAAAATTAGCATAGACAGCATAACCAATCTACATACAATATATATGTAAAAACAGAGAATCAATAGCATAAAAGAAACTAGAACTAAGGAGAAAGATTCTCCCATCTTTTAGCCAGGGATTCCATAAATTCATCCAACTTTTTAAAATTTTGTTCTTTGTCAACATCAGCAATAGTCCCAATATCCTGCAACACAAAAAGATTAAGCAAAATAGTACACTTGAGCATCTAGTGGAAAAAGATTGCTCCAGCTTCTCAACACGGCCTCTTAGGATAGCAATGTCATTCCTGTAATCAACATCTTCCTCTATTTCATCAACAGCTTCCTCCACAAACATCTTTCCCCCTTCATCAACATTTTCCTTAGAATCACCAACAGCACCACCAGAATCCTCCCTCGGTTTATTCTCATTCTTACCCTCAGCATCTTCAAAAATCTCCTAAACTTCTAGAACCTTGGCCTCAACACCCTGAGTGGACTCTTCAGATGCACTCTCTAAATAATCTATAAGTTTAGCTTTGGGCGCAGGTTTTCCAGCAATCCTCCCCGATCTCCTGACCCCAGAGTAAAAGCCCTCCTTCATGTTCTTAGCAGATAGAGTAGATTTACTGCCCGGTCCCATAGGGGTACTGCAAAGATTTTTAGGGGTCCCCCCATTATCCCCCATAGTTTCCTCTTCGACCTCCTTTATTTTCCTCTTCTTGCTCTTGATACTACCTTTGGAGACCGGAGTGAGGGTAGCAGCCACCATGGGGGTCTCCTCATTAGACAGAGAAAAAGAAACCCCTTTTAACTTATGAGGGGCAAGGGAAGGCAAGGCTCTTCAGACACTACAGTATCATCAGGGTTGGCAGACGTTTCACTGCTATGAGTCTAGATAGGCTTAGCCTGCTCTAAAGTAAGGTGAAAGTTATATAAGCAGAGGATGAGACCCTGGTACAGGGGAATGGGTTTCTTGGAAGGTTTCTTGGCCAACCTAGCTCTAACCCTAAGAACTGAATGCTCAAGGGAAGATAGTAAATAAAACAGGAAGCTAATATGAGCATTATGTCTAAAATGATTCAGAAGAGGAAGATGGTAATTGAAAAACCTGGTAAAACACCCTTCCAGAGTGAAGTATTTCATTAGGAGGAAACACATTTCATCCCATGGCTCCAGCATCTTAGCCCTTTCGAACCCTCTCTGGTAAGGAACAAGTTCTTTGCCTTCCCCAAGGAATAACTTCTGGTTAGAATGGTCCACCACTTTGGCTTTCCATTGCAGTTTGGTCCCTTTGGTCGACAGGCCTGATGCCATAGCGATAACTTTCTTAGAAATCTCAAACCCAATTCTCCCCATAGTGACTCTACGGTTTAGCCAGGACCTAGCAAATTGCTCAGATAGATTTTCATCATAGCCATTAAGCCATTCCAAATAAGGGCTGATACCGCCTTCCTTACAGTAGTACCAAACCACTGCATTGTCCTTAAACTCACAACAGGAAACTGGCTCCGTGCCGATTCTATCTCCACCCATTTTAGCCTTCCAAAAAATAGCATAGAATCCCCAAAACTAGAAGTTCACAGAGTTTTTGTGAAAGGTAAAATTAACCACTTGATAGGGAATAATAAATCTGCACGTATTATCATTGATAAGAGCCGCCTTACGAAGGAGCAATTGACGCCTACTTGTCCCATGCTCGAACATGATTTTCTAGCATGCGCTATAATTAGTAGATAAGCAATTCAACTTAACATAAGGGAGTAATAATGCAGAAATGACCTTGGGCAACGAAGTACAAAAAAACATGTACTTCAAGATACATGTCAGCATCTTCCAACGAAGCCGACAGAATAAACTGTCTTTCCTAATATATTGAGTCATCATTAACATGTCATCTCCTTTTGAATAAGGTCCCTTATGTTTAAAGGGATGTTATTATCTTGGCGCCAACAACGCCAATTTGAAAATTGTTGGCCAAGGTCAGCAAGAGCATCTGCAACCCAATTGCCCTCTCTATATATATGAGAGATACCAACTCTAGGAATTCTCTGCAGAAGGATCTATATATCCACTATAATATCTTTCAGTTTCCAACCACAGGCCAACATGTTATTAACAACATCAATAACCAATTTGGAATCCCCCTAAATATACAATTGCCTAATATCAAGAGAAATAGCTAGTTTCACCCCCCATAGAAGAGCAGAGGCTTCGGCATAGTTATTGCTTTTGAAGCCTATCCCACCAGCATAAGTAGCAACCATCCACCCTTTTTCATCCCTTATAATCCCACCAGCACTAGCCTTACCATCTGCCTTAGAAGCCCCATCAAAGTTTAGTTTGAGCCAATAGGGCTTCAAGGGAATCCATCTTGTATTTAATCTCTGTAACTATTTAGAATTATTATGAGCTAGAACTTGGTTTAGAATTCTCCAATTAGTCACAATTTGCTCTTCATGAGAAAGAGGTTTTTCCGCAGTTTTGATGTGAGAATTGGTCACACTTTCCATGAGAATCTTAGAAAAGGAATGAAGAACTTCAGAAGTATCCCTGGCAGCATCCCTACATAGTCTATTATTACGTTCTTTCCATAAAGTCCAACCAAGACATGGTAGAGTTTGGTTCCACAGCTCAACAAGTCATGGATGAGAGAAGGTAGGACACCAGTTGGCAATGACTTCCCTAATATCAAAATTGCAAACCCATTGAATGCCAAAATTCCTTAATATAATATTCTAGATTTCCCTGGCAAAATCATAGTGGAGAATTAAATGAGAGACTGTTTCCTCCTTCTCCAAACACAGAAAGTACCTATTCACCAAAGTGAAACCCCTCCTCTGTAAGTTATCTTGAGTTAGGATTTTGTTATGAACAGCAGCCCACCAAAATATGTTGATTTTAGGAATGAGTTTATGATTCCAAACTTTCCTCCAGATCTCATTTTTATGCACATCAGGGATCAACAGATGGTAAGCAAACTTAACAGAAAAAAGACCTTTCTTATCTGGCCACCAATACAACTCATCTTCCCTAGGGAACAAAGGAATTTTGACCCCCTGCATCAAATGTTGAATAGACCGTATCCTAGGAGTGAGTCCAGGATGATGAGTACAACAATCCAAGAGGTTTTTCCAACTCCTGATACCATTATTATTATGAATATAATGGCAAACTTTATCCCCAAAAAACTGTGTAGCAATGCCAGCAATAACTCCATAATCTCCTTAAATAACAAGAGCCTTATCATTCATCCAAATTTTGATGAATTTTGGTGCAATATGTTATAGGAGATACAATACTACTGAACTTTTGAATGAACTTTCGATAGAAAGTGGCCAAGCCATGAAAACTTTTTACCTCTGTGATGCTGCTTGGACTAGGCCATTCTAGAATTGCCCTGACCTTTTCTAGATCCATTCTGACACCATCTTTAGAAATGACAAAGCCTAAAAAAACCAAACTATCCTAAATAAACCAACCCTTCTTCAAATTGGCATAGAGCTTCTCCTTCCTTCAAACACCAAAGATGATCCTCAAGTGTTGTAGGTGCTATTCTTTGCTATTACTAAATACCAAAATATCATCAAAACAAACTACCACAAACATACCAATGTAAGGTTGTAGTATAGTGTTCATCAATCTCATAAATGTGCTAGGTGCATTTGATAACCCGAATGACATAACCATCCACTCGTATAATCCATCTCCAGTCTTAAAGGCTGTCTTCCACTCATCCCCTTCTCGGATCCAGATTTGGTGGTAGCCACTTCATAGGTTGATCTTGTTGAAATATTTGGCCCCTGCAAGGACATCCCTCATGTCCTCCATACGAGGTATAGGAAACTGATACTTGATGGTAATCTTATTAATTGCTCTACTATCAGTGCACATCCTCCATGTTCCATCTTTTTCGGGGGCCAACAATGTAGGTACAGCACATGGGCTCATGCTCTCTCTCACCACACCTTTACTTATGAGTTACGTTACTTGCTTATTCAACTCTGCATGTTGTGTTGGATTCATCCTATAAGATGCTTGGTTGGGTAGAGTTTCTCCTAGAATCAAATCAATATGATGCTGAATATCTCTCTTTCATGGTAGACCATCAAGTAATTCATCAGGCAAAACATCAACAAATTCTTTCAATAGCTCTGCTACTTCTGGGTGAACTGAAATGTCTTCCTCTTCACCTTTTTTCGCTACTAATGCATAAAAACACCCTGTCATTTGCATTTCTTTAACAAGATCTCTTTCAGACAACATGGTCTCACCTTTTCCTTCATCTTTTAGAGGTAATAAAATCACCTTAGAGCCATCTTTCCAAAAGGTGTATGTGTTTTTCTCTCCATCATGCATAACTTTTTTATCATACTGCCATGGCCTTCCCAATAACACATGTCAGGCATCCATTGGGACAACATCACACCATATCTCATCCTGATAGATCTTCCCTATGCTAAACTTAATTAGGCATCTTTTATCAACAGTGACTTCATTTCCCTATTTAAACCATGTAATGCAGTATGGATGAGGATGGTTTTCACAGTGTAAATTAAATTTTTCTACCATTTCTTTAAAAACCATATTTTCATAACTACCTCCATCAACAATAACTTGACATACCTTGCCACCTGAAGTGCATCTAGTTCTGAAGATATTGGTTCGAATCCATGAACCATCAAAGCTTCTGGCTTGTGTTTTCTCCTTCTCTAGAATCACCATTGCTCTTCTCATCATGAGACTTTCTCCCACATCTGGTGGAACCTCTAGTTCTGTCCCTTCCACTTCATGCTGTGTTTGAATCAAATTCATCATAGGTTGTCCTCCTTGATTTCTTTCTTGCATGTTATAATTTGAGCATTCAAATGCCCTATGACATTCTTCTCCACATCTGAAACAAGTGAAAATCTTCTCTGGGTTTCCCATCCTCTACCATACCATATCTCTACCCTCTTTGAAATCCCCTTCCTTGTTCTTGATTTGGAGGATCTTGTCGAGTGTCTACTTGTTTTTCCAATCCATGGGATGACTCTCCCCTATCATAATTTGAACCTCCTCAAAATGGGGTTGATGTACCCCTTCTTCCTCCTCTATTCCTCTGATGGTAATGTCTATTTTTTTTTCTTCAGCCTTTAGAGCCAATTGGTAAGCCTCTTCCATACTGTTGAGTCGATGCATGCTCAATTCATCTTGAATAGAGAATTTCAAGCCATTCACATATGTAGCAGCCATCTGTTCATCAGTTTCTTGATGCTCTATATGTATAGATAGCGTATAAAACTCATTTGTATAATCTTGCACATAAGAGAGGTTCTGCTTTAAATTTTAAAACCTACGAAAAAGGGTTTGCGCATAATCTATGGGTAAAATTTTTTCTCTCAACTTCTTCTCCATTTTATTCCATGTCCTGATCTTATCCTTGCCTTTCCTTGTCCATTCCTTTTGAAGATGATCCCACCAAATCATTGCATGACCCTTTAATTTGGTGCATGCAAATTTCATCTTCTTTTCCTCTGTCATGGATTTCTATTCAAAAAAATTTCTCATGTCATTCAACCAGTCTATCAACTCCTCTGATTTAAGACTACCTACATAATCTAAAACATCTACCTTGACCCCTTCATTTTTCCCTTTTAAGGCCCTAAGCATCCTCTCTTCAAAACTCATGCCTTCTAATTCTTCTTCTTCATGTTATGTATCTTGATTTGCACCTCCTCGACCTATCTCTTCATCAAATTTATCTCCTCTTCTACCTAGTCTTTGGTTTTCCGTCCATGTTGTAATTTTTTTTACTTTCCTTTGCAGATTTTGCATTTCTCTATGCATTTGGGCAAGACCACCTCTTCCTCATCCTCTACCAGCCATCTTCCTACTCTGATACCAGATGATGTAGCCAACAACATACACTCAATAGAATTGTGCCATTAATCATGTGTGAGAGCCAAAGATTTGGAAAACTAGAACAAATAAAAAAAAACTTCTATTCACCAACTTTGTTTCTACAATGAGAGAAAACTCTCTTATATCCAAGAAAACAAAAAAAAATTACCTTTTTTGGCAGATTTCGACAATTGTCAGATTTTGCCATTTTAGGTAATTTTACATGCATATCTTGAGAATCCAGTTTTTTCCCAAAAACTTCCTAAAACTAAGCTAGGACGAAAAGCCAACTAACATCCTAAATTTGAAACATAAATTTTGAGTTATTAACAAAAGCAACTTTTAAAAAACTAGAAAAAAACACTAAATTGTCATTTTGAGGGCCAAGATGAAAGCTTGAAGCCCCAAAAAATTGCCAAAATGGGGTCCAACTGACTAGGGTGGGTTGGGAATCCACATGCCACCTCATAACGCATCCGTTTGTAAAATTTCAGCCCAAACTCACGTCTGAGTCAAAAGTTATGACCTCCGGAAGTCCCTACATCATTCTCCTCTTGTTGAAAAGAACGTAGCTCCTTCAAACTTCTTCCACTTGGTTGGGTAGAGTTTCTCTTGGAATCAAATCAATATGATACTGAATATCTCTATTTGGCAATAGACCATCAGGTAATTCATTAGGCAAAACATCAACAAATTCTTTCAATAGCTCTGCTACTTCTAGGGGAACTAAAATGTCTTCCTCTTTACCTTTTTTCACTACTAATGCATAACAAAACCCTTTCACCTTCATTTCTTTAACAAGATCTCTTTCAGACAACATGGTCTCACCTTTTCCTTCATCCTTGAGAGGTAATAAAATCACCTTAGAGACATCTTTCCAAAAGGTGTATGTGTTTTTCTCTGCATCATGCATAACTTTTCTATCATACTGCCATGGCCTTCCCAATAACCCATGACAGGCATCCATTTGGACAACATCACACCATATCTCATCCTGATAGATCTTCCATATGCTAAACTTAATTAGGCATCTTTTATCAACAGTGACTTCATTTCCATTTTTAAACCATGCAATGCGATACAGATGAGGATGTTTTTTAGAGTGTAAATTCAATTTTTCTACCATTTCTTTAAAAACCATATTTTCACAACTACCTCCATCAACAATTTGACATACCTTGCCACCTGCAGTGCATCTGGTTCTAAAGATATTGGTTCAAAGCCATGAACCATCAGAGCTTTTGGCTTGTGTTTTCTCCTTCTCTAGAATAACCATTGCTCTTCTCATCATGAGACTTTCTCCCACATCTAGTGGAACCTCTAGTTCCATCCCTTCCACTTCATGTTGTGTTTGAATCAGGTTCACCCTAGGTTATCCTCCTTGATTTCTTTCTTGCATGTTATAATTTGAGCATTCAAATGCCCTATGACCTTCTTCTCCACATCTGAAACAAGTGAAAGGCCTTCTCTAGTTTTCCCATCCTCTACCACTACCATAACCTCTACCTCTTTGAAATCCCCTTCCTCATTCTTGATTTGGAGGATCTTGTCGAGTGTTCACTTGTTTCTCCAATCCATGGGATGACTCTCCCCTGCCATAATTCGAACCTCCTCAAAATGGGGTTGATGTACCCCTTCTTCCTCCTCTATTCCTCTTATGGTACTGTCTATTTTGTTTTTCTTCAGCCTTTAGAGCCAATTGGTAAGCCTCTTCCATATTTTTAAGTTGATGCATGCTCAATTCATCTTGAATAAAGAATTTCAAGCCATTCACATATCTAGCAGCCATCTATTCATCAGTTTCTTGATGCTCTATACGTATAGATAGCATATAAAACTCAATTATATAATCTTGTACATAAGAGAGGTTCTGCTTTAAATTTTGAAACATACGAAAAAGGGTTTGCGCATAATCTATGGGCAAAATTTTTTGTCTCAACTTCTTCTCCATTTTGTTCCATGTCCTAATCTTATCCTTGCCTTTCCTTGTCCATTCCTTTTGAAGATGATCCCACCAAATCATTGCATGACACTTTAATTTGGTGCATACGAATTTCACCTTCTTTTCCTTTGTCATGGATTTCCATTCAAAACATTTTCTCATGTCACTCAACTAGTTTTTCAACTCCTCTAGTTTAAGACTACATGCATAATCTGAAACATCTATCTTGACCCCTTCATTTTTCCCTTCTAAGGCCCTGAGCATCCTCTCTTCAAAACTCATGCCTTCTAATTCTTCTTCTTCATGTTCTGTATCTTGATATGCACCTCCTCGACCCATCTCTTCATCAAATTCATCTCCTTCTCTACCCAGTCTTTGGTTTTCCATATGTGTTGTAAGTTCTGCTACTTGCCTTTGTAGATTTTGCATTTCTCTATGCATCTGGGCAAGACCGCCTCTTCCTCTTCCTCTCCTAGCCATCTTCTTTCTTTGATAAGAGATGATGTAGCCAACAACATACACTTAATAGAATTGTGCCATTAATCATGTGTGAGAGCCAAAGATTTGGAAAACTGAAAAAAATAAAGAAAAATTCTATTCACCAACTCTGCTACTACAATGAGAGAAAACTCTCTTATATCCAAGAAAACAAAAAAAATCAAAAAAATACTTTTTTTGGCAGATTTCGACAATTGTCAAATTTTGCCATTTTAGGTAATTTTACATGCATATCTTGAGAATCCAGTTTTTTCCCAAAAAATTCCTAAAACTAAGGTAGGACAAAAAACCAACTAACATCCTAAATTTGAAACATGAGTTTCAAGTTATTAACAAAAGCAACTTTTAAAAAACTAGGAAAAAAAATACTAAATTGCCATTTTGAGGGCCAAGATGAAAGTTTGAAGCCCTGAAAAAGTGCCAAAACAGGGTCCAACTGACTAGGGTGGGTTGGGAATCCACATGCCAGCTCATAATGCATCCACTTGTAAAATTTCAGCCCAAAATCATTTCCGAGTCAAAAGTTATGACCTCCGGAAGTCCCTGCATCAATATTTGGGCATCCGTCCATGCTCTTTCTCTAATGCAGCGTACAAAAAAGCAAGAATAGAAAATACATTCTCAACACAAAAATATACAACATTCAATGATGCATACAAGATCCCAAGATAGGTAACTTACATATGCATTAAAACATGCATTTTCTCAAGGAAGCATTCAAACATACTTAATTCCATCATTTATTTTTACGTCGCATTATATTTACAAGATCTTTCTATCTAAGAAATTTAGTCAAATAAAAAAAAATTATGATCTACTAATTTTCATATCATCTTTTAATAATCCAAAAAAGGATACCTTTAATCTATCTCTCCATCTATACCAAAGATGAGCTTATTTCAAACCATTTAGATATATATCCATACTAATCTAATTCCCTTGCACAAGAATGATAAGAAATAGCATCCAACACTTAACTAAATTTTAACCCCCATTCAATGTCTACCTACATTCTAAAATGAGAAAAATATCAAGCACATCTAAGCAATGATACTAACCATGTCCATGCAACTTTCTCCACATAGAACAACTCTTGGTCTAAACACCAAATTACTTAAAACAAAACTATGCATGTTAATTATTAAAGTTAGCATCATGAACAGCTAAAAAATCATCTTTAAAAACCTATGAATTTAACATTCTATATTATAGTACTATAAACGAACAGGTGGATGGAAGTCAAAAACAGACCAATAAGTGCATATGCTTTGTTCTAATCCTATTTCCTAGCTTAGACATAACTTTCTTGACATTAGATACACATTTCTCAAAAGATATTAAGTGAAACAAGAAACATCATGTCTTTTAATGACTCCAAGCTCTTAAAAACATTAAGAAATCAAGGATATAGATGAGAAATACAAGACAAGAATACAATGACTAGCTACACAATAAAGTCTTTAGGCAATAGTTCTTAATCAATGATTCAATAATAATCTCTAAACAATTACTTAAATCAAACTCACAAGGATACTCAAAATCACAAGGTGTTTACATGAATTTAAGCCACTTGTACGTGATCAAATGGGAGGATGACTACAATGGTTACCATAAATCATGAAATACTTTGTTTGAAGCAAGTTTTATATTTTCCTTTAAAACGTTTCTGCATTGAAAACAGGCAACGAGAAACTAGTTTAAATGGCATTATAAAAACAGGGTTAAGTGAAATAGTTTAAATTGCAGTCATCAATGCAAAAAGGATACCTATGGATCTAAAACTATAGTCCAAAATATATTTACTCCTAGGCCTACATCATAAGCGGTCAACAGGAACCAAAAAACACATTCACAACGGTTAGATAAAGGAGTTAAAGGCCGCAGGGTATCTTCTAGATTCGAAATAATGAAAAATGCCTCAAGAGAGGTCATTAAACATTGCAAAGATCGCAGGATAAACACATAATGGTTTTGTCGAAAGGCTTTAGAAACTTTTAAAGCAAAAGCAATTGGCAAAGAGATTAAAAGCTCGAATGCTGCTGCTCGATTCGTCCACCCTGTCTGCGCCAATCTGGGAGCTGGAGTAGTATAAAAGAAGGTGGATTTTAGTCAGATATTGGTTGGAAATTCCCTGGTCGACATGCATGCAAAAAGTGGAAGCACAGACAAGGCACGAGATCGGTTCAACAATTTCCACGATCTTAGGTAAGCACCAAAATGGATAGATTTAGAAACTTTATATTAATTGCAAACCATAGAAGATATAAACATATTCTTAGGACAAAGATAAAGCCAAGGGTAAAAATTTCAAGTGACACATCTTAACACCCATTCATGGAAAGGAATTCAGGCGAATTAATTGAACATAACAACTCCACTCCTAAGGACTGAAGTAATGTTTGAACTTCAAAACATAGCCCAAAGAGAAGCGCTACTAGGTGCTTAATCAAATGGTTTCATTAAAAAGAAACTAGAGCGTCTATTTTAGAGGCGCTACCAGGGCGCACACGAACGCCATGATTGTTGGTTCTGAAAAAAAAATCCAAGCACAGAAGAATCCCTCAATCAGCTACGCACTTAAAGGGTTTGATTACAACGCTTCATAAACTTTCAAGCAAAGATATCTTACATTATGGCGGCAGGGAAATAATTCAACTACCTCTACTTGGTGCGAGATGGATATGAGTGCAGGAATAATATATATTTGAAGTCTATATTGTAAAATCCAACATTATATGCAGAAAGTAATTGCATAATTAGCACCCAAAATGCCAAAATAAAATTAGTGCAGATATGAAAGATAATCACATTGAATTGATTAGAGATTTGACAGCTATTCAAGCAATGTAATAGGTTGAATGTGCACAGAGTCAATTTGTTGAAGAGGCTTAAGAGAGGTGAACATAATATTCATAGCCATAATATGCATAGCCATGGCGCAGAAGAAGTCTTTTAAAGGAGATTGATGGTGGAAGGGTTATCGACCCAGAAAAGGAAAAATCATCTAAATATAGAGTAAAAACTTAAATCAAATATTCACATGCAATACAAATAGATGATTCCAGGCTGAAGAAAGAGCATTTGAGTTTGGCAATTTCGACAAGAAAGTTTAAAAACATTTCTCAAATGAAACGTGAAAATGCGCACTCGGAAGTCCCTAGCTGTTCCCAAAATCTTGTCGTTTTCGAATTTCCTTGCTTTTTAAAAGATATCCATTCAAAAAAAAATAGAAAAGATAATAAATGCCCACTATCTTTTCCTCCAAATTAGCTTCCCTAATTTAGAAAACTGAGAAGGAAATATTTCTTCAAGATTTTCTTTAGAAATTACCACTTTACCCTTGTGACCAAAATGGTATTGAAAGAATTTTTTTTTAAAATATATTCAAATATCTAAAATAATTTAATTTGTATTATTGTAACTAAATGTTAACTTAGTCTAATAATTATTCTAAATGCAAAGAAAATGAATGCAATGTAATTTGACTAAGTGGTGTGTGCGGAGGTCCCTTCAACACAAGTTGTCATTAGTGAGCTAAACTCTCTCTATCTAGATCAGGGCTTAAATTTGACAGTTGTATAGATGTATTTAGGCATTTTAGCTGTAAAATACAACTAAAATTTTGAAAAGACTATATCATATGAAAGGAGGCATGTTCGACAAACTGTCAAAATTTATATAGGATTATGATGATATATATATTTGGTTTTTATGTAATTTACTTATACTAATGTATGTTATAGTATTTTAAAGGCATTATTGAATAGATAACTGTCATAAAAAAATTTCTTGACAGGCAAGGTTGACTATCAAATTTAAGCCCTGATCTCTATGACTCTCTCTCCGTCGACAGAGTGTCCCTATCGCACACATAAGTCAAAATTAGTTGATAATCATTTAGATAATAATATTTAAATTCATAAGTAATTATTGAAAATAATGGTTGTGACACATTACTAACCATAAGATTTGTTGCTCATTCATGTGCAACACATTCATCTCTTAAAAATAAGACTTTAGAACAAGCCAAGACCTTATCTCATCCCCATTCACCATTACTATTCATTTATTACACCCATAATCACACCCATCTCCATACATTTGATTCCTACCTTGAAACTAGTACTTCCCCAACTTGGGTCAATCCCAAGTACCTTAAAAACATCCCAACTGGTGGGGGATTGATGCTGAATCCAAAATTTTAAATTTAAATTTCAACATTTCCTACATCTTTCACTAGCCATTTTGAGTTGACTAAACACATGCTTCTCCAACATATTCTTATGTCTCAATATTTGAAGACATTCAATGTACACTTATTATTATGATGATTAAACAAGGAGCATTCACTCTAGGAACATTTGGATTTAGAGATCAAAAGGAACATATCTACATCAAATATTAAAAACAATCTACATAGTTGTGCATGCTATTTTTAATCATTTACTCACAAACATAAATTAAATCCATTATAGGATTAACCTAGGAGAACATGATCCTAGAAATTTGATAACTTCCAAAAGGTATTTTTAAATACCACCATCCTTACAAATATTCACATTATAAAGTTTAAAGTGAACTAGTTTTCAAGAGTCCACATTCTACTAGGCCAATCCCATGAGTTACAAATCATTTATGTATAACAAGACATTCTTGTAGTGCCTAGATTCAACCCTAAAGGGCTCAAATCTAATCCACAAAGACTTCTATGACTATTCAAAACCTAATATATTTCTCAAATCAAGATCATTTATTCATGTACCTTAGAAAATGGATTCTATGCGATATTAGCATTCATTCTTTATCATTATTCCTAAAGCTAAGTGCATTTCTCTTCGTATTTAATTATCACATTTACTATTCATTTATTGACCCAATGATGTAATTAAATCTAGATTAATTATATGATTACTTATTGCATTTATTTAATTAGCTTAAATTTATGTAAAAGGAATTTATAATGAATTTTTTTAAATATTAAATTGTTAATAGTTAAAAGTAAATTTTTACCAACAAATATAAGATAATTATTTATCACTTTTATGAATTGATGAAGTGTAATATTATTTTTTACTATTTAATTATTAGATAATTGGATGTTTAAACAAAACACTAATTAATTATTATTAATAGGCAAATAATCAAACTCTCTTACTTGCCTCTCATTTCCAAAAAAAATACTATTTGTGAAAACAATCACATTGGCATTTTACATCCTAACCTAGTCACACTATTATTGTCACAATTGTAAGAGGTGCTAAGTAGTGGCTAGTACTTTCCTTCTAATTTCGTATTGTCTGAAGAATTGCGTAGTTATTCATGACTAGTGAATATTTAGTAGAGCACCTTTATAGATTAATTAAATTTTTAATAATAACTAAATTATTAGTTATTGATGACCAAGTGATTTTGAAAGCATCTCTCTAGATTGCTTATTTTCTGTTGTAAATGAGAATTGTAATACATTAAAAAAATTGCCTATAATTTTATAAACTCCATGCAACATGCTTTTTTGGATCCACAATGTGCTTGATCACATTGCATTTGATTCTTATGAGTGTTTTGACAGTTAAAATTAAATTTGAAGTAGAGTTTTAAGGATATTAGATTGTATAAGTGGTGCACTTATATAGTAATTGTCCATCATTAATCATAGGTAACTTGAATTATTCATAATTATTTTTACACAAAAGTGATGAAGTGAGATTAGATAAATGTAAATGTAAAATATTGTTGTTAATTTTACTATAGTTGGATTATAGACCATGGACCAAAAGTTCCTATGATGAGGTTTTTATAAACTTATATTTGACCAAATACAATGCTAAGGAAGCATCATCTAAACATTTTTGCAAAGGGGAAAGAATTTCTTTTGAATTATGAATTAATTCATATGTTGTATAATCTTCATATTGCTTTATTAGAGTGATCAAGTTAATGGATAACTAAAAAATATTCTAAATTTAAAAATAAAACATAATACAATTTAAATAGATGATATTCGTACTAGATAATATATTATTAGTAAATACATTTTAAAATATGAAACTAAATTTTTATGGTTGATTGTTAAAGAAAAGTTGCCTAGTGTGTAAACAAGTGTATAATTAAACAGACTTGGTAATAAAGTGAAACATATTATCTTTAAGTTTTTTACAATTCATAATATTAAATTAAAAGAAATTTTCTAAGAATTTTTAACCAACATTCTAGATTATATTTTGAAATTATCATAGTATTCTTTAATATTATGTGATTTTTTATGAAAATTTAATTGTATAATTCTAAAGTTAATCTTTATAAATTTATTTATAGTAAAGTTAAGCTTAATCATCACATATGTTTACAATGAAATGATAAGAGGCATAATTTTTTTAAAATGTGTTGAAAGTATATGATTAATAAATAACAATACACTACATATAAGAAAACATGTTGTTACCTACAATCAACACAATTAGAGATAAAAGAGAATACAGTCCTAGGCTCTAAGGAGCCATTTATATGGGCTTTGTAAAATTATACTTGAAGATATCTATGTTGAGTAGTGTGCTATACTGATTTTCTATTAAATTAAAAAATAAATTGAAACAATATGTGACAAATTTTGTTTATGAATCATAATAAAGTTGCATTAAGAATATGGTAGACTCATGGCATTGTAGGCCACATTTGCTTTAGAAAGTACATGTGAATAAGATTGTACAAGTTGGGGTGAGATCAATGTTCAAGTTGTTTACTACATGTAGGATTAATAATGGTGTGTACTTCATAGATAAATGTACTTGTTTTTCACTATTTAAAAATGTATGTTAATAGGCAGAATTGTGCAAAGTTCATTATTAAATATTTTGAGTAATATGAAGGTTGCAATTAAAAGTGAAATATTTCAACCAATAAGATTATAAATAATTAATTTTTTGAAAATTTGTAATTTAAAAGTTTGCATGTTTACTTTAAAAAATAAATATTTACTTAAGGTAGTAGAAAAATTATAACCCTAATAAATACAAATACTAATATTGGTTAAGTAATTTGATTACAATAATACCTACCAAAACAAGTACCAATAAATAAACATAAACATTCTTAAAACTTACGCAAAGTTCCAAGTAATAGAAAAAGATCATAGCGAGCCCTATCAAAAGCATACCTATCTTTAAAAAAATCTATTTAAAACAAGCTGAGAAGATAAATCTATTTAAAATAAGCCAAGAGATATCAAAAATATAATCCTAAGAATTATCTAAAATGTTTGAGTAATTGGCTGACCTCAAGTTTATGGCCAAAATTTGCACAATCCAATTGTGTCAAATTTTACTTCACAATTTCTCTGCTTCTGCAATCCACTTTGCTCATATTTGATTTGATTTTGATTTTTTTATGTTTCAATTTGACTTGTATTTATATACATTATCTTATTTGTCTCCTTTATATTTATTTGCATTGGTATTATAAAAATATATGGGCTATATATTTTTATTATAAAACACTTATTTTATATTTTTTTTCTAAATATATGTAGACTATGTTTAATTTTTATGTACATGATCAGTCATCCTTAAATAACACCTCTTGGCACAATTATCAATTTCAATAGCAATTACCATTAATTAGTGTTTTTAATGACCATTTAATTCTAAATGTTTATTAAATGCCCAAATCCATGTAAACCATCTTATACAACAATTATTTAATCTAAAACGATATTAATTGTCATAATAATATGATTTAATTTTTAAATTTGATTGGTCTGTAATTAATATAATTAATTTAAATAAAAAATATTAAATTATAAATTGGTAAAAAATATTTAAACTATTATTAACGTGACTAAAATCATTAATAATATAAATAAATATATAAACTTAAAAAATTATTTAAATGGAATAAATCATATAATATACAGGTGCCGGCAGGAATTAATAAAAGCAGTGTTACCATCAACTCCTAGCTTAAAGTCTAATTTGCTATAATCAATTTTGCATTATGGAATAATTACCAAATCCCACATATAAAAATACATGTTTGGTATTGTAGAAAATTAAAATAAAATAGGTTGAATTGAGTCCCAATCAATTTATACAATATTTTAAAAAAATAAAAACAGAGATTCCTTCAGACTTTTCTTTCTGACCTTGAGCTTGTTTAGATTATTGTGATACTGATCATTACCTAAACCAAACTTCAGATGAAGTAATTTGGCCTTCACAAATTTGATATGTAGTGTCTCACAAGAGATGCTCTACAATGCTGATTTCCAATTCTGTTTCATTTCTATTTGTTGGCAAAAAAGTCAGCGTCCCCCTTCGGGATTTGTGACATGGCTTAACCGCCTCCCGTTGGTCTATATTTGGGATGGTAGCAGTTTCCTGATAGGTGCGCCTTTTGGGAGAAACGGCTAGCTCAACTCCCTACAAGTGGTATCAGAGCCGGGTCACGGGTTCGAATCCCCTCGGGTAACACTGAGGGGGGGATTGTTGGCAAAAAAGTCAGCGTCCCCCTTCGGGATTTGTGACATGGCTTAACCGCCTCCCATTGGTCTTTATCTGGGATGGTAGCAGTTTCCTGATAGGTGCGCCTTTTGGGAGAAACAGCCAGCTCAACTCCCTACACTATTTCCATTTCTGTTTCATTTCTACTCCTACAGTTTGAGAAAAGATGGGAAGCTATATGAGCACGAGGAAATAAAAGTATGAAGTTGAATTCCGCGCTTATGGAAGCGCCTGCAAAAGGGATTCAGATGTCAAGAACTTTGACGACGCGCTTAAAGATGGCATAGAGCGAATTATCAACGCCGTTGAAAATCGCACGGCAGAGCCCAGCTTGTCTTTAGACTTTTTAAAGGAGGTCGCCTCCTGCTTGCTCGACAAAGACCAGCGCCTCAGAAATCTCACTGTGGAAAATGAGAAAGATATCTGGAACGATCAAGACCTGGCCGAGCTGGTTGTGCAATATTTCGTAAACAGTGAAATGACTTCAAGATTCTACAATCAGCTGAAAACTTCCCTGGGAAAGGTGGAGGACAACCAACGTATAATTCAGATCGCATTACAGTACATAATGCCTGAAAGTCCCTCTCTCGACGACGACCACTACCAGAAATTTATAGGAAAGCTCGAAGAATTTAAAACGGCTGAGAGTCCCTTTAATGAGGAATTTTCCCAGTTATTGGAGTCCGTCTGTGCACAGCACGAAGAGATGCTGGAGAAACTCGCGACCAAAAGAAAGAAATTGAATAGAAAGCTGAAGCACGTGAGGATGTGGCGGAAGTTTTCGAACATTCTTTTTGTGACGGCGCTTGCGACGGTGTTGATTTTTTCTGTAGTGTCATCGACCATGGTGGCGCCCCCAGTGGCTGTGCTGGCGATAGTCTCCCTCCCATCGATTCCCATTGCCTCCATTGGTGAGTGGTTCAACTCTGTGTTGACAAAGTACCAGGAAACGATCAAGCGGCGGCATGAGGTTGTAGATGCAATACAGAAAAGAAGCTATGGAGGGCTTTACGAGTTGAAACAAATTCGAGATTGTGTGGAGCAACTGGAGAGCACCATCACTTCGATTATTGCAGTGATGTGGATAACCTGCGAATTGCAGTGGAGGCTATCAGGGAGAAACAGCAGAGTTTTAACAACCAAATCAAGGATCTTGTCGATCATGTGGATCGCTGCTGCCTGGAAATACACAGGAACAGTGCCCAAGTTATTATCACCAACATCAGGTCGATTTGAATTGATTTATCATTTTCATTTTTGCCTTGATTTCGATATCATTTATTAGTGCCTGCGCTTTGGCAGTCCTATTGCAATGAGTTTTTTAATCTAGTGATTAATCTATCGAATTAATTTATTTCTTCTATGATGAAATGATGGGATTAATAACCCCATAGATATGGGCAAAATAACAATTTGTTGTAGATATGATATTTCCACAGTCCATGATATTAGATTGTAGAGCTTTGGAAACATAAGATTGTAGAGTTTTGGAAAAACTGTGTTGCTTTTTTCATCCACATTCGGATCACATTCTGTTATCCATCATTCTCTTCTTTTCTTCCTATGATGGATCACTGAATATGATCTGAAATGTCTATACAAAAAAAAACACACAGTTTTTCCAAAAATTGTACAATCTTAAAATAACAATTTTTTAAAATCAAAATAAGTTGCTTATAATGGAAAGACAACAAACTTCCAAGGTCAAAACCCTTGTGGGAGATTTTGGTCAAAATGAGCTTTGATCCGTGGAAGTAAAACAAAGAATAATTTATTTTTGAGATTAATTATCATAGAGTTTTTGTTTTTTTCTGGCCTTCTGATTTTGATTTTCCTGACTCTGGATTTTATTTGATTTTCAGGACATGATACTTCACCGGATGCAGTGGTGAAATTCACACATCCATGCCAATTCCTATTTAGTTTTGTCCATGCGAATTCCTATTTAGTGTTGTCCTATTTTGATTAGACTTAACACAATTATATACTCTTGTGTTAAGGTTTATATATATTAGAATGCCTTGGACTTATAAAAATGTTTTGGTGACTTGTTGAGTAAGTAGAAGATTATAATTAGATTTGAAAATAAAAATAGATATTATCTTTTAAATTTGTTGAATATAAAATAACAAGAGTTATTTTTAAAGTAGAGTTTATTTATATATTGTAAAAGAGTTTTATTTAAAAGACAAATGTAATTTTTAGATTAAAAGAGTTTTTTTTTTTTAAAATTATATTTAGTTTTGTCCCATTTTGATTGAATGACTTAACACAATTATACATTTGTGTGTTAAGTTAGATTATATACAAGAACGCTTGTGACTTATAAAAAGTGTTTTGGTGATTTGTTGAATAAATAGAAGGTTATAAGATTGGATGTGAAAATGAAAATAGATATTATTTCTTAAATTTGTTGAATGTAAAGAGAACAAGAGTTGTTTTTAAAGTAGTGTTTGCTTATATATTGGAAAATAGTTTCAATTTAAAAGATTTATGTAATATTTGAGATTGAAAGAGATCATTTTTCTAAAATTTTGTCACAATCCTTATTTTTTGATATTTGATTATTGAAATAAATTAATATTATTTAATTGAATGTCGACTAATTTCGATTGTATTTGTGATAGGAACACTCTCTCGATGGAGAGAGAGTATCATCAAGGCAAACGACATTTAGCCGACCCAAGGCGAAATCTGGTGAAGTGAATTTGTACACACCACATAGATTTCATTTTACATCAATGAGAAATATAATTGCATTGCATAATCATTTTGAAAAAAATAGATTAAACTAAATTATTTAGTTGCAATATTATTAATTGTCCTTTTTAAACTAATTAGATATTTGCATATCTTTTTGAAAAAATATTCTTTTAATGTAAACATTCTATTTTGACCAAAATAATGAGATGGCAATAAGGGAATCTAGAAAAATTTATTCCTATCAGTTTTCCAAGTTTATGGAGATTAATTTTAGGAAAGAATGAAAGAGTAGGAAGGAGGAAAAGATTAGTCAAAATTATTTAGTCATATTAATATGTAGGTTAGACTAGTTAGTTGCTAATAATTAGTTGCAATAGATTTATTGCAATAGAATTAATTGCAAATTGCTTGCATTATTCTATTTTGATATTTGTAATATCTTCAGAAAAGATTCTTTATTATTTTATCTATTTTGGCCACAAAAGGTAGTTATAAATTTAATTAGGGAATCTTATGGATTAGTATGAGTCTAAAATTAGAATGTTTTATTTTGGTGAGGGAGTTATGAAAATTAATTTCTCTTTCTTTTCTTTATTATTTTTGAATGTGCATTCCTAAGGAGGATTTGGATTTTGATTTATTTTTCTTCAAGATGGATATAAAGAGTTTTCATGCCTGGTACAAGGCTTAATTTTTATAATAGCACGATTTAAAAACCAAGCACATAGAAGGAAATGATAGAGAAGAATGAAGGGAAAAGCAGGAAGAGAAAACCAAGAAGAAAATATTTATGAGAAAGATTATCAGAAAAGCCATTGGAAGGGAAGGAGAGTGCAACTTCAAAATCAAAAAGTAAGAGTGGATCATATTTGAGGAAAGAACAATTATACATTTAAGAAAGGAAGGAAGGAGAGTGTATCTTCAAGATCAACTAGTAAGCATGGATCATAGCTATGGTAAGGTGAGTACATTATATTCAGGCTTTATTATTATTATTTTCCGTGGTTAAAATATTGCTTGTTTGATGAGGCTTATTGCAGTAAAAGTTACTCTTGCATCTTAGGGAATATTATTAATTCCTTTTTGGGTTTTCTTCCTCTTATTCTTAGCTTTCCAAAACATTTTATGATTTTAAATTTCATCAAGTTTTGAGAAAGTTATTGTGATTTTTTTCCTGTTGTACCATGTTGTAAACCCTATTGAAGCTTTATAAGCTATTATTTACACGGATAATGGTTTGTAAAATTGTTTTTGAGTTTTGAGAACATTGATTTTATCTTTCCAAAAAAAATTACAATTTTTAATTTCATTAAATATTGAGAAAGTTATGATTGTTTTAATAATTTTGGGTAGAGTTAAGACAACTTAAACTTATTGATAATTAATTGTTAAAACTGTTTGGAAGATTTAGATTGGTAATCCTCAAATACTTAGAAGCAATGAACTTATCTTCTTGGTTTCTATAGTTGCCTTGTAATCAAATATACTATTTTGATAGGTCCATTATTTATAGAGAAAAAATATTATGTTATCATGAATGGTTAATGAGTCTACAATGTTCCATTGCATATCATTACTTAAATCTTGAATTGTCTTTCTTGAGCATTTTTTACTTTGTAAGTGATAAAACTAATATTATTTTCATTTGATTAATGAAGTTAGTATAGAATTTGTCTTTTGTATGGAGAAAAGTGTTTTGCATTCATAAAAAATTAGATGTAAATACTATCATTTTTCTTGCATCTTAAGTTAAGGAATAGTAGTGAATGAGTTAACATGTTTACTAAATTGATAAGCTTATATGAGCTTGATCTTCTCATATTTATGTGTTGTAAATTCTTGTAAAAGACCTTAAAAATGAAGGCATTATAGATCTTATGAAATTATTTAGGATAACTAAGGTGGGTAAATCAAGTAATTCAAAATTAGTGAATCATGGCAATATGTTTTATTGTTTATAGAATTTATTTAATTGAAAATAAATCTAGACTTTTAACTATATGCATGCTTAATTAGTATAGTACTAAATGTACAAGTTATTGATCAGTTTGAATTGCTTGAAAAAATAGATCACCTGTTAAGTTATGTGAAACAAGTAGTTTGACCTTAGACTTATGCTTTCCTCATAATAAGGGATGAAATTGTGATTTAAGTCTATGAATGAGATCATGTCTAAATTATGTGATTAGCATCTTAGAGGAAAATTCATTGGTTTTACTTTGCAAATTGAAGACTATCATATTGTCTATTTAAGGCATGTCTTCCAAATTGAAATATTTCTGTGAATGATCATTTTGATGGGATCATGAGTGATGTATGGTTAGATTATTAGATTAGATGATTAATTGTATTAAAAGTTCTTTTGAAAATGAATTGTATGATGTTATTCCACCAAATCTTTTGCATGGTACCAAATGGCATAGTTTTGCACATTATGACTTCATTTATGGATTGAAGTCCCTTGCATAATGAATGTATCCTTGGGATGATGTATGACTACTTGCATCTGTATGTTTCTTATATTATTTCTATAAGTTGAGTTAAAGAAAGAGCTTGGATGGGTGTTGAATACAAAGCTACAAAGAAGGGTAGGTTTCTATTCGTAACCTATATGTTGAACACGATTTATTAGTATACCATTAGTATTCTATGTGTGTGTGTGTGATATCATGATATAAGTACATATTTTATTCATGCTAGAAATATTAGATATATCATGCTACACCAAATTCCTTCACACATGTCGGCTTCAATTTGCTAGACCCCTCGCAAAGGGTTGGGCTTCCCCATTCAGGAGTAAGACTGGGGAGGCATGAGCCTTGTGGTTGGGCAGTAAATCACCTTGATAATGCTCTCTCTCCACCAGGTTCAGTGTCAAAAATATAGTATGGTATCGATGATATTATATGGTATGACATTCTTTTGTTATAAGCATATATGGCTAGATGTTGTAAAAGACTTAGTCCTAATTGTAAGATATTTTCACTCTAGCTGTTATAATGTTCTTTAATTATATAGATTGATGAAAGTCATTTATTTCTTGAGTTTTATTTGTTAGGATTTAGGTGCCATTAACCTTGTAAATCCTTGTAATTATTATTTCTAATATTGTTTGTAGATCACCCATAAGGGATGTACAAGTTTCACTGGCAGTGGTAAAAGTTATTTACTAGGGACGATAATTATGAATTTACTACATCGGTAAGTTCTGAAGTTACCGGCGGTAGTTATGGAGTAACATTTACTGATGGTAATGGTAAAAGGTTGGTTAAATGACCCTAGGTGCCACCATGGGTGATATGCTATCTTGGGAGATTCTATGACAATATGACAACCTATGACAAGTATTTATGAGTTGTAAGTTATTATGATTGGCCTTGGGCACCCAAGTTTGCATGGTTGACTATTAAAAAGTGGCATGGGCATGTAAGAGGTCATTTAATGTTGCATATTGGAGTTTCCAAGGAGATAAAAAGTGGACACCTAGTTTGAGGATTGTAAAATCTCTATAAATACAATGCCTTGTATGAGTTATGCATCTCATAAATTTTGTACATAGGTTTTGTCAGATTGAAGGTTGAAGAGACAGAGGAAGTGCATGTATTATGTTTCAGATTTTGAAGATAATACAACTTGAAGCCTCTTTTCTTGGTGGAGTTTTTTACCCAAAAGGGTTTTCTCCATGTTACATACCATGTTATGTGGTTTATTCTTCTATGGTGTTTATTTGTGTGTTGTAATTTTATTTTTGTATGCAATCTCTATTCATATTACACTGTTTTAAGATCATAAACATATTGTAATCCATTTTTCATTTGGGTAGTTGTGTCCTTCATTTATAACAGTATTTTTTGGGAAAATTTTTAACTCATTTCCTTTTTCTGCATTAATTTATATATTATTTTATTCTAGTTAAATAGAAAGGATGATACTAATCTATAAAATGTTCTTGAATATTTTGAAATAGACCTATGTTTGGAAGGGGAGTTGAATTATTTGAAGTGGTTTGGTGTGTTTGATATGTTCTTGAGATCAAAGAGTCATTACCTTTAAATTCTTCATTTGTGAATATTAAAGTATTCATCTTTTGTAAGGCCCACCTATGTTTAGCTCTTGCCTTATCATGAGTATTGTTTGTTTGATATATTATATTTTCTAGACTTAAAAATTAGATGGTTAGCCTATATCCATATTGGTTTATGCTTAATTACACTTGTTATCATATTTATGCTAACTTTGTTTGAATGTGTCTCACAAATCATATTTTCATTCTTGAGTACATTCTATGACTTGTAAAGTAGATATTTAGGATAATGCATCACCATATTAAATGTTATAAAGTTGATTAGAAACCATTCAAGTTTTAATTTGATGATTAATTAAGATTGATAATATTTAAATTATGTCATAATGAGGTTTCATAAAACAGAATGATGGATTGAAACCACCTATTACTTCGTCTATGATTAGTTGTTTGATTTGATGTGTGCATTTAATGAAAGGAAGCAAGGTATGCAGAAACACTTCCTACACTGATCTACTGAGGAAAGATTTATGCAAATTTTAAATTTTACAATTACAGATTAAGATGCACATTAACAGTTCAAGATAATAAAAACTTTCAAATGCAAAACTCACAACACAAGATATACCTGGGGAAAACCCTTTCAGGTAAAAAACCTCACACTCCAAAGCCACCCAATATATTATTCAAGAATCAAGAAGATTACAATATACTTGCAGAGAAACCTTCCATAGGTATAAAAAACTAGAGATCTAGGAGGTAACTCAACATCTAGAAGACTCTTACACACAACCTCCATCTCAAACTCCTAATCTATAGGAGATACAATATAGTAAACCATCAACGGTAATTACAAAACCATGAGTCAAAACCACCCAAAAGTGGTGCCCAAATTATCTCCAATCAAAGATGCCTTGTGATGTGCCAAATCACACACCAACACTTGTAACTCTCCCCTTTATAGCTCTTTTGAGTGTCCAACATGCTTTCACATTTCCCAAAAATAGGAGGTCCAACTTCCAGAGGTCATAACTTTTGATCCGGGTGTCTGATTGACAAACCGTTTAATGCGTCAAAAAGCTTGTGAAGAGAACTATCAAGCTATAATCCACTTCGTTAGTTATGACAAATTTTGAAGCATTTAGGGACATCTAAGTGCCTCAAAGCTGAGTTCAAAGCTTTTTTCAGCGGTTTCAAAAAATAGAAACTTTAATATCTCACAATCCAGATATGATCTTGAGTCAAAACTCACCCAAGATGTTTACTTAGTATTTTCACACCTTTTGGAAAAATTTTGGGTCAATCCAAAGTCAAATGTAGAATTACTAAAAATATTAAGTCCCGCCATTTTTAGCCCTTTCAAAAAATTTGAAAGTTCTAGATCATTCTTCAAGATAAAAGGTATTCAAAAAGAACAAAACTAGGAAGAATAGTAACCTTTCATAGTTGCAAGGTTGAGACATTTTTCGTAACATTCTCCCACTTGTCGAAACACCTTGCAAGAGAAAAGGGAATAACAACACCATGAAATTACTAGGGGCTGAGAGGTGCATAGACTCTAAACACCATCTAAACTTCTCTATGCTCAAAGGTTTTGTCAAGGAATCTGCAACATTTGTCAAAGTGTCAAATTTCTCCAAGTTTACCTTCCCCTCCTCTACCATGTCATGAACAAAATGGTATTGGACATTAATATTCTTAGTCCTCACATGGAAAGTAAGATTCTTCACCAAACATATGTCACTCTGACTATCACAACAATTAGTAATCTTCCTTGCATCAAACCCAACACCAGAACATAATCTCTTAAGCCAAATGGCTTCTTTACAAGCATGAGTTGCTACCATGTACTCAGCTTCAGTAGTGGACAAAGTGACCACAGGTTGCTACTTACTCATCCAACTAATAGCACCACCAAACATAGTGAACACATAAGCACTGCTGAATCTCCTGCAGTCAATGCCACCTACCCAATTTGAATCCACAAATCCATGAATACAAAGTGAATGTTGAGGTCATGTAGGATAACCATGATAACATAAGGAATATTTGGAAGTACCTCATAAATATTTGAACACTCTCTTCACTGCATCCCAATGTACCCATCCAGGATTAGCCATAAATCAAATAAGGACTCCCACTACTTAGAAAACGTCTGGTCTAGTAGAGACTATTGCATACATCAAACTGCCAACAACACTAGCATAAGGAACTCTACTCATATCCTCTATCTTAGAAGGAGACTTTGGAAAATCTGCAATAGATAACTTTGTCCCGATAGTACATGAACATTCAAAGGTTTGCAATCTACCATGCTAAATCTCTCCAACACATTGTTAACATATTCTGTCCTAACCAAAGTTTTATGTTTGCTCTATCTCTTCTGATCTCCATCCCTAGAATGTACTGATTTGTCCCTATATTTTTTTTTATCTCAAACTATGCTAACAATTGAGACTTCAAATCAGAAATCAAACTTTTACCATTTCCAATGAGTAACATATCATCAACATACAATGCAATAATGAGAATGCGATCATTGTCAAACTTATAATAAACATAATGATCTAATTTTGATCTCATAAATCCAATACTCAACACAAAGGCATCAAACTTCTGGTACCACATCTTAGGAGACTATTTCAAACCATACAAAGACTTTTTCAACTTGCAAACGATATTTTCTTTACCTTTCACCACATAGTGCTCTGGCTGTGACATATAGATTTCCTCCTCTAAGTCACCATAAAGGAATGTTGACTTCATATCCATCTGTTCCACTTCTAGATCATATGCTGCTATAAGAGATAACAAGAACTTAATAGATGTCAGTTGGGCAATGGGAGAAAAAATCTCACCATAGTCAATTCCCCCCACCTGAGGATACCCCTGCATAACCAATCTAGCCTTATATTTCTTAACACTACCATCTACACTAAATTTTTTTTTTAATACGCATTTGCACCCAATAGGTTTTTGTCCTTTAGGAAAAGGCACCAAGTCCCAAGTATTATTGTTTTCCAAAGAAGCCATCTCCTCTTCCATGACCTCCTTCTAAGAACCTGCATCATTCATACCCATAGCCTCTTTCATAGTTATAGGCTCATTAGTGTTAGAAATCAAAGAAAAAATACAACTCAAATCATGCAATGAATAACCAAACCTATCAGATTGCCACCTTATCTGCGTGGACCTCCTCAAAGATTGAGGTTGAGGTTGTCATCTTCTTCTGAACTTTTAGAGCTACTAGAGCTCTCATCATTATTAGGTCTAATAGATGTTTTTGGTTCAACTTTCTCAGGGGTGGAAGGAAGTTGAACCACATCCTCTTTCTTCTCTTCTTTCTCTGGATGCAAGACAATAGAAGAAGGATTGAGCTCTCTGAAGATCACACTTCTTCTATACAAAACTCTCTTAGCTACTAGATCCCAAAGCTTGTACCCTTTCACACCGATTCCATAACTGATGAAGATACACTTCATAGCCTTGTTCTCCAATTTAGACCTCTTCTCCTTAGGCACATGTACATATGCCTCACAACCAAATACTCAAATGTGTCTCAATGAAGGATTTTTATCGAACCACACCTCCATAAGTGTCTTATCAATGAGCACTGATGTAAGAGACATTAACTAGGTAACAATCTGTAGAAATAGCTTCAACCCAGAACATTTGTTCAAAGACAACTCCACTTAGCATACTCCTTTCCCTCTTCATCAAAGTTCTATTCATCCTCTTTGCAACTCCATCCTGTTGAGGGGTATACGGAGTTGTCTTATGCCTCTCAATCCCCTATTCTTTATAGAACTTGTCAAAATCTACTGAACAAAACTCACCATCATTGTCAGTCCTAACACACTTAATCTTTCTATCCTTTTGATTCTCTACAAGAGCTTTGAACTCTTTGAATCTATTAAAGACTTTGGATTTACTTCTAAGGAAATACACCTATGTCCTTCTACTATAGTCATCAATGAATGAAACAAAGTAAACAAATTTTGAAATTGAGGGAACATTAATAGAACCAAACACATCAGAATGAATCAAGTCCAACACCTTAGAAGATTTGTGAGAACAAGTATAAAACTGAACATGGTTTTGTTTTCCATAAATGCAATGTTCACAAAAATCAAACTCAAGGTTACACATCCCCTCAACAAGATTTTTATCTTTTAGGGTCCTCAAACCCTTTTCTCCAATGTGACCAAGCCTTTGGTTCTGTAACATTGTCTTCTCAGCTAGAAGTTTCATCTCCATAGAATAAGCACCCTTAGAAACCCAGAAAGTACAACCATTAGAAGTAGATGCAACAGTTCTCTTCACTGCTAGTTCCAATAGTGAGGATGAAGACTCTGAAGCTCTCTTTTTTTGAAACAGAGGCACTATTTCACTGAACTATGCATCCATCAAGCTAAAATAAAGTGTCAATCCGAACACCCTTAGCCAACACCATAGATCCTCTAGTCATCTTGTATCTTCCATTTGAGAAAACAACCTACACACCCACATCATTCAACTTACTTACAGAAAGAAGGTTCCGTGCCAAACCAAAGATATGAAGAACACCATTGATTCCCTTCACTCATTCATCAGGGAATCAAATCAAGACTCTTCCACGGACAACAATATTCAGGCGAGAATCATCACCCAAGTACACCTTTCGACCATCGTATTCTTCATACTTCAAAAACCAACCCTAATGCGAGGTTATGTGAAAAGATACACTAAAGTAAATAAGCCACACATCCTCAGATGCATGCGTTGCCAAGGAAACAACAAACGCTTCTCCTTCATCATGAGAGGACTTATCAGAATCTAAATCATAGTTCTTCTTTTTCTTTTTCTCCTCCTTGCACTCCTTGCGGAAGTGACCAGGTTTGCCACAGTTCCAACAAAGGGCCTTGGACTTTCTAGAAGACTTAGATCTCCCGTGGGATTTGGATCTTCCTTTTTCTTCCTTCTTCTTATCCTTTTTATTTCCCTTCTCTTCAGATCTACCACAAACTGCAAGAGCCTCCTTAGCTGATTCAGAATACTTTCTCCACATCTCTTTAGACAACAAGGAAGAAACCACTTCATCCATCTTGAAGGTGGTATTGGTACTCCCAATGGCTATAACAAGGTGATCCCATGAATCTGGTAAGACACACAATAATGCCATACATTGATCCTCCTCCATCTTTACACCAACAGAGGTCAATTGGACAACAAGCATATTGAATGTATTTAGGTGATCAGCGACAGATCCTCCATCTTCCATCCTTTGAGAATATAATTTATTTCACATGAATAACTTGGTCACTAGGGATTTAGCTTGATAAAAATCTCCAAGCTTCTTCCAAAGATCTTTCATAGTCTTCTCTTCATCGATATTCAAGAACACTAAATCAGCCAAACAGATTCTTATCAGACTCTTAGCCTTCCGATCCATCAGATCCCAATCTTCTTGTTTCATTCTTGATGGCATGGTTCTAGATACTGCGAGCCATAGGTCTCTATCCACCAATAAGTCCTCCATTTTGAGTTTCTACAACTCAAAGTTGCCTCCATTGAACTTCTCTATATTAAACCTCCCAGATGTGCTCACCATCTCTTTCCTACAACTAAGATTTCAAAATCCTCTGCAAAAGCTCTGACTCAAATGAAGATCAGCTCAAAAAACCATCTACCCAACAACTAGAACCAAAGGTGATCAAGCTCTGATACCATCTGAAAGGAAGCAAGGTATACAAAAACGCTTCCTACACTGATCTATTGAGGAAAAATTTATGCAAATTTTAACTTTTACAATTACAGATTAAGATGCACATTAATAGTTCAAGATAATAAAAACTTCCAAATGCAAAACTCACAACACAAGATATACATGGGGAAAACCCTTTTAGGTAAAAAACCCCACACTCCAAAGCTACCCAATAAATTATTCAAGAATCAAAAAGATTACAATATACTTGTAGAGCATGATTTCATAGGAGTATAACAAACTAGAGATCTAGGAGGTAACTCAACATCTATAAGACTCTTACACACAACCTCCATCTCAAGCTCTTGATACAGAGGAGATACAATATAGTAAATCGTCAATGGTAATTACAAAACCATGAGACAAAACCACCCAAAAGTGGTGCCCAAATTATCTCCAATTAAAGATGCCTTGTGATGTCCCAAATCGCACACCAACATATGTAACTCTCCACTTTATAGCTCTTTTGATTGTCCAACATGTTTTTATATTTCCCAAAAATAGGAAGTCCAAATTCTGGAGGTCATAACTTTTGATCTAGGTGTTTGATTGACAAACTATTTAATGTGTTAGAAAGCTTGTGAAGAGATCTATCAAAATATAACCCACTTTGTTGGTTACAACAACTTTTAGGGCATTTAGGGACCTCTAAGTTCCTAAAAACTAATTTTGAAACCCTTTTGGCAATTTCAAGAAATAGAAACTTTAATATCTCACAATCTAGATATGATCTTGAGTCAAAACTCACCTAAGATGTTAAATTAGTAGTTCCACACATTTTGGGAAAATTTTGGGTCAATCCAAAGTCAAATGTAGAATTACTAAAAATAGTAAGTCCCACCATTTTTAACCCTTTTGGAAACTTTGCAGGTTCTAGATCATTCTTCAAGATAAAGGGTATTCAAAAAGACCAAAACTAGGAAGAATAGTAAGCTTTCATAGTTGCAAGGTTGAGGCACTTTTCCTAATAATTAAATGTGCAGGGCCTATAGGTACCATGGCTAATGGAGTGGCATGAGGGAGAAACAGAAGAGTTTTCAAACATTCTTTTTATGATAGTAGGCATGAGTTTTCCACAGTCCATAAAGTAATTGTTGGTGTATAACCTTTAATCTTAGGCGTATACACTTGCTTTACCCATAGTTAGCCATATTTTCCACATGTACTTTGAACTTGTCAAATTAATTAACCATTTTGGAGAGGTATCAACTTGCATCGACACCTCACACTATCTTTGTGGGTGGTTACTCGCCACCACTTCATGTAGAGGAGTCTTATCCTCATTTGGTGGAGAATCGGGTACTCACACTCGCCTATTTATATCTACCTCATTTGTGAATACAATTAGTCAATTCATTTTGTAATTCATGTGCTTGATCTCTACTCCATGATCTTGGTTTTTTCTACATGGTATCAAAGCTTTCTGGAATAGCTTCGAGTTGACTTTTCTCGCTGTGCAAATCACCCGATTCGGCACAATCTGTGAGATGTTGTTTTGTTTTTTTCTGTTTGGTTTTCTAACTATATTTGTTAGTATTCGAAAGGACATATTGCAGGCATTATCATCCATTTCAAAGGACGAGCCTATGACAATGTGTATTGATGCCCTTAAAGGGCCTATGAAGATAGTAACCAGATGCCTAGAGAAAGGTGTTAGAAGGCAAGCTTCAATGCCCATAAAAGGGCAAAGCTACAGTGACTGAATTGCCCTTCAAAGTGCCTGGTCGGATGCCCTTTGAATGCCCATTGATGAGTCTGTGTGTAGTGGCCAGTGACTCCACCATAATGCTCTATTCATCCTTAAGGCCATACCTTTATCTGGGGTGGATTAGCTCTTAGGTGAGCCACAGAGACCCTTGGCAGGCTGTCCATAGCAACACCACGACACCTCTAGTCACCCACAAGGGACCTGCAATGGCCATCGACTTCAACACCCCTATTTAACCTCTTCCAATGGCCAACACATTGAATCATTCTTCCACTATGCCTATCAATTTTTATGCAGCAAATAATACTACTATTCAGATGACTTAAGAAACTAGGGGGTGATGTTAGCAAAGGGGAGGGGGCACATTTTCAAAACTTAAGCCCTTGATCACATGGGGTTTTAGCCCCTGGTCATGCACAACCCAAGGGGGCTTATTTTTCCACCTCGTTTCATTTTTTTCCCATCAAATGTGCATGCAAATTTTATTTCTCAAAAATTGGAAATTTCTTTTGCTGTAGAAGGATTTTTTTTGTGAATGTGCAAAAATATTCTAAGTCCTATAACTTTTTCAAATCAACTCAAAATTGAGTGATTCTTTTTGCAAAAGTGGATATTTTTTCATCTCCAATCTAACTATCCTAAAATTGCACTAAAATTATAAAGTGCCTATTTATGCTATTTTAGGGTGACTAACACACTCCTATAAAGTGCCAAATTGGGGGGGGGGGGGTGGGTGGGGGGTAACACATAATTAAGGGGGGGTCTTGTGTGTTCATCTTTCACACTTACTAGAGAAGTGATTTTTGTGTGGGTTGTGTTTCCTTTCACTTCTTCACTTGCATTTCTTTATCTCTTTCTTTACATAATTCTACAACTGCTAAGTATCATGGAGTCTACTGTCCCTATACCACCCCTAACTCCTTTCAATTATTATGATTGGAAGATTAAATTAATTCTTGTGCTCAAAAACAAAAGTTTATATAGGATAACTATAGGAACAGAAAAAGAACCTAATGCAGCCAAAAAGAAAGAAATTTTTTTCAACAACTGTGACCAAGCATTTGGTTTTCTTTGTTTAAATCTATCTCCTGAATTGTTGTTTCATGTTGAGAATTTGACTACACCCAATGTATTTTGGGATGTTTTAAACAAATTATTTGGGAAAATTGATGAACTTAGAAGTCATGAATTAGAAAATCAACTATTAGGTCTTTAGTCCTAGAAGTTTCTCAACTTTAGAAGATTTCTTCACAAAATTTAAATCTTTAAAGTTGTAGTTAAAAGATTATGGAATTGACAAGAAAGAGGATCAATTAATCCTTTCTGTAATTTCCAAACTAGGTCCAAAATTCTCTGTGTTTGTTTCAACATTCTATTCTACTAAAAGTACTCTAGGAGCATCATGGAAAATGCCCACTCTAGATAGCATTATCTTTTATCTCACAAGGAAGCAAGAAACATTAATTCAGATGGGTTCTTTGAAGTCTACTAAGCTGTAAGCTTTAATTGTAGGGAATGAAAAGCCTCAAACTTCAAAAGGAAAGAAAAAGAACACTAAAAAGGACAAGGATAGTAAGAAAGCTGATACAATTGACAACTTCAAAAAGGATAACTCTTCTCAACAAAGTAAGCCAATTACTGAGAAAGTTACTTGTGTCTTTTGTAAAAAACCAAGGCATGATGCACATCTATGCATGAAGAAACAAATTAAAAATCTCTCTTAGATTCTTAAAAAGAATAATATTGGGCTACCTGATTTTGTCAAAGCATCTTCATCAACTCAAGATAATACAAAAGACAAAGAGAAATTTAAAGGCAAGGCCTTAGTTGCTACTAATTCTTCATCTCCATCACGGATTATTGATTCTGGTGCAACCCATCATATGGGTTCTTCTCAAGTTGTTTTTTCATCTTTAGAGCCATCCAGAATGTCTACAATCACCTTAGGTGATGATACTCTAGCATTGGTGAAAGGGAGAGGGTCTGTTGAAGTTGAAGGAGGAATATTTTCAAATGTTGTAAGTGTACCTTCACTATCAACTAATCTCCTTTCAATGTATCAAATAACACTCTTAGGGAAGGGCATGAGAGTACATTTCTCTCCAAATTTAGTTGAGATACAAGAATTACAAAGTAACAATTTGGTTGCTATAGGGGAGGCAAATCACCAATCTAGATTATATACCTTCTCCAATTTTGCTGCAGATATTTCTCCAAAGGCACTACTAACTCATTCAGATGAAGTTAGTAAACTATGGCATGAGTGGTTTGGTCACCTTAACTACCGCTACCTTGAACAACTATGTCAAAAAAAAATGGTTAATAGATTACCAAAAGTTAAGTTTTCTAAAGGACTTTGTGAGGGTTGTGCACTTGGTAAACATCCTGAAGCAAAGTTTGACAAGAAAAAAATATAAAGGGCAAAACAAGTCTTAGAACATGTTCATAGTGATGTTTCAGGGGCTTTTCCCCATTCATCTCTTACAAAGTCTAGATATGTTCTCACCTTTATTGATGATTTCTCTTGTTTTACATGGGTCTACTTCCTTAGGCAAAAATCTGAAGTGTTTGAATCTTTTCAAGATTTCAAAGCTCTAGCAAAAAAATAGTCAGGGAAAGTCATTAATTTCTTGAAACTAATAATATGTCAATAATCATTTTGAGCAATATTGCATAACAGAGGGAATAGATTTGCAACACATAGTTCCCTATACTCCTCAACAAAATGGTGTTGTTGAACGCAAAAATAAATCTTTAAAAGAGATAGCTAATTGTATGATTCATTCTAAAGGCTTAACACTATCTTACTAGGCTGAAGCAATCAACTATGCATGTTACATTCAGAATAGAGTTCCTCATAAATCCTTGAAGGGAATCACTCCCTTTGAAGCTTGGAAAGGGTGGAAAACAAAAGTTGATCATTTCAGAGTCTTTGGTTCTCCAGCTATGGCACACATTCCTAAAGAGCATCTCAAGGCTATGGATTTGCAATCCAAACCTTGCATCTTTGTTGGATATCTAGATGGTGTAAAAGCTTATCGCCTACTTCACCCAAACACACATGATTTGTTCATTGAGAGAAGTTTCAAGAAACACCTCTTGAAACTATTCTTGACATTCCTCGGCATATTGTTTATTCCCCAGATCATGATAATATCTCTGATGATACAGATCATTCACATCATATTTCTAGTGTAGAAAATGGTTCTTCTTCTTCTTCTAGTTCACAAATTGATGATAGTACTAAGAATTCATCTTCATGAAGTTCAGGGATTGCATAAGATGTTGATATTTCTACACCCAACTCACTCTCATCTAGAAATCTATGCTCGCTTCATAGAGCATATTCATGGGTACAGATTACATCAGATAACAGACAAATTTAGATAGATTTTCAGGGGGGGTCACATGTCTTCTATGCTTTAGTGTCTGACCCAGAGACATTTAAAGAAGCATCAGGCATATCTGAGTGGGATATTGCTATGAATGAGGAATACGATTCCTTGATTAGAAATCACACTTGGGATTTGACTTCTCTTCCAAAGGGAAGGAAGATAGTTTTATGTAGATGGATATATCAAACTAAATTTGGAGCAGATGGGTCAATTGATAAGTAGAAAGCATGTCTGGTTGCCAAAGGTTTTTCAGAAGTTGCAGGCATTGACTAGATACACAAATATTTGCACCTGTAGCCAAGATGACTTTGATTGAACTCACACTAGCTATAGCCGTAGCACATGGATATGTTTTACATCATCTATGGATGTGAAGAGTGCATTTCTTCATGGATACCTTGAAGAGGAGATCTACATGGAACAACCACTAGGGTTTGTTCAAGATTCATTCTTGGTGTGTTGACTAAGGAAATCTATCTATGGTCTCAAACAAGCCCCCAGGGCTTGGTATGCCAAGACGGATTCTTACCTTCTATCTTTAGGATTTGCTAGATGCCATTTAGATCCTAATGTGTATCTTTTGCAGAAAGATGGTTCACTTTTGATACTGGTTCTATATGTTGATGATCTTTTGATTACTGGGAGTACTTCATCTACCATTGTAGTAGTGAAATCAATAGTTCAAGATAGATTTGAAATGATAGACTTGCGTTTATTGCACTACTTCCTTGGTATTGACATATCATAGTCAGATTCAGGGATTGCTCTTGCTCAACCTAAGTTTACTCTTGATTTACTTGCACGTTATCACATGACTACTTGTAAACCATCTCTGACTCCCTTCCTATCTAGAGTAAATCTTGAGACTTCTTGTCCTACACATTTAGTTGATGCTACATTGTATCATAAACTTGTAGGTAGTCTTATATACTTAACACATACTAGGCCTGACATATCATATGCAGTTGGCATGGTTTCTAGATTTATGTAAGAACCACATGAGTTGCACTGTAAAGTAGCTAAGAGGATCCTTCACTACCTTCATGGTACCCTTGCAGTCAAGATTCACTACAGAGTTGGTTCTTCAGTTGACTTGGTTGGTTTTATAGATTCAAATTGGGCTGGTGATACTGAGTATTACATGTCCACTTCTGGTTATAGTTTTTCTCTTGGTTTAGGTCCTATCATCTGGTCTAGCAAGAAGAAGAATGCTATTGCTATATTTTCTATAGAGGCAAAGTTTAGGGGAGCTGTTAACTCAGCTATTGAGGCCATATGGCTTCAAGGCATTCTTTCTGAGTTTGGTATTCCTTTTAGGAAACTGACAGTTATCTTTTGTGATAACCAGAGTACTATATAGATATGCAGGAATCAAGTTCAACATCAACTAACCAAACACGTACAGATTCATATGCATTATATTCAAGAGCTTATTCGTGGTCAAATCATCTACTTAGTCTTTTGCCAGTCTTCAAAGTAGGTTGCTGACATTTTCACCAAACCCTTTTCCTGAGAGCAAGTTCATTCATCTATGAGCTCTTCTTGGCGTGTGGTCTACATCAGCAGCATCATCTTTTAGAGAGGCTATTTAAGCCTTTCTTTCTTTTTTCTCTCTTTTGGAGGATAGTTTTTTTCCCACTGGGTTATCTATCTTTCTCTGTTTTTGAGAGATTTGTATTGTAATTAAGTACCTTATCAAGCTTCATCGCTGGGACTCATTTTGCTTTTGCATTGTGCATGTGTACCTCACCAAGCTTATAGTCGGGACTCAATTTTCATAAACTCACCTAAGCTATGGTTAAGGGGGGTGTTGGTGTATAACCTTTAATCTTAAGCATATACACTTGCTTTAACCATAGTTATGTGTTTTTTCCACATGTACTTTGAACTTGTCAAAGTAGTTAGCCATTTTGGAGAGGTGTCAACTTGCATCGACACCTCACACTATCTTTGTGGGTGGTTACTTGCCACCACTTCATGTAGAGGAGTTCTATCCTCATTGTGTGGAGAATCAGATACTCACACTTGCCTATTTATATCTACCTCATTTATGAATACAATTGGTCGATTCATTTTGCAATTCGTGCGCTTGATCTCGATTCCATGATTTTGGTATTTTCTACAGTAATGATAAGTGATTTTAGATTTAACTATGTATCTTTTTCCATCCATGTTTTAGATCACACTCAATGATCCATCATTAAGAAGAGGAATATTCTAGATCAGTTCGATGAAAAAGATACATAGTTAAATCCAAAAGCACTCATCATCTTTTTTAGGAACCGAAACAAATTAGCAATCATATGGAGCAATTGGAGAGCACCATCACTTTGATTATCAAGAGCATTGACTTATGTTGCACTGACATGAATAACCTACAAGTTGCAGTGGAGGCTATTAGGGAGAAACAATAGAGTTTTAAGAACCAAATCAATGATCTTGTCAATCATGTGGATCGATGTTGCCTAGAAAAATGTAGGAATGGTGCCTAAGTTATTATCACAAACATTAGCTCAATTTGAATTGATTTATCATTTTGATTTTTATCTTGGTTGAAATCAATTCAATTAAAATTTGAAATTCCTGTATGGTGATATCATTTATTTATTATCGAATTAATTTATTTCTTCTATGATGAAATGACCAAATTAATAATCCCACAAATATGGGCAAAATAACAAACTTCCAAGGTCAAAACCCTTGTGGGAGATCTTGGGTCAAATATGAGATTTGATTTGTGGAAGCAAAAAAGAGGATTATTTATTTTTTAAATTTATTATCATATAGAACTTTTATTTTCTCCCGGCCTTATGATTTTCTTGACTCTAGATTTTAATTGATTTTTTAGGATATGATACTTCATCAGATGCAGTGGTGAAATTAACACATCCATGTGAATTCCTATTTAGTTTTCTCCTATTTTGATCAAATGACTTATTCTTGTGTTAAAGTTTGATACATATAAGAATATCTTCCCTCGTACCCTCCCCTATTAATAGATTCCAAAGTGATGCATCGATTCATTCCCACACGCACACAGATATAGGGGATTTGATCGCGGACTTACAAAAATGTTTTGGTGACTTGTTGAGTAAGTAGAATATTATAATTGGATCCTTTAAATTTGTTAGAATATAAGAGAAGAAGAGTTATTTTTAAAGTAGAGTTTATCTATATACTGTAAAAGAGCTTCATATACAAAAGAAATATACTTTTTGAGATTAAAAGAGTTTTTTTTTTAAATTTATATTTAGTTTTGTCCCATTTTGATTGAATGACTTAATACAATTATACATTCTTGTGTTAAGTTAGATTATGTATAAGAATTCTTGTGACTTATAAGAATGTGGGTCTGAGGTGAGATGGCCTGCTAGCGAGGTCTGGAGGCTGCACGCCGCTATGGGGGTTGAAGGCACATTTTATAGATATTTTCTCATTGTAAATCTAGACCACTCATCATTAGGTCACATATCTTATGGTAGAGGTTATGTTGTCTTGTCTTGCCCTAGAAGGCAACCCCTTTATGAGGATATTGTATTATGACTGTGTTGTTGTAGAGAGTTGAGACTGGAAAAATAGGCACTGCTGAATTGAAGACTGAAGAGGAGATTGATAGTGTTGTATTGCAAACTCTATTGAAGTTAATACAAACTAGTACATCTCTTCTTGTGTGGAGTTTTTTTCCAAAAGGGTTTCTCCATGTAAACACTATGTTATGTGTTTGATCTTTAGTTCCATTATTTCTTTATAGTATTGACTTTATACCATCTCCATTTTGGTTTTGGATAGTTAAATATCTAAACAAAAGTTTTAATTAGTTCTCCATTGATAGTTTTTTACCTTATTTCTAACAACATCACCATGTTAAATGTTATAAAATTGATTGGAAACACTCAAGTTTTAATTTGATGATTAATTAAGATTGATAATATTTAAATTAATGTCATAACAAGGTTTAATAAAACAGAATGATAGATTAACACCACGTATTGCTTCATCTGTTATTATGTTGTTGGATTTGATGTGTGCATTTAAATGTACAGGTCCTATAGGTACCATGGTCAATGGGGTGGCATGTGGAGAAGTAGCTCATGGATTTGTCTAATAACCATCATGCTTCATCTAAGGAAGTATGAGACCATCCTTATATATTGACCCATTCACCTTGCCACCATGGGCATGGAAGACCTAGTGGTGTTTCCAAGTACTTAAGTGTGTTGTCATATTGTGTTTTATTTATGTTTTTTGTTTGTACTATCACATTTATAGATGTGTCAAATTTTGGGGTTGTTTAATGGATTTTATCTTCTTTCAAATAACTTATTTAACTTGATATTTTAGAATTTTAGTTCAACTTACTTGTGAAATTTATTATTTATTTAATTATCTTATCAATTTCTACCAAATGCAAAATTGTGGCAATTATAAACTCGTAATGTTGAATTTTATGATCATTTTTGAATTGTGATTTTCAATCCTTGGCATTGCTTTGAAATTTAATTTTCTTGGAGAGTTGATTTAATAAACATTTGGAGATTTTTTATAATGTATGTTAATTTCTACTTTGTAATTGTCTTTTTCTAACTTTGGAAATAAAATAAAAATTGCCTAGTTCTTATCGATTTAGATGTTTTGAAAAAGATTTTGTCAGTGTTGTTTTAATTATATTGAGAAATAATTAATACAAATTTTTTATTTTAATTCAATTTAATTTCATTTCATTTTGGTTTTGAGGAATAAAGGAAAGAAAAAAAGAGAAGAGTTTTAGGGAAAGAGGGGGAAGAAAAAGGAGGAAAGAAAGGAGATGCTAAATGAAAAGAAAAGGAAAGGATGACGGTCATAGCTATGAGAGTAAAATATTTGGAGGTCTTGAGGCATGCTAGAGGAACCTTAGAGGATGGATTTTTAAGGTTTTTTATATACTTTTGAATCCATTCTCTCTTCCCCTTCCTTGGTTGTTTGTATTGATGATATTTTACCTTAATTGGCTTCCATTCTAATATCAATAAAACTCTTTTTGGGTGCCATCATTTCAACAAATAAAACATCAAACTTAGCTATCATTATTTGGGGTCTTCATCTTTATTTTGAGCATTTCATTTTATAGGATTATATTCTCTCATTTGGATGTCCCAAGGACTATTGGAAATTCTTCTTGTTTGCTACAAAAAATTGATGATATTCACTCCAAAGATAGACACCATGGTGTTGGGCTTTATCTTCATTTTTTCATGGAAATGGAAGGAAAGGTATTTTTTATGTCAATTATTTTTTAATAATTGATTTTCTTTATGGGATTGTGAAATGGAAATGCATGTGTAGACTCCATTAATGGAGTATGAATCTTATTAAGTGATTATCTCTATGTAATGCCTTCATAGAGTTTTCTGAAACCTCTTTAGATGAAATTGCATTAGTTTATATTGTCATTGTGAAACATTTATGTTTTTTATTAAGTTTAGCCGGGAAAGAGAGTCCTAGTCCCATACAATCAAATTTTTAGAACCAACAATCAAAGTATAATAGTTTACATCCATAAATCCTTGATAATAACCCTAAATAGGCCAGGGAAACACAACGAAAACACAGATAGAGAACAACAACCAACAAGACACAACAAAAAAAATAAACCTACTAACCAGATTATAGACTAGTTTTATCCTAGCCTTTCTCATTTGAATCATCATTTGCTCCCAAGTAGAAACTCCCATCTGATGTTCCTTCCTCTATTTTTGGTTAGAACCCTACACCTTATCCTGTCGAGCCTTTCATTTGTCCATCTGTGCTCAAATTTCCATCACATCAGAAGTTATTTTCTTCATAATATCATTGGTGAACTGGGCTAGATCCTTAAGACCCTACTCAAGCTTAACCATCCTTTGCTGATACATCTACATCATATCAAACATGTTAACCCAGTTGTCCTATGAAGTAGTGCAATCCATTCTCTTGTGAAAAACCTTTTCTAGTTCTTCTAGTCTTTTAACTAGATTATTAAACTGATGAACATTTCTAGAATTAACATCCACCTCATTCCTATGAAGTTCATCTTCAAAAGTCCCAATATCAGCCTCAAAATCTTCATAATTATTATCACCATAGGAGCTAACCCCAATATCCCCTTGTTCAAACTTAAAAGTCATGTTACCCTCCTCCATAATTTCATCCTCTTGTGGTCATGGCTTCTCTTCATTCTTATCATTCCCATCTTCTTCAGCCCCCTTTTCTTCTTGAAAGTCCTCAATAGGTTCTAACTCCACACCTTGTTCTTCAACCATCATAAGATTAATATCTTCAGAGATAGTATTAGAGGCAATTTCCTCAATAGAAATCTCACCCTTATTGTTACCTTTAGTCCTATTCTTTGTTTGATTATGTTGATGTTCTTCCCATTTTGACAACATGGGAGTAGATATCCTCCATAGTTTCTTGTGGTTCTATTTCCTCAAATATTGTGTTGAGGTTAAATTTAACAGAGGCATATTTGATTTTTACATTTTTATTTTTCTTCCCCAAACCCTTAGTAGAAGGAGCACCACTCTTACCTTTATCTTTTAGAGAGAGTAGAATGTTCTCAGGGGAGTCAAGATCCCTACTTGCCACTGACTTCCCTGATTTAAGGGTCAGAGTATCAGGGGAAGGATTTTTTTCAGAAGGCATATAATCCTTATCAACAGAGACCCTAACATATTTACCCTTATAACTGTGAGAACCTTTCTTAGGGCTGACCTCATGAACCTTCTTATTTCCATTAACTTGCATATCAGACATCCTTATCTTACCTTGGGGCTTATCAGTTGTGTGACCTAGAACCCCTTCATCACCCTTTTTGTTACCAACTTAAAACCCTTACCCTTCCTTTTTATACTAGGGTTAGTAGCAATAGAAACAAATGTATTCCAAGGGATAGGACGGTTAAGGAGAACATTGAATTGATATGAGACAAGCATAAGGCCCTAATGTAGAGAAGGATTAGCCCCTTTTATTTATATTTTTTTGAAGTAAGGATAGAATGAAGACTTGGGAAAACTTATATAATTACCATGCCTTAAATGGTCTAATAGAGGAAAGTGATAGCCATGTATGGGTTCATACCTTCCTTTGAGATTAAAGTACTTCATCAAGTAGTAGCTGATAATGCTCCAAGGAGGAGGAAGCTCTATACACCGATAACCATTTTGATGGCACACTAGGGTCTCTTTCCCTTCAAATAAGCTTTCTATAAAATTCTTATAATCTCCATTTCTAACCCTATTGACCTTTCTCCCACTCTTGCTCAACCTAGTAGATTCTGTAATAAGGTCCTTAGTTACCATGAAGGAAAGCCCATTCAAAGAAACCACTTTGTTCCTCCAACTGTTAACAAATCATTCAGTAACTGACTAGTCATGCCCCTACATAGACTGAATATAAGAGGCAATGCCCCCTTCCTTGAAAATGCAACATATTTGAGAATTTTCTTGAGAGACACATAAGAAGGTTTAACCCTGAGCACCTGACCACCCATTATCACAAATTAGGGAAATTGCAAAGGGGAAGTCGAATGCAAATCTTTAAATGTAGGATAGTTGAAGGAAAAATTGAGAAGCAAGAAATAATGATATAATCCTCATTATTTCCATTGGGATCCAAATCATTAATTTGACACAGTTTAACTCTCCCTTCCACACAAGTGAGAGGATGGTAATTGTGAATCTTAACCCCCTTTAATTCATTGTCCCTTTCCTTGAAATTTAGACTAGATCATAGATGATAATTATGATCCACCTCATCATATTAAGGAAATGCATATTACTTTTTGATTTCTTCATTCTTAATAATGTTCTAGACTCCCCTAGGAAGATCATCAACTTTGATGCAATACCACCAATCATGAAACTGAATGCCATAATTGGCAATCTTGTCAGCTACTAAATTACCCTCACAATAAATATGTTGTATTTTTATGTTATTTAGGCTCATTAGGGAATTTCTTATGTCTTATACTTAATATTTTAATTTCCAAGGGGCATTAGAGGTTCTCATAATAAGGTCTAAAATAACCTTAGATTCCCCTTCTATCTCCACATTCTAAAAATTATGAGATTGAATTCTTGATGGGGATCGCACAACGGAAACTTAGAAAATGCTTGGGGTGACTTGCTATTACTGGTGGGATGATGTTTCTATACTCTGATTCACCATTATGACAGGTCATTGTTTGCATCTGAGAAAAGGTACATTCGCAACATACATTCCCAACATGATTTTGTGATATGCATTTGTAGCATACAACTAGCGTGACTCAACTTGCTGGCCAACATCTACAAACTCTAGACGTTGCACTGATAGTCCAAACTCCCTTTAGCATGATTTCAACCTTTGGTGAGTCTCTTTCCAAGGTCTTCGATTCACAGATCTCTCCCAATGAACACCCGTTGATCCTCGTTCGTCGGTGAGATACTTACCATCGACCACTTAGGGTTTGCTTTGCCATTTCACCAATACACAGTTTGCCTTCCCTGAACCCTAGCACATGGAGATATTAGGCAATCTACTGTGTGAAATGCCTTGTCTGGATCCTCTTTCGCAACATACATTCCCAACATGCTTTTGCGATATGCATTTGCAGCATACAATTAGCGTGACTCAACTCACCGACGAAGATATGGAAATTCTGGCCATTGCGCTGAGAGTCCAAACTCCCTTCGGTGAGTCTCTTTCCAAGGTCACTGATTCACAGATCTGTCCCGATGAACACCCACTGATCCTTGTTCGTCGGTGAGATACTTACCATCGGCCACTTAGGGTTTGCTTCGCCATTTCACCAATACGTACTTTGCCTTCCTCGAACCCTAGCACATGGAGATGCTAGGCGATCTACTACGTGAAATGCCTTGTCTGGATCCTCTGCATCGCCAAACAAGAAAAATAAAACAAAAAGTAAAACAAATATTCATACAACGAAGCCATTCCACTGATTTTGATAGAAATCTCACTAGTGGAATGCTTCACGATGACATACAACAACAATGGAAAATGCAGAATGAATGGAAAGCTACAGTTGCATGATTTACAGTTATAAAAATGGAAATCAAATGGATAGAACAGAAATTGCTTTATTTCTTCTAAGCACAATACAATCACATTCGATCTAGTTACAATATATGATCATTTGGTTTCTTCCTCAGGGTATTTATCAACTCTTCTTGAGTAGTACTAAACTAACTCCAAGTGGCTGGGAGACACTATTGCCTATTTTTGGCATTATTGCTATTTTTGGCATTATGCGGTTACATTTTGAAAAATGTCCAAAGTCACCTAGGACATACAAAATAAACCTAGATACAAACTAAAATGACATGCATTGGTCAAATAGACCTTATTACAAAAGAAAACATGATTTTCAAGGTGCTCTTGCACCATGCTCTCTAGGTGAAAGTTGTCTCAAGTCCTCTTAGAGACTAACTGCTGCAAATCACCACCCTGCTTTGTGATGTCTGCTTCCAGCATCCATGTGGCTTCTGAGTCTGGAAGTCTTGCCACTTGACTAAGTGCTCAAAATAGGTCTAATTTCTGGTCTTCTTGGCTTTCCTGCTATCCAAGATGCACTCCATCTTTAGTGGTTCCTTAGGTGGTAAATGCTACACCCACTCTGCAGTGTCTTGGATAGAATCTGTTGTACCTTCTTCTGTATCAAGACTCTTATATAATGTTAGATCAGCAACATTGAATATAGGTGAAATAGCAACATCATCAAAGAGTTCAATTTTGTAAGCATTAGGACCATATTTTTCCAGAATCTGACAAGGTCCAATTTTGCACATCATCAACTTGCTATGTTTTCCTATGGATAGTCTGTTCTTGTTGAGATGAACCATGACCATATCTTGTACTTGGTGGTGCACATCCCTTCTTCTTTGATCCACTTTAGCCTTGATCTTCTAACTATTCTTGTGTAGCGTATCTCTGACTTGTTGATGGATCTTTGGCATAGCCTCTGCAAAGGTATCAGCATGTCCACTCCTTTTGTCCAACCCTTGAACATCTCTCAATTCAAAAATCCCTCTAGGATGACTACCATAGACAATTTCAAAAGGACTCAGACTTGTACTTCTATTTGTAGAATCATTATAGGCATATTCTGCTTGTGGGAGTACCACATCCCAACTACCACCATGTTCTTTTGTTAAACATCTCAGCAGATTGCCTAATGATCGATTGACAACCTTAGTTTGGCCATCAGTCTAAGGATGATAGGCTAAACTAAAAGACAAATTTGTACCCAATCTTTTCCACAAGGTTCTCCAAAAATGTCCCACAAATTTGTTGTCTCTGTCAGATATAATACTCAAAGGCAATCCATGAATCCTGACAATTTCTTTAAAGAACAAACCTGCAATGTAACTAGCATCATTAGTGGTCTTACAAGGAATAAAGTGCACCATTTTGCTAAATCTATCTACCACAACAAACACACTGTCATAACCTATCCTTGTCTTGGGCAATCCCATCACAAAATCCATACTCAAACTTTCCCAAGGTTTGTTTGGTATGGGCAAAGGTTGGTACAGTCCTGCATTGGTTGAGACTCCCTTTGCTTTCTGGCAAATTATACAACTTTCAACAAATCTTTTGATATCAGATTGCATCTTTGGCCAAAAGTAGAATCTTCTCACTAGAGCTAAGGTCTTATTGAGCCCAAAGTGTCCTCCTAAACCACCACTATATTTTTCCTTCACAATATTATCCCTTATTGAACATTTTGGGATACATAGTTGAATTCCTTTAAACAAAAGTCCATCCTGCAATGTATAATCAGAAAATTCACTGTGTAAAGCATTGGTAAACTCATTGCATACCCTGTAAATCTCCTTAAAGTCTTGGTCCTCTTCGTACAATCCTTTGAGTGACTCAACAACCATGTTTTGTAGCTGCACTTCTTGCACTGTCAACACCCATTTGCTTAGAGCATCAGAAACCTTATTGGTTATTCCTTTCTTATGCTTGATGATGAAGGTGTATGCTTGAAGACTTTCCACCTATTTCATGTGTCTATGACTAAGCTTTTCCTGTCCATTCAAAAAACTAAGAGCATGATTGTCAGTGTATACAATAAATTCTTTAGGAAGCAAATAGTGCCTCCATTTTTTCAGAGCTTGTACCATAGCATACAACTCTAAATCATAAGAGGAGTACTTCCTCTTAGCTTCATTCAATTTTTCACTGAAAAAGGCTACTGGTCTACCTTCTTGACTCAACACTGCTCCTATGGCCAGTCCACTTGCATCACATTCAATTGTGAAAACTTTATTGAAATCAGGTAACACTAAGATAGGGAACTTAGCAAATTTTTGTTTCAGACTCTCAAAGCTCCTATCTACCTCTTTTGTCCACAAAAACTTCATCTTACCTCCACCCTTGATGACCTCCAACATAGGGGCACAAATGTCACTGTAGTTCTTAATGAATTTCCTGTATGTGGCCAAACCATGGAAACTTCTGACCTCTCCTGCTGTCCTGGGTGTAGGCTAATTCAAAATAGCTTCTACCTTGGAAGGATCCTATTAGTGATTGTTTTGATGCAATCATAACAATTAGTTAAAATTGACATAAATGAACCAAAACTGACTTGAAAGATATGAAGGAATCGGTTAAGATTCACTTAATCCCAAGTTTAATATGGTCAGGTCTTGACCTGTTGGGCAAATTTAGTTGGTCAATGTGAAGCTATAATGTTCAAGGGGCCTTACGTAATTTAGGGTTTCTTGTTGTTTAACTGGACTCAAACTATGCAAAAGACAATAAATATCAGTGTGTCTGTTCATTCTTTTGCATGAAAGTGTTACTATACTGCAAAGCTTTAAAGGGTCTTCTTGAATTATTGCAGCTTCCTCCTCTTAAGTATTTATGAAAATTGTCTACTTTAAACTTAGTTATACATGCTTTTCAGATATGAGACAATTTCCTTCAGATTTCTATGTTTTAAGCTAAGTATTTCAGATGGGTTGGGAAAAGTTAGAGAAAACTAAACTAAACTAAACTTTACTGCTACCAAAGGATCTAATTGTTCTGTTATGCACTTTGTAAATAATACAGCAATTTGATCAAATCCACAGACTAAAACCTTAAATGTGAGTTCTGAGCATTTTCACAAACATACACTTAAAATTGTAAGCTCTAAGAGAAAATGTTTCAAACACAATGAAGAGCAAGAAAACACTCAGAAGATAGATGCAAATTTCTAGATTCAATTGTATTAGAAACAGACAGTCATATAAGATTTACAATGTCTGAATGACTCTTAGCTTCAATGATCAAACAACAAAAAACTTACAAGCTTTACAGATATAGTAAGGAAGCTAGACGTTCCATGCATTCCTTATTGTAGACACAGTTGACCTTCTTCTTCTATTCCTAAACTAAAAGGTCCCTCTATTCTAAAAATGCTAAAACTAGTTACAAGTGTTGGCTATCTTCTAAAAATCCCTGTGTAAAGTATTACAATGTAGAGAGGCACAATATATAGACTTTGATTGTCCTCAATACAGTTCAAAAAACCCTAATTTAAACCCTGGTTCAAACCTCCAGTTACAGTAATAAATGATGGGAAAACAAATCCCTAGAAATATCCCTGAACATCATTAAAACTGGGCGAAATATGCCCCTCTGGAAACCCTAGTAGATCAACATTAACTTCTCCGGCACACTGCAATAATGTCTTCACCTGCATTCCGTTCTCATTAATGAAGACCCCTGACTTTCTCATCCTTCATCCTTATCTTCCTCTTGCTTCTGAGATCAAATCTCCCCTCCGTGACGTCGTTGCCATTAAGTCCCAGCTCCTTCTTCAATTGCAAACCTGCAAAAAATGGACAAGCAATAAGTACCCTCATTTAATAAACCCGCAGGAAGAAAAAATAGCCACTAAATCTAGTCGTGACTATGTGAACGCTGAAATCAGATCCCAGATCTGTGAAAATATTGCATCCAAAATGCATATTCTGTGCTAAAAAGTCGAGTCATGGCGGGCATGATACACGAATTAATCAGATTGAAACTCTTCAAATGTTTAGAGATATAGAGTTTCATTAGTTATAGCCACCATCAGATGCACAGGAATAAAGTGGCGTTGACACAAAAAATTGAATGATGCGGAGAGTGACACGTGTCACCACCCGTGGCAATGAAGAAAGTAATTCAGAGTCAAGCGGAAGCAGCCACGTGGCGTAGTGTGGAACTTGCCAAGTGTCAAACCTTAGTTCAAGCCGCACTTTGTTTCTATGTTTTAACTTTAACATGGATTGTGCCACATGGCAGAAGATATTTTCAACATTGTCTAAAGTTACTTGCTGCGGAACTTGACAAGTGTCAGCTTCCACTTACGTTTCAAAGTTTCTCAAAAGTTTCTGTGTGAGCGCGGAAGGCGCCAAGTGTCGACTTCTGCCTTAGTTTCAAAGGTTCCTTAAAAGCTTCTGTGTGAGCGTGGAACCTACCATGTGTCCCTTTGTGGTAGCCACGGAACTTGATAAGTGTCAACTCCCGCGGGCTGGTTCCTATGTTTCACCATTTAATGAAGGATGGAGGTGGGTCCCTCATTTTAGAGTCCCAAATGTAGCAAAAAGTGACACGTGGCAGCAACGAAATAAAAAAGGAAATCAAGAAGCTTGCAGAAGCCAACACGTGCAGACACCTGAGAGCAATAGAAATCAAGTTAAAATGTAGCAGAAAGTGACACGTGTTGGCTTCCGTGCAAGTTTCTTTTTAAGAGTCTCAACACAGCAGAAGGTGCCACGTATAAGCTTCTAAGTGCTGGCAGAAGGTGACACCTATCTTGGAGTTCCTTTCGAAAGGTACCGAGCAGTAAGTGTTGTGGGTCCCATTTCTCATAGGTAATTAAGTCACAGTTGCTATAGATTACGCCAGATGTCAGTTTCTGATGTCTCCCGAGAGACGAAGCAGTTTCAAGTGATGCACGCGGATGCCGCCAAGTGTCTTTTTCTTATAAGAAGAGGAGCACCACATATACTCTGCTACAGCCAATGGGCCTAGTATCTTTTAGTTTATTCAATTGCAAAAAAGCAACTAAGTATAATAATGACCTAGCATATACAAACTAGAATGTACAGTTTACCAAAAAGATCATATCTCACAAAATATAGCAAATTTTAAGATGGTTCAAAAAGAAACCCTAGCTCATTTTTCACAAGGAATCCAACCATATCATGCACTGGTACTGAAAATATATTTTTCCTCCATTTCTAACAAAGTTTGCAATTTTAACTCTCTTTTCCCTTTACAACCAAGCAAACCCACACATAAAAAAGGCAAAAAAAATAAAGCAACAGCAGGGGTCCTCATTTTGCTAAGGAGTAAAATGGGGCATGTTGTGAACATCACAACAACTAGCAACCAAACAAAACAATTAAATTCAAAGCATTTAGGGAAACTAAGTGAAATATATCCATAACTTCCAACTATCTTTCTTGCAAATTATTATCCAACTCGAGACCTAAGGTATTCAATAAGGATGCATGAATTTTTATTTTTAGTCTAAGTGTGTGCACATGATTAATTATCCTCATCTTGAAGATTGGTTGAACAAACCAGTAACTGATATTAGCCTACGTAGGTGAGGATATTTCCTTATAGCTAACCGGGTAGAGCCTTGCTGCTAGCAAGCGTCTATAGCCCCGGCAAGGTTATCGTTACAATTCTCCTAAGTAGAGCCCCACTGCCAGCAGGCGTCTATAGCCCCGATAAAGTTACTTAGATGGCTTAATCTAGATTTTTAATATAATCCATTTTATTTATTTATTTATTTATTTATTTTAATTATTTTTTGATATTTGAAAAGATGTTTCATAAGATATTGCAGTTGTAACTTTATGATGCAAGGAATGAACACTTGCTGAAATCAAGCTGAGAATTGTAATGGTAGCAAGGGTTACCTCTGATTTTTCACCTAATATCTACACTGGTAGGTTCAACAAACCCAAGGATTTTAGGTGTGTCATCATGAGAAACCTCTTTTGAATTCTCAATCACTATTATTGAATATTAAATTTTAGAAGCTGAACAACTCTTCTACATTCATGACAGTCACAACAAGTTATGCATAATTTGCAAATGATTAACCTAAATGTTCTAAATTTTATACTGTTTTCAATGGTTGGTAGCTTGCTCCTTAAAACTCTAAAGGAAAAACAAAGATCCCTGCTGAGGAGACAACAAACAAACCAGCAAAAGACTAAAACAAAGACCAAACTGTACAAACAACAAACTAAAACAAAAATAGCAAATAGAAAGAGACAACAAAAACTATACAAACAACTAACCTACAAAAACAAACGACAAAAAGAAAACAACAAAAGAAAACTATACACTACTTACATCATATTACACAAAAAGCAGACTGCCCTCCACCTCAAGCCTAGAAGTAGTGTTTCAAATGTTGGCCATTAACTGGTAATGGCACATCTTCTCCAGTCAAGGTCTTGAGTCTAAAGGTATTGTCCCCTATTATTTCTGAGACTTGTAATGGACCTAACCATAATTTGTCAAATTTTCCATGACTCCCCTTCTTTTCATGTGCTTTATCCCAACACAGCACTAAGTCTGATATCCTAAAGGTCTTGACTCTTGCTCTCTTATCAAACCACCTCTTAACTATGACTTGGTGTTCGGCAAACTTCTCGATGGCTTGACTTCTTTTCTCGTCTAGTTGTAGCATTTGTACTACCCTGGCTTCTCTATGATTATCAAAGCCTAAATACTCATTGGCAAACTTCCAAATTGGTATTCTCAGATTTACTGGAAGTATGGGATCGGTCCCATAAACTAAATGGTAAGGTGCACTGCCTAAGGCTGCTTTAAATTTGGTCCTATCTACCCACAGTGCATATTTTAACAAGGTATTCCACTCTCTAGGACTCTTTGCAATTAGCTTTTTGATTATGTCTAATAAGATTTTGTTTGTAGACTCAGCTAATCCATAACCTTGAGGGTAATAATTTGAAGAAAACTTTAAAACAATCCCATAGTCAAATGCCCATTTAGAAAACTTTAAAGAAGAGAAAGCAGGGCCGTTATCACATACCAATGAATAGGGAGTTCCAAACCTGGTGATGATGTTTTCTTCAAGAAAATTGATAACTACCTCGGTTGTGGAGAATTTACAGCATGTGGCCTTAGTCCACCTTGTACAATAGTCAGTCATCGTCAGTATGAACTTGTGTCTTGCAGAAGATGGAGGATTGATGACTCCGATGAAATCCAGGCCCCATTGTGCAAATGGTCTTGTTTCAATCATAGACTGTAATGGATTGACCTGATTTCTTCCCTTATCTACTGCAGTCTGACAGGTGTGGCAACTCTTAATGTGACTCTCAGTATCTTTGAACATTGTGGGTCAGTAATAGCCTACCCTTAATATTTTGTGTGTTGTAGCTAGATGGGAGCCATGACCAGTCCCGTACTTGTCATGTAGTTCTGTCAACACTTTATCTGCTTCAGCTCTATTTAGACATCTCAAATAAATTCCATCATGGTTCTTCCTGAATAGAAGACCTCCTTGCACCATATATTTCTATGCCTTAATCTTCAAAGCTCTCCTCTGAGAAGCTTTCATTCTGTTTGGGTACTTTCCAGATATTAGAAAACTGTTTAAATCACCATACCAGTCTGATGCATCCTGGGAATTCAGTACATACTTCTATTTTATCAAATCTAGTTCTGTGTTTGCTATTGTTTGTACCAATGCCTGCCCTCTAAATAGCTTCATGGGAATGATTTCCATGTCGAATTCTTGCAGTGTGGTGATCCATTTGGCCCTCTTTTCTCCAGGCTCATTTTGCATTAGCAACATCTTTACTGCTGCATCTGGCACTATAGCTTTGATTTGGCTGTGCAAAATATAATGTCTGAATTTTTTCACGACCCTTATTAGTGCAAATTCCTACCTTTCAGTATCGAGATATCTCAGTTGTGCATCCTTCAGGGGTGCGCTCATAAAAGCTATGGGCTTTTCTTCGTTGTCTTCACTCTTCTGTGTCAAGGCAGTTGTGACTGAATGGGAGGATGCAAAGGAGTAGATGCAAAATGACTTAGTGTAGTCTGGGCTTGTCAATACAGGAGCATCAGAAAATGGCTTCCTTGACATCTTCAAATGCAGCCCTAGCCACAGGCGTCCACTCCATCTGTGCATCCTTCTTTAACATGGCATTTAACAGTTGCACGATCTCTGCAAAACCCGTGATAAACTTCCGAACAAAATTAATTTTACCAAAAAATGATTTCAATTCTTTCCTACTGTTTGGTATTTGCAAATTTTTTATTGATTCTATTCTATCTGGGTCAATTGATATACAACTCTTAGAAATGACATGTCCTAATAATTTACTTTCTGTTACTCCAAATGAACATTTCTTAGGATTAAGGGAAATTCTGTACCTCTCACATCGCTTAAGTATTTTTCTGAGATCTTCAGTGTGAGTGGATGCATCCTTGGAATACACAGTTAAATCATCCATATACACAACAATGCACTTACCTGATAACCCACGGAATGCAATGTCCATGGCCCTCTGAAAAGTGGCACCTGCATTGATTAGACCAAAAGGCATTCTTCTATATGCATAATTTCCCCATTTACAAGTGAAGGTGGTTTTTAATCTGTCATCTCTATCAATTAAAACCTGGTTATAGCCTGAGAAACCATCTAAAAAAGACATCATCTTTGCCCCATTTACTGCTTGCAGCACTTCGTCTATTGGAGGCAAGGGATAATTATCCTTTTCAGATGCTTTGTTCAAATTTCTAAAATCTACGCATAATCTGATGTCTCCGTTTTTCTTCCTCGCTGGTACTAGGTTAGCTACCTAGGCTGAATGTCTGACTGGGAAAATTATTCTGGCAGACAATAACCTCTTTACTTCTTCGAAGATTAATGGTTCTAAAATAGTGTTTATAGGCCTTTGTTTCTGCCTGAATGGTTTAACCTCTGGTCTCAAAGGTATTACGTGAGTTATGAAGGACGTATCATATGTTTTCAAGTCTTCATATGTCCATGCTATGACATGTTTGTAATCTTTCAAAGCATCTAATTTTTTTTTTCTTATTTTCTCAGAGCAAACCCTTCCGATCAGCACATTTTGTGGATTTTGCTTTGTCCCTAAGTTGTGTAAGTCACACTTACCCCCTCCTATTTTGGGTAAGTCTTTCTGTCTTATTACCCCATCAAAGTCAAAGATATGTTCTAATTCAATTACTCCTTTGGGTAAGAAGTTGCTCTTCAAGTTGATTATGTCTTCTTTGTCCCTTGTTATCTCAGGTCTTTCTTGTTCATCAATGATTTGAGCCTCAAATACCTCATTACAAGTTAGAAAATTGATAATTTGCTGATCTCCTCCAAATACCTGAAAGTGTGTAACATTGTCTAGGATACGGGGAACATTAACTAATTCGACAACAAATCGCCTCAATCCTGACAGTGTCAAGGGTTCTAATGTGCTAGTAGCAACTGCTAGTGCATCTGGTCTATGGTTTAGTTCTCTAGGGATATGCTCTATGTTGAAAGCCTCAAAAGAATCTATTAAACCCCATACCCTATGTCTGTAACAAATCATTTTCTTGTAATTGCAAGCATATAGTTTCCTTACTTGTCTAACTATTAGTTCAAAGTCTGAAAATACCTTAATCACTTTCACTTTCTTCTTGATGGCCATGACAAGTCCCAAAATTAAGGCTTCATATTCAGCAATATTGTTAGTACAAGAAAACTGCAGTCTGTATGCTGCTAGATATGATTTACCCTGAGGATATATGAGTTCAACACCTGCACCTGCACCTTGTTTCGATTTGGACCTGTCACATTTTAGCGTCCACATGCCATCTTTACTTTTCTAATTTTTTTACCATGGCATGTCTTTTCTCTTCTGTCACTTGTGAGGTGCTGGTCGGTTTATTCATGGGTATTTATGTTTGGTCAACTCGCATATGCGTATTTTTATCTTGTAAATCAAAAAGACAACTATCCTTGTCCTCTATCTTCTTTCCTCTTTCTGAAATTAGAGCATCTACACTACTCTGAAAGTATCCTTGTGGTTGATCAGGATTCTCATTTCCTTCTTGCAACTCTATCCTCTTTATGCATTTTTTGTATTCATATTCAATGGTATCTTTGCATATTTCACAACTCTCCTTAGAATGTGGCCTATTGTGAACTCTACATCTATCCCTATATAGTTTACATTAGACTAGCAGATTTTGTTTAATGCACTCTTCCACCTCCTATCTAATGGTATGACCAAATTTGTCCATTGCACTATTTTCTTCATCCAAAGAATTTCCATTAGACTCAATGAATAATGTTGTCTCCTTGTTGACATGTTTTTTTCTATAGTTTAACATCATGATCTCTTCAATTTGTACCCCATTGTTAGTAATCCTATAGACACCAAGTTCAACAGTAGCATATAGTATTTCATTCGTTCGATTATACTCTGTTATCATATGTTTCATCCTGGGTTCTGCCTCTATTCTAATCTGGTTTGGGACACCTCTCCACGATAGCCACATATGTGAAAAATCAATGGCCATGTATCTGTTTAATGTCTTGGACCAATCCCTACTCAGTAACATTCCATAATTCACGGGTATTACCACTATTTGAATGTCAATAAATTGGCTTACCCTAGGGTCTGAAGCTAATTGCATTTGAATGTTCATGAGTTCTCCTATCACACTAACCTTAGTTTTATCTAACTATGTGACAACCTTGGCAGATTTGGTGGGAGTCAGCCTGAGAGTTTTACATATCCCTAAGGGCATTATGTTGGCTGAGGCACCAGAGTCTACCATGCAATTGTGGATGTTCTTCCCACACAATCTAACAGTTAAGAAGAAAGGAGGAGCATCCTTCTTATCAGCATACATTACTACATTTGTATTGGAAGGCTGCTCAACTTTCTTACTTTTCTCTTTAGGCGGTGAATCTCTATTGGGAACAACTATATCAGTAGCAACCTCATCTATCATGGATGTATCAAGAGATTTTATAAAAGCATTTCTGATCCCTGGAGTTTTCAATAATTCACTCAGAGGTATACTAACTTTAATCTTCTTTATTTCTTCTGACAAGTAACTCATTAATCTTGTTGTCTCTACTATTTCACTTTTACTTGTTTGGGCCTTTTCTACTGCTATTTCGCTGTTTGCATGATGATTAGCTTTAAGTATAGCCAGATTGTTGCTAGCATTCTGATCTGGGGATGTATTGAAGTTGTTAGGAGGAGTGGAAGTGGTGAAAGGTCCTCTTGGCCTAGTGTTGTTCCTTAAATTGTAAGTGTGATTTCTATTTGGCTGTTGAAAGGCCTACACTTCCTTTGTTTCAGTTAATACCTCATTTTCAGTTTCAAAGGGAAATTGAAAAGCATTTAACACAAAGGCTAATTCAGGATAAAGATTTTCACAAAAGTATGGTTCATCTTCTAACAATTCATCTTCTTTCTCTTCTATAGTTGCAAAGGTAAATGTTTCTAAAACTAAAGTTGTATCGTACCCTGAGGGTACTACCTCATTACCTTTGGGAATAAGAAATTCAGAAGTAGGGGGCTGCACATCTATATTAAAAATGCTGGCTGCTAAATGGAATTGTGGACAATCAAGCTCAGCATGGGCATTGGTATTGTGAAATCTGCACCAATTTTTTAGTGATGTATTGGCCATTTGGATGCCAACTGTTTGTTTTGCATCATGATTATCTATATTCTCAAAAGGAGAAAGTAGAGTACTGTTGTTTGGTCATGTGTTCCATGTTTTGGGTAGCCTAGGCTGATTCTGATTTTTGTTATTATTACCCCAGGCCCTATTGTCTATTACTGGCCCTCTATTTTGCATTAGCTACCCTTGGTTATGACCTTGATGCTGATTATAGTTCTAGCTTTGGTTTGAAAATTGGCCTTGGTCACTATTTTGGGCATGAATCAAATTATAGTTCTAATTGTAAGGTTGATTTTGATTTGAAATATAGTTTTGATTTTGGCCTTGGTTATAATTTTGATTTTGATTGTATCCTTGGTTGCCTCTTCCATAAAGATTCTCATTTCTTAGTTGTGTCACTTCGGTGGTCAATCTTTTCAAATGTACAGTGATCTCTTTGATTTCTTCCCTTTCCTCTTGTGATTTTGTTACAGTTGTATCTCTAGGAGGTTGGAAGAAAGGCTGACCATTATTCTGACTGTTATTAGCAGTGTTACCTGTGTAAGGAGCTATAGCTTGGATTGGGGTAGGACTATACACAGGTGTGTAAGTAGGAGCCAGATTTAATAATGGAGTGTGATCCATAGGGGCTCCATTCCAAGGCTGTGCCTGATTCTGCACCCCAAAATTTCCTCCATTAACAAATGGACTATAGGTTGTATGCCTCATCTCTTGGTTTACTAAGGCTGCCTCTTTATAGGCTTTGGATATTGAATCTATGTCAGGTTTTCTTTTGACAAACATGGCAGTTAAAGGATCTAAGACTGCATAGTACATTGCTAGCAAGGTATCATCATCCACAGTGTGAGGGGTTACCAACCTAGAGTAGGCCTTTTGAAATCTATCATTGAAATTATGAATCAACTCTCCCTCTCCCCTTTTTATGGTACCTAACTTGTGATATAAGATGCAAGGATCAATGGGTCCTCTAAATCTAGACAGAAATGCCCCTTCCATTAGTGACCAAGAAGAAATGTAGCCATTGGGTAGGTTTACATACCAGTTAGATGCTTGTTCATTGAAAGTGTAGGGAAACAATCTACACACCACGTCTTCATGTTCTAATCTAGTCCTGAAGCATGCCTCCATGAATATTCTAATATGGTCCTCTGGATCTTGGTGTAACTGGTATTTGGGACATATCTTTTCTAGATTTTTGGGCATCTCATTATAATCAGGGAACGCTATAGGAGAATGGACATTGAAATAAGCCATCACAGGTGCTTGAGCTCGACCTGAACCTGTAGGAATACCTAGATTTACTGGTGGGATAGCATTTCTAGGAGGACTAGGACCTCTAGGAGTACCTGAACCAAGATTTAAAGACCTGAATAGCGATGTGTCAGGACTCACCATGTTACGGATGTTAAAAGGTGACCCAAGATGTGTTCCAGATGAATTCCCTACTTGTGATATTTTAGGATTCCAAATCAAAGGTCTCTTTGCCTTATATTAGGTAGTTGCACAAAAATATCCCCTAAACTAGATCTAGACCTGGTCACTCTATCACTGTTGTTAGCTAGTTTTCTTGAAACAAACCCTAACTCAAATCAGGCCCTCCTTCTAGCACCAAAAGAAATTGTTGGTGATTTTTTTGATCCAATCATAACAATTAGTTAAAATTCACATAAATACACCAAAACTGGCTTGAAAGATATGAAGGAATCAGTTAAGATTCACTTAACCCCAAGTTTAATATGGTTAGGTCTTGACCTGTTGCTCAAATTCAGTTGGTCAATGTGAATCTGTAATGTTCAAGGGGCCTTACGTAATTTAGGGTTTCCTGTTGTTTAACTGGACTCAAACTATGCAAAAGATAATAAATATCAGTGTGTTTGTTCATTCTTTTGCATGAAAGTGTTACTGTGCTGCAAAGCTTTAAAGGGTCTTCTTGAATTATTGCTGCTTTCTCCTCTTAAGTATTTATGGAAACTGTCTACTTTAAACTCAGTTATACATGCTTTTCAAATATGAGACAATTTCCTTCAGATTTCTATGTTTTAAGCTAAGTATTTCAGATGGGTTGGGAAAAGTTAGAGAAAACTAAACTAAACTAAACTTTACTGCTACCAAAGGATCTAATTGTTCCGTTATGCACTTTGTAAATAATACAGCAATTTGATCAAATCCACAGACTAAAACCTTAAATGTGAGTTCTGAGCATTTTCACAAACATACACTTAAAATTGCAAGCTCTAAGAGAAAATATTTCAAACATAATGAAGAGTAAGAAAACACTCAGAAGATAGATGCAGAATTCTAGATTCAATTGTATTAGAAACAGACAGTCATATAAGATTTACAACATCTGAATGACTCTTAGCTTCAATGATCAAACTACAAAAAACTTACAAGCTTTATAGATATAGTAAGGAAGCTAGATGTTCCACGCATTCCTTATTGCAGACACAGGTGACCTTCTTCTTCTATTCCTAAACTAAAAGGTCCCTCTATTCTAAAAATGCTAAAACTAGTTACAAGTGCTGGCTATCTTCTAAAAATCCTTGTGTAAAGTATTACAATGTAGAGAGGCACAATATATAGACTTTGATTGTCTCAATACAGCTCAAAAAACCCTAATTTAAACCCTGGTTCAAACCTTCAGTTACAGTAATAAATGCTGGGAAAACAAATCCCTAGAAATATCCCTGAACATCATTAAAACTGGGCGAAATATGCCCCTCTGGAAACCCTAGTAGATCAACATTAACTTCTTACGGCACGCTGCAATAATGTCTTCACCTGCATTTCATTCTCATTAATGAAGACCCCTGACTTTCTCATCCTTCATCCTTATCTTCCTCTTGCTTCTGAGATTGGATCTCCCATCCGTGACGTCGTCGCCATTAAGTCCCAGCTCCTTCTTCAACTGCAAACCTACAAAAAATGGACAAGCAACAAGTACCCTCATTTAATAAAACTATAGGAAGAAAAAATAGCCACTAAATCTAGTCATGACTGTGTGAACATTGAAATCGGGTCCCAAATCTGTGAAAATATCACATTCAAAATGCATATTCTACGCTAAAAAGTCAGGTCATGGCAGGCGTGATACATGAATTAATTGGATTGAAACTCTTCAAATGTTTAGAGACACAAAGTTTCATCAGTTACAGCCACCGTAAGATGCACATGAATAAAATGGCATGGACACAAAAAATTGAATGATGTGGAGAGTGACACGTGTCGCCACCCGCGGTAATGAATAAAGTAATTCAGAGTCAAGCGGAAGAAGCCAAGTGGCGTAGTGTGGAACTTGCCAAGTTTCAAACCTTAGTTCAAACTGCACTTTGTTTCTATGTTTTAACTTTAACGCGGATCGTGCCACGTGGCGGAAGATATTTTCAACATTGTCTAAAGTTACTAGCCGCAGAACTTGACAAGTGTCAGTTTCTGCTTGAGTTTCAAAGTTTCTCAAAAGTTTCTGTGTGAGTGCGGAAGGCGCCAAGTGTCAACTTCTGCCTTAGTTTCAAAGGTTCCTTAAAAGCTTCTGTGTGAGTGCAGAACCTGCCATGTGTCCCTTTGTGGTAGCCGCAGAACTTGAGAAGTGTCAGCTCCCACGGGCTGGTTCCTATGTTTTGCCATTTAATGAAGGATGGAGGTGGGTCCCCATTTTAGAGTCCCAAATGTAGCGAAAAGTGACACGTGGCGGCAGCAGAATAAAAAGAAAGGAAATCAAGAATCTCACGGAAGCCAACATGTGGAGACACCTAAGAGCAATAGAAATCAAGTTAAAATGCAGCGGAAAGTGACACGTGTTGGCTTCTGCGCAAGTTTCTTTTTAAGAGTCTCAACACAGCGGAAGGCGCCACGTATAAGCTTCTAAGTGCTGGTGGAAGGTGACACCTATGCTAGAGTTCCTTTCAAAATCTACCGAGTGGTAAGTGTTGTGGGTCCGATTTCTCATAGGTAATTAAGTCACAGTTGCTACAGATTACGCCAGATGTCAGTTTCTGATGTCTCCCGAGAGATGAAGCAGTTTCAAGTGATGCACGTGGACGCTGCCAAGTGTCTTTTTCTTATAAGAAGAGGAGCGCCACATATACTCTGCTACAACCAATGGGCCCGGTATCTTTTAGTTTATTCAACTGCAAAAAAGTGACTAAGTATAATAACGACCCAACATATACAAACTGAAATGTACATTTTACCAAAATGATCATATCTCGCAAAATATAGCGAATTTTAAGATGGTCCAAAAAGCAACCCTAGCTCATTTTTCACAAGGAATCCAACCATATCATGTATTGATACTAAAAATGCATTTTTCCTCCATTTCTAAAAAAGTTTGCAATTTTAACTCTCTTTTCCCTTTACCACCAAGCAGACCCACACACAAAAAAGGCAAAAAAAACAAAGCAAGAGCAGCGGTCCTCATTTTGCTAAGGAGTAAAATGGGGCGTGTTGTGAACATCACAACAGATCCATTTTCAAATCACCCTTAGAGATGACAAAACCTAGGTACACCAATTCTTGTTTCATGAAGTCACACTTTTCCAAGTTTATCATTAACTTCTAATCTTGAAGCCTCTTCAAGACTATCTCCAAATGTTCAAAGTGTTCTTCCTTGCTCTTACTGAACACCAAAATATCATCAAGGTATACTACGACAAATTTTCCTATGAATTCCTGTAACACCTCATTCATCAACCTCATAAAGGTGCTAGGGGCGTTTGAAAGACCAAACATCATCACAAGCCACTCATACAACCCTTCGTTGGTTTTGAAAGCTGTCTTCCACTCATCCCCCTCTCGTATCCTTATCTGATGGTACCCACTCTTCAAGTCTATTTTGGAGAAATAAGTAGCCCCTCCCAAACAATCCATTAGATCTTCTATTCTAGGAATAGGAAACCTATACCTGATGGTTATCCTATTTATTGCCCTAGAATTAGAACACAGTCTCCATTTCCCATCCTTCTTTGGGGCTAAAATAGTAGGTATTGCACATAGGCTAAGACTCTTCCTAATCACCCCTTTGTTTAGGAGTTCTTGAATCTGGTTTGCTATTTCTTCATTCTCTGAGGGGTCATTTTATATGCTACCTTATTAGGAAGTACTACTCCTGGTATGAGGTCTATCTGATGGCTAATGTCTCTGACAGGTGGTAGGGAATCTAGTATATCTTTTGCAATCACTCCTTTGTAACTCTCAATAAAATCTCTGACCTCTTTAGGCCCTACTTCTCTTGAACTTTTCTTCTGTTCCCCCTTAGGCTTCACAATCAAAGCAAAACCTACTCCATCACCTTCCTTTAGTGTATCCATGAATTCTTTTTCTTCTACTAGCATAACACTAGACCCTACATGTTGTGGATCCTCTTCTACCAATGACTGTATCCCATAAGTCATACCATCCTTTTGGAATGAGTAAGCATTCTTTTCTCCATCATGATGAGACTTCCTGTCAAACTACCACGGTCTGCCCAACAAAAGATGGCGAGCATCCATTGGAAGGATGTCACACAAGATCTTATCTCTATACCCCCCAATACTGAATTCTACCCATGCTTGTTCATTGATGAGTATGTTCTGCCCCTTGTTCAACCAACTGACTTTATAGGGACTGCTATGGGGTATCTTTCCTAACTTCAACTTATTCACTACTTCCAAAGATATAATGTTATCAGTAGAACCAGAGTCCATAATAACCTTACAAACCTTACCTTGGATCTTGCAGTTGATTCTAAACAAAGCCCTTCTTTGTGATGGTTCAACCTGCATTGGTTCCTTGAGCATCAGACTTTCTCCCATTTTTGATGCTAGATTCACTTCAGGAGATGTCACACTCCTTGCATCTTCTTGAATCAAAGTGGTTCTCTTCTCACCACCATAAGAAGTTAAGGCCTTCTCTGGACACTTGAATGCCAGGTGCCCTATCTGATTGCAGTTATAACATCTCATATTGGAGAATTTGGATCCTCTAACTGATCCACTTGTCCCACCTCTTCCATTAGGCCTTCTTCCTTAGTAGCCTCCTTTTCTACTTGAGTCCCTAACTTGCTCTTCGTGGCTAGACTCACCACTATGCCTCTGGTTAGGACTTCTTCCTCCAAAACTGCCTCTACCTCTGAAATTCCTTCCACCTCTACCTCTATTATTCTGCTCACTCTTCCTCTTTATCTTCTCTTCAACCCTTAAGGCCAATTGGAAACACTTGTTCATTGTTTCTGGTGTAAAATGCTAATCTCATCTTGGATGTTCATTCTTAGGCCATTCAAATATCTGGCCACCTTCTTTGATTCTTCTTCTTGTCTCTTTGACCTAAGACTGAGTTTATGAAACTCTTGTGTGTATGCATTCACATCAAGGTCTCTCTATCTGAGATTCTGCAACTTCTTATACATCTGTGCATTAGAATCTAGGGGTAAGAATTGTGCCTTGATTTTGGTTTTCATCCTTTCCCAGGAGGTTATCATATTTTTCCCCTCCTTGAATCTCTCTCCTTGTTCATAATTCCACCATGCAAGAGCAGATCCCTTCAGTCTTGCCTTTGCCAACTTAACCCTCTTATCATTAGGGACTTCTTTGTCTTCAAAATGATTGTTTAATGCCTCAATCCAAACAATCACCTCTTAAGCTTCCATACTTCCACTATACATGGGTAATCCATCTATGGTGTCCCTATTAACTGACTTCAATGCATTTACAAATGCCCTCTGCTCTGCTGGTATCTCCTTTGCCTTTTTACTGCTTTCCCCAATTTCTATATCTCCCTCATCATTGTCACTTTCATCTTCCTTATCCTTGCTTTTGGACTGCTTGAACGCTCTCAACTTGGATTCAAGCATTTCCTTGATCAACTTCTTAATGGCATCCTGTGACATACTTTTGGGAGGCATCCTCTTCACCTCTGTCTTGCTTTCTTTGTCTGACATAAACATACACAGACAGCACCCAAACACCAACACTTCTGTAAATCCTCAATTCAGTTTGCTGCCCAAATCTTTTCAGGCTCTGATACCAATATGATGGGGATCGCACAATAGAAACTTAGAAAATGCTTGGGGTGACTTTCTATTACCGGTGGGATGATGTTTCTATACTCTAATTCACCATTATGACCGGTCACTATTTGCATCCAACGAAAGGTACATTCACAACATACATTCCCAACATGCTTTTGCAATATGCATTCGCAATATACAATTGGCATGACTCAACTCACTGGCGAACATCTACAAACTCTGGTCATTGCACTGAGAGTCCAAACTCCCTTCAGCAAGTCTCTTTCCAAGGTTTCCAATTCACAAATCTCTCCTGATGAACACCCGCTGATCCTCATTCATCGGTGAGATACTTACCATTGGCCACTTAGTGTTTGCTTCACCATTTCACCAATATGCAGTTTTCCTTCCCCGAACCCTAGCACATGGAGATGCTAGGCGATCTACTATGTGAAACACCTTGTCTAGATCCTCTGCACTGCCAAACAGGAAAAACAAAACAAAAAGCAAAACAAATATTCATACAATGAAGCCATTCCATTGATTTCGACAAAAATATCACCAGTGGAATGCTTCACGACGACATACGACAACAATGGAAAATGCAGAATGAATGGAAAGCTACAGTTGCACGATTTACAGTTATAAAAATAGAAATCAAATGGACAGAACAAAAATTGCTTTATTTCCCCTGAGCACAATACAATCACATTCGATCTGGTTATAATATATGATCATTTGGTTTCTTCCTTAGGGTATTTATCAACTTGCCCTGAGTAGTACCGAACTAACTCCAAGCGGCTGGGAGACACTACTGCCTATTTTTGGCATTATGCGGTTACATTTTGACAAATGTCCAAAGTCACTTGGGACTTACAAAATAAACCTAGATACAAACTAAAATGACATGCATTGGTCAAATAGACCTTATTACAAAAGAAAACATGATTTTCGAGGTGCTCCTGCACCAATTCTATTCAGACCCCACCATAAGGCATACACCTCTACAATATTATTATGTTGCAGCCATGTGTATGCATACTTATTTCCCTTTAGAGTTGCCTAAATAGAATTGAATCTCTCTTAATTATTGTTGATTTGAGTGAGTTTACTTAAGTTAGATTTTTTTCCAAAAGGTGATGGTTTGAAACTATTTACTTGATAATTTAATCATTGGACTTCCAATTCTTAATTTATTATTTATTCTAAAGCTCTAATTATTGGTTATTTGGAAATAGATTGGGGCATTGTAAAAAAATTATGTATTTCTATAAATTGGGGATTTTATTGTGGTAGTTTCTTTCTACCTTGATTCTACCTTTCTCTATATCTCTACCTCTCCCTTCCTCTCTAGGTCTCCATTTATCTTGATCTCTCTCTATCTCCCTCTCCATCTCTCTCTATGTTTCTCTCTTCTAGATCTTTGTCTCTCTACACCTCTCTTTTGCTCTATCTCTTTGTCTATTTCTCTCTTCATATTAATCTCTCTTCTCCCCCTCTGTCTCAGTAATTCCACCTTAGTGTGTAATGGGTATGCCGAGATAGCATGTAGATAAAATTAATGTAGAAAACACAAAGATCATGGAATAGAGATCAAGCACATGAATTGTAAATGAATCGACCAATTGTATTCACAAAAGAGGTAGATATAAATAGGTGAGTGTGAGTACTTGATTATCCACCAAATAAGGATAGGACTCCTCTAAATGAAGTGGTGATGAGTAACCACCCACAAAGATAGCGCAAGGTGTCGATGCAAGTTGACACCTCTCCAAAATGACTAACTACTTTGACAAGTTCAAAGTACATGTAGAAAATACACCTAACTATGGTTAAAGCAATGGTATATGCCTAGGATTAAAGGTTATACACCAACACCCCCCCTTAAGCATAGCTTAGGTGAGTTTATGAAAAATGAGTCCCAGCTATAAGCCTGGTGAGGTACCCATGCACAATACAAAAGAAAAATGAGTCCCGACCATGAAGCCTGATAAGGTATTCATGTATAATGCAAAACTCATAGAAATGGAGAAATATAGAAAACCCCATGGGAAAAAACTATCGTCCAAAAGAGAGAAGAAAGGCTTAGAAAGCCACCCCAAAAGATTCCCCCATAGGAGAGACAATGATAGAAGGTCTATGAGAGCCCCCCATAATACATGTCCTACTGTAGTGATGCTAAATAGTCGACAAAGGATGTAGATGTAGATCCAAGAACGTCGAACAACATTCCTTCTATTCGGAAGAAAAGAAACCACCTACAGATGCAGGATCTTGAATCATACTAAAGTTGATTTGAGGATGATGATGCCCATGTCGATGCCTTTGAAAAGTGCTCAGGTGTCCCCATGTCAATGCCGAAGGATGCCATAATCAAATCAGGTACATGTGCAATAGATGAGGATGATGACGATCTAGAACCATGTGTAGTACAATGTAGAGCATGAATATTTGAAGTGGACAATGGAGATGTAGCTTCATCAAAACTATCATCGAAGAGAAGGCTGATGTCCTCAATGTGTGCTTCCATGTTAGCAATGCGGGACTCAACAAACAAACAAGTGATGTCAGGTAGAAATGTGTCCCAATCAACAATGCTAGGAAGATTGATTGCCTGTTACAAAGATGCATTGGAAGCTTTCAACGAAGTGACTCTGGAATCTGATGAAGCAATAGTAGGAGTGATTACTTATTTTATGTCACTAGAACATTCTATTTTTGTATCATGATTAGGGATGTGAGTTGTGATCAACGCAGGATCATGTGGGAATGAAGAAACATTCGAGTCTCCATATCTCTCCCAAATTTTGATCCATAATGCATGTGGATAGTCAATATCCATAATGACATACAAAGAGACATCTAGAATATGCAAACTAATTAATCCAACAATGTGATCACGATGATTAAACTACTTAGCCTTCTGAGATTTTTACCAGGTTCAGGGACAAGTCCATATAGATGGGGTGTGAGATTATGGATCCTGAGATGTTTTAGGATGCCTTCACACTAGGACTTATAGTTTCCCTTGTTTAGGTTGATTAGAGAAGAGTGAGTTTCATATCCCATGATTAGAACAAGTTAGTTCGACTAGACAATAGAAATCAACATATTATGCAACCTAGATTAGATAGATCCCTAATTAAACTTTATGTAAAGTGGCACTTTATAAGTTGAGTGCAAGATTTTGCTTAATTCCCCCTTAAAGTAACACTTGATAAAGTTATTGCCTTGTGAAAAATGAACACACAAGACCCCCCCTTAATTATGTGTTTCCCCCCACCCAAATTTGGCATTTAATAGGAGTGTGTTAGGTCACCCTAAAATAGCATAAACATGCACTTTATAATTTTAGTGCAATTTTAGGTTAGTTAGATCGACAAAAAAACATCCACTTTTGCAAAAAGAATCAATCAATTTTGAGTTGATTTGCAAAAGTTATATGACTTACAATATTTTTGCATTCACAAAAAAGCCCTTCTTGAGAGCAAAAAACTTTTAGATTTTGGAAATTTAATTTGCATGCAAAATTTTGTGAGATAAAAATAAAAAAGAGGAGAAAAATTAAGCCCCTTTGGGCTATGCACGACTAGGGGCTAAAACCTGATGTGACCAAGGGTTTAAATTTTTGAGATTGTGCCCCCTCCCCCTTGCTGACATCACCCCACCTAGTTTCTTATGTTAGCTGAATAGTGCTCCTATTCACTGCATAAAACTTGACAAGTGTCAGACCTTCTTTACTGTTGTAAATGGGCCACTTCCCAGGCCAAATGATAGGCCAATTTGGGGCCATTTGAGAAGGCGTCTGAGAGCGATTTGAAAGCACCTATTCATGCCTATCTAGAAGTGGCTGGAGCTACCACCATGGGTGGATGAAGGTGCTTTGGGCACCGCTGTGTATGAGCGCTCCGAATCATGACAAGATACCACTGTGTATGAGTTCTCTGAATCGTGAGAAGGTGCACTCCTTAGCACCTGTGTATGAGAGCCCTTCAAAGGGCATTTGGTAAGGCACATTCACATACCAAACAAAGACGTGTTGAGCCCATATATGGGCCTTCTTCTCCTATGGCCATCGACCCTTATGTGGGTGATGAAAGACTTCACATGCCCTTTCAAAAGGCATCTAACCCTTCCTCTCGCTCACACAAATGAGCTCACAGTTAAAAAATAAACCAAACAAACAACAAACAACACCTTACAAATTGTGCTTTGGTGTGAATGGGGATGATTTGTACTGCACAGAAAACATAGATCGAAGCTATCCACAATGCTCTGATACCATGTAGAAAACACCAAGATCATAGAATAGAGATCAAGCACACGAATTACAAATGAATCAACCAATTGTATTCACAAAAGAGACATATATAAATAGGTGACTATGAGTACTGGATTCTCCACCAAACGAGGATAGGACTCCTCTAAAGGAAGTGGCAGTGAGTAACCACCCACAAAGATAGTGTGAGGTGTTGATGCAAGTCGACACCTATCCAAAATGACTATCTACTTTGACAAGTTCAAAGTACATGTGGAAAATATGCCTAACTATGGTTAAAGCAAGTGTATATGCCTAGGATTAAAGGTTATACACCAATAATTAATTATTGGTTCTATAGAAGAGAGCATATAGTTTTGTTTTTGGTGAATGGTTGTTGTCCATCAATCATTTAAACATTGAAAAAATGTAGTGATATGTGTTGTTGGCCGACATTAGAAAAGAAATGGAGTAAACTAAATATGTTGACATGGATGCAAGTAAAGTTGTTTTTGAATAGTAGTGGGTAAAAGAAAGTATGCAAGTAATGTTTTTTTTTTGTTTCATTCAATTATTTGCAAGTGATAGTGCCCTTTACTAGTCATCTTCTTGTTTCCAAAACATGTCAACCGAATCCATCTAGTTGAAGTGGCATGCCTAGGTTTAGACTTGACAAGACTTGTCATTCATCAAGACTATTTTCTTGCAGCATTGCATATCCCCAATCAGAAGGAGTTTCATCATCAGTGTTTATCAATGGATTTGGAGATGTATGGTGCAAATTCCATGGGTGGTAGTTGTTTGAAATTCTTTCCCGATAGGCTATAATATATTGCTCTAATGAAGCAATACCATTGTGATTTTTTTTTCTAAATGGCTAGTATAGAAGCAATTTACTCCAACATAATGCTTGAAAACATTGATCATTTGCTATTGGGATGGTGGTGACATGAGGAGAGACTCAAACAATAGTTGGTGTGAAGTGTTCTTTCCATTTGTTGGACTTTTGAGATACTACAAATGTCCATCTTTGGGCCACTTCAATAAGCGGCATTGTTTCCAATCCTATTGGTCATGCCATGTATGAATCAATGAAGATTGGAGATGGGTTGTTTCTACTGTTAGAGATAATGACACTTTAGTGTGCAATGGATACACTAGAGAGGTCTTAAAGGTGAATTATTAGGTCCTTAATAAAATGACATGTTTCCCTAATTTTAGTTCCCAATGGACATATGTCATCTTTGGATTGTTCATATGAAATGACTAATTGAAAGTCACACCCTTTTCTTTTTCTCTCTTTCCCTTTATATATCTTATCTCTCTATATATATCTCTCTCCCACTCTATTTTGTAGTACCATTTGATGAGGCTCTAACGGAGCTAGATGATCTGGACCAACCCATACCAAGCTCCACTTTTTACATTGTAATAGTACAATAGCCTGATCTTTAATGTAGGGTTTTGGGTCCTGCCACAATAATGGGTTATACTTTCTGAAACATCCTGATTTTTGTTGAAATCACATATTTTTAGAAAATATAATGATTTAAGCCTTGAAAGGTTCCATTTAAAGGATTTTAATTAAAGAGGGTTTGATCAAACCCCCTTAGATCAAACCCCCTTGGATAGAACCCCGCTAGTTTTAAACCATACCTATAATGGAGTCTCCTCTACACCTATCAAAATGCTAATAAAAAATCACTTTTGATTTACCTTTTGGGGGATCAAATGAATTCATTTAAAATTTATGTTTTGTAAATATGTAGTCCATATTATAAGCTTCCCAAAAAGTATAATTTTAAATATATTTAATTTTGATATTATATTCATTTTTTTATTTCTTGTGAATGTAGGTTTGTCAATGAACATCAAGGTCTTTGTTTCATACATACGAAAAAATAGGAAAATATAGACTTTTTTAAGAAAAAATACATGTCCTCTAGGTATTGATGTCCTTATTCCAACAAAAAACTAAATTTCGATACATACAAAAAAATTTATGCTCTTTATAGTACACCTATGTCTAAATTGTAATTGGTTTGACTTCAAAATTTAATTAGAAAAAGAAATATTCAATAAAACATTATGAAAGCAAATGTGTCCTCTAGCTATTGTAGTCACAAATCTAGATTTGAAAATATTAGAATTTTATCCTTCATAGAAAAAAAGTTATGTGGTTTATAGTACACATCACTCTTTAAAAATGATGTTTACTGTTAAAAACTAGTTATCAAAGGAGATGGAAAAAGAAATGCAATTTGATTCCAAAATTTTTAAAAATATATATATTTTTAGAATACACAGACAAAATGTCACAAATCATTAGTTTGAATCATCTTCAAATTCCTTATGGTTTAGCAGCCATAGGTGTCCAAAAGTGAAGATTTAGTTCAAAATGTTCATTTGAATGTTATGTTTGGCCAAAAAGTGCAACCCAGTATTGTGGGATCACCCTTTTCCATTAGAATGCTTGACTATAGCCCCAAGTCTATCACACAATGGAACATTTTTTGCCACTATGTTTATGCAGTTAAGCTTAGTTTTGTAATCCCATGATGGCCAATGATCTTGTATTTTAGGAAATCTCTCTCTCTCTCTCTCTCTCTCTCTCTATATATATATATATATATAGAGAGAGAGAGAGAGAGATTTCCTAAAACACAAGATCATTGGCCATCATGGGATTACAAAACTAAACTTAATTGCATATATATATATATATATATATATATATATATATATATATATATATATATATATATATATATATATATATATATATATATATATATCTTATCTCTATCTTTCTCTCTTACTCTATGTCTCTTTCTCTATTCCTCTCTCTCTATCAATATCCCTCCATCTCTATATCTCTATCTCTCCCTCTCTATTTTTCTTTCCTGCCCTCCCTATGTCACTCTCTCTTCCTCTATCTCTCTTTCCCTCTATATCACTTCTCTCTCTCAGATCTCTCTCTCTATATCTTTCTTTATCTCTATCTCTCTCTCCTACTTTATTAAATATAAACATGATATAAATTATATTATATAGAAAACACACACTCTATAATGGTAATTGCTTTATGAAAAGGCAATCACTCTCCATAATCTCATCCCTTGAATAAAATAGTTGTCACAATGCCATTGACTCCACTTGTTTAGTGTAATGAACATCATGATAGATGCATTTATTTCCCTCCTTGTGTTTCCTCCATAGTTTGCAACTCACAATCATTTGTTATTTCGTTCTCTTAATATATCTCTATCTCTCCCCCTCTCTCTACCTTCCCCTTCTCTCTCTATCTCTTTCTATATATCTATGGTTCTCTATCTTCCTCTTTCTCCTCCCCATCTAAGCTCTCTCTCTCTCTCTCTCTCTCTCTCTCACACACACACACACACACACACACACACACACACCAAAGTAGCATTATCCCAACCATGATGAAGGAGAACATTCATTAACATCTCATTGGCCGATATTGCACGTATATTTAAGCTTCTCAATGAAAGAGATTACTTATGTTTTTCAGATTCATTTCATTTGCTTTAAATGACGTGCAATACACTAACACTATAAAAAGCATGTTAAGTAATTTTGTTTTTCTAACCTCTTTTTAGTTAATTTAAATAATATTATATTATATATAATTTATAGTATATAAAAATATATAAATACAGTTATAATAAAGATTTTTAATGTGTAGAATAAATATATTTAAATAATAAATACATAAATATTAAATCTATAATATATTTACTATAAATATATGATTTTATAATATAATATTATATTACATATCTTTAATAATTTACATAACATAAAATATAATTTATTATAATCCAAATAATTATAATATATATTTTATATATTGATTAGATATGAATATTGAATGATTTATTTTGTCATTTATTTTTTCTATAATAACAATCCTCTTAAAATGGGATAAAATAATTAAATCAAATAAACCCATTAAAAATATCTAAATTCCAATTAGAAATATCGAAGTTCCATTTATGGATTTGCTTATTACATTTATTAAAACCTAGATATAGATATATATGTAGTATTTATCTCGGAGGGTGTTTTTTTTGGTGTAATGATTGTTCATTATTTATTACCCTGGTGCAGGGCTTAAATGTGACCACGGAAGTTTAGTCTTCATTATTGCCTATCACATGACAATTAATTTTTTTAAATGCAAGTCAAATTTTATATATCAAGATGGACATATTAATAATTTAATATCACTATTTCCATTTTTTTCTATTTCACTATTTTGGATGTAAAGCAAAAGCCTAAAGAGCTGTGTTGAAAAATCCTAGAATAAATAAAATATTTTATAAAAAAACAAATCTAAGGATTTTTTTTTAAATAACGGAAGTTCTTATTAAAAAATATAAAAATAAAAGGAATATATATATAAAGCTTAGAGAGTTGTGCTAAAAAGCCTGGAAATTTAGAATGAATATATTCTATTAAAACACAAATCTAAAAATTTGGAAATTTTTTTCTTAAATAATAGAAATTCCTATTAAAAAATTTAAAAATAAAAGGAATATATATATATATTGTATAATTTAGAATTTCATAAAAAAACAAATCTAAAAATTTGTGAAATTCTTAAATAATAGAAGTTCCTATTAAAACATTTAAAAATAAAAGGAAAAAACTAGAAATTTAGAATGAATATATTCTATAAAAAAACAAATTTAAAAATTTGTGAATTTTTTCCTTAAATAATAGAAGTTCCTATTAAAAATTTAAAAAGTGAAAGAAAAAATATATATTATATAATTTAGAATGAATATTAAAAAACAAATAATAACTCCTATTAAAAAATTTAAAAGTAAAAGGTATATACATATACATATATACATATACATATATGCATATATACATGCATACAGTCATATTTTCATATTAATTGTTTTTTTTACAATTTTAAAAATAAATTACATGTATATCAATACAGTCAAATATTTATTTTTATTGTATTTCACAGTTAAAATCTTCAAATACAGGTATACAACTGTCAAATTTAAGCCCTGCCCCGGTGAAAGGAGATATTGCTAATAAATGAGAAGCGAATATATATAATAAAACGAAAAACAAATTCACGTAAACTGGCACGCGGAAGACCAACAGGTACTCCCATCGCCGACAAGCCGAAGAGTTTTAATGGTAAAAAATTAATGGACAGAAACAGTTCAATCGTCTTACACTGCTATAAGAAGATGTCTGTTGTTGATTGTTGATGTCAGGTTGGTCCCTCTCATAGAGGGAACGCCTTCAGCATAATAAAGGAGTTAAAGGCCATAGGGTATCTTACAGACTGGAGATAATGAAAAATGCCTTATGAGAGGTCATTAAGCATTGTAAAGATGGCAGACAAGGCTTAAATTTGACGGTTGACCCTGCCTGTCAAACCAAATTTTTATTATGGTTATCCATTTAAAGGTGCCCTTAAAATACTATGACCTTAATATAAATAAAATTTATATAAACCAAATATATATATTATTATAATCTTATATAAAATTTGACAATCTGTCCAAAATCTTTCCATTCATGTGATACTATCTTTTTAAAATTTTAATTGTATTTTACGGCAAAAAAATGCCTAAAAACGGCTATACGGCCATCAAATTCCTAGCCAATATCTGACTAAAATCTGCCTTCTTTTATGCTGCTGCAGCTCCCAGATTGGCGCAGGCAGGCCGCAGGGTGGATGAATCAGGCTTTTAATCTCCTGCCAATTGCTTTTGCTTGAAAAGTTTCTAAAGCCTTTCGACAAAACCATTATGTGTTTATTCTGGCGGCAATTTTGAAAATTCTTTGGGAATATTCTTTTTTCATTTGAGAAATGTTTTTAAACTTTCTTGTCGAAATTGCCAAACTCAAATGTTCTTTCCTTAGCCTAGAATCATCTATTTGTATTGCATGTGAATATTTGGTTTGAGTTTTTACTCTGAGTGAATCATCTTTGGGGAGCTGTTGAAGGGCTCAACCTTTGTCTGTATTCAGATGATTTTTGCTTTTCTGGGTCGATAACCCTCCCCCCATCAATCTCTCTTCTGCGCCATGGCTATGAATATTGTGTTCGCCTCTCTTAAGCCTCTTCAAAAAATTGATTCTGTGCATATTCAACTTATTACATTGCTTGAATAGCTGCCAAATCTCTAATCAATTCAATGTGATTATCTTGCATATCTGCACTCATTTTATTTTGGCATTTTGGGTGCTAATTATGTAATTACTCTCTGCATATAATGCTGGATTACAATATAGACTTCAAATATATATTATCCCTGAGCTCATATCCATCTGGTGCCAAGTAGAGGTAGTTGAATTATTTCCCTGCCAACATAATGTAAGATATCTTTGCTTGAAAGTTTATGAAGCCTTTTCATCAAACCTTTTAAGTGCGTAGCTGATTGAGGGATTCTTCTGTGCTTGGATATTTTGTTCAGAACCAGCAATCATGGCATTCATGTGTGCCCTAGCAGCGCCTCTAGAATAGACGCATTAATTTCTTTTTAATGAGACTATTTGATTAAGCGCCTAGTAGCGCTTCTCTTTGGGCTATGTTTTGAAGTTCAAACATTACTTCAGTCCTTAGGCATGGAGCTATTATGTTCAATCAATTCGCCTCAATTCCTTTCCATGAATGGGTGTTAAGATGTGTCACTTGAAATTTTTACCCTTGGCTTTATCACTGTCCTAAGAATACATTTATATCTTCCACGGTTTGTAATTTCTAGAAAGTTTCTAAATCTATCCATTTTGGTGCTTACCCTGAGATCGTGGAAATTGTTGAACCTATTTCGTGCCTTGTTTGTGCTTTCACTTTTTGAATGTATGTCGACCAGGGAATTCCTAACAGGGTCAAGCAATTTTTTTTTTGTAATAGTCATTTATTTGAAGTTGCCTTTCAAATAGTAAAGTTTTTTAGGAAAAATATATCTAGACTAAAAATATATATAAGAATAATTACATAGATATTTTGACAGTTTACTTGAAATCTTACCTTTCAAGTGATACTATCTTCCTAAAATTTTAATTGTATTTTATGGTTAAAATGACTAAATACAGTCATACGGCCATTGAATTTAAATGTTGATTGCCACTCAAAAAAAAAAAATTATTCAAACAATGCATACCCAGAAGTTCCTAGCTTTTCCCAAAATCCTACCTTTTTCGAATTTCCCTCCTTTTTTGGTTCCTTTTTCTTTTCTGTCTCCCTTTTTCTCTCTCAAACTCCCTTTTTAAATGATATCCCTTAAAAACAAAATAGAAAAGACAATAAATGTCCACTATCCTTTCTTCCCACTGAAATGAAATAGAAAAAAAAACAATAATAACCAATAACTCCACTCACTCCAAATTCTAAAATTAGCCTCCTTAATTTAGAAAACTGACAAGGAAATATTTCCTCAAGATTCCCTCTAGAAACTACCACTTCACCCTTGTGACCAAAATGGTATTAAAAGAATCTTTTCCAAAAATATATTCAAATATCTAAAATAATTTAATCTGTATTATTGCAACTATATGTTAACTTAGTCTAATAATTATTCTAACTGCAAATAAAATGATGCAATACAATTTGACTAAGTAGTGTGTGTGCAGGTCCCTTCAACATAAGTCGCCATCATTTAGCTAAACTTTCTCTACCTCGATGATATTCTCTCTCCATCGAGAGAGCGAGAGAGTGTCCCTGTCGCACACATAAGTCTAAATTAGTTGACAGTCATTTAAATAATAATATTTAAATTCATAATTAGTTATTGAAAATAATGGTTCTAACGCATTACTACCCATAAGATTTGTTGCTCATTAATGTGCAACACATTGGGCTCTTAAAACTAGGACTTTAGAACAAGCCAACAAGACCTTATCTCATCCCCATTCACCATTACTTTTCATTTATTACACCCATAATCACACTCATCTCCATACATTTGATTCCTACCTTGAAACTAGTACTTCCCCAACTTGGGTCAATCCCAAGTACCTTAGAACCATCCCAACTAGTGTGGGATTGATGTTGAAATCCAAAATTTTAAATTTAAATTTCAAGATTTCCTACATCTTTCACTAGCCATTTTGAATTGACTAAACACATGTTTGTGCAAGATATTTTTATGTCTCAATATTTGAAGACATTCAATGTACACTTATTAGCATGATGATTAAACAAGGAGCATTTACTCTAGAACATTTGAATTTAGAGCTTAAAAAGAACATATCTATATCAAATCTTAAAAGCAATCTACATAGTTGTGCATGCTATTTTTAATCATTTACTCACAGACATAAAGTAAATCCAATATAATAATGACTAAATTATGAGTTATTGATGACCAAGTGATTTTGAGAGCATCTTTGTAGATTGCTTATTTTCTATTGTAAATAAGAATTGTAATACATTAAAAAATTGCCTATAATTTTATAAACTCCATGCAACATGCTTTTTTGGATCCACAATGTGCTTGATCACATTGCATTTGACTCTTACCAGTGTTTTGATAGTTGAAATTAAATTTGAAGTAGAGTTTTAAAGATATTAGATTGAATAAGTGGTGCACTAATATAGTAATTGTGCATCATTAATCATAGGTAATTTGAATTATTCCTAATCATTTTTACACAATAGTGATGAAGTGAGATTAGATAAATGTAAATGTAAAATATTGTTGTTGATTTTTTACTACAGTTAGATTATAGACCATGGACCAAAATTTCCTATGATGAGGTTTTTATAAACTTATAGTTGACCAAATACAATATTGAGGAAGGATCATCTAAAGATTTTTGCAAAGGGGAAAGAATTTCTTTTGAATTATGGAGTAATTCATATGTTGTATAATCTTCATATTGCTTTATTAGAGTGATCAAGTTAATGGATAAATAAAAAATATTCTAAATATAAAAATATAACATAATACAATTTAGATAGATGATATTCAGACTAGTGATAATATATTATTAGTAAATATATTTTTAAATATGAAACTAAATTTTTATGGTTTGTTGTTAAAGAAAAAGTGCCTAGTGTGTAAACAAGTGTATAATTAAATAATTAAATGGACTTGGTAATAAAGTCCATTTAATTATCATTCTAGATTATATTTTAAAATTATCATAATATTCTTTAATATTATGTGGTTTTTTACGAAAATTTAATTGTATAATTTTAAAGTTAATCTTCCTAAATTTATTTATAGTAAAGTTGAACTTAATTATCACATATGTTTATGGTCAAATGATAACATGCATATTTTTTTAAAATGTGTTGAAAGTATATGATTCATAAATAACAATACACTACATATAAGAAAACTTCTTGTTACATACGATTCCCATTGCCTCCATTGGCGAGTGGTTCAACTCTGTGTTGAGAAAGTACGAGGAGACGATCAAGCGGCGGCATGATGTTGTAGACGCAATGCAGAAAAGAAGCTATGGAGGGCTTTACGAGTTGAAACAAATTCGCGATTGTGTGGAGCAACTGGATAACCTGAGAATTGCAGTGGAGGCTATCAGGGAGAGACAGCAGAGATTTAAGAGCCAAATCAACGAGCTTGTCAACCATGTGGATCGCTGCTGCCTGGAAATACACAGGAACAGTGCCCAAGTTATTATCACCAACATCAGGTCGATTTGAATTGATTTATCATTTTCATTTTTGTCTTGGTTGCAATCGATTCAATTTTTAAATTGAAATTCATGTATGGGGATATCATTTATTTACCATCGAATTCATTTATTTCCTTCTATGATGAAATCATGGGATTAGATTAGGGGAAAATAACAATTTGTTGTAGATATGATATAGAGTCAAAGGGCTGTTTTTAAACATCGTCCACTTCAACGGTCAAAAGTCAATTTTGGCAAATAAAAATAGGACAAATATTTACCACTTTTTATTGTGGAAAAGGTGTAAAATTGCTATTGACTGTTTGACCATTGAAATGGATGATGTTTAAGTAGAGCCCACCTTTCCACAGTCCATGACATAAGATTGTAGAGTTTTGGAAAAACTGTGTGTTGCTTTTTTGCACTGGTGATCCATCATTCTCTTCTTTTCTTCTTGATGATGGATAACGGAGTGTGACCCGAAACGTCGATGCAAAAAACAACACACAGTTTTTCCAAAAACTCTACAATCTTAAAATAACAATTTTTTAAAATCAAGAGTAAGTTGCTTATAATGGAAAGACAACAAACTTCCAAGGTCAAAACCCTTGTGGGAGATCTTGGGTCAAAAATGAGCTTTGATCCATCGAAGTAAAACAAAGAATAATTTATTTTTGAAACTAATTATCATAGAGTTTTTGTTTTTTTCTGGCCTTCTAATTTTCTTGACTCTGGATTTTATTTCATTTTCAGGACATGATACTTCACCGGATGCAGTGGTGAAATTCACACATCCATGCCAATTCCTATTTAGTTTTATCCATGCAAATTCCTATTTAGTTTTGTCCTATTTTGATTGAATGACTTAACACAATTACACATTCTTGTGTTAAGGTTTGATATATATTAGAATGTCTTGGACTTATAAAAATGTTTTGGTGACTTGTTGGGTAAGTAGAAGATTATAATTGGATTTGAAAATGAAAATAGATATTATCTTTTAAATTTATTGAGTATAAAAGAACAAGAGTTATTTTTAAAGTAGAGTTTGTTTATATATTCCAAAAGAGTTTCATTCAAAAGACAAACATAATTTTTGAGATTAAAAGAGTTTTTTCTTTTTAAATTTATATTCAGTTTTGTCCCATTTTAATTGAAAGACTTAACACAATTATACATTCTTGTGTGAAGTTAGATTATATATAAGAATGCTTGTGACTTATAAAAAGTGTTTTAACAATGCTTGTGACTTATAAAAAGTGTTTTGGTGACTTATTGAATAAGTACAAGGTTATAAGATTGGATGTGAAAATGAAAATAGATATTATTTCTTAAATTTGTTGAATGTAAAGAGAACAAGATTTATTTTTAAAGTAGTGTTTGCTTATATATTGGAAAAGAGTTTCAATTTAAAAGATTTATGTAATATTTGAGATTGAAAGAGATCATTTTTTTTCAAAATTTTGTCACAACCCTTATATTTTGATATTTAATTATGGAAATAAATTAATATTATTTAATCGAATATCGACTAATTTCTATTGTGTTTGCGACAGGAACACTCTCTCGACGGAGAGAGAGTATCATCAAGGTAGAGGGCATTAAGCTGACCAAAGATGAAATGTGGTTAATTGAATTTGCACACACCACATAGATTTTATTTTACATCAATGAGAAATATAATTGAATTGCATAATCATTTTGAAAGAAATAAATTAAACTAAATTATTTAATTGCAATATTATTAATTGTTCTTTTCAAATTAATTAGATATTTGCATATCTTTTTGAAAAAAGATTCATTTAGTGCAAACATTCTATTTTGGCCACAATAATGAGATGGCAATAAGGGAATTTGAATTTTTTTATACTTATCAGTTTTCCAAGTTTATGGAGATTAATTTTACGAAAGAAGAAAAGAGTGGGAAGGAGGAAAAGATTAGCCGAAATTATTCAGTCATAATAATATATTTATTTTGTAGGTTAGACTAGTTAGTCGCAAATAATTAGTCGCAATAGATTTATTGTAATAGAATTAATTGCAAATTGGTTGCATTATTCTATTTTGACATTTTGATATTTCTAAGATCTTCAAAGATGATTCTTTATTTATTTTATCTATTTTGAGTGAAAAGGTAGTTATAAATTTAATGAGTGAATTTTATGGATTAGTGTGAGTCTAAAATTAGAATGTTTTATTTGGGTGAGTTGAGTTATGAAAAATAATTTCTCTTTCTTTTCTTTATTATTTTCAAGCTGTGTTCCTAGAGGAGGATTTGGTTTTTTATTTATTTTCCTTCAAGATGGATATAAAGAGTTTTTATGCCTAGTTTGAGGCTTAATTTTTCGGATAGTGATTTCAAAAACTAGCACACAGAAGGAAATGATAGAGGAGAATTAAGGGAAAAGCAGGAATAGAAAAGCAAGAAGAAATATTTATGAGAAAGATTATCAGAGAAGGCATTGGAAGGGAAGGATAGTGGAGCTTCAAAATCAAAGAGTAAGAGTGGATCATAGTTGAGGAAAGAGCAATTATACATTTAAGAAAGGAAAGAAGGAAGGAAAGTGTATCTTCAAGATCAAATAGTAAGTGTGAATCATATCTATGGTAAGGTGAGTATATTATATTCACTTTATTATTAATATTTTTGTCTGTGGTTAAAATATTGTTTGTTTGATGAGGCTTATTGTAGTAAAAGTTTCTCTTGCATATTAAGGAATATTATTAATTCCTTTTTGGGTTTTCTTTCTCTTATTCATATCTTTCCAAAACATTTTATGGTTTTAAATTTCATCAAGTTTTGAAAAAGTTATTGTAATTTTATTACTATTGTACCCTATTGTAAACCCTACTGAAGCTTTATAAACTATTATTTACACAGATAATGGTTTGTAAAATTATTTTTGGGTTTTGAGTAAATTGATTTAGTCTTTCCAAAACATTTTACAGTTTTAAATTTCATTAAATATTGAGAAAGTTGTGATTGTTTTGATAATGTTGGGTAGAATTATGACATCTTAAAAATTATTGATAATGAATTGTTAAATCTTCGGCGATCCTCAAATACTTAGAAACATTGAGGTTATCTTCTTGGTGTCTATAGTTGCATTATAATCAAATATACTATTTTGATAGGTCCATTATTTATAGTGAGAACATTATGTTATCATGAATGGTTAATGAGTCTACAATGTTCCATTGCATATCATTAATAAAATCTTGAATTATCTCTCCTAAGATTTTTTTACTTTGTAAGCGATTTAAAGCTAATATTATTTTCATCTGATTAATGAAGTTAGTATAGAACTCATCTTTTGTATGGAGAAAAGTGTTTTGTATTCATTGAAATTTAGATGTAAATATTATCATTTTTCTTACACCTTAAGTCAAGGAATAGCAGTGAATGAGTTAACATGTTTACTAAATTGATATGCTTATGTGAGCTTGATCTTCTCCTATTTATGTGTTATAATTTTTTGTAAAAGACCCTAAGAATGCAGGCATTATAGATCTTATGAAATTCTTTAGGCTAACTAAGGTGAGTAAATCAAGTAATTCAGAATTAGTGAATCATGGCAATATGTTTTGGTGTTTATAGAATCCATTTAATTGAAAATAAATCTATACTTTTTGTAGACACCCAAAATTGTCCCAAATTTATGTATGTCTTGCAACACCTTGTTAAAACATTATCTTAGACATCATGTAGCATTTTGTCCTAAATCCCACTCTTAACCCCACTTATTCCATTAGCCAATTAATTAAATAAATTTTATTTATTTAATTAAAATCCCATTCAATCCCATCCTTATCCTACTTAGCCAATTAATTAAATAAATTTTATTTATTTAATTAATTTCACAATCATATCCTAATCCCACTATCTAATTAATTAAATAAATTTTATTTATTTAATTAATATCCAACTCATATCCCAACTAATTCAAATATTTTATTTGAATTAAGTTCCCCACTATCCAATTAATTAAATAAATTTTATTTATTTAATTAATATCCAACTCATATCCCAACTAATTCAAATATTTTATTTGAATTAAGTTCTCACATTTCATTATAAGCCGACTTTCCAATTAATTAAATAAATTTTATTTATTTAATTAATTTATCTTATCATTTAGCCAACATGTGTGCCTCTTTCATTTAAAAAAGATAAGTGGTATTACAGCCTTTTATTTAATATCTTTATATGTAGTACTTTTTATGTACACAAGCACACATGAGCCCTATTCTCCTTGACACTTGTCAAATGACTACAACTCCCTTGAAGAGTGGGATAACCGAATCAATCCTCGCTGTCCACATCAATCATTTAGCTTTTTAATCTCAACCATCTATTTGAACCAAGCCTTTTCTATAAAGCAAACCCCTCGCAAGCCATTAGCAATGCATTTAGCCTCAAGTACCCTTATTCTACCAGATTTTCTATAATGCATTGATCCTCAAGTATCCACATGTTGTTGAAATATCATTAGAGCCTTTGCATCCTTCATCTATCATTTATTCTAGCATCTTCATCTTAATGTTATGCTGCAGAAGTGAGCACCCAACATTCTTCCAACAATAATCCTTCAAAATCTTGCATGCTCATGCGAGGTGGAGAAGAGCAATGGAGATAAATCAAGCATAGTGTGGAGATCAGTTTGCATTTACATTTGTTATTTTGATTTTCATGTTGTCTTGTGCTTCATTGTGCATTGCTAGGGTTTTTATCATTGTTGTTTATTCATTTGCCCTGATTTGCAATTTTACCCTAACTACACTTTTAACTATATTCATGCTTAATTAGTATAGTACTAAATATACAAGTTATCGATTAGTTTGAATTGCTTGAGAAAACTAGATCACCTGTAAAGTTACGTGAAACAAGTAGTTTGACCTTAGACTTATGTTTTCCTCATATAAGGGATGAAATTGTCATTTAAGTCTATGAATGAGATGATGTCTAAATTATGTGATTAGCATCTTAGAAGAAAGTTCATTGGTTTTATTTTGTAAATTGAAGACTATCATATTGTCTATTTATGGCATGTCTTCCAAATTTAAATATTTATGTGAATGATCATTTTGGTGGCATCATTAGTGATGTATGGTTAGATTATTAGATTAGATGATTAATCCTATTAGAATTTATTTTGCAAATAAATTGTATTGTGTTATTCCACCAAATATTTTGCATGGTACCGAATGACATAGTTTTGCACATTATGACTTCATTTATGGATTGAAGTCCCTTGCATAATGAATATATCCTTGGGATGATGTATGACTATTTGTATCTGTATGTTGCTTCTATAATTTCTATAAGTTGAGAACTAGAGAAAGAGCATGGACGGGTACCAAATATGGAGCTACAAAAAAGGGTAGGTTTCTATTCGTATTCTATCTTCCAAACACAATTCATTAGTATTTGATTTGTTTCTCTCTCTCTTCCATGTCACAATATAAGTAAATATGCATTTTATTCATGTTAGAAATGTTAGATATATCATGCTGCACCAGATTCCTTCACATATGTTGGCTTCAATTTGCTAAACCCCTCACAAAGAGTTGGGCTTCTCCTTTCAGGAGTAAGACCGAGGAGGCATGAGCCTTGTGGCTGGGTGGTAAATCACCTTGATGATGCTCTCTCTCCACTAGGTTCAGTGTCGAAGATATGGTATGGTATCGCGGATATTATATGGTATGATATTCTTTTGTTATAAGCCTATATGACTAGATGTTGTAAAGGACTTAGACTTAATTGTAAGTTATTTGACTAGATGTTGTAATGTTCTTTGATTATATAGATTGATGAAAGTCATTTATTTATTGAGTTGTATTTGTTAGGATTTAATGGTGCCATTAATCTTATAAATCCTTGTAATTATTATTCCTAATTTTTTTTGTAGATCACCCATAAGGGATGTACAAGTTTCACCAGCACTGGTAAAAATTATTTACCATGGATGGTAATTACAGAGTTATTGCATCGATAAGTTCTAATATTACCAGTGGTAGTTATGGACTAACATTATTGATGGCAATGGTAAAAAGTTGGTTTAATGACCCTAGGTGCCACCATGTAGAATATGCTATCTTTCTAGGACATTCTATGACAATATAACAACCTATGACAAGTATTTATGAGCTGTAAGTTGTTATTCTTGGCCTTGGGTGCCCAGGTTTGCATGGTTGACTATTAACAAGTGGCATGGGCATGTAAGAGGTCTTTTAATATTACATATTGGAGTTTCCAAGGAGAGAGAAAGTGGACACCTAATTTGGGGATTATAAAACCTCTATAAATATAGTGCCTTGTATGTGTTATGCATCTCATAATTTTTGTACATAGGTTATGTCAGATTGAAGGTTGAAGAGACATAGGAAGTGCATGTATTATATTTCAGATTTTGAAGATAATAACTTAAAGCCTCTTTTCTTGGTGGACTTTTTTACCTAAAAGGGCTTTCTCCACATTACATACTATGTTATGTGATTTATTCTTCTATGGTGTTTATTCCTATGTTGTAATTTCATTTCTATATGCAATCTTTGTTCATATTATACTACTTTAAGATAATTTAAACATATTGTAATCAGTTTTAAATTTGGGTAGCTATTGCCTTCATTTCTAACAATATTTTTTGGGGAAAATTTTAACTCATTCTATTTTTCTGCATTAATTTATATATTATTTTATTCTAGTTAAATAGAGTATGTTACTAATCTAGAAAGTGTTCTTGAATATTTTGAAAGAGACCTATGTTTAGAAAGGGAGTTGAATTATTTGAAGTGGATTGGTGTGTTCGGTATGTTCTTGAGATCAAAGATTCATTACGTTTGAATTCTTCATTTGTGAATATTAAATTATTCATCTTTTGTAATGCCCACCTATGTTTAGCTCTTGCCTTATCACATGATTATTGTTTATTTGATATATTATATTTTCTAGACTTAAAAATTAGATGGTTAGCATATATCCATATTGGTTTATGCTTAATTACATTTGTTATCATATTTATGCTAACTTTGTTTGAATGCGACTCACAAATCATATTTTCATTCTTGAATATTAGGTTCTATGACTTCTTAAGTAAATATTTAGGATAATGTATCTGTTAGGATTAAGGTTCCATCAACCTTGTAAATCCTATGTATTTATTTACTCTTAATATTATTTATAAATCATTCATGTAAGGGATGAAGTATCCACCAAGTAGCTATCTTGTTTCGGTCACATGTTTGATCCCACTACCTGACAGATGTAGGTTATCTGAGGGGTTGCAAGGGTGTACCCCCTTTATAGGGTCAAAGGGGGGATGGCCCCCCAGCAGGGGTTCCAAGGGTCATATACCCCGGTGGGGGTTCGAGGGAAACACCCCTGAAAGCCACGTTTTATATATATTTTTAATTGTAAATCTGGAACATTTATCATTAGGTCATAGATCTAATGGTAGAGGTTATGTTGGCTTGTCTTGCCCTAGAAGACAACCCATTTATGAGGATAGTGTATTATAGTTGTGTTTTTGTAGAGAGTTGAGATTGGAAAAATAGGTGTTATTGAATTGAAGACTAAAGAGGAGATTGATAGTGTTGTTTTGTAAACTCTATTGAAGTTAATACATATTGGTGCATCTCTTCTTGTGTGGAATTTTTCCCCAAAAGGTTTTCTCCATGTAAACACTATATTATGTGTTTGATCTTTTGTTTCGTTATTTCTTTATGTTGATTTTATACCATCTCCATTTTGGTTCTACACAATTAAATATCTATATTACAGTTGTAATTAGTTTTCCACTGATAGTTGTTTACCTTCATTTATAACATCACCATGTTAAATGTTATAAAGTTGATTGGAAACAACCCAAGTTTTAATTTGATGATTAATTAAGATTGATAATATTTAAATTATGTCATAATGAGGTTTCATAAAATAAAATTATGGATTAACACCACCTATTTCTTCGTCTATGATTATGTTGTTGGATTTGATGTGTACATTTAAATGTGCAGATCATATAGGTACCATGGCCGATGGGGTGGCATGTCGAGAAGTAGCTCATGGATTTGTCTAGTAACCATCTCGCTTCATCTAAGGAATAATGAGACCATCGTTATATATGGACCATTCACCTTGTCACCATGGGTATGGAAGACCTAGTGGTGTTTCTAAGTTTAAGTGTGTTGTCACATTATGTTAAATTGTTTATGTTTTTTGTTTGTACTATAACATTTCTAGATGTGTCAAATTTTGGGGTTGTTTAATGGATTTTATCCTCTTTCAAAATCATTTATTTAACTTGATATTTCACCATTTTAATTCAATTTACTTGTAAAATTTATTATTTATTTATTTTAACTGTCTTATCAATTTCTACCTAATGCAAAATTATGGCAATTGCAAACCCGTAATGTTGAATTTTATGGTCATTTTTGGATTGTGATTTTAAATCCTTGGCATTGCTTTGAAATTTAAATTTCTTGGAGAGTTGATTTAATAAACCTTTGGGTACTTTTTTTGTTGTACACAAACTTGGTTTTGAGGTCCAAGAACCTATAAAAAATCAAAACCATACTCTGTAATGCAGGTGTGTACATATATTACCACCTTCTTATACATAAATTGTTCCATACATAAAGAAAATACTAAAATTATACTACTTTTAACACCATATACTAACTTCTATATTAACTTCTATCATTGTTTAGGACCTATCACCACCTAACTAGACTAGGGATGGGGCAAATTATGCAGACCCCTCCTCGACATTCATCATATTATAGACATTTGATTTATCAATCAATACCTTGTTTCCCTATGACACAACCTTCACTAGAGCCTCCACATCCTCCATGTAGCATTCTGAACCCCCAAGCATTGTAGCCTCAAGCAGCATCACTTGCAATTTTTTTGTAATTTCCTCCATCGCTATCTGCAAACACACTTGTGTTACATTGTAAAATGTGTACACTAGCATTTTACATAGAGAGACTAGCTCAAGAGATCAAACTAGGTCAAACCCTCTTCTATCCAACAACTTGAGATTTCTTCAACCCATGGAGATGAGCCTGAAGGCAGTCATGGAAGGCATCCATTTGATTATCAAGCTCACCAAGATCATCATGGAGGATAAGCAAACTCGCAACAGTGGACATAATGGTTGTACAAGCCAAAACATGCACTCCATCAAAAGCATTCCACTACCCACACGTACATAACCTAGATCTAGAAGGAATTTTTCCATTGTAGACCTCAAACCATTCTTTGATAACCCATCTAGGTGCTTCACCACCCTCTCAAACAAGGATTTACAATCTCACTATCAATGAACCCTACATTTTCTTTTCTATTTTTTCCCAATCTCAGCTCTCCCCTTACTCTTATCCCCAAACACCATGCATCCTCCCAAGTGCATCTTCCCAACTACAGATGCCATCTTTAGACTCTCCCAAATGGCAATCCATAGAAAATGAAAGCCATTCGAGCAGATTGCATAAAATAGGACACCACCCTAACTATGCATCATTCATTTGGTTCATGTGAGTAGCTACCACCATCCCCACACTATAACCTTCATTTATTTGTACATTATTATTTTGACCTTTGCTTAACTTTACTCATCCTGAATTTGTCCCATTACTAGGCGAGTGTTCCTTGATATCATTTTGTATCAAAAGTATGGCCTCATGTGGAAAATCCTCCCACTAGCATTGGATAGTAAGGCCCCTTTCCCTTTTCAAATAGACTCCCTCATTCGTTTCCCAGTCAACAACCCTATTTCCTTCTCCATCTCCCTCACTTCCCAATCATTCTTTCTATGGATTTTCCCCACTTCCCCTAACATTCTTTAAATGAAGTCCCAAACCCTTTCCATAGATTCCTTAACCTCCCTGAAAATACACATGTTTCTTTCCATCCATATATTGCACACTATGATGGCAAGGCTAGATCCCAAATAAGTCTCATACCAGAGCTACTTATCTTCAAAACCCAGTTCCTTATGAGATTTGGTAGATTTTATAGCATTACCCATGACAACCCCCATCTATTCAAAAAGAGCATCCATATCTATTTGGAAAAGTTGCATTGAACAAATAGGTGATCATTACACTCCTCACTTTCTTCACACAAAACAGATCTAGATAGACCAATATTACCTAATCTTTGTAGCCTATCCCATGTTAATGCTCTTCTCCTCCATGTTATCCATAAGAAAGCATTTATCTTCAAGATACCATACTTATGCCATAGCTTCCCCTTCATCAATTCTGAAGTATTCTTCTTATAGTTGTACATCTGAATTGCCCCTTTTACCAAAACTTTCCAATCACCTTGCCCTACCCACATCATCCTATCCTCCTCAGCTAGGCCATATAATGACCATTTATCTATTTTCTCTTGAGTTTCTATGCATCATCCTTTCAATTCCTCCACTGGAGCTTTCAATTCCTTCCACCTCTTGTTTGGAAGGTTTCTAATCATATAGTTCCTTACCCATTCTCCTTCTACTTCTTGAAAATGAAAGGCAAGTAGAACATAATCATTATTTTCAACCAAGTCTTTATTCTCCGCCCAACAATCCATCCAAAATATGATTTTGGCCCCATCTCCAAGCTTCCATATCATATCTGGCCTAAGACCCACACCACATTGTCTTAGGAAATTCCAAATGCTTGACCCCCTTTCGAGTATGCTTTCTTTACAAAAGAGGTTCTTAATATTGTTCTGCAAATACTTTTCTTATATGATCCTACTCCATAATTTATCTCTTTCCTCATGGATTCTCCATACCAACTTGGCTCTGGGTGTAACGCCCCACCAAGAAACCCTATAGAATAGCTCGACTATGCTAACCAAAAAGGGGAAAAAAAAGAGAAAGAAATAACAAAGAAATGTAAATCATATTTATTCATAACATTTAAGTTAAGCTTTATCCTCTAGGATTCCATGACTACATTACTTCATTATTAACATGATCTAACTAACAACCATGGTCCATTCCAATCCAAATACATCAAATGAAACAGCACATACATTTACCTCATAATATATCATCAAATAAGAAAACATCAAGATCTAGTATAAAGTATTACAAGTACAAATACAATTTCCTTTACAAGAGGGAGTACACATTTACATAATTACAATATCTTTTTTTTTATTACATTGGAGTACATCCATCAAGACAAAAGTACATGAATCTACAAGACAAGAACATAAATATGTCTCCTGGAGCTAGACCAAGATCTAAAAACTACTTCAAGTAATACCTCCTTCTCACACATGATCAACAACAAGGAAACCAATGGAGATAAAAGCACAACCACCCGACCATGTGGAACCCTAAGGTCCACCCCCCGTGCTAGGAGATAACAATAAGGTCCCACAACATGAAACAGTTAGGAAAACAACATACTAACATAAACAACAGAGTGAAATAGGACACCAATCACCAAACTGATGACAATCATCACTTACACACTTAACTAGACTTCTAGAGGTACTCACACAACTGAAGGAGGAAATACAACTAGGGAGTGCTAGACTGCAATAGGGAGAAGTGGCATCACATGGCTTTATATGGGTTGTCTTGGTGGACCTTCCTAGGCCTCGGCCCCCATCCTGGGTTGTCCTGGCAGCCTCTCCCGATCCCCGGCCCCCATACAAACTCATGTGGAATTAGCATACCCTTCATGAGGACAAGGTAGTTGATCTTGCCATTCTAGGCCATCTCATCTCATCTCAAGCCTAAACGAGCACTTGAGCCATGAGTGAGGCATAATGTTATCTTATTTAATGTGATAAACTACCGAACCCCTTAATTCATTAATTAGGTTATCACTTGGTTATCAACTTTCAATGGGTTATCCTAGGTAGCCACTTTGGGCCCTGACCCCACATTGAAAGCCACTCCCCTACCTGTATCTAGAAGACCCTATCCATCAAGCAAGACGTAAAACAACAAGTATTCATATACAATGCAAGGCATTTACCTTCTTGCATACTAAACAAAACCACAAGGGTTAACCCTAAAATCATTACCCCAAAACTTCCTAGTGATGCAAAAACAACAATCATAAACAAAATACTTCCTCTTTTACGAATACCAAGATCTCCCTCATTATCAAACACAATAACTTATTACAAGCTCAATACCAATAAATGATTCACAACATGCATGAAGGACTTTATAACCACATCATGATACATTTACAACATGGATTATACATCATCTCACATTATCATAAACTAGAATCCTTATACATAATAAGAGATATCATGCTCTGATAACTTCAATATCTCAAGACACCTATCAACACAATACATGAAATCAAAATATAAACATCCTAGGCCTCTGGAATTAAACCTTGACAACTTGCACATAGACTCCCATTACAACCAATGAACCAACTTACAACAGTTCCATTTACCTTATACAATTCCACTCGTAATCAACTAATTTCTAAAACAAACTTATAAATCAAATCTTATATACATTGTTTACAAACCTAATTCCAAACCTACTTAATCAATCGAAATAAAATCAATATCAATTTAAATTAAATTTATCAACATTACTATACAATCACTCTATCCAAATTGAATTCTTCTAATTCTATTCTATATGGATTTAATAGCCTTCTTATAACCTAACAAACAACCAAAATAAGTAGAGTTATTTATAATCGAAAGCATATACACCTACAGTAGCATAGATAAGAAGATATATCTTTTAACTTGTTTAAATTATCAAAACCATCATTTGTTTTAAAAAAAAAAGAACATTCTTTCTACTTATAGTAGATTTCTATTTTACTTAACTAAGAGAAATTAATAAGGGATCTTTCTAAAAATGAAATTCTAATAAAAGAACCTTTTTAAATATGAAGACTGTCAGATACTGTAGTTATAACAGACCTGCTAAGTTTGTAGGAAAAATGAGAAGGCATGCACAAGGTATATGGCCTCATGGAATGTGATGGTTGCAAAATATGCACAACATGGATTTGTAGATTTAATAACAACAAAGATGGCATAGGAATGTCTGTCACTAATTGATACATACCTCTGAATTGGCAAATTGGGTATTGCTAATTTTTGGATATGATTTTCATAGATAAGAGTTGAATCTTATATAAAACTTTCAGAGAAACCCAGTTCAAAAATATAGAGCTATTGGTGACACAACTAATTGTATTAACAGAGACAAAATGAGTGAGAGGTAGACAGTCACAAAATATTCATATCTCCAAATTGACAAATTGGGTAAGGCTGATTTTCAGATATGATTTAGATAACTAGGTTGTGCACCATATATAAAAATTCTAGAGGAACCTAGTTCGTAAAAATAAAGTTATGGCTAACACAACAGACTGCTAAAATAGAGACGAAATGGGTAAGAGATAGACAGTCACAAAATATTCATATCTACAAAATAACAAATTGGGTATGGTTGATTTGTGGATATGATTTAGATAACTAGGTCGTGCACTGTATATAAAATTTTTAGAGGAACCCAATTCGTTAAAATAAAGTTATGGCTAACGTAACAGATTGGGTTCAAAATATGTAGAAGAGAATTCACAGAATAATATAAAGCTTACACATTACAAATTCATTACACTAAATCCAATGCAACATTAAATTAGTTTCATATCCTAGTCCATACCTAGAATATTACTTCTATCACATCTTCACAAAATTTCCCAGCTCGCATCCATTTTTCCCCAAGTCTTCTCTTCTCGAAGCTCTGGTTTATGGTGCCAAAATAAAAACTTCCTGAGAGAGAGAGAGAGAGAGAGAGAGAGAGAGAGAGATCCCCCAAGACATAAAACATATTCTTCTATTTGAAATGCATCCAAGGATTAACTAAATTCCCAACATATATTCCTTCATTAGATCATAAGATAGATAAATTTATCTTAAATATATATATAAATTACTCTCTTAAGATTATCTCAAGATCAATTCAATCATAGAACATTCTCTAATCATGAGCAAGGAAGATTCCTTACAATTAAAAGAGAAAAGTTTTTTATTTAGTGAACTTTTACAAGCCCAAGATCCTAACATAAATAATTTGAGTTCCTCTTCATAATAGAGTTTAATAGAAATATATATATATAATTAAAGGCTATTTTCACAGTATCGCCAGATTTCAACATGCAAAGTTGTAATTTATAATAGAGCTCAACTCTACGAAACGATTATAAAGATGCTAACATCAATTAATGATTATGGTTCATCAAAGATTAAAAAAAAATGAATCTAAGAGAGTATGACATAGAACTCGACAGTTACAAAGTAGCATTAACAATCCCAAACCTTCCGTAGAAAATAAACATATAGGAAAAATGAACATTACTTCAATAGGGTTATATCATGCAATGTAAGATTTGCAAGATAGACAGCAAGTGGATTTGTTAAAGACTCTAGAAACTTTCCAAGCAATTATAAATGGTAGGTGTAAGCCAATTTCTGTGACCTTTTCCAATTAGAAAAGACATGCAGACCGCTGACCGAATGAATCAATGGGAAGATATCCCATGCAATGTAATGATTACAGGATAAGCACAAAATGGATTTTAGAAGTTTTCAAGCAAATGCACATAGTAAGTGAAATGTAATAATTTCTTCCCCAATCATGGTATTTACCCTTGAAGCAAGACATCCTACCAACACTTAGGAATCCTCACAAAAACCTAAGATCTAGGGATTAAAATATACAGATATTTACTTACATAGGAGATTTCTGATGCTTGTCCCAACATACTAAATGTGACAGGTATATCAATACATTTACTTTCTGTATTAATATCTCTAACATTCATGAGAAATCAAATATTTGGTAACCCATTCAAGAGAATTTATAGCAGATGAGAGAGACAAAAGTGAGAAGAGAATAGGAGAGTTGGGTAAATGGGGCTTGTTGTTGTTCCTTGAAAGGAGATGATCAGATCGATTATAGCTTTGGGGTGGTCTATCACATGCGCTATTGTATTCCTGGTTGCGCCACATGTTCCAATGTAGTGGCTTTTGCTTCAAGAACAGAAGACCAGGACTCATCTTTTGTAGAACAAGATAGAGCAATAATTAGACAGAATATAAGTGGTCTTATTCAGGGTGAGGACTCTCAACTTTCGAGAGTGAGCACGAGTGAACCTCAAAGTGAAGATGTGATTTTGAAAATTGCAGAGGATAAGAGCCAATTAGCAGATAACATGCTTGGGTCTCCAGAGAAATTGAGCAATTCTACTTTGTCATTGGTAGAGGAGGAGGATGTCTGTCCTACTTGTCTGAAAGAATATGACGAGGAAAATCCCAAAATAACTACAAAATGTGACCACCATTATCATCTTGCATGTATACTTGAGTGGATGGAAAGAAGTGATACATTCCCCATTTGTGATCAGGAAATGATATTCACTGAAACAAACTAAGGTCATCATTTGATGAGAGCTGTTAAAGGTTGGAAAATTAACTTTGTATTATTACTGATAGAGTTTCAAATTCTCTCCGTATTAAGGAAGAAAACAGGTGGTAGAGGGTTTCTCTTCATTTCCTTTTCACTTGTAACAAGAAATAGCAATCCTATGTTTAAACATTACATGCCAAATTTAATGTTTACAGAGCACAGGGTGTAACATAACAATGCCAAATTTAATGTTTAGAGATTCGTTGAGGTGTATATGCATGTCAGCCTATCTAACCTTTGATGATACAGCCCAGGCCCAAAGTGAATGGAACAGTCAAATCTATTAATGTAGAGGTTTGTTCTTTTCAAAGACAGAGGGCCTCTTTACAGAACATCTAACCCCTTCCAAAGACAATGTAAATATTACCATAAGAATTGATCTGTATAAGTATGTATTTGCACCACATTGTTCTTAACTTCCAGAATATAGCATACAAACCCAAATCGTGTCATAGAAACCTCATGCATATCTTTGGTATTATTGTAAAACCCAAATAATTACTTCCACCTTCACACATTGGCAAATATTGCATTCAAAGGTTATATACTATGATAATCAATACACGAGGGTCTAGCTCTTCAGACCAATTACATATGAATTCAATCACAATTCTTATCAAATAAACTAATGAATCTGTAAATACTTTTTTTTGTGGTCCCTGCCTAGCCCACACCCATGTTTCATATTAACTTTAACCACTACCTACTTGGAATAACTAACTTTGAATTAAGTAGCAGTAATATAGTTCAAAAGAATGGAAAGAACAATCAAAGGTATCTAAAGAAAGTACACAGATTCAGAAAAATTAAGATTTTGATGTAGTTTTGAAACCAAAGACTTGCCTCTTCCTCCAAGCTGCGTGATAATTTCTTATCTATCCCAGAATGGTCAGCTCATAGCAGTAGTGGTTTTATCATCCCAAAACTTCTTCTCAAGAATGTATTTTTCTACATCATAAGTTTTACCCTTGGCCTAGCCCCATTTGAGTATTCTTATCTCTGCTTTTCTTGTTTCTTCCATCATCTTTTCCCCAAGAAAGAATTTCAGCATTTTTTTTTCTAAATCTGCTCTTCCTTCCAAAATAACAATTTTCTCCTCATCCTTCTAGCCATACAATCATCTGGATGTTCCTCCACTTCCTTCCCTTCATTCCTTGGATGGTGATTCTTTTTTTTTTGTTTGCACTCCCCCTTATTCGAAACACTATGAATATATTTATTGATTTATTATGAGCATTATAGCAGAAATTAATGTCGGCTGTCTTAAAATAGACCAAATGGTTATTACAATATCATAATATATATATATATACATGTTTCATTTGACAATGATAACTCTACTCTATATATGACGCGATCAATGAATCATAGATAATACAAAATAAATATTTATATACGAACTGATCACTGTCATAGAATATATCATACTCAATAAAGAATCTTCTTTATTAAACTACCTTACTGGAATAGCATTATACCATAACTACTAATTAATACAGATTGCATACTTTAGATCTGCTGTGTAAGTGAAGATTACACGCTATTCAAATTTCTAGGAAAGAGAATCTTACAAATCATCATAGATATGACTCATTTCCATGAAGAAAAATTTTGTTAGATATTAGATAAAGATTAGAAAGGTTCAAAACAACACCCATTAAAGCATAGTGGAGGAGGAATTTATGTTAGATGTTGGAGCCACATGCCAACTATTGAGAGATAGCCTAAAAGGAATGCAGCCTCAAAGTCTACATAAGTTCCAGCATGATCTTTGAAGTAGTATAAGGACATTCATTGAAACATAACTAGAGGAAGAGTACTATCTAGATATAGAGGTATTTTATCACCATAAACACATAAAACTAAATAGATCAACTACAAACAAATGCATAAGTATAAACATTTATGTAGAATTTCACAAACTTACAAATTTATTCGATCACCAGAATTGTACCAATCTTCCAATACCTTGTTTCTCCTTATAGATGAAATTCTCATGTGCTCCCCATGCCAAGACAGAGTGCTACCACATCCAAAGTGAAAACGGAGGGGCACTACATCCTCCCCCCTAAAACTCGACTTACTCCTGGAAGTCACAACTAGGATAGAAACATAACACGTTAGTACCAATATCTAAGATGATTCATCTCATAAAATAATGTACACTAGTTTGCCTATAGAAAAGAAAAGTTTATCTTATATACTCCATTTCAAACATACTTTACCCTTCTACTTCCAATGTCGCAATAGTAACACAAACAAGTCTTGTATTTCAAAAATGATTTCATAATACACAAATCACCCAACATTCTTTCATGTTAATGTTGACACCCTTCAACATTGCACTCTTTTTAATCCTAATTGGTAGAAATTCCCATATCATAAACATATAAAGTATTCAATTTTCAAATACATTACCATTGCAATTCCTCTTCCACTTTGCTATTAAGAAATCAATAGATCAGAATGCTACATTTTCACGAAATATCAACATATTTATACACATAAAACACACATTTTCTATTAAATATCCATCATTTAAAACAAGACATTTCACTTTATTAATGTACTGCACTAAATCCAAACACAATTTATCATTTCATAAGTACAATTATTCACATAATTGGGGATCACATCACAAGGCTACACAAGGGTCCATCTAGATACTAGAAGCCACATACTAATCCATGATACATAATCCATGAGCCAAGAGCCAATATCCCTCTCACAAAATCCATACCTCACACTCAGTGGTTTGTTGGTGTTAGGCCACACACACAGGGTAAGACCATCCTAACAAGACCACAATGACCTCTCTCTTGTTCTATAAGGTGGTTAGGCTCCAAGAGATAGTCATCACACATAGGTGGGTAGTGGGTCCTAGCTGTATAACAGCCTCACATACCCCCATCTTCAAGGTTCCCTACATTTTCTTCCTCATATACACTCACCAAGTCTGCCTCATACGTCCTTGGAGTGGAATCACAATATGACACATGGCCAACATCGTAAATAATAAGGATAAACTAGTTTAGCCACCAATGTCATAAAGAAAGATTAAATAAAAATTCAATTTCAACAATAAAGCAAGAAATACGCACAATTTCAACACTAAATCAAATGTAACCATGAGGGTTACATGCAAATAAGATCACAAAGTATTGCTAAACCTTCACAATCAAATAGAAACAAGGTGCCGACCTTCACAATCAATAGAAAATCATCAATAACCATAGAGAAAGTCCACAATCTTCAAAATTGCACTGTACAAAACTGTGTGACTAGATACTAGCCACCAAACAAGGAAGGAGGGAACAACGTCAGGCTATAGCAGTAGCCCTCATGTGGTGCGGAGTGAGCACACCATCCACATGTCTCAGAGTGTACTCCTCAGCTACACCCTACATCGCGTCTTCACACGGCATGGACATACGCCAGCCAGAGAAGGCACGTATTGGTCATATACCACATGGCAATGTCTCTGTGGCTCTGCAAAAGTAGGCACGTGCATAACACACCCTGCATAGCGACACCTCATGGAAAAGGCACACACAGGTACTCACCATAGCTAGAGGTATACATGGCTAGGACATACTCATATGCTAACTGACCCAAACACTATCGAAAGCAAACATGAGTATCCCTCTACAAGTGTGTGAGGCCCCATTACGCTCATCACACAAGTAGGCTATCATAACAAAATCTCATAGTGCACCTTCACATGTCTATGCACGTGGCATCGTGTCGTGGAGCCCAGCTCACTACCATCAGCAACACGGCATCATCACCAACACTGTGTCAGAACATCAATGAGGTGTGGCATCGTACCTATTGCATCATATCAGAACATGTGCAGATACGGAATCTATCTCAGCATGGGTAACAAACCTTTCTCCACATGCTAGAAATCAAATACTCATGGGGCACATGGTCTCACTTGGGTTATCCATGTAAGTCCTAGACCCTAGCCCCGAAGTGGTGACACAGGTCATCACATATTTCCAGTTGGGTTGTCCATGCAGGTCCTAGACCGCGACCCCCAACTGACAACTCATGTGGCATATCATACCTTTCATGAAGACAAGGTAGATGATCATCCAAGAAATACCATCCAGATGCTCAAGAACTGTTGGGATTAGACTAGCACATATGGATCAAGTACCTTGATCCATTATAAGGGGAAGTAGTGAGTACGTTTCCTAGGGTTTGGTTGAGTGGGGGAAACCGCTCTGCGCCGTCATATGTGTATGTTGCACACTCCACCCAAGGAACTTTGTCACTGCTACTACCCCTTCATAGACTAAGGGTCTAGAGAACCAAAAGAAGAGAATCTATGAATCTAACTTTTGGCTACTCTTTTATATATATATTTTCAACCACACAAGGGTTGGCCCTCAATCAGGTAACAAACATACAAACACACACATAATGGTATGATTAATTTCACACCTAAAATACACATATTCCTCATGGATGGGTACCTAGTATCACCATCCCATGGGCACACAAAGTAAGTATGGGGTATTCACAACATTCAACCAATGCACAATTACTGGTTTCTCACATTTACAGGGGAAGATTTACATTTACACACACAATTTCATTTCTACCATAAGTACATTTATTTCTATAACCGATGTGATTTCCTTTGCAAAATCATAACATTACTTGTTATCCACTTCCCTTATCCAATTTTCTTCCACTCTACTTTTCTACATACCACATGATATAGAATGTCAATATCAAGATCATCTATCCAATACATCAAGCTAGGTGTTCAGATTAAAACATGGTGTCCAACACAATAGTCCCTATCACATTCATAAGAAGAATTACTTATAACTAAATGTGGGTAACAACATTAACCAGAGATCCCAGTGCTGCAAACCTAGCTCTGATACCAAATGTAATGCCCTGCCATGCAACTCTAGAGATAAGTTAACTAAAGCAATAAAAAGGAGGATATTTTGTTTTCTTTAAATAGAATTAATGATAACAAAAAATAACATAGTCTGTTACAACAAGTTAACTAACATCTCTAGGGAAACATGACTATATTAATGAAATTCAGCAATACTCAACCACATGACTACATTACTAATTACTAACATGGTCTAACTGACAGCCATGGTTTGTTCTAATCCAAATGCATCAACTGAATACACATACACTTTTAATAGAAATAGCAATAATGAAATTAACAAGGTGATAGAGAACAATTTAAAAAATTTAATTTAGTAAATTTTAGATTACTAATCAGAGTATATCAACATTCATTGTAAATGAAATGTAAGATATAAACATTTCAAATTAATTTATACACATGTTTACACATTTACCATAATGCCAGATAATCATCGATACGCCAAGTGGAAAGGTACCCTCTTAGCTTCAAAATCTAGCATGGCCCTAGATCTCAGTTGTATATCTAACAAAATATTAGTCTTGCATCATTAATAACTACACAATACAAATGTCAATAGCATCAAATGACTAGCCTAAGGCCCTAAGGGCCGACCTAATGTCTCGGGGGCTCATGATGGCCTTGCCTACATACGCGTAGCACAGAGACTTTGTAGTTTGGGACTTGAACTTGCAATCTACAACAATGGTATCATAACATTTATAACTTGGTTTAACATAAACAATACATGCTTTATTATCTCAAATATACCACATCCAACGATGTGAACACATAACCCAAACATACTGATACTAGGATTTATTCAACACAATACATCTTTTTGGAAACACATCTTAACATGCTTTAATTTTAAACCAATCCAAATCTTCCACACATAAAACTCACAAGATTCCCTTGTTCAACGGTTATATACTATGATAATCAATACATGAGGGTCTTTCTCTTCAGACCAATTACTTATGAATTCAATCACAATTCTTATCAAATAAACTAATGAATCTATAAATACTTATTTTGTTTTGTGGTCCCTGCCTAACCCACACCCATGTTTTATATTAACTTTAACCACTACCTACTTCGAATAACTAACTTTGAATTAAGTAGCAGTAATATAGTTCAAAAGAATGGAAAGAACAATTAAAGGTATCTAAAGAAAGTACACAGATTCAAAAAAATTAAGATTTTGATGGAGTTTTGAAACCAAAGACTTGCCTCTTCCTCCAAACTGCGTGATAACTTCTTATCTATCCCAGAAGGGTCGGCTCATAGCAGCAGTGGTTTTATCATCCCAAAACTTCTTCTCGAGAATGTATTTCTCTACATCATAAGTTTTAACCTTGGTGTAGCCCCATCTGAGTATTCTTCTCTCTGCTTTTCTTGTTTCTTCCATCATCTTTTCCCCAAGAAAGAATTTTAGCATTTTTTTTCTAAATCTACTCTTCCATCCAAAATAACAATTTTCTCCCCATCCTTCCAGCCATACAATCAACCAGATTTTCCTCCACTGTCTTCCCTTCATTCCTCCGATGGTGATTCTTTTTTTTCTATTCATACTCCCCCCTATTCGAAATGTTAGGAATATATTTATTCATTTATTATGAGCATTATGGTAGAAATTAACGTCGGTTGTCTTAAAATAGACCAAATGGTTATTACGATATCAGATGACAATGATAACTCTACTCTATATATGACACCATCAACAAATCATAGATAATACAAAATAAATATTTATATATGAAATGATCACTATCATAGAATATATCATACTCAATAAAGAATCTTCTTTATTAAACTACCTTACTAGAATAGCAATATACTATAACTACTAATTAATATAGATTGCATGCGTTAGATCTACTGTGTAAGTGTAGATTACATGCTATTCAAATTTCTAGGAAAGGGAATCTTACAAATCATCATAGATGTGACTCATTTCCATGAAGCAGAATTTTGTTAGATATTAGATAAAGATTAGAAAGGTTCAAAACAACACCCATTAAAGCATAGTGGAGGAGGAATTTATGTTAGATGTTGGAGCCACACACCAACTATTGAGAGATAGCCTAAAAGGAATGCAGTCTCAAAGTCTACATAAGTCCCAGCATGATCTTTGGAGTAGTATAAGGACATTCATTGAAATATAACCAGAGGAAGAGTTATATCTAGATATAGAGCTATTTTATCACCGTAAACACATAAAACTAAATAGATCAACTACAAACAAATGCATAAGTATAAACATTTATGTAGAATTTCACAAACTTACAGATTTATTCGATCACCATAATTTACCAATCTTCCAATACCTTGTTTCTCCTTGCAAATGAAATTCTCATGTGCTCCCCATGCCAAGATAGAGTGCTGCCACATCCAAAGTGAAAATAGAGGGCACTATAGGTACCTCGATGGTGTCAAGGGCTACATGCTTCTCCACCCTACCACACATGAGCTTTTCATTGAGAGGAGTGTTTGGTTTGAGGAGGATGCTTCCATTTCTTCAACACTTCTCCTTCTTCTATCACTTTGGAGACACGGTGACATGATGATAGTTTTTCTGAGGATCTTAATCCTCCTGCACCACATGAGGAGTCTTCTTCCCCCACTTTAGATGGTGAAGATGATGCTGAGGTCATTTCCTCCTCCTCTTCAAGTCATCATTTAGAGGATGATGATTCTCCTCTAGGTTCTCTAGCTATTGGGCCTCTTTGGGCTCATCAGACTTTGGAGTCAGCAAGCGATTGGGTTGGTGATCCTTCAGATGTGATAAGAACAAGGTCACAGTTTGAGTGGGCTCCTCATCTCTTCTTTTCTTCAGCTTCTGATCCACAATCCTTCAGGGAAGCTTCTAGTGTCCCCAAGTGGGATGCTACTATGCAGGAAGTGTTCAGTTCCTTGGAGAGGAACCACACTTGGGATTTAGTCCCTCTTCTTAAGGGAAGAAAAATTGTTTGATGTAAGTGGATCTATTGAACAAAATTTGTTGCAGATGGGTCGATTGATAAACATAAGGCTTACCTGGTCGCAAAAGTATTCTCCCAGGTTCCTGGGATTGACTACTCTGAGACTTTTGTGCCAGTTGCCAAGATGAATTCAACCTGACTTGTCCTTACCATTGCTGCAACCCATCGCTGGGAAGTTCATCAGATGGATGTGAAGAGTGATTTTCTTCATGGTGACCTTCAAGAGGAGATATATATGGAGCAGTCACAAGGGTTCATCGATCCTTCACTTGTTTTCTGACTTTAGAAGTCTCTTTATGGCCTTAAACAAGCCCCTTAAGCCTGGTATGCCAAGATGGACTCCTTTCTTCTATCAGTTGGGTTCATTCGGTGCCATTTTGATCTGAACATCTACATTTTGCAGCAGGATGATACTCTCACTTTCCTTGTTCTCTATGTTGATGACTTGTTGATTATAGGGAGTTCTTCATCCACCATCAAGGCAATGAAAATTGCCCTTCATGATTGGTTTCTGATGTTTGACTTGGGTCTTCTTGATTACTTCTTGGGCATTGAGATTACATAGTCTTTGGCTAGTATCTTTCTTTCTCAGCCCAAGTATGCTCTTGATATGCTCTCCAGATTTCACATGGCTAGCTATAAGCCTGCGTCGATTCCATTTTTGTCAAGGGTCAAACTTGAGGCTTCTTGTTCTTCACCTTTGGTAGATGCTACCTTGTATCACCAATTGGTTGGGAGTCTCATATTCTTGACTCACACGAGGCCTGGTATTTCATATGTCATGGGCTTGGTCTCCAGGTTCATGCAAGAGCCACATGAGCTGCATTGGAAAGAACCTAAGTGGATTCTTAACTATGTACAAGGCACTCACAGTTATGGGATTCATTATGCAATGGGTGTGGATATTGACTTGGTGGGATACACAGATTTAGATTTGGCAGGCAATTCTCAGGATCGCAAGTCTACTTTAGGGTATTACTTCTCTCTTAATTTTGGTTTGATTTCTTGGTCAAGCAAGAAGCAGTCTGCTATTGCTCTTTCATCTATAGAGATTGAGTATTGAGGAGCAATTAATGCTGCTACTAAGGCCATTTGGCTTCAACACATTCATTTCCTTCAGGAAGCCTGCAGTCATCTTTTGTGACAACCAAAGTGTTATTCAGATCTCTCACAATCTGGTCCATCATCAACAGACCAAACACATTGAGATTCACATGCACTACATTCAGGAGTTGATTCATGAGTAGATTCTTGATCTTCAATACTATTTGACATCAGATCAGATAGCTGAAATCTTCACCAAACCCTTCATTGAGAGCAAGTTGATTCATTTGCAAGATTTGCTTGGGGTGTGGCAGGTGTCCTCCATTGAGGGGGCTTCTTAGCTCCTTCTTTCCTTCTCTCTATTCTAGGGGGGGCATACTCTCTTTTGTGGGGGGGTCTACGTCTATTTTGGGGGGGAATTCATTGTACATGGGTACCTCATCACACTTCATTTGTCGGGACCCATCTCTTTACCCACCTAAGCTAGGCTTAAGGGGGGGTGTTAGTGTAGGTTTTTTATTCCTTATTATAAGGTTTTTCCTACACATTTATTTAAGTTTTCTTAGGTTAATAAAGCATGTTTTATTAGGTGAGAGGATTATGAGGTCTCACCTTCCTACATGTGAGCATCCATTAGCTATCTTGGGAAGATACTTTTCTATGTATAGTCTGATAGATGGTTGCTCCTCATTGGTTGGTGTTGCCACCTCCTCCCTCTCCATGGTCTATATAAGCATGCTACCTAGCTTGTATTTTCATTTGATATTGGAGATATCTAATGCTATTTTACCTTTCGAGCATTTCACATCAATCTCTTGGTATCATTGTTATGTTGTTTCATTGCTTTTGCATTTACAGTTTATGTTTCTAACTCTTTCAATTGATTCTGGGTTATAATCTATTTTACGGATTCTAACATTTACAATTTCATGAAATTAAGGTTTTGAGCATAATTGGACTTAATTGAAGAACAAATTTACACAATTTCAATCTTCCCCTATGTTCCAAGTTACAGGAGATCTGTAGTAGAGTTCTCTACTCAGTTGAATGTCCTTGAATGTTTAGTCGTGAAAGGAGGATCATGATAAACCCTTAAAATCATCAACCCCTCTCTTTTTCCACTAAACATTTTGGTGAACCCGTGTTTTTAATAAATTTTGTACCTTTCTGAATGTTGTACTTCAGATTTATATTTATTTCATTCTTTATCTTATTGCGTTTGAAAAATTACAAAAAAATATGGAAACTTTGAAAATTTTGAAAAATTGGCATTTTTAGCTTGCATTTTCAAATAATTTGAATTAGTTGGAATTTAATTTCAATAAATTTATGTCATTATCATCAAATCTGATTTAAAATACATAAATTATTCATTCACCATTCATTTACATTGCATTTTCATGGTTAAATTGATAAAAATTACTTGAAATTGTGTATTTTTCCATATAACCTAGTTTTGCATTAGCTAGGGTTTGCAGTCAAAATCTTGTTTCACATTTTACTACCCATTAAAAACACTCATTAGGACTGATTTCTAACTATATTGTTTCATCATAGTGGCTTTCTTGCAAAATTTCATGTCTAGGGTTTGAAAACCTTGCATTTTCACTAGATTTGGCCTTATTGTCTCTCTAAAATTGCATCACACGCATGTTGTGAAGGATTTTTCTACATTAATTGGTTGTTATCAGGGTTATAATATTTTTTCCCTCAAATTCCTCACAACTCCCTTTCTATTGGGCCTTTGCATTGAAAATTGGTGAAAATTTGCATGTTTTTAGTGTATTTTTACTAGGTTTTGACTTGTTATCATTATAAGATTGCATCAAAGGTGTGTTGTGAAGGATATTGTTGGTTTATTGGACTAATATTAGAAATATTACTTTCTTCCCCTCATCAATTTCCTTACAACACCTCTTCTTTCACTCATTTGCATTGAAAAATTATGGAAAAAGTTGAAAAAAGTGAACATTTTAGGTGCATAAACAAATATATTTTGTGTTGTTTCATTGCATTCAATCTAAAAACATACAATCATCAATTGAGAATTTCTTTGATTTACTCTATTCCTCCTATCCATTGTGTTTTTTTTGAACTTGGTGTGCCCTTTTAGTCCTTTTCCTTCAAACAAGTGCTTAGGAGTGAAATAGTCACACACCTAGGGTGTGTCAAGTAACATAAAACTTTGCATGTCTTATATTACTAGATCTTATTGGACATTGATGTTACAAGACATTTCATTATGGCATCTTCATCTCATCACTCTTTGGTATCTTTACATACATATATCAAAAAATTTAAGAATTGCTACAAATTTCTTAATATGAGTCCTCATATTGTCACTTATTTACAACCTATGTATCACAAGGATATATTTAAGTGATCTTCATTTGAAATCCTTGACTATATATCTGATTTTGAAAAATTCACATCTCTCATGAATACATACCATTGGGTAGTAGAATATTTAACAAAACAAATTTAGAATGATGAGTGTGAAATTTCTCTTAATGCTTTGGAATTAATAGCTAAAACATATGATGATGATGACGATGATTCCATAAGTTATCCTACTTATCCTATAGTTGAATTTCCAAGAACCTTAGATGAGAAGACTATGGATAGCCCTATTAATGATACAACACCTAACCTTCCTAATAACACCTTACCTTTCTCTCATTCCAATGCTCTCCCTAGTCAAGATGTAGCATTAGTGGATGAGAAAAGGTCTCTCACATTAAATCCTTTAGGGATGGATGTTGGGTATAATCAAGAGGAAAACAATGTCAATTCAATCTTCACTAATAGACTTATCCCACCCACAAAGGGGTTCCTAGATAAGTGTAGCAATATTCCTAAGATGTTTGTGTGGGGGGCACTTAATGTACCTTCTTGCTTCAAACCGGTGATTATGGTTCAAGGAGATCAAAAACCATCTCGACCCTCGGACCGCATCCTAGACTATGCAAGGCAAATCACTCAAAGGAATTAGGGTGTTCAAAATGTGGTTGCTCACACATACAACACCCATAATAGAAAACAAAGTAAGAAAGCACTTCATGTACCTATCTCTCTTCCATGTTCTCAACCTATCCTCCCTCTGGCACCCTGTCTTACTCATAAAAGTGGTCAAGAATATGATCTTGTCGAGCAGCTTCACGCTACTCCAACTAAGATCTATCTTTGGGATTTAATACAAACATCACCTACATACCATGGAATTCTCCAAGAAGCTTTACAAAAGGTGATTGTGCCACCTGTTGTTAAGTTGAATGATGTAGCAGCTTTATTAGATTATACATGCATACGATAAAAAAAAATATTCTTTTTCAACCACATGAATTACCATCAATTGAAGGTCAAATCCAATATGATCCTCTTATAATATTTGTGCAAGTAGAAAAGAAATTGATCAAGCGTGTTATGATTGATAATGGATTAGCTCTGAATGTTTGTGGTATGGATTTGTTACATAAGACTAAGCATGACACATCTTTAATCAAACCAGATAGCATTATCATTTGTGGCTTTGATAATGTTGGTAGACAATATGTGGGTACTATAAATTTACCTATAAAGGTTGGACCTGTGACTTTGTCTACTCTTTTTCATGTCATGCCTAGTTCACTTTCATATAATATGATTCTCGGTAGACCGTGGATTCATGCCATAGGGGCAGTTTCGTCTACCCTTCATAGATCAACAAAGTTTATTTATCAAGACAAGCTCCACACCATACACGCTAATCCTGAACTAGATAAGTTTTTGCATATTGAAATGTAAAAACAAGTTTACAATCATATGAGCTTAAACAATTTACGAACTAATTCATCAATGTCTATTTCCACACATAATGTTGTGCAAGACTCTACACCATCGAATGCACTTTTTGGTGATGATTGGGGCTCATTAGATTTTAATCCTTGTAGCGTAGGGGAATATACACTTAATAGCCACGACACATCAAAAGTCACATCAATCTCATCTAAGAAATCTTTGGGAACACCTGAGTAACCTAAAGCTTCCTTGATAGAAAATAAAGACAATACTCTTACTTACACTACAACTTATGATACCTACGAGGCTTCACCATCTTCTAAGGAAATGGCTTCCCTATATGGTCAAGGATTTAAATCCTTTATAACAATTGCGACTATGTAGGTAATGGATGTGGTGTAAATAAACAAGGAATTAGAGTACCTTTACAAGTTGTTGGAATTAACTACACAGTTAGTATTGGATACCATTCTTTGAAACCCATCAAAGCCTCTCATCATCCTAAACTCAATGTTAATTCAATTTCAACAAGACCAAATCAACATGTGAGATATCCTGATCCAATAAGCCACACTCATTATATAAAATATTATAGTTTCTCCCAAGGGTGGCCTCTTCCTAGATATGTATGTTCTTAACATTGGATTCTATCAGGTAAGTATTTCTAACTCTTTACCTATGTGTTGTGTTTCCCCTGTGATGTGTTATGTGTTGTTTAGGCCTCCTAGGATGACCCTTGATACTCTTGTAAGGTCAAGGATACTAGGAGACCGCCTTTGTTGTGACCCTTCTTCTATTTGTACCATCATTCTTGTATATTGCTTCTCCTCTATTTTCATTGTTGTGTGTTGTGTCTTATGGACATAGCGTTGCAGTTGGTGACTTGGGGGCACCCTCCTATGTGATTGTCCCTAAGGCACTTGTTTCTCCTCTCTCGATTTATTATTTACCTTCCTCTAGTGGCTCTATCTAGTGGGTGGATGATGAAAAACTTAGTATACTGATACGGACCTAGTGTCCCTTCAGTGAGAAATCAAAAAATGGACCTAATCCATACATGATGATGGGGTTGTTATATATTATTTGACACTTGGCTACTAGAATCACTCCATGTGATATTTTGATGTTGTCTTATCATACTAACAAACCATAACAATACATTTTCTCCATGCACTTTGTTTATCTTTGAATCTCACCTTGGTTACACTCAATTTTGAGATTTTTGTGGTATAGCCCCATGGTTATACTCGGATCTCAGACGCATAGTATAACCTTAGCTCTTTGTGTGAATGATCATATGCATTGTTGTTTATCATGATTATATAGATGCTAACACCTTTTCTTTCTAGAAATTGTGTTTGTGGGAACATTTGGCGATCGTAAAGTAGATGTCACCTCTGTGGGGCATGGGCCTTGTGAGAGCTTGTGTTCCCTTGTGTGTTTTCTTCCTACCTTAACGTGCTTGATATCATTACATGATATCAACTACCTTAAAGTGAGGGCATATATAAGGTAAGTTGTCTGATTTAGATGCTAGCAAAATGTGTTTATAAAGCTTGAAATCTACTGCAATCACTTAAGCCCTCTACGAAGGTGGGATATCATGCATATCCTTTTTTATTTTAAGCCCTCCGTGCGAGGCGAGGATGGTGTATTTCTTGAGGAGATTGCACAATCCTATCATTTTTAAAAAGTCCTCCGAGCAGGCAGGGAGCGGATCTGAGACTATCCTAACTCTTAAGCATGTCTTCGGTGATTGTTGTGGCAAAGCCCAATCATCGATGTGTGCCTGTAATGTACCTGAGATGGTTGCGAACCTAGAAATATGTTTCTTTCATTATTTTTTTTTGTGATTTCTCTATATCTTCCATGTGTGTGTATGGCGTGTTTGTTCCCAAGCATAGTCTAAAGACTGGTGGCGATGAGTCCCTCCTATGCTTTGGGATTTGTATGGCATGTTTGTTCTCAAGTGCAGTCTAAAGACTGGTGGTGATGAGTCCCTCTTGCACTCTGAGATTTTTTTTGTGTCTATTTCCCCATATGCAGTCTAAAGACTGGTGGTGATAAGTCCCTCCTACATTTTGGTTTGTGTGTTTACTTTCCTTGCACTTGCATTTGCATTCATATATATATGAGAAAAGGAAAAAAATAAATAATCATTGCATTTATTGTATTCATTGTGTTTTGCGTGTCTTCAATGTTTTATTCTCCATGTTTTACATGACTATAACTTTCTTCTCTGTGTTTTGCATTCCTGTTACTATCTTCATTATGATTGGCATGTCTTCTCCATGCTTGGCATGTTTACTATGCTTGTTGACCGTACTTTAATGCATGTATTGGCCTTGTATTTATACATACATTAAAATGGAGGCTAAATGTTACGTCAATCACAAACTGATCGGCAAGACTATCTTCATCGGCCAACCAAATTCCTTTCGCACCGAAGTCCTATTTCATATCGATGTGTCTTTGACACCCTATCGATATGACTTCTTCCATCAGCATAATCCTCTCCTCGTCTTCCGATATCAAATCTCTCCTCGATGTCCCTTTACTCCACGTGGTTGTCGGTATAACACTTACCATCAGCAGACCCCTAAGACCTCCTACCGATATTCTAATACAACCATAGTCAACTCTAACCTTCACCTATCGGCAAGAACAAAACCATTGGTGAACACTTAAAACCCTTCACCGATATGCCGATGAACTTCGATTGTCTTCGACCTAGCACATACATTACTTGACTTGTTGTTGCCAGTAATTTGGTGCATCTCCAGCTCGATGTCACCAATATGGCCAGTCACTCCTTGTACCTAACACAATGTATGAACGCAATGTATATTTTTCAGTATACATTCGGAAGATGCAATCAGAATATGCATTCAATAAGTTTGACCATTGACTTTCCTTATATCTTAACATGCATTCAGTGGGACCAAATCATTGACTTTTTTGTATGCCGATACACTTGTACATTCACAATGTATGTTCACTACATACAATCTTGACATACAATACACCAATGACTCCTGATATGATTTGCGACATATACACTCAACAAACTCTTGCGATATATGCACAGAATGTATATCTGACATACATTTGTGATATACACATGAAATGCATCTTTGGGGAATCAACACAAATCTTTGCTATTTTGAACCTCTGTAAACCCTGCAATTACAAAGATCTAATTTATCCATCAACCTAGCACATGGAAATGCTAGGATCTCTCAGTGCATCTTGTACGCGATCCTACAAACATAAAACCAAATGAACAAAATGAAAACAAAATGAAAACACTATACAACCATTCCACCAATTTCGAAGAAATATAATGAGTGGAATGGATTAGGAAATTCATCTCGGCCCCAAAATAGTAGATCGATTGCATAGAGAAAACCTAATGAATTCTAATGACAGAAAGACGCACAACACAAAACTTTATTATGCCTTTGAAAAAATGTACACACACAGATGCTCTATTTTTCAATTGCACAACTCTACTCTATCTGACCTCTCCACACTGATTACAATCAATTTGATCTTGGGCATTTATCTACTCACCCTCAACAGTACTGAATTGACTCCAAGCGGCGTGGAGATCTAACAACCTCCAACTGCCTAACAACCTCCTAACTATCTAACAACCCTCGTGATTACAGATCGACAAGTGTCCTTGGGACTTACAACATAAACCTAGATACAAACTAAAATGGCATGCATTGGTCAAATAGACCTTATTACATGAATGGTCTTATAGGACCTTATTGGAAATAGCAAAATGAACATCAAATAGTTAAATGCCTCATGGAGGCCACTGTGGATTGGGTGCTCCTACACCATACACCCCACCATGAAAAGAACTCATGCCCCATGAGTTAATTCTTGGTTTTGTTCCACCTTTACTCTTTGCAGTCTCATGTTTGCCCCATGATCTCCGGACTACAACCTGCTTCCATGGAAGCAAAGACTCATGCCCAGCTTTGTAGGCTCTACTCACACCTTGCCATGAGTGAGTGCTTGCAACCAGACCTATCCTGTGCTTTCCATTCTTTTGTACCATCATCTCAGTCTAAACACCTGTATGGGAAACCTTGATTAATTCTTCTTGTACTACTGTTATGGCAGAATATGTTTGCCTTTCAACTCTTGTTGGTTCTAGAGGACAAATAATTGTCCCTACGATGATAGCATCCTTGTCTTTCCAATCAACTGGTGGCTGCTTATAAACTTGCTCCTTGACCTTTTGCTAATCCATCTGATCTCCATCAGTCAAAACTAAAAACACCTTCAAATTTTGATCCTTAGCAACCCTACTCCTGGAGGTATCCTCAATTGTCTTTGTCTCTGCTTCATTAATCTGCACAAACTCTTTCTTTCCCATCAAGATGACCTTAGCTACCTTCTTTGCTTCAGCATCCTCCTGCAATGGTGTCATCACAAAAGTTCTCCCATCCTTCTTGAAGGTGTAGGTGTTAGCATATCCATCATACAATGCTCTCCTATCAAATTTCCATGGCCTACCTAAAAGTAGGTGACAACATCCCATGGGAAAAATATCACATAAAACCCTATCCTAATATTCCCCAATCTAAAAATCAATATATGCTTGTTCATATACCAAAAGTGATTGACTATCACTCACCCAAGATGCTTTGTAAGGAGTGGGATGGGGAATCGTGTCTATGTTCAATTTATCCACCATTTCTTGAGATACCATATTATATGTTGAACCAGAATCTATTACTACCTTGCATACCTTACCTCTACATTTACATGTAGTCTTGAACAAGTTCCTCCTTTGGCTCAAATCTATCTACTTAGATCATGGCAACACTGTCCTTCTGATCATCAAACTTTCTGCCGTTTTTGATTCCAAATTTACTTTAGGAGATGTCATACTCCGCTCATTCTCTTGCACAATTTGAACTCTCTTGTCACTTCTTCTTTCATTACCACTTGAAGTAGCACCAAACTTTTTAGGACACTTGAAGGATGGATGACCAAACTCACCACAAGTGTAGCACTTTCCTGAAAATGTATTAAAACCTCTGCCACCTCCAAATCTGCCTCTTGTGCCTTTCCATCCACCCCTGAAATCAGACTGCTCTTGTCCTTTACTAGTTTCTTCTTGATTCTCATTGACTTGTCATGTTGTAGGGGCTGATCCTCTCCCCCTTGTATTGCTACCCCTTCCTCTCATGGACTTATCCTATCTCCTTTTCATCTTCTCCTCAATCCTAATTGTCATTTGATAATAGTCTTCTACACTCTTAGGATTAGCCAAAACTAATTTATCTTGTATGTTCAATCTCAAACCAGCCAGGTATCTAGCAACCTTTTCAATCTCATTCTCATGATGACCAGACCTCATACTTAATTTATAAAATTCCTCAGTATATGCCTTCACATCCATTTCATTTTGTCTTAAAAATTGAAGCTTTTTAAACATTTGAATTTCATAATCCTTGGGCAAGAACTTACCTTTGATTCTTGCTACCATCTTGTCCCATGAAGAAATCTTTGACTTACCTTTCTTTCTCCTCTCTGATTGTATGTAATCCCACCATACCAAGGCATGACCTCCCAATTTGGTCTTTGCAATCTTTACTTTCTGCTCCTTAGGAACCTCCTCACATTTGAAGTGATTATCTAATGCAGCAATCCAATCAAGTAACTCTTCCTCATTTAGACTTCCATTATACTTTGGAACATCAATCTTTACCTTAGGTTTGTCATTCTTGACTGCCCTTAACAGTTTTGCAAATCTTTGATCTTCAGGATCTAGATCTTCATCTACATCTTCAAACTCTTCACCATCCTCTTCTTTTTCTAATTCACTTTCTTCTACTTCCCTTCTTTTGTTTGTCTCCAAGGCTGCAAGCCTGGTTTGAAGGGCTTATGTAAGCTCTTTCATCTCCCTCATCTCTCTAGCATGCTTTTCTTTCAACTCCTGCAACTCTCTAGCAGTTCCAGCACCTTTCGGAGGCATCTTGCTAACCTCTCAATCCTCTACTTCTGCCTTCTCAATGACAGAATCAAACACACAACTGCCCAGACCTTTTGCTAGGCTCTGATACCAATATGATGAGGAGCCAAAATACTCTATCTCACAAACTAATCAGCAATCACAAACTGATCGGCAAGACTATCTTCATCGGCCAACCAAATTCCTTTCACACTGAAGTCCTATTTCATATCGATGTGTCTCTGACACCCTATCGATATGACTTCTTCCATCGGCGTAATCCTCTCCTCGTCTTCTGATATCAAATCTCTCCCCGATGTCCCTTTACTCCATATGGCTATCAGTATAACACTTACCATCAGCAGACCCTTGAGACCTCCTACCGATATTTTGATACAACTGTAGTCAACTCTAACCTTCACCTATCGGCAAGAACAAAACCATCGGCGAACACTTAAAACCCTTCACCGATATGCCGATGAACTTCAATTGTCTTCTACCTAGCACATGCATTACTTGACTTGCTGTTGCCGGTAATCTAGTGCATCTCCAGCCCGATGTCACCGATATGGCCAGTCACTCCTTGCACCTAACACAATGTATGAATGCAATGTATATTTTTAATATACATTCAAAAGATGCAATCAGAATATGCATTCAGTAAGTTTGACCATTGACTTTCCTTGTATCTAACCCGATGTACATTTGCAATGTACATTAGCAACATGAATTTCAAACATGCATTCGATGGGACCGAATCGTTGACTTTTTTGTATGCCGATACACTTGTACATTCGCAATGTATGTTCAAATGTATGTTCACTACATACAATCTTGACATACAATACACCAATGACTCCTGATATGCTTTGCGACATACACACTCAACAGACTCTTGCGATATACACATAGAATGTATATCCGACATATATTTGTAATATACACATGAAATGCATCTTCAGGGAATCAACACAAATCTTCATTGTTTTAAACCTCTGTAAACCCTGCGATTACACAGATCTAATTTCTCTAGCAACTTAACACATGGAAACGCTAGGATCTCTTAGTGCATCTTCTACGTGATCCTTCAAACATAAAACTAAATGAACAAAATGAAAACACTGTACAACCATTCCACCGATTTCGAAGAAATCTAACCAATGGAATGGATTAGGAAATCCATCTTGGCCCCAAAATAGTAGATTGATTGCATAGAGAAAACCCAATGAATTCGAATGACAGAAAGATGCACAACGCAAAACTTTATTATGCCTTTCAGAAAATGTACACACAGATGCTTTGTTTTTCAATTGCACAACTCTACTCTATTTGACCTCTCCACACTGATTACAATCGATCTGATCTTGGGCATTTATCTACTCACCCTCAGTAGTACTGAATTGACTCCAAGCGGCTCAGAGATCTAACAACCTCCAACTGCCTAACAACCTCCTAACTGTCTAACAACCCTCGTGATTACAGATCGACAATTGTCCTTGGGACTTACAACATAAACCTAGATACAAACTAAAATGACATGCATTGGTCAAATAGACCTTATTGGAAACATCAAAATGAACATCAAACAGTTAAATGCCTCATGGAGGCCAATGTGGATTGGGTGCTCCTGCACTAGTTTAGCTCCCGTGTCCTTTAGAATGCATTTAGGTCATCTTGCATGTTAATGGTGACTCTCAATGAGAAAACCCTGAAGTTTCATGGCAAATGGGACTTAGGGGGTGTGCTTAGCATGAATCCTACCTAAAATAGGGGGGAGGACTTGGGCACCCGCACCAGAGTACTACCCTATTTTAGGGTAGGATCTAGGTTTACGTGTCAATTTTATGACCGTTATTAGGTCCTATACTGAAATCTCAAGTTTGAATTATCAAATTCTTAGCAAGAATGTTTGTAGTTGCATATATACGGATGATTAGTGATTCATTTGAAAACTAGATGGACATGGTGAACTTGTGGCTTTATGTGAAAGTGATTCAAGACATTCATTGTGTTGCAGAGTAGTATTTTGTGTTGTTATTGTGTTTGTGATTACAGATTTGACTACATCTCCTCATGGCATGAAGATCATCTTCCTTCCATGAGATCTACTCTACAAGGTGATATCAATTGCATTTTCTATCATTTATCATTTGGATTTTTCCTCTATCCCACAGGGATACACACTCTTTATCTGACAACAGTGTTCAGAAGACTTGATTGTCTCTCCAGGGCTTGACCGAGGCAAGCCTCTAAACACCACAACCCCCAACCCATTTTTCTATGATTGCAAGTTACATGTTTTAAAAGAGAAAGAAGTGGAGTTGTAGGAGAGCAGTGCAAACTATTAGAATTGCAAATCTGAGAAGAAAACTAGGGCTTGGACTTGGGTTCCCATTCATTAGTCCTCTGGATTCCGAAGCGGTGAAATCTTTGTGATAGCAGGAACAGGTTGTAGACATTCTTTAGAGATCCTGACAAAAGTAGGTACACTTGACTAGGTGTTGATGGTGGTTTTAGCACACAACAACTTAGGTATGATTGCTAGTATCACACCTCTCTTGAAAAAGGTATCCTATCCAAGATAGGACTGCCCCAAGGATAATACAGCTAGGTCTTAGCTTGCTTGGAATAACTTCAGTGGAATGTCTAGCTGTACCAACAAGGGGTCTTACATGAAATGCAGGGTTTATGGAAGATGGCAGCAATGTATATGCAGAAACCCTAATGGTTCAGACTATAAAGTCTAAAATTTTCTAGCAGATGAGCAATGAAATATTGCTTATAACCTAACCTAACAAACTTAATATAAATAAAATGCAAAAGGAAAAGGAGAGAGAAGGGTTAAGAGATCCTAAGTGATAGTCACAATGGGGTAAAATGTTGCAGATAGACAAATACTTTCAATAAATCATTCCCTATTTCACAGGATAAGAAACCCACAATGTTGCAAGAAATGATGCAATCTTCAAAGGATCCTTATGATTTTCAAATTGCATTCACTCATTAAACACCCAGACCATGGTGCAGCTTAACTAGTGGAGTGCAACCGAACTATATTCAATGACAGGGCCCAGGATAACTATACACATCAACTTACCATCGGCAAGCACTAATAGTATGGACCAAAGCATTCATCAGATATCTTAACATTTACCCATCATTGCAAAAGCACAACTAATTAAATTCAGATTGATATGAACCATGAAAACTGAAATGAGACAATACATGAACACAAATTCCCAACAACCTACAAAACTTGCTTTGTATTGATCACAATTTAGCAAAGTCTCAACAATTCAATATCTAATCTTACTTCTTACAATGAGAGAATGATGGCCCTTTTATAGACAAGGCACCATACCGAGTTTTCAAATGAACGGTGGAGATTAATTCGACACCAACGGTCTAGATTACATGGCATTTAATGAGATACATCAGTTAGTTAAATTTTTAGATTTGCATTTGTCCTTTAGGAAAAAGACAAAATACAGCTTGCAAATACATTGAATCTGGACAAAATGGATACCCATTTGGTTGTACATGATGGAAAGTCAACTTTCAAGGCCTAATAAAGCTAAAATAGAGTTACATGACACTTAAAAATATGAGCTGATGTAGATTCATGAGATTCCAAGTACTGGATGGATCAAGAGGTGTATGTGGCACATTCTTGGTGAAAGTGTATCCAACTAGATGCCTTCTGGACTAATTCTCAATGACTGGACTACTGGAATAGCTGTATGCATGTCTTGGTGATCCAATCTAGGGTCATTTGAGTGGTATTTTTGGGAAAATATCAAAAATATAATTTTTGGTATTTTCTACATCGTAGTAAATTGCATTTTTGGAGGCCTTCAGAATGGAATGGGGGCTTGAAACTTCTCGGTCTAAGCAGCCGGGTAGCTCAAACTAGATAATTAGTTTATCTTTCCAACGAGTCTAAGAAGTTTAAATTTTGATAAAATAGCTAGGAGTTATGACCCCAGACTGGATCACTAGGACATTGGACTGGATCTACATGAATAACGGTGATGTAGGCATGATCTTCAATGTCTTCAACCTCTGACAACTTATTTCCATTATCTCAGACATCATACTAACATCCTCTTGCAGGTGCAGCAGCGATAAAATGTCAATTCTATATTTCTGGGTCAGCACTGCATATCTCTGTGTGCATCCTTTCAAGATGGCTCCAACAAGCTCATATGCCCTCCAAGACCCGTAATTCACAATGCAAAGCATCAATTTCATCTTAACAAGTTATTTTCCATCATTTTAAATCAAAACATGTCCATTTGTAGTCATGGATCAGTCAAAACAGCTCATTGTCAATGTCACTTTCTTATAACCAACCTCTTAAATCTAGTGATTTTTCCATGATTTTCTGTATTTTTTACCATTTTCAAGCACCCATTTGGCCAATAAATTGATCTAGGAAGTTTTTGTGGTCAATAGAATCTATTTGCAGACTTTTATTTCATGTTTTTCTAGCATTTTCTATTAAAAAAATAGGATTTTTGTGGGTCACGGACTTTTCATGTGCGGTGGCATTAATTGTCACAAAACGTGCCAAAAATCCATACAAACTTGGTAAAATGTTTATCATGATGTGACAAATAGATATGCAATTCAAATCCATCAAGAAAATGCAAGTTGTACCTTGAAAAACTCAATTTTGGGCCAAAAATACCAAAAAGCGTTGATTTTAGGGTTTACCGACCTAGCAGGGATTTTGGGGTTGTCCGACCTTGCGCGGATTTTGGCTCCATCCGACTTAGCGCGGATTTTGGCTCCATCTGATTAAAAGTCAGTCGGAGGTCACTTTAGTGCGAGTCAGTTGACTATGATTTTAGCGCTAGCTTTGATAGATGTCGGCGGGGATTTTGGTCCCGACCAACTTAATAGTGGTTTGAAGGAAGTCAGCCGAAGGTGAATTTAGTGCTAAGGTCAGAGGGTGATGATATTCGCGCAGAAGTCTGCGAGTGAGGTTTTTAGCACCGAAAGTCGGTAGCAACTATTTTTAGCGTAAAGTTAGTTGATTCAATATTTAGCACTAAGGTTGGTAGAGGTTGTTTTAGCGCAAAGGTCGGTAGAGGTTGTTTTTAGTGCTTTTTGCAGTTAGGGTCATTTTTAGCGCTAGATTTTGAATTGGCCAGGGTGAAAGTATATTTAAAAATATATTTAAGTATGATACTTTAAATATTTTTAAATATACTTTCAGGATGTTTGAGATAGGTTCCAAATCCATAGGATTTCATATGCAAATTCTAGAATTTTGAGGTTCCACCAGATTTCAGACTTAGCCATTTTTTTAGGATTTTCAGGGTTTCAGACTTAGCCAAATCAAGGCTTTAGGACCATACGACGGGATGAAAGTATGTAAACCCCTTAGTGAAATCTTGTGGAATTTGACATGATTTTGCAACTCTAAGACCTGGAAACTAGGAATTTCAACATGAAACATCCTGCAGAAGCAATTTCAAGGGTAATATCTAGTGACATAGGATTTTTGAGCAAAATGCAGTAACACCCCATTTTAGTGCAAAAGACAACAAATGACAATCTTTTAAGCACAAGACCACTCAAGACACTTCCAAATCAATTGTGAAAGACATCAACGGACTCCACACGTGTGAAATACCCAAATCTGTAACAAATCATGCATTCTAAGCACAAATTCACCTTCTCATCATCATAAGCAAGAGAGGTCAAGACTCCAAGCCAAAGCAAAAGAGGGGGTCTCCATTTGGCAAAATAGGGCATGTGTGCAAGGCACAACATATGGCGACTCTGTTGGGAAATGCTCCAGAGCATTTCAAAGATAAACTTTCAATTTGAAACCAGAATTTCTGTGTTTCCCACATGTTGGACAAGAAAACATGATATCTTATCAAAGAATCAAAGACCACTGACCAGTGCAACCATCCATATCCTAAAAACCTAAGTGCGTACAATTGTATTCATTCCCATCCCTTGGCAACTAAGTTCATCCAAGATCCTTCGTGCTAAGCTATGAAGTTGTGATTATTTTACCACCAAGAGAATGCTTCTAATGTTGAGATGTGATGAGTCTTGATAGAAGCGAATGATGATTCTTCCAGTGACAATTCTTCTGCAATGATATTCTTTCTTGATAATGCTTTTGATGATCTCTGATGCTAATAATCTTTAGATAATAGTCTTCATGTGAGAGTAATCAAATGATAATCTTTATATTGATACTTTGTAGTGGGTCTGGTGTTGAAAAACACCTTTTATTTTTACCCAGTAGGCTAGTAGTACTTAGTACCGCCTACCACTCTCATTTGGATCTACAGAATTGGTGTTGGTGGTAAAATTGGGGACCCAAACTCTTCACTTACACAAGATCACCTAGACTCACTTAGCTACTTCAGGATTATTTAAAATGTGAGAGATATATGGTTAGAAAATACTTCAGGTGCACCAACGACTCCTTTCCAATGAACAAACATCATATTTCCTGGTATAACAATGGAACCCACAACAAGGCCTAAGCAGAACTTTGGCTTCTCAAAGAAAGACTGCAGATTATTTTCCCACTAAGGAAGCATCTGCAGGTCTGCACAATTGCCAACACATTCGAGAAATGGAGAACCCAAGCAAAGCAAGCGCAGAAGTGAAAAGCAAAGCAAACCACTCTAACCAAAGCAAATAGAAAATAGAAAGAACAACTAACAACTAACAACTAAGGAAAGATAAAAAGCAAAAACTAAACTAAACAACAAGAAACTAACTAAGACCTAACTAGAAACAAGTAAGACTAGGTACAAAGATCTAGGATAGTAGGTATTTACACTACCCCATGACTTATTTCTCAGGACATGCAGAAGTAACAAGGTGCAGGTCAGTGTCCTAAGTCTGGAAAATTCATCTTTGTACTCTGAAAAGTGAGGTAGAGGCATGCTAGGTTCATATTCAAAGTACCAATTATGCAGGATCAACAATTGGGGGAGCTCATTAGGGCCATGATCAATCCAGATGCAAGTTGTCTTACCTAAATCACCGTAATCAAATTGATAACTACTAAAACTAAGTGAGAAGAGGGAAGATACAACCTGATTTGTAGTACCATCAGTCAGAGATGCAAGTTCTTCACCTTGCTGCATTGTACTACTAACTTGTGCACCTTCAGGAGGTTTCAGCTCATGCGGGGTCATATCATGTGCATCAAATAGTTTTGGATCATTAGATGCTACAACAATCTCCCAAGCAAATAGGAAGTCTAGACAACCTTCTTCAGAATGTGGATCGTCTGGATGAACTCTGTATGAAGTGGCTAGAGTAAAATCTAACATGTGCAGTGAATTCCCATGCAGCAGCATATCCTTGCTCATTGTTGATATCAACTCAATGATGTGATCAAGTGACTGACATGAAAATGCTTCCAAGCCATCACTTTAGATGACAGTTTGATTTTTATTCTCAGATTGCAGACTTATACTTTCATTTCTCATCATTAGATCGGCATCAACCATGTGGAGATCTTCTTTCATGCAAGTATGAACTGGATCAACTTAATGAATATATAATAAACTTGAATCCATTTCATCAAAATCAATCATATGCTCCAAAGCAACCCCCTCTGCAATGATCAGCAATCCTTGTATTTCAGTTGTTGGCTGATATGAAATTGAAAATTCATTGTTTGGAGCAGCAATAGGGTCTCCTTCTTCCTCTATAGGTAAATTCTTGATGTCAATGTTCTTTGAAGTGGTGTACTATCCTGATTTTGTTCATTTAACTTAGCTAGAGACCCTTCTACAACAATTATATCAACCTGATATGGCTGATCCTGATGATTTACTGGGTTGATACAGTCAAGAACTTGATCACTTTTCTCTGAATAATTCGATTGTAGCTCAGATATGTCAACTGAAATGATTTTCTACATTGCTATCCATGACTATCCTTCATCTGGAGGACTGATTTTGACATGTTCTTGCACACATCTGATTTGATCTAACTGTTGTTCCAACTCAGAATTATCAGCAGTCTGAAATGAACTGTTGTTTTGCATCTCTGCTGTAGCAAATTCAAGTTCATAATTTGTTATCTAGGAAGTATTTGATTGCTGATTTGCATCTTTAATATGACTACATATCAAATCTGATTTATCATCTACCTCATCCACTCCTTAGTAGTAGAACATTGACCCTATACATTGTTCTGTCCATCATCTTGTGACTGAAAATTAATTTTTTTCCATGCTGGGACAGCATATTCTGTGACTGAATAGTCTGGATCTAGTGGTTGAAAACCAAGCTTTATCCAGGCAGGGACCTCATCTTCATTATTTGGGTGACCTGCAAACCACATGCATTGCCTACTCTCATCATCTTGACATTTATTTTGATGAACAACTTGAGGGACTTCAATTTCTCCAATGTGCAGATTGCCTTGTTGACTGCAATCATTTATGAATGGAAGATTTGCAGCTCCTTGCAAGGCCTTTCTCTGTATATGTCTGTCATGTCCACATCTTGCTTTAGGCCTGTAAACTTCAAAAATAGGAAGCAATCCATTCAGAAGTAGGTCCAACCTTTGGAGGAAAGTCAAACAATCAATTTTGTCATGTAGTTCTCTAGGATGTACAGTGCAGACCTGAGGTGAACTAAAATCAAGCAGTGTTAGTGGAGGATACTTCACCTTGATTTGCCTATCTAGCAATTCTTTGAAAAGTGGGATATTCACTTGGAAGTTCTCTTCATGATATGACTGCTGTGATAGTGTTATGAAGAACGAAGGAGTCTCATGACTGAAACCCTTCTGGGTACCCATTGGATCAAAATTTTCTATACATTCATTTCATTTCAGCATGTGTAGTGAACCAGTAAACTAAAAACCTGCATAACATCTTTGTCCAGCCCTCCTTCTAACATCAATTCTATTGATGGTGGTTTTAGCACACAACAACATAGGTATGATTGTTGGTATCACACCTCTCTTGAAAAAGGTATCCTATCCAAGATAGGACTGCCCCAAGGATAATATTGCTAGGTCTTAGCTTGCTTGGAATAACTTTAGTGGAATGTCTAGCTGTACCAACAAGGGGTCTTACATGAAATGCAGGGTTTATGGAAGATGGTAGCAATGTATATGCAGAAACCCTAATGGTTCAGACTGTAAAGTCTGAAATTTTCCAGCAGATGAGCAATGAAATGCTGCTTATAACCTAACCTAACAAACTTAATATAAATAAAATGTAAAAGGAAAAGGAGAGAGAAGGGTTAAGAGATCCTAAGTGATAGTCACAATGGGGTAAAATGCTGCAGATAGACAAATACTTTCAATAAACCATTCCCTATTTCACTAGGATAAGAAACCCACAATGTTGCAAGAAATGATGCAATCTTCAAAGGATCCTTATGATTTTCAAACTGCATTCACTCATTAAACACCTAGACCATGGCACAACTTAACTAGTGGAGTGCAACCAAACTATATTCAATGACAGGGCCCAGGATAACTATACACATCAACTTGCCATTGGCAAGCACTAATAGTATGGACCAAAGCATTCATCAGATATCTTAACATTTACCCATCATTGCAAAAGCATAACTAATTAAATTCAGATTGATATGAACCATGAAAACTAAAATGAGACAACACATGAACACAAATTCCCACAAAACTTGCTTTGTATTGATCACATTTTGGCAAAGTCTCAACAATTTAGTATCTAATCTTACTTGTTACAATGAGATAATGATGGCCCTTTTATAGACAAGGCACCATACCGAGTTTTCAAATGAACGGTGGAGATTAACTCGACACCAACGGTCCAGATTACATGGCATTTAATAAGATACATCAGTTAGTTACATTTTTGGATTTGCATTTGTCCTTTAGGAAAAAGATAAAATACAACGTGCAAATACATTGAATCTAGACAAAATGGATACCCATTTGGTTGTACATGATGGAAAGTCAACTTTCAAGTCCTAATAAAGCCAAAATAGAGTCACATGACACTTGAAAATATGAGCTGATGTAGATTCACGAGATTCCAAGTACTGGATAGATCAAGAGGTGTATGTTGCACATTCTTGGTGAAAGTGTATCCAACTGGATGCCTGCTAGACCAATTCTCGATGACTAGACTGCTGGAACAGCTGTATGCATGTCTTGGTGATCCAATCCAGGGTCATTTGAGTGGTATTTTTGGGAAAATATCGAAAATATAATTTTTGGTATTTTCTACATCATAGTAAATTGTATTTTCAGAGGCCTTTAGAATGGAATGGAGGCTCAAAACTTCTCTGTCTAAGTAGTCAGGTAGCTCAAACTAGATAATCAGTTTATCTTTCCAACGAGTCCAAGAAGTTTAAATTCTGATAAAATAGCTAGGAGTTATGACCCCCGAACTAGATCACTAAGACATTAGACTGGATCTATAGAATAACAGTGATGTAGGCATGATCTTCAATGTCTTCAACCTCTAGGAACTTATTTCCATTATCTCAGACATCATACTAACATCCTCTTGCAGATGCAGCAGCAATTTGGTTGATAAAATGTCAATTATGTATTTCTGGGTCAGCACTACATATCTGTGTGCATCCTTTCAAGACGGCTCCAACAAGCTCCTATGCCCTCCAAGACCTGCAATTCACAATGCAAAGCATCAATTTCATCTTAACAAGTTATTTTCTATCATTTTAAATCAAAACATGTCCATTTGTAGTCATGGATCAGTCAAAACAACTCATTGTCAATGTCACTTTCTTATAACCAACCTCTTAAATCTAGTGATTTTTGCATGATTTTCTGCATTTTTTACCATTTTCAAGCACCCATTTGGCCAATATATTGATCTAGGAAGTTTTTGGGGTCAATAGAATCCATTTGCATACTTTTGTTTCATGTTTTTCTAGCATTTTTTGCAAAAAGCGAGATTTTTGTGGGTCACGGACTTTTCATGTGCAGTGGCATTAATTGTCACAAAACGTGCCAAAAATTCATACAAACTTGGTAAAATGTTCATCATGATGTGACAAATAGATATGCAATTCAAATCTATCAAGAAAATCCAAGTTGTACCTTGAAAAACTCAATTTTAGGCCAAAAATACCAAATAGCGCTAATTTTGGTGTTTACCAACCTAGTGGGGATTTTGGGGTTGTCTGACCTTGTGTGGATTTTGGCTCCATCTGGCCTAGAGCAGATTTTGGCTCCATCTGATTAAAAGTCAGTCGAAGGTCATTTTAGCGCAAGTCGGTTGACTATGATTTTAGCGCTAGCTTTGATAGATGCCACCGGCAGGGATTTTGGTCCCGATCGACGTAATAGTGGTTTGAAGGAAGTTAGCAAGAGGAAGTCAGCCGGAGGCGAATTTAGCGCTAAGGTCAGAGGGTGATGATTTTTGCACAGAAGTCTGTGAGAAAGGTTTTTAGCATCAAAAGTCAGTAGCGACTATTTTTAGTACAAAGTCAGTTAATTCAATATTTAGCGCTACGGACGGTAGAGGTTGTTTCTAGCGCAAAGCTCGGTAGAGGTTGTTTTTAGCACTTTTTGCAGTTGGGGTCATTTTTAGCACTAGATTTTGAATTTGCCAGGGTGAAAGTATATTTAAAAATATATTTAAGTATGATACTTTAAATATTTTTAAATATACTTTCAGAATGTTTGAGATAGGTTCCAGATCCATAGGATTTCATATGCAGATTCTAGAATTTTGAGGTTCCACCAAATTTCAGACTTGGCCATTTTTTTAGGATTTTCAGGGTTTCAGACTTAGCCAAATTAGGGCTTCAGGACCATACGACGGGATGAAAGTATGTAAACCCCTTAGTGAAATCTTGTGGAATTTGACATGATTTTGCAACTCTAAGACCTGGAAACTAGGAATTTCAACATGAAACATCCTGCAGAAGCAATTTCAAGGGTAATATCCAGTGACATGATTTTTGAGTAAAATGCAGTAACATCCCATTTTAGTGCAAAAGGCAACAAATGGCAATCTTTTAAGCACAAGACCACCCAAGACACTTCCAAATCAATCGTGAAAGACATCAACTGACTCCACACATGTGAAATACCTAAATCTGTAACAAATCATGCATTCTAAGCACAAATTCACCTTCTCATCATCATAAGCAAGAGAGGTTGAGACTCCAAGCCAAAGAAAAAGAGGGGGTCTCCATTTGGTAAAATGGGGCGTGTGTGCAAGGCACAACACTAAGGTGCCCACTCATTAGTCCCCAACTTTTCTGCACACCGAACTTCAAAATCTAGTATTTATTTGGTTATCATTTGATATCTCTGTGTGCAATCATTTTCCGTAATTTATCTGTTTGTTTACGATTTCATGAAATTAAGGTTTTGAGCATAATTGGACTTAATTGAACAACAAATTTACACAATTCCAATCTTCCCCTATGTTCCAAGTGACAAGAGATCTATAGTATAGTTCTCTACTCAGTTGAATGTCCTTGAATGTTTAGTGGTGAAAGGAGGATCATGACAAACCCTTAAAATCATCAACCCCTCTCTTTTTCCATTAAATAGATAGGCTCCTGATGGTCAACAACATGAAGGTACAATAGATCTAGACTTGGACTCATGGTGGAAGACTCTTCAATAGGTTTGATGGGTTGTGGATTATGTGATGAGGTTGGTGGAATGGAAATGATGTTTGATGGTTCTTGGATAAACTTTGGGATAGGTGTTTGAGGACATGGAGATGGTTGATTCCTTGCTAATAGCCATTGGATCACATCCTTCATAAGAGTATGGGTGGATGGGCAATATAATGGATGGATGATAATGGTGGATGGTGTTGTAGGCTTAGGATTAGTATTAGGCGTGGGTAGGTCCCATGGCGGAGGGATAAAAGGAGTGGGATATGTTGTAGGATTAGGGTTTTGACTTTGATTAGATGGAGAGTAAATAAGGTTATCGGATGGATTAGGATCAGGAGTGGGTAGATCCCGTGGTGGAGGAATAAAAGGAATAGAAGGTAATGAAGGGCTTGATGGAGTATAAGGTTGAGGGACCAATGGACTATGATAGTGACTACATGGTGGTTAGGGATTGGACTAGTAGGCTCTTGTATGGGTATATGAGTGGATGACGATGTGGGATACCCATAGGATGCATAAAGTACCATCGGGACTTAAGGACACTTGATTTTGGTGTGAAGGAAGACTTGTATGTTCTTGTTGTAAAGGACCTTGATATCTTGTAAATGGATTTGATGATGATTTGAAATGTTGGAATAAGGAGTTGGATGATCGTGGAGTGGATGTTGTAGGGTTTCAATGGGATAGGTTGATGTAGAATTGACATGATATGTGGGTAGGATAGGTTGGTATGATAATGGGGGTGACACATGGGATTGAGGTGTAATTTGTTGATGTTGTGTTTGTGTCAAGGTTGAATTTGGGATTGCTAGGTGGCTGTGAATTGTTGGAGTTCGACGAGGAGTTGTATTCGAGATGATCAGTGTTGTTGAAGTGGTAGATGATGGTTTGTAGTCTTTTTATGGTTTGTTGGTCTAGGGGTTGTGGCATTTGGTGAATGGTTTGGATGATGTCTTGTATTTGTGGTACTATCATCTTGTTCTCTAGTGTTGGCATGTAGTTACAAATATGTTGAAGTCTTCATATTTCAACTTGTTCCTCAAGATATGCCTCATAATCTACAAGGTTCTCATGATCATTGGTGCTAGAAGGAAAGCCTCCTTGAAGTATGACTTTGGGTTTTGGATTTGACCTAGGTTTGTTGATTATCAGGACCATTTTGATGAGGATTTGTGATGCTCAAAGATAGTTGTGACTGATTAGAGATGTAGTGATGCCAAACTGCACAAAATGATGCTTATGGAACACAAAATGTCACTTTTGGTAGTGTCTGGGCACTTCTGAAGCATAGAATGGTGCTTTTGGATTAGCTAGGTGCTTTTGGAGCATACTATGGTGCCTTTGAGGTAACTAGGTGCCTTTAGAGCATAGTATGGTGCCTTTGGTGTAACTAGGCACTTCTAGAGTATAGTAAGACACTTTTGGTGTAACTAGGCACTTCTGGGGTACAGTAAGGCACCTTTGGTGTAACTAGCCACTTCTGGAGTACAGTAAGGCAATTTTGGTGTTTTTTAGGTGTCTAGATAGTGTGAAGACAGAATTTCACTCTTGGATTTGGATAGATTGCTTTGGATGATGACAGAAAAAGTTAAAGTGGATTAGATTGGAATGTTTTAGGATAGTTTAGGGATGATTTGGAATGGTTTAGGGTTGATTTAGAATCATTTATAGTAGTTTAGGAATAGCTTGGAATGGTTTAGGGTATTTAGGAATGGTTTAGGGTTGATTTGGAATAGTTTAGGGTAGATTTGGAATGGTTTAGGGTTGATGTGGAATGGTTTAGGGTAGTTTAGGGATAGTTTAGGATATTTTGGGGATGGTTTAGGATAGTTTAGGGATGATTTGGAATGGTTTAGGGTTGATTTGGAATGGTTTACGGTTGATGCCAAGTGATTGGAGGATGATTGGATGTGTTTAGGGTTTGATGTCAAGTGGTTTGGGGATGATTTAGGGATGAGGTTTGATGGATGTGGTGTGAGGTTTCTTTTGACAAAATTGGGATGAAAATGGATATAATATGGATAGAAAGAGGATGGGGAGAGTAATTTGGATGAATTGGGATGAAGATGACAATAGGAAAATAAAAAACTCAGGACTTAACCAAAAGTGTGATAATTCTGACCAAAAGCACCTAGATATGGACCAAATGCACCTTACTGTAGTGCAAAGGCACTTCAGAATTGTGCAAAGATGTTTTACTATAACAGTGATGTTTGAACTCAGATTTTGATAGATTTTGGATGATTTCTTGGAAAGAGAACAAACACGGTAAACAATATGGCTAAGGACAACAATAAGTGTATGTTCAAGGCTCATAAAAAGCCCAAATTTCCATAGGTATAACACAATTGAAGACAAATCAAGCACTTTTTATACCTAAGAACAAAAGCTTCACTACGATAAAATTAGTTCACAACTTGGAATCTCCATCGACTCAAATGTTATCACACCTAATGTAGGTGTGTACACTATTTTTTCTTTGAGAGATAGGATGGATAGGGACCTCTAGGACTGGAAGGATGACCCAATCACCCTTTCCCTAGAAAGCTACAAGTAGCTTATGCTAAGCTGGGGATTTCTGTCTCATCTCAAGGGAGCCTTATGGTGAGTAATCTTGGGGGCGTCGTACCCTTGCACTAAAATTTATCACAATGTTCAGAGGTAGATTGGGTAGTCACTAGCTATGTGGTTTTTAGTTGTTTTGGGGGGCCAATTCCTTGCGAGCATCTGCCAAGATACTAAAAGCTTTAACCAACTTTACTAGGAGTGTAATATACCTAACACAAAAGTGTTGGTACGCCTCTTTTCAAATTGGCACTGTATGGCAAAGGCTAACGCTAGTTAGGACTTGGCTTTCACCTTGACCAATTTATATAGCAGTCCAAAGGAAAAGTTTGCTTAGGGTCATCCCTTTTGGATGAAACGTAATCCAAAAGTAGTCCCTTCTAAGGGATAAACAAAAAATAAAAGAGAGGGGTTCAGTTTTTGGTCACCCAAGTTTTTACACAAGGGGAGATCAGACACCTATCATCTCACAAGCATGGAAAACACTTATTCATTTACCCTCTAGATTAAGCTAAGTGCAACTACACTAAACACACAAGATGCAATACAAAATGATTGTTAATTCCTTTAAGAAAATGAAGTGTTTCTAAGACTTAGTATGAAAAAAATTGATATCTTCAAAAATCATCCTGCAAAAATTATGTTAGAAACCTTCTTTGATTTGTGATAAGATGCTGCAACAAGTGATATTAGTTCCAAAGAAATCAACAAGATGTTAGAAATCAAGTCAAAACCCTAACAATAAGTGAGAAACCCTAGAAAACCAAAGTGAAATCTAGAAAATTTGTGATAATTATGATGAGATACAAAAGATTAAATATCACTAATAGATTCCTTATGATTTTCTATGCAATTTTTAAAAAATCATCAAATTTTCTTAAGTTTTGAGAAAGTTATGAGGTTTTGAAGTTTGCAGGTCTGTCATCATAGCCAAAAGTGCTTCAATACTGACCAAAGGTGCTTCAATACTAACCAAAGGTGCTTTAATACTGACCAAAGGTACTTCAATACTTACCAAAAGCGCTTCAGTACTGACCAAATGTGCTTAATTGTTGTGCATATGTGCTTTTATACCATAACAGAACAGAGGTGCTTCAAATCAGTGCAGATGTACATTTTTACTAGAGGCACTTCAAATCAAACCAGATGTGCTTCACTACTACTCAGATGCACTTTTTTGTGTGATGATTGTACTTTTCTGTACCTATGCTTCAAAAAATCAACTTTTTCTAAACAAAGCAAGGTTAGTGGGTCCCACCGGGCATGCCAAAATGTGTATCGGTAAAATTGAGATTATAAAATGAGATCAAAGCAATGATAATCAATAACATTCAATCCTATAACCTTCAAAATAATGATCTAGATAATAACCGAATAATCAATGAATAACATAAAAATAATGAAAGTTTTCACCTAGATTGTATTGTTATCTTAGTCTTTTTGTGGATTGCTTAATCAATTGCAAAACCATGTTTGCAACAAGCGGATGTGATGAATATAATTGTGTACTCAAAGTGCTCTATGTGCTCAACGATGCGATGTATGCTCAAAGTGCTAAATGGATGCCTGAGAATAAATGATCAAAGAGGATTTTTTATGCAATGGAGGGGGTATTTATAGGTTTCAGGGAAGATTGATCAACAGTTGAGATAAATCAATAGCTCATGATAAATGTGCACATGACATGTGTCATGCTTTAAAGCTATTTTTATTAAGTTAATTACTTTTTGGCTAAAGATATGATTTGATTTCATAAAATTAGAATGCTTTTTCCAATTTATGAGCTGATGATAAAAATAATACTATTAAAGCCAATTAAATCAACTTTAGATTTGTTTTTTGCATAATTTGTGTGCATGATGAACAAGATTTATTTTTAGAAGAATTGGAAGATATGGAAAATTAAATAAATAAATTTATTTAATTTATTGTGCATGGAAGAATAAGATTGTTTTTGGAAGATAATTGAAGATATTTTGAAATTAAATAAATAAATTTATTTAATTAATTGTGAATGATAGACGAAAAGATAAGATATGAAGATTTAAATAAATTAAACAAATAAATTTGATTTAATTTATTTTGCATGATAGAGGAATATAAATAAAATATTAATTTTATTTATTTTTAGAGGATGAAGTCGACTTAAATAAATTTGAACAATTTATTTAAATTTGGAGGAATAATTGATTAATTAAATAATTAAAATTATTTAATTATTGATAAGAGGAAATTTAAGTGATGAATTAATTAAATAATTTATTTATTTAATTAATGTGGATTTGAAATTGGAAGAAGATAATGATTTAATTAAATAATTAAAATTATTTAATGTAGATGAATAAAGAAGAACTTAATGAAATTAATTAAATAAATAGAATTTATTCAATTAATGCTGAAATTAGGGAATATAGAGCAAAATAGAGGAATTTGATGAAATTAATTAAATAATTAGATTATTTAATTAAAGTTAAATGTAGATGATTTAGGAAGAATTGATGTATGCAAGTCATGCAATGCAATGGGTCATTTTTAGGTGTCTACAATTTGAGTCATTCCTTGAAAACTATTCTTGACCCAAAATTGTAAAGTTGAGATGATCAATTGGGGTAGGCAATAGATTTATCCACTTTCTATCAAATCTTTGTTGCAAATGATAAGAATTCATAGGTTGATGATTTTGTTCTTTCATGATAGATTTCTTTATGAGCTCATTGCTAAAAGCATTAACGGTAATTTTTTTTAATCTAATTTTCCTTCTATTACCCAAAAAAAATCAAATCATCCTCAATTTTAAATACTTACCTTTGTGCAATTTCAAGATCACATACTTTATTTTGCTTCAAAAAGAATTTGATTTTAGGGTGCAATGTAGTAATGAAGATGCAAAATTAATTTTCTTGACTTGGTTGATTAGTGTGAGCAATCTGCTTTAGAGACTTGTTAAACCATTCAACAAATTCTCTTATCAGCTCTCCTTCTATCTTTTGGATTCTAAAAAACTAAGATAACAATGCACCTACATCACCTATTGATTTAAATCTTTCAAGGAATTTATTCTTTAAGTTGTCCCAGTTTGTAATTCATCCATCCTTTGAGTGTTGAAATTAGTTTGCTACAAATCTAATGAGGGTTTCAATGAACAACCATACAAATTCATTTTCTTTGTCGACCTCTAGAACTCCACAAGCCATGGTGAATCTTTGAATTTGATTTTTTGCATCTATAAATTTTCTCTAGTAAACTTTGGGAATTGCTTTATGGAACCTAAGGGTAAGGATATATAATGAGTCAATTCTAGAGGGCCAAAATGGTTTTCCATGGATTAGATAAAATCAATTCCATGATGTAAATCTAAAAATACAACACGTATATCATTCCAATGTGAATTCTTTCAAAAAATTAATTATTCTGAGAAAGTTCTGCCTATAAAGAGTCATCAACCTCTATTCTAAGGGAGGTACCTTTAAATATTTAAGGAAAAAAATGCAGCAACACTTTGATCCCCAATAGAGTTACCAAAAATCTATTGGTAAAGAGATTTGTCACTATGATATTTTGATTAAATTAGCTTGACACACCCAACAGACAATGGCAAATGTTCACAACAATTATCCACAAATCACCATTGGATTGGTAATTTTCATTTGTATTTGAGAGGGTTAGCTCCCTCATATGATGGGTATTATTGGTGTACTTTTAACCAAAAAGTACAAAAGGAAAATGAAATTAGATAAAAATGAGAAAACGAGGAGAAACCTTGGCAAGGCACATACAAAACACTAACACGATTTTTGAGAAAGGGAAAGAAGAAAAAACATGTAAATGCTATTGAAGACATAAAGTTCTTTGATTTGGGTGTGCAGTACTGGTGAAGGAATGAGGGTTTTAAACAATTTACAAGTTTGACATGCAAAAAACCTGTAAAACTATAGAAAGCAATTCACCCCTTTATCATGTAAGGAAATGATAATAATGGATTGCATGTTAAACATACAAATAACATACATTAAATGAAGAACATCAAAGCACATAGTCTCTAATTCATTCCTTGTATATAATCAAACATGCAAGAGAAAAACTAAAGAAAGATTACAAGTTGAACATAAGAAAACTTGCAAGCATTAAAGAGTTTAAGGATGCAAATTTCAAAAAAATTCTTCATATTTCTTCAAAAGTTTTGAGCACAAAATCTCCTTGCAATTTTTTTGTACAATGGTTGTACCATGTGGAGTAAAAATCTCTAATAAAAGATCCCCTTTACATTGAAAATGATCATTTACAACCTCTTTCTGGTAACTAACTTCTAACCATTTTATAATCACCTCTTTAAGGACTTCATAAAATATTTGGAATATTCTTGTCTAGCTCAGGAATAGGCATGTAATATTTTATCCCTTAAATAAAATGATTCCCAAACATTAATATCTATGACTTTAAAATTAAATATTGAGCACTTGTTGAAACTTGATGTACATACAACTATCAAGACCTTATGTCAAATACTTTACATGTATTTATCGTAGGTGTCTAATTTTTGAAGTATTAGTCAAGCACTTCACAATAATGACTTGGTTGACAGCTTGTCACATAATGACCTCTTTTGACATCTTCTCACATAGCTTATTTTTCTTATTCAGATCTTTATTAGTATCATTGTCTTCACTCTGATTGGCTAATTTTTGAAGTAGTTCCTTTCTCTTTTTCACAAAGATACTAAGTTTTTCTTTTATCTCATTTATGAAATCATCAACTTCTTTGAGTCTTTCTCTCAAATTATTGACTTCAGAATGGGATTGTTCAAGATCATCTAGGGTAGACTAAAGTTGTTCCTTCATACCATATATATCCATTAAGATTTTGTTGGTTACCAAATCTGCAGAGGGTTTGCCAGCTCCAATGCACAGGCTGATTTGGCCAACAGATACAGGAGGTTGCGTGAGCTACCTCCCCTTCACTTCTGGTTCTGCCACACCAAGGGGGGTATCCCTATCACTAAAGATATAACCTTGACTAGACCAATAACACAATGATTTAGCTTTGCAATAATAGGCAGAATACTCTCATGTGTGGACCAAGATCTGCATGATAGATCACAAGGTTGGCAACATTCTTGGACATATTTGTCTGGTGGGTATGAGAGCATGCAGGGGGTTCCTAATCCTACTCCTACAACTAATAGATGGAGGTGATGAAATGGGTGGACATAATGTCCTAGATGCAAGACAAGGGGTTTTGGCTCATAACTACTGACCCAGGAGCAGACTGGTGCCTATCCATTGGGCAAGGAGTCAACTAGACATATACAACAGATGGTTTGCAACTTTCACTCAAGTTTCAGGGGGTTGGACTAATGCTTGCCTTACAAACATCACCCAAGAATGGGTATCTAACTGCCTCTACTTACAGATATCCCTGTTGACATGTAACCTTCCCCATGCTCAACCTAAAACAATTTAATCCACTCCTTGAATGGAAGTTAGAGATCAAACATGTGATACAGAAAACCATACCTCAGAACCTGAGAAACCCTTAGCAACCAGATTTAGAAGAAGGAGAATAACATGCAGCAAATGGAGACAAGCAAATAAACACATGCAATGAAGCATTTCTCATATAAAATCAACATTGAAACTGAACATATGTGCAAAATACATTCATGTTGCAACTCATAAACTCCAAAATGGGATAGAACAACCAGGATCATGCCTTGTTCTTCATTATTTACACAAAAATGCCTCAGGCCTTCAACAACCTTCAAATGAGGGACACAACCCTACTTATACAGTAAGGAGGTGCTCATCCTTAACCACCAGGCAAACTCAAAATTTGCTAGATACAGTACATTGAGAAAATGGTGCTCATCGCATTGAATGCAGCAGGTAGGGGAGGAGACAGGAAGAGATCTCAAGCCCTGTGCCACCGCCTGGAGATTCACATCTTCAATCAGGCGGTTTGACCATTCATGCCATCGCCCATACCTCTGTAACAACTGCCATTAATGGCGCACCAACTTGCGGCCTTGGGAAATGTAGAATACTGTGCATCGCAAACCTTTCCTACCAAAATGTATCATCCTGATATTTCAAATCATGTAGGATCTACTTATCCCACATGCACCCTGCGGCAACCTTCTCATTACTTTATATACTAGGTCGTGAGCATATATGATGTTGGTACTTTTGCTCCCGACGGCACCTAGTATAAGACTACATCATCATCATCCTCCAGCATGATATCTAGATACTCAATATCACCCTGACATCAGCGAACCACCTGCTGAGCTCACCCCGATAATTCATATCACCCTGATATGAAATATCACCCTACGGGAAAGCATATCCAGACCTCATCACCTGATAAAAATATCACCCTGATGTCAGCATCATATTACAATATCACTCGCATGATAATCGCCCTTATCGGCACAACCTGATGCATCAGAGGAAGATCCTCATGCTTAGCCGATACCAAATGTCTGGCCGATGAACATCCTGATGACGTCACCGTCATATCCTGCTAATGTCATCAGCATATCTGCCTATCGTGCACCTCTTCATATCTAGATGATGTCATCGTCATATCCGCAACATCGGGGGATCTTCATAAGATGACTTAGTGTTAGAAATATGACCCCCCCGGACCTTGATGATGTCACCACCATATTGGCATCAGGATGATATTCGGAAGATAACTGGATATTTGGAAACATCATCCTAATGCACAAATATCATGTTGCAGACAGGCAGAAAAAGTTGATATCACCCTAACATAAGAATGATGTCAACAACATTAGGGCGATGAAAGAACATGAAGTGATAAAACAACATCAGGATGATCTTAACTAAAATCACCCGATGTTCAAATATGATGACCCCACGGAAGATCGGGTCATACTTAGGACTTTGCAGCAACATCATCAGGATGATCTTAACTAAGATCACCCGATGTTAAAATATCACCCCAAGATCATGTAGGTAGAACATATGATGACCCTCGTAAGCAACATCATGGTGATGTCTGGAAATATGATGATGATGACCTCCTCTCCTTAAGAAAATATGATGTTGCAGCTAAAAAAGGCTGAGGAGGTCCAACACTTAGGAAATTTTTGGATATTTAGGGAAGGAGCCAGGCTAAAAACCTTGAACATAAATTATCACCAACAGATTCCAAGATCTTCCTCAAGCTGTTAGGCTCTATTTAGAGGAACTTGGCTTTGATACCAATTGTTGGAAATAAGGTAGATAACTGAGAGGGGGGGTGAATCAGTTATCTCAAAATTTCTTTAACTTTCTTTTCTTTTGTTATCTTAATAATTAGTGTAGCATCAAATTGTATAAGCATATGTGATCATAAGAACAGAAATAAAATCAACACATATAACACAAGGATTTTTACGTGGAAAACCCTATTAAGGGAAAAACCACGGGGTGACTAACCCAAGATTGTATTCTCTATTAAAAAAATAAAGGAGTACAAAATGGCACTTGCTAATTGGGCTCACTGCCCGAGCACACTGATCACAAGAGGCACACTGCCTACAAGAGACTCACTATCTACAAAACTTACAAAAGGTAATCAGGTGTTTGAACTGATGAGAAGCATCTACAAATGCATAAGTTTAGTTTCGGTTTAGGCACAATATACTGATCTGATGCACTTCATCCTTCCTCTTCTCAATTTTGGAGTTCTATCACATACTGGGCTTGGATAGTTGTTCCCACAGTTATCTCTGCTTTTCTTCACACTTTACTTCATCACTTGTCTACTACTAGCTTCACATGCTAAAATCTATTTGGTATATATATCTGCATCAAGGAATTTATCAACTTGCTAGTTGGCATCAAGAACACTGCAAGTAATTACTCTGTCGGCTGAATCCATGCTTGATTTGTGATGCATATCAAAGACATAGATATAGAAGTTATTAATCATGTTGGCCAACAATGTATGATCCATAAATTAATTGATCAACATCATTTACTCATCCAGATTGAAGTCTAATACTCTACCAGTCAGTTCTTCCTCAGTCTGTTCTGCCTGACTAGAACCCAACACTTAGATGCTCATATCTTTTTCATGCTTTATCACTGGAGGCTAAATCTCTGGAATATAGTAGTCATGATACCCCTCTTGACTTGTCCAAGTCCACAACTTTCTGAGTTACACCATCTAAGAGATCCAGACCTGATTGTCAGACCTTGTTGCATACTCTGTTCTTGTTCACCGGACCAAAACAATCTTCAATCTGACTTCTGGTATAGGCATACTATGTACTGCGAATGTGTGGAATAGACTTTGTTACCATCAATGACAATGCTCATGAAGCCACACAGTGTCTCTTGCCAACAAATTCTTCATTCAAATAGTTGTTGTATTTTTGAATTAACTTCTTCTCTTGTAAAAGAAAAGTATGTGCTACATGTGAATGTACAATTTCAACTTTAATTTCATGTATTTGGCTTCCAAAGGACCATGATCATTGGTTAGGGAAAGAATCTTGTCCAAATATATTTACTTAATTTATTCTTCTCATTAAGCGCTATACTTGTTTTGGTCCATAACTTCCAATAACTCCCTCTTTAATCTATACAACTCACCGACTTCAAGAGATAATCTCTTAGCTTTACTATCCTTTTTAATGGTTGCAATCTTGAGGTTGTGCATCTATGCTTGTGCGTGTGTGAGCTCCCTCATGTGAGGCCTGTAAGTGTAGGTATTTTTATTTTCCTTATGTTAGGGGATATTTATTTTTCCTACACATGTTATTAATCTTGCTTAGGTTATTTGGGCATGGTTAATATGATAACATGGAATAATCCATCAGTTACATATGTCTCTCTCTCACCCACTTTTTGGTAGTTGAGTCTCACACCCTCTTTTGGATTTATCTACCACCTCTCATAATTTTTTGTTTGTGCTTATCTAAGTAGGTGCAACCATGTATTTTGACATTTACCAAGTAGGTACAACTCTCACCTATTTTGGGTAGTTGGAGTTATTACTCCTCTTGGATGTATATGTTAGATTCAGGACAAACAACTGAGAGGGGGGGATGAATCAGTTGTCAAAACTTTCTTTCCAATTACACACTTAAATCCTCTTAGTGATTTAGCAACATATCAATAAATCAATCATTGAAACATAATGTATTAAATCAAGAGTAGAAACACATCAACACACAAGACACCAAGATTTTGATGTGGAAAACCCGGTTAAGGGAAAAACCATGGGATGATTAACCCAAGATTGTATTCTCTATTAGAAGAATAGAAAGAAAAAAATGGCACATGCCAATTAGGGCTCACTGCCTGAGCACACTGCTCACAAGAGGCTCACTGCCTACAAGAGACACACTGTCTACAAAGTAATAAGTATCACATACATGAACTAGAGAATAGCATCTTCACTATGCTTGAATCAATTCCATTTAAGCCCAATACTTCTGCTCTACCTTTCGGTCTCCTCCTCGCTACCACACTTACATCTCCACAAGACTATCTTTGAAATGACTTTACAACTCCTTATTTCTACAAGGCATCGACTTAGGAGTAATCATCTAAGTTGGCAAACATATACAAGAACATCCACAAGATGTGTAACTCATCTGGTCGGCCAGTCTAAGGAAGAATACCTTCATCCAAAAGTATTTCTTCAAATGCAAGCTTAAACTCTAATGTAGACCACCAACACTAACTAGACATGATCCAAAGACCTCCACAAGCTTGCTTGAATCACCAAGAACATCCACACTTCATCTGCATACTGAAATCCTTCTCTCCTTCATCTGGAACCTCAAGAACACAGTCTGTCATCACTGTCACAAAGGAATAGATGCTTGCAGACCTTCAAACCATGAACCAATTGAGTTGATACTTCACAAAGACTTCCTCAACACTCCCTCAAATCTGCAGAATAGGATAATGCATTTCCAGATCTCACCGGACCAATCTGTGTCACTCTGTCACCTCTGAACACCTACCGGAACCGGTGTTACTTGAACAGCCACAACTTCTTCAGATCTTCATGCAGACCTTTGAAATCTTTACTGGAGCACCTTAAGACACATATCTACAAACCCTTTAAACCACATCCTCTGATCCTTATCTTGTCTTGGACTTTTACCTTATTGTCTTCACTGTTCTTCTCTATTTTTTATTAGGACTAATTTTCTCAATATCCTTAGCACTCAGCTCATCCAATCCTTTTCATCAATGCAACAAGAGTATGTTGACATCAATGACAACACTGGTTACACCCATACTTGCAACAAGCTCCCCCTTTGTCATTGTTGGCAACATATGATCTGAAAAACTATTTTGACCATCAAGACAAGAAATTTTCTTTACTGACACAACTCCCCCTATCACCAACAACCATTCACTTGTCTTCTCTATCTTTACTGCTCCCCCTTTGTTAGCCACCACTTGTTTTTCACATGTCTTATCTCCCCCTTTGACATCAATGGAAAAGGGCACATACTTGCAATTCTACCATTTCAGAATTGTACCAGCTGCTCCCCCTGAGGAGCAACTCCCCATCATCAATCTGGATCACAAGATATGACTGTGATATCCACCAAACTAATGCACATCAGTGCACCTTAGTTCAGCATCGGAGGGGCAATAACCCCTAACTTCTCCCTAAGAAACTCAAAAGAGTCCTTAGGTAGAGGTTTAGTAAAGATATCTGCAATCTGATCCTTGGAGGGCACAAACTCCAATCTGACTTCATTCTTGTTCACTTGCTCTCTTAGAAAGTGAAACTTGATAGATATATGATTATTCTTTAAATGCAACACCAGATTCTTAGATATATTTATTGCACTTGAATTATCACAGAAGATTGTGATAGGCTCCTCATACATCACTCTTATGTCTTTTAGCATTTGCTTCATCCACAAGACCTGAGGGCAACTACTTGCTGCTGTAATATATTCTGCTTCTGTAGTAGACAGAGATATTGCCTCTTGTTTCTTGCTCAGGCAAGAAACTAATCTCTTCCCCAAAAAGAATGCTCCACCACTGGTACTCTTCCGATCATCCACATCTCCTGCCCAATCTGCATCTGTATATGCATAAAGAGAGAAATCATGATCTCTAGGATACCACAATCCATACTCAACTATTCCTTTTAGATATCTAAAAATCCTCTTGATTGCCATGACATGAGATTCTCTAGGATCAGCTTGAAATCTAGCAACAAGACCCACAACATTCATAATGTCAGGTCTAGTTTGAGTGAGATACAACAATCCTCCAATCATTGACCTATACTTTTTCTGATCAGCCTTAGGAGAGTCATCATCTTTGCCCAACTTACATCCAGTTGCCATGGGAGTATTCATTGGTTTTGAGTCTTCCATCCCAAATTTTTTCAACAATTCTTTCACATATTTGGTCTGAGAAATGAAGATTCCTTTCTTTGTTTGAGTGATTTGTAGACCCAAGAAGAAATTCATTTCCCCAAGCATGGAAATTTCAAATTCACTTTTCATTTGATTTGCAAAAGTTTTACACATACTATCTCTTCCTCCAAAAATGATATCATCAACAAACACTTCAACAATCAAGATGTTTTCATGATCAATTTTGAAATACAAATTACTGTCAGCAGTACCTTTGTTGAAACCAATCTTCAAAAGATACTTATCCAATCTTTCATACTAGGCTCTTGGGGCTTGCTTTAGTCCATACAGAGCTTTCTTCAACTTGTAGACCATATCACCATGATCAAACAATTGAAATCCATCCGGTTGCTCAATGTACACTTCTTCCAAATCACCATTCAAGAAGGCAGACTTGACATCCATCTGATACACATTGAAATCCTTAAAGGCAGCAAAAGCAAGAAATAATCTGAATGCTTCAATTCTTTCCACCAGAGCAAAAGTTTCTTCAAAATCAACTCCTTCTATTTGAGAGTAACCCATGTAGACCAATCTGGCTTTATTTTTGATTACTTCACCAACTTCATTCAGTTTGTTCCAGAAGACCCATTTTGTTCCAATCACATTCTTGTTTCTAGGTCTGGGAACAAGATCCCAAGTGTGATTTTTCTCAATTTACATAAGCTCTTCCTTCATTGCTTTAGTCTAGTTTTCATCATTACAAGCTTCATTTACCATCTTAGGTTCAATCTTAGAAATCAGACAATACTCATCTGAATCTTGAGGAATTCTCCTTCTTGTTTGTACACCTTTGATATTATCACCTATGATCTGATCTTTAAAATGGTTTAGTCTTACATACCTAGGAATTTTGGGAGTTTCTTGTACTTTTGATTCTTGATCAGACTCATTGAAACTCATCTCTTCTTCCTGATTTACCGAATTAGTCTGAATCTGAATTACAGAAGGGGCTTGGGCTCCTTGATCATCTTCATCATATTCATAAAACCTTGAGGGTTTTTCAATTCCTTCATCAACCTTCACATTTGTGCTTTCTATAATCTTTCTCAGTCTCATGTTATAACACCGGGATGCTTTGCTTTGAGTAGAGTAACCCAAGAATATTCCTTCATCACTTCAAGCATCAAACTTGCCTAGATCTTCATCTCTTTTGATGTAACATTTACTACCAAAGACTCAGAAATACCTCATAGTAGGAGTGATGCCAAACCAAAGTTCATAAGGAGTCTTACCAGTATTGCTTCTGATTTGAACTCGATTGAGAGTATAGACTGCAGTGCTGACAACTTCTCTCCAATAGATCTGAGGAACATTTGCTTCCATCATCATTGTCCTAAATGCTTCCTGGATGGTCCAGTTCTTTCTCTCCACTACTCCATTCTGCTATGGAGTCCTAGGAGCAGACAACTGTCTCTTTATTCCATGTTTCTCACAGAATTCTATGAACTCACTAGATGTGAATTCTCTACCTCTATCAAACCTCAAACACTTTAATTTTAATCCAGTTTCATTCTCTACCATAGCCTTGAATATTTTGAATTTCTCAAAAGCTTATGATTTGTCTTTTAGAAAAGTTACCCACATCATCCGGGAGTAGTCATCAATTAGTAACATGAAGTATCTATCACCTTGCACACTCCTAATTCTTGCCGGACCACATAGATTAGTATGAACCAAATCCAATATTCCAGTAGAAGATTGTTCTTTGCTTTTAAATGAGACTCTACTTTGTTTTCCCAAATGACATTCCTTGCACAAACTATTTGTAGGTTTCACTAGTTTTGGAAGATCTCTTACAGCCTGAGTGTTGCTTATCTTGATGATATTATCAAAATTCACATGACACATCCTCATATGCCATAGCCAACTCTGATCAATTTGCACAAATAGACAACTTTTACCAGTACCAACTAAATGAAAGATATTACCTTTTGTTTGAGTACCAGATGCAATCTTTGTTCTGGAACTTTCAAAGATCTTGCATTTTCCATTCTTGAATTGGAGATCATAGCCTTTGTCCACCAACTGTCCAACACTGAGTAGATTGTGCTTCAATCCTTCAACACATAGTACATTACTGGTTTTGTTCTTTCCATCAAAAGAAATAGTTCCTCTACCTCTGATTCTGCCAACAGAATTATCACCAAACTTTACCACTCCTCCTTCATACCTTTCCAAATCTAAGAACTTATTTTTGTCACCTGTCATATGGTGAGAGCATCCATTGTCAATGACCCAATCATCCTTTTCTTCAACTTGGGCAGCCAGAGCTCTTTCTACAACTTTATGATTGACAGATTTAGAGGGCATTAGATCTTCTTCCTTGATGGAAATAAACACCCAATCACTTCTGGATTTGTTTCCTATCTCTGATTCATCATCTGTTACTCCTTCATTATCATCTTTTTCATGAACATAGTAACAATTCTTTTGGAACCTTGATCTGTTAGAATTTGGCCTTGAAAATCTTTCCAGACACTTTGAGGCAAAATGACCAATCTTATTGTAGTTAAAACACTTATAAGGTAATTTTCCTTCATACTTACCGGATCCTCTTGGCACTCTTTTTGCAATAAGGTCTTCAAGCTGAGCAGTTTTAGTTTCTTCTTCTTCCAAGTCCCTTTTTTCTTGTTCATACCATGATAGTTTCCTTGAAGAGTTCTCTCCCAGATCAAACCTTTGTTTTCCTTTTATAGAAGCACTAGCTTTGAATGTTGATTTAGTCTTGGGGGGACATCTCTAAACTCAGTCATTTCAAATGCAACCAATTGATCTCTTGTGACAATTGTATGAGCTCTGAATTCTTTAATGGTAGCAGCCTTGATTTTATAAGAAGCAGGAAGGGATCTAAGAATTTTGCCAACAATCTCATCTTCATCCAAGACTCCACCAGCATTTCTAATTCCACAAACAAGCTCATTTACTCTTGGCATAAAAGTAGTGATATTTTCATCTTCTCTCATCTTCAGATTTTCAAATTTTCCTTTTAGACTCTATAGCCTTGCACATTTAACATACTTGTCTCCTTCATGTAGAAGTTCCAATTTTTTCCAAATCTCAAAAGCAGTTGGTAGGTCAACAATATTTAAAAGCTCTAAATCAGATAATGCACTTAGAAGAGATTCTATAGTCCACAGATTATTTTCAGCATCTATGATTTCACTTTGGGATTTCAGGCCACCCTGTGGAGGAGTATACTTCATTGAAGCCATGTTCTAGTACTGCATTCCCATACATTGCAAGTGACATTTCATGTGACTTTTCCAGAGATTAAAATTGGTTCCTTCAAACTTCAGACTATCTTTCTTGTAGGACGACATCCTGGATCTCCTCAAGTGGTTAAGCTCTTTTAGAGGAACTTAGCTCTGATACTAATTGTTAGATTTAGGATAGACAACTGAGAGGGGGGGGTGAATCAGTTGTCAAAACTTTCTTTCCAATTACACACTTAAATCCTCTTAGTGATTTAGCAGCATATCAATAAATCAATCATTGAAACATAATGTATTAAATCAAGAGCAGAAACACATCAACACATAAGACACCAAGATTTTGACATAGAAAACCAGGTTAAGGGAAAAACCACAAGGTGATTAACCCAAGATTGTATTCTCTATTAGAAGAATAGAAAGAACAAAATGGCACATGCCAATTAGGGCTCACTGCCTGAGCACACTGCTCACAAGATGCTCACTACCTACAAGAGACACACTATCTACAAAGTAATAAGTATCACATACATGAACTGGAGAATAGCATCTTCACTATGCTTGAATTAGTTCCATTTAAGCCCAATACTTTTGCTCTACCTTTCAGTCTCCTCCTCGCTACCACACTCACATCTTAGCAAGACTATTTTTGAAATGACTTTTCAACTCCTTACTTATACAAGGCATCGACTTAGGAATAATCATCTAAGTCGGCAAACATCTACAAGAACATCCGTAAGATGTGTAACTCATCCTAACATCTAGTCTAAGGAAGAAGACCTTCATCCGGAAGTATTTCTTCAAATGTGACCTTAAACTCCAATGTAGACCACCAACACTAACTAGACATGATCCAAAGACCTCCCAAGCTTGCCTAAATCACCAAGAACATCCACACTTCATCTGCATACTGAAATCCTTTTCTCCTTCATCTGGAACCTCAAGAACATAGTCTGTCATCACTGTCACAAAGGAATAGATGCTTGTGGACCTTCAAACCATGAACCAATTGAGTTGATACTTCACAAAGACTTTCTCAACACTCCCTCAAATCTGTAGAATAGGATAATGCATTTCTGGATCTCACCAGACCAATCTATGTCACTCTATCACCTCTGAACACCTACTGGAACCGGTTTTACTTGAACAACCACAACTTCTTTAGATCTTCATGCGGACCTCTAAAATCTTTACTGGATCACCTTAAGACACATATCTACAAACCCTTTAAACCGCATCCTCTGATCCTCATCTTATCTTGGACTTTTACCTTACTGTCTTCACTGTTCTTCTCTATTTTTTATTAGGACTAATTTTCTCAATATCCTCAGCACTCAGCTCATCCAATCCTTTTCATCAATGCAACAGGAGTATGTTGACATCAATGACAACACTGGTTAGGCCCATACTTGCAACAGTATATGCCTTTATTTTTCTATATATACATCACTCTCCTCCTACCTTGGCTAGTCAGTGAGAGTAATGTGAGCATTGCCTAAATTCTCTTGTAGTTTTGTCTCTTGAATTCTCTCTTTCAGAATAATCTCTCCATTCTTCTATTTTGATCTTCAATCATCTATCGATTGGAGTGTGTGTGTGATATACAACCAACAATAGATCCTAGTTTAGATTCTCACTTCTCGTAGAATCTAACATGGTAATAGAGCAATATTCTCTTGTATAGTTCATTTTATTGTCCTATTATTTCAGATATTTGAGGCTAATAATTGCTAATATATTTTTCAAAAACCCAAATATGCTCTTCTCATGCATCCTCAAATGATCTAAGAATCAAAATAATTTAGAAGAAAAATAAGCATCTATGTATTATGGTTTTGCATGTGTTCTTGTGAAAACCAAGTGATTATAGATTTTTGGTAATTCTAGTAGTATTTTTAGTTGTACCATAGCATCTGAGAGGCTCAAGAAAGTCAATATTGACTTTTGTTTCACCAATATTAGAGATTAGAGGACCAAGTTACACATAGGGGTTTGAAAAGTGATTCCAAAAGGTAGCTAACATTTCAAAGTATTTTCAGCCCAAATGGATCTTGTCATTATGCTCAGAAGGCCCAAAAACATAAAGATTGACTATCAAATCATCGAAACTAGAGTTGAGAGTCTCTAAGACAAATTTTTTCATCCCCAAGCTATATGTCCCTACTTGTGCTATACCATATTGATTTTGAAAAAAAATAATTCTTAGTGCCACTCAAAGTAGCCACCACCACTCATAGTATGACCACCACACAACCATTGGCACATGGCCTGCCCTCCATCGCCTACATAGTGCCCAATTGCTGAAGCCTAAGCCCGAGCTATGCCTCTAGTAATATTCCATCCAAAAACAACTATTTTGTAGAAGGTAGCTTCATGCCAGAAACAGGCAGCTTCCTAGTATTTTTTTACAGTTAAATTGATAGAGCAAGGTGGTTTTAGCCAATTTCAAGGGTGGTTTTGAAATCCTTGTGATCAAGAAGAATATACTGACAAAATCTTGGCATATTCTAGTGATGATGTCATCATGACATCAGCATGCCCTTTGTAAATTTATACCCCACCTCACTATCACATTTTTTTAGTTTGCAATCAAAATTTAAAGGCTAATAACTTGAGTGTATGAACTCCTTTTTCAATGCAATTTGTTTCGATTTGGCATAGAATTTTATGATTTATGTAGTGGACAAGTGTTTTCCTAATTTGATACTCCTGTTTTTCAAAAATTGAAGATTCTTCCAGAATTTTCTATGCAATCCTTATTTTGAGACCTTCTAAGGGCTATAACTTATGCAAACGGACTCATTTTTGGGTCCTATTTTTCCATAGTGTGTACTTTTTTACATGCTCCACATTGGTGCTCTCAAACTGACCTCTTATTGTACTAGAACTATAGTTCAATACTTTGGCCAGTTTGGGTTTTATAAGAGTCTAAAAATATCATATTCACATTATAAATCACACTAATTATCAAGTGCCACACATTGTAATTAATGGGGGGTCATTTTAGAAACTAGTGAAAAGAGGGGTGTCTTGTGTGTCTTATTTTTTCACTTCTCTTCTACATAACAATCTACTTTGAGTTGCACTAATGGGTCAATCAATAGTTAATATCCTCACACCATATAACTATTTTGATTGGAAACATAAAAATACAATCTATCTCAAAAGGAAAGAAATACACAAGGTTATGATGGGACTTGAGACAAAACCCACAGAGGATGCAAAAAAACTAAAATGGTTTAATAAATGTGATGAAGCTTTTAGTACTTTGTGTATGTCTATGTCTCCTGACCAACTCTTTCAAATTGAGTCTTCCACTACACCAAATGAGGTTTGGGAAAGCCTCTTTGGTAAGTAGGATGAATTAATGGAACATGAATTGGAGAGAGAACTAATAAGGTTAAGTCGAAGCAATTTTGACACCATTCAAGACTTCTTCACAAAGTTAAAAGCCATCATCTATTGTAGTTAAAGAAGTGTGGAATAGAAACTAAAGACACACAACTAATCTTAAGTATTATTTCCAAGCTTGATCTAAACTATTATGTATTTGTTTCACTTGTCATGCCACAAAATGATCTCTAGGTTCCAACTACAAAATGCCTTCTCTAGATGATGCTACAGAACTCACAAAGGAGCAAGATAGAATAGTTCACATGAGTACAATGAAACCTTCAAAGTCACATGCCTTGGCTGCAAATCAAGTCACAAAATAATAGAAAGTGTTAGGCAAACAAAATAAGAAATAAAAGAACCAAGGAGAGAAGAAGAAAGATCAAAAACTAGCTACCTCAAATGCAACTAATCAAACCTCTTCTTTAAAATGAGAACATCCTAAGAAGGAGAAGGTCAAGTGTGCCTACTATAAAATTCTTGTACATGATGAACATAATTTTTTAAAGAAGAATATTTATCATCTCACACATCTTCTAGAAAAGAACAACATCAAGGTGCCTAACTCTTTTAAACATGGTTCATTAGAAGGGTCTTCAAAGGACATAGATAAAAGTAAGGGGAAAAAAAAAGACAAGGCCTCAGTTGTAATCATTTCTCAACCTGATACCTAGATAATTAATTCGGATTCTTAGCACCACATAGCCTCATCACAACATGGTTTCACCTCCTTAGAACCATGTTTTGTGCCAACCATACTAATGGGTAATGACACTCCTATTGAAGTGCATGGGAGAGAGTATGTTGACGTGGGTGAAGGAACATTTTAAGATGTTCTCTAAGTACCATATTTGTCAACTAATCTCCTATCTGTTGTTATATGGAGCCTAATCAAACTCGGAGGTTAAATTTTCCCTACTTTTATTGGCACGATTTCCCCCCAAATTATTTAATGGGGTCAAGGGGCAACGCCCCTTGCGGGGTCGTTTATTATTTTATAAAGATGTCAAGAGTTATTTTTTCTATTGGCCAACATAAAAAACCCCTATATTGTAACTGACATAAGGCTTGATAAAAGCGGCTAAGGTTAGGGTTTCCATTGATGTATTGTAGCATTATGCAGCAGTATTGAGTTGCAAGGATTTCTAGTTGTAATCGGTTTTGATTTACTGGATAATAATATTGGACTCTCTATTGGTGGATGTAGCCCAAGTTTGGGTGAACCACATTAAAACTTGTCTCTCGTTATTATTATTTCTATGTATTTTCATTTCTCTATTTAATCTTTATTTGCATTTAATTGATATCTTCTACATGCAATCCCTAACAAGTGGTATCAGAGCAGGTTGTGTTTAATTATCATCTGCAGGAAGGTCTCACAATTGAGTGGGAGTCTCATGGTTAAGTGGGAGAAATGGTGGATGAGGGTAAATTGATGGTAGATAAATTCAATGGGTAGAACTATCAATTATTGAAGATGTAGCTGGAGAATTATCTCTAGCAAAAGGATTTATGGAGGCCATTGGAAGGAATAGCCAAGAAACTAACAACAATGACTGATGAGGATTGGAATCTTCTAGACAAAAAGGCACTGGGAACCATTCAGTTGTGTCTGGCACCATCTATGGCATTCAATATAATTGAACACAATAGATGAACTAATGAAAGATTTGGCTAAATTGTATGAAAAACCCTCAGCCTCAAATAAGGTATTTCTCATGAAGCATTTGTTTAATCTTAAAATGGTTGAAGGTGGATCTATGATAGATCATTTAAATGAGTTTAATATGATTACCAGTCAATTAACTTCTATAAAAGTAAAATTTGATGAAGAAGTTAGGGCTCTCTTAGTTTTGTGTTCTTTGCTAGAAAATTGGAATAGCTTCGTAATGGCTATAAGTAACTCTGTCTTTGGTTCAAATACTTTGAAATTTGATGATGTTGTTGGTGTCATCCTTAGCGAGGAAATGCGACAGAAAAGCTTAGGAGGGTCCACATCAAGTAGTGTTTTGAATGCAGAAAGCAGGGGTAGATCAAAGGAAAGAGGAAAAGGTTCTGGAGGTCATGGGAAGTCATGAGGAAAATCAAAGGACAAGAATCTAGAGGATAGAAGGATTGCTGGTACTGTGGGAAACTAGGTCATCTACAAAAAGATTGCTGGCCTCAGAAGGATAAAGAAGGAGACAAACAAGAAGGCAATAAGGAGGCAAATGTGATAAGTAATAAATTTGAAGATGATGATTTGATTCTTTCCCTAGATAATGTTGATGATTCATGGGTTTTAGATTCAAGGGCCTCATTTCATGCTATGCCCCATAGAAGTTATTTTCTTGATTATGTCCAACAAGATTTTGGGATGGTTTAAATGGGAGATAACAAACCCTGTCAGATTGTTGGAAAGGGAAGAATCAAGATTAAGTTGCAGAGTGGGAATCATTGGCTACTACAAGAGGTAAGGCACGTTCTAAGGCTAAGTAGGAATTTAATTTCAGCAGGGCAGCTAGCTGATGAAGGTTGCATTGTTGCATTTACTGATAAAAATTGGAAGGTTACAAGAGGTGCCTTAATAGTAGCAAAATGTGTGAAAGTAGGCACCTTATATCTTTGTACAGGTCATGTTGTTCCTTCTACTTTAGTTGTTGTAGAGAAAAACCAAACAGGTTCAGTAACAGTTGTTGCAGGTTCGCAAGAAGAGACTGAAATAGTTGTTGCAGGTTCTGAGACAACACTGTGGCATAACAGACTTGGGCATATGAGTGAAAAAGGTATGAAGGTACTTCATTCTAAGAAAATTTTACCAAGTTTGAAATGTATTAATATGGATTTTTGTGAAAGTTGTGTGTATGGAAAACAAAAGAGAATTAGTTTTCTCAAGAATGGGAAGCAAAAGAAAGATGAAAAGTTGGAGCTTGTGCATACATATGTATGGGGACCAGCTTAGGTATCTTTTCTTGGTGGCTCTCAGTATTATGTTACATTCATAGATGATGCAACTAAGAAAGTTTGGATATATTTCCTCAGGTAGAAATCTAATGTATTTGAAATATTTAAGAAATGGAGAATCTTGGTTGAGAATGAGACAGGTAAAAGATTAAAATGTCTGAAATTGGCTAATGGTGGTGAGTATTGTAGCAAAAAATTTGAGGATTAGTGTTCCTTTAGTGGAATTCGTAGGCAAAAAATAGTTCCAGGGACTCCACAAGAGAATGGAGTGGATGAGCACATGAATAGGACAATAATGGAGCATGCAAGGACCATGAGATTGCATGTTGGGTTGTCTTTAAACATGTGGGCAAAGGTTGTCAACATTGTTGTATATTTAATTAACAAAGGTCCTTCTATTTCTTTGAGACATGGTATTCTAGAGGAAGCGTGGACAAGTAAGAAGGTGAGTTATTCTTTTCTCAAAACCTTTGGATGTGAAGCATTTGCACATGTAGATTCTAAAAATAGAATCAAGCTAGATGCAAAATTAAAAAAGATGTACCTTCGCTGGAAATGGCATTGATGAATTTGGTTATAGGCTTTTGGATTTTGAAAATCAAAAAATTGTGAGAAGCAAATATGTATTCAATGAGAAGGTGTTGTACAAAGACCAGTTGCAACAACATGAGAAGATAGAAAAGGATTATGTGGTGCTAGATGATACTCTAGATAGTGATGTTCCAGTGGTTCCTCATGCTCCACAATAGCAACAAGAAATACCACAAACTCTAGTGAATGTTAGATGGTCAACAAGGCTAAGTAGACCTCCTGAAAGGTTTTCTCTCTCTTTGTATTCTATTTTGTTAACAGATGTTGGTGAACCAGAAGGGTATGATGAAACTATGTAGGTGGATACACAGGTTCAGTGGAAGCTTGCAAAGAAAGAAGAAATTGACTCCTTGCTAAAATAATCAAACTTGGGAATTATGTAAGTTGCCTATAGGTAAAAAGGCTTTACCAAACAAATGGGTTTATAGGCTGAAAGAGGAAGATGGAGGTAAGAAAAGATTTAAATCTAGGTTAGTTGTAAAAGGTTTTGCACATAAAAAGGGCATTGATTTTGATGAGATTTTTTCTCCAGTTGTTAAGATGACTTCTATTCATACTATTTTAAATATTGTGGCTACTAAAGATTTGCATTTGGAACAGCTAGATGTGAAAACTACCTTTCTCTATGGTGATTTGGAGGAGGAGGTATATATGGAACAACCCCAAGGATTTGAGGTCACAGGTAAGGAGAAACTGGTGTGCAGATTGAAGAAGAGTTTGTATGGCTTGAAACAAGCACCTTGACAATGGTATTTAAAATTTGATAGTTTTATGGTTGAGCAAGGCTACAGTTGGTGTAATTGTGACCATTGTGTTTATTTTAAGAGGTTGGATAATGACAGCTACATTATTTTATGTTTATATGTTGATGACATGCTTCTAGCAGGGTCTAGCATGGATTACATAAGAGAGTTAAAACAATAGTTAGCACAATCATTTGCTATGAAGGATTTGGGGGCAGTAAAACAAACCCTTGGTATAAAAATTTGCAGAGATAGGAAGAACAGAAAATTGCCACTTTCTCAAGTTGATTATGTTGAAAAGGTGTTGTAGAGATTCCATATGGAGAATGCAAAAGTTGTCAGCACACCTTTGCCTAGTCATTTAAAATTGACTAAGGAGATGTGTCCAAAGACACAAGAGGAGGATGACAAAATGTCCAAGGTACCATATGCTTTAGCTGTAAGAAGTTTAATGTATGCCATGGTATGCATGAGACCAGATATTGCACATGCTGTAGGAGCATAAGTAGGTATATGAGTCATCTCGGATTGGAGCATTAAAATGCGGTAAAATGGATTCTCAGATATTTGAGAGGTGCATCACCTTTGCCTAGTCATTTAAAATTGACTAAGGAGATGTGTCCAAAGACACAAGAGGAGGATGACAAAATGTCCAAGGTACCATATGCTTTAGCTGTAAGAAGTTTAATGTATGCCATGGTATGCATGAGACCAGATATTGCACATGCTGTAGGAGCATAAGTAGGTATATGAGTCATCTCGGATTGGAGCATTAGAATGCGGTAAAATGGATTCTCAGATATTTGAGAGGTGCATCCAATAAACACTTATGTTTTGCGGGCTTTAATATAGATTTATCAGGTTATGTAGACTCAGATTTGGCAAGGGATATTGATAATGGGCAGAGTACTATAGGTTATGTCTTTACTATAGGTGGGATAGCGGTGAGTTGGATCTCCAGGTTGTAAAAGGTGGTTGCTTTATCCACCATGGAGGTAGAGTATGTAGTTGCAACAGAGGCAAGCAAGGAGATGATATGGTTGCAATCTTTCATGGAAGCATTGGGCAAACAACAAGCTAACAATTATTTGTTTATGGACAGCCAAAGTGCCATACATCTTGCAAAGAATTCTGCCTTGCATTCAAAGACCAAACACATACAATTGAGCTATCACTTCATTCAATCAATGTTGGATGATGGAAAATTATGTCTAGAAAAGATACATACAGATGAAAATCTAGCGGATATGTTTACAAAGATAGTAACAAGGGAGAAGTTGAGCTCATCTTCAGCTTCGATTGGTCTTCAAGACTTAAAACAAAAAAATCGGAACAACAGAGTCCAGGGTGCTTATTTCTAGTGGGAGGTACAGGGTCAGTAGTGTTATGATCAGTCTTCAAGTGGGAGGTGATATGTTGTGGAGTCTGATCAGTCTCCAAGTGGGAGATTGTTTTTATATGGAGCCTAATCAGACTTGGAGGTTAAATTTTCCCTACTTTTATCGACGTAGTTTCCCCCCAAATTATTTAATGGGGTCAAGGGGTAGTGCCCCCAAGACAGGGTCAAGGAGCAGCGCCCCTTGTGGGGTCCTTTATTATTTTATAAAGGCATCAAGAGTTATTTTTTCTATTGGCCAACATAAAAAAACCCTATTTTGTAACTGACATAAGGCTTGATAAAAGAAGCTAAGGGTTAGGGTTTCCGTTGATGAATTGTAGCATTTTACAGTGGTATTGAGTTACAAGGATTACTGGTTGTAATTGGTTTTGATTTACTAGATACTAATATTGGACTCTCTGTTGGTAGATGTAGCCCGAGTTTGGGGGAACCACATTAAAACTTGCCTCTCAGTGTTATTATTTCTATGTATTTTCATTCCTCTGTTTAATCTTTATTGGCATTTAATTGATATCTTCTGCATGCAATCCCTAACACTATCTATTTATCAGATCACTCACACTAACTCTGGCAAGTGGGTTGAGCTCATACCAAACACATTGGTAATGAGTTACACATTGGGTCTATAGTTGTTGTGGAAAAATTAGATCACCTGTCCAAATTTTATCACTTTTCTCATTTTTTTCTTGAATCTCCTTTGACTACATTACTCACTCACTCAAATGAGGTGAGTCATTTGTGGCATCATTAGCTTGGCTACTTGAGGTACCACTATTTGCAACAACTCAATCAACATGACATGGTTTCAAGGTTGCCTTCTAATCAAATTTTTAAAGGATTTTGCTAGGGATGCATTCTTGGTAAGCATCCTCAAGAGAAGTATGACAAAGGCAAAGCATGGAGGGCCACACAACTTCTAGAATTAGCACACAATGACTTGGAAAGGCCATTTCCAAATCCATCTTTTAGTAGGGCTCAATATGTCATAACATTCATTGATGATCTTTCCAGATACACTTGGGTTTACTTTCTCAAAAAAAATCTGAAGTGTTTGAGTCTTTTTAGGACTTCAAAGATTTTGCAAAGAAATAATTAAGGGAGGCCATCAAGATTCTATGAACAGATAATGGGGGTTAATATCTCAACCATCAATTTTAATAATTTTGTGTTCCAGAAGGTATTAACTTATAGCACACAATTCCATATAGTCCTCAATAGAATGGTGTCATAGAATACAAGAATAGGTCCTTGAAATAGATGGCCAATTATATGATACATTCTAGATCATTGGCACCTTAGTACTAGGCAGAGGCCATCAAATGTGCATGTTATATCTAAAACTGAGTACTTCATCAAGTTGTGAAGGGGATAACTCATTTTCAAGATTGGACCAGTTGGAAACTGGCATTAAAACACTTCTGAGTGTTTTTTTCTTCTATATGGGCCCACATTCTAGTAGAGAAACATAAGGCTACAGATCTATAGAATAAGTCTTGCATATTTATTAGGTAACTAGATGATTTCAAAGGCTACAGGCTTCTCCATCCTACCACTCATGTGTTGTTCAATGAGAGAAGTGCTCATTTCAAGGAGGACTCTTCTAGTTCTTCTCCTACCACTTCTCCATCTACCATCACATTAGAGACGCTGCAGAATGATAATAGATCTTCTAAGGATCTTAATCCTTCTAATCATGATGAGGATTCTTCTTTCTCTACTTTAAATGGTGGCAATGATGAATAGGATTCACCTTCCTCTAATAGTCATCATTCATAGATTGATAATTCTCCTCCAAACTCTCTAGCCGTTGGGCCTATTTGGGCTCATCAAACATTATAGTCAATAGGAAACTAGTTTGGTGATGCTTCAAATATTAGAAGAACAAGGTCACAATTTCAATAGGCTCCTTCATTTCTTTATCTTTTGATCCATAGTCCTTTTGGGAAGCTTTTGGTATCCATGAGTGGGGTGTTGATATTCAAGAAGAGTTCAGTTCCTCAGAGAGGAACCATACTTGGTATTTAGTCACCCTTCCTAAGGGAAGGAAACTTGTTTGATGCAAGTGGATCTATCGAATAAAATTTGTAGTAGATGGGTTGGTTGACAAGCATAAGCCTCACTTGGTCACAAAAGGATTCTCCCAAGTTCTTGGGATTTACTACTCTAAGACTTTTGTACCAGTTGTAAAATTGAATTCCATCTAACTTTTCCTTGTTACAGCTACAACCCACCATTAAGAAGTTCATCAAATGGATGTGAAAAGTGTTTTTATTCATGGTGACCTTTAGAAGGAAATCTACATGGAGAAACCACAAGGGTTCATCTATGATCCTTCACTAGTTTGTCAACTTTGACAGTCTCTCTATGGCCTCAAACAAGCCCCTCAATCTTGCTATGCCAAGATGGATTCGTTCCTTTTTTCAGTTAGGTTTACTTGATGCCACTCTAATCTGAATGTATACATTTTGTAGTAGGATGACACTCTCACATTTTTGGTTCTCTATGTCGATGACTTGTTGATCATATGGAGTCATTCATCCACCATTAATGTAGTGAAAACTGTCCTTCATGATCAATTCTTGATGTCAAACTTGGGTCTTCTACATTACTTATTAGGGATTGAGATCACTCAGTCATATGTCTTTAGCTTAAGTATGCACTTGATATTCTCTCCAAATTTTGCATCATTGACTGCAAGCCTACACCGACTCCTTTTTTATCAGGGATCAAACTTGTGGCTCACTATTCTTCACTATTGGTGGATGCTACTTTGTATTTCCAATTATTTGGGAGTCTCATATACTTAACTCACACAAGGTCTAACCTTTCATATGTCATGGGCATGGTCTCTTAGTTCATGCAAGAGCCCCATGAGTTGCATTAGAAAACAACTAAGTGGATACTCCACTATGTGCAAGGAACTCACATTTTATGGGATTCAATATGCAATGAGCATGGATATTGACTTGGTGGGACACAAATTTATATTAGGTAGGTGATTCTCAAGATCACAAGTCTACTTCAGGGTATTTCTTCTCACTTAGTTTCAGTCTAGTTTGTTGGTTGAGAAAGAAGTAGTCTATAATTTCTCTTTCATCTATAGAAGCTAAGTATTGAAGGGTAGTTAATGCTTCCATTGAGGCCATCTATCTTCAAAATATTCTCACTAAATTTGGCATTCCATTCATAAATCCTACAATCATCTTTTGTGATAACCAAAGTATAATACAAATCTAAAGGAATCTAGTCCATCACCAATAGACTAAACACATTGAGATACACATGCACTACATCTAGGAGCTGATTCATGAGCACATCATTGATCATAAATACTACTAGAAATTAGAGAAAATCATAGACATCTTCACCAAACCCTTCACTGAAAGCAAGTTCCTTCATCTATGAGATTTTCTAGGGGTGCAACATGTGTCCACTTTGGGGGGGCTTCTTAGTGCTTCACTTTTTCTCTCTATTTTGGGGGTCTATTCCTTTATGGGGGGCTTATTCTCTTTTGGAGGGGATTATTTGTACATGGGTACCTCATCAGGCTTTATTTTCCAGGAACCATCTTTTCACCCACCTAATCTATGCTTAATAGGGGTGTTAGTGTAGGTTTCTTTATTTTCCTTATGTTAGGGGATACTTATTTTTCCTACACATATTATTAATCTTTCTTAGGTTATTTAGGCATGGTTAATATGAGAACACATGGCATAATCCATCAATTACATGTGCTTCTCTCACCCACTTTTGGGTAGTTGATTCTCATGCCCTCTTTAGATTTATTTTCCACCTCTCATAACCATTTGTTTGTCCTTATCTAAGTAGATGCAACCATGTATTTTGGCATTTACCAAGTAGTTAAAACTCCTACCTATTTTGAGTATCTGGGGTTATTACTCCTCTTGGGTGTATATGCCTCTATTTTTTTATATATACAACACTCACCTCTCACCTTAGCTAGTCAGTGAGAGTAAGGTGAGTATTACCTAAATTATCTTGCATTTTTGTCTCTTAAATGCTATCTTAGGATAATCTCTCCATTATTCTATTTTGAGCTTTGATTACCTGGTGATAGGAGTGTGTGTGATCTATGAATAACAATAGATCCTGGTTCAAATTATCGCTTCTCATAAAATCTAACAAGGCCCATTGTTGTCTAATGATTTTATTCACACTTGATAGGATTAGTTTGGATATTGATACTCATGGATTTACAAATTTATGTTTTAGATTATGATTATGATCACGGACTAGTATGGATATTTATACTATGTTTAAAATAGTTAATTTTTGTTAGACTAATGTGATGATTTGGTTAGTTGATGACTATGCTTATTCATATTATTTATATGATAGATTTAAGGTTGTTTAGTCTCTCTATTATTGTGATTTGATTGGGAGTGTATATTTAAATTATGTTATGGTGAATATCAATCTAATATAATTTGATTTGGTAGAGATAATCTAAATAAGGATGTTTGAACATGGTGAAAATTGGAAAAAAATTATGAAATAATATTATGTGATAATTGTGATTTGTGTGTGTAATTGTGATAGTTGAATTTGAATTATGATTATTGGATAAATAGTGATAATTATGCAAATTATGAATTTCTAATAGCTTATGATGTTTGGAATTATTATTGTTACTTCAACTATTTTGTGGTATGTATTGATGATTATTTACAAGTGTGCAAGTGATTTCCATGGCTAATAAAAAAACTTTTGGAGATCCTTTAGAAACCCTTGTGATTTCCTAGTGACACCTTAGCCTTAGACCATGAGGGGACTAAGGTTTTCATTTGTCAAAACAATATATTGTAATGTGAAAATTGTAATTTGGAAATTGTAATTCTAATTTCAAAAAAATTATTTTTTCTAAGGTTGTATATGTTGGAGTCTTGGGGGTGTGAGCCATCTTAAGTGGAAAATCTCGGATTTGAACTTCGAGGAATTTTTAAAAGGTCATAAAGAGTTTTTTTATTCATTAATTAAGTGAAAGTAATCACCTGGGGTGAATACCTATGGGATGGGAACTTATTGGGACATAAATTTTGAGATTTAGACAATATTTGATCCTTCCCAAGTCCCTTGGAAAAAGTGTGATGAGATTTCGCTTATGGAAGAAGGAAGATTGACTTAAATCATCCAGTCTTTCCTTATTGAATTTTGTATGGGGAGTTGTAATAGAGATGACATTCTTTATTTATAACACTATTGGAAATTTTAGAGGGGTTATTTTGGCATTATTGTTTTTATTATTTTAGAGAGCATGGAGTCTTGAAAGCTTGGAATGGAAGAGAAAAGGCTTGGAGAGGAGTCTCCTTAAAGGATCTTCAACAAGGAGCACATCTACCATATTTAGAAACCACTAGAGGTAGGATTCACAGCTTTCTTTGTAGAATATGCAAGATTATTGTGTTAATTGTTGTTGTGTGTTTTCATATGTTGACTTGAGCTTGGTTGTGATTCTTTTTGTTAAATTTTTGGGCTGTTATGTTTGTATATGTGTTTTGGGATGTGAATGTTGTGTTGTGTTAGGCTCTCCCAATTAGATGAGAGCAACCCATGTGTGGAATTGAGAGAGCTGTGGAACCTCCCTTATGGAAAATATGTATTCCTTATGAAGGAATTTTGGCATTGAATGCCTTATGTGTTTGTATAAGATGAGAAAACTATACATTCGTTGTGAATGAATTTTGGCAAAGAGTGCCTTATGTATTTTCATGAGATATTATGTTGGATGTGTTGTATTATTGGATACGAAAGGAGAATTTTGTTATGGTGTTGGGCATGGGAGGAGAATGGTTAATGTGGTGGTGGATGTTGGTTATGGAAGGAGATGGATAATATTTGTGGAGGATATTTTATATTGATACTTGGTTGAGTGTTATATTGTCATATTTTTCCCCAAATTTGGAGAGTGTCCCCCATCTCCCCCTATTTCTAAGAATCTTGTCAATATTCATGTGTTGTTTAAGCCTTGAGTGTTGTGTTTTGTTTATGTATTTCCTTTTTTATGTATGTGAAAACCAATTTCTATGAGGACTTCTTAGCTCGAGGGTGGACTTGTGAGAAAGCCCTATGGTTGGGAGGTGAGCAAACTTCCATTGGATTGGATGTAAATTTTTATTTTGCAGATTTATAGAAGATTTAAAAAGATGGTAACCTTGTGTTGAAGGAGACCATTCATGTATTTGAGATGCTTTCTTTGAGAAAAAAGGGTTTTTGCAAAACCCTCATATGTGATGTTGTGATTGTACCCTGTTGTGCATTTTAGCACTCTAGATTTTATTTAGGAAAAAGAGACTATTGTACATAATGAAACAATTATTTATTTATTGTTTTTGCATTTATTATAAAAAATAATAATTAAATGGAAAGATTATTTTTGTTGTAGTAGTAACCCTTCATTTGGTATGTACATGGAAATAAATGTATTTGATGCATAGTTTGCGTATGCATGTGTTTATAAATGTCTATAATAGATAGGTTCAATTACATTTACTTATTTATAAATGATTTAAAAAAATATTAGTCTACATTTTCTAGAGATTAGAGGAAGGCTAGAGAAAACATGACTACATGTAAATTGTGAATTGTACATAACATTCCTTTTGCATGAAGTTATAAAAAGAAGATATATGTATGTAGATAAGTTACATTTGTCTTAAAATTTGATGTATCTGTTATATTTATTTCTTAAATGAATTAACAAAAGGAAAGAATATAGTCTTTATTTGATAAATGGTGGAATGAATCTATTTATTCCTTTCCTTATGCTTAGTTGGATACTATATATTAGTTTCAAATGAAGATTATATAAATAGGTACAACTTTAAATCAATCTATACTTGTTTAAAAAATAATATTATTATATATTTTATATGCAATTAGAAACTATATTTATAGCATTTATTTAAATAAGACCTATCAATAATGTTAAAGGCCTTCAAATTAAATAAATTAAATGAAATTTTTATTTTGTTATGTTGCGATTATTATAGCAAAGAAAGGTCAAACAACCAACCCTGTGTGAGTCATGGGGCCCCTCCCCATGGGGGTTGGCCCATGAGTGGCACCACCCCTTAACCCTATGACAATGCAAATAAAAACTATATATGAACCCTTCCTCCTCACCTATCCTCCAACCCATGTGCATCATTGTTAAAATATATACATTTATATTAATAGATCTTTCCATAGATAAATTATATATACATACACACACACATATATATTAGTGTATAAGAGTGTAGTACAGTGGTCAAATCACAACATTGTTATGGTGGCTACCAAGGTTCAAACCCCCACTAGACCATTGACCTTGCAGGCCATGTGCCTTTACTGGGATGATGTGCTCACAAGATGTGTGCCTTCACTAGGCTATTATGCTTGCAGGCTATGTGCCTTTGACGGGCCATTGAACTCGCAAGTTTGAACAAGGTAATAATTCCTTGGGGGCTAAGGCCCCCCAGTAGTGGTCTCAATGATAAATCCAATTGGGAAGAGATCCCCCCATAAGTGGTCTCTGTGGGCTTAGACTAGCCCAAAAACTTGAGTTTACAAAATCAAAAAATATATATTAATGTTGTTTATGGGTTCTAGGAAATAAAGGAAAAGTATGCAATGTCTTCTTCTTATAGTCACTACAAAATAATATACAAAAAATATATAATAAGATGAAGAAATTTACAACTCATAATAGAGGGTTTATTGGAAGAAGACAATAGTGTGAAACCCTTTAGATTCTTCCAGATTTGTCTTGGGTTCATATAGGTTAGCCTATAGATACAGAACACAAACCAATCAACAAGGAAACAAGGATTAAGGTTTCTTAAAATAGGAAATATAAATTGGGGTTTGATAAATAAAAAATAACAAATCCTTGTAAAAGAATAACTAGATAGAGAAAAAAAAAGATGAAGGGAAGGAGTTGTAGATCTCCATGTGGCTTTCTCCAAGAGACATTTCTTCCACAACTTCTTCTCTATCCCTGCAACAAGAAGGAAAAATAAAAAATTAGTTTGCAAATGAGAATATGGGAGTAAATAAAATATTACATATCATTGATTTAATAGAATGTTTTGGCATTTCCCTAATTTAATATTAAATTATTGATTATAATGTGAATAAGTTAAATAAGTGGAATAACTTAATAATATGTACTTAGACTGATTTTAATAATTGCGTAATTAAGGAAATTGGACTTTGAGATTTTAATTTAACTTAATTTACCCCAAGTGTGTTGAACACAATGAATACTAAGAGAGGGGGGTGAATCAGTATTCTGTAAAACTTCTCTTTCACACATTTATTAACCCATTTACCACATTCAATAACTTGAAAGAAAAACAAACTTAAGAACAACAACCATAAAGACATAACACATAGACACCAGGATTTTTACGTGGAAAACCCAAAAAGGAAAAAACTGCGGTGAGTGTTAGCTCACAATATATTATGATAACAATACCAAATTACATGAAGGCTCACTTCCCAAGGACTCATTGTCCTAAGAAGTGCTCACTACAATAGGCTCACTGCCAAAATAAGAGAATAGACGATAGAAGAAGGATTGGCTCACTGCCAAAATAAGAGAAGAGATGATAGAAGAAGGATTGGCTCACTGCTAGACTAAATTTTACAAGTGCATCTACAAAATGCTAAGGTGTAGTACCAATTAGCTCAGTGTACAGATTCAAAGTTCTTCATAATGTATGCCTTACTTTTTTGCTCTACTTCACATATGCTCTGCCTTTCTGCTTTTACCATCCTTTTCTGATCATAAAAATTCCTTAGATCATACACACATTTTATTCACACTTTTTCCACCTATCTCCATATCTCCAACACCTAAATCCATCGAGTATATATATCCACAACAAGATTCATCTCACAATCAGGTCAGCAAGCCAAACATGAAACGTGTATACAAATGTTATACCTTGTCGGCTTGATCTTGTGCACAAATAGCAATGCAGACCCAAACAAACATATAATAGTCTTCATATAGGTTGGTACCAATCATTTAATCACTTGGATTAATTCTTCAAACAATATATCATCACTACATATAGATCTAACATGCTTATCAGCTTATCTCTAAAGTACACACTTGACCAGTTCAATTGTCACATCAAAACTTTTAGTGTGAACCATACGAGACTCTAAAAATCATAGACAACATTCATTATGGACCTCTTTGTATACCTTCAAAACAATAGAGCATAATATTCTTTCATAGAGAAATGCAGATCTCAGAACTGTTGTTCTATCACAGAAAAATATTGTCAGACTAAAAGCTAATACTGAAGAACTTGTCAAATATGATCTAGTGGACTTCAAGCACTACAAATCTGAATTTAGATTCTTATGATATGTGTCTACATTGTCTTAGAATGGAAAATCAAAATACTCAATAGTGGAGGAATGTAGACCAAAATACTCAGATGCTTTACACTGTTTCAGGCTTAACTCTGTTCATCCAGACTTAGATAATTCACTTTATGACTTCCAGAGCAAGTCAAAACTTGAACATTGGAACATGTGATCACCAAATAGCTCTGAACAACATACCTGAGCCACATATAATGATCTTCAACTGCGGAGGCATACTGACCCAATCTCTACCACTCTGTAGCTTGCCCATACTTAGCCATTTTGACTTAGTCTTCCAGACCTTTACCAACCCTTGGTGCCATAAATGAAAACCCCTTTACTATGCTTTGTTGCCATCAATGACAACATACAACTTTCCATCAGAGCAGTGTCTCTTGACTCTGTTGCCAACAAAGTGAGGGTGCTTGGGTTGTGAAGAGTAAACTTAGATAGGAGACTAATAAATAATGTTAACATTTAATTAACCTAGAAATTAATTTGATTTATTTTATGACTTTATCATAAATGATTAAATTGATAAAATAATTAATAAATAACTAAGTGGAAATTTAAATTAAAAAACACAAATTTAATTAAATATCTTTGCGAGTAAATTTTTTGTAGTGAATTTTGTATTTGAGACTGATAGATAAATTTGTGATTATATTCTAAACAAGATATAATTTAATGTGTGTTTTTAAATCTTTTGATTTTTTAAAATATTAATTCAAAAAGTGCTTAGATATGTGATTGAAATCCCAATTCACCTAGTTAGAAAGAACTGCATCTTATTGATATTTTTAAATTGTAAATTAGGTCTGTATTGTAATCTTTGTTTGATTTAATGATAGTAATGTTGGTTGAATGAGTGTAGTTTGATTAGTCATTTCACATGTGTAATCAATAATAGTTTTAACCTGATTAGGTAATGAAGTTAAATGTTTGTTCTAGTCATGCCATGGAGGTTCAACCAAACCATCTTCTCATAGGAGCATAAAGGGGGGACATCATAAGAGATGATGCCACACCTTTATTAGGTTGCCTTCTTCTTCTTAGGGTGAAAAAAATAGGTATTATGTGTCATCCGCTCTTGTTGAATCTCTTTCCCTCATGCAATACAACATGCTCTTCATTGTGTTGTGCATGCAATGATGTTCTGTGCACATGAATCACTGCTATGAGTAGTGTGGTGATAGCATATTAAGTTTTTTTATAAAACAATTAGTGTGGTAGAGTTTATTTGTGTTTATGTTCATGTGTAAGTTTGGGCATGACACCTCACCCTCCTATACAAAGAAATGGCAAGACATACCTTCTTATTCTCTAACTACATAAATTGCCTAGAAAGTGAGATATATTTCTATTCAAAAGTACACATATTTTCTCATCTATTCTAGATGTGGCATCCACCTTTAATGTACATGTATCCACCTTATCTTACAAATTCCAAATAAAAGCATCCACCTTCTCCTTTATGAAAGAGACATTCCCACTTGAGTTGCATAGCTCTATATCAGAAATAAATAATGGCATTTTCTCCTCCTTCCTTTACCTTCAAATTCCTTAAAGAAACAAAACCCTAGATAGATGTTTTATTTTAAATTGTAGGCTTTGATAGATTTTAGCAGCTTCCCTAAGTATTATAACATGTTGGCTATTAAGGTGGTTGTCACAACCATGTCAAGTTCCAACGTGATTGTCACAACCACATTAGGTTCCAATGTGGTTGTGACAACCATGTTGGGCTCTGATATAATCAATGAAACTTATCTTTAAATCCACCCAACACATTTAATTGAAAATTTAAAAGCCTTTCTCAACAAATTTTAATGCACATGCATCATGTTTTGAAGTGGTTCCTTGGATTTGAAAGAGGTTCTAGGAACCCATAAAAATGTCATTGATGTGCTAAGAAAGGAATTTGGTTGGTATTCAATTCAAATATCTTCCATTTGTTATCATAATTATTCCTTACAAGAAGTTGTCTCATTCTTCCATTGGTTGAGCACTTCACTAGTATTATGAGCCCCCATACATTGTGCACATTTTAATATTTCAACAAGAATATGACATATTTCCTTTTTTGTTTTTTTGACAGGAGCTTGCTTCCTAATTAGCATTGTAGTCCCTACCATATTTAAGTCCATTTGAAATGTCATGATACCCACCTCATTACTGACAACCTTGAAATCCATATCACCCAAGGTATCTTTAGATACAATAATATGAGAAAGAACAAGTGGTTTACAATCCCCCACACAATATTTAGTGTCAAAAACCATATCCATTACAATCCCAACTATAGATCATTTTAAGGGAACTCTTGCATCTAGTAATGCCAAAATAATCTCCTCAGATAGAAGCCATGCTCAAAGAACCATTACTCTCTATAATGATATTCTTAACATGAATTACCTAAAGAAGATCATATTTGAGGGGAACTGTGGGATCAAGTGTTCTTTTTGCAATCATTCCATGACTAATTCCATTCGAGATTGTCATTCCCCCCCAGATTTGTAGTCAATGAGGGCTACTACTATTGCTAGCCATGGCCTTCCTAAGATTAATGGGTAGCTTTCTTTTGGGGTCTATGACTAGAGTATTAATAAATACATAAGATACTCCCAATAATCTAACATCACCAAGATTTTTTTATAACCCCCTTTGGGATGGTGACTGGTTGATTATCTATCTACAAAATGGTGTTGGTAGGTTGTAGTCCAGTCAGAGATAGAGTTTCCATGAATTCTACGATCATAATATTGATGTAGCTCGAAGGTCAACTAATGCAATAGGAATTTCTACACCCCCAATTGACATATCGATCATAGGGTTACCTAGATCACCATATTTTGATGGAAAAAGTTTCACAAAAAGAAGGTCCACTGAGTGACCATCCACTTGGATGATATCAGTTTGTTTCCTCTTCCTACTAGAGGTTTTAATACAAAGTTACTTGACCAATTGATTCAGCTTGAGAATTTATTTAATAGATTATAACAATGGAATCTTGATGTTCAACCTTTTTATTTTCTATATGTTTCTTTTATTGGATAGAGGTGTTGGCTCTGGAGAGACTTTTGGACGTATTGTTCTAAGTCTTTTAGGAAAAGTGCATGCTCTGGAATAGGTTTAAGATGTGGCTCTAGAATAATTGGAGTTATCATGTTATTTTTTATACTAGGGTTTAGTTCTAGAGGACCTTGGGTTGATGGTCTGACATTATTCCTAGTGGATTTTTCTGTAGTGATCATGGAAAAAGTCTTGAATAGATCCCTAGAGGGATACATTTTAGGAGTATCAAAAGCTGATTTTGAAGTTTCTCTAGATAAGTAGTGAGGATGTTCTAGAGCTAGTTTTGATGAGTCTTTGGAGGGAGACTCTGGAGGAGCATTGGAAAATGACTTTAAGGGTTCTCTAGAAAGGTGTTTTGGATAGCTCTAGAGATCGATCTTGGCAAGTTTCTAAGGAGTTTTTGGGAAAACTTTGGAAGGTGTCTTCAATGAATATCTAAAAATTTACTGAGGTTCAAAATTACTAGATTCCATTCCATTTTTTGGAAATATAGCTTCCTCATTATCATTTATTTCCATTATGGTGGGCTATGAATATTTAGGAAGCATTTTTCCTAACCTAAGTTGAATATTCACACAACATATAGCATTAATGCTAGCCATGTTTTTTGATTCTATAGAGTAAACAAGAGCAAAAGGTCTACTATTTTTTAAATTTACAACAAGTTGTGTTGGGAGCTAAGGTTGTGTGACTATGTCCATTTGGGATTGAGATGGTATATTTGCAGAGGAGACAACAATGTTTGTTTCTGATTTTGCATCTGTCAAAGACCTTGATAGAACTTATTGTAAGTTGAATTCCAATTTGATGTTGAATTTAAGGGATACCATGTTTGCTATGGCTAATTAGGCCACTAAGGATTTATTCATGACTGATTAGGCCACTCTTGGTGTTCCCAAAAATAGAATCCCCACTATTGTGGGATTTGATGATTGGGCTATCATGTTAACCAAGGGTTGCTATTCCATTTCATTTGTGGATCCTAAGAGGATTGGTTTGATAGGTTGTACAAAAATTTCCTTCCCTCATGTTGTCCAATGTAATTTAACTCCTCTTCGATGGCCAAGGCCTTTTTTTCAAATTTTTAATGGCTTACAAAAGTTCACACTAATCTATGGGATGGTTTTTATCACAAACCTAGCATATATATATTTTTCTAGGGGGCATTCTCTCAGAAAATTCTTATTCTGATACCTAGGACAATAGATAGACAGGTTTTCAGTGTTTCTATTCTTAATTTGTACTCCATCCAATATAGTGTTTAGCTGGACTAAGATGGTTTTCAATTTAGAAATCTCTTCCATGAGTTGTCCTATTTCATTTTTTCCTTTTGCTAGGCTAGACTTCCTAATTCCCCCTCATGTGCATGAGTAGTTTCTACATAACTATGAGATTTATAGAGGCTCAACTTGGTAATGTACACTTTTCCCATAAGGTCAAGGGTGCCCCTATGTTCTTCCTCCAACCCTTACAAAAATATTGTTTTCACCAATTCGAGGTTCATCACATCACCACAACACTTTAAAGAAAAGAGAAATCAGTATAAGTAATCTTCCAAGCTTTCATCCTCTTTCTATTTCAAGAAGAAGAGTTCCTCATTCTTATCCTTTACTTGAAAATATTCCTGATATTTGTCTAAAAACATTGTCTCTATTTCTTCCCACAAATTAATGGACCCAGCAGATAGTCCCATGAACCACCACATGGCTAAGTCTTTCAAGGTTGAAGGGAACAACTTTAATTTCTAGTTATCTAACATGTAGTCATAGGTTTGGAAAAAGACTTCAAATTCAAATAGAAATTAGTCTGAGTCCTTTGTGAACATACCTCAAAAGGTAGGTAAGACAGATAAAGAAATGTTTTTCATGGGAGCATCTTCATCAAGATTCAAGTTTATTGGGTAGGTGAATTTCTTTTCCACCCTTCCCTCTTCATGTTCATTATGGTTTTCTATGTTTTATATTGGAATATCTTCTCTTGGTTTTTCATTTTCTATGGTTTGATAAGGAGTTTCAGGTTTCTTTTGTTCAAAAAGTTGTCTACAAAGTTCTTCCTCTAAAAATTCTCTACCCTGATTTTTAATTAGTACTTCTTGGTTTTGGGAATTTTTTGTTATAACTCTATTGTGTGGATCTATTTTTCTGACCATGTAGGTAAAATAACTATCTATACCTAAGGTTACTAGCTGAGTCTACCTAGTCTTGACCTTAGTGACACCTATGTAAAGGTCCTTAGCAATGCTGCCAAAAAGTGATGAGGTGTTGTTGAACCTCATACTTTAGTAGTTAATAACTTTATCAAATTGGGGGGGTGTCTAAAGGCTATCTGTAATAGGGTGATTGGAATTCCTTCCCTATTAGTTGACCTATCTTATTCTAAAAGAAAATACACACACTCTAACCTACTTAACTAGAGTGTAAATAGTTAACTACAAAATTAAAATGTTGAAACTGAATTAAAAGATTAACTATAGAATGTAAAAATGCTTACATGCTTGGAAAGTAAATTCTAACTACTAAACAATAATATGAAATTATTACAAACTACAAGTCTCTTTTTAATATTTTCTACAATATAAATGACCAATGAAAAGAAGTCCTTAATGCTTTTCTATTTTTGTTGAGTTTCCTTTTTACAACAACTAAACATACACAAATTCCATAAATAGGCACAAAATAATAATAATCACTTTAAACAACCATAAAAATCACATTAACAATGAAGAAAAAACATGAAACATGTAGGTTACCACTATGCAATCACAAAAAAACTCACTTCACATATTCATGCAAAAAAAATTATAAAATACTTAGCTACAAATTATAGGTCTACTTTCCCTAATGAGTGGCCCAGCTCTCTGAAGGAATTGGATTGTTCTCAATGTTAGAGTTAGCCGGCAGAAGATATCAATTAAATGCAAATAAAGATTAAACAGAGGAATGAAAATACACATAAATAATAACAACGAGAGACAAGTTTTAACATGGTTCACCCAAACTTGGGCTGCATCCACCAACAGAGAGTCCAATTTTATTAACCAGTAAATCAAACCAATTACATCTAGATATCCTTGTAACTCAATACCGCTGCAAAATGCTACAATACAATCAACATAAACCCTAACCCTTAGTCACTTTTATCAAGCCTTATGTCGGTTACAAAAATATGGTTTTTAAATGTCAGCCAATAGAAAAATAACTCCCAACACCTTTATAAAATAATAAAATTTGTTTGAGGTTTCAGGGGTGCTGCCCCTAGACCCCACAAGAGGCACTACCCCTTGACCCCATTAAATAATTTAGGGGAAACTGCACTGATAAAAGTGGGGTAAATTTAACCTCTGAGTCTGATTAGGCTCCATATATCAACAATCTCCCACTTGGAGACTGATCAGACTCCACACCATATCATCTCCCACTTGGAGACTGATCATAACACTGCTAAACCTGTAGCTCCCATTGGAATTAAACACCCTAGACTCTGTTGTTCTAATTTTATTGTGTTTCAGTCTTGAAGACCAAATGAAGCTGAAGAGGAGCTCATCTTCTCCCTTGTTACTATCTTTGTAAACATATCCGCTAGATTTTCATCTATATGGATCTTTTCTAGCCATAATTGTCCATCATCCAACACTGACCGGATGAAGTGATAACTTAGCTATATGTGTTTGGTCTTTAAATGCAAGGCAAAATTCTTTGCAAGATGTATGGAACTTTGACTATCTAGAAACAAATAACTATTAGCCTATTGTTTGCCCGATTCTTCCATGAAAGATTACAGCCATATCATCTCCTTGCTTGCCTTTGTTGCAATTACATACTTTGCCACCGTGGTGGATAAAGCAACCACCTTTTGCAACTTGGAGATCCAACTCACTATTGTCCCACCTACAATAAAGACATAACCTATAGTACTCCACCTACTATCAATATCCCCTACCAAATATGAGTCCACATAGCCTACTAAATCAGTATTAGAGCCCCCAAAACATAAGTGTTTATTGGATGTACCTCTAAAATATTTGAGAATCCATTTTACCTCATTCTAATGCTCCAATCTGGGATGAATCATATACCTGCTTACGACTCATACAGCATGTGCAATATCTGGTCTCGTACATACCATGGTGTACATTAAACTTCCTATAATTGAAGCATATGGTACCTTGGACATTTTTTCTTCCTCCTCTTATGTCTTAGGACACATCTCCTTAATCAATTTCAAATGACTAGGCAAAGGTGTGATGACATCTTTTGCATTCTCCATATGGAATCTCTACAACACCTTTTCAACATAATCATCCTGAGATAGAGTCAATTTTCTATTCTTCCTAGCTCTGCAAATTTTCATACCAAGGATTTGTTTTGCTGCCCCCAAATCCTTTAGAGCAAATGATTGTGCTAACTGTTGTTTTAACTCTCTTATGTGATCCATGTTAGACCCTACTACAAGCATGTCATCAACATATAAACATAAAATAATGTATTTGTGATTATCCAACCTCTTAAAATAAACATAATGGTCAGAATTACACCAGTTGTAGCCTTGCTCAGCCATAAAACTATTAAATTTCAAATAACATTGCCGAAATACTTGTTTTAAGCCATACAAACTCTTCTTCAATCTATACACCAGTTTCTCCTTACCATTGACTTCAAATCCTTAGGGTTGTTCCATATATATCTCATCCTCCAAATCACCATGAAGAAAGGTAGTTTTCACATCTAGCTTTTCCAAATGCAAATCTTCAGTAGCCACAATACTTAAAACAGTATGAATAAAAGTCATCTTAACAACCAAAGAAAAAATCTCATCAAAATCAATACCTTTTTTCTATGCAAATCCTTTTACAACTAACCTGGCTTTAAATCTTTTCTTACCTCCATCTTGTTGGCAAGAGACACTATATAGATTCATGATTGTTGTCATTGATGGCAACAAAGTTCATCCCACACATCCGCAGGACATGGTATGTCTATACCGGAAGTCAGAGTGAAGAATGTTGTGGTCTGGTAAACAAGAACAGAGCATGTGGCGAGGTCCAACAGTCAGGTCTAGATCTCTCAGAGGAAGTATCTTGGTGAAGTGCAGATTTGGGAAAGTCAAGAGGACCACCTTGAGTGATATATTCCAAGATTTAGCCTCCGGTGATGGATGAAGTAAAAGATATGAATACTTGAGTATCGGGTTCCTGATTGGTAGTGTGACAGAGGAAGAACTGACTGGCAGAACATCAGACATTATTCTGGATGTGTTACTGATGATGGTAAAAGTTATTAAGGCATAAGTTATGATTGGCCAACATGATTGATGACTTCTACAAGTATATCCTTGATCCACACTACTTGGTATGCAAGGATTCAGCCGACAGATCAGAGTTTGTGGAAAATATTGATGATTCCGGGTGCCAACTAGAAAGGTGATGAAATCACTTATGCATATATATATATAATGGATTTAGTTGTGAGGTGTGTTGTGGTTGTAAGTGATGTGCAAAGAAAAGCAGTAGAGCTGAATAAAAGCAGAAAGGAAGATCCAGTATGTGAAAGAAGAGTAGCATAAAAGAAGAGGAAAGATGAAGTGCAGCAGATCAGTATACAGAGCCTAACCGGAATTGAACTCCATCATATGTTGATGCTTCTTATCAGTTCAAGTATTGTATTACACTCTTTATAAATTGTAGACAGTGTGTCTCTTATAGGCAGTGTGTCTCTTGTAGGCAGTGTGCCTCTTGTGAGCAGTGTGCTCGGGCAGTGAGCCCTAATTGGCAAGTGCCATTTTGTACTTCCATTCTTCTAACAAAGAATACAATCTTGGGTTAATCACCCCGTGGTTTTCTCCCTTAACAGGGTTTCCACATCAAAAATATTGTGTCATGTGTATTTCTATTTCATGGTTATGTTTGCTTGTTTGAATTGATGCTACACTAATTATTAAGAAAGTTCAGAAAGCTAAAATAATTAAGATAACTAATTCACCCCCCCTCTTAGTTATCAACAATTGGTATCAGAGCTAAGTTCCTCCTAAACATAGTCTAACAGCTTGAGGAAGATCTGGGAATCCAAATGGATGCATACGGTTTAAGGGAGCAACTCAAGACTACCCTTGATGATCTTGAGCAGTCAAACTCTAAAGTCAATGAATTAAAGGAAAGACTCAAATATGCTGATGATTTCATGAGAGAACTAAAAGACAAATTAAGTCTCTCTATGAAAAAGAGAAAGGAGCTACTTCAGCAATTGGCAAGTCAAGGTGAAGCAAATGATGCAAATGAAGATCTGAAGGAGAAAACCAAGTTATGTGAAAAGTTATCAAAAGAAATCATTATGGTAAGACATGAAATGGAATCAGGAGTTATGAAGTTTACCCAAGAAGTTGAAGAGAAAAGAAAAATTGAAGATAATCTAAGACAATCTCTCAAGGAGAAATTAGAAGATTGCCACAAGATGGATAGAATTATCAGACATCTTGAATCTGATCTTGAAGATGCTAAAGATAATGAAGAAAAACTTGAGGATCAAATTGTCTCTCTCAAAAGGGATCTTCAAACAGCAAATGAATATAAAGAGAAATTCAAGATAAGTTCTGCTCAACTTGAAGTTCTTCTTGGAAGTCAAAAGAGGGTAGATGACAAGTGTGGTTTGGGTTATGAGAAAGGAGAAAGCTCCGGATCCGATCAGAAGAATTTTGGATTAGAAAATCCAAGGAACAGGCCTAGAAGACCTCCGGTAAGGCAGCCCAATGCTCAAAGATATCCATCCTTCAATGGACACTGCCACAACTGCAATAACTTTGGTCATAAAGCTAATCAGTGCAGAAAGAGAATGAATCAGACTAATTCATCCTTCTCCGGACAGTGTTTTAACTGTAAAAGGTATGGTCACAAATCTCATGAATGCAGAAATATGCAAATGAACAAATCATTCAATGGTAGATGCTTTGCATGCAATAGAATAGGTCATATGGCTAATCAATGCAGATCAAGAGGATATCAATCAAATATGCAAAGAAATGTTGTTTGCCAAATTTGCAATAGATCCGATCATATTGAAAAATTCTGTAGAAACAAGAATCAGGACAAAAGAGGTCCAGTGTATCATAATCAGAATCAAGATAAGGGAAAACAAAAAGTGAATGCGGATGAAGTTCAAAGTGAGATGAACAAGATTTGGGTGAAGAAAAATATAGAGAATGTAGAGGATGGATCCACACCAGACTCTGGTGTTCTGAAAATTAAAAAGTGAGCTCTGGCTCAGGGGGAGACAAAAAGAAAACCTTGTTCCCCCAGCCAGTCAATTGGTGCTGGAACTAGCACAAGGAGAGCTGCGGATTAAAAGGGCTCATACAAGAAACATCTAAAAGGGGTATGGTAAAGATTTGAGAGATCCGCAAGAAGATTTGAAGAATCTAATCCTTCCAGAATTGATCTGGTAAAACAGTCTTCCGGTAAAAATAGATTCCTTACAAGTTCAGTCTGGTATGATTCAAACTATGGTGTCTTGATCTGCAAATAGATCAAATGACTAATGAAAGGAAGATAGATTATCACTACTCTCCTAGAATAACTTCAAAATCTATCTTAGTGATCCAGAAAGGTTTTGTCTCTGAATAAGACAAACAAGGCAAACCGGAATGAATTAGGTTGCGCATTTATTGCTGAATGAAAATTAGGGCTTCTCAGAAATAAAAGAGTTCATTTGCTCATCATTTGTACACTCACATGCAAAGAAGAGAGAAAAGGAGCTCTACAACAACCTCTCCCAAAGATCAAGACGATTCCTCATATAGCTCAATCCAGATTTTATCGTGTGCCCTAAACAGCGTAAAAGGTATTCTTCATTCTTGATATCCCTCAGTAAGATTCTTTGATGATGGCTACTCTGAATATAGTAAAAATTTCTGATAGACCTCACCCCAAATTTAAGAAACATCCATACAAATCCTTGGAGGTAGATCCCCTAGGAGCCTTCTCTAGTGTTCCGCATGGTGTTTTGCACACAAAAGATATTAGGGTTTACATACACACAAATATTGAAGAGTTTGGGGAATTCAAACTAAGAAATATCTATCACAAACAACTGTTAGATGATTCATTTGAGCTCAAACCCCAATACAAGGGCCTCCAGAATAAGCACTTTGCACAGTGCATACATTTCCCCTATTTTACTAAGGATGAATGGGTCAGGTATATTTTGAGCAGAATACATGACAACTTCATGTGGTTAAATGGACCATTCAAAATCACAAAAGATGCCATCAGGGTAGTTACCGAATTACACTCATCCAGTGGGATTCCTGTTCTTAAATCTATGAAAAATCAAACTATGAGTGAGGCTACTGGATCCAAGTTTGACAAAAGAACAATGACAGTAGATGACATCTCTGATCTGGATGTCAAGTTTGCCTCCATGATCATTAGATATAAAATATATCATTCTAGCAGGGAAAATTTAGTACCTGGAATGGCCATCTACACCACTTATGAAATGCTAAGAAAGGATGCAGACTACGATCTTTGTCAGCTCCTTTTGAACCAACTCTTGGAGAATCTACAAAAAATAAAGAAAGATAAAAAGAATTCATTCAAGTATGGTGGATTAATATTGTGCTTATTCTTCTACTTTATGAATGAGCTTCCCGAATCTAGTGGCTGGGTATGGGAGAATGATAGATCAGTAGCTATCCAAATTAGAGATTATTTGCATGGACTTGGTGATGACAAAGCACAAAATACAGCTCTATGGGGTTACTTCAAGCACTTTCAAAATACAATGCAAATCAGAGAAAGAATCCCTAAATCAGTAGTTGAGAAATACAAGGATATAGTGTGCTTCATGATAGACATTGATCAATGCCTAATGGAGGCAGTAGAGCCAAGGATAGTCTGGATCATGCCTATGGGGTATGAAGTTGATGAACAAATAGTAGAACTACATGTTCAACACATGCTCAGTTAGCCAAAGGACCCAAAGGTAGAAAGATTTGGAACCTTTGAAGAACTAAGTGTGAAAATTCATACAGAACTAAGGCAGCCAAAGATTAAGAGGAAAGTGAGAAAAGAAGTAGAAGATGTTGCCAAAGGCTTTAGCATCTCAAAGGAGGCACTTGATGCCAACAGGAAAAAGATGGAAAGGGTTGAGGAAGAGAAGAAGAAGAAGGCAGAAAAGAAAAATGAGGAAAGTGTTCTGGCAAAACCTTCCACTCGGACCAAATCATCAAAGAGTTCTGCACCTACCACCACCAAAGGCTCAAGGACTTCAGAATCAGAAGCACAATCAATCAGCAAAGGAGAGAAAAGAATAAAGAAAAAAGCCACAAGAGCTTATACCAGTCAAAGGGATGAAGAGGAGACTGAATCTGATGAAGAAATCAGGAAGATGAAGAAAAAGAAGAAAACATCTGGTGAACCCTCTACCGGACAAAAGGAAGAAGAAAAGACAGAGGAATATATTGAAAAACCCACTCTTCACATTGGTGACATAATCAAATCAGTCATAGTGGACGGAAATATTCAGCCAATGGTTGAGTTCTATGATGATTATGGTGAAGTAGATCAGAAAATATTGCAAGATGCCATAGTCAGGTACCTAAATATCTACAACAAAGCTTTTATTGAAATTATATCTCTGATCCCTAAAAGCTTGGAGAAGGAACTAGAAACAAGAAAGAACAATGCCCAAGAAAAAGACCTAGAAATCTGGGAACAGATAGCAATTCAACTATATCCTTTAATCGATCCCAAGACAATGAATATGGTGTTCAAAGATTGCAAGGATGAGTTCAGGAGCAAAGCAAGGATGAATCAACTTATGCTTGGTGAGACTGATAAGGTAGCCAAGGACACAGAAGAGATCCTCTGGAAAGCCTTCAAAAGATTTAATCTTCCTATTATAGAGGACTTGGGTACTGACCCCTCGACCACAAGTGTTGCAGAGGAGTCTACTGAGAAAATGATAGATGCAAAAATAGCTAAAGACTTGGAATCCTCTGCTCTGGAAGAGGTGGCCCATGAACAGACTGACATCACTCCTCTGGTTTCCATTGCTAACTCCGGATCCAAAGGAGAAGAAAGATTAAAGGAGAAAGAAGCAGAGGTGAAGGGAAAAGAAAATATCAGTACAAAGGTTGTGGAAGGGGAGAAAGCTCCAAAAGATAGTTCTATGACTACAGAAGAAAAGAAAAATCTATCTCGGGCAAGAGACACTACAGAATCAGTCAAGGACTTTTTGACAAAAGAAACTATGGAGATTGATGAACCGGAACTATTAAAAGGGCCATTAGATTTTGACTCTCTATCTCCGGTGCAAACAATGAAAATAGCTTCATTTGCAAATGCAAAGGTCAAAGAGAAACTACTGAAATCTCACATGGAAGACTGTGAACTTTTAGAGGTAGCATCCGGAGTGTTGGAAAAAATCATGCCATCTTTTCAGAAGGATCCCACAGCCTCCTCTTCTGGTAATCTCAAAACTCTAGTCAACAGTGTTAGCACACATTTTGATTCTCTAGAGAAGTCAGCTGAAGAAAAGGTCCAGAAGGAGTTTTTGGATAAGAGATTCTCCAAAGTACAGGGTCTGATAACAAATGACAGGAGAGTTATGGATATTGGGATAAAGAGCTTGGAAAATGCTCTTAAAGATGGCAGAAATATGTACAAATTTTGCTTATCTTGGCCCACAGTGACCAAAGATATTGAGAGGAAAGTAAAAGAACACGAGGATAAACTACTAAGTCTATCTCAAAGATTTGATCCTCTCTCATCCTCTATAGTAAATCAAGAGTGTCAGACTATTGCAATCACAAATGCAATAAAGAATTTTGAGAAGGAAAGGAAGAACATAATTAGCTGGATGGGTGAACTTAGAAGGATCATTATCCCTAAGTTAGAGGCCATGCATGAGGCCATAAGTGATGCTCAGACTACTACCCAAACCAATGATCTGACAGATCTTAAGAGGGCAGAAGCTTTTGTGTTCTTGTTGAGCAGTCATATTTCAATTTTGGACAGAATGAAGCAAAGTTGGGCTACAAAATTTATTCAATTGAAGACAACTTTTGCAGACATACTTTAGTATATGTAAGTATGCCATATGTATATACTTATGCGGCTAAGTATAGTTGAATTTTTTTGAAAGTTTTGATATGCGAACCCTACCCTTTGCCATTGATGTCAAAGGGGGAGTGAAGAGAAGTGAAAAATGTTGTAGCCAGGTAAAGGGGAGCTCTAGAAAATGTACATAAAGACAAAGCATCTACTAAGGGGGAGTATAGTATAACACTTAGTCATTTTTCACTAAGTGTTGCCATCAATGCCAAAGGGGGAGATTGTTGGCAAGAGACACTATATGGATTCATGATTGTTGTCATTGATGGCAACAAAGTTCATCCCACACATCCACAGGACATGGTATGTCTATACCGTGATGCAGAGGCATCCACACTAAAACCTTGACATACAGCATGGATGTCCGCAACCCTTCATCATCATCATATTTCCCTTAACACTGTCAGCATCATCATATTTTCTCTCTGCCGACCGATATCCTCCTGCAGACAAACCTTCGCCCTTTCGCCTGTCAGCAGCATCATCATATCCGGTTATCGGTAGCATCATCACATTCGGCAAGCGCAAACATCCTCCTGATGTTCACTGTTCATCTTACCACCAACCTCTTTCTTCATCATCATGATGTTCAACATCATGTTCATCAGCAGGATATAGAACATCTGGTTCCTTCCATATATCCTGATGACGACAACCTCATGCACCCTTCCTTCGATGCTTACATCACCCTGATATCCTGATGATGATTATCCTGATGACGATGACGTCATATGCAGCTCCTCCAATATCCTGCTGCCCGATATCCTGATGACGATTATCCTGATGATGACGTCACATGCAGTTCCTTCAATATCCTGCTGTCGGCCAAACTTAACATTATCAACCCGCGATCGTTTTATCAACCCGATCTTCTACCTTATGCCGATACGCTCCTCCTCGGCAACACTTGATGATGATCACCTCGAAACACATTCACCTTATGCAAATGATTGCATCATGCTCATCTCCACTTACTCGGATGATGCCCGAAGTAACTGCAGGATATACGTAGAAATATCCTGATGATGTCGTTGCGAAGGATTTTCCAACCTTAGTGAATTTCGATCCGCCGAACCTCCTGAGGTGACCCGATCCGCTTCCTGGACAACTTTCCAGACTCTAACTACCAGCACGACCTAGCACATACCCATGCTAGGGTTCTCAACACCTTTCGACGATGATCCTGCACACCTGCATGCAAACAAACGGAAAATGCAAACTAAATCCTACCCTACTGTACATGGCCATTCCACCAATTCGACGAATCAACCGGTGGAATGGATCAGTGAATCCATGTAACCACCAAAACAGCAAATCGATTTCACAATGGAGATCAAACAGAAAATGAACACAAACAGGATCTTTATTGATTTCAAAAGATGCAATACAGTACTCTGTCTCACTCTCTGTCTCACTCTCAGGAAAGTCTGATCGATGATCGATGATATGCAATACCATCCGATCCTACTACATAAATAGGATCTCCTGCGAGTACTACCACTCGACTCCAAGCGGCTGGGAAATCTCTCCAGGCGGCTGGGAGATCCAACCGGACCTACAGCATAACAGCTGTCTTAACAAACTAGCTAAAAATAGTAAAGTATGGTCAACATGACCTTATTACATGCATTGGTCTTACAAGACCTTCTTGGAAACATTAACAAGACTTAAACTAACTAACTGCCTCATGGAGGCCAACTGTCAGGTAGGTGCTCCTGCACCATACTCCCCAACAGAAAAGAACTCATGTCCCATGAGTTTAGTTGTGGAAGTCCTCCACCTTTACACTTTGTCATGTCAGTGTTCTGACCTGTTCCAGCTTTGTCCTCTGCTGGCTCTTGGCTGCTCCAAGACTTCTAAACTGTAACTTGTTTTCTTGCAAGTAAATCCTCATGCCTATCAATGTAGGCCCTTCTCTCACATACCTTATGTTTGTCAGGTTGTCTGACCAGAACCTCTGTCTGAACTGCCTCTTGAACTTCTGCAATGTTCAACTCTGTCTTCCTTTCAACCTTTATAGGACAAACAATAGTCCCAATTATGACAACATCCTTGTCATTCCTCTCAACTAGTTGCTGTTTGCAAACCTGTTTCTACACCTGCTGCTGACCTCTGTCAGTCAAAACTAAAACTTTCTTTAGCCTGTTGTCCTTAACAACTTCTTTCCCTACAGTGTCCCCAACTGCCTTTATGCCTACTCCTATAGGCATCTGCACAAATTCCTTCTTTCCCACTAAAATGATTTTGGCTGCCCCCTGTGCTGTAGCTGCTTCCTGCAATGGCATCAACATAATAGTCTTCCCATCTTTCTTGATGGTGTAGGTATTAGTATACCCATCATACAGTACTCTCCTATCAAATTGCCATGGTCTACCCAACAGTAGGTGACAACATTCCATGGGCAAAATGTCACACAAAACTCTATCCTGATATGCTCCAATCTGAAAATCCACATATGCCTGTTCATAGACAAAAAGTGATTGACTATCACTCACCCAAGATGCCTTGTAAGGGTGATGGTGTGGAATCCTTTCCAAATTCAGTTTATCCACCATTTCCTGAGATACCATGTTGTCTGTTGAACCAGTATCAATGACAACCTTACATACGTTACCTTTGCTCTTGCATGTGGTCTTGAAAAGAGCTCTTCTTTGCATCATATCCTTTGATGTCTGCAAACTAATTCTCCTTAGTATCAATGCTTCTCCCTCCTCAGGATATCCATAACCGTCAGGTTCCCTATCTCCTTGATAAGTGTTTGAACTCTGCACACTTTGCTCTACTTTCTCTTCTTGCACAAGTTGTACTCTCTTGTCATTCGTTCTATCATTTCTGGATGATGAACCTTTGCTTTCTGGACATTTGAAAAATGGATGACCAAACTCACCACAGGTGTAACACTTTCCTGAAAATGTAGTAGAACCTCTACCACCTCCAAATCTGCCTCTATTACCTTTCCGTCCACCTCTGAAATCAGACTGTCCCTGTCCTTTACCAGTGTCTTCTTGACCCTCATTGGTTTGCCTTGTTGTAGGGGCTAATCCTCTTCCCCTCATATTGCTGCCTCTTCCTCTCATGGACTTATCTTGTCCCCTATTCATCTTTTCTTCAATCCTGATAGCCATTTGGTAACAATCCTCAACACTCTTAGGGTTAGCTAAAACTAACTCATCCTATATGTTCAATCTCAAACCAGCCAAGTACCTAGCCACCTTTTCTACCTCATTCTCATGATGACCAGATCTCATACTCAACTTATAAAACTCCTCAGTATATGCCTTCACATCCATTTCCTTCTGCCTTAAAAATTGCAGCTTCTTAAACATCTGAATTTCATAATCCTTAGGCAAGAATTTACCTTTGATCCTTGCTACCATTTTATCCCATGAAGTGATCTTTGACTTCCCTTGTTTCCTTCTCTCGGATTGTACATAATCCCACCATACCAAAGCATGACCTCCTAACTTGGTCTTTGCAATCTTTACCTTCTAATCCTCAGCAACATCTTCACATTCAAAGTGATTATCAAGTGCAGCAATCCAATCCAGTAACTCATCTTCATTCAAACTTCCATTATACTTGGAAACATCAACCTTTACCTTAGGTTTATCACTCTGCACTGCCTTTAACAGTTTTGCAAATCTCTGGTCTTCAGCATCCAGATCTTCAGCTACCTCTTCATACTCTTCAACAGTATCTTCATCTTCTTCAGACTCACTGTCTTCCACTTCCCTCTTTTTGTTCTTTTCCAGGGCTACAAGCCTGGCTTGAAGTGCTTCAGCAAGCTCCTTCATCTTCCTCATCTCTCTGGCATGTTTTTCCTTCATCTCCTGCAATTCCCTTGCAGTACCACTACCTTTCGGAGGCATTTTGTCAACCTATCACTTCTCTACCTCTGTCCTTTCAGTGACAGAATCAACTCTACCTCTGCCCTTTCGGTGACAGAACCAACACACAACAGCCCAGACCTTTTGCTGAGCTCTGATACCACTATGATGCAAAGGCATCCACACTAAAACCTTGACATACAGCATGGATGTCCGCAACCCTTCATCATCATCATATTTCCCTTAACACTATCAGCATCATCATATTTTCTCTCTGCCGACTGATATCCTCCTGCAGACAAACCTTCGCCCTTTTGCCTGTCAACAGCATCATCATATCCGGTTATCGGCAACATCATCACATTCGGCAAGCGCAAACATCCTCCTGATGTTCACTGTTCATCTTACCGCCAACCTCTTTCTTCATCATCATGATGTTCAACATCATGTTCATCAGCAGGATATAGAACATCCGGTTCCTTCCATATATCCTGATGACGACAACCTCATGCACCCTTCCTTCGATGCTTACGTCACCCCGATATCCTGATGACGATTATCCTGATGACGATGACGTCATATGCAGCTCCTCCAATATCCTGCTGCTCGATATCCTGATGACGATTATCCTGATGATGATGACATCACATGCAGTTCCTTCAATATCCTGCTGTCGGCCAAACTTAACATTATCGGCCCGCGATGGTTTTATCAACCTGATCTTCTATCTTATGCCGATACGCTCCTCCTCGGCAACACCTGATGATGATCACCTCAAAACACATTCACCTTATGCAAACGATTGCATCATGCTCATCTCCACTTACTCGGATGACGCCCGAAGTAACTGCAGGATATACGTAGAAATATCCTGATGATGCCGTTGCGAAGGATTTTCCAACCTTAGCGAATTTCGATCCGCCGAACCTCCTGAGGTGACCTGATCCGCTTCCTGGACAACTTTCCAGACTCTAACTACCAGCACAACCTAGCACATACCCATGCTAGGGTTCTCAACACCTTTCGACGACGATCCTGCACACCTGCATGCAAACAAATGGAAAATGCAAACTAAATCCTACCCTACTGTACATGGCCATTCCACCGATTCGACGAATCAACCGGTGGAATGGATCAGTGAATCCATGTAACCACCAAAACAGCAAATCAATTTCACAATGGAGATCAAACAGAAAATGAACACAAACAGGATCTTTATTGATTTCAAAAGATGCAATACAGTACTCTGTCTCACTCTCTGTCTCACTCTCAACAAAGTCTGATCGATGATCGATGATATGCAATACCATCCGATCCTACTACATAAATAGGATCTCCTGCAAGTACTACCACTCGACTCCAAGCAGCTGGGAAATCTCTCCAGGCGGCTGGGAGATCCAACCGGACCTACAGCATAACAGCTGTCTTAACAAACTAGCTAAAAATAGTAAAGTATGGTCAACATGACCTTATTACATGCATTGGTCTTACAAGACCTTCTTGGAAACATTAACAAGACTTAAACTAACTAACTACCTCATGGAGGCCAGCTGTCAGGTAGGTGCTCCTGCACCATACCGGAAGTCAGAGTGAAGAATGTTGTGGTCCGGTAAACAAGAACAGAGCATGTGGCAAGGTCTGACAGTCAAGTCCGGATCTCTTAGAGGAAGTATCTTGGTGAAGTGTGGATTTGGGAAAGTCAAGAGGACCACCTTGAGTGATATATTCCAAGGATTTAGCCTTCGGTGACAGATGAAGTAAAAGATATGAATACTTGAGTATCGGGTTCCTAATTGGCAGTGTGACAGAGGAAGAACTGACTAGCAAAACATCATACATTATTCTGGATGTGTTACTGATGATGGTAAAAGTTATTAAGGCATAAGTTATGATTGGCCAACATGATTGATGACTTCTACAAGTATATCCTTGATCCGCATTACTTGGTATGCAAGGATTCAGCCGACAGATCAGAGTTTATGGAAAATATTGACTATTCTGAGTGCTGATTAGAAATGTGATGAAATCACTTATGTGTATATATATAAGATGGATTCAGTTGTGAGGTGTGTTGTGGTTGTAAGTGATGTGCAAAGAAAAGTAGTAGAGCCGAATAAAAGCAGAAAGGAAGATCCAGTATGTGAAAGAAGAGCAGCATAAAAGAAGAGGAAAGATGAAGTGTAGCAGATCAATATACAGAGCCTAACTGGAACTGAACTCCAGCATATGTTGATGCTCCTTATCAGTTCAAGTATTGTATTACACTCTTTATAAATTGTAGACAGTGTGTCTCTTAGTCAAAATCCTGTTAAGGGAGAAAACCATGGGGTGATTAACCCAAGATTGTGTCATGTGTATTTCTATTTCATGGTTATGTTTGCTTGTTTGAATTGATGCTGCACTAATTATTAAGAAAGTTCAGAAAGCTGAAATAATTAAGATAACTGATTCACCCCCCCTCTCAATTATCAACACATCTTCCTCTTTCAACCTATAAACCCATTTGTTTGGTAAAGCCTTTTTACCTACATGCAACTTACATAATCCCCAAGTCTAATTTTTCAGCAAGGAGTCCATTTCTTCTTTCATTGCAAGCTCCCACTGAACCTTTGTATCCACCTGCATAGCTTTATCATACCCTTCCGGTTCACTAGCATTTGTTAACAAAATAGAATACAAAGAGGGAGAAAACCTTTTAGGAGGTCTACTTAGCCATGTTGACCATCTAACATTCACTGGAGTTTGTGGTATTTCTTGTTGTTGTTGCAGAGAATGAGGAACCACTAGAACATCATTATATGGAGTATCATCCAGCACTACATAATTCTTTTATTTCTTCTCATGTTGCTGCAACTGATCTTTGTACAACACCTTCTCATTGAATACAATATCCCTGCTTCTCACATTTTCTGATTTTCAAAATCCCAAATCCTATAACCAAATTCATCAATGCCATATCCAACGAAGGTACACTTTTTTTATTTTGCATCCATCTTGGTTCTATTTTCAAAATCTACATGTGCAAATGCTTCACATCCGAAGGTTTTGAGAAAAGAATAACTCACCTTCTTACCTATCCATGCTTCCTATGGAACACCACAGCCCAAAGGAACTGAAGGACCTCTACTAATTAAATATATAGCGGTGTTGACAACCTCTATCCACATGTTTAAAGGCAGCCCAGCATGCAATCTCATGGTCCTTGCACACTCCATTATTTTCCTATTCATGCATTCAGTCACTCCATTCTTCCGTGGAGTCCCTGGAACCGTTTTCTACCTATGAATTCCATTAAAGGAACAATAATCCTCAAATTCTTTTCTGCAATACTCACCACCATTATCAAATCTGAGACATTTTAATTTTTTACCAGTCTCATTCTCAACCAAGCTTCTCCATTTCTTAAATGTTTCAAATACATCATATTTTTGCCTAAGGAAATAAATCCAAACCTTCCTAGTTGCATCATCTATGAATGTAACATAATATAGAGAGCCACCGAGAGAAGATACCTGAGTTGGTCCCCATACATATATATGCACAAGCTCCAACTTTTCATCTTTCTTTTGCTTCCCATCCTTGAGAAAACTGACTCTCTTTTGTTTGCCATACACACAACTTTCATAGAAATGCATATTAATACATTTCAGACCTGGTAAAACTTTCTTAGAATGAAGTACCTTCATACCTTTTTCACTCATATGTCTAAGTCTGTTATGCCACAGTGTTGTCTTAGAACTTACAACAAGTGTTTTAGTCTCTTCCTGCAAACCTACAACAATTGTTCCTAAACCTATTTGTTTTTTGTCTGCAACAACTAAAGTAGAAGGAACAATATGACCTATACAAAGATTTAAGGTGTCTACTTTCACACATTTTTCTACTATTAAGGCACCTCTTGAAACCTTCCAATTTTTATCAGTAAATGTAACAATGCAACCTTCATCAGCTAGCTGCACTACTGAAATTAAATTTCTACTCAGCCTTAGAAAGTGCCTTACCTCTTGTAGTAGCCAATGATTCCCATTCTGTAACTTAATCTTAATTCTTCCCTTTCCAACAATCTAATAGGATTCATTATCTCCCAAATAAACTAGCCCAAAATCCCCTTAGACATAATCAAGAAAATAACTTCTATGGGGCGTAGCATGAAATGAGGCCCCTAAATCTAAAACCCATGAATCATCAGCATTATCTAGGGAAAGAATCAAAGCATCATCTTCAAATTTATTACTTACCACATTTGCCTCCTTATTGCCTTCTTGTTTATCTCCTTCTTTATACTTTCAAGACCAGCAATCTTTCTTCAGATGACCTAGTTTCCCACAATACCAGCAACCCTTCTATCCTCTGGATTGGGATCTCTTGTCCTTTGATTTTCCTTGTGACTTCCCATGACCTCCAGAACCTTTTCCTCTCTCTTTTGATCTGTCCTTGCTTTATGCATTCAAAACACTCCCTGATGTGGACCCTCTTGATCTTTTCCATTGCATTTCCTCGCTAAGGATAACACCAACAACATCATCAAATTTTAAAGTATTTGAACCAAAGACAGAATTACTTACAGCCATTACCAATCTATTCCAACTTTCTGGCAAATAACATAATATCAAGAGAGCCCTCACCTCTTCATCAATACTTACTTTTACAGAAATTAACTAACTGATATTCGTATTAAACTCGTTTAAATGATCTGTCACAGATCCACCTTCAATCATTTTCAGATTAAACAAATGCTTCATGAGAAATACCTTATTTGAGGCTGAGGGTTTTTCATACAATTTAGCCAAAGCTTTCATCAGGCCATCTATTGTCTTCTCTTCTGTTATATTGAACACCACAAATGGTTCTAGACACAATCGAATGGTTCTCAGTGCCTTTCTGTCTAGAAGATTCTAATTCTCATTAGTCATTGTTGCCAGTTTCTTGGCTATTCCTTCCAATGGCCTCCATAAATCCTTCTAATAAAGATAATCCTCCATCTGCATCTTTCATAATTGATATTTCTTCCCATTGAATTTATCTACCTTCAATTTACCCTCGTCCGCTATTGCTCCCACTCAACCATGAGACTCCCACTCAACCGTGAGACCTTCCTACAGACGATAATCGAACACAACTTGCTCTAATACCACTTGTTAGAGTTAGATGGCATAAGATATTAATTAAATGCAAATAAAGATTAAATAGAGGAATGACAATACACAGAAATAATAACAACGAGAGACAAGTTTTAACTATCGTAATTAGGGCTGACAACTGAGAGGGGGTGAATCAATTGTCTTAAAACTTTTAAGGCTTGCTACAGTTAATTGTTCTTTACCACTTCTTAACAGATTAATGACATAATCATGAAAAGCAAGAATTAATAATACATGACCAGAAACATAAATAACACACTTGACACCAAGATTTTGACATGGAAATCCGGTTAAGGGAAAAACCATGGTGGGGGTTAACCCACAAGGATTATACTCTGTTAAAAGTATTACAAAGAGGAAGGCACATGCCTTCGGGCTCACTGCCTAGAGCTCACTTCTCAAGAGAGGCTCACTGCCTACAAGAATGATTACAAAAGGATTACAAATTGTTTGAACTAATAATTAGCATCTGCCAATGCAAGAATTCAGTTCTGGTTAAGCACAGAATATTGATTTTACACACTTCATCTTTATTCTATCCTATACCATAATCCAGACCTCAGATCTCTTCTCTTTCACACTTCTATTTGCCTTTTTCACACTTACTCCATATTCGCATCACTCTCACATTCACAATGTTGATAACTGAGAGGGGGGGTGAATCAGTTATCCTTAATTCGCTTTCAGTTCAAAAACTTAAATCCACTTTTGTTAATCAATAGCATAGCAATTAATCATTCATGAAAGTATAAGACATAAACACCAGAGCAGATACACATCAACACATGAAACACCAAGATTTTGACGTGGAAAACCCAGTTAAGGGAAAAACCACGGGGTGATTAACCCAAGGATTATTCTCTATTAGAAGAATAAGAAAAATAGATGGCACATGCCAATTAGGGCTCACTACCCAAGCACACTACTCACAAGAGGCACACTGCCTACAAGAGACACACTGTCTACAAGATAACAAGTATTACAAACTTGAACTGGAGATTGATATCTTTACTATGCCTAGATCAGTTCCATTTAAGCCCAAAAACTCCTGCTCTGCCTTTCACACTTCTCTTCGCTATATCACGCTCATCACCACAAGACACACTTCAAAATGAATTCACAAACCCTTATTTATACAAGGCATCGACTTAGGAACAATCATCTAAGTTGGCAAACAACTACAAGATCATTCGCAAGACATGTAATACATCCGGTTGGCCAATCTTAAGAAGATCACAAAAATTTGTGGTTATTCTTCAAATACAAACTCTAACTTCAATGCGGACCACCAACATGAATTGGACACAATCCACAGATCACCACAAGCTTTCCTGAATCACCAAGAACATCCACACTTTATCAGATTACTGGAATTCTTCTGTTCTTCACCCAGAACTTCAAGAACACAGTCTGTCCTTACTGTCATAATGAAAAAGATTCTTTTGGACCTCCAAATCATTCACAAATCTAGTTGTCACTTCACACTGACTTCTTCAACACTCCCTTCAATCTACAGAATGAGATAATATAATTCCGGAACTCACTGGACCAATATGTGACAATCTATCACCACTGAATGCCTGCCGGAACTGGTTCTACTTGAGTGAACATAACTTCTTTAGATCTTCATGCGGACCTCTAAAATCTTAACCAAAACATCTCAAGACTCATATCTACAGACCCTTTAATCCACATCCTCTGATTCTCAACCCATTGAGTACTTTTGCCTTCTTCTTATCACTGTTCTTCACTGTTCTTGATTAAGACTAATTTTCTCAATATCCTTAGCACACAGCTCATCCAATCCTTCTTGTCAATGCAATATGAGTATGTTGCCATTAATGACAACACTGGTTAACCTCATACTTGCAACAATCTCCCCCTTTGTCATTGATGGCAACATATGATGTGAAAAACCATCAAGACAAAAAATTCTCCTTTTTGTCACAACTCCCCATATCAGCAACAACTCTTCACATGTCTTCTCTTCCTTTACTGCTCCCCCTTTGATCATCAACCACTTGTTTTTCACATTTCTTCTCTCCCCCTTTGACATCAATGGCAAAGGGCTCATACTTGCAATTCTAACACATCAGAATCATACCAGCTGCTCACCCTTAGTAGCAGCTCCCCATCATCAATCCGGCTCACAAGATATGACTGTGATATCCACCGGATTGATGCACATCAGTGCATCCTAATTCATCATTGGAGGGGCCATGACCCCTAACTTCTTTCTAAGATACTCAAAAGAGTCATTGGGAAGAGGTTTAGTAAAAATATCTGCAAGCTGATCCTTGGAGGGCACATACTCCAATCTGACTTCACCCTTATTCACTTGTTCTCTCAAAAAGTGAAATTTAATAGATATATGCTTGGTCTTAGAATGCAATACCGGATTCTTAGAAATATTTATTGCACTTGAATTATCACAAAATATTGTGATAGGCTCCTCATATTCTACTTGAATATCTCTTAGCATTTGCTTCATCCACAAAAGTTGAGTGCAACTACCTGCTGCTGCAATGTATTCTACTTCTATTGTAGACAGGGATATTGCTTCTTGTTTCTGGCTTAGCCAAGAAACCAACCTTTTTCCCAAAAAGAATGCTCCTCCACTTGTACTCTTCCTATCATTCACATCTCCTGCCCAATCTGCATCTGTATATGCATGAAGAGAAAAGTCATGATCTCTGGGATACCATAGGCCATACTCAACTATTCCTTTCAAGTACCTAAAAATTCTTTTGATTGCCATGACATGAGATTCTCTGGGATCAACCTAGAATCTCGCCACAAGACCAACAGCCTGCATTATATCTGGTCTAGTCTGAGTGAGATACAGTAGTCCACCAATCATTGATCTGTACTTTGTCTAATCTATCATAAGAGAGTCATCATCTTTGCTCAACTTACATCTGGTAGCCATGGGAGTGTTCATTGGCTTTGAATCTTCCATTCCAAATTTCTTCAATAGTTCTTTCACATATTTGGTCTAAGAGATAAAGAGTCCTTTCTCTGTCTGAGTAATTTGCAGACCCAAGAAGAAATTCATTTCACCGAGCATTGACATTTCAAACTCACTTTTCATTTGGTTTGTAAAGGTTTTACACATACTGTCTCTTCCTCCAAAGATGATATCATCAACAAATACTTCAACAATCAAGATGTTTTCATGATTGATTTGGAAATATAGGTTATTATCAGCAATACCTTTGTTGAAACCAATCTTCAAAAGATGTTTGTCCACCCTCTCATACCATGCTCTTGGGGCTTGCTTTAGACCATATAGTGCCTTTTTTAATTTGCAGACCATATCACCATGCTCAGATAACTAAAATCCATCCAGTTGTTCAATGTACACCTCTTCTTCTAGGTCACCATTCAGGAAAGCAGATTTGACATCCATATGATATACTTTGAAATCTTTGAAGGCAGCAAATGCAAGAAATAGTCTGACTGCTTCAATTCTTGCCACCAGAGCAAAGGTTTCCTAAAAATCAATCCCTTCTATTTGAGAGTAGCCTTTGCAGACTAATCTGGCCTTATTTCTGATTACTTCACCAACTTCATTTAGTTTGTTCCGAAAGACCCATTTGGTTCCAATCACATTCTTGTTTCTAGGTCTAGAAACAAGATCCCAAGTGTGATTTTTCTCAATTTGCATTAATTCTTCTTCCATTGCTTTGGTCTAATTTTTATCATTGCATGCTTCATTTATTATCTTAGGTTCAATCTTTGAAATCAGACAACATTCATCTAAATTTTGAGCAACATTCCTTCTAGTTTGCACACCTTTGCTTTTGTCACCTATGATCTGATCTTCAGAGTGGTTTAGTTTTACATACCTTGGAACTTTGGGAGTTTCTTGCACTTCTGCTTCTTGATCATGCTCATTCAGACCTGTCTCTTCTTCCTAATTTACCAGATCAATCTGAATCTGGCTTTCAGGAGAGGATGGAGCACCTTGAACCAGAACATCATTCTGATCATCTTCATCATACTCATAAAATCTTGAGGGCTTCTCAATACCTTCATCAACCTTCACATTTGTGCTTTCTATCATCTTTCTTAGTCTCTTATTGTAACACCGGTATGCTTTGCTTTGAGTGGAGTAACCCAAGAAGATTCCTTCATCACTTCTAGCATCAAACTTTCCTAGATCTTCATCTCTTTTAATGTAACACTTGCTACCAAATACTCTGAAATATCTCATAATAGGAGTGATGCCAAACCAAAGTTCATAAGGAGTCTTATCGGTATTGTTTCTGATTTGAACTCGATTGAGAGTGTAGACTACAGTGCTAACAGCTTCTTTCCAAAACATCTGGGGAACATTTGCTTCCATCATCATTGTCCTGGATGGTCCGGTTCTTTCTTTCAACTACTCCATTCTGCTGTGGAGTCCTAGGAGCAGACAACTGTCTCTTTATACCATGCTTCTCACAGAAGTCTATGAATTCACCGGATGTGAATTCACCACCTCTGTCAGACCTTAGACATTTCAGTTTCAATCCGGTTCGATTCTCTACCATAGCCTTGAAGATTTTGAACTTCTCAAAGCTTCTGATTTCTATTTCAGAAAGGTAACCCACATAATCTAGGAATGGTCATCAATCAGTAACATGAAATATCTATCACCTTGCATACTCTTAATTCTTGTCGGACCACATAGATCAGTATGAACTAACTCCAATAATCTGGTAGAGGACTGATCCTTGCTTTTGAATGAAACTCTGCTCTATTTACCTAGCTGACATTCTTTGCACATACTATTTGTAGGTTTTACCAACTTTGGAAGATCTCTTACAGCCTAAGTATTGCTTATCTTGATGATGTTATCAAAATTTACATGACACATTCTTCTATGCCATAACCAACTCAGATCAACTTGAACAAATAGACAACTTTTATTAGTACCAACTAGATGGAAGATATTACCTTTTGTCTGAGTACCGGATGCAATCTCAGTTCTGGAGCTTTCAAAGATCCTGCATCTTCCATTCTTGAACCGGAGATCATAGCCTTTGTCTACCAACTAACCAACACTGAGAAGATTGTGCTTCAATCCTTCAACATATAGTACATTACCAGTTTTGTTCTTCCCATCAAAAGAGATAGTTCCCCTACCTCTGATTCTACCAGCAGAATTGTCACCAAACTTTACCATTCCTCCTTCATACCTTTCCAATTCTAAGAACTTGTTCTTGTCACCTGTCATATGGTGAGAGCATCCACTGTCAATAACCCAATCATCCTTTTCTTCAACTTGGGCAGCCAAAGCTCTCTCTACAACCTTATGATTGGTAGATATTGGATCTTCTTCCTTGATGGCAATAAACACCCATTCATTTACAGATTTGTCTCCTATCTCTGATTCATCATCTGTTACTCCTTAATTATTAGCTTCTTCATGAACATAATAACAATTCTTTTGGAACCTTTGTCTGTTAGAATTTGATCTTGTGGATCTTTCTGGACATCTTGAGGCAAAGTGACCAATCTTATTGCAGTTGAAGCACTTAAAGGGTAATTTTCTATCATACTTACAGGATCCCCTTGGCAATCTTTTTGCAATGAGGGCTTCGAGTTGAGCTGTTTCTGCTTCTTCCTCTTCCATGTCTTTTCTTGCTTGATCATACCATGACAGCTTCCTTGAAGAGTTTTCTCCCAGATCAAATCTTTGTTTGCCTTTCACATAGGCATTGGCTTTGAATGTAGATTTAGTCTTAGGGGGATCATCTCCAAACTCGGTCATTTCAAATGCAGCCAGTTTGCCAACCAATTGGTCTCTTGTGACAATTGTATGGGCTTTGAATTCATCAATGGCAGCAACCTTGATTTTGTAGGCAGCAGAAAGAGATCTGAGAATTTTGGAAATAATCTCATTTTCATCCAAAACTCCACCAGCATTCCTAATTCCATACACCAGCTCATTTACTCTTGGCATAAAGGTAGTGATATTTTCATTATCTCTCATCTTCAATCTTTCAAATTTCCCTTTGAGACTCTACAACCTTGCACTCTTAACAAACTCATCTCCTTCATGCAGAAGTTCCAGTTTAATCCAGATCTCATAGGCACTCGATAGGTCAATAACATTTGAGAGCTCTGAGTTAGTTAATGCACTTAGAAGAGCCTCTTTAGTCCGCAGATTGTTTTCAGCATCTGTGATTTCATTTAGAGTTGTCGGACCACCCTGTGGAGGTGTATATGCTTTTGTGACCATAGACAAGTACACCTTTCCCATACACTCCAAGTGACATTTCATGTGGCCTTTCCAAAGAGTGAAGTTGGTTCCATCAAACTTTGGACTGTCCTTCTTGTATGATGACATCGTAGATCTCCTCAAGCAGTTAAGCTCCTTTTAGAGGAACTTGGCTCTGATACCAATTGTTGATAACTGAGAGGGTGGGTGAATTAGTTATCCTTAATTTGCTTTTAGTTCAAACACTTAAATCCACTTTTGTTAATCAATAGCATAGCAATTAATCATTCATGAAAGCATAAGACATAAACACCAGAGCAGATACACATTAACACATGAAACACCAAGATTTTGATGTGGAAAACCCGGTTAAGGGAAAAACCATGGGGTGATTAACCCAAGGATTATTCTCTGTTAGAAGAATAAGAAAAATAGATGGCACATGCCAATTAGGGCTCACTGCCTGAGCACACTGCCTACAAGAGACACACTATCTACAAGATAACAAGTATTACAAACTTGAACTGGAGATTGACATCTTTACTATGCCTGGATCAGTTCCATTTAAGCCCAAAAACTCCTGCTCTGCCTTTCGCACTTCTCTTCGCTATATCATGCTCATCACCACAAGACACACTTCAAAATGAATTCACAAACCCTTATTTATACAAGGCATCGACTTAGGAACAATCATCTAAGTCGGTAAACACCTACAAGATCATTCGCAAGATGTGTAATACATCCGATCGGCCAGTCTTAAGAAGAACACAAAAATCTATGGTTATTCTTCAAATATAAACTCTAACTTCAATGTGGACCACCAACATGAACTGGACACGATCCACAGATCACCACAAGCTTTCCTAAATCACCAAGAACATCCTCACTTTATCAGATTACTGGAATTCTTCTATTCTTCATCTAGAACTTCAAGAACACAGTCTGTCCTTACTGTCATAATGAAAAAGATTCTTCCAGACCTCCAAATCATTCACAAATCTAGTTGTCACTTCACACTGACTTCTTCAACACTCCCTCTAATCCACAGAATGAGAGAATATAATTCTGGAACTCACCGGACCAATCTGTGACACTCTGTCACCACTGAACGCCTGCCGGAACCGGTTCTACTTGAGCAAACAGAACTTCTTTAGATCTTCATACGGACCTCTGAAATCTTAACTGGAACATCTCAAGACTCATATCTACAGACCCTTTAATTTGCATCCTCTAATTCTCAACCCATTGAGTACTTTTGCCTTCTTCTTATCACTGTTCTTCACTGTTCCTGATTAAGACTAATTTTCTCAATATCCTCAGAACACAGCTCATCCAATCCTTCTTGTCAATGCAATATGAGTATGTTGTCATTAATGACAACATTGGTTAACCTCATACTTGCAACACACAATACTCAAATCCATCGGTTATATATATATGCATCAACAAACTCAATCACTTATTTGTCAGCCTTATGAAGAACTTAACAAATAATACAAGTACTATGTTCTGCCAGCTGAATCCATACATCAATATTGATGCGTACCAGAAATAACACTTGTAGGTCACCATTCATGTCAGCCACTAACATTATATCCCATACACAACTCACTAAAACACTTCTACTGGATCTGCACAAGGATCTAACACAAGTCGGCATATTCTTCACTGAACTATTCTGTCATATTAGGACCTAGTACTCAGATGCTCATAACTTTTAATCCCTTTGTTACTGGAGGCTGAAATCTTGGATTTAGATTGTTTTGAGATTCCTCTACACTCCCTCAGATTTGCAACATGCAATAGTTAACTAGAGAGATCCGCTAACCAAAATACTAAACTTTGCCATATACCATGTTCCTGTCTATCCAGACTCGACAAATCTTGGGACTGACTTCCAGTATGATCTAATATTGCACTATGGATGTGTGGAATGGACTTAGTTGCCATCAATGACAACACATGTCATGCATAGTAGTGTCTCTTACCAACAATCTCCCCCTTTGGCATTGATGGCAACACTTAGTGAAAAATGAATAAGTGTCGGAGCTACTCCCCCTTACTCTGTACACTTGTGCTCTCCATCATTTCCAAAGATCCTCCTTTGTTGGATTCCTCATTTTTCACTATTCTTCACTCCCCCTTTGACATCAATGGCAAAGGATGGAATCCACAATCCAAAATTCACCCAAAAATTATGTATACAATGCCGCATATGTACAACCAATCCTTAAGTTATATTTACATATACTTAAGTACATATCCAAAAATATTCCTCTGCAGGGCCAATTCTGTATCACAACTCTTCTTCATACTATTTAAAGTTGTAATGTGGCCATTGAACAAAAATGCTTGTGCTTTAGCTTTCTAGAGGTCAATGGGATCACATGTTTGAGTAGCAGTTTGGGCTTCTATTACAGCATTGAACATAGCTTCTATCTTAGGGGAAATCAATCCCCAGAGCTCACCCATTCTTGCTTCAATGTTCTCCTTTTCTCTTGTCAATTTATTTATTTTTTCTATCAGACTAATTTCTTGACACTCCTTACTTGCCACTGATATTGTCAATGGATCAAAAGCTTGGGACATACTTGACAATTTCTGTTTGGAGTTCTTTATTTTATCTTCTATGTTCTCTATGACATCAGGAGTAGATAGACAAAACTTATATATACTACCTCCTTCTGAAAGAGCATTTTGAATATTCTTTATACTATTATCTAGCATTAATCTGTATATCCCAATCATGCCTTTAAGTGCATCAAATCTTTTGCTATTAAATTCATTCTGAACTTTAACTTCTGCAGATTTTTCAAAGGACTCAAAGTGAGTACTTACAGAATTTACCAGGCTCTTCAAATTTTTGAAGGGAGAATCAGATGGATTCTTCTGAAACATTGACATTAACTTCTCCAATATACCAGATGCAAGGCCTAGCAGCTCATTGTCCTCTATGTGATATTTCAATACCTTTTCTCTTGCCTTGGCTTGTGTGAAAGATACTATCTTCATCAATTGCACCAGAGAGAAAGTATCTAGGTTGAGTGGTCCTTGAATCAGTTCAGGTACATCAAATGCTAGCATCTCTTTACTCAAAAAACTCTTCACTACATTTGCAATGTCTCTTGCTAGAATTTCTAGACCACCTTCCTTTTCCTTGGATTTTCTCAGTGACAGGACTATTTTGTTTAGGTGCATCAAAATTTGCACCATCTTCTTCTACTTTATCTTCCTTACCTTTTACTTCTTCTTCTTTCTCTGTGTCATCTGTAGGGGAATTCTTTTCTTTGTCCTCACAATTTGAAATCTATTTCAGAGGATCTTGTGTAGCAACAGTATTCTCATCATTGTCTTCTTTTCTAGATTGATCAGGAGGAGTTAGAGTATCTCCTACATCATCAGTTTTTTCCATCATCTCTATATCTTCCTTATTTATTTTCTCCACTTCAGGAATAGAGGAGTCATCTATTCCATAATGTTGCTCATCCTTTTGCTGCTCTTCTTCATTCAGGACTGATGTGTCATTAGCAGGCTCATCTGACACAACCAAGAACTTGTTCTTGTCCAATGCTTTTCTCAAAATTTGTTTAGTTTCTTAAACTATTCCATCTATCTCTCCAATCATCAATTTATTCATTCTCTTCTTGCTCCTAAATTCATTTTTCACCTCTTTGAAGATTTTGTCTGCTTCTCTACTGGAGATTACCAGCTATAGAGTGGTCAGTACATGTTCTCTTAACTCCATATCTTTTGCCTTGGTAGCTTCTTTCCTAATTTCCAATATATCCTTCAGACTTTTTGGAACTTCAGACAAAATTTCTACCAGTGCTTGATTGAACACATTCAAGTACTTGATAGTAGCTTCTTCCAAGAGTCTTTTGTCAGTATTACTATAGAGATCATAGAATTTAGTTAATAGTTTTAAGTTCCCATCAACAGAGATTGTCTTGACCATGTTTTTCACAGAGGGAATTTTCTTCTCAGTATCAGCTTCTGATTTTTGTCTCTTTATTGTCTTCTTGCTTCCGGAAGGCTTTTCTTTAGATACTTTAACAACTTTAGCACATGTGACCTTTAGCCCTTTAAGTTCATCATCTGTATCTATCTTCTCTTCATCCATTTCTTCCAAACTTCCATATGGCCTTTTTGCCATTACTTTTGTTCTTTTCATTTCCTTACCGGATGATTTGTCTTCCAGTTTTGCAATTTTAAGGGAAATAGAGGCAACAACAGAGCTTCTAGTAGTTCTTGAAGTGGAGAATGGTTCCACCAGAGCATCTTCTTGTTTCTTATCCTATTTTTCCTTTTCATCCTTTTCAATTTGTTCTCTGTTTTGCTTCACTGCTTCCTTGGTTAGGCCAATGCTTTCAGCATAGCTTTCAACTTGCCTCTAAACTTTTCTCTTGATCTTTGGTTGCCTGAGCTCAACATACAATTTTAGACTTAGCTCCTTATATGTTCCAAACCTTTCAATAGGGGTGTCTTTTGATTTGCTCAGGAGATGTTGAACATACATGTCCAAGATCTTCTCATCAACCTCATAGCCCATAGGTGTTAGGGTTAGCTGGCAGAAGATATAAATTAAATCCAAATAAAGATTAAACAGAGGAATCGAAATACACATAAATAATAACATCAAGAGACAAGTTTTAACATGGTTCACCCAAACTCGGGCTACATCCACCAACAGAGAGTCCATTATTATTATCCAGTAAATCAAATTGATTACAACCAGCAATCCTTGCAACTCAATACCATTGCAAATGCTACAATACAATATATCAAAAAACCTTAACCCTTAGCCAAATTTATCAAGCCTTATGTCGGTTACAAAATAGGGTTTTTTTATGTTGGTCCAAAAAAAATTCTCAGGGTCTGCACCCCCGAACCCTGATGAGCATACATGGCTAATGTAAAGTACTTTCCTGATCAGTCATCACCTACCAACAATCTCCCACTTGGAGACTGATCCTGGACAACACCATTGCACGTGCAGCTCCCACTGGAAATAAGCACCCTGGACTCTATTGTTCTAATTTTATTGTTTCAGTCTTGAAGACCAACCGAAGTTGAAGAGGAGCTCAGCTTCTCCCTTGTCACTGCCTTTATAAACATATCCACTGCATTGTCATCCGTATGTATCTTTTCTAGCCTTAACTGTCCATTATCCAAAACTGACCAAATAAAGTGATACCTCAACTGTATGTGTTTGGTCTTTGAATGCAAGGCAGAATTCTTTGCAAGATGTATGGCACTCTGACTGTCGGTATACAAAGAATTGTTAGCCTACTGTTTGCCCAATTCTTCCATAAAAGATTGCAGCCATATCATCTCCTTGCTTGCCTATGTTGCAGCTACATGCTCTGCCTCTTTCGTGGATAAAGCAACCACCTTTTGCAACCATGAGATCCAACTCACTGCTGTCCCACCTATAGTAAAGACATAACCTATAGTACTCTGCCTGGTATCAATATCCCCTACCAAATCTGAGTCTACATAGCCTGCTAAATCAGTATTAGAGCCCCCAAAACATAAATGTGTATTGGATGTAACTCTCAAATATCTAAGAATCCATTTTACCACATTCCAATGCTCCAATCCGGGATGACTCATATACCTGCTAACAACTCCTACAACATGTGGAATCTCTGATCTCGTGCATACCATGGCATACATTAAACTTCCTACAGCTAAAGCATATGGTACCTTGGACATTTTCTCTTCCTCTTCTTGTGTCTTAGGACACATCTCCTTAGTCAATTTCAAATGACTAGGCAAAGGTGTGCTGATAGCTTTTGCATTCTTCATATGGAATCTCTGCAACACCTTTTCAACATAAGCAGCCTGAGATAGAATCAATTTTCTGTTCTTCCTATCTCTACAAATTTTCATACCAAGGATTTGTTTTGCTGCCCCCAAATCCTTCATAGTAAATGACTGTGCTAACTGTTGTTTTAACTCTCTGATGTGAACCATGTTAGACCCAGCTACAAGCATGTCATCAACATATAAACATAAAATAATGTAACTGTCATTATCCAACCTCTTAAAATAAACACAATGGTCAGAATTACACTGACTGTAGCCTTGCTCAGCCATAAAACTATCAAATTTCAAATACCATTGTCGAGGTACTTGTTTCAGGCCATACAAACTCTTCTTCAATCTGCACACCAGTTTCTCCTTATTTTTGACCTCAAATCCTTGGGGCTGGTCCATGTATATCTCCTCCTCCAAATCACCATGGAGAAAGGTAGTTTTCACATCTAGCTGTTCCAAATGCAAATCTTCAATAGCCACAATACTTAAAATAGTATGAATAGAAGTCATCTTGACAACCGGAGAAAAATTCTCATCAAAATCAATGCCCTTTTTCTGTGCGAATCCTTTTACTACTAACCTGGCTTTAAATCTTTTCTTGCCTCCATCTTCCTCTTTCAGCCTATAAACCCATTTGTTTGGTAAAGCCTTTTTACCTACAGGTAACTTACATAATTCGCAAGTCTAATTTTTCAGCAAGCAGTCCATTTCTTCTTTCATTGCAAGCTTCCACTGAACCTGTGTATCCACCTGCATAGCTTCATCATACCCTTCTGGTTCACCGACATCTATTAACAAAATAGAATACAAAGAGGGAGAAAACCTTTCAGGAGGTCTACTTAGCCTTGTTGACTGTCTAACATTCACTGGAGTTTGTGGTATTTCTGGTTGTTGTTGCGGAGCATGAGGAACCACTGGAACATCACTATTTGGCGTATCATCTAGCACCACATAATCCTTTTCTTTCTTCTCATGCTGTTGCAACTGATCTTTATACAACACCTTCTCATTGAATATAACATCCTTGCTTCTCACAATTTTCTGATGTTTAAAATCCCAAAGCCTATAACCAAATTCATCAATGCCATATCCAACGAAGGTACATTTTTTTGATTTTGCATCCATCTTGGTTCTATTTTCAGAATCTACATGTGCAAATACTTCACATCTGAAGGTTTTGAGAAAAGAATAACTCACCTTCTTGCCTATCCATGCTTCCTTTGGAGTACCACAGCCCAAAGGAATTAAAGGACCTCTATTAATTAAATATACAACAGTGTTGACAGCTTCTACCCACATGTTTAAAGGCAGCCCAACATGCAATCTCATGGTCCTTGCATGCTCCATTATTTCCCTATTCATGCATTCAGCCACTCCATTTTCCTATGGAGTCCCTGGAACCATTTTCTGCCTATGAATTCTGATAAAGGAACAATAATCCTCAAATTCTTTGCTGCAATACTCACCACCGTTATCATATCTAAGACATTTTCATCTTTTACCTGTCTCATTCTCAACCAAGCTTCTCCATTTCTTAAATGTTTCAAATACATCAAATTTCTACCTAAGGAAATAAATCCAAACCTTCCTAGTTGCATCATCTATGAATGTAACATAATACCAAGAGCCACTGAGAGAAGATACCTGAGCTGGTCCCCATACATCTGTATGCACAAGCTCCAACTTTTCATTTTTCTTTTGCTTCCCATCCTTGAGAAAACTAACTCTCTTTTGCTTGCCATATACACAACTTTCATAGAAATCCATATTAATACATTTCAGATCTGGTAAAACTTTCTTAGAATGAATTACCTTCATACCTTTTTCACTCATATGCCCAAGTCTATTATGCCACAATGTTGTCTCAAAACCTGCAGCAAATGTTCTTGAACCTGTTTGTTTTTTCTCTGCAACAACTAAAGTAGAAGGAACAGTATGACCTATACAAAGATATAAGGTGCCTACTTTCACACATTTTTCTACTATTAAGGCACCTTTTGAAACCTTCCAATTTTTATCAGTAAATGTAACAATGCAACCTTCTTCAGCTAGCTGCCCTTCTGAAATTAAATTCCTACAGAGCCTTGGAATGTGCCTTACCTCTTGTAGTAGCCAATGATTCCCATTCTACAACTTAATTTTAATTCTTCCCTTTCCAACAATCTGACAGGGTTCGCTATCTCCCAAATAAACTAGCCTAAAATCCCCTTGGACATAATCAAGAAAATAACTTCTATGGAGCGTAGCATGAAATGAGGCCCCTAAATCTAAAACCCATGAATCATCAGCATTATCTAGGGAAAGAATGAAAGCATCATCTTTAGATTTATTACTTACCACATTTGCCTCCTTATTTCCTTCTTGTTTGTCTCCTTCTTTATTTTTTCTGAAACCAGCAATCTTTCTTCAGATGACCTGGTTTTCCATAGTACCAGCAATCCTTCTATCCTCTGGTTTGGGACCTCTTATCCTTTGATTTTCCTCATGACTTCCCATGACCTCCAGAACCTTTTCCTCTCTCCTTTGATCTGCCCCTGCTTTCTACATTCAAAACACCACCTGATGTGGATCCACCTGAGCTTTTCCTATGAATTTCCTCACTCAGAATAACACCAATAACATCATCAAATTTTAGGGTATTTGAACTAGAGATAGAGTTACTAACCACCATTACCAAACTATTCCAGCTTTCAAGCAAAGAACATAATATCAAGAGAGCTCTAACTTCATCAAATTTTACATTTACAGAAGTCAATTGATTGACAATCGTATTAAATTCATTTAAATGATCTATCACAGATCCACCTTCAACCATTTTTAGATTAAACAAACGCTTCATGAGAAATACCTTATTTGAGGCTGAGGGTTTTTTCATATAATTTAGCCAAAGCTTTCATCAGACCATCTGTTGTCTTCGCTTCCATTATATTGAATGCCACCGATGGTGCCAGGCACAACCGAATGGTTCCCAGTGCCTTTTTGTCAAGAAGAATCTAATCCTCATCAGTCATTGTTGTCAATTTCTTCGCTATTCCTTCCAATGGCATCCATAAATCCTTTTGATAGAGGTAATGTTGTGTGGTTACACAACACGCCCCATTTTGACTTGGCAAAACAGGGACCCAACTTTTGTTTTGGCTTGTGTTGTCTGTTTCTGGCGGTTTGGTAAAAATAGGTCAGGTGCATCATCATCATGAAGGTCAGGATGAGGTAGGTCATCATCATGAGGTTAGTTTCTCAAAGTTCATATTTTGTTTCTATGACTTCATGGTTAGAAAGAGCTTGAAATTTCATGCAGGTTTGCCTTTTGCATCACTTGAAAATTCGTCCATATGAGGGAGTTGTGAGCAGTCAAAGTTTTGGTCAAACCTGATAATTGCTATATGAACATCATCATGATACTTGAAAAGCCCCCCGATAATATCCTAAGGTCGAAACATCCGGACATCAAGTTTAAGTCGTAGTAGGTTCTCCCCGTCGGGCGGTCTTTTGTGTCGCCAAAGGTCATCATCATGATCTTACTCTATCGCCTGATAAAAATCATGCAGTCCCGAAACATCCGGACGTCAATCTTAAATGCTAGTGTGTTTTACCCGTCAAGCGAGCATCATGATATTCTAACCTAGCGAGCATCATGATATTCTAACATCATCTTCATCATGATATTCTCACATCGCGAGCATCATGATATTCCAACATTGCGAGCATATTATAATATCATGCTGATGAATCATCATCACCTTGCTTAAGAAACCCGCCATCTGCATAATTTGCGCGCGCACGACCAAGTCCTGGTGATCATCATCATCAGGATCTTTCAAGGCAGGATCGCATTCCGAAACATCCTCCTGATCTCCTTTTGCGTGATCATGATGATCACCTTATCTTTCGAAGCAGAGGGTAATATTTCATTCCTTAGTCTTGTTGACATCATCATCATGATATTTCGAGACCCGACATTTCCCAATATCCTCCTGACCTCCTTTTGCGTGATCATGATGATCACCTTATCTTTCGAAGCGGAGGGTGATTTTCGTTTCTTAAGTCGTGTTGAACAAGATCATCATGATCTTGTTCGTCTCTCCCAACAGTTCGTAATATCATCTTGCCGACAAGTATAACATTTTGCAAATATGATGATGACGATGACGTCATCATCACCTTCTCCTTCGGCAGGATATTTTCCAAGGCGTGATCCATTTCGCCAATATGATGATGACGATGACGTCATCTTCGAAGATTAACACAAGCCCCGGATATCCTGATGACGTTATCAGGACTTTCGGCAGGATCATTTTTTTGATCACCCAGTGCGTATATGTGATGATGATGTTCATCATCCTGATCTTTCGAGCGGATTGCCTTGGCCGAAAAGGGTCATACTGCATTCATCCACCTGATCATCTTCCTTAGGGGAACCCGATATTCCATTTACCTCCTGATTTTTAACGAAACATGACGGTGACGTCATCCCTTTGCATTTTAACCAAGCCTGATGATGACGATGACGTCATCATGATTTTCCTCAGCGGCAGGATCATTTTCCAAGTCCTCCTGTTTGTCTTCATCATGATGATGATGACGTTGTCTTTCTTTCCCGAGTGTGCAAGAACAAAACATCCTGATGTGCTTTTCATCAGAGCATTAGGAAAGGAGGATCATCATATTTTGTGGTATCCTGCGGCCACCTTGAAGATATATAGTTGGTCATCATCATGATTTTTGGCGTCGGTATAACTGTTGCCGTCGGCCTAAGGTAAAATTGTCACCCTGATCATATGTAGTCACGCCGATGCAAATATGATGATGATGCAAAGCCGGATTCTAAGGATGGTTGAAAGGCGATTATTTCTTTGTATAATCTGAGGTCATCATCATCATATTTCGAACCCGATATACAAGAAAATGGGCAAAAACATGAAGCGATGGAAATTTGAAAGGGCCGACTGCCTGATGTTTGGTCAACGATGGTTGACCTGGTTGTTTTTATGCCGTTTATGCATTTAGTGCATATTTTTCACAGGTAAAGCCTGATTGCCTGTGGCTGCACATGGGGAGGTATGTTTAATAAAGTGTTTACTTCCTGTTGTTTATCATGATGATGATGAACTTAATGTTTGTCTGTTTACTTGCAGGAAATCATCATGATGCTGCTGAAGCTGAGCGTTGAAATCATGATGATGCTGCTGAAGCTGATAATTACAAAGTTGTGCATGGAGTCAACATGAGCCAGAAATGAGGAGGATATTGTCAAATATGCTGTTCGCCAGCTGGAGACCGAATCAAGTTGAAGATGCTGGAATATTCTGTGCCAGCTGTACATTTGCTAACTGGCGAAGCATGTGCTTTTCATCTGGACCGTTGTTTGTTGTGGGAGGATCCTGATCCTTGGATCATTGTAACCGTTTTCTGGCAGTTGCTCTATATAACATCCAGAGCTTGTCATTTTAGAAAGGGGAAAATACATTAGAATACACAGACGCATCTGGCGCAAAAGTCAATTACTGTAGAATAAGTTAGGAGATCGGATTACTGAGACTAATGAGGATAGAATTGTTGAAATGTCAAGGTTCTTTCTTCAGATCACTGTAAATGTACCTGTTCTTGAGCATACTGAATGAATATGAAGTTCCAGATTACATCCTGATTGTAAATTTTACGTAATCTTCTGTTGATTTCTGGATATGTACTGGTGAATGTTGTGTTCAACTGGAAGCGCTTTCATTTCATTACATGTTGTTGTCAAATTTCCTTTGAAGCTTTGCACTAGATCATGCGGATTTGTGGAATGTCCTGGTGAAGTATGATTTCTAGTTTTCCTTCTTTTCATTGCAAGTATGGGAGCTTGTATGTGAATCAGTGATCTAAGTCCAGTAATTTTAGGAATCTCACTCTCTAACCCTTTTCCTCTTTTTCAATTTCATTAATTCATCACCATAACTGCAAATCATGATAAATAACAAGCAGAAACAGTGAAATATGCTGAAATCCCGAAGGTAACTGAAGATCATTAGCATATTTGAGTTAAATGCATGTACTATTGGAAATCTCATGCAAAGAATCATAAATAATGATAGAAATCATGCAAATATCAGCCTGTATGCACATTATTTGACTAAATTTACAGTGCAGAGGTAGAATTGTTGGAGACTTATGCAGAGCGAACATCCAGAGCAGGATATTTGAAGATGATGATGATGAACAGTGCAGAAACACGTAAGGCCCCTGAATGGAAAACAGCAACACACATCAACCACTGAGTAACGTCAGTAGATTAAGACCTAATCAACGGAGACTTGGGATCATGAATTCTTTGAATTCATCGTATCTTTCAAGATGAGTAAAGGTTGTTGTGTAACTTTTATTCTATGTTTGCGAATGACTAACATCATGACCAACATAAATTGGCGCTAGAAGGAGGGCAGAACTGGAAAAGACATCGCTGCTTCAGTCATCATTCATATGTGCAGGCCCCTCGCTTTTAACGCAACATCAATTTTTGAGAAGGCAGGGCGTGAGCTGCGAATTTTTGGATTTTCTGCAAATATTGCATAAATATTTCATCATTTGAGCTAAATGTCTGCAAATATCTCTTACCTGAGATGTTTTGGTTGCACCTTTGCAAAGATCTAGCCCAAAGCATCAAAAATTTGTTTGATTTTCTGGACTTTCAAAGTTTTAGTCTGAGATATGATAGATCTCCTTAAAATTGCAAAATAAAAAAAAATTGAAGAATAGAGTCTCATTTTGATGGATGCATATGAAAATAATTGTCAAATTAACATTCCTTTATTTCAGGAAACTCTGAATGGGCAGATTTACCCTCACAATTTGTCTAACTTTGGTTTATCTACCTGTTGCAGGATACACCAGACTACAGAACACAGTGAAATAAATTGTTTAACTTTCCTCACAAGGTTGGATTTATACTTGAAAGGACTAATATTCTTTCTGGACGTGTTCAGGGTTGAAATTTGCCAAGAAAATGAAGAAGTTTGCCAGGAAAATAAAGAAATCCGCCAGGAAAATGAAGAAATTCTGGAGCAACAAGCAGATGCAGCACCAGAAGTTATTAATTGTCCAGACACTGAAGTAGATCATTCTGAAGATTTTGAATTATACTTGTCTAGAAATATACAGTGTAGTCAAATATTAGGTTTGCCCATTGATGATGTCTTGATTGAAAGCTGGTGCAGATTACATGATGAAGAGCATTCAGAGAGAGATTGCTACCCTTGCTTGGTCATGTTGAAAAAGATTCTAGAAAATACAATAGCTGAGTCAGTTCCAGAAGGTAATGAAGAGGAAACATCTTTCCTGGATTCATTTTATGGTGGGATTGATAGGAGTTCTCTACTTCCTAATACAAGTAAGGATCAGTCAGTATGCAAGTATGAATCTTGTGAAAATTTTAGAGAAGAAATCACTAATCAGGATAATATTTTTTATTCTGATCCTAATACTTTTGATAAAGAAGATGAAACATCTTTCCTGGAGTCATTCTATGGTAAAGAGAAGTGTAAACAGATAGTAGAACAATTTAAATGCACTCCTAATGATGAAGTTCCTATGATGGTAACTCAGGGAGTCATAGAGAAGAAAATAAATGCTGATTTATTACCTGACTTCTTTGAATTAAATGATCAAATGCAAGAATGTTGCAGGTTAATGGAACCAGATCCTTTACTAGATAGAAGATGTGAATTATTCAATGAACAATTCCTGAAAGATGAAGACGTAGAAGACTTTGGAGTTGTTGTGCATAATCAGATGTCACTCCAGAAATATTTAGAAAATGAAACAGGGGAGTGTCCTCATCAAGTGAAAGTTGTTTCTCCTTTACAGTCAAATGATTTAGAAATGATAAATTTCTGTATATCAGGTTGTGATAATAAAGATACTTATTTAGATGCTGATGTGCAGGAAACTGAAGAAAATACTGAGAAGTTTCCTAAACTGGAGGATAATCTGAACATCCAGAATGAAGGGATAAGGCTGGATAAAGATGAAGAATTAGTACATCAAAAGTCATACATCCTTCAATTTGAAGAGGGACCAGGCACTGAGCCAAGCAGTGAAAATATAATGACAAATGGAAGACCAACTGCCAATGAAGAAGCATGTCCAGCAAAGCCAGAAATACACCAGGTTGTATTTCTCCTTTCCACAGTAAATGATGTTGAATACTATTTTGATTATGGAAATTCAGAAGATAAGACATGCATATGGATTAATCATGAACATGGTGAGCTTCCTCAGTTGCTGATCATCAAGAGTTGTTCTGTTGAATACAGTGAATTCAGAATATCAGAATATTCTTCAGAATATAAAGATAAATTTGCTAGGTTGAGAACCATAACTAATACCCTGATGCTCCTGCACAATCAAAAGAAGTATGCAAATGCAGGTGTCCTTAGGTCTTTTTCTGGTTTTTGTTTGCCTAGTAGTGTGTTGTATATAATTTTGTAGATTAGTTGTTTGTACAGTCTGCTTGTTTTGCTTTCTTGTTCTGTTCCTGTTGTTTCCTTTTTGTAGGTTAGTTGTTTGTATGGTGTTGTTTCTGTTTTGTGTTGTTTTGGTTGGGACCTTGTTCTGGTAAGTCAGGATGATGCACTTCATCACCTTAAGAAAATAGTTAAATTGTTAGGATTCAAGTGATGAGATCAGATTTAAAGATAGGTTATGATTCATTCTAAGAAGTGTTCATGATCAGGTTTATGATGTCTTTTCATCAAGGTGCCTTTTCTTGTCCAAAGTGAATCAAACACAATGAAACACCTAACAGCCTTGGGCTTGTTGAAGATATGAGTATAGGTGTTAAGTGAAAAATCTAAAGGGACTCCCTTGCTACCAATACAATCTCCAACCTAAAGCTGCAAGTGACTACACCTTGTACAAATGAGCAAACATGATGATATCAAATTTAAATTTTTAAAGCAAAATCAGAAATGAAATAAAATTAGGCCATCTAAGTAACTCTACCGGGGCTATGGACGCCTGCTGGCAGTGGAGCCCTACTTAGGGAGATTGTATAGATAACCTTACCGGGGTTATAGACACCTGCTGGCAGCAAGGCTCTATCCAGGTTGGCTATGAGGGATGATCTCCAACTATGTAGTTTAACACCAGTTACTTATGTTTTCAACTTACTTTCAAGATGAGGATAATTAATCATCTGCACACACCTGATCCTTTGTTAGCTTTATCACCATAATGAAATTTTATCATTCAAAGATCATGATGATTTACTTAGATAGAATTAGAATACTATAGATGAATATGATCATATCACTTGAATTATTTGAATTTTGTTGTTTTCTTTGGTGGCAAGTTGTTGTGTGGTTACACAACACGCCCCATTTTGACTTGGCAAAACAGGGACCCAACTTTTGTTTTGTCTTGTGTTGTCTGTTTCTGGCGGTTTGGTAAAAATAGGTCAGGTGCATCATCATCATGAAGGTCAGGATGAGGTAGGTCATCATCATGAGGTTAGTTTCTCAAAGTTCATATTTTGTTTCTATGACTTCATGGTTAGAAAGAGCTTGAAATTTCATGCAGGTTTGCCTTTTGCATCACTTGAAAATTCATCCATATGAGGGAGTTGTGAGCAGTCAAAGTTTTGGTCAAACCTGATAATTGCTATATGAACATCATCATGATACTTGAAAAGCCCCCCGAGAATATCCTGAGGTCAAAACATCCGGACGTCAAGTTTAAGTCGTAGTAGGTTCTCCCCGTCGGGCGGTCTTTTGTGTCGCCAAAGGTCATCATCATGATCTTACTCTATCGCCTGATAAAAATCATGCAGTCCCGAAACATCCGGACGTCAATCTTAAATGCTAGTGTGTTTTACCCGTCAAGCGAGCATCATGATATTCTAACCTAGCGAGCATCATGATATTCTAACATCATCTTCATCATGATATTCTCACATCGCGAGCATCATGATATTCCAACATCGCGAGCATATTATAATATCATGCTGATGAATCATCATCACCTTGCTTAAGAAACCCGCCATCTGCATAATTTGCGCGCGCACGACCAAGTCCTGGTGATCATCATCATCAGGATCTTTCAAGGCAGGATCGCATTTCGAAACATCCTCCTGATCTCCTTTTGCGTGATCATGATGATCACCTTATCTTTCGAAGCGGAGGGTAATATTTCATTCCTTAGTCTTGTTGACATCATCATCATGATATTTCGAGACCCGACATTTCCCAATATCCTCCTGACCTCCTTTTGCATGATCATGATGATCACCTTATCTTTCGAAGCGGAGGGTGATTTTCGTTTCTTAAGTCATGTTGAACAAGATCATCATGATCTTGTTCGTCTCTCCCAACAGTTCGTAATATCATCCTGCCGACAAGTATAACATTTTGCAAATATGATGATGACGATGACGTCATCATCACCTTCTCCTTCGGCAGGATATTTTCCAAGGCGTGATCCATTTCGCCAATATGATGATGACGATGACGTCATCTTCGAAGATTAACACAAGCCCCGGATATCCTGATGACGTTATCAGGACTTTCGGCAGGATCATTTTTTTGATCACCCAGTGCGTATATGTGATGATGATGTTCATCATCCTGATCTTTCGAGCGGATTGCCTTGGCCGAAAAGGGTCATACTGCATTCATCCACCTGATCATCTTCCTTAGGGGAACCCGATATTCCATTTACCTCCTGATTTTTAACGAAACATGACGGTGACGTCATCCCTTTGCATTTTAACCAAGCCTGATGATGACGATGACGTCATCATGATTTTCCTTAGCGGCAGGATCATTTTCCAAGTCCTCCTGTTTGTCTTCATCATGATGATGATGACGTTGTCTTTCTTTCCCGAGTGTGCAAGAACAAAACATCCTGATGTGCTTTTCATCAGAGCATTAGGAAAGGAGGATCATCATATTTTGTGGTATCCTGCGGCCACCTTGAAGATATATAGTTGGTCATCATCATGATTTTTGGCATCGGTATAACTGTTGCCGTCGGCCTAAGGTAAAATTGTCACCCTGATCATATGTAGTCACGCCGATGCAAATATGATGATGATGCAAAGCCGGATTCTAAGGATGGTTGAAAGGCGATTATTTCTTTGTATAATCTGAGGTCATCATCATCATATTTCGAACCCGATATACAAGAAAATGGGCAAAAACATGAAGCGATGGAAATTTGAAAGGGCCGACTGCCTGATGTTTGGTCAACGATGGTTGACCTGGTTGTTTTTATGCCGTTTATGCATTTAGTGCATATTTTTCACAGGTAAAGCCTGATTGCCTGTGGCTGCACATGGGGAGGTATGTTTAATAAAGTGTTTACTTCCTGTTGTTTATCATGATGATGATGAACTTAATGTTTGTCTGTTTACTTGCAGGAAATCATCATGATGCTGCTGAAGTTGAGCGTTGAAATCATGATGATGCTGTTGAAGCTGATAATTACAAAGTTGTGCATGGAGTCAACATGAGCCAGAAATGAGGAGGATATTGTCAAATATGCTGTTCGCCAGCTGGAGACCGAATCAAGTTGAAGATGCTGGAATATTCTGTGCCAGCTGTACATTTGCTAACTGGCGAAGCATGTGCTTTTCATCTGGACCGTTGTTTGTTGTGGGAGGATCCTGATCCTTGGATCATTGTAACCGTTTTCTGGCAGTTGCTCTATATAACATCCAGAGCTTGTCATTTTAGAAAGGGGAAAATACATTAGAATACACAGACGCATCTGGCGCAAAAGTCAATTACTGTAGAATAAGTTAGGAGATCGGATTACTGAGACTAATGAGGATAGAATTGTTGAAATGTCAAGGTTCTTTCTTCAGATCACTGTAAATGTACCTATTCTTGAGCATACTGAATGAATATGAAGTTCCAGATTACATCCTGATTGTAAATTTTACGTAATCTTCTGTTGATTTCTGGATATGTACTGGTGAATGCTGTGTTCAACTGGAAGCGCTTTCATTTCATTACATGTTGTTGTCAAATTTCCTTTGAAGCTTTGCACTAGATCATGCGGATTTGTGGAATGTCCTGGTGAAGTATGATTTCTAGTTTTCCTTCTTTTCATTGCAAGTATGGGAGCTTGTATGTGAATCAGTGATCTAAGTCCAGTAATTTTAGGAATCTCACTCTCTAACCCTTTTCCTCTTTTTCAATTTCATTAATTCATCACCATAACTGCAAATCATGATAAATAACAAGCAGAAACAGTGAAATATGCTGAAATCCCGAAGGTAACTGAAGATCATTAGCATATTTGAGTTAAATGCATGTACTATTGGAAATCTCATGCAAAGAATCATAAATAATGATAGAAATCATGCAAATATCAGCCTGTATGCACATTATTTGACTAAATTTACAGTGCAGAGGTAGAATTGTTGGAGACTTATGCAGAGCGAACATCCAGAGCAGGATATTTGAAGATGATGATGATGAACAGTGCAGAAACACGTAAGGCCCCTGAATGGAAAACAGCAACACACATCAACCACTGAGTAACGTCAATAGATTAAGACCTAATCAACGGAGACTTGGGATCATGAATTCTTTGAATTCATCGTATCTTTCAAGATGAGTAAAGGTTGTTGTGTAACTTTTATTCTATGTTTGCGAATGACTAACATCATGACCAGCAGGTAATCCTCCATCTACATCTTCCATAACTGATAGTTTTGCCCATTGAATTTATCAACCTTCAATTTACCCTCGTCCGCCATTGCTCCCACTCAACCGTGAGACTCCCACTCAACCATGAGACCTTCTTGCAGACAATAATCACAACCTAGCTCTAATACCACTTGTTAGGGTTAGCCAACATAAGATATCAATTAAATGCAAATAAAGATTAAACAAAGGAATGGAAATACACAGAAATAATAATAGCGAGAGACAAGTTTTAACGTGGTTCACCCAAACTTAGGCTACTTCCACCAACAGAGAGTCTAATATTATTATCTAGTAAATCAAACCAATTACAACCAACAATCCCTGCAACTCAATACCGTTGCAAATGCTACAATACAATATATCAAAAAACCCTAACCCTTAGCCTCTTTTATCAAGCCTTATGTCGGTTACAAAATAGGGTTTTTTTATGTCGGTCCAAAAAAAATTTCTCAGGGGCTGCACCCTCGAACCTCGGCAAGGATACATGGCTAGTGGACAGTACTTTCTTGATCAGTCGCCACCTACCAACAATAGGCATAATCCATACAGTTCTGGGTTTCCAAATTCTTCTATGCTACAGTGGATGTAAGCCCTAATATCCCCAACATGTAGAACTCCATATGGGACACCAGTAAATGCTCCTAAAGGTTTGATTTCAACTGATTTGTATGGATGCTTCTTAAATTTTGGTCGGGACCTTTCAGTAATATCAACAACAAGAGGAGTGCCCATTGCAAAAGATTACAAATTCAAGGCTTCACAAATAAATACCTTTTTCTTCCATGGAGTTAGGGTTGACAGTTAAATTCACCAGTCGCACTTCAATTCTTTGTAATCTCAGCTCAGACACTATTGTTCTTACTTTCTTCAAGTGCAAAGTGATTCAAATGAAGAATGAATGACCTTTTTTATGCTCTACAAAATGTAATTTTCCTTTGTAATAAATGCTCTACCCTAACACATCTGGTTACACTGTTTCTGCAAACAGTCGATCTTTAATTGCTCCGCAAATTGTCATATCCACCTTTTTATCTTCCAGAAATCCTTTCAAATGATGTATAATAATCCAAATTATTTTCTGTCATTGTGCAAAATTTAGGCACCCACTTACTGGCTAGGGGAATTTAGATTTTATTGCACTCCCCCCTGAGCCAAAGCTCCTAATTCAATTCCTGGAGGAATTATTAGCACCGGATTCCAGTACGGACCCATTACTATTATTCACAACATTTTTCTTGACCCATGTCTTTCTCATTTCATTCTGGATCTCATTCACATCAATTTTGCCCTTGTCTTTGTCTTGTCTCTGCTCATCCAGTTTTCTATTTACCAGACCTCTTCTTTCATTATTCATATTTCTGTAGAATCTTGCAATATGACCAGATCTATTGCAATTAAAGCACACAACATTTCTTTGCTTATATACTTGATTTCCTCTTGATCTACACTGATTAGCCATGTGTCCAAATCCATTGCAAGTAAAGTAGTAACCATTGAAAGAGTTGTCATTTCCTATATTGTCAGATTTATTCATTATCATACTTCTGCATTCATTTGATCTATGACCATACCTCTTACACTTGAAGCATTGGTCAGAGAAGGATGGACCATTTTGATTTACTCTGCTTCTGCACTAAGTAGCTCTATGACCAAATTTGTTGCAATTAAAACAATTTCAATTGAATTATGGATATTTTTTAGCATTGGGCTATCTTACCAGAGGTCTTCTAGGTCTGTTTCTCCCATTCCTTGGTTGAAAATTTCTTTGCTCGGATCCAGAGCTTTCACCTTTCTCATATCCAAGACCATGCTTGTCATCATCCTTTTTCTAACTTTCAAGTAGTGCTTCAAGTTTAGCTGAGCTTATCTTGAACTTCTCCTTGTATTCATTTGCAACTTCTAGGTCATGTCTAAGAATGATAATCTACCTCTCAAGTTCTCTCTCATTGTTTCTGCTTTCTTGTAGATCAGACTCTAGATGGCCAGCCATTCTATCCAATCTGCAACATTCTTCAGTTCTTTCTTTTAGAGTTTTATTTAGGTCTTCTTCAATCTTCTTCTTTTCCTCAATTTCTTTGGTTAGCCTCATTACCCCAGATTCCATCTCATGTTTTAGAATAGAAACTTCTTTTGTCAGCTTCTCACATTCCTTTATCTTTTCTCCTAAAGCCTCATTCATGCCACTTTCTTCAGTAAGATTAGCTAGTTGATGAAGTAGTTCTTTCCTTTTTCCAATGATTTCTTTAGTTTATCTTTTAGCAAGTCAATGCAATCATCAGCATCCTTAAGGTTCACTTTCAAATCATCTATTTCTGCTTTGGACCAATCAAGATCTTCTAAAGCCAATTGAAGTTGTTCTCTGAGTTAACCCATTGAAATTCCTTTCCAAATCCTCCTCAAGTTATTAGGCTTCTTTCAAGGAACCTTTCTCTGATACCAATTGTTGGAATTAGGGCTAACAACTAAGAGGGGGGTTCAATCAGTTGTCTTAAAACTTTTAAGGCTTGATGTAGTTAATTCTTCTTTACCACTTCTTAATAGATTAATGACATAATCATGAAAAGAAAGAATTAATAATACATGAGAAGAAACATAAATAACACACTTGATACCAATATTTTGACATGGAAACCCAGTTAAGGGAAAAACCATGGTGGGGGTTAACCCACAAGGATTATACTCTGTTAAAAGTATTACAAAGAGGAAGGCACATGCCTTCAAGCTCACTACACAGAGTTCACTACTCAAGAGAGGCTCACTGCCTACAAGAATGATTAAAAAAGGATTACAGATTGTTTGAATTGATAAGTAGCATCTGCCAATGCAAGAATTCAGTTCTGGTTAAGCACAGAATATTGATTTTACACACTTCATCTTTATTCTGCCTTGTTTACTACTCTGCCATAATCTAGACCTCAAATCTCTTCTCTTTTGCACTTATATCTACCTTTTTCACACTTACTCCATATTCGCATCACTATCACATTCACAATACTTGAATCCATCAGTTATATATATCCTCATCAACAAACTCAATCACTTATCTGTTAGCCTTATGAAGAACTTAACAAACAATACAAGTACTATGTTCTGTTAGCTGAATCCATACATCAATATTGATATGTACCAGAAATAACACTTGTAGGTCACTGTTTATGTTAGCCACTAACATTATATCCCATACACAGCTCACCAAAACACTTCTACTAGATTCTCACAAGCATCTAACACAAGTCATCCTATTCTTCACTAAACTATCATGTCATATTAGGACCCAGTACTCAGATGCTCATAACTTTTAATCCCTTTGTTACCAGAGGATGAAATCTTGGATTTAGATTGTTCTAACATTCCTCTACACTCCCTCAGATTTTGAACATGCAATAATTAAATGGAGAGATCCACTAACCAAAATACTCAACTCTACCATATACCTTGTTCCTGTCTATCCAGACTGGACAAATCTTGGAATTGACTTCCGGTATGATCTGATACTGCACTGAGAATGTGTGGAATGGACTTAGTTGCCATCAATGACAATACTTGTCATGTGTAGCAGTGTCTCTTGCCAACATTAACATGGTTCACCCAAACTTGGGCTACATCCACCAATAGAGAGTCCAATATTATTATCTAATAAATCAAACTGATTACAACCAGCAATCCTTGCAACCCAATACTGCTGCAAAATGCTACAATACATCAATGGAAACCCTAACCCTTAGCCTCTTTTATCAATCCTTATGTCGGTTACAAAAATAGGGATAGGGTTTTTTTTTATTATTTATGTCAGCCAATAGAAAAATAACTCCCGACGCCTTTATAAAATAATAAAATTCATTTGAGGTTTCGGGGGTGCTGCATAGAGAATAGAGAATATAACATAGCATTGTATTTATTTACTTAGAACAATATTACTCAAGTCTACAAATTTCATTCAACCCAAATATAAAAATCTAACATATCTCTCTTCTTCTTGTAAAGATGATAGAAAAGAAAACAACCTTAACTAACTAATAACAACTCCCAATATCACTACTTAATTACAAATCTATACAATATTCCTAAAATCTAACTATGTGTCATGCATGCACATGCTATCCAAGCTCTATGAGGAGTCTTAATAGTAAGGAAAATTTAAAAAAATTGTTACAAATTAACGAAAATATGTCTTTACACATGCATTAAGGAAATGTTTGTGATATATGACTCTCCTACCACTAGTCTGCAATTCGCAAAGTCTTCATCTACATTTAATGAATTGAAAGAGTTGGCTTCATTGCAACATCAGCATGAACAAAATGGGTCTTTGATGGCTAAGGTTTTATCACTCTGGAGTTCTTGATTGGTGATGGTATTATCTCCTCTGTAGTCCACCAGCCCTATCTTTCTAGAGTGCCTCCACCTTCTCTATAGCTTGATGTCTCCAGATTTGGTGAGGAGGTCTCTACAAGAGTCCATAATTTTCTGATCCTTTTTAGAGTTCAACTCTGTTTCTTCAAAAAGTACCCAAGACATCCTACTAGAGAAAAAATAGATCTTTTGCACACATTTTTTTAGTATTTCATCATGATTAATCTATAATAAATAAACCATACATGTGTAATCTTTTTCCACTCTTAATGATAAATAATTTCTAAATCAAACATGATTAGCATGAATAAATGGTAGAAAAGGGGAAAGAAGGGGTAATTTAGCAAAAATATGATGGCACTAGATTTTACCTCATCAAATAGCATAACTCCTTGTGGTTTTGCTAATGGTTTTCCTAAACCATTCATAGGTTCCATCTTGTTCATCTCTTACAAAATTGGTACTTGGAGTTGTAGTTTGCATGGTGTAATTTGTAGGTATTGAAATGTTGTCAAAATCACTCTAGTATTGAACGGTTGGTGATACTCCTATAAAGGCTTGCTCTGCAAGTGTATTATAAACTTCTTTAGATTATTGAATAATACATTGGGTTTCTTTGGAGTGTGGTTTTTTTCTATCGAAAGGGTTTTCCCCACATACCCTTGTGTTATGGTATATTATTTATTTTATATTTATATGTGTTTCTACTTCCTGTAGTTGTAAAGATTGAAAAAATTACACAATACTCTCTTCATTAGATTAGTGTATGAAGCATTTCCATATACCTTTCCTCCTTTCAAAATAATCCCATGTGATCATGTTTATTTTTGTTGACCATAGACTTTCTCTCCTCTTTATTTCTCCCCTCTTCCTTCCTCTTCTTTTCCCCTTCTTTTTTTCTCTTTCTTTATCAACTAGTTAGGGTAGGATTAGATTAGGTTTCCCTTGAGCTAAGCTTTCCTAGACATGTGTCATGTTGTACTTGAAACAACACCAAGCCCCTTATGATAATAGCATCTCATTTTCCACTGAGTGATTCTTGCAAATCCAAGACCTAGCAACCCTCAAATCTTAGGGAGATTGCTAAATTTCCTTTCAAGAGAGGAAACATACCCCTAACTCTTGATTGTTTGGCAACATGTGAATTTTCCACTAAATAGTACCATCACATGATGAATGGATTTTTGGGCTAGTAATATTCATGGATGGTTTAGTGCCTGACAACCCCCCACTCTATCTTGGGAAGAACCTTTTACTCTACCCTGAAACTCCCTCCTATCAAAATAATTAGCAATTTCATGAAGGATAAATTCAAAATAATTTTTTCTCAAGAAATACAAGATACCTTCATGGTTTTTATAAGGAGGTTGGTCAAATACCATCCACCACCTATCCTATAAATTATTTTATGTCATTGTGATTATACAAATAGATAGGGAATCTCTTCAAATTCTATGTAATAGGTGTGTTTTTGGATCTTTAAAAAGAGAACAAATTTATCTCAACTTGTTTCATTATTGCTTCCAATGTAGTTTCAAGTGATGCATGGTGGAGGTTTAATATAAATACCTTCAATGTTTCAATTAAATAATGCAATTGAAGTTTTGTTTTTTCTATAGATCATAACCTAATAAATCCTCTTGGCTTTGTGGAGGGTTTGCGGGAAGTGTTGGAAGAGATTCAGGTGGTAGGGGGTTTTCTTCAACCAATTTCTTTTCTACATTAGGCTCAAGCTTAGGGTTTACAAAAGATGGTATGAAAAACTAGCAAAAGAATTGAATATATTTTAAAAAATCAAAATTTATGAAAATATAAACAAAATTTGATCAAAAAACTTGAAAATCCTAATTACTTACCTCTTCTTCATGTGGCATTGTGTAATATTTATAGAGTTCTTACAAATTATCTTCTTTACAAAAATGCACTTGAGTTTTTGGCTTGCAACTGATATTGAACATATATATGAAATATGTATTTTTTCATTTACATAGAATGACATGTGCATGTTACATAATATGTGCATATTGCATAATATGTATGTGTGTGTTTCATAATGCACACATGTTATGGATTGTTCATTACCAATCAATAATATGTGCATGTTATGTGTGTTAATACAAAATGCATATGCATGTATCTGAAAATGGCTTGTTTGGCCACTTTTTTATCCCCCAACTTGGTGTAATTGTTTAAAGAAAATGTGAATGCAGAATGTCTCAAAACAAGTGTTGAAGTAGTTCCCTCTATAATGAATGGCACACCTTCCTTTCAAAAAAGATAAATCTCAAGCTATCAAACTACTAAATTTTCTTTCCAAGGGTAGAATGAAGGGAGCAAACAAAATGATCTCTAGAAAATGATCACATATCTCTAGGTCAATGCTAGAATGTGCCAAAGTCTGATTGGGAGTCCAAAGTATAGAAGATGGAAACAAGAAAGCATGAATATGAGGAGAGAGAGAGAGAGTGAAGGCTTATATGTACCCTCATTACATCTAAAGAGAAAAGTTCCCACACGAAGAAATAGAATTACAAATGTATCTCAATAATGAGGCCATATAATTTACTCATGTATAAAGATGCTCCCTCCAAGAAAGAGACAATGAACCCTCTAAAAGAGAAAATAAGAAGATATCTCTAGATTTTTATCAACAAGGTCAATGCTAATCTATATAAGTGTTGATCAATTGAATTGGATACAAAATAGGACTCATAATGGTTCCTAACATTGGTATGAGAACTAAAATAACTAAGTACTCTTGTAGAAGGTGTCAACATGAGCAATGATGATGTAAGCATGTAGAGGTGGAGAAAGAACATCCAAAGTAGAGGATGCACCTCTATCAAATCTATAATCAAAGAGGAGACAAACATCCTCAATAGTATCAAAAAGATCCAAAAGGTGAGAGTCTACAAATAGAACTAAAGTGTATGGTAAGTAGAGCTTAGAATGAGGTGGATCCTATAGACATGAAGAATCATGCCGCAACGAATCACTAGAAGCCCTTGAAGAAGTGACTTTGAACTCTGTAGTAGTAACAAGTACATGAGAAATGTCCTCAACTATAAATGGGGAATTAGGAGGAGCACTAGCAATCTCATTATCATTTGCATGTGAAAATTTCTCTAAGAAAGAATCACTCGTAGACGAGATTCAATATCTCCATATAGTTATCTGACGATTGTCCAAGCAGTGAAAGGGCACTTTATGTGTTAGTGTAGGTTTTTATTTTCCTATTTCCTAGGTTTTTCCTACACATTTATTAAGCTTATTAGGTTAATACAGTGAGTTTAATTAGGTGAATGGGTAATTTGAGGTGTCACCATCCTACAAGGAAGTTACGTTTACTATGTTTAGACTATTGGTGGTCTCTCCCTATTGGTTAGTTTTTCCACCTCCACCCCTCTCCCTGGTCTATATAAACTCACTACCTAGCTTGTATTTTGCATCTTAAATTGTAATCTTTTTCCAATCTTTATGTAGCTTCTTCTTTGAGCTTGTAATGTGATTCTATCATCTTGACATTTGCATATCTCTCAGAATCGTTGGTCTATTTTTGTTTATGCATTTATAGATTTTGTAGCTTAGAATCTCTCTTAAAAAGTTCTTGGGTTATGCATTTGTTTTAGATTTCTAACATGGTATCATAGATTTTATTTTTAGAGTTTTGAGTTCTAGGATTAGTGATTGAGAGATTGAGTTTATTTTTATGAGATCTTGTAAAATCTTGTATGCTCTTCTCTTGCATTTCTTAATGATCTAGAGAATCAAAAAGGTTTTATGAAGATCTAATAACCTCTTTATTTTTCATGTGTTTTGTGAGATCTAGGTGATTATAGCTATTCTAATTATATTGGTAGTATTTTTGGTTGTTCCAACATGTCCAGGAGGCTCAAGAAAGTCAAGATTGGATTTCATCTCATCTGATTTGGAGATCATTTGACATAGTTACAAATGGGGGTTTGAAGCTCATATCTAACAGAAAGCTTTCATTTGGGTAATTTTTAGGCTAAAAGGACCTCACCACTGTGTCTAGAAGGCCCAAAAACCCATATTTTGATATATGATTTATCAATTTTGGACACCAGAGCTTCAGAGGTGAATTTTTCCTTTTTTGGCAAGTCATACGACTCTGTGAATAGTGTTTTTAGGCCATCAAAGTGTTTTCAGGTTGCAAATAGTGTTGCAGGTTGTGAACAGTGTTTTCAGCCTTAGACCCTCTAAGGCCAATTTTGGGACACTCATTCTCAGTTGTATGGAATTAGATTTCCACAAACAAATAGGTGACAAAAAGCTATAGATGAGTTGTTTCTAGCCAAGGTGATTTTGATAAGAATGTTTTCCATTTTTCTCTAGATATTACAAGTTGAAGTTGGTTGTTGCTTTTTTCTTTGATAAGCCATAACATGCATCCTGAATCTCTATTTTTTGCAAACGAATAGACATTAGAAATCTATTGGAGAGCACTACACATCCACATAGGTCTTTTTTCATTTTTTTTAATAGGTTCATTTTGGATCAAAAGCCAATTTTTGGCCATTTTTAGGCCCTGTGATTATTGTAATCTGGCAAAAGGCATTGTAAATGCATTGATCTATAATGTGTCAAACTTGTAGTCTCTGGAGGGTGATTTCTGATCTAGTGAAAAAGGGGGGTGTCTTGTGTTCCTTCTTTGAGTTTTGTATTCTTGTTTCCATGCAACAACGACAAACTACAATCTTCTTTTCTACATAATATGGACCAAACAATAGTTCCTATTATAACTCCATATAACTATTTTGATTAGAAATCAAAAAATCACAATCTACCTCAAGAAACAAGGGTTGTATAGGGTACCTATGGGGCTTGAAACTAAACTAGTTCTAATTGCAGAAAATCCAAAATGGTTTAATAAGTGTGATGAAGCATTTGAAACCCTGTGTATGTCTATGTCTCTAGATTTTATTTTTCATATTGAATTTGTTTCTACACCAAATGATGTATGGACCGCTTTGAAAAATCTCTTTGGTAAGAAGGATGAAATAAGAGGACATCTATTGGAGAATGAGCTCATAGGGTCAAGTCCTTCAAGTTTTGATACTATTCAGTACTTCTTCACTAAGCTAAAATTCATAAGATTGTAGTTAAAACAATTTGGAATCGAGATGAAAGATTCTCAATTGATCTTAAGTATTCATTCTAAACTTGGTCCGAACTAATTAGTTTTTGTTTCTACATTTCATGCTACTAAAAGTGCCTTAGGAACCACTTATAAAATGTCTTCTCTTGATGATTTTGTAAATGAACTCACAAAGGAGAAGATAAATTGGTTAAAATGGGTACAATTAAACCCTCTAAATCTCATTCCTTGGCTACAAATCAGGTCACTAAAGATTAGAAAGGGTCTGCTAAGAAGAAATAGAAATAAGGAGAGAAGAAAAAAGATTAGAAACTAGCTTCCTCTAATGCATCTAATCAGACCTCTTCTTCCAAAGATGATAATCCTAAGAAGGAGAAGGAAAAATGTTCCTACTGTAAGAAACCTGGCCATGATGAACACAAGTGTTTAAAAAAGTAGATTGATCACCTTTCACATCTCGAAAAGAATAATATCAAGGTGCCTAACTTTTTCAAACAGGGTTCATCAGAAGGATCTTTAAAGGATGCAAATAAAAGTAAGTGGAAAGGAAAGGGAAAGGTTCTAGTTGTTGTTGCTTTACAGCCTGATACTTGGCTCATTGACTCAGGTGCTTCGCACTGCATGTCTTTTTCACAAGATGGTTTTTCCTCTTTAGAGCCATGTACTATGGTAGTCATTCTAAGGGGAGATGATACTCTTGTTGAGGTGCATGGGTGAGAGTTTGTTAACGTGGGTGAAGGAACATTTCAAGATGTTATTTGTCTTCCATCTTTGTCAACAAATCTCCTATCTATCTATCATATCACTCACACTGGCTCTGGCAAGCAGGATGAGTTCACTCCAAACACAATAGTAATTAGTGAGTTGCATAGTGGGTCTACAGTTGCTATGGAGAAAGTTGCTCATTAGTCCAGACTATATCACTTTTCTCACTTTGTTCTTGGTTCTCCTTCACTTTCTTTGCTCACTCACTCATATGAGGTGAGCTAATTGTGGAATCAATAGTTTGGCCACTTGAAATACCACTACTTGCAATAGCTTAGTTAGCATGACATGGCTTCAAGGTTTCCTTCTATTCAATTTTCTAAAGGAGCTTGCCAATGGTGCATTCTTGGTAAGCACGCTAAGGATAAATATGACAAAGGCAAAGCATAGAAGGCTACACAACTTCTAAAGTTAGTACATAGTGACTTGGCAAGGCCATTTCCACATCCTTCCTTCAGCAAGGCTAGATATGTATTGACATTTATTGATGATCTTTCCCGATACACATGGGTATAGTTTCTCAAACAAAAGTATGAGGTCTTTGAATCTCTTCAAGACTTCAAATCTTTTGTAGAAAAACAATCAAGTAAGGCCATCAAGATTCTACATAAAGACAATGGGGGAATATGTCAATCATAGGTTTGAGCAATTTTATGCCTCTAAAGGCATTGATCTTTAGCACATAGTTTCCTGATCCACAACAAAATCATGTCGCAAAATGTAAGAACATGTCCTTGAAAGAGATGTCCAACTGTATGATTCACTCTAGGTGCATGGAACTTCAGTATTCGGAAGAGGCCATCAACTATGCATGTTACATTCATAACCAAGTTCCTCACTGAGCTATGAAGGGGTTCACTCCCTTTCAAGCTTGGAGCAATCAGAAACCCATAGTAAATCACTTTCAAGTGTTTGGTTCTCCTGCATGGGCCCATATTTTAGTAGAGAAACATAAGGCTATGGATCCACAAAGAAAACCTTGCATATTTTTTGGGTGCCCAAATGGTGTCAAAGGATACAAGCTACTCCACCCCACCACTCATGAGTTGTTCATCAAGAGGAGCATTTGTTTCAAGGAAGATGTTTCTAGTTCTTCTCCAACCACTTCTCCATCTACCATAACTTTGGAGACACTATGACATGATGATAATTCTTTTGAGTATCTTAATCCTCTTGATCTTGATGAGGAGTCTTCTTCCTCCACTTCAGATGTCAATGATTCATCTTCCTCCTCTCCTAATCATCATTCAAAGGGTGATGATTCTCCTCCATATTCACTTGATTCCTTAGCTACTAGGCCTCTTTGGGCTTGGCAGACATTAGAGTCAGTAGGTAATTAGGTTGGTGATCCTTCAAATGCAAGAAGAACAAGGTAATAATTTTAATAGGCTCCATATATCTTCATTGCTTAAGCTTTCAATTCATAGTCTTATTGAGAAGCTTCTAGTATCCCCAAGTGGGATGTTTCTATTTAGGAAGACTTTAGTTCCTTGGAGAGGAATCATACTTGGGATTTAGTCCTTCTTCCTAAGGGAAGGAAACTTTTTAGATGCAAGTGGACCTATCAGACACTTTTTTGTAGATGGGTTAGTTGATAAGCATAAGGCTCGCTTAGTCACTAAAGGATTCTCTTAGGTTCCTAGGATTGACTACTTTGAGAATTTTGTGCTAGTTGCTAGAATGAACTCCATATGACTCGTCCTTTCTAGTGTTGCAACCCATCATTGGGAATTTCATAAAATGGATGTGAAGAATTGTTTTCTTCATAGTGACCTTCAAGAGGAGGTATACATGGAGAAGCCACAAGGGTTCATTTAAAATCGTTCACTTGTTTATCATCTTCAGAATTCTCGCTATGGCCTCAAACAAGCTCCTCAATCCTAGTATGCCAAGATGGACTCCATCTTTCTATTAGTTGGGTTCACTCAATGCCATTCTAATCTGAATTTTTATATTCTACAACAAGATGATACTCTCACCTTCCTTGTTCTCTATGTTGATGACTTGTTTCTCACAAGGAATCACTCATCCACCATCGAGACAGTGGAAACTACCCTTCATGATTATTTATTGATGCCTGACTTGGGCCTTCTGTACTACTTCTTGGAGATTTAGATAACTCAATCTTCTTCTGGTATCTTCATTGCACAACCCAAGTATGCTCTTGATATGCTCTCCATATTTCACATGGTTGACTATAAACATACACCAACTCCATTTTTGTCAAGGGTCAAACTTGAGACTCACTATTCTTCACCATTGGTGGATTCTACTTTGTATCTCCAATTAGTTGGGAGTCTCATATACCTAACTCACATGAGGCATGATCTTTCATATGTTGTGGTCCTAGTCTCTAGGTTCATGCAAGAGCCACATGAGTTTCACTAGAAAGAAACTAATTGGATTCTCCACTATGTACATGGCACTCACAGTTATGGGATTCGCTATACAACAAGCTTGGATATTGAGTTGGTGGGCCATACAGATTCAGATTAGGTAGGAGATTCTTAGGATCACAAGTCTACTTAAGGGCATTTATTCTCACTTGGTTCTAGTCTAGTTTCCTGGTCAAGCAAGAAGAAATCTATAATTTCTCTTTCATCTAGAAAGGTTGAGTATCAAGGAGAAATTAATGTTGCTACTAAGTCCATTTGGATTCAAAACATTCTCACTAAATTTTACATTCCTTTTTGGAAGCCTACAATCATTTTTTGTGACAACCAGAGTGTGATATAGATCTCTCACAATCCAGTCCATCATCAATAGACCAAACGCATTGAGATCAACATGCACTAAATTCAGGACATCAAAGTGGATTGAGACCAACATGCACTACATTCTTAAGATCATTGATCTCAAGTACTATCTGACATCAAAGCAGATTGCAGTCATCTTCACCAAACTCTTCACTAAAAGCAAGTTCCTTCATTTGTGAGATTTTTTGGGGGTGAAACAAGTGTCCACTTTTGGGGGTCTTCTTAGTCCTTCTTTATTCTCTTTGTCTATTTGGGGGGGGGTGTTCTCTCTCTATTTGTGGGGGGCTTCTATTCCTTTGTTTTTTTAGGGGGAGTTCTTCTCTTTTGGGGGGAATCTATGTACATGGGTAGCTCATCATGCTTCATTTTTGTGAACTCGTCTTTTTACCAACCTAAGCTATGCTTAAGGGGGGTGTTAGTGTAGGTTTTTATTCTCCTAGTGGGTTATTTATTTTCTTATTTCCTAGTTTTTTCCTACACTTTTATTAAGATTTTTTAGGTTAATAAAGTGAGTTGAATTAGGTGAGTGTATAATTTGAGGTGTCACCATCCTACGAGGGAGTTACATCTACTATGTTTAGATTGTTTGGTCTTTCTCTATTGGTCAACTTTGCCACCTCCACTTGTCTCCCTGATCTATATAAACTCACTACCTAGCTTAAATTTTGCATCTTACATGATAATCTTTTGTCAATCATTTGTGAAGCTTCTTCTTTGAGCTCATAATGCAATTCTGTCATCTTGACATTTTCATATATCTCAAAATAATTAGTCTAATTTTGTTTATGCATTTATAGCTTTTGTAGCTTAGAATATCTCTTAAAAATTTATTGGGTTATGCATCTATTTCATATTTCAAACATTATGTACTTGATTTGATGCAAAATTTCCTCAAAAACTGTTAGATATATTAGTTTGTGGACCATGTTATTGTTGTTTAACAATTTAATCTTTTACTGAAAGTCAATTGGCTCAAGAATGAGTCCAAGGAGATAGGGTAATAGATCCTACTTAAGGCATTGAATCTTTATCCCTTATATCCAAGATAAATAGTTCTCTGAGTTCAACATAACAATAGAACATGAAATTTAATACCAAGATACATGATGAAACCCCCCTAAAATGAAATTTTATGCTAGTGCATAATTACAGTACCCCTTAAAATATCCCTATTTACTAACTAATGCAATTACCTCCAACAAAATTACAAAGTTTAACACTTTATATACTTAATGCATTTACAATTGTTGTTAGCGTAGCCAAGATCTAAATGTAAAATTCAAATAGCTTCCATAAATTAATATGAGCACAACAAAGCCAAAATATCTATCATAAAAAGTGAATGAAATATTACAATAAGCTCCTTGTATAAGTAGGGCATGGAGGAAGTAGGAAGGTAGGAGTAAACAAATGACTAACCCTCCAAAGAGTGTGACACATGTTTAAACACTTGGGGAAATTGTAAGGACATGTGTAAAGGTGAGACAAAAAGGAAAAAGTTACTAAGTGTGGACTTAACAAGTGTGAATAGGACTCTCCTAGATAGGCCAAAAGATAACTAGTTGTATAATGTCCTTATTTACACTAACACCCCCCTTAAGTACAACTTAGGGAGAATATATAAATAAATATGGGTCTTGGCTATGAGGCCACATTAGGTACCCATGTACAAATAATTTCTCACAAAGTAAAGAAGAAAACCCAGTGGAAAATAAAACTCTTCTTCAAAAGAGAAAAGATGTATAAAAAAAATGTACAAGTGAAGAAGAAACAAGGACTTAACATGACCCCCTAGGACTACTTCTAGCACTAATGTACAATAAATGTTCTCCCCATAGAGAGAAAAAGAGAGAATGTCGAAGCGATTCCCCCCCCACCAAAAAAAAAATGTAAGAGTTGATAATGGACTCAAGCACACCCAGGATCACCTACAATCAATTCAATCTTCCACAACAAGAGAGAAAATCAATATTTCCAAGAATAGTTATGCATAACATTTACAAGATGCAAATCTTGACTTGATACAACATACATTGCATGAAATGTACAATGAGATACATTCCTTATATAGGCAAGTTTGAGAGGTGAGGCTCAAGGCCGACATAGTGGGAAAACTAACTAGATGACACAAAAAATAAATGCACCTAGAGACCACTAATAAATAAATGCATGTAAGACAAACTTGTAAGATGACAAGTGTCTTAATGCTATGACATGATACAACTAGTGAAAAATATTAAATGCACATAGATGTACACTATTAAATGCTCCTAATGACAACTAAGTAAACTTAAGAAGATTAGTGTGAAGAGGACCTAATGAGGTAATGTCTCTTTTTACACTAACACTCACTTAATTACAACTTAGAGAGAATCAAACTAAGCATGAATGCATGAATGAGTCCCAACTACTAGGACATGTTAGGTACTCATGAACAACAAATCTCAAGTGGAGAAAAGGAGAAACCCGCATGGGACAAAACTCCTCTCCAAAAGTGAGAATGCATAAACAAACATGTACACATGATGAAAGGATGGAAGGATTCAATACCCACAAGTACACCATACATCACAAATATACAATCAATATCCCCCATAAGAGGGAATGAATGAGACAAGATGTCCCCTCATAATGAAGTAGCTCATGTGCCAATGGTGCATGTACAAAGACAAATCATGATCCAATGTCTGCAAACAACATTTCTCCCCTTGGGAAGAAACCAATCCACTGGTAGATGTAGATTAAACTCCATCTCCAAATCAAGAGATGAGGGAAAAAGTCTCATGAAATATGATTTCTTTGAAAATTTCTCAAGTGTCCACATGTCACAATCAAAATGTGCCACAAAATCAAGTGCTCCATGCCTAATCAAAGAATCTGACAATCCAAGACAATAGGAAAACTCAAGATCAAGCTCCAAAGATAAAGATGGTGTGACAACAGTGGTGCCATTACTGTCATCAAATAGGAGAGAGAACCCCTCAAATGTGTCCTCCAAATTAGAAATGTGAGACTCCACAAACAAGAATGGTATGTCTACAAGATAAGAGTCCCAATGAGGTGGATCTAGAAAACAATAAACATGATGTTGAAAAGAATCATTGGAATCTCTCAAAGAAGCATCATTGGACTCAAATGTAGCAAGAGGCGTTGGTGATGTGTCTGTACATGCTGGATTAAAAGAATTGGGCAAGCTAATAACATTGGCAATGCAAAGTTGTCTCAATTGATGAAGCTCAATTTGTAAGCTTAAATCATAAATTTTCTTTCGTATGCATTCATCATCAGTATGTCATTTTCTCCCACAATAATCAAATTTTAATTTCCACAAACTAGGAGACATGATTACACCAACAACAAAAAAATCACCACAAGAGCATCCCTCCAAATTTAGTTAATCATGAGAAACCCCCAACAAGATATGGTCATGGCACTTTATACTTAGTGCAATTACAATTTCTACAAGCCAAAATAGAAAAGTGGTCTTTGATCATGGTACAATGCAAAAGCCAAAAATGGGCTATAATTGAAAGTATAATTTTTAAGAAAATTAGATCAAACTGATTACAAATCTAAGAAGTAATCAAAAAAATGTTACCATATGAGCCCAAACAGAGCCCTAGAAGTTCCAAAACAGAGAATTGCTCAACAACAGTGATGAAGATCTATAATTTTTGGAAAAACTAGGCACCAAAACCAAAATCTGATTGTACTACCATGAAGCCTGCAAAATTCTAGCCTAAAACAAAAAGTAATTGCTCACAAAAAGAAGAAAATATGAGCAAGTTACAAACCTACAAAGATTGAATGCCAAATTCAAAATGTCAATGGAGAGGGTGTCTGCCAAAAATTTATGACTAATTTTGTGCATAGTTGATTTGTTGCATGCAAAAACTAACAGACACCTAGATGGTTTTTCTATGTGGCGAACAAAACCCAGAAAGAGGTTTTTGATCCAATGTGTAGAAGATGTGGAACTAATGAATAAAATGCCTCCAATAATAAAAAAATGGCATGTAGAAGTTGAATCAGCCACCTAAGTCAAGAAAAGGCACATTACAACCTGCAAAATTACACCAGGATGCACCAAAATATATTTCTTGGCAGAAACTCCCAAAAAAGAGGGAAGGAGATCTCAAATATGAAGCTTTGATACCATCTAAGAGTTGATAATGGACTCAAGCACTCCCAGGATCACCTGCAATCAATTCAATCTTCCACAACAAGAGAGAAAATCAATATTGCCAAGAATAATGATGCATAACATTTAATAGATGCAAAGCTTGACTTGATGCAACATATATTGCTTGAAATGTACAATGAGATACCTTCCTTATATAGACAAGGTTGAGAGGTGAAGCTCAAGGTCAACATAGTAGAAAAACTAACTAGATGACACAAACAATAAATGCACCTAGACACCACTAATAAATAATTGCATGTAAGACAAAATTGTAAGATGACAAGTGTCTTAATGCTATGACATGAGATAGCTAGCTCATAGATGTACATTATTAAATGCTCCTAATGACAACTACGTAAACTTAAAAAGACTAGTGTGAAAAGGACCTAATGAGGTAATGTCTCTTTTACACTAGCAAAAAAAAGTGAGAAGGAAATAACCCCATGCAAAGAAATGCTTCCTCTCAAAACTAAGATGAGAAGACAAACCATGCAGCCTCCCCTCAAATTGCCTCTTGTAGTGTTGGCAAAGGGTTAATAGTGCATGTTGAATATGATCCATGATCATTGAATAACATTTCTCCCCTTGGGAAGAATTAGAACTATAGATGTGTTCAAGATATCTTCCCATTCAAGATAGGAATATGTAGGAATAAGGTTGAATGTCTCGTAATTTTTCACATGACCAAAGACCTAGATGATGCCCAAGATGTTGTCTTTGAATTCTACTCAAAGATCTCCAATCCAACGCTAAAATATGATAAATTTTGACATGATGAATCATGTACCATAAAAGATCCAGGTATAGTAACCATAGATGTATAGTGTTCACCATAGGCAAGACAAATAGACTGATGAGAATCTGGTACTTCTACAAAGGATGTCAACATGAATGATGACTAAATTAGGTATCTGGACTCATGAATATCTATAGAATCTATCACTATAGAAGTAAATGTAGGCAAAGAAAGAACAAGAGGACGGTTATGCAACTCATAAAAGTTGTCATCAAATAGAAGATGAATATCCTCAAATGAAAGGAGAGACATCTCCATCATGACATCAAATAAGATTATGGTGATGCAACTCCATCAAATCTATCATCAAATAGAAGATGAATATTCTCAATTGTGTCCTCCAAATATGTAATGTGGGACTCTACAAAAAAGGATGATATGTCTGGTAGAAATGTGTCCCAATGAGGTGGATCTGAAAAACTAATACTAATATCTTGCTGCAAAGAATCATTAGAAGACATAGATGAGTCAACACTGGATTTAGATGTAGCAATAGGTGATGATGAGAGACATGATATGTCAAATACAAGTCAGCAGACTATATTGGTTGTCCCCAAATAATATTATTGTCTCACAATATGTCTAAGTGAGACCATATGATGATTCTATAGGTGTTGAATTAGAATGATTAGGTAAATCAATATTATGATTTAGAAGAAGTTGCTTCATTTCATCAATTTATTTAGTAAACATTCATCTTAAATATGATTTTTCTTTCCACAATAACCACATTTTACCTTCAATGATTTTGGAGGATTTCATAGAATACTCAAATGAAAGGAGAGATAGTGAGATACATGATTATCTCACCCAAGATAACTCAACCAAACAACTAAAAAAAATTGAATGTAGAATCACAAGATTATGCCCTTTGATTCAATCAATGAACCCCCAAGAAATTTATAGTGATGTGGCACTTTATATTACAATTTCCACCAAGTGGATGTGATGACATATAATTATATATTCTCAAAATAGAGGCATATGTTGAAAGTCCAATTCTGAAACACTATTAAGAAAAAATAACATCACCACTACATATTATTCAAAAAATTATGTACATTCAAAAAAGGGACCTAAACAGGATTATGTACATGTGCCCGAACGAGCCCTTTAAAGTTCCAAAAAGGGAACTGTGTAGGGTCACCCTTGAGAATCTATGATTTTAAAATAATCCATACATAAAATTTATAAACTAATCAAACCATGATGTAGAGCATGAAAAATTACCCTAACTAAAAAATTACACAAAAAAATGTTTCTGTATAGCCTAAAATGGAGTTCCTGATGTTGAGCCAAAAAAAATAAACCAATGGAGAAGGGTCTAGAGTTGGAGGAAGAATGGATAATGTCAACAAATGGATATTCCATGAATATTCCCTAGCATCTTGGAGACTAGGCCCATGCCACTGATATGACTAGGAGGCTAGTCACCTAGATGATCATGGTCTAGATCTCAAAGCACTAGAGCTACAATAGAAGTTGGTCACAGTCTTATAGGTGACCATGGGTTAGAGGCCAAAGCATTGACAACTCCTACATGGAGCACAAGGCAATGCCACCAAAGTAGATGCCCATGGTGATAAGACAGATAGTGGTGGCCCAAATGGGCAACTTAGTAGTGGTGAATAGATGGAAAGCACTAGAGAGTCCTACAAATGATAAAAACTAGAATTTCACCGAGTAAGCCACTAGTTAAAGCTCACTGGTAAAAGACCTTGGACTACTTGGTCAAAAAGAAAACCACCAAAAACCTTGAAACCATTATGCAGAAGACAAAACCATCGATTAATAGAGAAAATTGATGGATTGGCACAGAGATCATTGGATATAGAGATGAAGTGCAAAGATTGTATGATACTTATCGACTGTACAATAGTAGGGATCTATATGATTGTACATATTTTCACAGAAAATTTTTGCCCCCCCAAAAATGCCCAAAAAATTTCTAGACTCCAATTTTGATGTCTAGATAGGCAATCCTAACATTTTTTGGCCTTCTAGACTCAATGGTGAGGGTCATTTAGCTCCACGATACACATTTGGTAGGGCTTACTACCAAATTCACCCAAAAAAAGGAGGGGATTTATAGTTCATGGTTATGATACCATGTTGGAGCAACCAAGATCTTAATGTAAAATCCAAATAACTTCCACCAATGAATATGAGCACAACAAGGCTAGAATATCTATCATAAAATATTGAAATATTACAATGAACTCCTTGTATAAGTAGGAAAAGGAGGAAGTAGGAAGGTGGGAGTAAACAACTGATTAACCCTCCAAAGAGTATGACACATGTTACAACACTTGGTACAACTATGAGGACATGTGTAAAGGTGAGACAAAAAGGAAAAAGTCCCTTAGTGTGGACTTATCAAGTGTAAAGGTGAGACAAAAAGTGAAAAGTCCCTAAGTGTGGACATGTGTAAAGGTGAGACAAAAAGGAAAAAGTCCCTAAGTGTGGACTAATCAAGTGTCAATAGGACTCTCCTAGATAGGCTAAAAGCTAACTAGTTGTATAATATCCTTATTTACACTAGCAGTTGTCACTTGCCAAAGGTGCAAAAGCAGACTTGATCTCAGTAATTATAATTTCCTTATGAGGCCAAATTACTAGACTACAATTCTAGTATCGAATGGGAGAAAACCAAGCATACTAGTATGAAGTACACCAAAAAATGCACTTTGAGAAAAATGATACCCAAAAAGGAGCTTGTATGTGCCCAAATGGAGCCTCAAAAGTTCCTAATACATAAATTATGTAACAACACCCTTGAAAATCTATAGTTTTTGCAAAATACACATTAAATTCATGAACTATCTACACCAATATGAATCTCTCAAAAATTACCCCAAATCAAACTTGAAAATTGGAGCTAATATGACTAGGAATGAACCCTACAAAGTTAAAGTACAAATTGAAAACTACAATGGAGAGGACCTGTTGGATTTTCTTATCTGAATCAGCAATGGGTTTGCCAGTTCCAAAGCACAGACAGATTCACCCAACAAATACAGGAGGTTACATGAGCTACCTCCCCTTCACTTTTGGTTCTGCCACACCAAGGGGGGTATCCCTATAGCTAAATATTTAACTTTGACTCACCCAACAAAAATATTTAGCTTTACAACAACAGGTAGAATACTCTTATTTAGGACCAAGATCTACATGATAAATCACAAGTTTGGCAACGTTCTTGGACATATCTAACTGGTTGAGGATGAGAGTATGCAAGGGTCCTATTTCTACTTCTACAAACTAACAAGTTGGAAGTTTGAAATGATTTTTATTTATGTTTTGGATGTGTTGTGTGGTTACACAACACGCCCCATTTTGACTTGACAAAACAAGGACCCAACTTTTCTACTTGGCTTGTTCTTAGTTTTTCTACTTTTTGGTGGTTTGGTAAAAGTAAGTCATGCAGGTGACCCTACATAAGGGGGCTGGGTAAGTCATCATGATGAGGTCAGTTAGTCAAAGTTAATATTTCATATCAATAACCTCATGGTTGGAAAGAGTACAAAATTTCATGCAGGTTTGCCTTTTGGATCACCCTGATATTCCTTAGGGAATGAAAGTTATTACAAGTCAAAGTCCTGGTCAAACCTGATATTCTGGGGGGGTCATATTTCTTAACATCAGTCATCTTATGTAAGATCACCCCGATCCAATTTTATCACCCGATAATCATTTGGTCCGAATCTCTAGATGTCAATTTTACGTGAGAGTAGTATTTACCCGTCAAACAACGTCATATATTCAGAGGGGGTGATCTTTTGAATATCACCCGATCTTGCAAAAATCACCCTATCACAAAATATCACCCTAGTGCCAATATGCTGATGATGTCATCCAATCCCAATGAACAAAGAAAATCACCCTGACGGTGACGTCATCATCCTTTTTACCTCGCGGAGGTATATTTCCAATGATCACCCTTCGATCTTTCGAAAGGGGGTCACTTTAGTTTTGAGGGGTCACATCTCAAATATCACCTGATCTTTAAAACATGAACCGATATTCAAATATCACCTAATATTCTCAACATCACCTGATCCATTGACATCAGTCTTCCCGCTCAAAGGCGAAAGGTCATATTACACAGAGGGGGTCATATTACGAATATCACCCGATCTTCTGAAGATCACCCCCCTCATCTTGCCCCATGACATTAAATGCACATAAATGCAGTAGGTGGATTCCCGCCGATTGCGAATGTGATACATACACCTAGAAACATCCATGAATTTTGTATAGAAGATCAATGGTTTTGATCAGTTTAACCTGGTTTTGCCCTAATTTGCCCTACTAATGAGGATAAAGGTGAATTTCCAAGGTCATTTTGCATTTACCTTGCGAAGAAACAAAAATCTACAGAGCAGACATTCAAACCCTCATACGACCTACCTGCAGACGCATACAATTTACAGCAGAATAGAACATGTGATTATCACCGGTATCTGAGCCCCTTTTCCGTAATCATCTACTTAATCCAGGAGATAAGCATTATCAGGTAAGTAATTAAAAAAAAACCCTCCTCTTGTCATTTTCTATAATATCCAGGTAGTAAGTTCTTTTATGGTTTTGCTCTGTAATTATGCATATCATGATGAAATGGAGATTAATAAGTATAATATGCATGATGCCGTAAACACATAGTGTTGTATATGAATGGATATAAATAGTATGGTAAGACTAGTCGTGTTCATTGCAAGAATCCATGGCAGATGTCAGGAGGAATAAGTCTGAGTCTGAATTTCTTAAGCCTATGTTTGTTCAGCTTGAAGGAGTGCAGTTCAAGTATGGTGTCATCACAGATACTCATTAGGGAAACATAGATTTAGTGGCATGGTCATTTAAGATGTATAACGATAAAGAAAGTAACCTACTGGATGTCATTTTTACATCAGGAATGTGGTATGCAGCTGGATTTCCTTATTCCATGGAAACTCCAGAATTGATAATAGAATGTGCCAAAAATTACAATCCTTAGACAAGGAGAGTGGAAAAACATGGCAGGGTTTATGCAGATTTTTCCATCAAAGGGATTGCAACTACTTTCAATCTCCCACTTGGATAGAAGGTAATTAGTATGGATCTGCGCAAACTAGAGATTGAATATGTAAACAACAAAAAGACTGCAAGAAAGAGGATGTATCAATGGAGATCAAAGAACAACACTTATACTGCCTCTGCTAAATTACCAGTCTACCTGTACAAATTTGACTTTGATGATGAATATCAGTATATGATTGCCCTACTTAGTAGAGTGACAGGCCAGCCTACTGCTGGAAGTTTCAAGGATTGGATGTATGGGGTCATCATGATGTGCATTTATACAGATAATAAGCCATTATGGGCTAAAATCATCACTGATGCCCTAGATGAACAAATGATGAACTTAGGAGGCCTAGAGTGTTCATTTTACATGACTTCATATGTTGTATATTCTTGTGTTTATAAGGGTACTTTTGATGCACTAACCACAGTTGGAAAGATTGGTGGCAGTTTAAATGATGCCCATATATGGGACCATTATCCTCAGTTGCAAAGAACAAATTATCTCCCTAACTACAAATTAGTGAATGATGCATTTTCTATGCATCTTCTCAAAACAATGGAGGAAGATAGAACCAAAAGACTGAGCATAGAAGCTTAGGAAGTTATATACAAGCATGGTTCCTGGTTCATCCAGTTTGCCACATTTTCTTACATCAGAATAGAAGGTTTTGAAGGACAGCCATTAATGCTACCCAGGTACCCTACTGATGGGGTAGTCCTGACGGAATTTCTGAGACAAGTATCAACTATACTGGATGCATATAAAGAAAACAAGAAGATACCTCCAGTATTATTTCCAGTAACTATAGGGTGGTACATCTGTCCTGATTCTGAAAACATAAAGAAGGCCATAGGTGGTTTGAACCTAATGAACTTACAACCATTCCCACTGGCCAGATCATATGACCCCTATGGAAGAATGCAAAAGATCATAGGGAAGTCCATACATCAGAAGAACTTAGAGGATTTCTGGGCTGACTGTGAGGATAAAGCTGAAGTCAGAAGAAGAAAATATCAAAGGCTCACCCTCAATCAGAATAAGACATTTGATTGCGTTCTAGTGCCTGCACAATTAAAGAAAGATGATGGCAAGATATTATCAAATGAGTATGAAGATAATAAGGTTTATAATGACACCATTTTAGCTCCTGACCTGACGCAACCTAAAGACATTTCATTAGATCAGTTTATAGGTGGGGTGCTACAGTTGACCCAAGCATTGGTAAATGAACAAATCAATACATTGAAGAAGAAAGGTATGGCCCTCACAGTAGATAACAAGAGGAAAAGGCAGGAGATTTCAGATGAAGAATATGATGACTTTCTTGTTGAGAAGAGAAAATCTAATGGAGAAAGGCTGCCACCTCAGAAACAAAGCAAAGGACCCCCTAGAGGAAGGAAGACTAATAGTGAACCTAAGGGGGTGATAGTTGAAAGAGTTGATATACCAGCTGAAGGTGTATCTGCATCAGGATAGGCATCAGCCTCATCTGCACAGCCTTTGGTAGATGAACCAAGAGCAAAAAGAATCTTAGGGCTAGTTGTGGAGACTGCAAGAGTACAGCATGAAGGCCAAACCTCACAGTAGAATGTGGAAAAGGATAGCATTCTTGAGGAGGAGCCAGTGGATAAAGAGCTTGAAGATGATGATCCTATGACATTCACCAGAAAAAGAAAGGCACCCCTGGTGGCATCACCACCTAAAAGATAGAGAACATCTATGAGGGGTGAGATAAGACATGACCCCATAGTATTAAGGGGAGATGGTAGTGAAGTATTCAGAAAAGAATTGCAACATGATGTACCACTTCCTACCATCATTTAGTTTAAGACTGAGAAGGCTGAGGAGCAAGTAAAAGAAGTCGCTAGAACAATTCAAGGTGGTCCTTTCTCATTGGAAGAAACTGTGGACCTATCAGATGATGAGGTGGTATAGAATGTGACTTCTCAGCAGATGGAGACCCTTGCTTCTAACACTCGCATGACCCCTCATGGAACTCCATCCTCACAGAGGGTGATATTAGAAGAGTTGAAGCAAATAGAGCAAGAAAAGGAAAATAGCCCAGAGAGGGCAGCCCAACAAATTGGGCTTGATAAGTTAGTTGATCAGGTAACTAGCCCTGCGGTGATAGACCTAACATATAGAGAGGATGTAAGTCCTAAACATCAAGCAGGTGCACCTAATAAAGAAGACAATATTGAGGAGGTCAAGCTAAGAGAAATAGAAAGCAACACTTCAGATATGGGTCAGCAACAACAAGAAATACCAGCTGAACCCAAAATAGTAGAAGTCCAACAGAAGGGCGGGGATGATCAAAACACATCAAGTGATGATGTCCTCTAGACTCAAGAAACCTTAGGTGATAAAGAAACATCAGGTCATGATGACCTAAAGATCCAGGAGGTAGATATATCAAGTGTGGAGTAGAATGTGATCTAAGATCAGGTTGATGCACCTAGTACAAACACAATGATATCCATGGATACAAATGTGCCTCAGGATGAGGAAATTCCCAAAGTGGATGAAACACAAAAGGAGGTAGTATAGGATCAAGTACAAGATCAGAATGTAGATACATCACAAGATCCTCCCCCGCAAGAAGAAGTTCTTCAAGAAGAAGAAATACAACAGGATCCCCCTCATGATGAATATCATGAGGAAGAAATAAGTAAATCACCCTCTCCATTGAGAACTGAGACAAATGCTAGAGATCAGGGTGGACATGATGATGATGATGGACACCAAGGATCCAGAGATCAAATACCTCAATGGCTTGAGAAAGAAATAGGTACGGAATCAGGTTTTGAGATTCAAGAGTTTGATGTTTCAACATTATTTTCAGAAACCATCATGAAGCCAAAGAGGAAAGACAGATTAACATCTGCAATTAGAAGAGATCCTGCTACAGGAAGAAGGACTGCCCAGGTAGAACTTCCCACAGTTGAAAAAGAGAAAGGCAAAATCACCCTAGAAGAATTCCAGATCACCACAGTTGACTTGGGGTTTGCCAATGAAGACCAAGAGGGTTAAGAAGAGAAGGATATAATTGATTGTTTAACCCAAAGGGTGAAGAAAGAAAAGGAGAAGAATAAGCAGCATAAAGAGCACATTGCCCAGCTGCACTCATACATAAAAGGGTTGATTAACCCTGATAATACATCATCAAATCAGGCAGTCCCATTGACTGTAATTTCTCAAGAGGAGGTTAATAAATTAGATCTTATGAAGCATGATTCAGTGATTATGAGAAAATGGATGTCATCAGCACTAACAGGAGCTGAGGAAGTAGTGAGAGCCTCTTTGCAGAGGTGGAATTCTTTGAGTATCTCCAGGAAGAAAGTTGATAATTTACAGACTGAGACCGGAAGAAGGTCATTCCAGTTGGAGAAAGCCTTGGGTGCTTTGAGTGAAATAAAGAGGATTAATCCTTAGATCCTAATAAATAATCAGGTACTAGATAATAACAGTGCCATACTGGTAGATATTTGGTATAAAGACATCAGGTTTGAGTGTGATGTACTGAAGAAGTGCAATAGTAAGTTAAGAGATATTAGTGTGAAATTGCATAGCATGATGTCCTATGAAGTGGAAGTCCTAGAAGCCCTTGAGGGGAAAGTAGAAGGAAAAATTGAAAACCAAGACACAAACTTTTCTATAAAAGCTCTGCATAATAACTTCCAGCCGATGGCTGATGACCCTCTTACCCACCTGACAGAAGAAGCAATGAACAAGATCATGAGGATCAAAGTCAAGGCAAAGAACTATAATGAAACACTGAGTAGAAGGAAGGGTAAATTGGAGACCCTCAGAGATAAGTTTCAAGCCCACAAGTACGCCATAAGTAAAGCCAAAACTCAGGATGGCGGGGAAGTTGAAAGAATAGTAGAAGCATATGAAAATATCAGGACAATAATGCAGGTCCATATACAAGGAGACATTCATCAGGGTGATGATGACATAGAAAGTGATGATCATGATGATGAAGAAGAAGAACCTGAGGAGTAGATGAAGATGCGCTACAAGGGAAACATCTGCATCAGGTACTTAGAGGAAAATAAGTTACCTAGATGGTTGCCAGCTGGTAACCTGTGCCATGAGATACAGTTGACCAAGTCAAAAGGGAATATGCACCATGGATCTTAATCGATAAATCTTGATCATAGATCATTTGTAACCGCTCCCTCACCTTATTCTATAAAAGGTGCAGGGATTCCTTGTTTTGAACATTCGAAGCTTAATTAAATTTTTTTTGCTGAAATATCAAGGCCTATTTCAAAGTTATTGTAAACCTACATGTTTTTGCATACTTAATGAAAGAGAAGACCGTTTTGATTACAAATCATTGTAAATCATGAGTAGTCTATGTTTGAATCCTTCATATGTGCTTTGATTTGTTGCATCCCTTGGAGTGCTCATCAGTCTGCATGTATTGTCTTCATTCATCATCCATTGAAGTTAGCATCATCTATATCTAGCTGTGGAACATCCTAGTGAAAATATGGTTTGATTTCTTCTCCTAATGACAGTATCAAGTGTGTATGTGGCTCAATAGCTAAAGATTCATCATAATTTGAAGTATTCTTTTTCAATTTCTTTTATGTTCATAAATTCACCACCACAATTGCAAATAATAGATAATCAGAAGCAAATTACATGAAATATGTAGACATCTCGTAGATAACTGAAAGTTCATAGCATATTTGAAGTTAAAGCATGTACAATTGACAAATATCATGCAAAGATCTAAGTATAGACAAACTATTTGTAGAAATATCCTATGTAAAATAACCTTTCTATGTAGCATCTTTACATAAATAGAATTCTACTGATAAGCAAATGTAAGGTCCCTGAATGGAAAACAGCAACACACATCAACCACTGAGTAACGTTAGTGATTAAGAACTAATCCATGGAGACTTGGGATCATGAATTCTTTGAATTCATCGTATCTTTCAAGATGAGTAAAGGTCGTTGTGTAACTTTTATTCTATGTTTGCTTATGACTAACATCATGATCAACAGGTTGCAAGACAAGGGATTTTGGATCATAACTACTACACAAGAGCAGACCAGTGCCTATCTCAGGGCAAGGACTCAACTAGATGTATACATGTGAATGATTTGCACAAACTCAATAGAGATTCAAGTTTCAAGGGGTTAGATTGGTGCTTGCCTTACAAACATCACACAAGAATGAATATTTAACTATATCTACTTACAAACATCCCTGCTGCCATACTTTCTTCATCATACTTAACCTAAAACAATTCAATCCACTCCTTGAATGGAAGTTAGAGATCAAGCATGCAATATAGAAATCTATATCCTAGAATCTAAGTAACCCTTAGCAACCAGATTCAAAAGAAGGGATGCATACAACCATGGAGACAAATAGCTAAACACATGCCATGAAGCATTTTTCATATAAAAATGACATTGAAACTGAACATTTGTGCAACATGCACTCAAATGCAACTCATAAACTCACAAAAGAGATAGAAAAGCCCAAAAAAGCTCTATTTTCGTTATTTCCTTCAAAAATTCACCCAAGTCTTCAACAACCTCAAATGAGTAACACAGTTTGCTCTTTATAGCAAGAATGTGCACTCAGCAATTAATTACATGGTCTTTTCAAAATTCTGCTAGATATAGCGCACCATCTATTACCTTTTGAGATGCCCTTATTTATCTATTGGTAATATTTCCTAAACAAGAGTCGATTTGCTGTGTTGTATTATTGGTCATACCTTTGTTTCTTAAATCAGCTCTTGATCCTTCAAATTTTACCCATTTATCATCTTTGTGTGTGAAGTTACTTAAGGTTTGAACCTTTGAACCTAAACCATTCTCAAAGTTCAAAGTTCAAATGGTTCGATATGTTCAAAGTCTCTCAAAAAGCAAGTTGTTTTGTTCTGTGTATTTTAAACGTCTTTGAGTTTTCGGGTTGAACTTGAACCCCTTTTGTTAATAGTTCAACGGTTCCACTATTCAAGGTTCAACATTCAATGCCTTCTAATAAGTCGCGTCATGCAGTTATCTTGTGTAATTAATGTATCGTTGAACCATTCGCTCGTACTCTATAGCGAAGTTCAACGGTTCAATGGTTCAAGGTTCAACAGTTCAATGGTTCAAGGTTCAACGGTTCACTGTCTCATAGTTGAAAGCCTTTTACAAAGTCACGTGACTATTGGTCGGTCTATGTAGTCCTTGCGTCTTTGAACCTTCATATTGAACCATATCCTAACAAGTTCAATGGTTCATGAGTCTAAGTTCAATATTTCTGTAAGTGAACTCTTTGCCCCTTTGTATGATCCAATTGGTATGATCAAACCACCGCATTGAACCACGTCCCAAAGGTTCGATGGTTCAATGGTTCAAGGATTTGGTGATTTTGATCTCATTTCTTCCTGAGGCTTTCTAAGTCAAATTCAGCAGGAAAGTTGAAGGAAAATATGTCCGAGACTCATTATGAAATAGAAAGTTCTAATTTGGTGGAGGTTATGGATAATTATTATACATCATGATCGCACATGAATAATACTTGCTATTAATGAAGAGGTCAGAATTCATGTCTTTTCAAACATTTTTGGCACATATTGTTTTGGGTAATAATTATTCAATCTGGTTAGCACCATTATTAACAAAGAACAAGCCAAATTTAGCAAGTGAACATACTATGCGACGTAGAGGAGAATAGCGCAAGAAGTGTAAGGTTCTTGTTACTCAAACTTAACAGTAAATTTAGATATCTTGAAGGTGAGTTATGTTCTTCCTATATGCTATTCCTATTTCTTAGCTGGAAAGAAGAATCTCTTGAGTTTCTGACATTATTTTCAAAATTTGAAGTGTTTTTCATTTTATCCTTCAAGTATGGCTTTGAAATCTACTTGTCTGTGGAATGAACATGGCCCTGGTCTTACCTATTCTCACTCTGAATTTGGGGATATTGCGCTGGTGCAATATGATTTAGAAGAATTTAGAGAAAGGTCTAGAAACCCTATGCAAACCCCTATGATGAAGAAAATAGTAGACAGTGGTTTAGTTGAAGCTGCGGCCTTTCCCAAGGCTGTACAGTGCCCAGAACTGGTTCAGGAATGTATGAATAGGTATGAACCCCAAAACAGATGCATTAGAAATGCAGATGGTGATGTATTATTTCATGTCGACAGACAAACCCTGATGTCTGTGATGAGAATACCGCCTAAAGAGGCGTATTCCAGCCTCAACATTACTTCTTCTTATGGGCATTTCTCGAAGAAGAAAACAATTTAGAAAAGTGTAATAGCAAGAAATTGGCTGCTGAAGTTTTAGAAAGGTGGCTCAAGCTTGCCTAGACCACTTACTAGGGATCATATGATTAAAGAAGTGAGGGATATTGTGGTATTATTACACAGACTGAAAGGCAGCCAGCATGCGTATTATTGGGAAGATTGGATGTACTTTTTTGTACAAGTTATCCTCCAAGGAGAGCAATATTTGGACTGGGCAGAAATTGTAGCTAATTGTTTGCATCAGGGACTAAGTAATTGTTTGGGAGATAGAAATTTTTATGTCTTCATACCTGTTTTATTGCCTGGCATCTAAAAGATAGTGGTTGGGTCTGCCTCATGCACCTTTAGCAGAAAATAGTAAAATTTATGAATATTATTCACAATTGCAGAAGCAGAACTGTTATGAAAATTACAAAAGGGTTAGTGATGTTTTCACTGGAAGGCTGACTTATGAATTGGCAGGTAATCTAAATAAAAGAATGTCCGATGAGGCAATGTAGTTAATTAGCATTTATGGTAGTTTCTTTATTCAATTTCCAAAATTCACTTACATCAGGGTTGGAGGATTTGACGGTGAACCTGTTAAGCTACCCAAGTATGCATTTGACCGTTTTCTGCTAATAGAAGTATGCAGACAGTTAGCACATGTAGATGAAAATTTCTCAGCAAAGAAGGGATCTGGTATTTCTTTCCCCATTGAAATTGGACATTATTCATGCTGGTCAAAATCGGATGCTTTGAATTTAGAAGTGAAACTTAAAAAGTTCAATTTCTAGTTTTTCACTGTCAGATCCCAATTTGACAACAAAGGCTTCGTCAGGGATAACTTAGATTCTGGGGCAGGGCGTTCGCATATCCCTAAATTGGAAGATTACTGGGAGGACTACCTTGATGAATTTGAAGTCAGGAGGAGACTGTGGTGCAGATTCTCTTTGGGACAGATAATCACCCTTAATCTGAGAATGAATGTTTCTAGAGTTATTGATAATCAAGAGTAGATGATTGATCCCCAATTTAAACAGATAAAACAATCACCCATTCCAGAAATTGACTGGAGTAAAAAGGAGCAAGATAAGATTGAGGTGAAAACTTTCCTAGTGATAAGGAGGACAGAGAAATGGTTGAGGGAACAGAAATAGAAAATGTTCCAGAATAAAGACACCCAACAGTGCATGTCAATGATTGAATCACCGATCCAAATAAGCTCCTCTAATCAGCCTATTGACATCTGTGGTGCAGGTACTTCCAAGCCAATAACTGGGAGGAGTCCTGCTATTAAAGAATCTAGAAAAGCCCTCACAACTATTCTACCTCCTCGTGCCACCAGGTTGAGAACCAAAAGCAAAAGAAAGAAACATGTTTCAGAAAGAATAGTTGTGGATTTGAATTCAGAAGAGGACTCGACTGAGGCCATGGATGATAAGGAACTTGGTTCACCAAGAACAGAAGAGGTTAGTGCCAAACAACAATCAAAAGTTGTCTTAGAGAACCCTGAATAATGATGATTTCTAATGTACCCTCTGATAAATTGGATTGTGGGAAAGAAGCCTCACCCCTTGCCCCTAAGTGGCTGGAGAATTCTATCAGTGATAAAAGAAAAGTAATCCTATTTTCTGTGCCTTTAGAAGATATGGTGAGCAAATGTTTGGGAAAAATGCCTAAATCCAAGAAGCTAAAGATGACATCTAGGGTAAGAATTGACCTGAACACTGGGAATTGGATTGCAGGAATAGCCAGGCTAGCAGCTGATGAAGAAGTACAGGACCCCACTGTACAGGATTTCACTATTGAAAGGGTGGATCTTGGAATTACTTCAAGAGCAGTGGATGTTCATCATCTTGAGACATCCACCAAAAGAATCGTCAACCGGACCTAGAAGGATGAGAAGGATAAGAAAGAATTGAAGCAGACTCTGCATACCATGGCAGAATACATAGACGCCATTCATAATCCCAGCCCGTAGCCTGTCTCTTAGTTTTCTCTATCTTTTGATCCTAAGTCACTAGCCAATCAGAAGATGTTAGACCAAGTTAATAGAAATAGAATGGTGACTAAAGTATTCAATGATTGGTTGGACTGCATTGTGCAAAAGGGTACTGAGTATATTCATGAACTTAAGAATATATATGATCAAACTGCAGCCACCATCGAAGACCTTATAGCACAGATTGCTTCTTGGGTGAAAGATGAGGGTAAGTGGATGAATGTGCTGAACCAAATTGATGAAGTCCAAAAATATGGGGTAATGAAATTTCTGTTAGAGAAAAGTTTAACAGGTGTGGATGAGGATCTGCTGTACGTGAATAAGAAAAACATTGAATGGAGAAATTCGGTATCACGGCAAGGGCGTCTTGAACTCACAAAATTGATTAAGGAAATCACCGAGTTCACTCAATCACTGCAGCATGATTTACAATGCATTGATGTGAAATACATAAAAGATGATGGGAAACTGGAGGGGGATGTTGACACAGTGGTTCAATCCTTTAAGGATAAAATTAGCTTTGTCAAAGAAAGTGACAATATCTTAATTGAAGATTTCTCCCGAATCTCTAAGGTGGAGTCACTACTTTACCTCTGTATCGATGCACTTCCAGAACATAACGAAAAAATTGGGAAAATATGATGGGAGAAAGACATCTGGAAGACAAGGGTGAGACACATAGGCATCCCCAACCTTCTGAAGATTCAGGAGTTTGTTACTATGATTCAGGAGTGGAAGACTCAATGTGCCTCCCTGACCGGTGATAGTAAATCTACAGATTCAAATCTGTTACCACTACTGTGATCTTATTTGCCCAGTTCCTTTCATTCAGTTTCTTTTTAGTTATGCTATTTTCAAGACTTGATCTTTAAAATCAATTTGTTAAGAAACTAAATCCCATGTGGGTCAGAGTTACTTTAACTCTGGGTTGTTTTCACTTGATTAAGGAATTAGGGTAGTCATATATATAGGTTTTTCATTGCTTAAAAAGGGATATAGAGGAACGAAAGATATAGAAAAACTTCTGAAGCTGAACTATTGTTATTTTTCATGAGCATAGATGATTTTTGTTTGAAACATCTTTTTCATCTATGAATGAAAGGAAGAAACAATTGCTGCATTCTTGAATATGTGCATTTGATTTTCTGAAATTGGATTTCCTATGTGAAGTCTTCTTTCTTATGGTAATTGTTCTTTAGACAATTCATTATATGTGTTCTAAAAATTATTGGTTCAACAACAGTTATATGTTTATGTATCTGATTGATTTTTTTAAACCATAGAATCTATGTATTCTATCATAAAATGGTGTTTTAAAAGGAATATCGCGTTCATTACATGGTGATGTATGAATGTTAGTTTGGCCTTTAGGCACTTTCTGGTTAAAAGTGTATTGGGATAATTAATGTAGATTGAATTCATTGAAGATCTTAAAGGGAGCTGTACCTCAATTCAGAGGGGAACTATTTATGAAAGTTCACCCATTTGTTGATTAATTCATTTGTTCTTTAAAGAAGGAAAAGCATAGAGTCAGAATAGAGTGATTTTGAATAAGGACAAACTTGTTAACCAACAGTTTTTGGTGACTCTACTGGGGAGACGAAATCATTAATTAAAAGATTGGTCACCTTAATATGAAGCAACAATGGTGCTTCCACATGAAAACATAATTCATGTTCTACAGCCTATTCTTGGATTTCAGGACGAGCAGGAAGACATTATTGGCCAATTGAATATCCTTGCTTGGCATACTCATCAGAATAGTGAAGATTATAGAAGAGGAAGCAGATTATTAGAAAAAGAGGAGGAATTGGCCGATAACCTGAGATTGTTGTTACTCAGGCAGAGAAGAAGGCAGGCACAAAATGTAGCAACAAATCAAGTCCTTGAAGCACAAAGAAATCAAGAACAGCATAGAAATTAATAGCTGCCTATCTAGTCACAATATTTTAAGCTAGATTCTAGACCATATACCAAGTCTTTGAGGAGAGAGGGAGTTGAGGATTCTACCTTTCAAGCACTACAAAATTTTAATTTTCCTTATATCCCTACTCATGTAAGAAGAGCTAGAAGTAGACCTCCTAGCCCCACTAAAACTTCCACATCTCCTATTTGTCAAGCTCTAATTCTTTCTGGTACCATCATCCCCTCAGCTATAAACTTCCTACCAATGGCCTAACCTTGGGGAGTAGCCATAGGGCCTCTGAACCTTGGGGCTAACCTGAATCCATTGCCCAAAAATGCACAGGAGAATTTGCCCAAATTTAATGGAGACGGGAGGCAATCACCAGAAGAACATTTTTGTGCCTTTGTAGCAGCATTTAGTGTGTTAGGTGTACAACACCAAGATGTAGCCATAAGGCTTTTCATGTAAACTTTGACTGATACTGCAGCACAATGGTTCTACCACCTAACTAACTCCTCAATCTCAAACTGGAATGACATGAAAACTACGTTTGAAAATAGGTTCAAAAGCGCAGAAGATGAACATTCTCTCCTTGCACAGCTGACTCAGCTTAAGAAAGAGATTCATAAACCTATGAGGGAATTCGTGGCTAAATTTAACAGAATTGTGAACAAAATCCTTGCTACTAAAAGACCAACTGGTGAGAATCAGAAATATTTCTTCATTAATTATATGCCTCCTGATATTAGCTTCCATCTTAGGAAGGGTGCAATTGCTGATTTACCAGCTGCACAAGCCTTGGCAGTCGGATTGGAGGATGATCTCATTATGGCCGGTAAATGGAAGAAAGAGGTCCAGATGCCAAATGCTCACCCCTCATCATCTACGGATCCCATAGTGCAAAGACTGGTTAATGATATGATTGCCTTAAAGAGGCAATTACCTAAAACTGGCGCTCCCTTCCAACAACCGTATCAAGATATTGGTAGAAGGAATTTGAGTCAACAAGCAAATACTGGTAGAGCTTTACCCCTGACATCAGCATAGCCAAGGCTAACTATTGAACCTCCTCCTGGAAGGGGGAACATGTGTATTTTTCATTTGACTACCGACCATGATGGAAATTCTTGCCCAAAAATGCTCAGGTACGCTCAGATGACTGCTACTCAAGATATGCTAGGAGAGTCCACCGAAGAAGAAAGGAACTTTGAGGAACCTGGCGGCTCTAAGATAAACTTCCTTGAATATGAGTCTAATTCAGAAAGGGGAGGTGAAATATTGGTTACCCTTGAAGATCCTTCATGTGTCGTGCTCACCAAGAGTCAGAGGAATGTGAGATCCTCTAATACGCAAGAAGTACCTGGTAAAGGTAAGGAGCCTTTTACTAGAACCCATGATGCTAATTTGAAGGCTCAAGAAACTAGATTGTTGAATAAAAATGATCTAGATGCTTCTTTTGATATTGTAGAATTCTGTAAATCTGCAAAAATTCAAATCTCTCCTATTGAGTATCTCAAGTTAAAACCTAATGAGCTTGACAAACTAGTTAAACATGTTAAGGGTGGTCCTACACAAACTAAATCTGAGAGTCAACTAGAGGTTGATGCTGAGTCTCCCATTGCTTGACTATTTGCTTCCTCGTCTGAGTCATCCATGACTACCCCTAAAATGACCCTCAATTCGTCAAATGATACTTCTTACACTACTGATTTGAAACCCAATCCTTTCTATGTGTCTTTGTTTATCAATGGTCATAAACTTAGTAACTGTATTATAGATTCAGGAGCCTCTGACAACATTATGCCCTCTTCTGTGGCTAAAGCCCTAGGGTTATCACTTACAAAAACATTTGGTAGGTGTTATTCTATGGATGGCAAACAGGTTTCCTTGCTTGGATAGATTAAGGATGCACGAGTTGCTCTTGCAGCTTACCCTGACAAAAGGGTGAAATTGACTATTTTGGTAGCAGATATTCCTGCTAGTTACGAGATGCTGCTGAGCAGGACATTTTGCAAGGATTTGGGTGGACAGATCAAATTAGATTGGTCAGAAGCCACAATCCTAGTGGGGAAGTAGAAAGTGAAGCTAGAACCTGAGCCCAAGTGCAAGTTCACTGTCTACCCCTCTGATGATCCCAAGTCCCAGATTTTGTTTGAGGAATGTGAATTTGGTAACTATTTTCTCTCCTCTGCGTAGAGTTTTAGAGTAGACCCCAAAGAAGAATTAATCCAAAGATCTGTACATTCTGATGACCTATGGGTTATGGAATTTGATGGCAGTTGTGCTACTGCTAATTCAAGGGCTGGGGTTGTGTTGATCTCACCTGAAGGTGAAATTTTTTCTTATTCTTTTAAGCTACAGTTCAAAAACACCAACAATACTGCAGAGTATGAAGCTTTATTGCTTGGGCTATTTGAAGCCAAAGGAAGGGGTGTGAAGGTACTTAAAGTGAAAGGTGATGCTAAATTAATTGTGAAACAGGTAAGGGGGATCTTTTCTGTTAAGAATGAAAGATTAAAGAATTACAGAAATAGAGTGTGGGATGAGATCGAATATTTTGATGCCTTCTCTATCAAAGCAATTCCCAGAGACCAAAACTCCCGAGCAGATTCTTTAGCAGTATCAGCTTCTCTCCTCTGCCACATCCAGATTTCAAAAAGGATTCTTATAGAATAGAACTGGTATATCATCCTAATGCCCTAGACAATGCCGAAAGCTGGCAAGTTTTTGAGAGTGATAATCAGATCAGAAAGTTTTTAGAGAATGTTGAAATGTTCTTGGGAACCTATTTTGAAGGCTCCGAAATAGAGTGTAAAGAATTCAGTCCTAATCCAGGGATTAATCCAAAAGATGACGTGATTCAGTTAAAGGAAAACAAAATCCCTAAAGGACTGGTCTCCTTAAAACATTTGTTTTCTCGAAGAGATGAATATATTAAAGGCAAACCTTCCCATAATCTTGATAAAGTAGAGGATTATGAGAAAATAAACATCGGGATGAGGCTGATCCTAAATGGATATCCATTGGTAGGTGTTGCTCTTTAGAGGAGAAAAACAAATTGATCAAATTGTTAATTAGGTATAAGGATATTTTCGCCTGGTGCTATGATGATCTTAAAAATTTTAGACATGGACAGTTTCAACACCATATTCCTTTGAAAGCAAATACAGCTCCATTCAGGTAGAAGCTGAGGAATTATAATCCGAAAGTTGCTGAGGCCATTTTTAAGGAGATTGATAAGATGTTGAAAGCTAGAATTATCTATCCAATTCATCACTCCACTTGGGTGGCAAATATTGTTCCAGTATGCAAGAAGAATGGAGAAATAAGAATCTGCGTTGATTTCAGGAACTTGAACCAGGCCAGCCTGAAAGATAACTATCCCTTACTTGTGATGGACCACATCTTGCAGACAGTTGCTGGATCTAAAATGATGTATATGCTGGGTGGTTTCTCAAGTTAGAATCAGATAGGTGTGGCTACAGATGATCAACATAAGACTGCTTTCACTACGCCTCAGGGAACTTTTGCCTATAACCGAATGCCCTTTGGCTTGATTAATGCAGGAGCAACTTTTTAGCGGGCGATGGATTCATCTTTTAGAGATCTAAAAGATAGAATTATTGTTATTTATCTTGATGATCTGACTATTTTTTCCAGAAATAGAGAAGATCACCTGAAGGATCTGGAGACTGTCTTACAAAGGTGCCAAAGCCATGGCATCTCACTCAATCCCAAGAAGTCAATTTTCTGTGTTACTGAGGGAAAATTGTTGGGGCACTTAGTCTCAAAAGATGGAATCAGAATTGATCCGGAGAGGGTCAGGGTGATTCAACAGCTTAGTCTCCCTTCAAATAGGACTGGAGTCAAGTCCTTTTTTGGCCAAATCAATTTTCTCAGAAGGTTGATTCCTGACTTTACTGAGATTACAAAACATATTGTTGGAATGATGAGTGAGAAATAGCCATTCAAGTGGAATGAAGTTGCTAAGAAGGCATTTGAGGATATCAAGGAAGCGATTGCAAACACTCCCACTTTGGTAAATCCTAATTTTCAAAAAGATTTTATTATTTACTATTATGCCTCGAAACACACCATGTCAGGTATTTTGTTACAGAAAAATGAATTGGATGAAGAGGTTCCCATAGCCTTTATGAGCATTCCCCTTAAAAAGCATGAGCTGAAATATTCTTTGGGTGAAAAACAAGCTTTTGCTGTGGTAAAAGTTGTTAAACAATTTAGATATTATATACTTCACTCTCATTCAGTTGTATTTGTTCCAAATTCAGCTGTGAAAAGTATCTTGACTCAGCAAGATGTTGGGTTAAACAATAGAGCAACGTGGGTTGCTAAAATCCAGGAATATGATCTGGAAGTTAAGCCTACTAAATTAATCAGGGGTCAAGGCTTATGTAAATTAATTGCTGAGAATAGAAAGGAGGAAGAAGAAGAAGGACTTCCCACTGTCCTACTGGTAAGTTTACAAGACCCATGGTTCCTAGATGTAGCATACTATCTTACTTACGGAGATTGTCCCAGTCACTTATCTCCTAAAGAGAAAAGAAACCTGAAGCTAAAAGTGGTGAAATATGTTATTTGGGGGCATGTCCTTTACAAGAAGGGATTAGATGGGACTTTCCTAAGATGTGTAGATAAGGAGCAACAGGATAAGCTCTTGGAAGTTTTCCATAATGAAGCCTGTGGTGGACATTTTTCTTCTTCAGTTACAACTTTCAAAATCCTCAGGAATTGTTACTACTGGCCAGGGATGTTTAAGGATGCATATAAATGGGTGGCTAACTGTGAAAAATGTAAAATGTTCTTAGGAAGGCCACAACTTGCAGCTTTACCTTTGAGGCCCGTTGTTATTGAAGAACCCTTTAAACAATGGGGATTAGATTTTATTGGGCCTATCTCACCCCCCTCAAGTGCAGGACATACCCACATCTTAACAGTGACAAATTATTTCACGAAATGGGTTGAAGCAGCCCCTGTAAAGAGAACAACTTCGGAGGTGGTTTGTAATTTTCTTAAAGAAAATATTTTGGTACGTTTTGGTGTTCCCTAGAAGATTGTAGCAGATAATGCTACCAATTTCTCTTCAGTTGAAATGACTTCTTTTTGTTATGAACATAGTATATCTCTCTCCCATTCATCAGATTACTATCCCCAAGGAAATGGACAAGCTGAGTCCAGTAACAAGAATTTGATTGCTATCATGAAGAAATTAGTGAATGATAACCCCAAAGATTTGCATAAGAGACTGTATGAAGCACTCTGGGCCGACAGAATAAATCCAAAAAGGGCAATTGGGATGGCACCTTTTGAATTAGTTTATGGAATAGGTGCCCAATTATCTTTACCTCTGGAGCTATCTACAGCTAAGCTACAAAGTGTAATCGAGGATCAATACTTCCAAGATTCCCTGGAGAAGAGGATTATGTACTTAACTAAGATTGAAGAAGAGAGAAATGAATTGGTTGACCGAATTACTATACATCAAGCCAGAGTTAAAGAGATTTTTGACAAGAAAACAAGGCCTAGGAAGTTTATGGAAGGAGATGAAGTATTACTGTGGGATAGAAGAAGAGAACCAAAGGGTGCACATAGCAAATTTGACTCGCTTTGGAAAGGACCTTTCAGAATTCACCAGGTATTGGGTCCAAATTATTTTAAATTGGAATATCTAGATGGAGCTATTTTACCCCTGTCCTATAATGGATAGGATCTCAAATTATATCATCTGTAAAATAGGAGTCCCCTGTTTTGTACATAGTCTTCCCTTTTGTCTGGTTTTGTGTTTTTCTTTCCCATTTTTTTTTGTCTTGCTCCGTTTCCTTTCTTCTCTATGTTCCCTTTTTTGTGAAACTAGAGCTTCTAAGTTTTCTACATTTTGCCATAAAATGCAGTGCCCAGTCAAAGCCAATGTTACCTTTTGAGTCGCCCTTATTTATCTATTGGTAATATTTCCTAAACAAGAGTCGATTTGCTGCTTTGTATCATTGGTCATACCTTTGTTTCTTAAATCGGATCTTGATCCTTCAAATTTTACCCGTTTATCATCTTTGTGTGTGAAGTTACTTAAGGTTTGAACCTTTGAACCTGAACCATTCTCAAAGTTCAAAGTTCAAATGGTTCGATATGTTCAAAGTCTCTCAAAAAGCAAGCTGTTTTGTTCTGTGTATTTTAAATGTCTTCAAGTTTTTGGGTTGAACTTGAACCCCTTTTGTTAATAGTTCAATGGTTCCACGGTTCAAGGTTCAACATTCAATGCCTTCTAATAAGTCACGTCATGCAGTTATCTTGTGTAATTAATGTATCATTGAACCATTCACTCGTACTCTATAGCGAAGTTCAACGGTTCAATGGTTCAAGGTTCAACGATTCACTGTCTCATAGTTGAAAGCCTTTTACAAAGCCGTGTGACTGTTGGTCGGTCTATGTAGTCCTTGCGTCTTTGAACCTTCATATTAAACCATATCCTAACAAGTTCAATGGTTCATGAGTCTAAGTTCAATATTTCTGTAAGTGAACCCTTTGCCCCTTTGTATGATCCAATTGGTATGATCGAACCACCACATTGAACCACGTCCCAAAGGTTCGATGGTTCAATGGTTCAAGGATTTGGTGATTTTGATCTCATTTCTTCCCGAGGCTTTCTAAGTCAAATTTAGTAGGAAATTTGAAGGAAAATATGTCTGAGACTCATTATGAAACAGAAAGTTCTAATTTGGTGGAGGTTACAGATAATTATTATACATCATGATCACGCGTGAATAATACTTGCTATTAATGAAGAGGTCAGAATTCATGTCTTTTCAAACATTTTTGGCACATATTGTTTCGGGTAATAATTATTCAATCTGGTTAGTGCCATTATTAACAAAGAACAAGCCAAATATAGCAAGTGAACATACTGTACGACACAGAGGAGAATAGCGCAGGAAGTGTAAGGTTCTTGTTACTCAAACTTCGCAGTAAATTCAGATATCTTGAAGGTGAGTTCTGTTCTTCCTATATGCTATTCCTATTTCTTAGCTGGAAAGAAGAATCTCTTGAGTTTCTGACATTATTTTCAAAATTTGAAGTGTTTTTCATTTTATCCTCCAAGTATGGCTTTGAAATCTACTTGTCTGGGGAATGAACATGGCCCTAGTCTTACCTATTCTCACTCTGAATTTGGGGATACTGCGCTAGTGCAATATGATTTAGAAGAATTTAAACAAAGGTCTAGAAACCCTGTGCAAACCCCTATGATGAAGAAAATAGTAGACAGTGGTTTAGTTGAAGCTGTGGCCTTTCCCAAGGCTGTACAGTGCCCAGAACTGGTTCAAGAATGTATGAATAGGTATGAACCCCAAAACAGATGCATTAGAAATGTAGATGGTGATGTATTGTTTCATGTCAACAGACAAACCCTGATGTCTGTGATGAGAATACCGCCTAAAGAGGTGTATTCCAGCCTCAACATTACTTCTTCTTATGGGCATTTCTCAGAGAAGAAAACAATTTAGAAAAGTGTAATAGCAAGAAATTGGCTGCTGAAGTTTCAGAAAGGTGGCTCAAGGTTGCCTAGACCAGTTACTAGGGATCATATGATTAAAGAAGTGAGGGATATTATGGTGTTATTACACAGACTGAAAGGCAGCCAACATGCGTATTATTGGGAAGATTGGATGTACTTTTTCGTACAAGTTATCCTCCAAGGAGAACAATATTTGGACTGCACAGAAATTGTAGCTAATTGTTTGCATCAGGGACTAAGTAATTGTTTGGGAGATAGAAATTTTTATATGTCTTCACACATGTTTTATTGCCTGGCATCTACAAGATAGTGGTTGGGTCTGCCTCATGCACCTTTAGCAGAAAATAGTAAAATTATGAATATTATTCATAATTGCAGATGCAGAACTGTTATGAAAATTACAAAAGGGTTAGTGATGTTTTCACTGGAAGGATGACTTATGAATTGGAAGGTTATCTGAATAAAAGAATGTATGATGAGACAATGCAATTAATTAGCATTTATGGTAGTTTCTTTATTCAATTTCCAAAATTCACTTACATCAGGGTTGGAGGATTCGACGGTGAACCTGTTAAGCTACCTAGGTATGCATTTGACCATTTTGTGCTAATAGAAGTATGCAGACAGTTAGCACATGTAGATGAAAAGTTCTCAGCAAAGAAGGGATCTGGTATTTCTTGCCCCATTGAACTTGGACATTATTCGTGCCGATCAAAATCTGATGCTTTGAATTTAGAGGTGAACCTTAAAAAGTTTAATTTCTAGTTTTTCACTGTTAGATCCCAATTTGATAGCAAAGGCTTCATTAGGGATAACTTAGATTCTGGGGCATGGCATTCGCATATCCCTGAATTGGAAGATTACTAGGAGGACTGCCTTGATGAATTTGAAGTCAGGAGGAGACTATGGTGTAGATTCTGTTTGGGACAGATAATCACCCTTAATCTGAGAATGGACGTTTCTGGAGTTATTGATAATCAAGAGTAGATGATTGATCCCCAATTTGAACAGATAAAACAATCACCCATTCCAGAAATTGACTGGAGTAAAAAGGAGCAAGATAAGATTGAGGTGAAAACTTTCCCAGTGATAAGGAGGACAAAGAAATGGTTGAGGGAACAGAAACATAAAATGTTCCAGAATAAAGACACCCAACAGTGCATGTCAATGATTGAATCACCAGTCCAAATAAGCTCCTCTAATCGGCCTATTGCTATCTATGGTGCAGGTACTTCCAAGCCAATAACTAGGAGTCCTACTATTAAAGAATCTAGAAAAGCCCTCACAACTATTCTACCTCCTCGTGCCACCAGGTTGAGAACCAAAAGCAAAAGAAAGAAACATGTTTCAGAAAGAATAGTTGTGGATTTGAATTCAGAAGAGGACTCGACTGAGGCCATGGATGATAAGGAACTTGGTTCACCAAGAACAGAAGAGGTTAGTGCCAAACAACAATCAAAAGTTGTCTTAGAGAACACTGAAATAATGATGATTTCTGATGTACCCTCTGATAAATTAGATTGTGGGAAAGAAGCCTCACCCCTTGCCCCTAAGTGGCTGGAGAATTCTATTAGTGATAAAAGAAAAATAATCCCATTTTCTATGCCTTTAGAAGATATGGTGAGCAAATGTTTGGGAAAAATGCCTAAATACAAGAAGCTAAAGATGACATCCAGGGTAAGCATTGACCCGAACACCGGGAATTGGAGTGCGGAAATAGCCAGGCCAACAGCTGATGAAGAAGTACAAGACCCCATTGTATAGGATTTCACTATTGAAAGGGTGGATCTTGGAATTGCTTCAAGAGCAACAAATGTTCATCATCTTGAGACATCCACCAAAAGAATCGTCAACCGGGCCTGGAAGGATGAGAAGGATAAGAAAGAATTGAAGCAGACTCTGCGTACCATGGCAGGATACATAGACGCCATTCATAATCCCATCCTACAGCCTGTCTCTCAGTTTTCTCTATCTTTTGATCCTAAGTCACCAGCCAATCAGAAGATGTTAGACCAAGTTAACAGAAATAGAATGGTGACTAAATTATTCAATGATTGGTTGGACAGCATTGTACAAAAGGGTACTGAGTATATTCATGAACTTAAGAATATATATGATCAAACTGTAGCCACCATTGAAGACCTTAAGGCATAGATTGCTTCTTGGGTGAAAGATGAGGGTAAGTGGATGAATGTGCTGAACCAAATTGATGAGGTCCAAAAATATGGGGTAATGAAATTTCTGTCAGAGAAAAGTTTAACAGATGTGGATGAGGATCTGCTGTACGTGAATAAGAAAAACATTGAATGGAGAAATTTGGTATCACGGCAAGGGCGGCTTGAACTCACAAAATTGATTAAGGAAATCACCAAGTTCACTCAATCACTGTAGCATGATTTACAATGCATTGATGTGAAATACATAAAAGATGATGGGAAACCGGAGGGGGATGTCGACACAGTGGTTCAATCTTTTAAGGATAAAATTAGCTTTGTCAAAGAAAGTGACAATATCTTAATTAAAGATTTTGCCTGAATATCTAAGGTGGAGTCACTACTTTACCTCTATATCGATGCACTTCAGAACATAAGGAAAAATTTGGGAAAATACGAAGGGAGAAGGACGTCTGGAAGACAAGGGTGAGACACATAGGCATCCCCAACCTTCTGAAGATTCAGGAGTTTGTTACTACGGTTCAGGAGTGGAAGACTCAACGTGCCTCCCCGACCGGTGATAGTAAATCTACAGATTCAAATCTGTTACCACTACCATGATCTTATTTGCCCTGTTGCTTTCATTCATTTTCTTTTTAGTTATGCTATTTTCAAGACTTGATCTTTAAAATCAATTTGTTAAGAAACTAAATCTCGTGTGGGTCAGAGTTACTTTAACTCTAGGTTGTTTTCACTTGATTAAGGAATTAGGGCAGTCATATATATAGGTTTTTCATTGCTTAAAAAGGGATATAGAGGAACGAAAGACAGAAAAACTTCTGAAGCTAAACTATTATTTTTCATGAGCATATATGATTTTTGTTTCAAACATCTTTTTCATCTGTGAATGAAAGGAAGAAACAATTGCTGCATTCTTGAATCTGTGCATTTGAGTTTCTGAAATTGGATTTCCTGTGCGAAGTCTTCTTTCTTATGGTAATTTTTCTTTAGACAATTCATTATATGTGTTCTAAAAATTATTGGTTCAGCAACAATTATATGTTTATGTATCTGATTGATTTTTTTAAACCATAGAATCTATGTATTCTATCATAAAATGGTGTTTTAAAAGGAATATCATGTTCATTACATGGTGATGTATGAATGTTAGTTTGGCCTTTAGGCACTTTCTGGTTAAAAGTGTGTTGGGATAATTAATGTAGATTGAATTCATTGAAGATCTTAAAGGGAGCTGTACCTCAATTCAGAGGGGAACTACTTATGAAAGTTCACCCATTTGTTGATTAATTTGTTTGTTCTTTAAAGAAGGAAAAGCATAGAGTCAGAATAGAGCAATTTTGAATAAGGACAAACTTGTTAACCAACACCATTAAAATGGCTCCTAAAACAATCAATGCTCCAGGCAGAAAAAAAGAAGGAAGAGCAAGTTAGCTCAAGAAACACGCAACCAACTGGAGATTTTCCCATTAAAAATGGTAGGTGGCCCATCATTCATCAACCATGCCTCTGCAAATTTGTCATTAATGCCAACCTACCGATTTCAGGATGCAGCAATGGTTCGCTTGCTTCTGAAGTTTCTTCCTGCTTGAAATGATGTAGCTGGGAACACAAAAATTCCTCCTTCCTTGAATATTTGAAGTAGGCCGTCGATTCATTTCTTCTCACCAAGATCTGCAGCTTCAAATCATGTTGACTGGTCCTCAACTAGTGAAAATGCGCCACGCAGACAGTTTTTGCACTTTTCACTTTTTGCAGCGCAAACATACATTTTGCCTTTTCACCCATTTTTTGCCTTTAATCTTTGCATATGTGCAAATATACATACAATGTACGAACCTCAAAATGATTATTAACCATATTGTAACTTTGTAATAGGTCTGGCTTGTATCTCTTCTTCTTTGTATTTCGGCATATACAATGCACTTAACATACAAACTGCGGACCCCACCTTTGAGTTTGTCGATTTACATTTTCTGGTTGGGTTCACTTTGTATATCCCCCCTTGTATCTTTGCCTTGTATATTACATATACAACTGTGAATATACAAGCAAAACATACATACAATTAGACTTCTATCTTTATCAACCAGAATGTATATTCACTTTGGGTCTGGGCTTTGTATCTCAGGATTGCATATTCCCTTGTATGTTCGATTGCATATGCAAACATACAATCGTATATATACAATTGGTGGACCCCACCCTTTCGTTCTTACCTTGCATGTATCTTTTGTATCTTCATTGGCCTATCAGAGAAACCCTAGACTTGGCTGCTAATAGACAAAGCTTCTCTGATGACACTTTGTATGTCTACCCCTTGTATCTTTTCCATTGTATATTGACCTTGCATATCTGCCTTGTATATTCAAACATACAAACTCATCAGCCTATCGGCGGTACCACAGAATGAGATGCTGATGTACATTGTCTCAGCAATATGACTTTTGTTTCCTCCCTTTGTATCATTACTTGTATGTTCAATTGTATATTGGGTACATACAACCCCAATATACAACCACGAATTTCACCTGGCTCATAAATATTGTTAACTCCTTGGCCGCATCTACTTGTACATCACCTTGTATATGCAGTTGTATCTGTCACATACATACAACCCCCTTTGCATATACCTATGGGCCTGACCACCATTTAACTAGATTTGAATCCACTTTGAAGTCTGGCATTGTATCTACCCGTTGTATATCAACATACATGCAAAATATACATACAATCCTTTACATACAAGCGTAGAATATTCCAGGAATCTACAATGTACATCCACCTTTTTTACCTCTGAAATTGCACCCGAATATCACATACAAGCCCGATATGCATACAAAGATGCATACAACTATTTTTTCCAATAATTGAAGCCGATTGACTTATTTTTTTGGGTCCGCCAATGTACATATGCACTTGTACATACAAAGACATATACAAGCGGCCATATACAAAGATATATGCATAAAAATGTGAAGGCCAACAGACTTAGAATTTTTTATGGGTTTGAATGAGAAATGCCTGTGGATTCTAATGCTCGAAACCCGTATCAGCAGCAGGCACCAATAGGGCCTATCCACCAAGTAAGTCTACCAAAACACCAACTAAATTTAGAGTAGTAATAAATAGAGGAAGTGATAAAAACCTTTCCAACTATAGAGGACCTCTAAATAAATTTAGAATATAGCCAATTTAAAGAATTCACTAGAAATGTAGCCAAATGTAGTGGGTCACTAAAAAAGAAAATATGCTAAGTTTAGAAAATTGTTGCCAAAATAGGTTAACTACTAAATTTGGGGGAATCTTTACCAAAGGAAAATTTACACAATGATAGAGATCAAGTCCAGGGGCCACATGGTAGCTAAAGAAGTTGACAAATTGTGTCAAATGTTAGAAATCTAGAATAGATGTATAAGCCAAAAAAAAATTAAGAGAGAAGTCAAGATATAAAACTATAAATAAATAAACAAAAACAAACTAGAGATTTTGAGAGATATTAAAATGTCAAGATGATAGAATTACATTATGATCTCATAAAGAAAAGTTGATGGAAAAAAAATTACCAAATATAAGTTAGGTAGTGAGTTTATATAGATCAAGGAGAGGGTGGAGGTTGCAAAACCAACCAATAGAGAGAGACCACCAAATGGTCTAAACATAGTAAATGTAACTCCCTTGTAGGATCAAGGCACCACAAACTACCCACTCACCTAATTAAACTCACTTTATAAACCTAAACAAGCTTAACAAAAGTATATGAAGACCTTAGGAAGAGGAAATAAAAACCTACACTAACACCCCCCTTAAGCGTAGCTTATGTAAGGAAGCTAAGGTAGCGAGACAACTTCCTACACTAATCTTGAGGGTAGGGATATGCAAAACTTTTCATACCTTTACAATAGTTACAAAAATAAACACAAATAGCAATCATACCACAACACAATAATTACGTGGGGAAACCCTTTCAGGAAAAAACCCACACTCCAAAGCCGCCCAATATATTATTCAGGAATAAAGAAGATTACAATATACTTGCAAAGCAAGATTTCATAGGAGTATAACCAACCAAAGATCTAGAGGCAACTCAACATCTATATGACTCTAACACACAACCTCCATCTCAAGCTTCTAATGTATAGGAGATACAATACAATAAATCGTCAATGGTAATTACAAAACCATGAGCCAAAACCACCCAAAAGTGGCACCCAAATTATCTCCAATTAAAAATGCCTTGTGATGTGCCAAATCACACATCAACATTTGTAACTCTCCCCTTTACAACTCTTTTAATTGTCCAACACATTTTCACATTTCCCAAAATAGGAGGTCCAACTTCTGAAGGCCATAACTTTTGATACGGATGTCTGATTGATGAACCATTTGATGTGTCAGAAAGATTATGAAGATACATATCAATATATAACCCACTTTGTCAGTTACAACAACTTTTAGGGCATTTAGGGACCTCTAAATGCCTCAAATATGAGTTCAAAACTTTTTCAGCAGTTTCAAAAAAAGGAGACTTTAATATCTTGCAATCCAGGTATGATCTTGAGTCGAAACTCACCTAAAATATTTACTAGGCCGTTCAGTACCTTTTGGGAAAATTTTAGGTCCATCCAAGCTCAAATGTAGAGTTACTAAAAATAGTAAGTCCTGCCATTTTTAGCCCTTTTGGAAACTTTGAAAGTTCTAAACCATTCTTCAAGATAAAGGGTATTTGAAAAGACCAAAATTGGGAAGAATAGAAACCTTTTGTAGTTGCAAGGTTGAGACACCTTTCCTAACATTCTCACACTTGTCAAACACCTTGGAAGAGAAAAGGGAGTATCAACACCATGATATAATTGCTAGGGCCAAGAGGCCCATAGACTTCAAACACCATTTGACCTTCTTTGTGCTCATAGGCTTAGTTAATGAATTTGCAACATTCATCAAAGTCTCTACCTTAACTAGCATCATCCTACCATCCTTGACCATATATCTAACAAAATGATATTGTACATCAGTGTACTTGGTCCTGGCATAAAATGTTAGGTTCTTAGCTAGGCAGATCGCACTGACTATCACAATAAATTGTCACTACACCTTGTTTTACTCTAATATCAGAACACAGTCTCTTAAGCCAAATTGATTCTTTACAAGAATGAGTAGCTGCCATATACTCAGCTTCAGTAGTGGAAAAAGCAACCACAACCTATCGCTTACTCATCCAACTAATTGCCCCGCCAAATAAAATAAATACATAAGCACTGGTGGATCATCTACTATCAACATCACCTACCTAGCCTAAATCCACATATACATGAATATCAAGGGAATGCATGTCTCCTATCAAATTACCATGGTAACACAATGAATACTTTGATCTACCCCACAACTATCTGAAGACTCTTTTAACTGCATCCCAATGAACTCTACCAGGATTAGACATATATCTGGAAAGAACTCCCACTTCTTGGGCAATGTCTGGTCTAGTACAAACCATAGCATACATCAAACTTCCAACTACACTCTGGCAAGGCACTCTGCTCATATCTTCCATCTCTGATGGGGATGTTGGACATTATGAAGTAGATAACTTCATTCCAACTATAAAAGGAACACATAATGGTCTACAATCAGGCATGTTAAACCTCTGTAAAACTGAATTGACATACTTACTCTAGCCAAGCCATAGTTTTATGTTCAATCTATCTCTTCTTATTTCCATCCCAAGAATGTGTTTAATTGCACCAAGATCTTTCATTTCAAATTTAGCTACAAGTTGAGACTTTAGTTCTGAAATCATTCCTTTCCCTTTACCAATAAATAACATATCATCCACATATAATGCAATAAATAGGAAATGATCACCATCAAATTTATAATAAACAAAATGATTGGATTTCAGCATTCTAAATCTGTTTGAGGTCATACAAAGATTTCTCTAATTTACAAACCAGATTACTTTTACCTTTCACCATGTAGTGCTATTTGTTAGACTTAGGGCATACAACTGAGAGGGGGGGTGAATCAGTTGTGTGAAACTTTCTCTTTTTAAACACTTGAATCTTCTTTACTGATTAGCATAATATTAATCATGAATTATAATGCATTCAAATCAAAAGCAGAAACATATCAACACACATGACACCAAGATTTTGACGTGGAAAACCCGGTTAAGGGAAAAACCATGGGGTGATTAACCTAAGAATGTATTCTCTGTTAGAAGAATAGAAAGAACAAAATGGCACATGCCAATTAGGGCTCACTGCCTACAAGAGACACACTGTCTACAAAGGAATAAGTATCACCTTTATGAACTAGAGAATAGCATCTTCAGCATGCTTGAATCAGTTCCATTTAAGCCCAATACTTCTGCTCTACCTTTCACACTTCTCTTTGCTACCACACACTCATCACCGCAACACACACTTCAAAATGAATTCACAATCCCTTATTTATACAAGGCATCGACTTAGGAACAATCATCTAAGTCGGCAAACACCTATAAGAACATCTGCAAGACATGTAATACATCCGGTCGGCCAATCTCAAGAAGAACACCAATATCTGTGGTTATTCTTCAAATGCAAACTCTAACTTCAATGCAAACCACCAACATTAACTGGACATGATCCAACGATCATCATAACCTTCCCTGAATCACCAAAAACATCTGCATTTCATCATCCTACTGGAATTCTTCTCTCCTTTGTCCGGAGCTATAGGAACATAGTCTGTCATCACTGCCACAAATGAATAGGCTCTTCCAGACCTTCAACCCATGAACTAATCTAGTTGATACTTCATAGGGACGTCCTCAACACTCCGTCAGATCTGCAGAATGGGATAATGAAATACCGGATCTCACCGGACCTATCTGTGGCACTCTGTCACCTCTGAACACCTGCTGGAACCGGTTCTACTTGAGTGACCATAACTTCTTTAGATCTTCATGCGAACCTCTGAAATCTTGACTGGAGCATCTCAAGACTTATATCTACAAACCCTTTAAACTGCATCCTCTGATCCTCAACCTATTGAGGACTTTTACCTTCTTGTCATCACTGTTCTTCATTGTTCCTGATTGAGACTTATTTTCTAAATATCCTCAGCACACAGCTCATCTAATCCTTCTCATTAATGCAACATGAGTATGTTGACATCAATGACAACACCGGCCCATACTTGCAACAATCTCCCCCTTTGTCATTGATGGCAACATATGATATGAAAAACCATCAAGACAAGAACTTCTCCTTGCTGTTACAACTCCCCCTAACATCAATAACTATTCACATGTCTTCTCTTCCTTTATCATTCCCCCTTTGATCAGCAACCACTTGTTTTTCACATGTCATCTCTCCCCCTTTGACATCAATGGAAAAGGGCTCATACTTGTAACTTCACTACTTCATAACATACCAGCTACTCCCCCTGAGTAGCAGCTCCCTTATCATCAATTCAGATCACAAGATATGACTGTGATATCCACCAGATTGATGCACATTAGTGCACCCTAGTTCATCATCGGAGGGGCAGTAACCCCTAACTTCTCCCTGAGATACTCAAAAGAGTCCTTGGGAAGAGGTTTAGTAAAAATATCTGCAAGTTGATCCTTGGAGGGCACATATTCCAATCTAACTTCACCCTTGTTCACTTGCTCTCTCAGAAAGTGAAACTTGATAGATATATGCTTAGTCTTAGAATGCAACACTGGATTCTTAGAAATATTTATTGCACTTGAATTATCACAAAAAATTGTGATAGGCTCCTCATATTCTACTTGAATATCTCTTAGCATCTGCTTCATCCACAAAACTTGAGTGCAACTACCTGCTACTGCAATGTATTCTGCTTCAGTTATAGACAGGGATATTGCCTCTTGTTTCTTGCTTAGCCAAGAAACCAACCTTTTTCCCAAAAAGAATGCTCCTCTACTTGTACTCTTCCTATCATCCACATCTCCTGCCCAATCTGCATCTGTATATGCATGAAGAGAAAAATTATGATCTCTAGGATACCACAGACCATACTCAACTGTTCCTTTTAAGTACCTAAAAATTCTTTTGATTACCATGACATGAGATTCTCTAGGATCAACCTAGAATCTCGCCACAAGACCAATAGCCTGCATTATATCTGGTCTAGTTTGAGTGAGATACAATAATCCTCCAATCATTGATCTGTACTTTGTCTGATCTGTCTTAGGAGAGTCATCATCTTTGCTCAGCTTACATCCGGTTGCCATGGGAGTGTTCATTGGCTTTGAATCTTCCATTCCAAATTTCCTTAATATTTCTTTCACATATTTGGTCTAAGAGATAAAGATTCCTTTCTTTGTCTAAGTAATTTGTAGACCCAAGAAGAAATTCATTTTACTAAGCATTACATTTCAAACTCAATTTTCATTTGATTTGCAAAGGTTTTACACATACTGTCTCTTCCTCCAAAAATGATATCATCAACAAATACTTCAAAAATCAAGATGTTTTCATGATCAATTTTGAAATATAGGTTATTATCAGAAGTACCCTTGTTGAAACCAATCTTCAAAAGATGTTTGTCCAGCCTTTCATACCATGCTCTTGGGGCTTGCTTTAGACCATACAGTGCCTTCTTTAATTTGCAGACCATATCACCATGCTCAGATAACTGAAATCCATCCGGTTGTTCAATGTACACTTCTTCTTCTAAGTCGCCATTCAGGAAAGTAGATTTGACATCCATCTGATACACTTTGAAATCTTTGAAGGCAACAAATGCAAGAAATAGTTTGACTGCTTCAATTCTTGCCACCGGAGCAAAGGTTTCCTCAAAATCAATCCCTTCTATTTGAGAGTAGCCTTTGCAGACTAATCTGGCTTTATTTCTGATTACTTCACCAACTTCATTTAATTTGTTCCGGAAGACCCATTTGGTTCCAATCACATTCTTGTTTCTACGTCTAGAAACAAGATCCCAAGTGTGATTTTTCTCAATTTGCATCAACTCTTCCTCCATTGCTTTGGTCCAATTTTCATCATTGCAGGCTTCATTTATTGTCTTAGGTTCAATCTTTGAAATCAAACAACATTCATCTGAATTTTGAACAATTTTCCTTCTAGTTTGCACACCTTTGCTTTTGTCACCTATGATCTGATCTTCAGAGTGGTTCAGTCTTACATACCTTAGAACTTTGGGATTTTCTTACACTTCTGCTTCTTGATCAAGCTCATTCAGACCTATCTCTTCTTCCTGATTTACCAGATCAGTTTAAATCTGACTTTCAAGAAAGGATTGAGCTCCTTGAACTAGAACACCATTCTGATCATCTTCATCATACTCATAAAACCTTGAGGGTTTCTCTATTCCCTCATCAACTTTCACATTTGTACTTTCTATCATATTTCTTAGTCTCTTGTTATAACACCAGTATGCTTTGCTTTGAGTAGAGTAACCCAAGAATATTCCTTCATCACTTCTAGCATCAAACTTGCCTAAATCTTCATCTCTTTTGATGTAACACTTGCTACCAAAGACTCTAAAATATCTTACAGTGGGAGTAATGCCAAACCAGAGTTCATAAGGGATCTTACCGGTACTGCTTCTGATTTGAACTTGATTAAGAGTATAGACTACAGTGCTGACATCTTCTCTCCAATAGATCTGAGGAACATTTGCTTCCATCATCATAGTCCTAGATGCTTCCTGGATGGTCTGGTTCTTTCTCTCCACTACTCCATTCTGCTGTGGAGTCCTCGGAGTAGACAACTATCTCTTAATTCCATGTTTCTCACAGAATTCTATGAACTCACTGGATGTGAATTCTCCACCTCTATCAGACCTCAGACATTTCAACTTTATTCCTATTTCATTCTCTACCATAGCTTTGAATATTTTGAATTTCTCAAGAGCTTCTGATTTCTCCTTTAGAAAGGTTACCCACATCATCCGGGAATAGTCATCTATTAGCAGCATGAAGTATCTATCACCTTGAATACTTCTGGTTCTTGCCAGACCACAAAGATCAATGTGAACTAAGTCCAATAGTCTGGTAGAAGACAGTTCCTTGCTTTTGAATGTGACTATGCTCATCTTACCCAACTGACATTTCTTGCACAAGCTGTTAGTAGGTTTCACCAATTTTGGAAGATCTCTTACAACCTGAGTATTGCTTATTTTGATGATATTATCAAAATTCACATGACACATCCTTCTATGCGATAACCAACTCTGATCAACTTGAACAAACAAGCAGCTTTTACCAGTACCAACCAAGTGGAAGATATTACCTTTAGTTTGAGTACCGGATGCAATCTCTGTTCTGGATCTTTCAAAGATTTTGCATTTTCCATCCTTGAATCGGATATCATAGCCTTTGTCCACCAACTATCCAACACTAAGAAGATTGTGCTTCAAACCTTCAACATACAGTACATTACCAGTTTTGTTTCTTCCATTAAAAGAAATAGTTCCTCTTCCTCTAATTCTACCAGCAGAATTATCACCAAACTTCACCACTCCTCCCTCATACCTTTCCAAATCTATGAACTTATTCTTGTCACCTGTCATGTGGTGAGAGCAACTACTGTCAATGACCCAATCATTCTTTTCTTCAACTTGGGCAGCCAGAGCTCTTTCTACAACTTTATGATTGATAGATATAGAGGATATTGGTTCTTCTTCCTTGATGGCAATAAACACCCATTCACTTCTGGATTTGTTTCCTATCTCTGATTCATCATCTGTTACTCCTTCATTATCATCTTCTTCATGAACATAGTAACAATTCTTTTGGAACCTTGATCTATTAGGATTTGGCTTTGAAAATCTTTCCAGACATTTTGAGGCAAAATGACCAATCTTATTGCAGTTAAAACACTTAAAAAGCAATTTTCCTTCATACTTACCGGATCCTCTTGGCAGTCTCTTTGCAATGAGGGCTTCAAGTTGAGCAATTTCTACTTCTTCTTCTTCCAAGTCTTTTCTTGCTTTTCCATACCATGACAAACTCCTTGATGAGTTCTCTCCCGGATCAAATCCTTGTTTACCTTTCACAGAGGCACTGGCTTTGAATGCAGATTCAGTTTTGGGGGGATCATCTCTAAATTTAGTCATTTCAAAAGCAGCCAGTTTGCCAGCCAATTGGTCTCTTGTGACAGTTGTATGGGCTCTGAATTCATCAATGGCAACAACCTTAATTTTGTAAGAGGCAGGAAGAGATCTGAGAATCTTACCAACAATCTCATTTTCATCCAAGACTCCACTAGAATTTCTAATTCCACAAACCAGCTCATTCACTCTTGGCATAAAAGTGGTAATATTTTCATCCTCTCTCATCTTCAGTTTTTCAAATTTCCCTTTTAGACTCTGTAACCTTGCACATTTAACATACTCATCTCCTTCATGTAGAAGTTCTAGTTTAATCCAGATCTCATAGGTAGTTGGTAGGTCAATAACATTTGAGAGCTCTGAGTCAGTTAATGCACTTAGAAGAGCCTCTTTAGTCTGTAGATTATTTTCAGCATCTGTGATTTTATGTAGGGTTGTCAGACCACCCTGTGGAGGTGCATACGCTTTTGTGACCATGGACCAGTATGCCTTTCCCATACACTGCAAGTGATATTTCATGCGACCTTTCCAAAGAGAAAAGTTGGTTCCATCAAACTTCAGACTATCCTTCTTGTATGACGACATCCTGGATCTCCTCAAGTGGTTAAGCTCCTTTTAGAGGAACTTAGCTCTGATACCAATTGTTAGACTTAGGGCATACAACTGAGAGGGGGGGTGAATCAGTTGTGTGAAACTTTCTCTTTTTAAACACTTGAATCTTCTTTAGTGATTAGCATAATATTAATCATGAACCATAATGCATTCAAATCAAAAGTAGAAACATATCAACACACATGACACCAAGATTTTGACATGGAAAACCTGATTAAGGGAAAAACCACGGGATGATTAACCCAAGAATGTATTCTCTGTTAGAAGAATAGAAAGAACAAAATGGCACATGCCAATTAGGGCTCACTACCCGAGCACACTGCTCACAAGAGGCTCACTGCCTACAAGAGACACACTGTCTATAAAGGAATAAGTATCACCTTTATGAACTAGAAACTAGCATCTTCAACATGCTTGAATCAATTCCATTTAAGCCCAATACTTTTGCTCTGCCTTTTGCACTTCTCTTCGCTACCACTAACTCATCACCTCAAGACACACTTCAAAATGAATTCACAATCCCTTATTTATACAAGGCATCAACTTAGGAACAATCATCTAAGTCGGCAAACACCTACAAGAACATTCGCAAGACGTGTAATACATCTGGTCAGCCAGTCTCAAGAAGAACACTAATATCCGTGGTTATTCTTCAAATGCAAACTCTAACTTCAATGCGGACCACCAACATTAACTGGACATGATCCAACAATCATCATAACCTTCCCTGAATCCCCAAAAACATCCGCACTTCATCATCCTACTGGAATTCTTCTCTCCTTCATCCGGAGCTATAAGAACATAGTCTGTCATCACTGTCACAAATGAATAGGATCTTCCAGACCTTCAACCCACGAACTAATCTAGTTGATACTTCACAGGGATGTCCTCAACACTCCCTCAGATCTGCAGAACAGGATAATGAAATATCGGATCTCACCGGACCTATCTATGGCACTCTGTCACCTCTGAACACCTACCGAAACTAGTTCTACTTGAGCTACCATAACTTCTTTAGATCTTCATGTGGACCTCTGAAATTTTGACTGGAGCATCTCAAGACTTATATCTACAAACCCTTTAAACCGCATCCTCTGATCCTCAACCTATTGAGGACTTTTACCTTCTTGTCATCACTGTTCTTCATTGTTCCTGATTGAGACTTATTTTCTCAATATCCTCAGCACACAGCTCATCTAATCCTTCTCATTAATGCAACATGAGTATGTTGACATCAATGACAACACCGGTTAGGCCCATACTTGCAACACTATGGCCATGTCATATAAATATCCTCCTCCAAATCACCATGAAGGAATGAAATTTTCACATCCATTTGCTCAACCTCTAGATCATAAGAAGCAATAATAGAAAGCAAGAATCTAATGGATGTCATTTTTGCAAGAGGAGAAAACATCTTCAACCGTAATCAATAGCCTCAACCTGAGAGTAACCTTTTGCAACCAACTATGCTTTGTACTTATCAATACCTCCATTTGAACCAATCTTTTTCTTGAACACCCATTTGCAACCAATAGGTTTGCATCCTTCAGGCAATGGTACCAAGTCCCATATATCATTCTTTTTCAAAGTTGTCATTTCTTCATCCATAGCAATCTTCTAGGACTCTACATCATTCATACCTAATGCCTCTTCTACAAATCTAGGTTCATCTATGTTAGTATTCAAAGTAAAAATACATCTCTAGTCATCAGGTGAATACCTTTCATGCGGATGTCTATGCCTTGTAGACTTTCAAACAAGATGAGTTTGAGGTTCTTTCTCCTCTTTTGAAGATTTAGAGCTAGATGAGCTCTCCTCAACTTCTTCTCTATCTAAGGGCCTCGATTCAACTTTCTCAAGCGTAGATGGGAGTTGAATCACATCTTTTTGTTCACTTTGTTCTGGTTGCAATGTAACAGAAAAAGACTTAGTTTCCTTAAAAATAACACCTCTACTATATATTACCTTCTATGCAACAAGTTCTCAAAGCTTGTATCCTTTCACACCATAACTATACCCAATGAATATACATTTTACAGCTTTATTCTCCAAATTTGTTCACTTCTCCTTTGGCACATGTACATATGCCTCACAACCAAAAACTCTAAGATGTCTTAGTGAACGCTTGTGCCTCGACCATGCCTCCATAGGTGTTTTATCAATAAAAGATGATGTAGGAGACTTTTTAATCAACTAGCAGGTACTGGTAACAGCTTCACCCTAAAACCTTTGTTCTAGACTAGCACCACTAAGCATACTCCTAGCTTTCTCCATCAGTGTCATGTTCATTCTTTCTACAACTTCATTCTATTGTGGAGTATACGAAGTTGGCTTTTGTCTCTGAATACCACAATCTTTACAGAATCTATCAAAATCATTAGAGAAAAATTCACCACCATTGTCAGTCCTCAAATATTTTATTTTCTTTCTAGTCTACAACTCAACCATTGTTTTAGATTCTTTAAATTGACTAAAAACTCCAAATTTACTCTTTAGAAAATATACCCATGTCCTTTTGATGTAATCATCAATAAATGAAACAAAATATGTGGAATTTCCAACGGAAGGAATATCTACAGGACCAAACACATTAGAATGAATAAGATCCAATACACCACAAGATTTATGAGAACTCAAGTAAAACTAAACCCGATTTTGTTTACCATAAATGCAATGCTCACAGAAATCAAAATCAAGATTACAATCAGTTAACCCTTTAACAAGGTTTTTATTTTTCAAGGTCCTTAGACCATTTCTCCTATGTGGCCTAATCTCTGATGTCATAACATAGTCTTCTCTGCAGGTAATTTTGATTCAAAAGGAACACCCTTGGGTACCCATAAGCCACAACCATCCACTGAGAATGAAACCCTCTCCTTTTCCAATGAAGTAGTCACAGATTTGCTTTTCATAGAATTACTATTGCATTCAACAGTGCATGCATCAAGCTTATACAGTGTGCCAAGTCTGACACCTCTAGAGATTACCATAGCACCTCTAACTATCTTGCATCATGTATCAGAAAAGACTACCTACATACCCACATCTATTAGTTTGCTCACAGATAATAAATTTCATGTTAATCCAAGGATATGCAACACACCATTAATCTTTTTTATTCTAGCATCAGGAAATTTGATTTTAACGTTACCATGGACAACAATATTTAAATGAGAACCATCACCCAAGTACACCTTACCTCCATCGAATTCTTCATATTTAGAAAATCAATCTCTATTAGGGTTCATATGGAAAGATGCACCTAAGTCAATTAACCATTCATCATTACCTGCACAAGTGGCCAAATCTGCAATGAATGCATCACCGTATTCCTTCTCAGACTTAGAAGCAGAATCAAATTTCTTCTTTTCTTCTTTACACTCCTTACGAAAGTGTCCAAGCTTACCGTAATTCTAGAAAATAACTTTGGACTTTCTAGGAGATTTGGATATCCCCTTGGACTTGGATTTGTCACGCTTCTCTCTCTTCATACCTTTTTCTTTACGTCTTCCATGAACACTTAGAGATTCTTTGGCACTAATGGATACCTTCTGTTGATGATTGTTTTTACACATTCATAATAAAAGTTAAAATTCACAAAATGAACCTAACTGTCTTGAAAGATATGAAGAAATCAACTAAGATTACTTAATCCCAAGTTTCTGTATGGTCAGGTCTTGACCTTGTAGATAATTTAGTAGGTTAATGTGATGCTATAATATGCAAGGGGCCTTACTTGATTTAAGGTGTTTTATAACTCACTAGACTCGAATTATGCAAAATATCACAAATATCAACATTTTCTTCATTCCTTTGCATAAATTTGCTACTATATCACGAAGCTTTATATGATTTATATTAACACAAGCCTATCTTTTCAAATTTTATGAAAACTGTCAAATATCAACTCAGTTGTTCATGTTTCCTTCAAATATCAGACAATCTCCTTTAAATATCTGCGTTTAAGCTAAGTATTTCAAATGTTTGGGAAAAGTTAAAGAAATCTAAATTAAACTTCATTCTGCTACAAGATCTAAATGCTCTATTATTCACATTGTAAGTAGCACAACAAACTTGATTAAATCCACAGACTAAACCTTTAAATGTAACCCCTAAGTATTTTCATGAACATACATTCAAGATTTCAAGCTTTAAGAGATATTATTTCAAATACAAACAAGAGTCAGAAAACATTCTTAAAGTAGATGCAGAATTCCAGAGATATTTGCATTCAAAATAAACAATCATATATGATTTACAATGTATGAATGACTCCTTGCTTCATTAATCAACTTACAAAAAACTTACAAAACGTCTGACAGATACAGTAAAGAAGCTAGATGTTCCACGCATTCCTTATTGCAGACACAGGTGACCTCCTTCTATTCTAAACTAAAATGTTCTTCTATTCAAAATGCTGAGACCCATTACAATTTCTAGCTCTGTTCTATAAATCCCTATGTCCATCCCTATGTAAGTCATTACAAAGTAAAGGGGCTCAATATATAGATTTGATTATCCCCAATATGGTTCCAAAACACTAGTCAATCAACGGTCTATATCCCAAGTGCAGCAGCAACTGTGGAAAACAAATCTCGCCAAAAAATCTCTAAGCAGCATACCCATACTGAGCATAAAGATCCTTCTTGGAAACCCTAACAACCATCAAAATATCTTCACCATTAAAATATCTTCTGTTGCTTTGCCCTTTTAATATTGCTTCTTTCCATTTGCATATCTCTTCTCACTAAAATCTTTCACTTCTTTTGCGATCCAATCCACCCTTTGCGATGTCATTGTCATTAAAGCTCTGCCTTAATATCTACCTGCATACCTACCAACAGAAATAAAAAATGGATTTAAAATGCATGCCGCCTTCGTCAATTTACACTTCTTCAGAATGTTAGATGGGCATTAACTACAGCAATTAATGCGCCAAATGTTCAGCCTTCTATTGCAGTGTTTTACATTTTCAAACTTTTACCGCCAGTTTAATTCTGCATAAATACCTTTTTCCTTTTATGTTTTCTTGTATGTTTTGTTTGTATGTCTTCTTTGTATCTTTAAACATACAAGCACTTTATGCAGGAAATCAAACTAAAGTTCCCTTCCTTTTCCTCTTTTTTTGCACTTTGTATCTTCCACTTTGTATATCGTGCTTTGTATATTTCCTTGTATGAGCGCATATACAAAGCAACTTTATGCAAAACTCCTCTTACCTTTTACATCTCGCAGTGCCTTTATTTCTTTGTATCGGATATGTACATCATAAACATACAAGCATTCAAATATACAATGAGTTTTCAGTATTTAACTTCTTTTCACATCCGGTTTGTATCTCTTCTTTGCATCTTTCGCTTTTCATATCAGCTTGTATATCAAAGATATACATTGTTATTATGCAAGTCCATTATGCAAGTGGTGGGACCCATCCTACTTTTCACTTGTATCTCCACGATGCATATAACCTTTGTATCAAACCCTTAGATACAAGTCTGGATACATACAAACTCTTTTGTATGTCCTTTTGGACTTTAACTTTTATAAACCATAGTTGACTTACCTTTCGGCTTTGCGGCATGCATAAAGTGCAATGCATCTTTTGAAAGCCTTTAAGGTATGATGCATTGTTTATATCAAATTTTAACCCTTCTTGAGTTATGCATTGCATGTATATTAAAATGTATGTCCCTGAAACATACATACAAAGCGCGAAACATACAACAATAAAATCTTATTTTATAACCCCTTCGGTTCCGCAGCATGCATATATCATTGTATATCTTCTTTGTATGTTTCTCTAACCAAACATACAAACTTAAAATACCCCCCGATGGACTTAACCGATTATTTATTTAAACCTTGAACTATTTCGGGCCCGACTTGTATTGTATAGATAGAACGTTAACAAAATGCATACAAGTACACGTATGCAACAAAACTGACAACTCTGCCAATAAGGGTATGGTTCAGTGGTTAAGTTACTCAGTTGTAGTGGCAGCCACTAGAGTTCAAACCCCCGTTGGGCCAACAAGATCACAGGCTTTATGCCTTCGCTGGGCCAACGAGCTCGTGGGTTTGAAGTGTTCTTGTTAGGGGATGAGGTCCCCCATGTTGTGGCCTCACCGGTTCATTGCTCCGGGAAAAAGCATTCACGTGGAGCCGGAGGGCATGTCGCACCAACGTCACCGGTCATGTTAAAAAGTTTACCAGGCACATTATCTTAAAAAAAAAAAAACCAACAACTCCCCTTGCAACTTATACAAACGACCCGATATACAAATAGCTTTGTATATGCAACATACAAACCACCCGATATACAAACAGCTTTGTATATGCAACATACAAACCTTTTTATTGTACATTTTACCAAAAACAAACATATCTTGCAAAATACTAGGAGTTTTAACATGGTTCAAAAAGCAACCCTCACTCATTTTGGACAAGGAATTCACCCATATTGAGCTTTGGTACTTAATGTTATTTTTCTTTATTTTCAACAAGGTTTGTAACTTTCACTTCCTTTTCCCTTTTACCACCAAATAGACCCACACACAAAAGCAAAAGCCACAGCCACAACAGGGGTCCTCATTTTGCTAAGGAGTAAAATAGGGTGTGTTGTGAGCATCACAACACCTTCCTCATTTCTTCAGAAAGAAAAGAACCCACAACATCTTCAACTTTCAAGACAACATAAGTACTCCCAATCGCCATAACAAGAGAATCCCACGAATCAGGAAAAGAACAAAGTAGGATTTGACATCTCTCCTCCTCATCCAATTTTACACCAGCTGATGCCAATTGAGCCACCAACATATTGAATGCTTCCATGTGGTTTGAAATTTGTCCAACCTCTTCCATTCTCAAGGAATACAATTTCTTCCTCAAGAAAATCTTGTTCACTAAATATTTGGCTTGATATATTTCACCGAGTTTCTTCCATAATTTTTTGTAGAGGGATCTTCAAGGACATTGATTAAAATAGAGTTTGTTAGGTACAATCTAATTAGACCCTTTGCTTTACAATCCATAACATCATATTCAGCAGCCAAAGTAGCATCTGTGGGCCTTGAAACTTTCTCATCAATAGTATCCCACATATCTTGATCAATTAACAGATCCTCCATCTTTAGCTTCTAGAAAAAATTTCTGCCTCTATCCTCCCTGATGTGCTCCCCATCTAAAAATCCCAGCAACAAAGCCACAAAGTATCTTCTACACAAGTTCCCACTTGAAACTGGATTAGTTCAAAAAACCCAACAACCCACAACTAAAAACAAAGGTGATCAAGCTCTGATACCACTTTTAAGGAAGCTAAGGTTAGTGGAACAAATTCCTACACTAATCTTGAGGGGAGGGATATACAGAATTTTTTAGATCTTTACAACAGTTACAGAAATAAACATAAATAGAAATCATACCATGACACATGAATTACGTGGGGAAACCCTTTCGGGAGAAAAAACCCCACACTCCAATGCTGTCCAATGTATTATTCAGGAATCAATAAAATTACAATATACTTGTAGAGAAAGCTTTCATAGGATTATAACCAACCAAAGATCTGGAGGTGACTCAACATCTATAAAACTCAAACACAAAACCTCCATCTCAAGCTCATGATAAATAGGAGATATAATACAGTAAATCATCAATGGTAATTACAAAACCATGAGCCAAAACCACCCAAAAGTGGCACCCAAATTATCTATAATCAAAAATTCCTTGTTATGTGTCAAATCACACATAAACATGTGTAACTCTCCCCTTTATAGGTCTTTTAAGTGTCCAACATGTTTTCACATTTCCAAAAATAGGAGGTCCAACTTTCGAAGGCCATAACTTTTGATCCAGGTGTATGATTGACAAACCGTTTGATGCGTCAGAAAACTCTTGAAGAGATCTATCAAGATATAACATGTTTTTCCAATTATGACAACTTTTAGAGAGTTTAGAGACCTCTAAGTTCCTCAAATCTAAGTTTGAAACTTTTTTGGCAATTTCAAAAAAATGGAAACTTCAATATCTTGCAATATAGGTATGATCTTGAGTTGAAACTCACCCAAGATGTTTACTTGGTAGTTCTACACCTTTTGGTAAAATTTTGGGTCCATCCAAGCTCAAATGTAGAGTTACTAAAAATAGTAAGTTCTGTCATTTTTATCCCTTTTGGAAACTTTGAAAGTTTTAAACCATTCTTCAAGATAAAAGGGTATTTGAAAAGACCAAAACTGGGAAGATAAAAAACCTTTTGTAGTTGCAAGGTTGAGACACCTTTCCTAATAGCTTAGGTGGGTGAAAAGATGGGTCCCAACAAATCAAGCCTGATGAGGTACCCATGTACAAATATTTCATCCCCAAGAGAAGAAGACCCCCAACAAAAGGAATAGAAGGCCCTCTAAATAGAGAGAGAGCTCGAGAGATAAAAGAGGACTAAGAAGCCCACCCCCAAATTGGACACCTGTCACACCCCTAGAAAAACTCACAAATGAAGGAACTTTCTCTTAGTGAATGGTTTGGTGAAGATGTCTATGATATGTTATGATGTCCAGTGGTACTAAAGATCAATGATTTTCTCATGAATCAACTCATAAATGTAGTGCATGTGGATCTCAATGTATTTGGTTTGTTGGTGATGGACCAAATTATGAGAAATCTGTATCACACTTTTGTTAGTCACAAAAGATGACTATAGGCTTTAGGAATGGAATTCCAAACTCAGTGAGAATATTTTGAATCCAAATGGCCTCAATAACAACATTAATTGCTCCATGATACTTATCCTTTGTAGATGAAAGAGTTGTTATAAATATGTACCTAAGTGGGTTGTCATTGATGTCAACATATCCTTGTTGCCATTGGTGTCAACTGTATCTTGTTTTACTGTCTACATAGAAGACTAGACTGTTGAGCATATTGAGAAAATTAATGATAATCAATGCATGCGGATCATGTGGCTATGTAGAGGATTGTCAGAGGTTTCTCCAGCTAAGATTTGAGAAGTCCGCATGAAGATTTGGAGTTATGTTTGTCTAAGTAGAACTAGTTCCTGCAATACTCATGAAAGATAGAGTGATAGGAAAGAGGTCCGGATTGACCTAGTAATATAAATTTATGATCTGCGGATCTGAAGGCAGGTTTGGGAAGTCAATATGTATCATCAACACCAGTGGTTCGTGGTTTGGAGGTCTGCAAGCTATCCTTCTAGTTTGACATTCATGGCAGAGAGTGTTCTTGAGGTTCCAGAGGAAGATTCAATTGCTTCTGATCATTTGGTTTAGAATGGATGTTATTGGTGAATTTAATGTGCTTGTGGAGGTCTCTAGATCATATGGATACTATAATAGAGGTCCGCATTGAGGTTTGAACTTGTTGATTGAAGATTTCTTCTTGAGGTTGATGTTCTTCCCAGTCTTGGTTGACCAGATGTTCCTGGCCTATGGCAGATGCCTTAAAAACATTTTTATGAAGCGTGGAGTGGTTGTAGAAGCAGATTTAAGTCTCAGTTGTGTTTGGCCGATAGTGTGATGATCCGCATCAAGTTTAGCCGACCTTGTTGATCATTCCAAGGCTGATGAAGTATATAAATACTTGTTGAAGAGGTATTGAAATTATCCTTGTGTAAAATAGATCAATCTGAAGAAAGGATCAGGAGCAAAGCAGAGAAGAAAAGGAGCGAGAGCAGTATAGAGTGTGAAGAAGTATTTGGGGTAGAGTGAAAGTTCTTAAGCATTCATTAAAACTGAATCAGGCATGAAGTAGATGCTATTTCTCAGTTAATTCTTTCTAAATAAATTCTACAGGCAATGAGCCTCTCTTTTAAATAGTGAGCTCTGGGCAGTACGCCTGAATGCATGTTCCTTCCATTTTATTGAGTACTTTTAATAGGGTACGCATTTGTGTGGGTTAACCCCCACTATGGTTTTTCCTTTAACCAAGTTTCCATGTCAAAATCTTGGTGTCAAGTGTGTTGATTATGTTTTTGCTCTTATGTTGTTGATTAATGCTTTAATGTTTACATCACTAATCTAATAGTAAGCTAATAAAGAAAGCAAGAAAATTTTTGTGTGACAACTGATTCACCCCCCCCCTCTCAGTTGTCTAGTTCCAACAATTGGTATCAGAGCTAGATCCTCACATAAAATCCTAACCTCTTGAGGAGATCTAGAATGTCAACCTACAAGAAGGATAATCAAAGATTTGATGGAACAAATTATTCTGTTTGGAAAGATTTCATGGAGTGACATTTGCAATGCATGGGCGATGCCTATTGGGCAATAACTAGTGTTGAGTATCAACCTTCGGAGAAAGGTCCTTCAACTCCTGATCAAGTCAAAGATGCTGAAAATAATCTTCGAGCTAAAGAAGCCTTGTTGAGTGCCCTGACTGATTCAGAAATGACAAATGTCTTTGGTCTAAAAGCTTCTTATCAAATCTAGAAAAAATTGGAGTATCTATATAAAGGTGACAAATATGTCAAATGTGCAAAGCTACAAAGTTTGAGAGGAAAATTTGAAACTATGAAGATGAGTGAAGATGAAAACATCACAATCTACATGCAAAAGATAAATGAACTTGTGTGTGGCATCAGGTGTGCTGGTGGAAATTTGGAAGAATCAGAAATTGTATCAAAAGTACTCAGATCATTACCAGATTCATACAAACATAAGGTTTCAGCTATAGAAGAAATCAGGACAGTCTCAGAGGTTACAAGAGATCATCTGGTTGGCAAAATTTCAGCTTTTGAATTGAGTTTGGTGATTCTCTTCCCACGTATGAATCTGCATTTAAAGCCAATGTGTATGGAAAACAAAGATATGATTTGGGTGAAAGCTCTTCTACAAGATCAAATAGATTTATAAAAACAAGAAAGGATCTTGAAGATGTTGAAATAGAAACAGAAGATCTTGAAACTCTTATTGCCAGAAGAATGGCAAGAGGATCTAGTAAGTATGAAGGAAAATTACCACTCAAATGCTTTGCTTGTAACAAGATTGGTCATGTTGCCTCAAGATGTCCGGAAAGGTTTTCAAAACCTAACCCTAACAGGTATAAAGGTCATAAGAAATGTTACTATGTCCAAGAAAATGGGGAAGAAGGGGTAACAAATGATGAATCTAATCATGGAGGCTCCTCTGAAAATGATTGGGTGTTTATTTCTATCAAAGAAGAAGATTTGGTGTCTACTGAATCTGCTAGCTATGAAAATGTGGAAAGTACCTTGGCTACTCAGGTTATTGAAAGGGGTGAATGGGTAGTTGATAGTGGATGTTCTCATAAGATGACTAGTGACAAGAATAAGTTTGTGAACTTTGAAAACTACGAAGGAGGACTTGTAAAATTTGGAGACAACTCAACTCGTAGAATCCATGGTAGAGGATCCATCTCTTTTGATGGTAATAACAACACCAATGATATTTTGTATGTGAAAGGACTGAAACATAATCTTCTCAGTGTTGGACAGTTGTTTGACAAGGGTTATGATCTTCAGTTCAAGGATGGAAAATACAGAATCTTGGAAAGCTCCAGAACTAAAATTGCATCTGGTACTCAAACCAGAGGTAACATCTTTCACTTAATTAGTTTTGGGAAAAGTTGTTTGATTGCTCAGATAGATCAAGGTTGGCTATGGCATAGGAGGATGTGTCATGTGAATTTTGACAACATTTTCAAAATAAGTTCCACTCAAGTTGTAAGAGATCTTCCAAAACATGTGAAACCTACTAACATATGTAGAGAGTGTCAATTGGGAAAACAGAACAAAATTTCATTCAAGAGTAAGGAACAAAGTTCAAGTGAGAGATTGGAACTGGTACATATTGATCTCTGTGGTCCTGCTAGAATTAGGAATGTGCAAGGAGATAGATATTTCATGCTGCTAATTGATGATTACTCCTGGATGATGTGGGTAACTTTTCTGAGAGAAAAATTAGAAGCCCTTGACAAGTTTAAGGTGTTCAAGATGATGGTTGAAAATGAGATTGGTGGAAAATTAAAGTGTCTGAGATCTGACAGAGGTGGAGAATTTACCTTCAGTGAGTTTGATGCTTTCTGTGAAAAGCATGGAATAAAAAGACAGTTATCTACTCTGAGGACTCCTCAGCAAAATGGAGTTGTGGAAAGAAAGAACCAAGCCATTCAAGAAGCTTCTAGAACCATGATGATGGAAACAAAAGTTCCTCAATTTTATTGGAGAGAAGTTGTGAGTACTGTTGTCTACACTCTTAACTAGGTGCAGATCATAGGAAATTCTGGTAAGACTCCTTATGAGCTTTGGTTTGGTCATCCTCCTAGTGTGAGATACTTCAGAGTCTCTGGTAGTAAATGTTATATCAAAAGAGATGAGGACTTAGGTAAGTTTGAGGCAAGAAGTGATGAAGGAATATGTTTGGGATACTCAACTCAAAGTAAGGCCTACCGATGCTTCAATAAAAGATTGAAGAAGATTGTTGAAAGTGTGAATGTTAAAGTTGATGAAAGCAAGGAAGGACATTCTAGGTACTCCAGATATGATTCAGATGATCAAGATGAAAGTCAAAATCAAGGAAGAAAAGTTCAAGTTCAGACCCAAATTCAGTTTAAACCAGTGACTCCAGAGGTTAACACAAATGGTGAGGAACAAGTTCAAGAAATAGAAGCTCAAACAATCTCCAAAACTCCCAAGTATGTAAGATTAAATCATCCTGAAGATCATATCATAGGAGACAAGAGTAAAGGTGTTTGAACTAGGAGAAAAATGTCTAAAGATCAAGAAGAGATTTGTTTGATTTCAAGGATTGAACCTAAATCAGTAAGTGAAGCTTGCAATGATGAAAATTGGGTCAAAGCAATGGAAGAGGAATTGATGCAAATTGAAAAGAATCACACATGGGATCTAGTTCCTAGACATGAGGACAAAAATGTGATTTAACCAAATGGGTCTTTCGGAATAAACTGAATCAAGACGGGGAGGTAGTATGGAATAAGGCAAGGTTGGTATGTAAAGGCTACTCTCAAGTGGAAGGAATTGACTTTGAAGAAATGTTTGCTTCGGTGGCAAGGATAGAGGCAGTTAGATTATTTCTTGCATTTGTTGCCTTCAAAGATTTTAAAGTATATCAAATGGATGTGAAATCAGCATTTCTGAATGTAGATTTGGAGGAAGAAGTCTACATTGAGCAACCAGAAGGATTTCAGTTGTCTGATTAGGGAGATATGGTTTGTAGATTGAGAAAAGACTTGTATGGACTCAAGCAAGCTCCAAGAGCCTGGTATGCCAGATTGGATAAGCATTTGCTTAAGCTAGGATTTAGCAAAGGTATTGCTAATAGTAATCTCTACTTCAAAATTGATCATGAGGACATTCTGATTGTTGAAGTTTTTGTTGATGATATCATTTTTGGTGGAAATGAATGCATGTGTAAAGCATTTTCTGAGCAGATGAAAAGTGAGTTTGAGATGTCAATGTTTGGTAAGATGAATTTCTTCCTAGGTTTACAAATTGTCCAATCAGATAAAGGTATCTTAATATCTCAGTCCAAGTATGTAAAAGAATTGCTAAAGAAATTTGGAATGGAAGATTCAATGCCAGTAGGTACACCTATGGTAACTAGATGCAAGCTAAGAAAAGATGATGACTCTCTCAAGGCAAATTAGAAACAATATAGATGAATGATTGGAGGATTGCTTTATTTAACCCAAACCAGACCTGACATCATGAATGTAGTTGGACTTGTTGCCAGATTTCAAGCTGATCCAAAAGAATCCCATGTTATGGCAGCCAAAAGAATTTTTAGATATCTCAAGGGGATAATTAATTATGGACTATGGTATCCAAAGGACAATAACTTCACTCCATGCATATATAGATGTTGATTGGGCAGGAGATGTGGATGACATAAAAAGTACTAGTGGTGGTGCATTCTTCTTGGGGAGAAGATTGGTCTCTTGGATAAGCAAAAAGCAAGAGGCAATATTTTTGTCTACAGCAGAAGTAGAATACATAGTAGCAACAAATAATTGCACTCAGGTTTTGTGGATGAAGCAAATGTTGAAGGACATCAAAATTATGTTTGAGGAGCCAGTCACAATTTTCTGTGATAATTCTAGTGCAATAAGCATCTCAAAGAATCTGGTATTGCATTCAAAGACAAATCATATATCTATCAAGTTTCATTTCTTGAGAGAGAAAGTAAATGAGAATGAATTCAAGTTGGAGTTTGTGCCTTCTAAAGATCAGCTTGCAGACATCTTCACTAAGCCTCTTCCCAAGGATACTTTTGAGTATCTCAGAGAAAAGTTAGGGGTTATTACCCCTCCTGAGCAAAACTAAGATGCACTAAGGTGCATCAGTCCAATGGAATTCACATTCATATCTTGTGATCCAGATTGATGTTAAGGAGGTAATACTCAAAGGAGGAGTAGTCAATATGCAATTTTTGGGATCAATCTGAAGCAAAAATCGAGAAAAGATAGCAAATATGTACCCTTTGCCATTGATGTCAAAAGGGGAGAGAAGTCATGTGAAAAACTAGTTATTGATGTAAGGGGGAGTAGTAGTTGCAAAAGTGAGAAGAGAAAGGGGGAGAAGTTCTTGTCTTGATGGTTAGATTCAGTTTTTCACATCATATGTTGCCATCAATGACAAAGGGGGAGATTGTTACAAATATGTGCCTAAGTGGGTTGTCATTGATGTCAACATATCCTTGTTGTCATTGGTGTCAACTGTATCCTATTTTATTGTCTGCATAGAAGACTGGATTGTTAAGGATATTGAGAAAATTAATGATAATCAATGCATGCAGATCATGTGGCTATGTAGAGGATTGTCAGAGATTGCTCTAGTTAAGATTTGAGAAGTCCGCATGAAGATTTGAAGGAGTTATGGCCATCTGAGTAGAACCAGTTCCTACAATACTCAGGAAAGACAAAGTGACAGGAAAGAGGTCTAGATTGACCCGGTAATATAAAATTGTGATCTACAAATCTAAAGGTAGGTTTGGGAAGTCAATGTGTATCATCAACACCAGTGGTTTGTGGTTTGGAGGTCTGCAAGCTATCCTTCTAGTTTGACAGTCATGGCAGAGAGTGTTCTTGAGGTTTTAGAGGAAGATTCAGTTGCTTCTGATCATTTGGTTTAGAATGGATGTTATTGGTGAATTCAATGTGCTTGTGGAGGTCTCTGGATCGTATGGCTACTATGTTAGAGGTCTGCATTGAGGTTTGATCTTGTTGATTGAATATTTCTTCTTGAGGTTGATGTTCTTCCCAGTCTTGGCTGACCGGATGTTCCTAGCCTTTGGCAAATGCTTTAAAAAAAAATTTATGAAGCATGGAGTGGTTGTAGAAGTAGATTCAAGTCTCAGTTGTATTTGGCCGACAGTGTGATGATCTGCGTCAAGTTTAGCTAACCTTGTTGATCATTCCAAGGTTGATGAAGTATATAAATACTTGTTGAAGAGGTATTGAAATTATCCTTGTGTAAAACAGATCAATCTGAAGAAAGGATCAGGAGCAAAGTAGAGAAGAAAAGGAGCAAGAGCAGTACAGAGTATGAAGAAGTATTTGGGACAGAGAAAAAGTTCTTTAGCATTCATTGAAACTGAATCAGGCATGAAGTAGATGCTATTTCTTAGTTAATTATTTCTAAATAAATTATGTAGGCAGTGAGCCTCTCTTTTGAGCAGTGAGCTCTGGGAAATGCGCCCGAAGGCATGTGCCTTCCATTTTATTAAGTACTTTTAATAGGGTACACATTTTTGTGGGTTAACCCCCACCATGATTTTTCCCTTAACCTGGTTTCCACGTCAAAATCTTGGTGTCAAGTGTGTTGATTATGTTTCTACTCTTATGCTGTTGATTAATGCTTTAATGTTTACATCACTAATCTGATAGTAAGATAATAAAGAAGGTTAAAGGCAAGAAAAGTTTTGTGTGACAACTAATTCACCCCCTCCTCTCAGTTGTCTAGTTCCAACAAGAGCAATTGTAGACTACTTCTTGCTTGACCAAGAAACTAGACTAGAACCAAGTGAGAAACAATACCTTGAAGTAGACTTGTGATCCTAAGAATCCACCACCAAATCTAAACTTGTGTGTCCCACCAAGTCAATATCCATGCTCGCTACATAGTGAATCCCATAACTATGAGTTCCCTACACATAGTGGAGAATCCGCTTAGCTACTTTCTGGTGTAGCTCATGTGGCTCCTGCAAGAACCTAGAGACCAAGCCCATGACATATGAAAGATCAAGCCTCATGTGAGTCAAGTATATGAGACTCCCAAGTAATTGGTGATACGAAGTAACATCCACTAATGGTGAAGAATAATGAGCCTCAAATTTGACTTATGACAGAAATGGAGTCAGTGCAAGCTTATAGTCAGCCATGCGAAATCTAGAGAGCATATCAAGAGCATACTTGAGTTGTGTAATGAATATACTAGAAGAAGATTGAGTGATCTCAATCCCTAAGAAGTAGTACAAAAGGCTCAAGTTTGACATCAAGAAATAATCATGAAGTGTAATTTTCACCACCTTAATGGTGGATGAGTGACTCCTTGTGATCAACAAGTCATCAACATAGAGAACTAGAAATGTTAAAGTACCATCCTACTACAGAATGTAAACATTTGGATCAGAATAGCATTAAGTGATATTGGAGTACAATACCATTAAGAGGGGGGGTGAATCAGTGGTATACCAATTTAAAATGACCTTGAATAAATCTTTCACAACTTTGAACATATAAAATGCAAGTTTCAAAACAGTTCAACTATCATGTGTTGCATCATACATGTAAAGATATCAAGCTTGATTAAACATAAATAACATAAGCAAAACATAAAAGCTGAAGACACCATAGAAACTCAAATGTTGAAAGATACACAAGATTGAATGTTTGAACATGCAGACCAAGTAGACCACAAATAATGAGAAACCATAACATAGTGATTTATGAGTGGAAAACCCTCATAGGGATAAAAAACCACTCGACAAAAATTGCCTCACTAGCTTAATAAAATCCCACTGATCACAGAGCCTCACTGGCTACTTTTTATGCCTCACTGGCAAAGCCTCAATGGCTACACAACATGCCTTAGTGGCAAATACAACTGCCTCACTAGTAAATAAATAGTGTCTTACTGACAAACATGTGTCTCATTGACATAATATTGATTGCATCAAGGATTAAAACAAATTTAGAGGGATTCTCTGATTCACTACTATACACTATACTTCATCGACAACTTAACCTTGCATCTTCTTTGACATATATTCAATACAACTCTTCAGTGAAAACTCAACTCATCAATACAAGACTCCATTGTTTCTTTTGCAGACAAAAATACAAACATCTCTTGTGCATGCTACTCAAAAGCATTCTCAAAACAATACCTCAACACTACTCCTTGTACACATTAAAATTATCCTTCCAGTTTAAACCTCTCAAAATACACTGGTTTACATCAGAATCCTTGGTTTTATGCATAGAGCATGTAGATACACCTCTCTAGACCTTAGATCACCAAATCAACCAACTAAAAATATCACAGAGCTCCTTAAAAAAATTTCCTAGCCATCTGGTCATTTGCACACCCAAACAGGGTAGGTGGAGAGTCGTTTAAGAAACCACCTGTCAATTTTTAAGGGATAAGAAAATATGTTACAATTTAAAATTGATTTAAATCTACACCTTTGATCTCTCCCTTCACACCCTTCATACTTTAAACACAAGCCATTGGATTTAGTATTGGCGCTCATTGTGTTAAAACCAACTTAAGCTCACCGGCATGAGCCAATTCTCTTAGGACATAGGGGCCGGTCAAGGCACGATAGCAACCAACTTAAGTGGTCGGTCACCTTAATAACATCGCAACCATCAATTAGATCAAAAATCAATACTTACAAAGTGACGATTGAATTAGGTTTTAGACAATGCATGCTTAGAGTTTAGATAGAACATTTTAGGGTTTTAGATTGCAACCCCTAATTCATAAAACCACCTTTTATAGACTTGAAAAATAGGACTTTGAGATTTACAAGTCCTTAAGAGATGCTCACTGCCAAGACACCACACTAACCTTTTGATGAATACAAATACACTTTTGATGAAGCAAGCATGAACATTATGAACAACCTTTTTATGGACAACCTTTTGTGAGCATCCTTTTAATGAAGAAAATTAAGCGTGAACATTGAAGCACGATATCAACCATAGCATCTCTTAGCTACTGTTCCATCAAATCAACTGAGGTATTGAACATGATCATTCACTGTCATGAAGATAAGTATATCAAAGAGATTAGTAAACCTTCACTACCAATTAGAGATCAAACAACACCAACACCATGTAGTGATTCCTGAGCATGCATGCTTTTACCATCTCAATAACCTTCCTTATGATTATCCTTATCAAGATCAAGACATAAACATGAGAACCCCTGAACCAAAGTAGAACATCACAACATGAAGCATAGAGATCCTTAAGCACTGAAATGATCATGAACATGAACATGAACTGAAACAAGGTCATGACAATCATATCAAACCAGTATGAAGTCATGAAGCACATCACTGAAGCACATCAACTAAATTTTGACAAAGCACATCAACTAACTTTTGACATTAATGACAATCACATACTCAACAAACTCCCCCTTTGTCATTGATGGTAAAAAGATTTGAACTCTTTCTCTCTCTCCCTTTGACATCAAATGAAAAAGGTTGCACAACTCCCCCTATGATGTAGCACTATTCAATCACTGCTCACAAACACCACTGCTTATCACTGACATTTGACCAAGCAACTAAGGAAGCAAATATGCATATTCACTCTGTCAACACTATCTTGATATTCTCTAATTATAGTTTTATGTCTCAAAAAGGTGATTTAAGATTGTTGTCAAAGGTAGACCATAGACCAACTACAGTCACTATGCAAAACATTGTTTGTTTTCTCATTTCACTGTCAAAGTACCTACATACCCCTGTGACTGTCAAAAAAATACCTGCCCTGCTCACTGTATCAAAACTCATGCTTCATAGTAAGCACTGCTATTACTTGTTGATAAACAAACATTAAGATTACTGCTCATCTTGGCATCTTAAACATGACTCCATCACAATGATCACTCAAGTATAAACACCAAAAACATTATCAATTCATCAGATCAAGACATTAAGTCATCAACGAAAATCAACCCAATCAATTTAGAATCAACACTATTAAGATGGTCATTAACTCAAACATATGAATACTGAACTTAAGTTGAATGAAGCACATCAATGACCATATAGAAGCATGAAGAAACCATGAACAACTTAAACATGTAAAGTATGAACTTGAACTCATAATTTCATGTACCTTGATGATGCAGAGTACCCAGCAGAAGCGGATGAAGATTTGACTATATCTTCCCTATCGGCAAGAGGTCCTCCAGTGTTTCGCCGAAGTCAAGGATGTCTTCGCTATCGGAAAGACATGAACTATCGGCCGAACCTTATTCTTTTATCCCGATGACCAAGTTCTCACCGATATCTCCTTAGTGGTTCGTTGCCTATCGGCAACACCTCATTCTATCGGACCACGAGAAATTTCTTATGCCGATATACTCCGTCACGCCGATGACCAACCTTTGTCGGCCAGACTTCCTCCTTCGGTGAAGCTTCTTTCACCTACACCGACACCTTGTCTCTCGCCGATATCGTCAGGCACATCAGCCAGACCTCCTGCTTCGGTAAGACTTCAGTTCGTGGTCCCGATGGTTCATCTCACTCCGACGAGTCCTTTGTCGCTGAGACTTCTCGAACTCCTTCCGATGAACTTTTATCGGCGGGACTCTCACGGTCGCCGTGACTTCTTCGGCTTCCCCCGACAAGGTTCCTCACGCCGATACTCTTTATCGGCCATACTCCGAGGATGTCTCACCGATCGGTGAAACTTTATACCGTCGGCTAAGTATATTTTCCTTAGCCCGATATCGTTTCTCTCACCGATGCGAACAATGATGGTATGTGCCTCCGGCACTATACCAATCTTCGGCAAGACGGAGGGCCTTTCACGCCGATGGATCTCCAACTGTTCTGAGGCGCCGAACCAGAATTCCCTTCGACAGAACAACGGAATTAGGCCGTTTCATTTATCAAACCCTCGATCACTTGTAGCAATCTGATCCCACATCAAAACTATCCAATTTCACTCCGATTTCCCGACTAGCCACATGACGATGTCTAGTCGAACTTGACTGAGTTCGCTGGCTTCCTGGGTAAGAATTCAACAACAACAAATGTGAGAAGTCTTTCCCCCATCCCACTGTTACTATACAGGGCTTCAGTGGACAGAGGAAAGGGCCTCCATGTATGAATCAAAACCCTACTCCTAGGTTACGAACCAGCCACTGTGGAACCGTGGGTTTTACACCGTCTGCACACTACAGAGTCACTATGGATTGACGGATAGCATCCGGTTAGGGTTCTATTTACAAAATCAGGATAAAGATATCAAATCACTAAGAACAACCAAGAAAATCAACACAGATCATACCCAGAACTCTCTTTATTCAGTTATCAAAAAAAGAACTTGTTGTAATACACACTTCTCTCTCTACTCCGTGTGACATACAACCTGCCTCTAAAGAAGATGTAGAGACAACAGTTATCCCCTCCAACCGTGCAAACTGATTTTCAAATCAATTAGCCGTTGGTTTACCCGTCATACAAGCAAAACTACATGTGTGCCTTGCACAATTACATTCATGGGACCAAATTGACCCTTATTACAAAATGAAATGGCTTAAGAGCCTTATGAGACAACAAAAGAAAAGATGATCCTGCACTACAGAGAATGTGCTCCTGCACCATACTCCCCCTGCAGGAAAAACTCAAGTCCCTTGAGTTGCTAACTGCTGAAGTGTCTTCCCATGCTTTAGAATATCGGCTTCACTCATCCAGGTTGCCTCTGAATCAGGGAGATCTTGCCACTTGACCAAGTAGTCTTTGTATACCCCTTTTCTTGTCTTCTTGACAATTTTGGAATCCAAAATGCATTCCAATTGCAAAGGCTTACTTGGAGGTAAATCTTTGATCCAGTCTTCATCTTCAATCACAGCATCTAAGCTATCTTCAGCAGGTAATGGAGGTCTAAAAGGGAACAGGTCTGCAACATTGAAAATGGGAGAGATACCAAGGCCAGATGGTAATTCTATTTCATATGCATTTGGACCAAATTTATGCACTACCTTACAAGGTCCTATCTTCTTCATCAACAATTTGGTTGGTTGCCCCTTAGGTAATCTTTCCTTTCTGAGGTAGGCCATCACCAAATCTCCTACCTGGAACTGTACCTCCCTTCGCTTCAGATCTGCTCTATCCTTGTACTTGGAGACAGTTTTCTCCAACTGAAGCTTGACCTGATCATGTACTGTTTTCATGGTAGCAGCAAAGTCTTCTCCTAGAGCACTCCTTTTATCCCATCCTTGGAGGTCTTTGAGTTCAAGTGGTCCTCTTGGGTGGAAACCATAAACTATTTCAAAAGGGCTTTTCCCAGTACTTCTGTTTCTTGAATCATTATAAGCATATTCAGCTTGACTGATCACTAAATCCCATGCTAATCCATGCTGTTTGGTAAGGCATCGCAAAAGGTTTCCCAAGGACCTATTAACAACCTCAGTCTGACCATCAGTCTGGGGATGGTAGGCTGATGAAAAAGACAACTGAGTGCCCAATTTTCTCCATAAGGTCCTCCAAAAATGACCAACAAATTTGGAATCTCTATCAGTAACAATTGATAGGGGTAAACCATGAATTCTGACCACCTCTCTGAAAAAGAGACCAGCAATCTGAGATGCATCATTTGTGCATTTGCATGGCACAAAATGAGCCATCTTACTGAATCTATCCACAATGACAAAAACACTGTCTACACCCCTTGCTGTCCTAGGAAGACCAAGCACAAAGTCCATACTAATGCTTTCCCAAGGTCTGGTGGGAATGGGCAGTGGTTGGTACAAACCAGCATTAGAAGACATACCCTTGGCCTTTTGACATATGGTACAGCTTGCAACATATCTCCTTACATCTGTCTGTACCTTGGGCCAATAATAGAACCTGGTGACTTGTTCCAAAGTCTTGTCCAACCCAAAATGTCCTCCTAAGGCTCCATTGTGCTTCTCCTTGACGATATTGTCCCTCATTGAACATTTAGGAACACACAACAAACTACCTTTAAATAGGAGCCCTTCTTGCAGCACAAAATCAGAATACTCGCCATGAAAAGTGTTAGCCAAACTTGCACACACTTCATAGGCAGCCTTGAAATCTGCATCATCCTTGTACAACTCCTTCAGACATTCTAGACCCATATGTTCCATTTGTACTTCCTGTATGACCAGTATCCTTCTACTCAAAGCATCTGCCACTTTGTTGGCAACACCTTTCTTATGCTTAATAGTGAAGGTATAGGCCTGCAATTGTTCCATCCACTTAACGTGCCTATGATTCAACTTTTCTTGACTATTTAGGAAGCTAAGAGCATGGTTGTCAGTAAAAACAATGAACTCTTTTGGCAGTAAATAATGTCTCCATTTTTTTAGAGCTTGCACCATTGCATACAACTCTAGGTCATAGGTAGAATACCTCTGTTTGGCCTCATTCAACTTCTCTGAAAAGAATGCTACTGGATGTCCTTCCTGACTAAGAACAGCACCTATAGCCTGTTGGCTTGCATCACATTCCACAACAAATACTTTGTCAAAATCAGGGAGTACCAACGTAGGTAACTCGGCCACTTTCTGTTTCAACAGTTCAAAACTATCATCTGCTTGTTTTGTCCATTGAAATTTACACTTCACTCCACCCTTGATGGTATTGAGAATAGGAGCACTTATGTGACTGAACCCTTTAATGAACTTCCTGTAAAAAGTTGCCAAACCATGAAAACTTCTTACATCTCCTACTGTCTTAGGAGTAGGCCAATTGAGAATAGCCTCAACTTTTGTAGGATCCATTTTCAAACAGCCATTGGAAATCACAAATCCAAGATACACTAGTTCAGTTTTCATAAAATCACATTTATCCAAGTTGATCATCAACTTACTCTCATGCAATTTCTTTAACACCTGTCCAAGATGCTTCACATGCTCTTCTTTGGTCCTGCTGAAAATCAATATGTCATCAAGATAAACAATAACAAATTTTCCAATAAATTCTACAAGTACCTCATTCATCAACCACATGAATGTGCTTGGAGCATTACTGAGACCAAATGGCATGACAAGCCACTCATAGAGACCTTCATTTGTTTTGAAAGCAGTCTTCCATTCATCTCCCTGCCTTATTCTGATCTGGTGATAACCAGATTTCAAATCAATCTTGGAATAGTAACATGAACCACCAAGATAGTCCAACAGATCCTCAATTCTTGGCATAGGAAATCTATACCTTATGGTGATCTTATTGATAGCCCTTGAATCTGTGCATAATCTCCATTTGCCATCTTTCTTAGGAGCAAGTACACTAGGGACTGCACATGGACTAAGACTTTTCCTAATCAAACCTTTCTCCAAAAGTTCTTGAATCTGTCTACCTACTTCTCCATTCTGCTGTGGTGTCAACTTGTAGGCAGCTTTGTTGGGTAATGTGGCTCCAGGAATCAAGTCAATCTGATGACTTATGTCCCTCATAGGTGGTAAGGAGTTAGGAGTATCCTCTACCACAAGATCTTGGTACTTATCCAGTAATTGTTGCACTTCCAATGGGATCTCCTTCTGCTGTTTGCTTTGCTGATTGGATACAGGCTTCATCATCAGTGCATACCCTTGGGTATCCTTCTCCTTCATGAGTTGTAGGAACTCTTTGCCACTCACTAACATGACACTGTTGTCATTGCTCTTCTCTCCAACCTGCTCTGGTAAGGGATCCATCTGAAACTTCTTACCATTCTTGGTGATCATATATGTATTCTTTTCACCATCATGCAGTGCCTTCACATCATACTGCCAAGGTCGTCCAAGAAGAAGGTGACAAGCATCCATAGGAATAATTTCACATAGCACCTTATCCCTATAATCACCTAGTTCAAACTCTACCCAAGTTTGTTCTTCCACCAAATAGTTCTGATTCTTATTCAACCAAGATATTTTGTGAGGATTAAGATGGGGTAATCTTTTCAGTCTACACTTTTCTACCATTTCAGTAGACACTACATTTTCAGTAGAACCTGAATCAACAATGATTTTACAGAGCTTACCATACGCTATTCCTTGGGTTCTGAAGAGATTCTTCCTTTGTGGGGGCTCCTGCTTCAATGGCATCTTCACGAGGGTCCTCTTAATCATCATATTCTCTCCTTCAAGCACTGGTGCAGCACTACCAATTGGTGAGTTTACACTTTGACAATCATCCTCCTGTAATAGTTGGTTCCTTCTCCCACCGTCATGAGAGCTAGACGCCTTCTCAGGGCACTTACTTGCAGTGTGGCCTACTTGATTGCAGTTGTAACATCTTCCAGTGAAGACTCCACGTCCTCTGCCTGCACCACCATCTCTTCCTCTGCCATTAGGTCTTCTCCAACCTCTGAATCCACCACCTTTTTGTTCTATATCAGAACGTGATTCTTGTTGACTAGAACTTTCACCTTTGTTTGGCTGTCCTCTGCCAAAATTACCTCTTCCCCTATTGTTCCTGCCACCTCTTCCTCTGTTATTTTGATCACCTCTCCTTTTCAGTTTATCCTCTGCCCTAGAGGCTAACTGAAAACATTCATCCACAGTCTTGGGAACCACCATACTGAACTCATCCTGTATATTGTACCTCAGTCCATCCAGGTATCTGGCCACCATCTCTTTTTCTTCTTCTTTGTGATTGGCTCTCATGCTCAATCTGTGGAATTCTTCAGTGTATGTAGCCACGTCCATATCTTTCTGCCTAAGATGATTAAACTTTCTGATAGTCTGCAGATCATAATCACATGGTAGAAATTTGGCTCTCAGCATGGCCACCATTCTGCTCCACTTGGTGATTGGACTCTTTCCAACCTTCTCCCTTTCACATTGAGTGTAGTTCCACCAAACCAATGCAGAACCTCTCAGTCTGGTCTTTGCAAACTTTACTTTCTTACTGTCACTATACTCTTTGAAGTCAAAGTAATTACTTATGGCTTCAATCCAGTCCACAAGAGTATCTCCATCCAGTTTCCCATTGAACGTGGGAACATCCAGTTTCGGATCACCACTATCTCCATGACCCTTGAGTGCATTCAGAAATGCCTTTTGATCAGCAGTCATACCTTCTCCTTGAGGATTCTCCCCAGTTTCTCCTTCTTCATTCTCCTCTGACTCAGAAGTGCTTCCATCCTTCTCTTTGGATCTTTCTTCCTTCAGTCTCTCTTCGAGCATTGCTTCCACCATCTTCTGGATGGCTGCTTTACTCATCGTCTTGGGAGGCATTGTGCTAGCCTCTGTTTCTATCTCCAATTCTTCATCTGACATACACGGCTGTGATTCAGAATATTGGCTCTGATACCAATTTGATGCAGAGTACCCAGCAGAAGCGGATGAAGATTTGACTATATCTTCCCTATCGGCAAGAGGTCCTCCAGTGTTTCGCCGAAGTCAAGGATGTCTTCGCTATCGGAAAGACATGAACTATCGGCCGAACCTTATTCTTTTATCCCGATGGCCAAGTTCTCACCGATATCTCCTTAGTGGTTCGTTGCCTATCGGCAACACCTCATTCTATCGGACCACGAGAAATTTCTTATGCCGATATACTCCGTCACGCCGATGACCAACCTTTGTCGGCCAGACTTCCTCCTTCGGTGAAGCTTCTTTCACCTACACCGACACCTTGTCTCTCGCCGATATCGTCAGGCACATCGGCCAGACCTCCTGCTTCGGTAAGACTTCGGTTCGTGGTCCCGATGGTTCATCTCACTCCGACGAGTCCTTTGTCGCTGAGACTTCTCGAACTCCTTCCGATGAACTTTTATCGGCGGGACTCTCACGGTCGCCGTGACTTCTTCGGCTTCCCCCGACAAGGTTCCTCACGCCGATACTCTTTATCGGCCATACTCCGAGGATGTCTCACCGATCGGTGAAACTTTATACCGTCGGCTAAGTATATTTTCCTTAGCCCGATATCGTTTCTCTCACCGATGCGAACAATGATGGTATGTGCCTCCGGCACTATACCAATCTTCGGCAAGACGGAGGGCCTTTCACGCCGATGGATCTCCAACTGTTCTGAGGCGCCGAACCAGAATTCCCTTCGATAGAACAACGGAATTAGGCCGTTTCATTTATCAAACCCTCGATCACTTGTAGCAATCTGATCCCACATCAAAACTATCCAATTTCACTCTGATTTCCCGACTAGCCACATGACGATGTCTAGTCGAACTTGACTGAGTTCGCTGGCTTCCTGGGTAAGAATTCAACAACAACAAACGTGAGAAGTCTTTCCCCCATCCCACTGTTACTATACAGGGCTTCAGTGGACAGAGGAAAGGGCCTCCATGTATGAATCAAAACCCTACTCCTAGGTTACGAACCAGCCACTGTGGAACCGTGGGTTTTACACCGTCTGCACACTACAGAGTCACTATGGATTGACGGATAGCATCCGGTTAGGGTTCTATTTACAAAATCAGGATAAAGATATCAAATCACTAAGAACAACCAAGAAAATCAACACAGATCATACCCAGAACTCTCTTTATTCAGTTATCAAAAAAAGAACTTGTTGTAATACACACTTCTCTCTCTACTCCGTGTGACATACAACCTGCCTCTAAAGAAGATGTAGAGACAGCAGTTATCCCCTCCAACCGTGCAAACTGATTTTCAAATCAATTAGCCATTGGTTTACCCGTCATACAAGCAAAACTACATGTGTGCCTTGCACAATTACATTCATGGGACCAAATTGACCCTTATTACAAAATGAAATGGCTTAAGAGCCTTATGAGACAACAAAAGAAAAGATGATCCTGCACTACAGAGAATGTGCTCCTGCACCACTTGATTCTACATTGCATACAAGTTTATCACAATGTCACACTCTTGAAACTTCCTTTACTGTCTTATCCCCCTAAGACTATCATGGATCTCTTCAAGAGTATGTGGAGTAGTGATACTATTACATGCCATACAAGACTTTCACAAAGCAAAACAACTCTTGATGAATGCCAAACATTGTTAACACTAAAACTCATTGTCCCTTGAAAAGAGCACCTTGAAAATGTATAGCACTGTCAAGAGGACAAGATTTGCATGAATAACTTATTGGCACCACTGTCACTTTGAAACATTTGTATAATAATAAAGACTCTCCCTCCTTGATCACTCAACCACAATCCAAACATGAAGAGCATAGTCATGAAAGTATTACAAAACCACTATTAGAGCATTATGATCAAGAAAATGTCACTGCCTCTAAAACATCAATAGACAACTACCATTAAGATCAACGCACTTGTACAAGTACAAAGAGAACATTGGATACCAATTTTTCAAACAAAAATGCCAAGATCACTGTCACTATATATCCCTGCAAAGATATCAATCATCAATTTGCCTTTTGCAGACTTTGCAAACTTAGATAGAAGAAGAATATAATAATAGACCATGGCATCTATCCTTTATGAGCTGACTATCATAGTATGTTCAAGCTATCATTGTTGAATTAGATGAACTAATTATGCCATTGTTCACTGCACCCTCTATGATTGAGAACATGATAGTTGACAAATCACTGGAGAGACAAGGCACTTGATACACAAGACATTACCAAAACATTACCACTGATTATGCTTATATTGAACCATCAAAAATATAAAGTAGATTAAGAAACACTCCATGATCAAGAATATTTGATCAACTCCACTGTCCTTAAACACTGAATGGAAAGCACTCAGCCACTTGTCATAAGCAAGATACCACCACACTTACACCTTGATGCATACCAAAAAAACATTGTATCAACAATATTGTACCCTAGTACCACACATCTTCTTATTACTCCTACAATGCATCAAGAAAAAGCATTGAAACCTTGGTGGATGTTCACAAACTCAATCCACTATCTCAAACAAAGATTATCAGCATACAAGGTAAGCATCACTGTCACAATAACTAAAAGACTATCAATCTGATCAATAAAATCACTTTATTCATTGCCACACCTTTTATTACACTTGCACTATTAAAGAGATATTAATCTCAATGAGAATGACTATGAACTGAGCTATCACTTGAATGATGCATGAAACAAGTATGAAATACCACAATACCAAGCATGAGCCAACCATACTCTATTAACTTTGATAACTATTTATCAACAACAAACCTCCACTATAATATTGTCAATGTGAACAAGAGCACAAAGCAGTTGAAATCATAACACTATATTTTGTTTAATTCATCGCAATATAGACACTGTCATCTTGACAAACAAGAGCGGCTATTGTCTAGACAACCACAGCAAGATTCTGCATTGTTCATATGACAACACAATTCCACTACAAGAATTATGATGAAATACACATTTGATATGAAATGGAAAAAGGATTTCCCAAACTGTTTTGCCTGAATAAGCACATAAGCAAATAACGAAAGAAAACTATGAATGATAATCAAAACAATCACTCCTTTACTGATCTCAAACATGTACACATCTGCAACAACCTTAGTGATTGTCCTACAAAACTACTGCTTTCTTTGATTGAACTGCCCTTATCTTTTGGAGTAGCAATGATTGATGACTCTTTTTACAACTACACTGCATCTGCTCTTAACACTCTTGAGACATGGTGATTACCTCTTGACCTTATTATAGACTTCTTAACTACCTTTAATTCATTGTCCTAAATCTAGATTAATTTTCCTTTTGTTCTCATCTTTGTTGTTGACAACCTCATAGTTGTTGTCTAAGGGGTTTAAATGAAATATCAATTATCATCTCCCCCTCACTTCATCCTACTTTTTATGTACTTGGAAATGCCTTTTGTGCATAAAGCACAGGAATAGGTTTTTTGTTCCTATTTCCTCCTCCAAACTTTCTCAGGATCTTTCCTTTTCCAAGCCTTTTTAGACTCTTCCTTTTTCCTGTTTGACATGTTTGACTTCTTAATGTGACTAGGTGGCTTCATAGGATTTATTCTGCAATAATGTGTTGTATGTCCAAGATTATGGCATCTATAGCATATAACCTTATAACTAACAAAAGGAACAAAATCATATTCTCTTGACAACCAAGAAGGACTTCTATGATCATATCTTCCATACATCCAACAATCCCTTTCTATGTCACCAGCTTGGTTACACTTGTAACATACCACATTTAAACTCTTATTTGTCATTCTATAAGGACTTTTATTCTTATGCCATTCAAAATCATTTCTAGTGTAGGCCCTACAATCTCTAGATCTATGACCATAGATATGACAAGAATAGTGTTGATGATTGTTTTTACACATTCATAACAAAAGTTAAAATTCACAAAGGAACCTTAGCTATCTTGAAAGATATGAAGAATTGACTAAGAATTCTTAATCTCAAGTTTTTGTATGGTTGGGCCTTGACCGTGTGGATAATTCAGCATGTTGATGTGAAACTGTAATATTCAAGGGGCCTTATGTGAATTAAAGTAATTAGTGACTTACTAGACTCAAACTATGCAAATTGTTGCAAATATCAACAGAGTATTCATTCTTTTGCATAAATTCACTACTGTATCACAAAGCTTTGTATAAATTTCAGTAAAACAAACTTTGCCTTTCAAATTTATATGAAAATTGTCAAAGATCACTGTAATTTCTCATTCTTTATTCAAATGCAAGACAATTTCCTTAAGATTTCTGTGTTTAAGCTAATTAGTTTTCAATGGTTGGAGAAAAGTTAGAGAAACTCAAATAAAAGTACCATTCCATACAGGATCTAAATGTTCTGCTACTCACGTTTTAAAGAATACAATAAATTGATCAATTTAACACATTCAAATCTACAAATGTAAAGTCCTGAACATTTTCACGAACATACATGTAGGAGATTGCAAGCTTTCAAAGAATAATACTTCAAATACAATTCAAAATCAGAAAACACTCAGTAATAGATGTAGAATTCTGAGTTTACTTATATTCAAAGCACAAAGTCATATAAAATTTACAATGTAAGAATGACTTTTGTTTCATTAATCAAATTACCAGAAAAACTTACAGACATTTTGACAAATACACTAAGGAGACCAGACATTCCACATACTCCTTAATGCAGACACAGGTGACCTCCCTTTCTAAACTAAAAGAAATACTTCTCTATTTCAATTGACTCTGACAAACTACAAGCTCAAGCTAAAATTCTAAAATCCATGTGTAGTATGATACAAGTAGCAGAGCTTCTTATATAGACTGTGAAGCTTACTACTGCCATGGTTACAAAATCCAATCAACGGTCAACATTCAAACTTTCTAGATCAATGGTGTGAATCAATTCCTAACCATTTCAAAATATCTCAATGGTATCTTTGCTTGGCTCAAAGGATGCCTTTGGAATCTTTTCAAAATAAAAGATACCCACTGACTTTTCTTGTTTGTTGACTTTGGTCGACGATACCCTCCAATTACATTCTTACTTAACACATCTTCTTTCAATATTCTTCTATTCTTTCAGGTATTCTGCAAAATTACCTGTCACTCCCTTGATAAAAGCATGATCACTTTCTTAGTTTTTTGCCCATGTAAATTCCTGTGCTTTAACTCCATCTTGCAACTTCTTCTCTTTTGTCACCAAATCCTTCACTCTTTTCTGATATTTCCTGATCTTGGCACCTATTTCCATAATTGAATCAATCATTTCCGTGCTAAGATGTGGTGCGGAGTTTTCTAAACATGGTGAAAATATTGCTTTAAACTCTTTCACAGCTTTTTCCAATCCATATGCAGGTACCTCTAGGCACTCATGCCCAATGAGTTTTTCTATCATTTTCATGTGTACCTTTACCATACTATCCACGACCTCCTCTAGGTCTCTAGTGCTTATGATGCATCTTCTAAGAATTTCTTCTTCATATTTTAATTCCAACTTTGCCTCTGGCAACTGATTGACCATTTGAGGAGTAATGGCTCCTTCAATTATCAGTTCTTCTACTTTGTCCTCTATTTCTTCAAGTTGCTTTATTTCTGATCTACATTCCTCCTTTCTGAATTGGCAGCTGTGTAATATAACATTACATTTGTTTTTCTCTACCAAGGCCATATCCCAACTTGTTGTTGCCTACCTTGTTACTTCTTCTCCTTTTTGTATGAGGCCTTTTAACCATTTCTCAAAAATGTTTGCTTCAATCTTTTTATTTCCCATCTCCTTTACCTCCTCCTTTGATAACACTACCATTTCATTAGGCAATTCTGGTACATTGGCACTAGGAGCAAACATCCCTCTGATAAATTTCTGCAATTGGACAATATGTCCCTTCAAGTATTCTTGTTTATCCTTATCTTTCTTCAATATTTCTGCAGTGGCCTGATGCATGTCTTCCCACTCATGTATATGTTGTTCTCTAGTCATGTGGCCTAAATCTAGATTAAGCATTTTATAATCTTCTACTGTCATTTTTCCTTTTGACTTGTCTTTTTGTGGTATGGCCAAATCGAGTATCCTAGATCTAGAAGGACCTCTTTTAATGGATGACATAGTTCTGGTCTTTCTCTTCTCTTTTTATGGTGTAGAACCACCCAATAGACTCTTGATATCAATAGGTACCAACTGTACCTCTAATTTTTCTCTTTTGATTCATAGCCTAACCAGGATGGAACCTCTTTTGTAGCCTCTGCTACTTTTTCTTCATTGATCACATCTTCTTGAGGCTTCTCCATTTCTACTTGTTCTTGTTGCTCTTGTTGTTGTGGAGGGGTTTGAGGTTGAGGGCCTTGTTCTAGAACAAGTGGATCGTTCTGCTATTGTGACTCTCCCTCATTATCATCTTCCTCTATTTTAGTGTCTCCTCCCTCTTCCTCATCTTCTTCTGGATTCTCTTTCTCTAAAGACTCTCTTTGTTCTTCCTCTTCTTTATCTTTCTACTCCATATTCTCCATATCCATACCCTCTTTTTGTTTCTCATGTTCAATATTACCTTCAGAAACATTTTCTATATTATCCTTGCTTTCCTCAGGCTTACCTGCTATTGTTTCAACTTGTTCTTGCACATTTTTAGGTATACTTGTTTGTTCCATCTGTGAAGGTGAACCTGTGATCTTATCAGGTTCCTCTATATCCTTTTCCTTTTCATTCTTTCTCTCTGTATTCTTATCTTCTTCACTATGTTCATTATACATATTTAGAATACCCAAAACATCAGCCCCAGAAGCATTTATCTCTATTTCCTTCTCAGCCTGGGCTGGTGTTTCCTTTACTACTTTTCCTAGTGTGTCCTCTTTCTCAGACTCCTCTATCTATTGTGCTACATTTTGCACATCCTTTATAATTTCAGGTGGCACCAGTGTACCAAAAGGATCCACTGCCTCTGACCTATCTTGTACATTTTCTTCATCTTGTGGGCTTTGTTGTACCTCCATATATGTCTGAGTATCTTTCTCTTCTTCTACACCAAAATACTCACTTGATTCCTTTTCATCTTTTTCAATTTCTTTTCTTGTCTTAGGATCTACCTCCCTGACTTCACTATCACTACTGTCATCTTCTACATTGACAGTCTCACTTACCTTTTTGTCTTCATGCAATCTTGACTCTTGCAACTTTTCTTCAGCCAACTCTTTCTTAACCTTTGTATATTCTTGTCTTTTCTCTACTGATGTGGCCTCACTAGGTATGCCACTCAATTTAACACCTACTTGTTGTGCACCTATAACATCACCTTGTTTTGATGTTTCTCCCTTTGACGTTTCAACTGCTATGGTCCTCATGATTCTCTATCATGTTGGCCTCTTAGCAGCTTGGGTCTACTCTACACTGATGTCATGGCCAGATGATTCTACCTCCATAAATGTGCCTGAAGCTACTGCCATTGTCACCCCCAAGGCATACGGATCCATTAGGGTGGCACTCTTATCTTTTTCAATAATCTTTGCTTCTACAATCTTTCTCTTCTTCTCATAAAAGCATTGGAGCCCATCTTGATGCTCCCTTACCCTTTTCATACCTTTATTTTGAAATGTGGGCTCAATTCCTTTAGCCCTGAGTTCTTCTATTTTATCCTTCAACCATGTCTTGGAAAATAAAATGATTGGCTTGGATAATGCCTCCAAAGATGTATTCCATGGTTGTGTCCAATTAGGCTCACCAATAGGAGCAAGCCTGGAACTTTCATAACTGTGATGTAATAATTTATCATCATCCTTCATTTCGGGGGGCACATAGATTTCTCCATAGACCTCATTTGTTCTACTGTCAGCCTTTTGTGTGCTCTTTTCCTCACTTCTCTATCATTTTTGCAATCTGACCAGTAGTTCTCATAGTGCACTTGATGTTTGAATTTGGAATCAATGGTTCTCTAGATCTTGTGGAAAGGATCAAACCATCTTGCTAATTCAAATTCCTCAAAGCCATAATACCTCAATTCCTTCTCTGAATATCCAACCACCTCCTCACTGTAGCAGGAATATCTACCAATTGCCCAAGGGAGTTTGATGTTTTCTCTTCCACACTTCTTCTTATACATCCTAAAACCATTCAAATTTTGCCTTGAGAACTCTGATACAATCAACTTGTTTGATGGATATCTAAGTAGCATAAATGGTTTTCCTTCAAACCCTCAATTCTAATATATGTAAAGTTCTAGAATTGTATATACCAAGAACTGTGTAATCCAATAGTATCCTCTACATCCTCAGATAACCTTTTATCTTTTTCTCCTCTCAAAACCCTCAACATGTAAGTATAGAATACATCATTCACTAAAGCATATTTCCTCAATGCATTATCCTCCTGTAAATCTGGTTAATGGTCATAGACTAATTTCTAATCTGGGTCATTCCCCATGGTCCCAACTCTATCAATTCTAATTATATAAGGTTGGATCATAGATGCACATGAATATAATACATATGAGGACAAGTAAAAGGGCATCATTTTCTGTTTTTCTCAACATTGCTTGTTTCCATATGGTTGTGCTAATAGCCTTAGCCTAGTGAATTTGTCCTTGTTCTTTCTTTGCTTCCCTCATGAATTGAATGATATGAACATCCAAGGTTCACATTTAGTTGCATCTCTCAGTCCTACTAGTCTGTTCAACATTGTGAGCATCAGATGTATTTCCTCCTTGAAATCTATTCTATGCAGGTTTTTTTGCACTCTTTCTATAGCCTTAGGCTTGTTCTCTGCATTGTACCAGCTGTAGAAGATTCTTCTTTTACAATCTCTTTCATTGTTGTTGAATTCATCTATGTATTGGTCTATATCAATGTCCACCATTTCCTCCTAAATTTCCAAACCAAATGTCCTCGTTATCCCTTCTATGGACAAATCTGGAATGACCCGATCTTCATGTATTACCCTCATGGTAGCTAGATCATATCTGTATATGCATTCTAAAACCAAGTTTTTAGCCTCCACGGGTAATGGGATACCTACAGCTTTGTATAATCCACTATCCCAAATGCATTTCATATCCAGAGTTGCATCCACTATTGTAATCTTTTGAAGAACATCATCTGCATCATAATTTCCTATGCTTGTATCTATTCCAACTCCACTCATACTGATTAAGGATGGATACCCTCTGTGTACTGGTAATTCCTCTTTTTCCATTTTCTTGCATGGCTTTCTTTCTTTTTTCACTTTTTCTTCACCCCTGGATCTACTTTCTTCTATTTCGGGGCCATCCTGTGAAAAAATGCATATTTAACTTACTATTTTACTCCATTTACCTAGGGTTTTACCATGAATTTTTTACATTTTACAGTTACCCTAACCCTTTTTTGTCTTTTCCCATTTTAGATTTTAGACTATTAAACACAATCAATTAATTTCCCTAATTAGATACAGTAATTTATCATTGACTTGCATTTTAAACGAAATTACTCTAACCAATTTGCATTTTATGATTAACTGCATTGTAACGGTGTTTTAAGAAACATACCTATATTCGTGATAGCTAAACTCTAAGAGGTTGACCCACTTTACCATTTTTTCGAGTCATTCTTGTTCTAAAATTATGTTCAACAATGAACTTTTTGTTCAATCTGTGCAATAGTTCTCTTTCTCTGCATATTTAATTTTCCCAATGCAATTCTGAAAGAAAAACAATCTTTACTTTAACCTTAACATGTTAAATTCATCATTTCATATGTTAGTTCTGCATTCAATGCGCATATGGCTTCGGCTTTCTATTTCAACCTTTAATTTTGAACACTGTATCTGTTAGTTTGCCCTTTGCATACATATCACTATTTTGTATGTCTCCTTGTATATTGTTTTTTGTATATCACTTTGTATGTTGTTAATATACAAGCCTACATATGCAACATGTTATAAAACAATGTTACCTTTTACCTTATGTTCAACTTTGTATCTTTCATTTGTATGTCGCAATGTATATAAAATAGATACAAACCATCATACAAATGCAACCCCTACAAACACTTTACCTTTTATTTCCCGATAGTGTACTTTTACCTCTTTGTATATCAGGATTGTAAATAATTAATATACAATCTTTCATACATACAAAGCATTAACCTTATTTCATCCCTTTTTGAAGTCTGCATCGAGTCTTACATTTTCATTTTTTTGTATCTCCATTTTGTATGTCTACTTGTATCTGCAACATACAACCGCGGGATACCATCGTGGGCCCCACTTTACTTACCCATTTGTATCTTTCCCTTGATAACAATAATTGTATCTACACTTAGATACAATCTCTCATACATGCAAAATTTTATACAATCATACTAGACTTTTACTTTTATTAACCGTATTGCATAATCCTTTTAGGTCTGTGCATGTATATTTAGCGAATGCATACTTTTCCAAAATGCGTTAAGAAACAATGCATCGCTTACATCAGATTTGAGTAACTTTTGAAATCCGTAATTGTATGTATGTTAAAGATGCAAAACCAAAAGATACAAACATACAAACTACGTGAAGTACCTTTTTCTCACCTTAATAAACCACATTGTATACCTCCCTTGGGTCCGTGCATGTATATCGCCTTGTATATTGTTTGCGCTTAGACTAAACATACATACCAACCTATATACAATGCGGACTTGACACTTTATTCATTCGACTTTAGAAAACCTATTGGGTTTGACTTGTATACAAAGGATACAAACATTAAACATATGCCTGCAAACTACCCAATACAAAACCTGATTATACTCAACACGACTTATACAAAAACTTCACATACAATTGACTTTGTATACGACATACAAACCTCTAAATGATGCATTTTACCAATAACACATATATCTCGTAAAATATTAGGAATTTCTTACTAGTTTAAAAAAACAACCCTTACTCATTTTTCACAAAGAATTCACCACTATTCCCTCCTTGTACTTAATGCTAGATATTTCTAATTTTCAACATGATTTGTAACACTGACCTCTTTTTTCCCTTTACCACCAAGCAAGCCCACATAGAAACAAAAAAACAACAGCCACAGCAGGGGTCCTCATTTTGCTAAGAGGTAAAACAGGGCATGTTGTGAGCATCACAACAAATAGCAATAACCATGAAACTAAGAGTAGTTTTACCTTGTTGAATGGTATTGCCTGACAGGTGGAGAACTTGAGGTTCTACTTGTCCTACCTTCATCAACGCATTTATCTTCTATCTTATCTACAGGAGGAGCAGCATGATGGCCCAAATCTATCTTCTTCTTTGGTGCATTTCTAACTTTAGAACACTGTCCTTCTTCATAAACTAGACCAATAGTGTCCTTATGATGCTTTTGCTTCCTCAACATGTCATTTAAGCATTCAGTACTCTTTTCAAACTGTAGATTCTTGTGCAACTTAGAGGATGCCTTTTCCAATTCCTTTCTCAAAGAAACTATTTATAACTCTAGTTTTAGGAATTCATTAGTTTTTACTTCAAGATTAGATTTTGTAAAATCAACTACCCTTTTTTCTTCTTCTATCTCTGTCTTTAGGCTGATAATAAGTCTATTAGACTCTTCAATATGTAAAGAAACTTTTGCAAGATCTAAAAGTACCTTGCCCTTGGAGTCTTTTTCTTGTTGAAGTTTGTTTTCTAGTCTTTGATTCTCTTTTCTTAGTTGCTTGATTGTATCCAGAGCACACAAGAGTTCACCTTCTATATCAACCTCACACTCATGTTCATCACTCCTGTTCATAGTCATCTTCACCCACAAAGAGGTCTCCTTCTTCATCATCAATTTCAACAACAAAATCATCTTCTCTTTCATCAAGTTCTTGTCCACCTGCACTTACAATGAAGTCTTCCTTTTTATCAAAACTATCAACTACAAGACCATTCTCTTTATCACACTTTGTATCAACATTCAGAAGTGACTCATGCAACAACTCATTACTTGACTTGACTGGGACTTGTTTTACATCCTTTTTCTTAACATCTCCCCTTCCTCTATTTCTTCTACACTTTCCCATAGTACTCCACTATCAGGATCTCCTAAGTTGATTAAACATTGAACAAGGAACCTAAGGCTATGATACCACTTGTTGGAGTACAATACCACTAAGAGGGGGGGTGAATCAGTGGTATACCAATTTAAAATGACCTTGAATAAATCTTTCACAACTTTGAACATATAAAATGCAAGTTTCAGAATAGTTCAACTATCATGTGTTGCATCATACATGTAAAGCTATCAAGCTTGATTAAACATAAAGAACATAAGTAAATCATAAAAGCTAAAGACACCATAGAAACTCAAATACTAAAAGATACACAAGACTGAATGTTTGAACATGCAGACCAAGTAGACCACAAATAATGAGAAACCATAACACAGTGATTTATGAGTGGAAAACCCTCATAGGGATAAAAAACCACTTGGGAAAAATTACCTCACTGGATTAATAAAATCCCACTAATCACAAAGCTTCACTGACTACTTTTTATGCCTCACTGGCTACACAACATGCCTCACTGGCAAACACAACTACTTCCCTAGCAAATAAAACTACCTCACTAGCAAATCAATGGTGTCTCACTGACAAACATGTGTCTCACTGACATAATATTGATTGCATCAAGGATTAAAACAAATTTAGAGGGATTTTATGATTCACTACTATACACTATACTTCATCAACTGCTTAACCTTGCATCTTCTTTGGCATATCTTCAATACAACTCTTTAGTGAAAACTCAACTCATCAATACAAGACTCCATTATTTCTTTTGTAGACAAAAATACAAACATCTCTTGTGCATGCTACTCAGAAGCATTCTCAAAACAATACCTCAACACTACTCCTCGTACACATTAAAATTATCCTTCAAGTTTAAACCTCTCAAAATACACTGGTTTACATCAGAATCCCTGGTTTTATGCATAGAGCATGTAGATATTGAACTACATTGGACAACTGAGAGGGGAGGGGGTGAATCAGTTGTCCTAAAACTTTTAACCAAATATGATCATCAACCTATCAATTACTTCTATTCAGATACAACCATGAAAGTATCAAATGATAACCTCAACACAAAAGCGTAAACAACACAGGAGACACCATATTTCTACGTGGAAAGCCCCAAAAGGAAAAAACGACGGTGGGTGTTAGCCCACAGAAATATATAAGTTATATCAATACTGAAAAAAAAATAGAGGCTCATTGCCCAAATTGGTCACTGCAAAGAAAGGCTCACTGCCTATGGATGGCTCACTACCGAAGGGTGGCTTACTACCAGAAGAAGGCTCACTACCAAAAGGTTGAACTGAGATAACATCATCTACTTCATGCCAAAGTTTAGTTCCATTGAAGCACAAACACCTTTGCTCTGCTCTACTACCTTCTTTCACTTTATCTTTGCATCTTCACCCTTGGATCCTTTTTCACGACTCAATTACAAGTATTTATACACTACATCAACCTTGGAATGATCATCAAGGTTAGCATTACAATCATCAACCATTGGAACAATCTCCAAGGTTGGCATTACAAACATACATAAAATAGGTCTAGACCTAATACAAATTTAGCTAAGGAAAAGATGTAGGAATGTATGTGGATCATGCCACCCCTTATCTAGGACTCAAACTCAATCTTCCACACTACAACACGCTATCACAATCTTCAATGCATCTCCGTAGATGATGAATTCAACCAGCTCGGCCAAGACTGATGTTAACACAAGTATTCTCAAGAACACACTTCATGCACGATCTGAATTACACCTTGCAAACCAATCTGAATGTAGGAGCATGATTAGGAGACATCCACAAGCACATTGTAATCACTAGGAACAACCGCATGATCTCTAACAACTCTATCAACAAGATTCTTCAAACCAGAGCACAAGAACAACACTGTCAGCCACTGTCATGAGTAAAAGATAGCTTGCGGACCACCAAATCATGAACCATCACACTTGAAGGCATTAATCATCATCCAAGACTTAATTCCAGAACCACATACCCAAATACTTCAATGTGGAGGAATGTGGAGCAAAACACTTTCTCCCTGTCACCACCAAACACACAGAAAAAGTTGCTTTCACTTTGGTGAACATAACGCTCTCAATTCTTCATACCAGAGGCTCAAACTCAGAATATAACATCTTTAGAAATGTTTTTGAATAACTTCCAATCCACAGGAAAAGATATTTATTCTACAAGAAATATGGAGCATTCTTCTAGACTGTTCTTCTACCTATAATGCATTGTTTCTATTGCAACACATTGTTATCACTGAAGGGGCTAATTTCCTCAATATCCTCAACAAAGTAAGAGCATAGTTGACACTAATGACAACTCAGATATGTTGACATCAATGACAACACTGATTAGTCACATACTTGCAACAATCTTTGTCTTTGTCATTGATAGAAACATATGATGTGAAAAACTGAAAAGATCGTCAAGACAAGATTCTCCCCCTTTCTCCTTACACATATGTATTGCATTCTCCCCCTTTCTCTTTACACAACTACATTCTTTCTGCCCCTAAGTTTTTCACATGATTTCTCTCCCCCTTTGACATTAATGGCAAAGGGCACATACTTACATGTTGCTTCTCTGATCAATTTACTTTACCAAAAACACTTAGCTACTCCCCCTGAGAGGTAGCCTTCATAACATCAATCTAGATCAAGAAATGACACTTTGAGCTCCATTGGATTGATGCATTCCTATACATCTTAGTTCAGGATAGGAGGGGTAATAACCCCTAACTTTTCTCTGAGATACTCAAAGGTATCTTTAGGCAGAGGCTTAGTGAAAATGTATGCAATCTGATCCTTTGTGGACACATATTCCAACTTTACTTCATTCTCTGTCACCTTCTCTCTCAAAAAGTGATACCTTATTGATATGTGCTTTGTTCTTGAGTGCATCACTAGATTCTTTGAGATGTTTATGGCACTTGTATTGTCACAAAAGATTGCAATTGGATCTCCATACACAACTCTTATATCCTTCAAAATCTACTTCATCCATAATACTTGAGTGCAACAACACGCTGCTGCAATATACTCTACTTCTACAGTTGACAAAGATATTGAATCTTGCTTCTTGTTCATCCATTAGACCAATTTGTTACCCAAGAATAAGGCACCTCCACTTGTACTCTTTCTATCATCAACATCTCTGGCCCAATTTGCATATGTATAAGCACTGAGAGTGAAATCATTCTCTCTTGGATGCCATAAGCCACAATCCAAAGTACCTTTCAAATATCTCAAAATTCTCTTAACTTCCATCAAATGTGATTCTCTTGGATCAGCTTGAAACCTTGCAACAAGACAAACTGCATGCATAATATCAGGTCTAGTTTGAGTTAGATAAAGCAATCCTCCAATCATGGATCTATATTTTCCTTATTAGCCTTAGGTGATTCATCAGTTTTGTTCAACTTGCAACCAGTCACCATGGGAGTACATACCGATTTAGAATCTTCCATCCCAAACTTCTTCAACAACTCTTTCACATACTTAGACTGAGATATGAAGATTCTTTTATCTAATTGATTAATTTACAGACCCAAAAAGAAATTCATTTCACCAAACATGGACATTTCAAATTCACTTTTCATCTCACTGGCAAACTTTATGCACATACCTTCATTTCCTCCAAAGATAATGTCATCAACAAAGACCTCAACAATCAAGATCTGATCATCATTGATTTTGAAGTATAGATTTATATCTGTAATACCTTTAGTAAATCCTAATTGTGATAAATACATGTCTAACCTTGCATACCAGGCTCTAGGAGCTTGTTTGAGTTCATACAATGTTTTCTTCAACCTACATACCATATCACCTTGATTTAACAATTGGAATCCCTCTGGTTGCTCAATGTATGCTTCCTCTTCTAATTCACCATTTAGGAAGGTAGATTTCACATCCATCTGATATACCTTAAAATCTTTGTGAGCTACAAATGCCAGAAACATTCTAATTGCTTCAATCTGAGCTACTGGGACAAAGGTTTCTTCAAAATGTATCCCTTCAATTTGATAATATCCTTTGCATACAAATCTTTCTTTATTCCTTACAACTTCTCCATTTTCATTCAACTTGTTTCTGAAGACCCATTTAGTTCCAATAACATTTTTGTCAGTAGATCTAGGAACTAATTCCCAAGTTTCATCCTTCTCTATCTGCAGTAGTTCTTCCTCCATTGCCTTTACCCAATTTTCATCATTGCATGCTTCATTCACATTTTTTGGTTCAATCTTTGAAAGCAAACAGTAATTGACTTGTTCCTCTGCAACTCTTCTTCTTGTTAGCACACCTTTGTTCTTGTCACCTATAATCTGATCTTTAGAATGATTGATCCTTACATACCTGGGAGTCTTGACAACACTTTCTGAAGCCTCTTCTTCATCCTGACTGTCTTCTTGCTCATCTTTCTCTTCAATTTCTATAGTCATAGGTTCATCTGGTTCATAACAACTCAGGTCTGATATTATTTATTTGCTTTCATCTACCTTCACATTTGCACTTTCAACAATCTTTTTAAGCCTTTTGTTGTAGCACCAGTAAGCCTTACTCTTGGTAGAGTTTCTAAAAAATTCCTTCATCACATCTTGCATCAAACTTTCCTAGATCTTCATCTCTCCTAATATAACATTTGCTTCCAAAGACTTTGAAATATTTTACTGTAGTAATTCTTCCATACCACAATTCATAGGGAGTTTTAGTACCATTACCTTTTACTTGAACTCTATTTTGAATGTAGACAGTAGTGTGAATAGACTTTTTCCATAAAACTTATGGCAAACCTTCTTCCTTCATCATTGTCCTAGCAACGTCCTAAACTGTCCTGTTCTTCCTTTCCACAACTCCATTCTGCTGAGTCCTAGGTGTAGACAGTTGTCTCTTTATCACATGCTCTTCACAGAAAATGTTGAATTCATTTGATGTGAACTCATCTCCTCTATCAGATCTCAAGCATTTGATCTTCAAATCTAGTTTATTCTCAACCATTGCCTTGAAAGATTCAAACTTCTCTAGGGCTTCTGATTTATCTCTTAGAAAAGTAACCCAAGTCATTCTAGAATAATCATCAATAAGAAACATGAAGTACCTGTCACCTTGTAGACTTCTCACCCTTGTAGGACCATAGAGATCTGTATGCACTAGATCTAGCAAGCCGGTAGAAAATTGTTCTTTGCTCTTGAAACTCATTCTTATTTGCTTTCCCAACTGACATTTCTTACAAATTGAGTTGGAGGGTTTCACAGGTATTGGTAAATCTCTTACAGCCTGACTTGAGCTTATCTTTACCAGACTATCAAAGTTTATATGGCACATCCTTCTATGCCACAACCATCTTTCATTTGCCTGAGCCAATAAACAATAATCATTAGTTCCTATCAATTGATAGATGTTACCTTTTGTCTTCTTACTGATAGAAATCACAGTTCCAGAACTTTCCATGATCTTGCACCCATTATCTTTGAATCTTAGATCATATCCTTTGTCACACATCTGACCAACACTCAAAAGATTATGCGTCAAACCCTTCACATATAGAATATTGTCAGTATTATGGTTTCCATCAAATCAAATAGATCCTTCTCCACAAATCTTACTAGCTGCATTATCTCCAAACCTAACCAGTCCTCCATCATACTTTTCCAAACTTACTTTTGTCACCGGTCATGTGATGTGAGCATCCACTATCAATAATCCATTCATCCTTATCTTTCTCAACCTAAACAGTTAAAGCACTTTCTTCTACTAGTTTTCATCCTTTACACAGCTTGTAGAATTAGTAGACATAGGATCTTCTTTAATAGCAATAAACAGGAATTCACTAGTGTTAGCATCATCAGTCACCCCTTTATCATCAAAATCTCTAACATAGTAGCATTTCTTTGGGATTCTAGGCCTGCCCTCATATTTTTTCTTATTTCTTTCAATTCTTTTAGGACATCTGGAAGCATAATGACCTACTTTACCACAGGAGAAACATTTGAAAGGTAATTTGCCTTTGAACTTACCAGATCCTCTTTGAAGCCTATCAACAAAGTTGGCTTCAATTTCATCAAAGTCATCATCCACCTTGTATTTCTCAGCTCTGGAGATCTCTGCTGAAGTACTAGCTTTATTAGATTATTTAACTTTAGGTAGGGCATCACCAAATTCTCTCATCTCAAAGGCTGTAAGCTTTCCAAGTAACTGATCTCTGTCAATAGTTTTCACAGTCATGAATTCTTCAATTGCAGCCACCTTGTGATTATATGACTTTGGTAGAGATCTGAGAATTTTCATCACAACTTCCTTATCACCGAGAGTTCCTCCCATACCATTTATTCTAGTGACAATTTCATCAACTCTTTGCATAAAAGCTGTTATGTTTTCATCTTCAAACCCTCATACTTCACTTTCAAACTTTGCATCTTGGCTTCTTTTACAGAATCATCTCCTTCATATAGATTTTTCAACTTATCCCATACCTCATTTGCAGTTTCAAGGGCTGCAACTTTTGTCAACACAGAGTCACTTAAAGAACTTAGCAGAGCATCCTTTGCTTTGACATCCACCTCATATTCTTTGATTTTATCTTCAGTAACTTATAAGACATGGTATATTTTTCTTCTGTAACTTTCCATACTTTATAACCAAGACAAAGAAGATGGATTTTTATTTGTGCCTTCCAAAGAGCATAATTTGTTCCATCAAAATTTAGAGCTTCTTTCTTATAAGGCATCCTAGATCTTCCTCAAGTTGTTAGGATTTCTTTAGAGGAACTTCACTCTGATACCAATTGTTGAACTGTACCGAACAACTGAGAGGGGGGAGTGAATCAATTGTCCTAAAAATTTTAACCAAATATGATCATCAACTTATCAATTACTTATATTCAGATACAACCATGAAAGGATCAAATGATAATCTCAACACAAAAGCATAAACAACACAGGAGACACTAGATTTTTACATGGAAACCCCCAAAAGGGAAAAACCACGGTGGGTGTTATCCCACAGAAATATATAAGTTATATCAATACCGAAAAAAATAGAGGCTCACTACCCAAATTGCTCACTGCAAAGAAAGGCTCGCTACCTATGGATGGCTCACTACCTGTTGACATTTCTTCTGAATCAGCATTAGGGTTTGCCACTTCTAATGCACAGGCAGATTCAGGCCAACTGAATACAGGAGGTTGCGTGAGCTCCTCCCCTTCACTTCTGGTTCTGCCGCACCAAGGGGGGTATCCCTATAACTTAAGATGTAACCTTGACTAGCTCAAAGATAGAAAGATCTAACTTGACAACAACAGGCAGAATACTCTCATGTATGGACCAAGATCTGCATGATAGATCACAAAGCTGGCAACATTCTTGGACATGATGTCTGGTTGAGTATGAGAGTATGCAGGGGGTTCCTAATCCTACTCCTACAACTAACAGGTGGAGGTATGAAATGGTTTGATATGAATTTGGATGCAAAGCTGGACATGGTGTATAACACAAGAACACAGCATGATTGGTGCCTATCCAGGGCTTGGAGTCGGTAGACATACACCTGTGAATGATCAGCATGAATAGCTAAAACTGGATTTCAGGGGGATACACATGATATCTGCCTTACAGATATCTCCCAATATAGAGTGTTGAGCTATCTCTACTTATGGCATCCCTACTGCAGTATACCCTTCCCAATGTTCAACCTGAAAACAGTTTAATCTGCCCCTTGAGCAGAGGTCAAAAGATCAGACATTCAACATAGGAATTCTATGCTCTAGAATCTAAACATAAGCAAACATCCAGATCCAGAAGAAGGATACATGCAATACTGGAGACAGAATGAACACAACACATGCTAAGGTAGCATTACTCATATAAGATCAACCATGAAACCAGTGGATTCATGCCAAGTCCTACAACAGGAGATACATAAACTCACAAGAAAAACTGTACAGAGCAACCAGATCAGCTGGTTTTGGATTACAGAGCCAAAAATCATCAACTTTCAACAACCTTGAATGAATAACATCGTCTGCATTATATAGCAGGAGGATGTATTCAGCATTGACTACCAGGTTGACCAAAACTCCCGCCAGATATACCGTACCATAGAAATGGCGCTCAAACTTGAATGCAGCAGGTAGGGGAGGGGACAGGAAGATTTTTCGAGCCTTGCGCCGCCGCCTAGGGATTCAGATCTTCAATCAGGTACAACATTCATCCACGCCATCGCCCATACCTCTGCAACAATCGCCATTGATGGCGCACCAACCCGCGGCCTCGGGAAGAACATCAAACAGACAGTCGCAACCGCTTCCCGCTGAGATTCATCATCATGATGTTTCGAATATGCAGGATAACATTATCCCACATGCACCCCGCGATGACCTCAATAACACTTTATATACTAGGTCATGAGCATATATCATGTCGGTGCTTTTGCTCCTGACGACACTAGTATAGACTTCATCATCATCATCTTCCAGCAGCATGATATCCTGTTGTTCGAAAAAATCATCCTGACGTCATCATGATATTTGAAATATAACCTTCATGATAATCGGCACAACCTGATCCTTCGGAGGAACATCCTCCTGCTGAGCTTATAACAAAAGTCTGGCCGATGAACATCCTGATGACGTCATCATCATATCCTGCTGACGTCATCATCATATCTGCCTACTGCGCACCTCCTCATATCCGGATGAAGTCATCATCATGTTTGCAAATATCAGGAGGTCTCTTCAAGATGATCAGTTGTTAGAAATATGACCCCCGCAGACCTTGATGACGTCATCATCATATTAACATCATCATGATATTCAGAAGACAACCGGATATTTGGAAATATCCTCCTGATGTTCAAATATCAGGTTGCACTGTAGCTCCACTGTAAGATCGGGGCGATAACTGAATATGATGATGCTGCTTGAAAAGATCACCCCCAGTAGATAATGCGCGAAGCAAGCAGGCGGATATCTTCCTGATATCAGCATCATCATGATGCTCGAGCAAACATATATCCAAGTGATATGAAAATATCACCCCCTCCCTCGCGAATATCATGATGCAGATAGGCAGAAAGAAAAATATCACCCTGATATACGGATGACGTCAGCATCATCAGGATGAGAAACAAAGAACAAGAAGTGATACAACATCATCAGGATGATATTGACTAAGATCATCCTGACGTTCCAAAATATGATGACCCTAGTGAATATCGGGTCGCACTTAGAACTCTTCAACAACATCATCAGGATGATGTTAACCAAGATCACCCGATGATAGAAATATCACCCCGGCGAAATATCATGAAGGCAGAAAATATGATGACCTCCGCACGCAGCAGGATGAAAACTAGAAATATCATGATGATGACGACGACCCTTAGGATAAAACAAGTTAGGTCGAGCAACTCAAAGAATAAGCAACATCATCATCATGCCTGCGTAAGGTGATAAATGGAAGATCACCGGAGACTTTGAAGAATCACCCTCATAAGCAGATCAGGGCGCACTGTAGCTCGTCAGCATCATCATGATAAAACCCGAACATCACCCGACAGCGAAATATGATGATGACGATGAGAAACCGATCGAAGGAGAACATGATGATGCTGACCCTCATGGAAACAAACATGATGATGATGACCTCCTCCTCAAGAAAATATGATGATGCAGCTGAAAAATACTGAGGAGGTCCGTTACTTAGAGCATTTTTTGGATACTTAGGGAGAGTGCCTGAATGAAAATTTTTCAAAAAACTACCAGTCAATTCAGGCGTCAACAGTGGCTCTGTCTGGGGACGTGCAGGTGAAAGACTGCAGCGAGAACCCCAGATCTCTGGGATGCAGACCAGTCCCTTATCCATTGGGCACAGAGTCAAATACTGCACTGACCTGCATCACCAAACACACTTGATGGCCTAAGGCCATCAAGAAAAGAAAAACATGTATCTCCCTTTGTCAAATATCTTGTTTTCATCTGCATGCACTGGGTCAAGCTTGGAGATACTACAAAGATCCACCCACAAACAAATCTTGTCATCTGCATATTCAATCCTCTGATTTGGCTTGTCATTATCACCCCTGTGCAGATAACCTTCAGCATCATGTGACATGTGGGTGCAGAATATATCAAACAATGCATGTTCATATGGCATATAACACTTATCACCTATATCATCATCATGCATTGCAACATGATCTCCTAGCTGGACTGCAAATAGGAAACACTCGGAGTCCACCACAAAACTAGGAAGATCAAGGCTCATTGTATTAAATGCTGGCTCATCAAAAGAAAAGCTTTCAAAATCACAATTGTGTACATCATGTACACAACCATCTGGTACACCAGGCTGGAAAAGATCAGGCTCTGGCATCTCTTTCAAATCAGGCACATCTTCACAGTCACTTACCTGATGTATGTTGTTTCCTCTTTCATCAGGATGAGAAACAGAATCCAAGCCAAAAATAGTGTCTAGATCTTCACCACACTCAGACAGATCCTCATCACCACATGTGTCATAAATGGGTGGCCCAGGTACATCAGCTTCATCATAGTATGCCATTTGTTCATGGGCAGCAGAGCACACCTCTTCATCATCAATGGATTCATTCTGTGGAGGGGTATCAGCCTGTGTGTCATAAGCAAAACAACTATCAAATGAAAAACAATCATGCTCTGAACTAGCACTTATCTCAATTTCTGACTGCTCTTCATGATCTCCATGTGTTTGAAAGATAGGCAATGGGTCACACATAGGACTGCTTCTCTGTTTGCTTATATCTTCTCTGTCTTGAGTACAATACTCACAATTTTCTCCACAGGTCCATTCTAAAAATTGCTCATTGCTGTCCATAACCTCATTATTGTTTTCATGGTCAGATGCCTCATGATTGCAATGGGAATCCTCACTAGTCCTTTCACTGGCATCCTCAACATTCACCTTTTCATCTTCACATGATGCCTTCATGACTTGGTCATTTGCAGCTTCATAACCATGTTTCACACCAAGGCCTGGGGAGAAGGGTTTCAGCAGGTGCACATTTCTCATTTCTTCTACATTTTCTAAAAATTTGTATGCCATCTGCATACTTGTCACCTTGAAATCCCTCAGTAATGCACTAGAGCCCTCCTCAAAAGCTTCGAAGAATATGCCAACACAGGCTGAAATATCAGGTCTGAAACTTTCAGGGACATGTGAAAGGGCTACTGCAAACCTATGACTGAAATCAACACATGGCTCTTCATCTTGTTTTCTGATTCTCATCAATTCTGCAACAAGATCAGCCGGTTCTTTTGCAAATTCTTCTTTGAAACAGTCAGCAAGTTCATCCCAACAGGCAAAGGATCTCTTTGGAAAGCTCAAATACCAGTCTTTTGCTTTTGCATCAAAGGACCTAACAAGGAACCTCATCCACATATCCTCATCTCTGAATGAATATTTTCCCATAAAACTTTGAAAATTTTGGATATGTGCATTCCCATCACATACATTGTGACCACTAAATCTAGGCATCTGACAGTATATCCTAGCAGGCATAGTTTCTACTTTATAGTCCACCCATGACAAATCCAGTTGGTCATACAAAGGATCAAAAGGGCTGACAGGAGGTTTAGCTTTCTGACAGGCAGACACAACAGGGTTACTGCTTCTTAACTGGGCCTGCTCAGCCTCTAAGAGTATCAACCTATTTCTTATCTCTTCAATCCCTTTATCCAACATTTTACCACTGAGTGTGGGATAACTCATACTTGGATTCATATAAATCTTACTCTTAGACATCCTTTGTCTGTCTAAGACCTAAGGCTTCCCCTGGCATCTAACCTATGCAGTAAAACAGCAAATAAAGGGGAAGTAACAAGGTACCTTTTCTCATACAGATGCAGAAATATGTACATCTTTCAACCAATAACATACATCTATCTTTCATGTGCATTTAGATCTTTTTTGCAGAGTCGCCACCTCTCCAGAGAGAACAAAATTTTCAATAGCTGAAAGCTACTTTTCCAGGTTCATTCCACCAGCAGAGCATCATTTTGTTAGTGACTCGGATGGGTCACAAGTATTATTCTTTATTTTATCAATCCTTCCCCAGCAGAGTCGCCATTTTGTTGACATTTCTTCTGAATCAGCATTAGGGTTTGCCACTTCTAATGCACAGGCAGATTCAGGCCAACTGAATACAGGAGGTTGCGTGAGCTCCTCCCCTTCACTTCTGGTTCTGCCGCACCAAGGGGGGTATCCCTATAACTTAAGATGTAACCTTGACTAGCTCAAAGATAGAAAGATCTAACTTGACAACAACAGGCAGAATACTCTCATGTATGGACCAAGATCTGCATGATAGATCACAAAGCTGGCAACATTCTTGGACATGATGTCTGGTTGAGTATGAGAGTATGCAGGGGGTTCCTAATCCTACTCCTACAACTAACAGGTGGAGGTATGAAATGGTTTGATATGAATTTGGATGCAAAGCTGGACATGGTGTATAACACAAGAACACAGCATGATTGGTGCCTATCCAGGGCTTGGAGTCGGTAGACATACACCTGTGAATGATCAGCATGAATAGCTAAAACTGGATTTCAGGGGGATACACATGATATCTGCCTTACAGATATCTCCCAATATAGAGTGTTGAGCTATCTCTACTTATGGCATCCCTACTGCAGTATACCCTTCCCAATGTTCAACCTGAAAACAGTTTAATCTGCCCCTTGAGCAGAGGTCAAAAGATCAGACATTCAACATAGGAATTCTATGCTCTAGATTCTAAACATAAGCAAACATCCAGATCCAGAAGAAGGATACATGCAATACTGGAGACAGAATGAACACAACACATGCTAAGGTAGCATTACTCATATAAGATCAACCATGAAACCAGTGGATTCATGCCAAGTCCTACAACAGGAGATACATAAACTCACAAGAAAAACTGTACAGAGCAACCAGATCAGCTGGTTTTGGATTACAGAGCCAAAAATCATCAACTTTCAACAACCTTGAATGAATAACATCGTCTGCATTATATAGCAGGAGGATGTATTCAGCATTGACTACCAGGTTGACCAAAACTCCCGCCAGATATACCGTACCATAGAAATGGCGCTCAAACTTGAATGCAGCAGGTAGGGGAGGGGACAGGAAGATTTTTCGAGCCTTGCACCGCCGCCTAGGGATTCAGATCTTCAATCAGGTACAACATTCGTCCACGCCATCGCCCATACCTCTGCAACAATCGCCATTGATGGCGCACCAACCCGCGGCCTCGAGAAGAACATCAAACAGACAGTCGCAACCGCTTCCCGCCGAGATTCATCATCATGATGTTTCGAATATGCAGGATAACATTATCCCACATGCACCCCGCGATGACCTCAATAACACTTTATATACTAGGTCATGAGCATATATCATGTCGGTGCTTTTGCTCCTGACGACACTAGTATAGACTTCATCATCATCATCTTCCAGCAGCATGATATCCTGTTGTTCGAAAAAATCATCCTGACGTCATCATGATATTTGAAATATAACCTTCATGATAATCGGCACAACCTGATCCTTCGGAGGAACATCCTCCTGCTGAGCTTATAACAAAAGTCTGGCCGATGAACATCCTGATGACGTCATCATCATATCCTGCTGACGTCATCATCATATCTGCCTACTGCGCACCTCCTCATATCCGGATGAAGTCATCATCATGTTTGCAAATATCAGGAGGTCTCTTCAAGATGATCAGTTGTTAGAAATATGACCCCCGCGGACCTTGATGACGTCATCATCATATTAACATCATCATGATATTCGGAAGACAACCGGATATTTGGAAATATCCTCCTGATGTTCAAATATCAGGTTGCACTGTAGCTCCACTGTAAGATCGGGGCGATAACTGAATATGATGATGCTGCTTGAAAAGATCACCCCCAGTAGATAATGCGCGAAGCAAGCAGGCGGATATCTTCCTGATATCAGCATCATCATGATGCTCGAGCAAACATATATCCGGGTGATATGAAAATATCACCCCCTCCCTCGCGAATATCATGATGCAGATAGGCAGAAAGAAAAATATCACCCTGATATACGGATGACGTCAGCATCATCAGGATGAGAAACAAAGAACAAGAAGTGATACAACATCATCAGGATGATATTGACTAAGATCATCCTGACGTTCCAAAATATGATGACCCTAGTGAATATCGGGTCGCCCTTAGAACTCTTCAACAACATCATCAGGATGATGTTAACCAAGATCACCCGATGATAAAAATATCACCCCGGTGAAATATCATGAAGGCAGAAAATATGATGACCTCCGCACGCAGCAGGATGAAAACTGGAAATATCATGATGATGACGACGACCCTTAGGATAAAACAAGTTAGGTCGAGCAACTCAAAGAATAAGCAACATCATCATCATGCCTGCGCAAGGTGATAAATGGAAGATCACCGGAGACTTTGAAGAATCACCCTCATAAGCAGATCAGGGCGCACTGTAGCTCGTCAGCATCATCATGATAAAACCCGAACATCACCCGACAGCGAAATATGATGATGACGATGAGAAACCGGTCGAAGGAGAACATGATGATGCTGACCCTCATGGAAACAAACATGATGATGATGACCTCCTCCTCAAGAAAATATGATGATGCAGCTGAAAAATACTGAGGAGGTCCGTTACTTAGAGCATTTTTTGGATACTTAGGGAGAGTGCCTGAATGAAAATTTTTCAAAAAACTACCAGTCAATTCAGGCGTCAACACTACCGAAGAGTGGCTCACTGCTAGAAGAAGGCTCACTGCCAAAAGGTTGAACTGAGATAACAACATCTACTTCATGTCAAAGTTTAGTTCCATTGAAGCACAAACACCTCTACTCTGCTCTACTACGTTCCTTCACTTTGTCTTCGCATATTTGCCCTTGGATCTTTTTTCATGACTCAATTACAAGTATTATACACTACATCAACCTTGGAATGATCATCAAGGTCATCATTACAATCATCAACCATTGGAACAATCTCCAAGGTTAGTATTACAAACATACATAAAATAGGTCTGAACCTAATACAAATTTAACTAAGGAAAAGATGTAAGAATGTATGTGAATCACACCATGCCTTAGTTGGGACTCAAAGTCAATCTTCCATACTATAACATGCTATCACATTCTTCGATGCATCTCCGTAGATGATGAATTTGTTAGACTTAGGGCACACAACTGAGAGGGGGGTGAATCAGTTGTGCAAAACTTTCTCCAATTTACACACTTAAATCTTCTTAGTAATTAGTAGTATATTAAACATGAAACATAATGCATTCAAATCAAAAGTAGAAACTCATCAACACATAAGACACAAAGATTTTGACATGGAAAACCTGGTTAAGGGAAAAACCACGGGGTGATTAACCCAAGAATGTATTCTCTGTTAGAAGAATAGAAAGAACAAAATGGCACATGCCAATTAGGGCTCACTGCCTGAGCACACTGCTCACAAGAGGCTTACTGCCTACAAGAGACACACTGTCTATAAAGAAATAAGTATCACATACATGAACTGGAGAATAGCATCTTCACCATGCTTGAATCAGTTCCATTAAGCTCAATACTTTTGCTCTGCCTTTCGCTCTCCTCTTCGCTACCACACTCTCATCTCCACAAAAGGTGAGTTCAAACTAACTTCACAATCCCTTATTTATACAAGGCATTAACTTAGGAATGATCATCTAAGTCGGCAAACATTCATATGATCATCCGACAGATGCATAACTCATTCGGTCGGCCTGTCTCAAGAAGAACACCATCATACAAAAGTTACTCTTCAATTGTGAGCTCCAACTTCAATACGGACCACTAACACAAACTGGACATGATCCAAAGACCTTCACAAGCTTGCTTGAATCACCAAGAACATCCACACTTCTTCTACTTACTGAAATCCTTCTCTCCATCTGGAACCTTAAAAACACAGTCTGTCATAACTGTCACAAAGGAATAGATGCTTGTGGACCTTCAAACCACGTACCAATAGAGTTGATATACCACAAAGACTTCCTCAGCACTCCCTTAAATCCATAGAACAGGAAACTTCTTTTCCGGATCTCACCGGACCTTTATTGTTACACACTGTCACCTCTGAACACATACCGGAACCATTTTTACTTGAGCGGCCACAACTTCTTCATATATTCATGCGGACCTTTGAAATCTCTACTGGATCACCTGCAGACACATATCTACAAACCCTTTAATCCGCATCCTCTGATCATCATCCTATCTTGGACTTTCATCTTACAGTCATCACTGTTCTTCACTGTTCCTGAATGAGACTAATTTTCTCAATATCCTCAGATCACGGCTCATCTAAACCTTATCATTAATGTAACAGGAGTATGTTGACATCAATGACAACACCGGTTAGGCCCATACTTGCAATAATCTCCCCCTTTCTCATTGATGGCAACATATGATGTGAAAAACCATCAAGACAAGAACTTCTCTTTACTGTCATAATTCCCTCTATCAACAGCAACCATTCACATGTCTTCTCTCCCTTTTTAGCTCCCCCTTTGATCAGCAACCACTTGTTTTTCACATGTCTTCTCTCCCCCTTTGACATCAATGGCAAAGGGTACATACTTGCAATTTCACCACTTTAGAATCATACCTGCTACTCCCCCTGAGTAGCAGCTCCCATCAATCCAGATCATAAGATATGACTGTGATATCCACCGAACTAATGCACCTTAGTTCATCACTGGAGGGGCAATAACCCCTAACTTCTCCCTGAGATACTCAAAAGAGTCCTTAGGTAGAGGTTTAGTAAAGATATCTGCAATCTAATCCTTGGAGGGCACAAACTCCAATCTGACTTCATTCTTGTTCACTTGCTCTCTCAAAAAGTGAAACTTGATAGATATATGCTTAGTCTTAGAATGCAACACCAGATTCTTAGATATATTTATTGCACTTGAATTATCATAGAAGATTGTGAAAGGGTCCTCATACTCTACTTTAATATCTCTTAGCATCTACTTCATCCACAAAACTTGAGTGCAACTACCTACTGCTACTTGTTGGCAAGAGACACTATATGGATTCATGGTTGTTGTCATTGATGGTAACAAAGGTCATCCCACATATCCACAAGTCATGGTGTGCCTCTACCGGAAGTCAGGATGAAGAACTGTTGTGGTCCGGTGAACAAGAACAGAGAATGTGGCAAGGTCTGACAAATTGGTCTGGACCTCTCAGAGGAAGTGTCTTGGTGCAGTGCAGATTTGGGGAAGTCAAGAGGACTACCTTGAGTAGTATATTCCAAGGATTTAGCCTCTGGTGATGGACAAAGAAAAAGATATGAATAGCTGAGTACCGGATTCCTGAAAGACAATGAGAACAGAAGGAAGAACTGATTGACAGAGCATCAGAATATTTTCCGGATATGTTACTATTGATGGTAAAGGTTGTGAAGGCATGAATCATGTTTGGCCAACATGATTAATGATATCTACAAGTATATGCTTGATCTGCATTGCCTGGTGAGCAAGGATTCAGCCGACAGAACAGAGTTTGTAAGAAACTAGACTGTTCCGGATGCTGACTAGAAAGGTGATGAAATTACTTGTGCGGATATATATATAGAGGATGGATTTAGTTGTGAAAAGTGTGATTGTGTGATGGTGTATACGAATAAGTACAGAGCAGAGCAGAAGTAGTAAGAAAGATCCGGTATGTGAAAAGATAGCAGAATAAAGAATAGAGGAAAGATGAAGTGCAGCAGATCAGTGTACTGAGCCTAACCGAAACTGAACCCCAGCATATGTAGGTGCTTCCAATCAGTTCAAGTATTATATAACATTCTTTGTAGACAGTGTGTCTCCTTGTAGGCAGTGGGCCTCTTTTTGAGCAGTGTGCTCGGGCAGTGAGCCCTAATTGGCAAGTGCCATTTTTGTAACTCCTTATTCTTCTAACAGAGAATAATCTTTGGGTTAATCACCCAGTGGTTTTCTCCCTTAACCGGGTTTCCACGTCAAAAATACTATGTCATGTGTTTCTCATTTCATGATAATGTTTGTTTAATTCAATGCTGCTTTGATTAATAAGAAAGTTCAAAAGAAGAAACAATTAGGATAACTGATTCACCCCCCCCCCTCTTAGTTATCAACAATTGGTATCAGAGCAAGGTTCCTCCTAATAGAGCCTAACAGCTTGAGGAAGATCTGGGAGTTCAAATGGATGCATATGGTTTAAGGGAGCAACTCAAGACTGCCCTTGAGGATCTTGAACAGTCAAATTCTGAAGTCAATGAATTAAAGGAAAGACTCAAACAGGCTGATGAATTCATGAGAGAACTAAAAGACAAATTAAGTCTCTCTATGAAAAAGAGAAAGGAGCTGCTCCAACAATTGGCAAGCCAAACTGAAGAAAGCAATACAAATGAAGAATTGACTGAGAAAACCAAGTTATGTGAAAAGTTATCAAAAGAAGTCATTATGTTAAGACATGAAATGGAATCAGGAACTATAAAGTTTACTCAAGAGATTGAAGAAAAAAGAAAAGCTGAAGACAATCTAAGACAATCTCTTAAAGAGAAATCAGAAGAATGCCACCAGATGGACAGGATTATCAGACTTCTTGAATCTGATCTTGAAAATGCCAAAGATAATGAAGAAAAACTTGAGGATCAAATTGTCTCTCTCAAAAGAGATCTTCAAACAGCAAATGAATATAAAGAAAAATTCAAGATAAGTTCTGCCCAACTTGAAGTACTTCTTGGAAGTCAAAAGAAGACAGATGACAAGTACGGTTTGGGATATGAGAAAGGAGAAAGCTCCGGATCCAGTCAAAAGAATTTTGGATCAGAAAATCCAAGGAATAGGCCTAGAAGACCTCCGGTAAGACAGCCCAATGCTCAAAGATATCCATCTTTCAATGGATACTGCCACAGCTGCAATCACTTTGGTCACAAAGCTAATCAGTGCAGAAAAAGAATGAATCAAACTAATCCATCCTTCTCCGGACAGTGCTTTAACTGCAAAAGGTATGGACACAAGTCTCATGAATGCAGAAATATGCAAGTAAACAAATCATTCAATGGTAGATGCTTTACATGCAATAGAGTAGGTCATATGGCTAATCAATGCAGATCAAGAGGTTATCAGTCAAATATGCAAAGAAATGTTATTTGCCAAATCTGTAATAGGTCCGGTCATAATGCTAAAGTCTGCAGAAGCAAGAATCAGGACAAAAGAGGTTCGGTGTATAATCAGAATCAAGACAAGGGTAAACAAAAGATGAATGCGGATGAAGTTAGGAATCAGATGAGCAAGATTTGGGTAAAGAAAAGTTCAGAGAATACAGAAACTGGATCCGCACCAGATTTTGGTGCTGATATTCCTTCCGAAAATTAAAAAGTGAGCTCTGGCTCAGGGGGAGACTCAAAGAAAATCCTGTTCCCCCAGCCAATCAAGTGGTGCTAGATGTGACACAAGATGTGGAGTAAAGGGTTTGAAGATATAAGTCCTGAGATGATCCAGACAAGATTTCAGAGGTCTGCATGAAAATGTAAAGAAGTTGTGATCGATCAAGTAAGACCTGTTCTGGGAGATGCTCCAGAATGACAAAGGACTACAAAAGGGTCCGGAGAGATCTGGAAGTACATTATTTTACTCTGCAGACTGGACAGAATGTTTGGGATGTTCTTGTAATGTGTCATCTCGATTTATTCATGATTGAAAGATCCGCATGATGTTCATAGATCAGGACTGATCCGGGATACTCCAAGCTATCTGGATAAGGCAAACCAGAATAATGTAGGTGGAGCATTTATTGCAAACAGATATTAGGGTTTGCGAAATGATATAAGGGATTTCTCAACAATCACTTGATCATTCCACATCCAAGAAGAAGCGAAAAGCGGAGCTCTGCAACAAAATTCATCAAGTTCACCGAAGATCTCCTGCTGAAGTCATTACATACAGAAATCAATCCAGCCACTCCGTGTAACCGAAGACGCAAAAGGTATTTTCCACTTTCGATATTTTGCTACAAATCTTTTGAAGAAATGGCTACTCCAAATATAGTAAAAATCTTAGATAGGCCCCGACCTAAATTTAAGAAACATCCATACAAGTCATTGGAGGTAGATCCCTTAGGAGCATTTTCCAGTGTTCCTCATGGAGTTTTACACACAGAAGACATTAGGGTTTACATACATGCAAGCATTGAGGAATTCGGAGAATTTAAATTGAGAGATCTCTATCACAAACAACTGATAGACAATGCTTTTGAGCTTAAACCAGAGTACAACGGTATCCAGAAGAAACAGTTTGATCAATTCATTCATTTCCCCTGCTTTGAAGAAGAAGAATGGGTCCGATATGTATTGAGCAGAATGCATGACAACTTCCTATGGCTGGATAGACCTTGCAAGATCACAAAAGAGGCAATTAGGGCAGTAACTGGTCTATACTCTTCCGGAGGGATACCTATCCTCAAATCTATCAAGAACAACATTGTAACTGAGGCCACCAGATCAAAATTTGATAAGAGGGCAATGACCATTGAAGATATTTCGGATCCGGATATCAAGTATGCATCCATGATAATAGGATACAAGATCTATCACTCCAGCAGGGAGAATTCTGTATCCGGAACTGCAGTGTATACTGCCTATGAAATGCTAAGGAAGAATGCAGAATATGATCTCTGCGAACTACTCTTAAGCCAATTAATGGAAAATATACAGAAAATCAAGAAGGACAAAAAGAATTCCTTTAAGTATGGTACTCTTATATTATGTCTATTTTTCTACTTCATGAATGAGCTGCCCGGATCAAGTGGATGGGCATGGCAGAATGACAAACCTGTTGCAGTCCAGATAAGAGACTATTTACATGGGCTTGGGGATGCCAAAGCAAGAAATACAGCCCTATGGGGATACTTCAAAAACTTCCAAAGCACGATGCAAGCAAGAGAAAGAATTCCCCAGTCTCTTGTTGAAAAATACAAAGACTCAGTGTGCTTTATGGTGGACACTGATCAGTGCCTAATGGAGGCAGTGGAGCCAAGGACTGTCTGGATCATGCCCATGGGGTATGAAGTGGATGAACAGATAGTGGAGCTGCATGTTCAACACATGCTAAGTCAGCCCAAAGATCCAAAGGCAGAAAGGTTTGGAACCTTTGAGGAGCTAAGTGTAAAGATCCATGTAGAACTCAGGGAACCTGAGATAAAGAGGAAGGTGAGAAAAGAAGTAGAGCATATTGCTCAAGGCCTAGGCATCCCAAAAGAGGCACTTGATGCCAACCAGGAAAAGAGAAGAAAATCTGAGGAAGAAAAGAAAGAGGCAGAAAAGAAAAGCAAGAAAAGTGCTCCGGTGGAATCCTCAACCCGGACCAGATCATCAAAAGGATCTACACCTATCAAAACCAAAAGCTCAAAACTGGAAGTCCAGGGATCTGATAAGAGATCTAAGACAAAAGCCTCAAGAGCTTATCAAAGCCAAAAGGATGAAGAAGAAACTGAGTCAGATGAGGGAGTGAAAGAAATAAAGAAACAGAAGAAGAAAGGATTCGGTAAAGCCTCTTCAGGCTGAGACAAGGAAGAAATGACAGAAGAATTTGCTGAAAAGCCCACCCTGTCTCTAGACAGTGTAGTCAAATCAGTCACTGTGGATGGGAACCTTCAACCGGTGGCTGAATTCTATGATGACTACAATGAGGCAGATCAAAAGATCCTGCAAGAAGCTATAATTAGGTACTTGAACATCTACAATAAAGCTTTTATTGAGATTATCTCTGAAATTCCAAAGAGTCTAGAGATGGAACTAGAAATAAGAAAGAACAATGCCATGGCAAAAGACCTTGAGATCAGGGAACAGATAGCTATTCAGCTATATCCCTCAATTGATCACAAAACCATGAACATGATATTCAAGGACTTAAGGATGAATTTAGAAGCAAAGCAAGGATGAATCAGCTTATGCTTGGTGAGACCGACAAAGTAGCCAAGGACATTGAAGAGATCCTCCAGAATACATACAAAAGGTTCAATATTCCTATTACAGAGGACTTAGGTGCAGAAACAGCTGCGGACTTGGAATCATCTGCTCCGGAAGAAGTGCCACTAGAACAGACTAACATCTCTTCTCTGGCTTCTCCTACAGTCTCCAGATCCCAAGAAGAAGAGAAATTACAGGAGAAAGAAGCAGCAGAAAAAGAAAAAGAGGCTGACAGCACCAAGGATGCAGAGAAAGAGAAAAATCCAACAGAGAAAACCACAACTGTAAGTGGTAAGAATGTGGAAGGAGATAAGACTCCTAAGGACAAAACTGTAGAAGAAAAGAAACATCTGTCTCCGGCAAGAGACACTGCACAAACTGTTCAAAAGTTTCTAAGCCAAGAAACTTTAGAGATTGATGAACTGGAGCTTCTAAAAGGCCCATTCGACTTTGACTCTCTCTCTCCGGTACAGACAATGAAGATAGCTTCATTTGCAAATGCTAAGGCAAATGAAAAACTCCTAAAGTCTCATATGGAAGACTATGAGTTGATAGAGGCTGCTTCTGGAGTGCTTGAAAAGATTATGCCATCAATCCAGATAGATCCGACAACCTCCTCTTCCGGTAATCTCAAAACCTTAGTCAGCAGTGTTGATACACATTTTGATTCTCTAGAAAAATCAGCTGAAGAAAAGGTCCGGAAGGAATTTTTGGATAAAATATTTTCAGAAGTATTAGGATTAATCTCTAATGATAGGAGAAATATGAGTATTGGAATAAAGAGCTTAGAAAATGCTCTTAAGGATGGCGGTGATATTTACAAATTTTGTATCTCCTGGTCAAAGGCAACAGTAGAAATTGATAAGAAAATAAAAGTGGAATAGGACAAACTACAAAGTTTGTCTCAAAGTTTTGATCCTCTCTCTTCATCCATAGTAAATCAAGAATGTCAAACTATTGCAATCACAAATGCAATAAAGAACTTTGAGAAGGAAAGGAAGAATATCACTAACCGGATGGGAGAACTTAGAAGGATTATAATCCCTAAGTTAGAAACTATGCATGAGGCCATTAGTGATGCTCAGACTACCGCCCAAACAAATGATCTGACAGATCTCAAGAGGGCAGAAGCTTTTGCATTTTTGTTGAGTGGTCACATTTCAATTTTGGATAGAATGAAGCAAAGTTGGGCTACAGAACTGATCCAACTGAAGACATCTTTTGCAGACATTCTTCAGTTTATGTGAGTATGTAAATATGCGGAGATTGTTGGCAAGAGACACTATATGGATTCATGGTTGTTGTCATTGATGGCAACAAATATCATCCCACATATCCGCAAGTCATGGTGTGCCTCTACCGAAAGTCAGGATGAAGAACTGTTGTGGTCCGATGAACAAGAACAGAGCATGTGGCAAGGTCCGACAGATTGGTCCGGACCTCTCAGAGGAAGTGTCTTGGTGCAGTGCAGATTTGGGGAAGTCAAGAGGACTACCTTGAGTAGTATATTCCAAGGATTTAGCCTCCGGTGATGGACAAAGAAAAAGATATGAATAGCTGAGTACCGGATTCCTGAAAGACAATGAGAACAGAAGGAAGAACTGATTGACAGAGCATCAGAATATTTTCTGGATATGTTACTGTTGATGGTAAAGGTTGTGAAGGCATGAATCATGTTTGGCCAACATGATTAATGATATCTACAAGTATATGCTTGATCCGCATTGCCTGGTGAGCAAGGATTCAGCCGACAGAACAGAGTTTGTAAGAAACTAGACTGTTTCGGATGCCGACTAGAAAGGTGATGAAATTACTTGTGCGGATATATATAGAGGATGGATTTAGTTGTGAAAAGTGTGATTGTGTGATGGTGTATACGAATAAGTACAGAGCAGAGCAGAAGTAGTAAGAAAGATCTGGTATGTGAAAAGATAGCAGAATAAAGAATAGAGGAAAGATGAAGTGCAGCAGATCAGTGTACTGAGCCTAACCGGAACTGAACCCCAGCATGTGTAGGTGCTTCCAATTAGTTCAAGTATTATATAACATTCTTTGTAGACAGTGTGTCTCCTTGTAGGCAGTGGGCCTCTTTGTGAGCAGTGTGCTCAGGCAGTGAGCCCTAATTGGCAAGTGCCATTTTTGTAACTCCTTATTCTTCTAACAGAGAATAATCTTTGGGTTAATCACCCCGTGGTTTTCTCCCTTAACTGGGTTTCCACGTCAAAAATACTGTGTCATGTGTTTCTCATTTCATGATAATGTTTTTTTGTTTAATTCAATGCTGCTTTGATTAATAAGAAAGTTCAAAAGAAGAAACAATTAGGATAATTGATTCACCCCCCCCCCCTCTCAGTTATCAACACTACTATGTATTCTGCTTCAGTTGTAGATAGGGATATTGCCTCTTGTTTCTTGCTTAGCCAAGAAACCAATCTCTTTCCCAAAAAGAATGCTCCACCACTAGTACTCTTTTGTTCATCCACATCTCCTACCCAATCAGCATCTGTATATGCATGAAGAGAGAAATCATGATCTCTAGGATACCACATACCATACTCAACCATCCCTTTTAGATATCTAAAAATCCTCTTGATTGCCATGACATGGGATTCTCTAGGATCAGCTTGGAATCTAGCAACAAGACCAACAGCTTACATAATATCTGGTCTAGTTTGAGTGAGATACAATAATCCTCCAATCATTGATCTGTACTTTGTCTGGTCTACCTTAGGAGAGTCATCATCTATGCTCAACTTACATCTAGTTGCCATGGGAGTATTCGTTGTCTTTGAATCTTCCATCCTAAATTTCTTCAACAGTTATTTCACATATTTGGTCTGAGAAATGAAGATTCCTTTCTTTGTTTGAGTAATTTGCAGACCCAAGAAGAAATTCATTTCACCAAGCATAGACATCTCAAGCTCACTTTTCATTTCATTTGTAAAAGTTTTACACATACTATCTCTTCCTCCAAAGATGATATCATCAACAAATACTTCAACAATCAAGATGTTTTCATGATCAATTTTGAAATATAAGTTACTGTCAGCAGTACATTTGTTGAAACCAATCTTTAAAAGATGCTTGTCCAATCTTTCATACCAAGCTCTTGGGGCTTGCTTTAATCCATACAGTGCCTTCTTCAACTTGCAGACCATATCACCATGATCAGACAACTGAAATCCATCTGGTTGCTCTATATACACTTCTTCTTCCAAGTCATCGTTTAGAAAGGCAGACTTGACATCCATCTGATATACCTTGAAATCCTTGAAGGCAGCAAAGGCAAGGAATAATCTGACTGCTTCAATTCTTGCCACCAGAGCAAAAGTTTCTTCAAAATCAATTCCTTCTATTTGAGAGTAGCCCTTGCAGACCAATCTGGCTTTATTTCTGATTACTTCACCAGCTTCATTTAGTTTGTTCCAGAAGACCCATTTGGTTCCAATCACATTCTTGTTTCTAGGTCTGGAAACAAGATCCCAAGTGTGATTTTTCTCAATTTGCATCAACTCTTCCTCCATTGCTTTGGTCCAATTAACATCATTGCAGGCTTCATTTATTGTCTTAGCTTAGCTTCAATCTTTGAAATCAGACAATATTCATCTGAATTTTAAGAAATTTTCCTTCTAGTTTGCACACCTTTGCTTTTGTCACCTATGATCTGATCTTCAGAGTGGTTCAGTCTTACATACCTTAGAACTTTGGGAGTTTCTTGCACTTCTGCTTCTTGATCAGGCTCATTCAGACCTATCTCTTCTTCCTGATTTACCGGATCAATTTGAATCTGACTTTCAAAAGAGGATTGAACTCCTTGAACCAAAACACCATTCTAAACATCTTCATCATATTCATAAAACCTTGAGGGTTTCTCTATTCCCTCATCAACCTTCACATTTGTACTTTCTATCATCTTTCTTAGTCTCTTGTTATAACACCGGTATGCTTTGCTTTGAGTAGAGTAACCCAAGAATATTCCTTCATCACTTCTAGCATCAAACTTGCCTAAATCTTCATCTCTTTTGATGTAACACTTGCTACCAAAGACTCTAAAATATCTTACAGTGGGAGTAATGCCAAACCAGAGTTCATAAGGGGTCTTACCGGTATTGCTTCTGATTTGAACTTGATTGAGAGTATAGACTACAGTGCTAACAGCTTCCCTCCAAAAGATCTGAGGAATATTTTCTTCCATCATCATGGTCCTAGATTCTTCCTGGATGGTCCGGTTCTTTCTCTCCACTACTCCATTCTGTTGTGGAGTCCTAGGAGTAGACAACTGTCTCTTAATTCCATGTTTCTCACAGAACTCTATGAACTCACCAGATGTGAATTCTCCACCTCTATCAGACCTCAGACATTTCAACTTTAATCCTGTTTCATTCTCTACCATAGCCTTGAATATTTTGAATTTCTCAAGAGCTTCTGATTCCTCCTTTAGAAAGGTTACCCACATCATCCAAGAATAGTCATCAATTAGCAGCATGAAGTATCTATCACCTTGAATACTCCTAGTTCTTGCCGGAACACAAAGATCAGTGTGAACTAAGTCCAATAATCCGGTAGAAGACAGTTCCTTGCTTTTGAATGTAACTCTGCTCAGCTTACCCAACTGACATTCCTTGCACAAGATGTTAATAGGTTTCACCAATTTTGGAAGATCTCTTACAACCTGAGTATTGTATATCTTGATGATATTATAAAAATTCACATGACACATCCTTCTATGCCATAACCAACTCTGATCAACTTGAACAAATAAGCAGTTTTTACCAGTACGAACCAAGTGGAAGATATTACCTTTAGTTTGAGTACTGGATGCAATCTCTGTTCCAGAACTTTCAAAGATTTTGCCTTTTCCATCCTTGAATCGGAGATCATAGCCTTTGTCCACCAACTGTCCAACACTAAGAAGATTGTGCTTCAAACCTTCAACATACAGTACATTACCAGTTTTGTTTCTTCCATCAAAATAAATAGTTCCTCTTCCTCTGATTCTACCAGCAGAATCGTCACCAAACTTTACCACTCCTCCTTCATACCTTTCCAAATCTACAAACTTATTTTTGTAACCTATCATATGGTGAGAGCATCCACTGTCAATGACCCAATCATCCTTCTCTTCAATTTGGGCAGCCAGAGCTCTTTCCACAGTCTTAAGATTGACAGATACAGAGGACATTGGATCTTCTTCCTTGATGGCAATGAACACCCATTCATTTCTAGATTTGTTTCCTATCTCTGATTCATCATCTGTTACTCCTTCATTATCATCATCTTCATGTATATAGTAATAGTTCTTTTGGAACCTTGGCTTGTTAGGATTTTGCCTTGAAAATCTTTTCAGACACCTTGAGGCAAAATGACCAATCTTATTGCAGTTAAAACACTTAAAAGGTAATTTTCCTTCATACTTACCAGATCCTCTTGGCATCCTCTTTGCAATAAGGGCTTCAAGTTGAGCAATTTCTACTTCTTCTTCTTCTAGATCTTTTCTTGCTTTTTCATACCATGACAATTTCCTTGAAGAATTCTCTCCTAGATCAAACCTTTGTTTACCTTTAATAGAGGCACTGGCTTTGAATACAGATTCAGTCTTGGGGGGGTCGTCTCCAAGCTCTATCATTTCAAATGCAGCCAATTTCCCAGCTAATTGATCTCTTGTGATAGTTGTATGGGCTCTGAATTCTTCAATGGCAGCAGCCTTGATTTTGTAAGAAGCGGGAAGGGATCTGAGAATTTTACCAATAATCTCATTTTCATCCAAGACTCCACCAGCATTTCTCATTCCACAAACTAGCTCATTCACTCTTGGCATAAAAGTGGTAATATTTTCATCATCTCTCATCTTCAATTTTTCAAATTTCCCTTTTAGACTTTGTAACCTTGCACATTTAAAATACTGGTCTCCTTCATGCAAAAGTTCCAGTTTATTCCAAATCTCAAAGGCAGTTGGTAGGTCAATAACATTTGAGAGCTCTAAGTCAGATAATGCACTTAGAAGAGCCTCTTTAGTCTGCAGATTATTTTCAGCATCTATGATTTCATTTAGGGTTGTTGGACTACCCTGTGGAGGTACATACGCTTTCATAACCATGGACCAGTACGTCATTCCCATACACTGCAAATGACATTTCATGTGACCTTTCCAAAGAGTAAAGTTGGTTCCATCAAACTTCGGACTATCCTTCTTGTAAGATGACATCCTGGATCTCCTCAAGCGGTTAAGCTCCTTTTAGAGGAACTTGGCTCTGATACCAATTGTTAGACTTAGGGCACACAACTGAGAGGGGGAGTGAATCAGTTGTGCAAAACTTTCTCCAATTTACACACTTAAATCTTGTTAGTAATTAGCATTATATTAAACATGAAACATAACGCATTCAAATCAAAAGTAGAAACTCATCAACACATAAGACACCAAGATTTTGACATGGAAAATCTAGTTAAGGGAAAAACCATGGGGTGATTAACCCAAGAATGTATTCTCTGTTAGAAGAATAGAAAGAATAAAATGGCACATGCCAATTAGGGCTCACTACCCGAGCACACTGCTCACAAGAGGCTTACTGCCTACAAGAGACACATTGTCTACAAAGAAATAAGTATCACATACATGAACTGGAGAATAGCATCTTCACCATGCTTGAATCAGTTCCATTAAGCTCAATACTTCTACTCTACCTTTCGCTCTCCTCTTCGCTACCACACTCTCATCTCCACAAAAGGTGAGTTTAAACTGACTTTGCAATCCCTTATTTATACAAGGCATCAACTTAGGAATGATCATCTAAGTCAGAAAACATTCATAAGATCATCTGACAAATGCATAACTCATCTGGTCGGCCTATCTCAAGAAGAACACCATCATATAGAAGTTACTCTTCAATTGCGGGCTCCAACTTCAATGCAGACCACATACATGAACTGGACATGATCCAAAGACCTTCACAAGCTTGCCTAAATCACCAAGAACATCCACACTTCTTCTGCTTACTGAAATCCTTCTCTCCTTCATTCGGAACCTTAAGAACACAGTCTGTCATAACTGTCACAAAGGAATAGATGCTTGCGGACCTTCAAACCACGCACCAATAGAGTTGATATACCACAAAGACTTCCTTAGTACTCCCTTAAATCCGTAGAATAGGAAACTTCTTTCCCAGATCTCACCAGACCTTTCTTGTTACACACTGTCACCTCTAAACACCTACCGGAACCGGTTTTACTTGAGCAGCCACAACTTCTTCATATCTTCATGTGGACCTCTGAAATCTCTACTAGATCACCTACAGACACATATCTACAAACCCTTTAATCCGCATCCTCTGATCATCATCCTATCTTGGACTTTTGTCTTACAGTCATCACTGTTCTTCACTGTTCCTGAATGAGACTAATTTTCTCAATATCCTCAGCTCATGGCTCATCCAAACCTTATCATTAATGCAACAGGAGTATGTTGACATCAATGACAACACCAGTTAGGCCCATACTTGCAACAGAATTCAACCAAGTCGGCCAAGACTGATGTTAACACAAGTATTCTCAAGAACATGCTTCATGCATGATTTGAATTACACCTTGCGGAACAATCTAAATGTAGGAGCATGATCAGGAGACATCCACAAGCACATTTTAATCACCAGGAACAACCATACAATCTCTAACAACTCTATCAACAAGATTCTTAAAACCAGAGCACAAGAACAACACTGCCAGCCACTGTCATGAGTAAAATATAGCTTGTGGACTACCAAATCATGAACCGTCACACTTGACAGCATTAATCATCATCCAAGACTTACTTCCAAAACCATAAACAAAAAATTTCAATGCGGAGGAATGCGGAGAAAAACACTTTCTCCCTATCACCACCAAATAAACAGAAAAATTTGCTTTCACTCTGGTGAACATAACTCTCTCAATTATTCATATTGGAGGCTCAAACTTGGAATATAACATCTTTAGACAAGCTTCTGAATAACTTCCAATCCACAGGCAAATATATTTATTCTATAGGAAATGCAGAGCATTCTTCTGGACTATTCTTCTACCTGTAATGCATTGTTTCTATTGCAACACATTGTTATCACTGGAGGGGCTAATTTTCTCAATATCCTCAACAAAGTAAGAGCACAGTTGACACTAATGACAACACAGATATGTTGACATCAATGACAACATAGATTAGGCACATACTTGCAATAGTAGATACACCTCTCTAGACCTCAGATCACCAAATTAACTAACTAAAAATATCATAGAGCTCCTTAAAAAAATTTCCTTGGCCATCTGGTCATTTGCACACTCGAATAGGGCAGTTTGAGAGTCATTTAAGAAACCACCTATTAATTTTTAAGGGAGAATAAAATCTGTTACAATTTAAAATAGATTTAAATCTACGCCTTCGATCTCTCCCTTCATGCCCTTCATACTTTTTACATGAGCCATTGGATTTAGTATTGGCATTCATCGTGTTAAAACCAACATAAGCTCACCAACGTGAACTGATTCCCTTAGGACATAGGGGTCGGTCAAGGCACGATAGCAACCAACTTAAGTGTTTACTTACGTGGTCAGTCACCCTTAATAATAGGTCAACCATCAATTAGATCAAAAAGCAACACTTACAAAGTGACGGTTAAATTTGGTTTTAGACAATGCATGCTTAGAGTAGAGTATAGATAGAACATTTTAGGGTTTTAGATTGCAACCCCTAATGCATAAAACCACCTTTTATAGACTTGAAAAATAGGACTTTGAGATTTACAAGTCCTCAAGAGATGCTAACTACCAAGACACCACACTAACCCTTTAATGAATACAAATACACTTTTGATGAAGCAAGCATGAACAATATGAGCAACCTTTTTGTGAACAACCTTTTGTAAGCATCCTTTTGATGAAGCAAATTAAGTGCAAACATTGAAGCATGATATCAACCATAGCATCTCTTAAATCATGTTCCATCAAATCAACTGAGGTATTGAACACGATCATTCACTATCATGAAGATAAGTATATCAAAGAGATTAGTAAACCATCACTACCAATCATAGATCAAACAATAGCAACACCATGAAGTGATTCCTAAGCATGCATACTTTTACCATTTCAATAAACTTCCTTATGATTAAGACATGAACATGAGAACCCCTAAACCAAAGAAGAACATCACAACATGAAGCATAGAGATCCTTAAGCACTGAAATGATCATGAACATGAACATGAACTGAAATAAGTGTTGCAAGTATGAGGTGAACCAGTGTTGTCATTGATGTCAACATACTCATATTACATTGACAAGAAGGATTGGATGAGCTGTGTGTTGAGGATATTGAGAAAATTAGCCTCAGTCAGGAATAGTGAAGAACAGTGATGAGAAGAAGGCAAATATATTGGATAGGTTGAGAACCGGAGGATGCGGATTAAAGGGTTTGCAGATATGAGTCTTGAGATGCTTCAGTCAAGTTTTCAGAGGTCCGCATGAAGACCTGAAGAAGTTGTGGCTATCTGTGTGGAACCGGTTCCGGCAAGTGCTTAGAGGTGACAGAGGATCACAGAAAGGTCCGGTGAGGTCCGGAATTGTACAATCCTAATCTGCGGATTGGAAAGAGTGTTTGGGATGTCCTTGTGATGTGCCATCTCGAGCTGTGTATGATTTGGAGGTCCGGAAGTACCTCTTGCATTATGACAGTGGCGACAGACTATGTTCTTGAAGTTCCGGATAAGGAGGATAAGAGATTTCAGTAAGTAAAGGAAATGCGGATGTACCTGGTCATTCAGGCAGGCTTGTGAAGGCTCTTGGATCATGTTGAGGTTGTGTTGTTGGTCCGCATTGATAATGTATGATTTGAAGGTCCGGAAGTACCTTCTACAGTGGCGACAGACTGTGTTCTTGAAGTTCCGGATGAAGAAGACAAGAGATTCCAGCAAGTAAAGGACGTGCGGATGTATCCGGTCATTCAGGCAGGCTTGTGAAGTTTTCTGGATCGTGTTGAGGTTGTGTTGTTGATCCGCATTGATAGTAGAGCCCAGAATTGAAGTTATTCTTCCGGATGAAGTTCTTGCTCTGTTTAGCCGACCGGATGAGTTGTTCATCCTGCGAATGTTCTTGTGGTGGCCGACCGGATGTGTTATTCATCTTGCGGATACTCTTATGGTTGTTTGCCAACTTAGATGTTTGTTCCTAAGTCAATGTCTTGTATAAATAACGGTTTGTGAGTTCATTTCAAAGTGTGGATTGTGTGGATGAGTGTGGCATAGCGAAGAGAAGTGCGAAAGGCAGAGCAAAAGTTTTTGGGCTTAAAAGGAACTGATCTGGACATAGTAGAGATGTCATTCTCCAGTTCAAGATTGTGATTCTTATCACTTTGTAGACAGTGTGTCTCTTAGTAGGCAGTGGGCCTCTTGTGAGTAGTGTGCTCGGGCAGTGAGCCCTAATTAGCAAGTGCCATTCTTTTTCTTATTCTTCTAACAGAGAATAATCCTTGGGTTAATCACCCCGTGGTTTTTCCCTTAACCGGGTTTTCCACGTCAAAATCTTGGTGTTTAATGTGTTGATGTTTATCTGCTCTTGTGTTTATGTATTATGCTTTCATGGATGATTAATTGATATGCTGTTAACTAACAACGAAGAATCAAGTGTTTGAAAGAACAATAAGTTTTATACAACTAATTCACCCCCCCTCTCAGTTGTATGCCTTAAATCCAACAATTGGTATCAGAGCTAAGTTCCTCTGAAAGGAGCTTAACCGCTTGAGGAGATCCAGGATGTCGTCATACAAGAAGGATAGTCCGAAGTTTGATGGAACCAACTTCACTCTCTGGAAAGGTCGCATGAAGTGTCACTTGGAATGTATGGGAAAAGCATACTTGGCTATGGTCTCAAAACCATATGTACCTCCACAAGGTGGCTCGACAACTCTGAATGAAATCACAGAAGCAGAAAACAATCTGTGGACCAAGGAAGCTCTTCTAAGCACATTGAATGACTCAGATCTCTCAAATGTTATTGACCTACCAACTGCATATGAGATCCTGACTAAACTGGAACTTCTGTATGAAGGAGATGAGTTTGTCAAAAGTGCAAGGTTGCAAAGTCTGAAAGGGAAATTTGAAAGATTGAAGATGAGAGATGATGAAAACATCACTACCTTTATGCCAAGAGTGAATGAGCTGGTATGTGGAATCAGAAATGCTGGTGGAACTCTAGATGAAAATGAGATTGTCTGCAAAATCCTAAGATCCCTTCCTGCTGCCTACAAAATCAAGGTTGCTGCCATTGATGAATTAAGAGCCCACACAACTGTCACAAGAGAACAACTGGCTGGCAAACTAGCTGCATTTGAAATGACCGAGTTTGGAGATGATCCTCCCAAGACTGAATCTGCTTTCAAAGCCAGTGCCTATGTGAAAGGCAAACAGAGATTTGATCCGGGAGAAAACTCATCAAGGAAAATGTCATGGTATGATCAAGCAAGAAGAGACATGGAAGAAGAAGAAGCAGAAACAGCTCAACTTGAAGCCCTCATTGCAAAGAGACTGCCAAGAGGATCCGGTAAGTATGAAGGAAAACTACCCTTTAAGTGTTTCAACTGCAATAAGATTGGTCATTTTGCTTCAAGATGTCCGGAAAGATCTGCAAGGTCTAATACTAACAGACAAAGGTTTCAAAAGAATTGCTATTATGTTCATGAAGAAGATGACAATGAAGGAGTAACAGATGATGAATCAGAACTAGGAAGCAAATCCGGAAATGAGTGGGTGTTTATTGCCATCAAGGAAGAAGATTCAATACTCTCTGAATCTGTCAATCACAAAGTTGTTGAAAAAGCTTTGGCTACTCAAGTGGAAGAAAAGGATGATTGGGTTATTGACAGTGGATGTTCTCACCATATGACTGGTGATAAGAATAAGTTCTTGAATTTGGAAAGGTATGAAGGAGGAATGGTAAAGTTTGGTGACAATTCTGCTAGCAGAATCAGAGGCAGGGGAACTATTTCCTTTGATGGAAAGAGCAAAACAGGTAACGTACTATATGTTGAAGGATTGAAGCACAATCTTCTCAGTGTTGGTCAGTTAGTGGACAAAGGCTATGATCTCTGGTTCAAGAATGGAAAATGCAGAATCTTTACAAGCTCCGGAACTAAAATTGCATCCGGTACTCAGACAAAAGGTAATATCTTTCATCTGGCTGGTTCAAATAAAAGTCGTTTGTTTGTTCAAATTGATCAGAGTTGGTTATGGCATAGAAGAATGTGTCATGTAAATTTTGATAACATCATCAAGATAAGCAATACTCAGGCTATAAGAGATCTTCCAAAATTGATGAAACCTACAAATAGTTTGTGCAAAGAATGTCAGCTAGGTAAACAAAGCAGAGTCTCTTTCAAAAGCAAAGATCAGTCTTCTACCGGATTGTTGGAATTAGTACATACTGATCTCTGTGGTCTGACAAGAATCAAGAGTCTGCAAGGTGATAGATATTTCATGTTGTTAATTGATGATCATTCCTGGATGATGTGGGTTACCTTTCTAAAAGAAAAATCAGAAGCATTTGAGAAGTTCAAAATCTTCAAAGCTATGGTAGAGAATCAAACCGGATTGAAACTAAAGTGTCTAAGGTCTGATAGAGGTGGTGAATTTACATCTGGTGAGTTCATTGACTTTTGTGAGAAACAGGGTATAAGGAGACAGTTGTCTGCTCCTAAGACTCCACAGCAGAATGGAGTAGTTGAGAGAAAGAACCGGACCATCCAGGAAGCTGCTAGGACAATGATGTTGGAAGCAAATGTTCCTCAAATGTTTTGGAAAGAAGCTATCAGCACTGCAGTCTACACTCTAAATCGAGTTCAAATCAGAAACAACACCGGTAAGACCCCCTATGAACTCTGGTTTGGCATCACCCCTACTGTGAAATATTTCAGAGTATTTGGTAGCAAGTGTTATATTAAAAGAGATGAAGATCTAGGAAAGTTTGATGCTAGAAGTGATGAGGGAATTTTCTTGGGTTACTCCACTCAAAGCAAAGCATACCGGTGTTACAATAAGAGATTGAGGAAAATGATAGAAAGCACCAATGTGAAAGTTGATGAAGGAATTGAGAAACCTTCAAGATTTTATGAGTTTGATGAAGATGACCAAGACAGTGTTCAAGGAACTCAATCCTCTTCGGTGAGACAGAGTCAGCCTGATCCGGTAAATCAGGAAGAAGAGATAGGTTTGAATGAGCCTGATCAAGAAGCAGCAGTGCTGGATACTCCCAAAATTCCAAGGTATGTAAGACTGAACCACTCTGAAGATCAGATCATAGGTGACAGAAGCAAAGGTGTACAAACTAGAAGGAATGTTGCTCAAAATCAGGATGAATGTTGTCTGATTTCAAAGATTGAACCTAAAACAATAAATGAAGCCTGCAATGATGAGAACTGGACCAAAGCAATGGAAGATGAATTGATGCAAATTGAGAAAAATCATACTTGGGATCTTGTTCCTAGACCTAGAGACAGGAATGTAATTGGAACCAAGTGGGTCTTTCGGAACAAACTAAATGAAGCTGGTGAAGTAATCAGAAACAAAGCTAGACTGGTCTGCAAAGGCTACTCTCAAATAGAAGGAATTGACTTTGAAGAGACTTTTGCTCCAGTGGCAAGAATTGAAGCAGTCAGATTACTTCTTGCATTTGCTGCCTTCAAAGACTTCAAGGTATATCAGATGGATGTCAAGTCTGCCTTCCTAAATGGTGATCTGGAAGAAGAAGTCTACATTGAACAACCGGATGGATTTCAATTGTCTGATAATGATGATATGGTCTGCAAGTTGAAGAAAGCTTTGTATGGATTGAAGCAAGCCCCAAGAGCTTGGTATGAAAGGTTGGATAAGCATCTTGTGCAGATTGGATTCAACAAAGGTACTGCTGACAGTAACTTATATTTCAAAATTGATCATGAAAACATTTTGATTGTTGAAGTGTTTGTGGATGATATCATTTTTGGAGGAAGAGATAGTATGTGCAAAACTTTTGCAAATCAGATGAAAAGTGAGTTTGAAATGTCTATGCTTGGTGAAATGAATTTCTTCTTGGGTCTGCAAATTACTCAAACAAAAGAAGGGATCTTCATTTCTCAGACCAAATATGTGAAAGAGTTGTTAAGGAAATTTGGTATGGAAGACTCAAAGCCTATGAACACTCCTATGGCAACCGGATGTAAGTTAAGCAAAGATGATGATTCTCTAAAGGCAGATCAGACAAAGTATAGATCAATGATTGGTGGATTGTTGTATCTCACTCAAACTAGACCAGATATAATGCAGGCTGTTGGTCTTGTGGCAAGATTCCAGGCTGATCCTAGAGAATCTCATGTTATGGCAATCAAAAGAATTTTTAGGTACTTGAAAGGAACAGTTGAGTATGGTCTATGGTACCCTAGAGATCCGGATTTCTCTCTTCATGCTTACACAGATGTAGATTGGGCAGGAGATGTGGATGACCGGAAGAGCACTAGTGGTGGAGCATTCTTTTTGGGGAAGAGATTGGTTTCTTGGTCAAGCAAGAAACAAGATGCAATATCTCTATCTACAACTGAAGCAGAATACATTGCAGCAGCAGGTAGTTGCACTCAAATTTTATGGATGAAGCAGATGCTAAGAGACATTAAAGTTGAATATGAGGAGCCTATCACAATTTTCTGTGATAATTCAAGTGCAATTAATATTTCTAAGAATTCGGTATTGCATTCTAAGACTAAGCACATATCTATCAAGTTTCACTTTTTGAGAGAACAAGTAAACAAGGAAGAAGTCAGATTGGAGTATGTTCCCTCCAAGGATCAGATTGCAGATATCTTTACAAAACCTCTTCCCAAGGACTCTTTTGAATATCTCCGGGAGAAGTTAGGGGTCATGGCCCCTCCGGTGATGAACTAGGATGCACTGATGTGCATCAGTCCGGTGGATATCACAGTTATATCTTGTGATCCAGATTGATGATGGGGAGCTGCTACTAAGGGGGAGCAGCTGGTATGATTCTGATGTATTAGAATTGCAAGTATGAGCCCTTTGCCATTGATGTCAAAGGGGGAGAGAAGACATGTGAAAAACAAGTGGTTAATGATCAAAGGGGGAGCAGTAAAGGAAGAGAAGACATGTGAAAAGTTGTTGTTGATAGGGGGAGCTGTGACAGGGGGAGAAGTTCTTGTCTTGATGGTTTTTCACATCATATGTTGCCATCAATGACAAAGGGGGAGATTGTTGCAAGTATGAGGTGAACCAGTGTTGTCATTGATGTCAACATACTCATATTACATTGACAAGAAGGATTGGATGAGCTGTGTGTTGAGGATATTGAGAAAATTAGCCTCAGTCAGGAACAGTGAAGAACAGTGATGAGAAGAAGGCAAATATATTGGATAGGTTGAGAACCGAAGGATGCGGATTAAAGGGTTTGTAGATATGAGTCTTGAGATGCTTCAGTCAAGTTTTCAGAGGTCCGCATGAAGACCTGAAGAAGTTGTGGTTGTCTGTGTGGAACCGGTTCCGGCAAGTGCTTAGAGGTGACAGAGGATCACAGAAAGGTCCGGTGAGGTCCGAAATTGTACAATCCTAATCTGCGGATTGGAAAGAGTGTTTGGGATGTCCTTGTGATGTGCCATCTCGAGCTGTGTATGATTTGGAGGTCCGGAAGTACCTCTTGCATTATGACAGTGGTGACAGACTGTGTTCTTGAAGTTTCGGATAAGGAGGATAAGAGATTTCAGTAAGTAAAGGAAATGCGGACGTACCTGGTCATTCAGGCAGGCTTGTGAATGCTCTTGGATCATGTTGAGGTTGTGTTGTTGGTCCGCATTGATAATGTATGATTTGAAGGTCCGGAAGTACCTTCTACAGTGGCGACAGATTGTGTTCTTGAAGTTCCGGATGAAGAAGACAAGAGATTCCAGCAAGTAAAGGATGTGTGGATGTATCCGGTCATTCAGGCAGGCTTGTGAAGTTTTCTGGATCGTGTTGAGGTTGTGTTGTTGATCCGCATTGATAGTAGAGCCCAGAATTGAAGTTATTCTTTCGGATGAAGTTCTTGCTCTGTTTAGCCGACCGGATGAGTTGTTCATCCTGCGAATGTTCTTGTGGTGGCCGACCGGATGTGTTATTCATCTTGCGGATACTCTTATGGTTGTTTGCCGACTTAGATGTTTGTTCCTAAGTCGATGTCTTGTATAAATAACGGTTTGTGAGTTCATTTCAAAGTGTGGATTGTGTGGATGAGTGTGGCATAGCGAAGAGAAGTGCGAAAGGCAGAGCAGAAGTTTTTGGGCTTAAAAGGAACTGATCCGGACATAGTAGAGATGTCATTCTCCAGTTCAAGATTGTGATTCTTATCACTTTGTAGACAGTGTGTCTCTTAGTAGGCAGTGGGCCTCTTGTGAGCAGTGTGCTCGGGCAGTGAGCCCTAATTGGCAAGTGCCATTCTTTTTCTTATTCTTCTAACAGAGAATAATCCTTGGGTTAATCACCCCGTGGTTTTTCCCTTAACCAGGTTTTCCACGTCAAAATCTTGGTGTTCAATGTGTTGATGTTTATCTGCTCTTGTGTTTATGTATTATGCTTTCATGGATGATTAATTGATATGCTGTTAACTAACAACGAAGAATCAAGTGTTTGAAAGAACAATAAGTTTTATACAACTGATTCACCCCCCCTCTCAGTTGTATGCCTTAAATCCAACAATAAGGTCATGACATTCATATCAAACCAGTATGAAGTCCTGAAGCACATCACTAAAGCACATCAACTGACTTTTGACAAAGCACATCAAGTGACTTTTGACATCAATGACAATCACATACTCAACAAGTGAAAGCAACTGATAAAAGGAATGGGTACATCTTGGCATACCAAGCCCAAGGGACCTGTTTGAGGCCATAGAGAGACATTCGAAGATGATGAACAAGTGAAGGGTCATGTACAAACCCCTATGGTTGTTCCATGTAGGTTTCCTCCTGAAAGTCATCGTGAAGAAAATCCCTCTTCACATCCATTTGATGAACTTCCTGTTGACCTATTTTTCTCCTTCTTAGAGTCGAATAGCCCATCTTAAAATGTTGAAAATCTTGTTGAAATTGATTAAGTGCCTAGTATTCTTCAGTTTCAGGATGTTTTCCTTGTAAAAATCTCCAAAATTCCCTAAGGAAAATCCCCTGAAAAAACCTAGAAAAACCTAGAAATTTCAAGTCTTTTGCCTTAGTTTTTCTACCTTAGTCGGCAAATTGAAAGGTTTGCAAACCTGCCAGTTCGCCCCGATAGGTTCACTGATTGGAGGGATTACTGACTGAAGAGCCAAGCGGAAAGACTTGCAAATATTTGTCTAAGGAAAAGGAGGGAAGATGGATTTATCAAGAAGTTGGGGAAAACTCAAACTTGTCCAATGGTTTAGTTTTTCCTAGGTTCATTGATAAGGCAAATCACTGACCAAGGGAAGGCTGTGAAAAAAGAGGGCTTGAAAATTGGCTAAGGAAAAAAGAAAGCAAATCACTCTATTGGTAAATCAGCCAAGGTTTGAACTCTTGAAAAGTTTGAGGTTTCTTAAAATCGTTGATAGGGTGATTCATCAGTGAAAATGGAAGATTAAGGCTTGGTTCAAAAAGAGAACGTTTTGTCGATAAGGTGAAACAACTAAGTAAAAGCTAGTTCGCAAAAAAATGAGATTTTCCAACAAGGTAAAAGGGAGATATAAAAACCTAAAAAGTGATGAAGCCAAATGAAAGAAAAGGGCCTTATTGGGAAATAGGCAAAGGGCAAAACTCATCTAATAGTTAGAAGTTTCCCAATTTCACTGATAACGTGATTCTTCAGCAAAAGTCAAGAGGCAAAAAGGCAAAGACGGCAAGGTTTGTGAAAAGGTAACTTTATCAGTAAAGAGAGTAAAGAAAGAACAAGGCAAAAGTTTGTAAAAATTAGGATTTGTCGATAAGGCAAAAAGCAAGATTGATTCAAAGAATTGTAACTTTGTCAACCAAGGGAGAAAGCAAGCTAGGTTTGGAAAAGTCAGGATTTGCTGATAAAGAAACAAGTAAGCAAACTTCAAAAAGATGAAGTTTTGCTGATAAGGCTAGAAAAACATAAAGCAAGCAAAGTTTGTAAAATTGAAAATTTGTCGAATGAAAGATGAAAATATGTAGAAGGCAAAGACAATGGTTGGTGAAAGATGGATTTTGCTGATAAGGCAAAATAAAGGCAGAATTTTAAGTAAAGTAGAAATAATGAAAACAGAGCTTGTAATATATTGTAAGCTTTAAAATATTTGAAATTAAATATTTTAAAGTGTTGTAAAATCTCTTCACAGGGTTTTGGTGGGAAAATATATTTCAAATATCTCCTTCAACCATTAATGAAGATCAGACCTACCCAGCTACTTCATCTCCAAATATTTCACATTTATTGTTGCAGATGGATGAATCAATTACTTCCATTAAGGTAACATATATCTCCCAGCTACTTCAAGACCAAGATATTTTCTACATTTAGGTTTTGCAGGCAAACATTCTTTTGACAGAAATATCTTATACTAGGCCCATGGGGTGAATCAATTGTAATGAATGACTTAGCTCAGAAATGAAATGTTATATATACATGAAACAAAGATGTAATGAGGGTTGGAGACAAAGACATATTTTTGTGTTCAAACAAAACCCTCCTCTACTATAACCATGCCTTTTTATCAATACACACTATGTTTTTTCACCTTTTCATGATGTTCTTTAATTCTGTGTAGATTTAGAACTAGTTATTGTTTATGAATGTCTAATTCCTTGCAATCCTTTTCTTACCTTTACGACTATTAAGATCCATATAATTTGTGTGAATTTATCAAGTATATTTCATTATTTTGTACATTTTTAGCTGTGTGAGTGTTCTATATTCAAACCTGGTGAATCACCTTTACATTTTAGTTTCTCCTTATTCCCCTTTACACAGCAGTGGTTTAGTCTTAGTACACTCTAAATCTTATATTCAGAAAAGGAACTAGCCTTCTCTAGAGGTTTGATTTCCTTACAGGGTCCCACACCTAGAAATCACTCCAATGTTTCATTGGATTTTTGCAGCACAGCACTTTAAAACATGGTGCAAATCAAAGTGACAATAGTTTCTGGCACGCCCAGTGGGACTATTTTTAATCTGAATTAAGAATTAAGTTGAGAATTTGGTGTTGTTCTTAGTATTCTACGGTTTGGAAGACAATTTCATGCACCTGGCGACTCTATAGGTTCCTAGTTTCTAATCAGTCCAACATTATATGCATGTGCATACGAGAGCTTCTTCAAGAGGTAATAGTTATCAATTTGTTGAATTTCCTATTGCTACTTCAAGGAGAAGAACTAGGTTATCTAGGTCTCCTACAAGAGGGAATAACAATGTTGTTTCTTCTCACCCAAGAGCTCAATCTACAGCTCCTCATGTGTTAGGTTTCATTATTGAAGAGGCTTTAACATACCTAGGATAAATCTAAATATTCCCAGTATGGCAAGAAATCTGCCTTTTGTGACCTTCAATGGAGGTAGTCATTTAGACTTGGCTACACAGAATGATATACCTACTTCAGCCCTAATGAGTATTTCATCCTTTACAAGTGATGGTTCTACTACACCTGTTGAACACATCAAAGACATATCCAACGTGTGTTTAGTTCACCATATTCAACATGAAGATGTGGTTGTTAGGCTCATGGTTTTATCCTTCAAGGGGAGAGTTCTACAATGGTTTAGGAGCTTAACCCCTACTTCAAAACATGATTAGGATGAGCTAGGAGAACTCTACAAGTAGTTTGGAGAAAGGGCAGATAATGTTTCTCTGCTAGAACAACTAACAACAATTTAAAGAGGGCTCCCAGTGAGATGATGGTTGATTTCAACTTCAGATTTCAAAGGACATGGGAAACATTTCCAGATCTCTTCAGACCATCTCCACAAGGTGCCTTTTATATTTTTTGAGAGCTTTAAATTCTAGTATTGTTGTTATGATAAAATCTATGGGTGTTGTTACCTTAGTCGATGCATATGAAATAGCTTTGAGGGCTGAAAATTGCTTGATACAGGCTAGGAAAATTGCTCCCAGACATCCTGTACTTATTTTCCCAGAGCTACCTTCATAGTTTCAACAACCTACTATTGCTCCCATCTTAGACCCTAAAGACTCCACATCTTCTCTTTCCCAAGAAGAGAATGACCTCAAAACCCTAATGACCAATCTGACCAACAAAGTCTATAGCATAGCTATTCAAACTACCCCTAAACCCCCATCAACATTATAACCAGGAGCAATCTTCAAATCAAAATTGGAATCAAGGTTATAATTCCAATAGAAATCAAAATTGGAACTAGGGTTACCAGTCAAATAGGTACCCAAATAATAACCCTACTCAGCCTTTACAAATAGTCAGACCTATCTGTTAGCAAGATGGTTATCGTTGCACCAAAAGATTGACCTGTTAATGCCTGATACAATAGCTAGAGTTAATGAATCCATGGGAGGCGGTTAAGCCTTGTCGTAAACCTAAGCATTGTGCTACATAGCACAAGGAGACCAAGGGCACACACCTTACAACAATCCTCCCCAGCGCAAGTAAGGGATTTGAACCCGTGACCCAGGCTTTGATACCAATTGTTGGAAAGACAGTTGGCATTACACCAAAATATTGACCTGTTAATTCCCAATACAACTGCCAGAGTTGATGAATCCATGGGAGGCGGTTAAGCCTTGTCGCAAACCTAAGCATTGTGTTGCACAACACAAGGAGACCAAGGGAAAACACCTTGCAACACTAACCAACAAATACCTGTTGTTACTCCAGTTAGGGCCTTGGTTCCTACTCAAAACAATCTAGCCCAAGAGACAGATTGGTTTACTCATGCAACCAACCTCACAATCAGTCCACTTGTTCTTTTGGAGCACAAGAGTGAGTCGTAATGGTGCAAAATTTTCACACTCAGCAAGCATCATTGGTGGAGGCAGCCAATAGCAACCTTGAGGTACCAAATGAGGTTGCTTAGGATTCCAATTTGATGCTATGGACTCCTGAGGATTTCTATGTTGTTATTCAACCTATGGATAGTGTGATCATGCCCATTAGCAGTATTGCAGAAAACACAAGATCCAAGAAGAGGCAGTTAGAGGATAACCCCACGCCAGTTGTATTACAAAAGTAACCTGTGTCAAAGGCAAAAGGGGCCTGTGTTGCAAGTTCAATTCAAAGCAATAGGTTTTCTGTTGCAAGAGAGTTTACATCACCTCCAAAAGTGCCTGAACAAGCTGCAGAGCAGTCAAAGAAGGGAACATGGATTACTTCAATGCATAAGACAACAACTTTTCCCATAAACATTGTGGAACAAATGAAAAAGACAAACATGAATGTGTCAATTTGGGAAGTAATCTCAATCCCCTCTCAAAGGGATTTCTTGCAAGAGGCCTTAGAGAAATTCCCAAAAGCTGAATTAGCAAAGTAGAAAGAAAACAGCCCAATTAAACTTGTGCAACCAAGTGAAGAGCAAGGGGGTCCAACAAAGAAGCCATCCCCATTTTACTTGTCTCTAATCATTGGGAAATTCTTGGTGCACAATTGCATGATAGATTCAGGGGCTAGTGTTTTAGTTATGCCCAAGATGATAGCAGATGAATTAGGCATCAAATATACCCATGTTCCATCAGGTGTATTACATATGGATGGAACTTTTGTCAACACTATTGGAGTGATCAAAGGACTAGATTTGACCTTACATGCCTATCCAAACTTGACTTTTAGTCAAGATATTTCAGTCATTGATCTTCCTCCTTTCTTTGCTATCTATTTGTCAAGAGACTTCATAGCTAAGGTAGGTGGCTACCTTTCTTCTGACTAGTCTCACATGTTGTTGAGGACAAGATATGGCACAAGGTTCACCATTAAGGCTGAACTAGTTTCAAATTATCATGTAGAGAATTATGATCATAGCCTGGTGAACCCTCATTATATGATTCAGGGTGAGGAAGTACATGATTCAAGGGCCCTAGAGATAATATCTTCACCCCTTCCAACCCTAGATCTTTTCCTAGATGAGTGGGCAAAGGAAGACTTTGATTTTGATCCTTATGACACCACTGAGGCAACTAGGTTGGGCACCTACATGATTCATGAGGAGAATTCCTCAGTCCCCTCTATACTTAAACAAGATGATGATTCTGATAGCCCATGGAAAATTTTCTTTGATGGTGCAAAGAGAAGAAATGGAGCTATTGCAGGGGTGTTACTCATCTCTTTGATGGGTAAGAAACTCCATTTTGCTCACAGATTGCAATTTTCATGCACAAATAATGTTGCAGAGTATGAAGCATTGGTTCATGGTTTGCTACTAGTTGAGACGAATAAAATTAGGTACCTAGAGATCTTTGGACATACTGAACTAGTGGTCAACTAGGTTAGGGAAATATGTGCAACAAAGAATCAACTTCTTAGAGCTTATAGGCACATAATTTTGGGCTTGTTTCAAAGTTTTGATGTTCTCACTCTACAAGTGATCCCAAGAAAATTGAATGTTGAGGCAGAGCAATTGGAAATAGTTGGTGCTCAGTTTTCTCCTCCTACAGACCTCTTCTAAGGCCATGATCAACTTGTTAAAATAGTGGTCAAGCCCTTGGACCTAGATAATGATGTGAACTGGCAGATATTTGACAGCAATGAAAAAATTGTGAGCTTCATCCAAAATGAAGTTGACTTCTCATCAATGGCACAGTCTAGGCTACAAGACGGGTATGGTGACCAAATTATGCAATTGAAAATAGATAAGTTGCCTAAGGATTTAGTCACCCTTGAAGCTATTTTCAGTCATGACGATGAATTCAAGGGCAAAGAGAGGAACATCACGTGTAAAAGGGAGGATTATTAGAATATTTATGTTGCCTAGGACACAGATCTATTGCTAGGGAAGGTATGTCGTGATGATGAACAACAAGATTTTATTCACCTTTCCCAAAAATAAGACAATATTTTTGCATGGGGTTATGAAGATCTAAAGGGTTTCAACCCAAATATTGCCCAGCATGCCATAGATCGCAACCCAGGCACCAAACTCATCCACCAGAAACAATGGCCTATAAATCCCAAAATCGAGCCTCTAATGACGAAGGAGCTTGCAAAGCTCATTTAGGCTAGAATTATTTTCCCCGTCAAGTATTCCACCCAGGTAGCTAACTTGGTACTAGTGAGGAATAAAAATGGTGAGATAAGGTTGTGCATGGATTTTCAAGACCTGAATCGCACCTGTTTGAAGGACCACTATCCTCTATCATCCACAGATCAAATCTTGTATATTGTTGCAAGGACAGAAAGGTTTTCATTACTTGATGGTTTTTCTATTTATAACCAGATATTTGTGAAAAAGGAGGATAGATTCAAGACAATATTTACAACTAAGTGGTGAACCATGGCATATGCAAAAATGTCATTTGGGCTCTCTAATGCTGGTGCCACTTTTCAGAGGGAAATGGACATTGATTTCAAGGGATTTATTAACAAGTTCATCCTAATCTATTTGGATGATATCACATTCTTCTCCAAGAAAGGAGAAAATCATATGATGCATCTGGAGAATGTTTTTGAAAGATGCAGGGAGTTTGGGGTGTCTTTGAACCCCAAAAAATGTATTTTCCTTGTTGCTTAGGGCAAGCTTTTGGGCCACTTGGTGTCAAAAGATGGAATCACCAAAGATCTAGAATGAACTTCAGCCCTTATTTCTCTTCCTCTGCCTACTCATAAAAAAGCTTTGCAATCATTCCTAGGGAAGATTAACTTTGTTAGGAAATTCATTCCTGACTATGCTGGTTTGGTCAAACCACTAACCCTTATGCTTAAAAAGGATGTTGTTTTTAGGTGGACTAAGGAGGGGAAGGATGGATTTGAGAAGATAAAAGAATAAATTTCTTAGGATCCTACTCTCATGAATCCTAATTATGAGGACTTTGTCCTTTATGCCCATGGAGGAGAGAGATGCATTGCAACTGTGTTGATGCAGGAAAATGACCAAGGTATGGAGCAACCCTTGGCCTTTTTCAGTCAGACATTGAAAGATTATGAGGTTAGGTATAGTCCCATGGACAAATAGGTTTTTTCCATTATAAGAGCATTAAAAAAGTTTAGATATATCCTAGCAAATAACCATATCAAAGTGTTAGTTTCTCATCCTAGTGTGAGAAACTATATAATGGGAATTAAAATCAGTGAAAAGAGAGTAAGATGGGTCACTAAGATCCTTGAGTACGATGTCATTATCAAATCCACTAAGCTAATTAGAGGCAAATGATTATGTGAAAAGTTGGCTCAGACTACTGTGGATGAAGTGAAATCATCCTACCACTTGAATGAGGCAGAACCTATAGCTAACCCTGTAGCTGTGAGTTCTTGGAGAACAAACATGGCTAGATTCCTATCCACCGATGAGTATCCTTATGGATTGGATAGAACTAAGAGAAGACATTTTAGGTTGCAATCCATTCCTTATGCCTTGGTGGATGATGTTCTCTTTAAAAGAAACCTGGATGGAGTCTTGTTGAGATGCATTGAAGAGGATCAAGTGGACAGATTGCTTAGTGAGTTTCATGCTGGTCCATCTGGAGGCCAGTTCTCTGCAAGAGCTACAACGATAAAAATAATGAGGGCAGGTTACTTTTGGCCCACATTATTCAATGATGCCCATGTGTGGGTAAGAAAATGCAAAGAGTGTGCTCTCTTTGCTAGAAAGAAAAGATTAGCATCCCTTCCACTTCATCCTATTCATGCAAATCAGCCTTTCTCACACTGAGGACTGGATTTCATTGGCATGATAAATCCTACCTCCAGTGCTGGTCACAAATGGGTTTTAACTACAATGGACTACTTCACCATGTGGGTTGAAGCAGTCCCACTCAAAGAGGCAAGAAATCATGACAAGGTATGGAGCTCCTCACACTATCATTTCTAATAATGCAAAAGCTTTCACTTGTTTTAGGATAGCTGATTGGGCTTTGAAGTATAATGTGCTCTTAAATACTTCATCTAACTATTACCCCCAAGGTAATGGGTTAGTTGAATCTACTAATAAGAACCTAATTAGAATTCTAAAGAGGACAATGGAAACAAATCAGAGACAATGACACAATAAGATCATATTGGCTCTTTGGGCTGATAGGATCACCTATAAAAGAGCCATTGGTAACTCTCCTTTTGTTCAAGTGTGTATGGAAGAGAGGCTAGACTACCTTTATCTTTAGAGCTTACTGCATTAGAATTGGCCCAACAGTTGGATTTAGAAGGTGAGAATGCTAGGTCTATAAGGATGGCTGAATTAACTGGGTTGGAAGAACATAGACAGTTGGCCATGGCTACCTTGGAAGATCACCAAAAATAGACCAAGAGATATTTTGACAGGAAGGCCAAGGATCAGATTTTCAAGGAAGGAGGTCTTGTTTTCAAATGGGATGCTGACATAGCCAAACCTGGAGGCCATACTAAATTTGATGCAATCTGGAGTGGCCCATTTATCATCATCAGTTGTAAGCAAGCTAATTCTTTCAATCTTTCAAAGTTGGATGGTGAAGTTCTACCGATCTCAGTCAATGGGATCTATCTCAAACCTTACTTCTAAGATTTTTCCGATATTTTGTACATACTATTTTGTTTTGTTTATGCTTTAGTTTTCCTTTTTCCTAAGTGTTGTTGCATAGGTGGCACTCTCATTAGGAGAATGCAGGCCCCGTTTCCCCTATTGGTGTTGTTTTGAAGGCAAGGTTTTATTTGTTTTGGCCTACTACAGTCCTTTTTTGAATTCATGCCCAATGGATGCTTAAGGCCACTAGTTCATTTGTTTAGCAGGCAAACATCCCTGAGAGGTCACCAAAATGTTGACCTATTTTTCCCCTTCCTAGAGTCAAATAGCCCAGCTTAAAATGTTAAAAATCTTGTTGAAATTGGTTAAGTACCTGGTATTCTTTAATTTTAGGGTGTTTTCCTTATAAAAATCCCCAATTTTCCTAAGGAAAATCCCCTGAAAAAACACAAAAAATTTCAAGTCTTCTGCTTTAGATTTTCTGCCTTAGTCGGCAATTGAAAGGTTCATGAACCTGTCAGTTCGCTGACCGGCAGGTTCACCGATTGGAGGGATCGTCGACTGAAGAGACAGGTAGGAAGACATGCAAAAATTTGTGTAAGGAAAAGAAGGAGGGTAGATGGCTTTATCGAGAAGTTGGGGAAAACTCAAACTTGTCCAATGGTTTGGTTTTTCCTAGGTTCGTCGATAAGGTGAATCACCGACCAAGGGAAGGCTATGAAAAAAGAGGGCTTAAAAATCAGCTAAGGCAAAAAGAAAGTAGATCATTCTATCAGTGAATCAGACAAGGTTCAAAAGTTTGAGGTTTCTTAAAATCATCGATAGGGTGATTCATCAGTGAAAATGGAAGAATAAGGCTTGGTTCAAAAAGTGAAATTTTTTTTGATAAGGTGAAACAAGCAACTAAAAGCTAGTTCCCAAAAAATTGGGATTTGCCAACAAGGCAAAAGGGAAACATAAAAGCCCAAAAAGTGACTAAGGCAAATGAAAGAAAAGGGCCTTATCAGGAAATCAGCAAAGGGCAAAACTCATCCAATAGTTAGAAGTTTCCCAATTTCGCCAATAAGGTGATTCTTTAGCAAAAGTTAAGAGGCAAAAAGGAAAATATGGCAAGGTTCATTAAAAGGTAACTTTGCCAATAAAGAGAGCAAAGAGAGAACAAGGCAAAGTTCATAAAAATTAGGATTTGCTGATAAGGTAAAAGGCAAGCTTGATTTAAAGAATTGTAACTTTGTCAATCAAGGGAGAAAGCAAGCTAGGTTTGGAAAAGTTAGAATTTGTTGATAAAGAAGAAAGAAAGCAAAGTTTGAAAAGATGAATTTTTTCTGATAAGGGCATAAAAGGATAAAGCAAGAAAAGTTCATAAAATTGAAAAGTTGCTGACTAAAAGATGAAAATATGCAGAAGGCAAAGATAGAATGGTTGGTGAAAGTAGGATTTTACCAATAAGGAAAAATAAAGGAAGAATTTTAAGTAAAGTAGAAATAATGAAAATAGAGCTTGTAATATATTGTAAGCTTTAAAATATTTGAAATTAAATATTTTAAAGTGTTGTAAAAGCTCTTCACAGGGTTTTGGCAAGAAAATATATGTCAAATATTTCCTTCATCCATTAATAAAGATCAGATCTGCCCAGCTACTTCATCTCCATATATTTCACATTTATTGTTGCAAATGGATGAATCAACTCCTTCCATTAAGGCAACAAATATCTCCCAGCTACTTCAAGACCAATATATTTTTTGCATTTAGGTTTTACAGACAGACATTCTTTTGACAGAAATATCTTCTGGCAAGCCCATGGGGTGAATTAATTGTAATGAATGACTTAGGTTAGTAATGAAATGTTATATATACATGAAACAAAGATGTAATGAGGGTTAGAGACAGAGACATATTTTTGTGTTCAAACAGAACCTTCCTCTGATGTAACCGTGCATTTTTATCAATACACACTATATTTTTTCACCTTTTCATGATGTTCTTTAATTCTATGTAGATTTAGAATTGCTTATTGTTTGTGAATGTCTAATTCCTTGCAATCCTTTTCTTACCTTTACCTCTATTAGGATCTATATGATTTGTGTGAATTTATCAGTTGTATTTCATTATTCTGTGCATTTTTAGCTTTGTGAGTGTTCTATATTCAAACCTAGTGAATCACCTTTACATTTTAGTTTCTCCTTCTTCTCCTTTACACAATAGTGATTAGATTAAGTTTAGTCTTAGCACACTCTAAATCTTATATTCAAAAAAGGAACTCGCCTTCTCTAGAGGTTTGATTTCCTTGCAGATTCTCACACCTGGAAATCACTCCAATGTTTCACCAGATTGTTGCAACACAGCACTTCAATATAGGGTACAAATCCAAGTGACATCACTTCCCAATGGTGAGATACAATTATAGTAATGACAAGTTGAATGGAATTCATTCTAGCAACTAGCATAAAAGTCTCAGAGTAGTCAATCCCAAGAACTTAGGAGAGTCCTTTAGCATCCACGTGAGCCTTATGCTTATCAACTAACCCATCTGTAGAAAATTTTGTCTGATAGATCCACTTACATCAAACAAGTTTCCTTCCCATAGGAAGGGGGACTAAATCCCATGTATGGTTTCTCTCCTAAGAACTAAACTCTTCTTGCATAGTAACATCGCACTTGGGGACACTAGAAGCTTCTTGAAAGGTTTATGGATCAGAAGATAAAGTAATGAAAAGATGTGGAGCCTACTAGAACTATGACCTGGTTCTTCTAGTATCTAAAGGATTGCCAACCCAATCACCTACTAAATCTAATGTTTTAAGAACCCAAAGAGGCTGAGTGGCTAGAGAATTAAGAGAACTTGGAGGAGAATCATCACCCTTTCAATTATGACTAGGAGAGAAGGAAGATGAATCCTCATCATCATCGTTTCCATCTAAGGTGGACGAAGAAAACTCCTCATCAAGATTAGGAGGATTAATATCCTTTGAAGAACTATCATCATTTAGTAATGTCTCCAATGTGATGGTAGATGGAGAAATGGTGGGAGAAGAACTGGAAGCATCCTCCTCAAAATCAACGCTCCTCTCAATGAACATCTCATAAGTTGTGGGGTGGAGAAGCCTATAGCCCTTAACACCATCTAGGTGCCTAACAAATAAGTAAGGATTTCTCTATAGATTCATAGACTTGTATTTATTTTATAGAATATGGGCCCATAAAAGAGAACCAAACACTTAAAAGTGTTTAACTATGGGTTTCTGGTCGGTCCAATCTTGAAAAGGAGTTAACCCCTTAACATCTTGATGAGGAACTTGATTTTGGATATAACACACATAGTTGATGACCTCTTCTCAATATTGAGGTGCTAATGACGTAGAGTGAATCATATAGTTGGTCATCTCTCTCAAGGACATTTTATTGATTTCTACAACATCATTCTACTAAGGACTATAGGGAATTATCCACTACAAGTTAATACCCTCAAAAGCACAAAACTACCCAAATTGATGGTTAACATATTCCCCCCATTGTCTATGCATAAAATCTTGATGGTCTTCCTTGATTATTTATCTACAAAATATTTGAAGTCTTAAAAAGACTCAAAGACCTTAGACTTCTATTGGAGAAAATATACCCAAATGTATCTAAAAAGATCATCAATGAAATTCAAGACATATTGAACCCTACTAAAAGATGGATGGGGAAATGGCCCTAACAAGTCACTGTGTACTAACTCTAGAAGCTGTGTGACCCTCCATGCTTTTCCTTTGTCATATTTCTCCTCAGGATGCTTACCAAGAATGCACCCTTGTAAAACTCCTTCAGAAAATTGAATAGAAGGCAACCTTGAAACCATGTCATGCTAATTGAGCTACTTCAAGTAGCAATATTTCAAGTGGTTAACCTCCTGATGCCATAAATGACTCGCCTCATTTGATTGAGTGAGAAATGCAAGTGAAGGAGAATCAAAAATATAATGAGAAAAGTGATATAGTTTTGACTAATAATCAACTTTCCCCACAACTGTAAACCCACTATGCAACTCACTAATTACCACTATGTCTGGTGTGAACTCAACCCGCTTGCCAAAGCAAATGTGAGTGATTTAATAAATAGATAGGAGATTAGTTGATAAAGATGGAATGTATAGAACATCCTGAAATGTTCCTTCGCCAATGTCAACAGACCCTCCACCATGCACTTCAATAGGAGTGTCATCACCCATTAGAGTGGATGGCATAGTACATGGCTTTAAGGATACAAAACTATTCTAGTCAATGATTCAAATATCTAGATGTGAAGAAGCAACAACTACCTAGGTCTTTCTCTTTTATTTCCACTTACTGTTATTTGTGTCCTTAGAAGACCCCTAAGATGAACATTGTTGGATTGATTCAAGCACCTTAATGTTGTTCTTTTCAAGAAGATTTGAAAGGTGATCAATCTGCTTCTTTAAACACTTATATTCATCATGCCCAAGTTTCTTACAATAGGCACATTTTTCCTTCTTATTCTTAGGCTTATCACCTTTGAAAGAAGAGGTCTCATTCTCTACATTAAAGATAGCTAGTTATTGATCTTGTTTCTTCTCTCATTGGTTCTTTTATTTCTTATTTTGCTTGATAGATCCTTTTTTATCTTTATTTAGTGCTCTAATTTGCAACCAAGGCATAATATTTAGAGGGTTTAATTATACCCATGTGAATCAATTTTTCTTGCTCCTTAGTGAGTTCAACAGTAAAATTATCAAGAGAGGGCACTTTATGGGTAGAACCTAGGGCAAATTTAGTAGCATGAAATGTAGAAGTAAAAAATGAATAGTTTGGACCAAATTTAGAGAGAATACTTAAAATCAATTGTGTGTCTTTATCTCCAATCCCACACTACTTTAACTGCAATCTAATGGCTTTTAGCTTTGTGAAGAAGTCTTGAATTGTATCAAAATTATATGGATTTAATCCTATGAGTTCATTCTCCAATTGATAAACTATTAATTCATCATGCTTACCAAATAAACCTTTCAATATTGTCTAAACTTCATTTAGAGTAGTAGAGGATTTAGTATGAGAAAGTAAGTCAAGAGACTGTACACTCAAAAATGTGACTTAGTTGCACAAGGTGGTCAAGTCAACTTTTATGGAGCACATAAGACCCTCTTCTTGGCATAGGGAGAACCTCCATGTGAAAGTTGCTCTCGTGGTAGAATCCAGTCGAGAGGATGCAAGACACAATGACGGTCCTGCTCGCTCGAGAGTTGGACTTCACGAAGAACAGTCAGTTGGTCCTGGGGTATTTCCTGGATGTTGTTTCATATATGGTGTTCTGTGACCATTGTAGTTGAGATAATTATTTGACCCAAACAGTCACTGGTTATTGTTCTCCTATTTAGATTCCAAATATTCCAACGTTGAGTGGGTTGTCAATTATTTTTGTTTCTATTTCTATCAAGTTGGAGTCCCTTCAAATCGTTGTATGATGTCGTGTGTTTGAAGCAACCTTAGCCTATGTTGTTGTTCTTGGATTTTTAATTAATCATGTTAAGGCCTTGGAGGTGCAATTCTTCAATCTCCTCTTGGATTTCCCTCACCCACTCACCCCTAAGCCAAGGCACATTCATGAGCCTAAACTGAGAGAGTTGGTAGAGTTAACCTTGAGTTGACTTGTGTTTGACTTAGGGTTTATGACATAAGGTTTAATTTTCTTTGTTTTCCATTGGTTTATCTTTGTTGACTTTGGTTGACTAGTGTTGACTAGTGTTGACCTCATGATGAAATCAAGGGTTTACTTGAGTTTTCACTTTGTTTTAACCTTAGTTGACCTCGTGATGAAATCGAGGGTTTATGAACTTCATGTTATGTCTATGTTTTTTTTGTTTTTTTTGTTTTTGAATGTATGCAACCTATATGTATGCAAGATAGTGTTTTTGTTCTTTTTATGATTTTCTAAAAAGAAAGTGCTTTTAATTAATCTAAAATTTAAATATGAACGCAATTCTAAATGAGTTTGCCTAATGCAATCTTAATCTATGTTTTTGGTATTTTTTGGTATTTTTTGGTATTTTGACTCTAATTATTCTAGAAAATGAAAGAACAAACAAATCTAAGAATGTAAAAGAACTTGGAAATAAACTAATTTATCAATGCAAATTCTATCTATCCTATCAAGGAAATTGTAACATGAATTTACTATTCCCAAGAGAAAATTTAGATTAACTAATTACTATCTCAATAAAAGAATCATTGAAGAACTTGGAATGTGATACGCACAAGCCTCCACTACCCTCAAGAATCCTTCGGTAGGCAACCTCTTCGTCCTCTTGTAGCAGCAGGGATCTCTTGGCAATAATTGGGAAGAGATGGAAAAGAGCTTAAGAAAGCTTTGATATGTGAGCTCAATGTGAGCTAATGAGAACTATGGCTTGCAATATGGGCAACGTATTGATGCAAAGACAAGATTTTAGCAAATTTTGGCATAACAACAAGAAAATAAAAGGAACATAAGTCATGTGTGAGCATAATAATGCTATGCAGAGAGAAAAAACCTGCAAAGCTTGGATGCATAAATGAAATTTCCTCCCTTTGTGCTTGAGAGAGTGGGTATTTATAGGTTTGAAAGGCACATGAAAGGTGGGAGAGATTGAAGAGTTCACTCCCTTGATTCGAAAGTTAACTCATTAGATTAGACAATGAACTAGGCTAATTAGGGAGCGATGAAGCAAAGATAGCTTATCGTAGAAGCAAAAATGGAGTCATCAAGAGTCAAAGAGGTGACAAGTTTAGATCAAAAAGAGATAATTATGCATGATTGAAGGCTTAGAATAGTTAACTCTATGTTTAGACCAAAACCTCATGCAAACAGGAAGAAAAATAGGTCAAAATATAGATTTTTCACGTCTAAACTCAAAGTTTTTCCATGGCTGGAAAGACGACAAGTTCTCCCATGGGTCACCCCTTTCACTAGTCCAAGTTACCCGGGGGTGACTCACAGAGGGGAGGTCTTGGTTTGAGAAGTGGGGTTGGAGATTGTTAGTTAGGGGATTTAGAGGTGAATTGTCTCTAAAAACATGTCAAAACATTGTCAAAAATCAAATCTCCACTTGCAAGAGTAAAATCTCCTGGGGGAGATCCTAAAATAATAGGGAGATATTTGTCTTGGTTGAACATAACTGAAAATTGAAAGTTGGAGATGTCTTGGAAGGTTCCTTAGAGGGCTCCAAAGGGTGGGTTGGATGAAAAACACTAGGGAGAGGTCAATTTATGACAAATAGATGAATAAAAGGCTTAGGGATGAAGTCACAAGCACAGAAAATGAAAATTGACAAGTGTCGAAAAGTGTCGAAAGTGAGGGAAAGGTTAGTAGGACAAAGGAGAAACAAAGGAAGAAACCAAAACCCATGTGTTACCAAGAGAAGTGTTGCTAAGAGGGCATTATTTGCACGCTTACATGTATGTGACAAGGATTATGTGTCATCATCAAGTCCTCATGGATACTATGCATGATTTTAGTGCTTACATACCTCGGGGACGTAGTCTACATGAAGGATAGGTACCATTCTCGAAATAGGCCTTACCTATTGTCAATTTCCTGCAATAGTACCTACAATAACTAGCATTAGTTTAACATTTTAAATATATCAAGATAAGTAATGAAAATCGAAATTATCAAACCTACCATAGATCTGTGAATTCACCTAGTTGTTTGATTTTGTTGAGGAGACTTGTAGGGCTAAAGCACACAAATAGAGAGCACAAAATATGCATAAAAGAAACAACTATTCTAAAAATGCATAAAACAAACTAAGCTAAGAGAGAAAAAGAGTGGAGAAATTAGAGTGAATGGAGTGAAATGTTGATAGAATTAGTCACACAAGCAATCGTTGGAAAGATATCACCAAGGGGATCATGAAGATGGCTACTACTTCTTCTGCCACTGAGAATTAGGTACATGATTAATCAAAAACCTTCCTCTAAACCCTAGTTTTCTTTTTGTGAGAAATCTTATGAATTTGTCTATTTTTTGTCACTTGTTCTTGTTGCATTGTGTCAAACTTATCGTTTAGAGTAGGATCAGTGTTTCATTTTTTGAAATCAGTTGAAATTTGCATTTTTAAAGTTTTTTTGACATGAGAGAAGGTAAAATTGGGTCATCCCTTTTTCCAATCCAAATTTCCCATTGAAGATTTGACTATCAAATAGGGTCACCCGGGGGAGATCATGTTGTACAATAGGGTCACTCGAGGGAGTTTTCACTTTACATCTAGGTCGCTTGGGGGAGACCTGACTTGCTAAAAGGGGTGACCTAGCCAGTTAGATTTTGACTAAAAGTTGATGTTTCCTGACATTTATGGAACTCCATTTTGGTCTAATTTGAAAACTGAATTCGTCAATTTATTGCAATTTTCTAGGTTTTATATGTTTTATTGTGAAATTTTTGCAAGTTATATGATTTTTTTGGATTTTCTAAGTTTGACGGGATCTAATGAAAGTTCTTTTCTAATCACAGGACATGCACATTCACTAGAATGTAAACTATGAGAAGTTGTGGTTATCCAAGATGTACGATGCTCTATCTCCTGGTGATCTTGTTGTCTTGAAGAGGGCAGACTTAGAGAGGATTTGTCATATTCATATTATTCACCTACTTCCCACATTTGTTGTGATTTCTTGACCTATTGGAATGTTAATAGGAACACTTTCAGGTTTCCCCAAGTCTCAGGGGAGTGGACTATCTGTTGGCAAGAGCCACTGTGTGGCTTCATGAGTGTTGTCATTAATGGCAACAAAGTCTATCCCACACATCCGAGTACATAGTATGCCTATACTGGAAGTCAGATTGAAGATTGTTTTGGTCTGGTGAACAAGAACAGAGTATGCAACAAGGTCTGACAATCAAGTCTAGATCTCTCAGATGGTGTAACTCAACAAGTTGTGGACTTGGACAAGTCAAGAGGAGTATCATGACTACTATATTCTAGAGATTTAGCCTCTGGTGATAAAGCATGAAGAAGATATGAGCATCTGAGTGTTGGGTTCTAGACAGGTAGAGCAGACTAAGAAAGAACTGACCAGTAGAGTATCAGACTTCAATCCGGATGAGTAATTGATGTTGATAAAGCAATTTGAGGGATCATACATTGTTGGCTAACATGATTGATGACTTCAATGCCTATATTTTTGATACACATCTCAAATCAAGCATGGATTCAGCTGACAGATCAGTAATTTGTAAATATCTTGAGCATTCTGGTTGCCGACTAGAAAAGTTATTGAAATCATTGGTGCGGATATATATACTAGATGGATTCTAGTATGAAGGGTGTGTGTGAACAGATATGAGAATATAAAGTGTGAAGAAAGGCAGAGATAAGTGTGGAAGCAGCAATACAAGTCCGGTATGTGACAGAGCAGTAGCACTAGAGCAGAGGAAGAATGAAGTGCATCAAATCAGTATATTGTGCCTAATCGGAACTGAACCTTAGCATTTGTAGATGCCTCTCATTAGTTCAAACACCTAGTTACCTTCTGTAAGTTCTATAGACAGTGAGTCTCTTGTAGGTAGTGTGCCTCTTGTGAGCAGTGTGCTCAGGCAGTGAGCCCTAATTGGCAAGTGCCATTTTGTACTTCTTATTCTTTTAACAAAGAATATAATCTTGGGTTAGTCACCCCATGGTTTTTTCCCTTAACAGGATTTTCCACATAAAATCCTTGTGTTATGTGTATTGATTTATTTATGTTCTCATGATTATATATGCTTATATGTTTTGATGCTGCACAAATTATAAAAGAAGAAAAGAAAGTTAAGATAATAGAGATAACTAATTCACCCCCCCTCTCAGTTATTTGCCTTGTTTCCAACAATTGGTATCAGATCTAAGTTCCTCTAAACAAAGACTAACAGCTTGAGGAAGATCTGGGAATCTCAATGGATATATATGGTATGAAGGAACAACTTCAGTCTACCCTAGATGATCTTGAACAATCACATTCTGAAGTCAATAATCTGAGAGAAAGACTCAAAGAAGCTGATGTTTCATAAATGAGCTAAAAGAAAAACTTAGTATCTCTGTGAAAAAGAGAAAGGAACTACTTCAAAAATTAGCCAATCAGAGTGAAGACAATGATACTAATGAAGATCTGAATGAGAAAAATAAGCTATGTGAGAAACTATCAAAAGAGGTCATTATGGTAAGGCATGAAATGGAATCAGTGGTTATGAGATTCACCCAAGAAATTGAAGAAAAAAGGAAAAGTGAAGATAATCTAAAACAATCCCTCAAGGAGAAGACAGAGGACTACCACAAAATGGACAGAATAATCAGGCATCTTGAATCTGATCTTGAAGAAGCTAGAGATAATGAAGAACAACTTGAGAATCAGATAGACACTCTTAAACAAAGTCTTCAAACAACAAATGAATACAAGGAGAAATTTAAGATAAGCTCAGCCCAACTTGAAGTTCTTCTTAAGAGCCAAAAGAGGGTAGATGATAAGTGTGGCTTGGGATATGAGAAAGGTGAAAGCTCCGGATCCGGTCAGAAAAACTTTGGATCAGGAAATCAAAGAAACAGGCCTAGAAGACCTCTAGTAAGGCAACCAAATGCTCAAAGATATCCATCCTTCAATGGATACTGCTTCAATTGCAACAACTTCGGTCATAAAGCAACTCAGTGAAGAAGAAGAATGAATCAGACTAATCCATCCTTCTCTAGACAATGTTTCAACTGCAAAAGGTATGGTCACAAATCTCATGAATGCAGAAATATGCAAATAAAAAATTCACTCAATGGTAGATGCTTTGCATGAAATAGAATGGGACATATGGCTAATCAATGTAGATCAAGAGGATATCAATCAAATATGCAAAGAAATGTTGTCTGCTACAATTGCAATAGATCCGGTCATACTGCCAAATTCTACAGAAGTAAAAATTAGGACAAAAAGGGTCCAGTGCAACATAATCAAAAACAAGATAAAGGCAAAGGTAAAGTAAATGCAGATCAAGTTCAAAAAGAGATGAGCAAGATTTGGGTAAAGAAGAGTACATAAAATATTGGAGATGGATCTGCACCAGAATCTGGTGCTGATATTCCTTCCAGAAACTAAACAGATGAGCTCTGGCTCAGGGGAAGTCATAGAGAAAAACAAATTCCCCCAACCAATCAATTAGTGCCTAAATTCGGCACATAGAATGTTGTGGGTTAAAAAGGGTTCTCAGAAAAATATCTGTATAACCTCAGCTAAAATATGAAAGATCCGCATGGAGTTTTGGAAGAGTTTGACCGCTCAAATTGATCTGGTCTGACAGCCATCCGATAAAGTAGGATTTTCATAGACAGATCTGGTATGATTCAAAATTGAAATACTTTAATCTGTGTATCCATGGCATGATTGGAGAAAAGAAGATACATTGTCAATCCTCACTGAAAATGATTCTAAGTGCAACACAGTGATTCGAAAAAGATCTCTCTTAGAACAAGGCAGCCGGATAACTTAAGTTGTGCATTTATTGCAAGAAGGAAATTAGGGTTTGTGCAATAATAAAATGGTTCTTTCACTCATCATTTGCATTCGAGAAGAAGAAAAGAAGAGCTCTGTATCAAGTTTCTATAACTCTCTCAAAGATCAACTGCAAAATCCAATTCAACCAGTGATTTGTTCCAGCTCTTATTTTGAACCCTAAAAGCGTAAAAAGGTACTTCCATTCTAAAAATCTCTCTCTAAATCTTTTGCAAAATGGCTACTCCAATGGTTGTTAAGATCACTGATAGGCCGCGCCCAAAATTCAAGAAACACCCCTACAAATCCCTAGAAGTTGATCCTTTAGGCACTTTTTCTAGCATTCTGCATGGGGTATTGCACATAGAAGATGTTAGGGTCTACATCCACACCAACATTGAGGAATTTGGAGAATCTAAGTTGATGGGCATCTATCATAAATAGTTAATAGATGAAATTTTTGAACTCAAATCTCAATACAAGGCCCTCCGAGATAAACACTTCAGACATTGCATCAACTTTCCCTATTTTGTAGAAGATGATTGGGTCCGGTATGTCCTTAGCAGAATGTATGATAATTTCATATGGTTAATGAGGCCCTTCAAGATAACAAAAGATTCCATTAGGGCAGTAACTGGATTTCTCTCATCCGGTGGGTTACTTGCACTCAAATCTGTCAACAACTAGATAGTAACTGAAGCTACCAGATCCAAGTTTGACAAGAGAGCGATGACCATAGATGACATCACAAATCCAAATGTCAAATTTACCTCAATGATAATTGGGTATAAGATCTATCATTCTAGCAAGGAAAATTTTGTGTTTGGGACTGCAATATATGTAGCATATCAGATGTTAATGGAAAATGCAGACTATGACCTATGTGATCTTCTCTTAAATCAGCTGTTAGAAAACCTGCAAAAGATCAAGAAGGATAAGAACTCCTTTAAGTATGGTTGTTTAATACTATGTCTATTCTTCTATTACATGAATGAGCTGCCCAGATCAAGTGGATGGGTATGGCAAAATGACAAACTCGTTTCCATATAGATTAGAGACTATATGTATGGACTTGGTGATGCTCAAGCCCAAAACACAACTCTCTGGGGTTACTTCAAGAACTTTCAGAGCATGATGCAAGCCAAAGAAAGAATTCCTCAATCTATAGTTGAGAAATACAAGGATACATTGTCCTTCATGGTTGACATTGATCAATGCCTAATGGAGGCAGTTGAGCCCAGAACAGTGTGGATAATGCCTATGGGATACGAAGTCAATGAGAAAATCTTGGAGCTACACATTCAACACCTATTGAGCCAACCTAAGGACACTGAGGTAGAAAGGTTTGGAACCTTTCAAGAACTAAGTGTAAAAATACATGTTGAGCTAAGACAACCGGAGATAAAGAGAAAAGTTAGAAGGGAAGTTGAAGAAATTGCCAAAAGATTTGGCATATCAAAAGAGGCAGTAGATGCCAATAGAGAGAAAATAGAAAGGGCTGAAAAAGAGAACCAAGAAGTAGAGAAAGAAAGTGTTCTGGTACAAGCCTCCTCTCGGCTCAGATCCTCCAAGAGCTCTGCACCTGCCACTCCTAAGAGCTCAAGAGCCACCAAACCGAAAGTCAAGACATCCAAAAAGGGAGAAAAGAGAATGAAAACAAAAGCCACAAGGTCATACACAAGCCTCAAGGATGATGAAGAAATAGAGTCTGATGAAGAAATTAAGAAAATGAAGAAGAAGAAGAAAACATCTGGGGAATTCTCTGCTAGTAAAAATAAAGAAAAGGTAGAAGAATTTGTTGAAAAGCCCACTCTCTCCATTGATGATATCATCAAGGCAATCACTGTGGATGGGAATCTGCAACCAGTAACAGAATTCTATTATGAATATAGTGATACTGACAAGAGAATCTTGGAAGAAGCTACAGTCAGGTACTTAAATATTTACAATAAAGCCTTCATTAAAATAATATCACTAATTCCTAAGAGTCTAGAAAAAGTACTTGAGCTAAGAAAAGATAATGCAAAGGCAAAAGACTTAGAGATTAGGGAGTAGGTAGCAATTTAGCTCTATCCTTCCATCACTTCAAAACAAATGAACATGATTTTCAAAGATTGTAAGGATGAGTTCCAGAGTAAGGCAAGAATGAATAAACTCATGCTTGGAGAAACATACCAAGTAGCAAGTGAAACAAAAGACATCCTCTGGAATGCCTTGAAGAAATTCAATCTTCCCATTATAGAAGAAATAGATGAAGAACCCTCTACCATGGATGTTGAAGGATTAAAAGAAATCAATGAAGAAACTTCTGACAAGGATGTCGAAGGACTAAAGAAAATAAATGAAGAAATCTCTAAGAACTTAGACTCCTCTGTTTCAGAAGAGGAAGTTCATGAAGTAGTAAACACAGGTAACATCTCTCCTCCGGATCCCACTACAGACATTCCAGACTCAGGAGCTAAAGGAGAAGAAAGAAAAGAGGAGGAAGTAAGTCAAGAAGAGGAGGTCAAGGGAAAAGAAGAAGAATGAGTAGAGAAGACCTATGATGACATCTCTGAGATCCCAAAAGAAAAGAAAACTCAATCTCCGGTAAGAGACATTACAGAGGCAGGAATTTCTTGAACAAAGAAATGATGGAGATAGATGAACTTGAGCTATTTCAAGGACCACTAAATTTTGACTCTCTCTCTCCAGTTCAGACAATGAAAATAGCATCTTTTGCTCAAGCCAAAGCAAAAGAAAAACTCCTAAAGGCTCGCAGCAGGGCTTCTCATTATCATATATCTCATGGAGATCCTAGTGCACTTTAGAGGCAGAGGAGTAGGAGCCCTAATGGTTTGGCTGGACCAAACCATCCTTGAGATTTCTATCTATTTTTTTGTTATCATGCCCCCTTGCATGGGGAGACTTACTTCTCATGAGAGCATTTTGTTTAAGCTCTTGTGTCCCGTTTGTAGCACTTTAAACTTTTGATATATCTATAAAATTGTCCTTTTATGATCATAATTGTCATTTGAATGATTATCTCTTATGTACTTTGGAAGTTTTAGAAGTTTGTTTGTTTAGACCCTTAACTCTAAGAATGCAAACATGATGAATATGATATATTTTTAGCTCTTTTTTAGGATAAATATATGAATGCAAAGCATGATATGAAAATGCAAGGACAAACAATGCAACAATACTTTTCTAACTCTATGAAATGCCATGAGTTATGGCATTGACTTTATTTCTTTGGATTTCTTTTTCTAACTTTGATATGAATGCATCATGGAACAAACATTATGACTTCTCTTTAATATAATTTTTAATTTAGGGGATTGCGGATTATCTAGTGTAGGAGACCTATTGAACTTTGTGAGATAAGATTTTTAGAACTCAAGTGGGAATAGCCTGATGGAGTTTTTTTGAATTGTGGGCTTTGCTAGGTGCTAAACACTAATCCTTATCTAGATAAGACAATTTGACAAGCTTTCTACTTAGACAAGTAACAACTTTTATTGGCATTCACTAGACTTAGATCATAGATGGAAAGAAAGGTAGACCTAAGGTAAAGGAAAATGGGAAAGAACAAGGGTTCCTAAGTAGAAAATGATCCTAAAGACTACTAGACTATTGGTTTTGCTCAGCTAGTGTGTGTGTGTGTGTGCTTTGTACCTTTCTCTATCACTTCCTCTAGTAGAATGTCACCCTTGAAGCTTCGAACTTAGATTTATCTCCACCCAAGGGTACATACATTCAACAATCTTCTCTCTATCACTTTTTTTTGTAACTCTCTTTTTTTATGTTTTTTCTCTCTTTTTTTGTATTTTTGCAATGCCTCACTTGATTTTCTCATTTTTTGATATTTTGATTTTTATGGAAATGAATGCCTTTGAACTTTCTGAGTAATTTTGGATATGCAATAGCTTTGATCTCTCTATTCTCACTTTTCTCGTCACTCTTATTTTTTGATCACTCATTTTTTTATTCACTTGTATTTTAGATGGCTTCCTTCAATGTTTTGATCGTCCTAACATTTTTGGCCAAGAAAGATAAGGGGTTGAGTGGCACCAAAAATTTTCATAGTCCAGTCAAACTTCCTTTCTACTAGGGAAGAATGGGTAAGGTCTACTTGCAAGCTTCCTTTCAACAGTGTGAGTTTGAATACTAACTTTTATTAGACTCAACATCCTAAATCATTAAGACAGGGATTGGTGTAAAGCTAAGAGCTAGGCTTTGATTAGAATCATTGGGAATGAAAGGGGGAAATGGCGATTGTGAAAATAAGGGATCTCAAAAACTAAAAGGATCACACCACACCTAGACAACCTTAGACTCCATACTGAAATGAAAATGATACAAGAGAAAGTCACTCACTAAATCGCAAGATGAACAAAATGATACAGAAATGCAATAAATAATCTTTGATCTTTTTGAGATTTTGTAATTTTTTTGTATTTTTGGAATATTTGAATTTTTTTTATTTTTTTATATTTTATGTTTTTTATTGTTTTTAAACATAATATTTTTTAAGATGAAAGGTATTGACTGTTACGCCAAACTCTTCACCTTCCATTGTACACAATAGATAGCCACCATTACTGACATCTTCTTTAATCATGTAAGGACCTTTCCAATCTTCTAGAAATTTCCTTTTTTGTCTATATTTCTTATTCTTTGTGCTACCTCTTCTCAAGACAAGATCTCCTATTTTGTAAGGTCCCGTGAGATTGCTATGTTCTGACGCTCCTAGTTCTGAGACTTCCTTTGGTAGTGTTGCTTACCAAAATAATGGTAGCACAAAACTCTAAAACATTCTTAAATCAACTAGGCCAGGAACTATTATAAGGGTGATAGGAAGAGGTTTATCAACAAGTATTGGGCAATCTTGGCCAACTAACAGGAGTGGGTAGACTCCTCTGCACTTCAAGCTTAGCTTAAACTCTGGAGGGGGGTATACCTAAGTAGGTACTAATATAAAAACTAGATGAACAACTAAAAATAGCTGGACAACCAAACCCAACTCATCATCTTGACTCCAAAAGCTGTCGCTAAGTCAAGAACGACTGGCTATCACAAAACCCCAATATAGATTATTCAACTGTGCAAATGTACATGCACAAGAAAGATGGTTTTTCCCCTAATCCACAGGTGAATGATTTGTTTAATTTAAAAGAGTGTTTGATCCTCTCCAATATGGACTGATACCTATTCCATTGGGCAACAGAGTCACAAAATGTGAGGAAAGGAAACATACACCAAAGGATCAACAAAACTAGACATACATTTACATATACGACTTCAGATAGATCTTCATAAAATAGACATACTTAATAATCCAAAAGAGAACTGCAATGATTCATATGCAACAAAAGAATGGCAAACACAAAGCCTTGTATTACTTGGATGTTGTCACACATCTCCAAACATCTGTTACAATCATACCAGCAAATGTGGAAAGGGAAAATACATAACTGTGATTATATATTTACCAAATCACTACAAACTCTCTTGGAGACATACCATTACATTCAAATCTACTTTACATAACCTTCCTATTCTATGATGAACATATCCTTTCACTAACAAACCAGACAGATCATGTGTTGATGCCAGATAAACTCCTTAGGCTCTCCTAGACCAGACAATTGACTTACTGACCAACCTTGAGAATGTCTTCATTTCATGTATATATAGTGATTTATCTCATACTGTGCAGCTTCTGGATGTTGGAAAATTGGTCAACAAGCAATCACTAAAAATAATGTGGTGCATAGCCCCATGTCAAAAGAATCAACGGACCTTTTGGGCACCCATGCCCTGCATACTAATCTCGTGTCCTTGAGAGGTCCTGCAGAAAATATGGTTATTAGCACTGCATCCTCCATTAAATTTGGTACCTATTGTGCCTTGCACACACGCCCCATTTTTCTAAATGGAGACCCTCTCTTTTGCTTTGGCTTGGAGTCTTAACCCTTTTGCCTTATGATGATGAGAAAGTGAATTTGTGCTTAGAGTGCAGGATTTGTTCCAGATTTGAGTATTTTGCATGTTTGGGAGTCATTTAATGTTGTGTATGGTTGATTTGGAGGTGTCTTGGGTGGTCTTGTGCTTAAAAGATAGTCATTTGTTGCCTTTTGCGCTAAAATTGGGTGTTACTGCACTTTGCTCTAAAATCTTGTGTCACTAGATATTGCCCTTGAAAGTGCTTCTGCAAGATGTTTCATGTTGAAATTCCTAGTTTCCAGGTCTTAAAGTTGCAAAATCATGTCAAATTCCACTAAGGGGTCCACATGCTTTCACCCTGATACATGGTCCTGAAGCCTTGATTTGGCTAAGTCTGAAATCCTAAAAAATGGCTAAGTCTGAAATCTGGTGGAACCTCAAAATTCTAGAATCTACATATGAAATCCTATGGATCTGGAACCTATCTCAAACATCCTGAAAGTATATTTAAAAATATTTAAAGTATAAGAAATATATTTAAACTTATACTTAAATATAATTTTAAATATACTTTCACCCTGGCCAATTCAAAATCTGGCGCTAAAATTGACCCCAACTACAAAAAGCGCTAAAAATAGCCTCTACCGACCTTAGCGCTAAAAATAGACCCAACGGACCTGCACTAAAAATGGAACTGACTGACCTCATGAAGCATCATTTTCGTCGGTCGGACCCAAATTCCGCGCTAAGGTCAGACGGACCCAAAGTCTGCGCTAAGGTCAAACGGACCCAAAATCTGTGCTAAGGTCGGATGAACCCAAAATCCAAGCTAAGGTCGAATAGACCCAAAATTTGCACTAAGGTCAGATGAACCCAAAATCCGCGCTAAGGTCGAACAGACCCAAAATCCGCGCTAAGTCAGTGACCCCCAAAATCAACACTTTTTGGTATTTTGGCCTGAAATTGAGTTTTTCAAGGAGCAAATTGGATTTTCTTGATGGATTTGAATTGCATATCTATTTGTCATATCATGATGAACATTTTACTAAGTTTGTGTGGATTTTTGGCACGTTTTATGATAATTAATGCCACTGCACATGAAAAGTCTGTGACCCCCAAAAATCCTATTTTTTGCAAAGGCTAAAAAACATGAAATAAAAGTCCCCAAATGGATTCAAATAATCACAAAAATTTCTCTAATCATCATATTGGCCAAATGGGTGCTTGAAAATGGTAAAAAATGTAGAAAATCATGTGAATATCACTAGATTTAAGAGGTTGTTTATAAGAAGGTGGCATTGACAATGAGCTGTTTTTTACTGATCCATGACTGCAAATGGACATGTTTTGATCCAAATTGATGGAAAATGACTTGTTTATGATTAAATTGATGCTTGGTCTTGTTTATTTTAGGTCTAAGAGCACAAAGGAGCCAACTGGAGCTGTCTTGGAAGCATGAACATACAGAGGTACCCAGTTGATCTAGAGATGTAGAATCGACATTCTACCAACCAAATTGCTATTGCACATGCAAAAGGAAGTCAGTATAATGTCCAAGATGATAAAGATGAGTCTTAGGAGCTGAAAGACATAGAAGATCATGCCAAATCACTATTGTTCCTGCAGATCCAGTCCAATGTCTAAGTGATCCAGTCTGGGGGTCATAACTCCTAGCTATTTTATCAGAATTTAAACTTCTTAGACTCGTTAGAAAGATAAACTGATTATCTAGTTTGAGCTACTTGGCTGCTAAGGCTTAATGACAAGTTTTGAGCTCCCATTCTGCTCTGAAGACCTCTGAAAATGTAATTTACTACGATGTAGAAAATACTAAAATTATATTTTTGATATTTTCCAAAAAAATACCACTCAAATGACCTTGGATTGGATCACCAAGACATGCGTACATCTGTCCCAGTAGTCCAGTCATCAAGAATCAGTCCAGCAAGCATCTAGTTGCATATACCTTCACCAAAATACTCCTTTTTGATTTAGTCAACACTTGGAATCCCGTGAATCCACATCAGCTCAAGTTTCCAAGTGTCATGTGACTCTATTTTGGCTTTATTAGGCCTTGAAAATTGACTTTTCATCATGTATAACCAAATAGGTATCCATTTTGTCCAGATTCAATGTATTTGCAAGCTATATTTTATCTTTTTCCTACAAGACAAAGGTAAATCTGAAAATGTAACAAACTGATGTATCTCATTAAATGCCATGTAATCTGGACCATTGGTGTTGAGTTAATCTCCACCATCCATTGAAAACTTAGTATGGTGCCTTGTCTATAAAAGGGCCATCCTTTTCTCCCATTTGTAAGAGAGATTTGATACCGAATTGTTGACTCTATGCCATTTGAAGTAATGTAAATCAAGTTTCTGCAGTAATTCTAAGAATTTGTATCTTGTGTTAACTCATTTTTTATTTTCATGTTTTGCTTCTTACTTTCCCATAGTTAGTTAGTTGTGCTTTTGTAATGTTCATGGTTTGCTAAAGTATCTGATGAATACTCTAAGTCCATACTTTTAGTTGTTTGCTAATGGTAAATAGTTGTATAAAGTTAGTCTGGGATGATTATTTGTGCTAAAGTTTAATTGCATTTCATAAGTTAAGTTGCATTGTTTATTAGGTATTTAGAAAATGAATGTGATCTAAAAATCTATTGACTTCCATTGAAGATAGCATTGTTTTATATAGCACTGTAACACCCATTTTAGTTTGGTAACTCAGGAAGTTGGTTAAAAGTTTGAGTATTTGTCTACTAAAGATAACCTATACATTGTGAATGTCACTTAGGATCCTTCTAAAAACCCTAACCTTTTGCATTTTCTTCAAAACCATTGCTATCTATTAGAATAGAAAATTTTAGCAGCACTTTATCTTGTTTATCAGCTGAAAATCATAAAAAGGTTTATGTGTATTTGCTGCCCCAAACCTGAAGATTGCAGATTGCATGTAAGACCCCTTGTAGGCATAGCTTGAACATACCAATTAAGAGATTCCAAGCAAGTTAAGACCTAGATGTATTATCCTTGGAGTAGTCTTACCTAAGGTAAGATACTTTTCAAGAGAGGTGTGAAACCAGCAATCACACCTATGTTGCTATGTGTTAAAACACACATCAATAGTACCTAAGCATGGATGGCAGACATTGTTCTAGCAACTACCTGACATCTGCAATTCTACAACCCATGCTTTACATTTGACTTTCACTCTGATTATTGCCTTATTGACAAATTCCTCTCAGTGCGGACATGCCCTTTGCACCTCATTTCCTTCCTCAGTCGGAAAAAAGTGACATTTTGGAACTAGACCACCTTTGTCCTTTATCATCAAATCTTTAATTTGTCAAACTCTATCGCTATCTCCTTAGTCAGCAAATTACATCATGTTATATCTTTGACAACTTTTGTCTTTCATTGGTAAATCTCCAATTTTCCAAACTTTGCTTTCTTTCCTCATTGATCGGCAAAAGTTACTTTTGGTGAACCATCTTCATTTCATGCCTTGTCGGCAACTTTCTATTTTCTTGAACTTTGCCTTCTTCGTCCATTTCTACTCCATCAACCCATTAGTCAATAAAAGGTGATTTTATTGAACTAGGATACCTTTGCCTATCTCTACTTTATCAGTGAATTCCCACTATGTCGAACCTGTTCATTGTTGCGCCTCCTTCCTTTTCTTTCCCCTTTTTGCCTTATCAGTAAATTCTCAATTTGGCAAACCTCTCTTATCTGGCTGACTCCCTTCTATATTGCCTCTTCTTTACTATTGGCAAATCTTCAATTTGTCAAACTATCGATTCTCCCTAGTCGGTTAATCGCATTATTGGCGAACTTCAGAAAATCTAAACTATTTGCCAAGTTTGACTTTCTACAAACACACTGATGAAGCCCTTTGTTCCCATTTTGCCTTAGCCAATTGTAGTTCTTTTGATTTGCCTTATCAGCAAATATGACTTTTACTAAACCTTCCACTTTTCAATATTTTTTTCCCTTCTATCAATGGAATCAGTGAAACCAGAACCTCTCCCCAATCTACCATTTTTCTCTTTGTCAGGGAAATTTACTTTTTCTGAACTAGTCGATGCTTTGTCTTTTTCTTTCTATCATTCTACCCATTCTCTACTTGGTTGGCAAAAGTCACCTTTTCCAAACCTCTCCTTTGCATCTGTCTTCCCTCCTTATTAGCCTATCGGAAAAAGTTTGAAAAGGCAAACTTTTAAAAAGTTTGGGACTTTGTCAATTCCTTGATGAAGCCCCCTACCTTAACTTCATTCTCTCCACTTTACCTTTATTGGAAAAATTGAATTTTGTTGAACCTTACCCTTTCTCTACCTTGTTCTTTTTCCTTCCTTGGACAAATTTCCTTTACTCCTTACCACATCCTTCTTCCCCTTATGCCTTCTATCGGTGAATTTCCCATCGGGAGAACCACCGGTCGACAAACTTGGAGGTTCGTGAAACTCCAATTTTGCCAACAAATCTTTTCTTCCATCTTTTTTCATGCCTTAGAAAATCTTCTTGTGTCGTGGCCTTCTCCTTCTTTCCCTTTGTCGATGAATCTTGCCATCGGTAAACTTTTGAGTTCGCAAACTCAAAAATTCACCGACAAAGGCCTTCGAAACATCATTTTTCTGCTGATGAACTTCCCTCCCTACCTTCCTTCATTTTATAGTTGTCAGTGAACCCTATAGTCAGTGAACCAGCAAAACTTTGAACTTGTGAACAAGTTCACAAGTTTGGAATTTTGAGATTTGCCAACAAAGGGCAAAAATGAAGGAATTTTCTAAGGGAAAGAAATATAAGGAAACACAATGAATAAAAGGGGAGGCTTTCTTAGAAAAATTTTTGAAGGGAACCCATAAAAGATAATCTTAGATCGGGTATAATTGATGGGTTTTGACTGATTTTTGGGTAAAGTGGGAAAATTAATGGAATTTCTAGGTTTTTTGGGGTAGAATAATGTCATTTTGGAAGATGGTAATTTTGGGCTCCAACACTGGCTTTGGTTGGGGACGTGTGGCAAACTTGCATGGCACAACAAGAACCATGGAATATCGTTGGGCAGACCAAAACACAAAACCATGAATGAGACACACAAAACATATTTACAAAAGAACATACAATCAAAAAGAATGTATCAAAATTTTGGGACACTACAGGCCACCCCTATAGAAAACTTGATGAAGCTACTTGCCTCTATCAAAGACAAGCCTATTGAAAGAGTTGATCTCCCCCAATCCTTTGTTGCACTGATCACCCAACATTAGCAATAGAAATATTTTGCATGCATGCACATACAAAATACAGACATTCATATCATCACGTTGAAGATGGAAAAAATTATCACCAGGGCAAGGTAGCCATAGACAATATGACTCATTATCATGCTGACTTATATAAAAATACTCACCTTCAAGTTCCATGTTAGCATGATGCAATTTTGGGTCTACATAAATATCAGCATGAAAAAAAATATCAAGCTGAAAATTATCCATCCGAGGTGTGGTCTCATGTTGGGTTATGTCACATGACTGTCATAATTTTTGCAACCCAGATACACTACATATGCTAATGTACTCCTCCATGACTAAATCAAAGGCATGATTTAGATTTAAATCTAAACCATTAGCATGTAAATCAGAAATTTGAGGCACTTCAAGTGAAGACTCACAATCTTCAATTTGCCTCTTTGTTTTGGATTCCATGACACACACTATCGTGTAAAATTTGTTGCTAAGAAAATCACTAATGATTTTCTCCTCTTCACCCTACAGATCAACAACTTGACTCACACAAGAACACCCAGCCTCAATGTCATCAGGCCCAACCAATAAGCTCAAAAATGTGCTCTCAACATGATCCACATCAATAAGAGATAACTACCCCAAACAAAGCTCTCGAAAATCATCTGTGACATAATCTTCACTGTTGGAAACTATTAGCTCAAAATCACTTGTAGTTGTAGCAATGCCTTCATGATGTCTAGCTGAAGCATAATTCACATCATCCTCATGCATACAAGTGTCAATGACCTCAATGTCATCATCAGGGAAAAATAAGGGTAACACATTAAACAAGAGATCAGTCTCTTGTTCACCCTTAAGATCATTTTGTACTCCCTCTCTGTCCACTTGTTGTCCACAGGTAGTTGGGTCATACAACATAAAAATCTCCACCTTCAAAGTTGACAGCTCCAATTCACTAAACTCAAAGTCATCTTCAAAAAGAGGATTATCCATGCACTAATGATAATCATGAATTGTACTACCTAATGGACTTGCATACTCCTCATAAAGGGCATTACCCCTTATGCTCATCTCTTCATTATTATTTGCTTCATCAGTAAATATGTGCTCTGCATAATCAACTATATGAGTGGAGTCATTCAAATTTTCACTTGCATGCATACCTTCCAGGTGGTCCACAATAATACAACAAGAAGCAAGGTCATAACTCTCTTCTCTAAATTGGAAATCAGCATTAATTTTTTCATCTTCATCATCCATTAATGACTGATCCAATTGAATGCAGGTGCAATCACTACTATTTTCATCTAAACTACTATCATACACTGCACCAACGCCTTCCTCTACCCTTCTGCACACACAATCATCACCTGATATTGTGTCTAGATCATATGAAACATCCACATCCCCATTGTCTACAACAGCCTGTTCATTACCAGCCACTACTGCATTTGAGGATAATAATTTTGCAATCACATCCTACTTAACTTTGTCAACATAATCAATGAACAAGTAGGCATGTTGCATACCAAATCGATTGAATTCCTCCTATATAGAACTCAAACTTAAGGTAGCATCATAATCTTGCAGATACATGTCAATACACACAGGAAGAACAGGTCTAAAATTTTCTAGGATGTGAGACAAGGCCACCACAAATATATGGTTGAGCTCCATGCTCGACTCTCCTTCTTGCCTTTTATTATCTTCTAATTCTTGGACAAGAAATACAGGGTCTAGACTTCCTGTAAAGTCTTCAAATGTAGCCACCAATTGATCCCAGGAAGCAAAATGTTGGTCAGTGAAACTCACCAGCCACTTGCGTGCTACTCCACATAGAGATCTAACAAAAAAATCTCATCCACATATCCTCATCTTCAAACTGGAACTTGTCCATGAAATCTAAAAATGCCTCAATTTGAGCCTTCCCATCATAAATCTCACACCCATCAAATAAAGGCATCTGATAATAAATCTTCTTAGGCATGGATTGTTGCTCATAACTGATCCATGAGAGGTCCAGTTGTTTGCATGTATTTTTATTTTCAATAGTGTTAGAAATGAAAGCAACACTACTTCAATAGAAATCTGATTCAAGATAAATTTCAACAATCTTTAAGTGTGCATTAACAATGGAGATTGTAACAAAACATAAAACCCACTACAGAAAAGATGTCAAATATGAAGAACTCAACATAATGATATAGTGTTTACATGGAGAAAACCCTTGCAGGTAAAAAAACTCCACTAGGAAAGAGGCCCAATGTTTGTATTAATTTGAAAATGATTTACAATACAACACTTCAACTCTCTCCACCAGTCTTCAATCTGGCAGCATTCTGGCAGCACCTGAGTACATAAAATCTATATTGAAGCAACAAATACATGTCAAATACTTATAGAAATATTTTCCAACTCCTCCTAGGCATTCACATTCTCTCTCTTAAGATTCTCCAACCTGTAAACATTCATTACCATCTTACAAGCATCTTACACTTGTCCAAAAATAGCCATGCAAAGGTTGGGGGCCCAAGACTAAATCTAGCCTCTTACAACATCTTATGACACATCATAACCGTCATAGATTCCACAAAAGAGTATATTTCAAAGATAGGAACCTTGGGCTAAATATAGTAAATATACAACTAACATATCTATCATATGCGTCATAGAATCTCAGAATCTTATGACAACTTGCAGTTGTCATAGATTCACTTACCAAATATTATGAAAATTGTCATACATGCCAAAAATAGTAGATTCCTCAAGGGAGCACACCTACCCTCACTTACTTTGAGGTTTTACATTTGCCAACAGTAAAAGTCACTCTGTAATTACCTTCGGTTACTCCGTAATTACCCCTGCCAGTGAAACTAGTACATCTCCTCATGGATAATTACAAATTACATATAATAAATGGAATAAATACAATATTGGGATTTACAAGGTTAATGGCACTATATCCCAACATTCTCCCACTTGACATTATATATTGTAAATCAATCCATAGGAAATTAAATAAAAAAATAATCAGGTACTAGAAACAAGGCCCATGGCCTCTCTGCACCATACGAACTTCTCTGTGCTCACAGGCTTGGTAAATAAATTTGCAACATTCTCCTAAGTGTCTATCTTCTTCAGCTCAATCTCTCCATTTGCAACCAACTCTCGAAAAAAGTGATACTAAATATCAACATGCTTAGTCTGAGCATGATACATGGGATTCTTGGCCAAACAGATAGCACTTTGGCTATCACAACCAATCTGAATGATCCTCCAATAAAATCCAATACCTATACATAGTCTCCTCAACCAAACTACCTCCTTAGAGACATGAGTAGCAGCCATATACTTTGCTTCTACAGTGGACAAAGCAACTGTGAGCTTCGTCTTACTCATTCAACTCACTGCTCCTCCAAATAGAGTAAACACATAGCCACTAGTGGACCTTTGACTATATAAGTCACCTGCCCAATCTACATCAACAAAACTATGTATGTCCAAAGATTTGTCAAGACTATCAGTACCAAAATAAACCAAACAATAATCAAGAGTACCTGCAAGATATTTAAACACCTTCTTCGCATAGTTCCAATGTTGTCTACCAGGGTTAGACATAAATATGCTCAAAACTCCCACTGCTTGGGCAATATCTGGTCTAGTGCAAACCATTGCATACATCAAACTCCCTACAGCACCAGCATATGGCACATTAGACATATCCTCAAGATCATCCTCAGTCTTTTTTCACATATCTAATGAAAGCTTAGTACAAATGGGTAAAGGAACTCTAACTAGGTTACAGTCCTACAAACTAAACCTCTGCAAAATAGTATTCACATACTTACTTTGTGGCAACCAAAGCTTTCTATTAACTCTATCTCTCTTGATCTCCATTCCCAAAATATACCTTGCAGCACCAATATCCTTCATCTCAAATGCACCTGAAAGTTGGGCTTTAAGTTCACTGATCATACCCTTAGTATTGCTAAAAAAACATGTCATCAACCTACAAAGCAATAACCAATATAGAATCATCAACACAATGAATATAAACACAATGATCCTCCTCGCTTCTAACAAAACCCAATTTCAAAACAAATGAGTCAAACTTTTGATACCACATTCTGGGGGACTATTTTAGACCATAAAGAGACCTCTTTAACCTGCAAACCCAATGTTCTTTTCCTTTTACCTCAAAACCTATAGGTTGTTGCATATAAATTTCTTCTTCAAGATCTCCATGCAAGAACGTAGTCTTAACATCCATTTGCTCAATCTCCCAATCATAAGCTATAGCAATGGATAAGAGAAATCTAATAGAAGTCAATTTAGCAACAGGGGAGAATATCTCACCAAAATCAACTCCCTCTCTCTGGGAGTAGCCCTTGGCTACTAGTCTAGCCTTGTACTTCTCCAATGACCCATCTGCTCCAAACTTCTTCTTGAAGACCCACTTACAACCTATGGCCTTTCTTCCTTTGGGCAAATGAACAGGATCCCAAGTGTTATAAGAGTCTAAAGCCATCATCTCCTCCTACATGGCTAGCTGCCAAGACTCACTATCATTTGCAGAAATAGTTTCCCTATAGGATCTAGGTTCATCGTTAGTACTCAATAAAGAATATACACAACAGAAATCTGGTGGGCTATACCTATCAACTGGATTCCGTTGTCTTGTTGTGAGGCCTACCTTTTTCACTTTTGTTCATGAGACTATTTACAGTACTATTGCTATTACTTTTATGATTGGGGGACTATTGATCCCGGAATCTTGATTATTAAACCTAATTGATTTTTAAGAAAACAATTGTGCAATGATAATTAGATGTTGCTTTTAAGAAAATGATGAATGGATAAATATTAGAAATAGAACTTTAATGTGATTTTAGTATGATTATATGGTAGAATGTTTAGTTATGCTTGTATTTAAATTGCTTCGGCTATGATATCTTTATGTGTTATTAACTTCGAGTTTGAGTGTGCAGGTATTGCTAACAAAACCACAAATACAGGAGATCATTCCACACCCTATGTTGTATCCCTTGTGAGCCGATCTAGTTCCATGAGGAACTAAGATCAACTCCGTGTATGGTGGAAATGTTGTAATGTTGTAATGTTGCATGGGGTCAAGGGAATTAGGTCTATTCTTTGAATTACTTGTATTGTGATATGTGTTGTAAGAAATGTTGTAATGAGTCTTGTTTAAGTTTATTTCTTTTAGACCCTCTTCTTGTGTTTTTACTTGACTCTGGGAGTCCTAACTAGGTTAAAATCAACCCTAGGTTATACCCCATGGGTCTAGGGACCCTTTTGACTAGGATAACCTTGGGATAACCTCCATATGGTCACTTCAACTTCGTGGTGAAGTTAAGTGACGAATTTGGGAGAATGGGGATAATGGGATGAGTGGAATCCACACTTAGACCCACTTCCAAGTCATGGAATGACTCCATGATCCACCAATAATGGAGTGTTTGTCTCTTTGTGCCTCTCTTTTGGTGGGAGACCCCATAAAAAGGGTGGTGTGTCATCCACCTCCTTTTTATTTCTATTTTTCTTATTATATTTTATTCCTACATGTGTTGGAAAAGGGCTATAGTGGGGAACCTCTTGAGTGGGGTTAATTGTTTTAAGTCCATTAGGGATAATAGATAATGAGTGGGTTTAGTTTTTTAATGCCACTTGGAATAAGGGATAAGGGAGAGAATTTGTTTTAAAGAGGAGAAGAGGGAGAGGGTAAGGGGGTTGGATTATTGTGGAAAGAAGGAGAATTTAGAGGAGGAGGCTAAGGGTGGAGCTCTTCTTCAACTACATTCCATAATTGGGCTTGTGAAGGTTAGTGAGTCAGTTTACTCACCTATGTATGTCTTGTTCTTGTTTGATAAATGTGGATTTGCAATGGTTGTTTATGTGTTATTTCTGCTAGTTTGGGTTTGTGTTGGGTGTTTGAAAGAGCTTCTTCCAGTTGGAAGACAATGCTCATCTTGTATGGGGAAGGGAAGGTGTGAACCTCCTCGGGTGCATTCTTATTTCTTGGTATATGGAAGCCTTGAGGGCATGTTGGTAATTTTGAGCCTAGAGGGCTATAAGGCTAGAGAGCCTATTTGGGATATCCCTGTGATTTTTATTATTTGGATGGCTTGAGGCCATGAGAAAGAATAATTTTGTTGGCTTGAGGCCATGAGAAAAGCTATGAAATTTGTTTGAGAAGAATGTCACCTTTGAGTAAAGTGAGTCTACTTCCCTACCCTCCTTTAAACTCACCTCAGCTGAGTCTTTGTATTGTGTGTAAAACCATGGGAGTTTGAATACTGTTTTCTTTGATTGTTGTTATTCAATGTTGTAAAGTGTACTGGACTATTCTTCCTAGGTGTGTGGATGATCTCCCTAGCTCGGGGGTGACCCTCTTGCGGGTCTATGGTAGGGAGGAGAGCTTGTTGTGTGGTGTATTCTTTCCTTGGTTGACATACAGGTATATCTTGGAGCACGTTGAGAGGATTGGAGGTGTTTTCCTTGTTTAGAGAAAATGTTCTATCTCCCCATTTGTAATGAGAGCTTGGTCTCTTTAAGTTTCTTCCTGGATAAGTTCTTTTAAAAGAGAAGAGATTGCTCCCTCTGAAAGTTGTAAAAAAATTTGTATTGGGAGAAGAAAGTAATTCCTCCCTTAGAGTGTTAGTGAGTTGTGAAACCTTACAGTTGTTTATTCTTGTTTATCAAAATTGTAAGTTGTGAGATTAGTTGTTGATTTAGACCAGTTGTTAAAATTTATCTCTTGTAATTAGTTAGTGAGAAAGTTATATTTACTGGATTATAGAAGATGTAAATTTGTCTTTTGAAAACAAATTAAAAACTGGATTTAAGTATACAATGGAGAATAATCTAAAATGATTTACTTGTCTGTTATAATGTATTCTTGAAGTGAAAGATTTAGTAATTATTCTGTATTTATTCTTAATTTCTTCTTTTCATTGTATTGGATAGTACATGTGAAAAGATGAATTTTAATTGACAAATGTAAATTGGAATTTATATTTATTTCTGTTTTTATTCAAGTATTTGTTAAATTTGTAAATTAAAATGTGAAATGAATTTGTAAATTGTAAACTAAAATGTTGTAGGAAATATGAAAATTCATTATGATTTAAATATATAAATATATATATATATATTTTTATTTATTTTTAAATGTAATTGAGAAAATGTGATATATATATATATAATTAGTATTAATTAGAAATTACAAAATTTGCAAATGAAATAAACTGAGGAAGTTCACTGTAAAACACAGTCAAAATTTTGAATGTATAATGGTGGGGGTTTAAACCCCCACCGAAACCTTAATACAATGGGTGTGGGGAGGGGTGGAGCCCCACCCACACCCTATGAAGTTGGATGTGGGTGGGGCTCCGTCCCTCCCCACACCCTCGCCGTGACCTAACACCCACACCCCTGCTCGTCATAACACCGCAGCCTGCGCACAGGCAACCCTCCCCGTGAGCCTCCACAGCCCCCTCGCGGCCTATGCTCCACACCTCCCCTTCCGCCGGCGTCAATGCCTTCCCCTCTCCATCGCCTACGATCTCCACCCACCTCCATAGCTTCAGCTCCCCTGTGACCTCCTTCGCCACTGCCGCCTCCATGACCCTACAACACCACATTAAAATTAAGGTTATTCCATCTTCAATGCTATAAGTTGGTTTTATAACAAAGCACTTGACTCTTTGAGTGGAGCATGACATAAAAGGTTTATAAAATAAATAAATATATATATATATATATATATATATATATATATATATATATATATATATGTTATTTGATATTTAAATGAGGGGCTTCCACTAAATAAAAAAATTTATTTAACTAGTGATGTTTATGTATGTTTATATATATATATATATATGTATATATAAACAAACCTATATATACATAATGGTATGAATTGTTTATACACTTATAAGAGAATGTTATATATATATATATATATATAATAAATGTAATAGATTTAAAAATAAAAATATATAATTAATCGAATACATATATTTATATATTGTTTTTAATTATTTATATCAAAGAAATGATGAGACAATTAATTTTGACAATTAATATTTAAAATTTGACAATTTGGTCTGTAAAGAAAATGTGTTTTCAAGATAAATTATTACCAAATGGTCGACAATGAAAATGAGACAATTTATTGAAGTAAATAGATAATTAAATAACTAAACGATGGAATATAATAAAAGGAGAAATGCAAGCCAATATTGAAATAAACTGATAAAACCAATTAGAGGCCAACTAATTAACAAGTAAATTTAAACGCAGAAAATAAACCGAATGTAAACATAGTGATCGCCATCTAACAAAGATAGAAAGTCCAAACCTGGAGAATGCGCACATAAGGTTATTATTCTGTTAACAACAGTATCATTGACGACATAAACTTACGCAACCGAGCACGCTTACGCATGCGAAGGGAAAATCTCAAGTAGTAAAGGAAAATTTTTGATAGTTCGTATCATGACCACATGACGCATGTGGACATGACATGCGGGTTAGCGTGTTGTGACCGCATGTGTCATGTGGTCATGATATGAACTATCAAAAATTTTCCTTTACTACTTGACACTTGTGGATCTCTTCAAGGGTGGAGTAAGGGACTCTACTTGTTCTTCGGCATGATCATTTGCACCAACTTCTTCTGTCATAATAGATTCATCTTCATGATAGAACTACTCGAATCTTCTTCTTCTTCTTCACCCCCCAATCCATCATTCTTTTCTTTCTGAGGTGCATCTTTCTACTCTAAATCAAAGTGCACTTGCTTTACCTTTTCTTCTTTCTCTTTTGGCTGCTTAGGTTCAGAAATATCTCTAAGTTCCCTAAAAATAACATCTCTAGAAAAGATAATCTTGCGGGTTAGTGGATTCCAAAGCTTATAACCTTTGACATTATCACCATATCCAATGAATGTACACTTTTCAACCTTTGGATCCAACTTAGATCACTTTTCCTTAGGCACATGAACAAAAGCTTCACAGCCAAAAACCCTTAAATGTGAAATGGAAAGTTTCTTACTTGTCCACACTTCATAAGGTGTTGAATCAAGAGCCTTACAAGGAGATCTATTTATCAAGAAGCAAGTAGTACACACAGCCTCTGCCCAAAAGCATTTATCCAACTGTGCATCACTAAGCATACTTCAGGCCCTTTCCATAATTGTTCAATTCATCCTTTATGCAACACCATTCTGTTGTGGTGTATATAGAGTTGTCTTTTGTCTGATTATACCTGCATGCTTGCAAACTCATCAAATTCCTTAGAGCAATATTCCCCTCCATTGTCAGATCTTAATATTTTTATCTTTAAACCTAATTGGTTCTCTACTAAGACTTTAAATTCCTTAAACTTAGTGAAAACTTTAGATTTATGCTTCATAAAATAAATCCATGTAAATCTAGATACATCATTATTGAAGGTAACAAAATAACGAGATTTTTTGATAGATTCATTATCCACGGGCTCAAACACATTCGTATGAATAATTTCTAACTTCTCTTTTGCTCTATTGCTTCCTAAAGGAAATAATTTTCTATTTTATTTAACAAACACACAATGCTCACAGAAATCAAAGTGCTCATCAGAATAGGAGAAAGCATCCAACAAATTTTTATTCTTAATAGTTTTTAATACATTATTGCTTATGTTGCCCAATCTACAGTGCCACAACATACATGTATTTTTAGTAGTGGCCTCAGATACATAGGAGGCATTATAAACTGTAGTGGGTTCAATCTTAAACAAGTTCCTGAATCTCTTCCCTTTTGCTACCACCAAGTTCCCTCTCACCAATCTGCAACCATGCTTATCAAATGTCACATGCATTCCCAAATCATTCAATTTCAAAACTGAACTCATATTTCTAGCTAATCTAGGAACATACAAAACACTAGAGAGGGTTTTAATCCTCCCATCACTGAAACACAACAATACCTTTCCTTTCCCAACAAATTAGATATGAAGAGTTGTCACCAAGGTAGATATTACCTTCATCATATTCTTCATATGAGGAGAACCATTCCTTATACGGGGTCATATGAAACGAGCATCCTGATTCAACCAACCAGTGATCATTAGAAACAAGATTACATGTAGAAAGTAAAACTTCTTCACCTACATTCGAGGACTTATCTGAAGCACTCTCCCATTATTTCTTGGGATTTCTGCACTCTTTCTTCACATGTCCCCTTTTACCATAGTTCCAACACTTAACTCTATTCTCTTTGCCAGGAGTCTTAGACTAGCCTTTGGACTTGTCCTTAGCTCCTTTCTAATTTTTTTGGGTCCCCTTTCCTTAGACCTTCCCCTGACACTGAGAGCATCCCCTGAACTATCTGAACTCTTCTTCCTCAATTCCTATGACAGTAGCACTAAAACAAGATCATCCAACTTCAGATCTGCAAGGTTAGCAGTGATAACAAGGGTAACATTCTCCCAAGACTTAGGTAAAGAACAAAGAAGTAAGATACATTTATTTTCCTCACTAACCTCAACATCTACTGAATCAAGCTGATTCAACAACAAATTAAAAGAATTTAAATGCTTTGCAATTGGTTCACCTTCTCGCATTTTCATGGAAAATAATTTTCTTTTTAAATAAAGTTTATTTACCATACTCTTGCTTGATAGATCTCACCCAACCAATTCCACAACTTGTGTGCAATCTCCTCATTTGCAACATTCAATAGGATAGAGTCTGAAAGACACAACCGGATGGTTCCCCATGCAACGATGGATCCATCCATAATAACAACACAAGATCTACAAAATAAACACAACCAAATCTCCCATTGCAGCTACAGCATCCACACTACCACTGAAGAGTCAAAGTTGGCCAGGCTTTGATACCAAATGTTAGAAATGAAAGCAACACTACTTCAATGGAAATCTGATTCAAGATAAATTTTAGCAATCTTTAAGTGTGCATTAACAATGGAGATTGTAACAAAACATAAAACCCACTATAGAAAAGATGTCAAACATGAAGAACACAACACAATGACATAGTGTTTATGTGGAGAAAACCCTTGCAGGTAAAAAAATCCACCAAGAAAGAGGCCCAATGTTTGTATTAATCTAAAAATGATTTACAATACAACAACACTTCAACTCTCTCCATCAGTCTTCAATCTGATAGCATTTCTAGCAGCACCTGAGTACATAAAATCTATATTGCAGCAACAAATACATGGAAAATACTTATAGAAATGTTTTCCAACTCCTCCTAGGTGTTCACCTTCTCTCTCCTAAGATTCTCCAACCTGTAAGCATTCATTACCATCTTACAAGCATCTTACACTTGTCCAAAAATAGCCATGCAAAGGTTGGGGGCCCAAGACTAAATCTGGCCTCTTACAACATCTTATGATGCGTCATAACTATCACAAGTTCCACAAAAGAGTATTTCCCAAGATAGAAACCTTGGGCTAAATATAGCATTTATACAACTAACATATTTGTCATATGCATCATAGAATCTCAGAATCTTATGACAACTTGCAGCTGTCATAGATTCACTTACCAAACATTATGACAGTTGTCATACACGCCAAAAATAGTAGATTCCTCAAGGGATCATGCCTACCCTCACTTACTTTGAGTTTTTACATTTGCCAACAATAAAAGTAACTCTGTAATTGCCTATGGTTACTCCGTAATTACCGCTGCCAGTGAAACTAGTACATCTCCTCATGGATAATTACAAATTACATATAATAAATGGAATAAATACAATATTGGTATTTACAAGGTTAATGGCACTGTATCCCAACAAATAGGAGGAGGCCAAGGAAAAGAGAAAGTGGGAACAACAAGAAAGGAATTGGATTGTGGCCTGAATTGATGCTACCTTTTTTGACTTTCTAATTCATTATCTTGTTGCATCAAAGACTCTAGCAACTACCTTTCATTTTCAATTTTATACTACAGCCTAGTGGACTCATTTCTATTATGCAAGGGTTCAAAAAAGTCTAGGTTTGTAGAGCTAGCAGAGCTATGATTAGAAAATTCATTATCTGGATGGTCAAAGGTCATATGATTCCTAGGGTTTGCAACATAAGAAGATGCACAAGAGGGATCCTCCCTAGGGTATCCATATTCATACCAGTTGGCCATGACTAGCTACAAACCACATGTTCAAGAAAAAGGAAAACAAATAACATGTTCCTTTACTGAGAAAGAGACCATGATCAAAGTTGGAAGAAAAACATGTACCTTAATCAACTGTAGTCTTTTTGAAACATGCACACAGTAGCAACACTTTGATTTCTTTTAACAGCACAGACACCACCTCACTAAGTGAGGAAATCCTTGAAGCCTAACTGATCTTCAAGGCTTCGAAACCAATTCTGGATTGCTCACACCAACAGAGTCTTCAAATATTTATAAGCCAGCACTTTATTCCTCGCCAATAGTGCCAATTTGTTGGCATAAGTTTACAGGTTGTCCAACTTACACATAGCAACAAACTACACCACTTCAATCTAATTGTTACAAGGGCATAAAAAAAAAGCTCTAGCTTCCTGAAACCTAGCAACAACTCAAGTAACCTTGTCCCTGACAATGGTGCCAATCTCTTGGTTCCCAAAATAACCCCAGCACAAAACTCTAAAATATTCTTAAATCACCTATGCCAAGGATGTTGGCAAGAGACACTGCTCTGGGATAGACTTGTATGTTGTCATTGATGGCAACAAGGCTCAAAGATCCTTTCAGCATGACAAGTAGACATAACTCTGGAAGGTCATATTGGAATTTAGGTCTAGTTGGTAGAAATAACTAAGTATGGGCAATATACAGAGTAAGGGACAGTAAGTGGACCAGTGTGCTTCCACAGATGATAACCTGGAAATGCAGGTCAGGTATAATATTCATAGTTGTTTGGTGTTGTTATATTCCAGTGATCAAGTCCTGACTTCCTCTGGAAATCACTTGGAGAAAATGTCTAATTCTGGAAGAACAGAGGTATGATAAGCATAGTGTACAGTGCAAAGTAAAATGGTCTGCATTCCTCCGTAATTTAATATTTTTTTATACGGTTATAAGGTGTTGTAAACACTTGTATGAAGTGTCTAAATCTAGAGTTGTGAGATCTAAAGTCCACTGAAAAGATAGTTGCAAGTTGCTGATTATCACTACAGAGTTGGACTGTGATAGAGTCGAAGTTCTAATGGTCCACATTCTACCGCTAAAGAATATTTTGCTCTGCAGTTCTAAAGTAAGATTGGGGATGTGTGAATAGTATTTGATATGATTTTGGAAGTGTCTTATGGTCTGCAGTAAAAGTTGTAGTCTGACAGATGAACTAAACCAGAGGCAGTCTATGTTTGAGGCCGACATGATAGTTTGACTTGTATATGGTAAGCTCTATTGATTGGAACTTTATCCTAAGTAGTTCTACAGTTGGAGAAAACATATGTGAATGTGTTTCAAATAATAATTTGGTCCACAAAGTATTTTGGTGTAGGAAGTTGGCCAACAAGCTACATATCTATTAACTACATGCTTTATCTTTATTAGGCTAACCTAATGTGAAGGTTTTAAGTGTTGCGGATATATATAAGGGATCAAGTTTGGTGTTTGGTGTGTGTGGTGTGAAGGTGTATGGTATTGATGCAAGCATGATAATAGCAGAGCAGAGATAGAAGATCAGTAAGGATGAAGACAAAGGATACAGTATTCAAATGCTAAATGACTACACCCTGGCATACTGATAGATGCTTTTGTAGTATCCATTTTTCCTATATAATTTCACTTGTACTTGGCAGTGAGCCATCTTCTTTAAGGTAGTGAGTCTGGCAGTGAGCATCCATTACGGTCTAATAGACCTCATTGTAATCTTTCTAGGTTTAGGATTAAGGTAGTGAGTCTGCTAGACCTAGTTGTACTTCATGGCAGTGAGCTAGCATGTTCTAGGCGCGTGGAGTGACCAAGCCTGAACATCACCATTTGTAAAAGATTGCAATATATATTGAGAGCTAATCCTCTCCATGGTTTTTCCCTTTCTTGGGTTTTCCATGTAAAATCTTGGTGTCCATGTGTTATGTCTTTGTGGTTGCTATTCATTTGCATATTGTGCTTTTGTTTAATTAATTTTAGAAAATGGTTAAAAGTGAAAGTGCATGAAAGATTTTATGGAACACCGATTCACCCCCCCCCCCCCCTCTCAGTGTTCTTGATATTCAACAATTGGTATCAGAGCCTAGGTCCTTGGAAGACGCCTAACAACTCAAGGAAGATCCGAGATAGTGTGATCATGGCAACAAGAAGATTTGGAAACTATGAAAGCAATAAGGAACTAGAAGCAACCCTTATGGATCTTGAAAAATCTAAAGCAGAAGTTAGGGATCTGAAGGAAAACTTACAACAAACTGATGAATGTATCTCAAAGCTAAAAGAACAAGTCAAGAAATTCAAGGACAAATACAAAGAAGTTAATGATTAATTGATATTAGCAAATGAAGCCCTAAATGATTTAGAAGAAGAAGTTATAGAAAGAACAAAAGCAGAAGATGATTTGAATTTAATTGTGAAGACCAGATCAGAAGATTGTGCCAAACTTGAAAAAGAAATTGTAAGTCTAAAAATAGACCTAGAAAAGGCCAAGAGCTTTCAGGAAAAATTCAAGATAAGTACTGCAAAGCTTGATGAAATGATTGCTAGCCAGAAGAGTGCTGATGACAAGCAAGGTTTGGGATTTGAGAAAGGAGAAAGTTCAAAATATGGTCAAACAAACACTAAGTCAAGGTAAAATAGAGGAAACCAGTTTAGAAATCAAAGAAGAAGACCTAGAGGACCTCTGGTTAGACAACCAAACACTCAAAGGTATCCATCTTTCAATGGCCATTATTTTAATTGCAATAAGTTTGGTCATAAAGATACTCAATGTAGGAGTAGAATAAATCAGAATATTTCATTAAATCATATTATCTCATCATTCTTTGGTCAATGCTTCAATTGCAAGAAAATTGGTCACAAATCAAATGAATGCAGAAGTCTGGTAAGAAATGGATCTTACAATGCAAAGAATAATCAATCATTTAATGGAAAGTGTTTCACATGCAATAGATTTGGACACATGGCTAATCAATGTAGATCAAGGATAAATTCATTTAGAGGAAGGAATCAAGGACAATGTAACATTGTGTGTTTCAATTGCAAAAAACTTGGACATGCTGCAAGATTCTATAGAAGCAAGAATGTGAAGAGAAATTACTATGTTGAAGAAAGAAAAATAGAGCAGAGGAATTATAAGGGAAAATAAAAAGTTGATCTAATTGAAACTAAGAAAGAAATGGACAAGATCTAGATCACAAAGGAAGTAATTGAAGTTGAGGATAGATCCACACCAACATCTGATGCAGATACTTTCTTCGAAGAGTAAATTAAGAGCTCTGGCTCAGGGGGAGCAGTGTTGAAAATCCAAACTCCCTAACTAGATAGTTTATACTAGAATCCAGCATGGAGATATATGGTGGAATCTGACAAGAAAAATCCTCTCAAAGAAAAAAATGGAAGAAAATAAGTCAATGTGGAACATTGCGGAGCAATTTTCAACGATTATATCTATCAAAGGGAGACAGGTAGCATTTGTGATGATTAGGTCATGTGTGTGGGATAAAAAGTAAGTCATTTGTATTCTAATTCACTTTTCATTCAAGCTTCTAGACATCAGAGAGAGATTGGAGCAAGATTTCACGGTGCAACAAAGACTTAAAGAACTCAAAGTGATTCAAGTGAAGAAAACCCTAATTCGGCATATCAAGGTATTTACCATTGGAACTTTTATTGTGAATCTATTGAATCTTTGAAATGGTGACTCCACAAGTTGTTGATATTACTAAGCGACCATGACCTAAATTTAAGAAACATCCCCACAAAGAAACTAAAGCTGATCCAATGTGTGCATTCTCAAGTATACCATATAGAGTTTTGTATGTCAAAGATGTTAGGGCATATATTCATGTTGCCCTAGAAGAATACAATAGTATCTATTTGTTAGATTTGTATCTCTAGCATCTAACTGATGACCAGTATGATCTTAAGGAAGAATACAAAGCCCTAAAGGAAAAGAAATTCATTCAATATGTGGATTTCCCTATATTTGTGGAAAATGAATGGATCTGATATGTTCTGAGCCAAATTCATGATAAATTCATGTGGTTGGGACAGCCTTCAAAATTACTAAGGAAGCAATTAGGGTAGTGATAGGGTTAAATTCTACTAGAGGTTTGACCTTGCTGAAGGCCGTGAAGAATCAAACTATTATAGAGGCCACTGGAGCAAAGTTTGACAAGAGGGCACTAACTATCAATGATATCACATATCATGGTGTGATATTTGCCTCAATGGTTTTGGGCTACAAGATCTACTTCTCCAACTGGGAGAACTCTGTTTCAAGGACATCAATTTATACTACCTATCAAATGATAAAGGAGAATGTCGATTACGATTTATGTGAGCTGCTACAAAATCAATTAATGGAAAATCTATGGAAGATAAAGGAGAGAAAGAATTACCCCTTCAAATATGTTATGTTGGTCATTTGTTTATTCTTTTTATTTCGTGAATGAGCTACCAAACATGAAGAATTTGATCTGGTTAAGTAGTAAACCAGTAGTTGTTCAAATTAGAAATCATCTAAATAGCATTGGAAGTATTGATGAGCAAAAAACAGCCCTGTGGGGGTATTTCAAAAAATTCCAATCCATGATGTAGTCAAGAGAAAGAATACCTGGGGAAATTGTATAGAAATACAAAGATAGCATCTATTTCATGGTCACCAAGGACTAATGCTTGATGGAAGTTGTGGAGCCTAGAACTGTATGGGTAATGCCCATGGGCTATGAAGTAGATGGTCTAATAATAGAAAATATGCTCAACATCTACTTAGTAAACCTTGGGACACAAAGGAAGAAAGGTTTGGTACATATGAAGAACTATCTATAAAACTTCATGTAGAATTCAAGAAGCTAGAATCCACCAGGAAGGTGAGAAGAGAAGTAGAAGAAATTGCTGCAAGGTACGGCATCACCAAAGAGCAACTTAAGGAAGTAAGGGAAAAAGTAGAGAAAGCAGGAGAAGAAAAACAAAGGAGTGAACCGGTACAAGTTCTGGAAGAATCACAGATGAAACAGGACAAGCCTAAAAAAGTTTAGAGGTCTACTAGAAGTTTTTCTACCTCCTCTAGTGTCACACCATCAGTAAACATGGAGAAAACCCCAAAGAAACCCTCTGTCAAAGATACAAAGAGGAAGAAGATGAAGGGAAGAAGATTATATATCAGTGTAGATGAAAAGGATGAAGAAGAAATAGAATCAGATGAAGAAGTTAAGATGATGAAAGATGAGGCTATCAAAGCCTCTGGAAGCAATAAATAAAAGCCCTCCAAAAAGGATAAATCCAGTAAAAGATAGAGAAAATAAAAGTCTCAGACTGAAAATCTACACCAACACTTACAGATATAATAAAGGTTGTCATAGTGGATGGAAACTTGAAACCTGTGATTGAATTCTATGATGGATATAATGATGTTGAAAAAAGAATCTTGGAAGAAGCCACAGTGAAATACTTAAACATCTTCAACAGGGCTCTTATTGAGATCATCTCTGATCTCCTTGGAAGCCTAGCCAATATTTTGACCATCAGAAAAGGGACTGCTAGGGCAAAAGATATTGAGCTAAGACAACATGTGATGACTAGATTATGTCTGGAAATTACTCTGGAAGAAAAAGACTTAATCTCCAAGGAAACTAAAGAAAAGTTTGGAACCAAAATGAGGATGAATTCATTAATGATGGGTGAGATTGATAAAGTGGTAAGAGAAATAGAGGAAATTGTCCTAGAATCTCTGAAAAAATACAATCTTCCCACCATATGTGACAATGAAGACAATAATGTTGATAATACATCAGTTCCAAAAGTCAACATGGAAAAGGAGATAGATAAAGTGGACCAAATAGCTAAAGAAAAGGAGACTCCTGCCTCTCTAGAACATCAAACAATGGACAATACTATTGGAGAGAAGACTACAGAAGAAGAATAACCAACTGCACAAACCAGTTCCCCTCTGGCACATCAAATTAAGAAGGATTTAACACAGGATGAACAGAAGGAGGACTCAAACAAGGCCTTGGATATTGATCCTCCGGAGAAGGAACAGGATGATATGGTCTCTGGTGCAGCAAGAGACACTACAGAGGCAGTAAAGGAGTTCTTGGAAAGAGAAGAACTAATTCTAGATGAGCCTGAGTCAATCCAAGGTCCAATAAACCTGGATACAATGTCTCATGTTCAGATGCTCAAATTGGCTTCAATTGCCCAAGCCAAAGCAAGAAAAGAGATTGAAGTCCCACATTGAAAATAGTGAACTCATAAATGATGCATCCAGTATTTTGGAGAATCTAGTGCCAACATACCGAAAGAATACCTCTTTGTCTGCTTCTTGTCAACTCAAGGGATTTATTCACTCTGTAAGTACACACTTTGAATCTCTTGAAAAATCTGTTGAAACAAAAGTTAGAGAAGAGTTTAATGAGAAAAGGATAGATGACTTGACAAAGTTGATAGCCCATGATAAGGCTCAGCTAGATAATGGGATACAGAATATTTAGAATGCTATTGTAGAAGTTGGTGATGTGTATAAATTTTGTCTATCATGGCCAGAAGTTACAAAAAAGATGGAAGAAAAGATCAGGAATTGAAAGGAAAACTGATGAATATTTCTAAGAATTTTGATCTGGTACATGAATCAACCAGCAACCAAGAAGCTCAAGTCATCAACATCCACAATGAATTGAATGATTTAATAAATCAAAGGTATCAAATAAAGAGTAGAATGGGACAATTGAGAAGACTAATCAGTCCTAAACTAGAGTCAATGAACAAGCTTGTAGCTGAAGCACAGCTTGTTGCACAAACTACCACACCATCAGACCTGCAAAAAGCTGAAACTCTAGTTTTTCTACTTAGTGGGAATATACAAATTTTGGATGGTTCTAAGAAGAGCTGGGATGTTGAGATAACTCAACTAAAGAACATCTTTAGTAACATTCTTTGGCATATGTAAAATGAAGTAGAAGACTATACCTGTAAATATGTGGTTGAATACATAAGAATTTTGAAGACTTGACAAATTTTTGGTTCTGGAACACACCCTTTTCCATTGATGTCAAAGGGGGAGAAGATTAGTGAAAAATGAATAAACATCTCAAGGGGAGCAAGAAAATAAAGTGCATATAGTAAGGGGGAGCAGTCAAGCATTTTTCACTAAGTGTTGCCATCAATGCCAAAGGGGGAGATTGTTGGCAAGAGACACTACTCCGGTATAGGCTTGTATGTTGTCATTGATGACAACAAGGCTTAGAGATCCTTTTAGCATGATAGGTAGACATAACTCTGGAAGGTCATATTGGAATTCAAGTCCGGTTGGTAGAAATAACTAAGTATGGGCAATATACAGAGTAAGGGACAGTAAGTGGACTAGTGTGCTTCCGCAGATGATGACCTAGAAATGCGGATTAGGTATAATGTTCATATTTTTTTGGTGTTTTTATATTCTAGTGATCAAGTCTTGACTTCCTCCAGAAGTCACTTGGAGAAAATGTCTAAGTCTGGAAGAACGGAGGTATGATAAGAAAAGTGTACGGTGCAAAGTAAAATGGTCTGTATTCCTCATCAAGTTAATATTTTGTTATGCAGTTATAAGGTGTTGTAAACACTTGTATGAAGTGTCTAAATCTAGAATTGTGAGATCTGAAGTCCACTGGAAAGATAGTTGCAAGCTTTTGAGTATCGCTACAGTGTTTGATAGAGTTTGACTGTGATAGAGTCTAAGTTCTGATGGCCCGCATTCTGCCGCTCAATAATATTTTACTCTGTGGTTCTAAAGGTAAGATTAGAGATGTGTGAAGAGTCTTTGATATGATTTTGGAAGTGTCTTATGGTCCGCAGTAAAAGTTGTAGTATGACAGATGAACTAAACCAGAGGCAGTATGTGTTTGAGGCCGACATGATAGTTTGACTTGTATATGGTAAGCTCTATTGATTGGAACTTTATCCTAAGTAGTTCTACAATTAGAGCTGACATATGTGAATGTGTTTCAAATACTAATTGGGTGCGCAAAGTATTTTGGTGTACGAAGTTGGTCGACAAGTTACATGTCTATTAACTACATGCTTTATATTTATTAGGCTGACCTAATGTGAAGGTTTTAAGTGTTGCAGATATATAAGGGATCGAGTTTGGTGTTTGGTGTGTGTGGTGTGAAGTTGTATGGTATTGATGCAAGAATGAGAATAGCAGAGCAGAGATAGAAGATCAGTAAGGATGAAGACTAAGGATATAGTATTTAGATGCTAAATGACTGCACCCTAGAATACTGATAGATGCTTTTGCAGTATTCATATTTCCTATATAATTTCACTTGTACTTGGCAGTGAGCCATGTTCTTTAAGGCAGTGAGCCTAGCAGTGAGCATCCATTAGGGTCTAACAACCATCATTGTAATCTTTCTAGGTTTAGGGTTGAGGCAGTGAGTCTGCTAGACCTAGTTGTACTTCATGGCAGTGAGCCAACATGTTCTAGGCCCGTGGACTGACTAAGCCTGAACATCACCATTTGTAAAATATTGCAATATATATTGAGAGTTAATCCTCTCCATGGGATTTCCCTTTCTCAGGTTTTCCACGTAAAAATCCTGGTGTCCATGTGTTATGTCTTTGTGGTTGCTATTCATTTGCATATTGTTCTTTTGTTTAATTAATTTTGTAAAATGGTTAAAAGTGAAAGTGCATGAAAGATTTTATGGAACACTAATTCATCCCCCCCCTCTTAGTTTTCCTAATATTCAAGAAAGCCCTGTCATCAGGGTGATAGGAAGAGGTTTATCAACAAGTATTGGGCGATCTTGGCCAACTAACAAGAGTGGGTAGACTCCTCTGCACTTCAAGCTTAGCTTAGAATCTGGAGGGATATTCCAAGGGGTATACCTAAGTAGGTATTAATATCAAAACCAAATGAACAACTTAAAATAACTGGACAATCAAACCCAACTCACCGTCTTGACTCCAAAATTTATCACTAAGTCAAGAACGACTGGCTATCACAAAACCCCAATATAGCTGATTCAACTGTGCGAATGTACATGCACAGGAAAGATGGTTTTTTCCACTAAACCACATATGAATGATTTGTTTAATTTAAAAGAGTGTTTTATCCCTCTCCAATATGGACTGGTGCCTATTCCATTGGGCAACAGAGACATAGAATGCAAGGAGTGAAGGAAACATACAGCAAAGGATCAACAGAACTAGACATACATTTACATATATGATTTTAGATAGATATTCATAAAATACACATACTTAATAATCCAAAAGATAACTATAATGATTCATATGCAACAAAAGAATGGTAAACACAAAGCCTTGTATTACTTGGATGTTGTCACATATCTCCAAACATCTGTTACAATCATACCAGCAAATGTGGCAAGGGAAAATACATAACTTCGATTATATATTTACCAAAATCACTACAAAATTCCATGGAGACATACCATTACATTCAATTATGCTTTACATAACCTTCCTACTCTATATTTTGAACATATCCTTTCACTAATATACTAGATAGATCATGTGTTGATGCTAAAGAAACTCCTTAGGCTCTCCTAGACTAGATAATTGGCTCAGCGACCAACCCTGAGAATGTCTTCATTTCATGTATATATAGCGATTCAACTCATACTGTGCAGCTTCTAGATGTTGGAAAATTGGTAAACAAGCAACTATTGTAATTAATGTGGTGCATGTCCCCATGTCAGAAGAATCGATAGACCTTTTGGGTCCTCATGCCCTGCATACTGATCTTGTGTCCTTGAGAGGACCTATAGAAAATATGGTTACTAGCACCACATCCCCCATTAAATTTGAAACCTAAGCATGGATGGCAGACACTGTTCTATCAACTACCTGACATCTGCAATTCTACAACCCATTCTTTACATTTGACTTTCACTCTAATTCTTTCCTTATCAGCAAATTCCTCTCAGCGTGGACATGCCATTTGCACCTCATTTCCTTAGTCAGAAAAAAGTGACATTTCAGAACTAGACCACCTATGCCCTTTATTGGAAAATCTTTAATTTGCCAAACTCTATCACTATTTCCTTAGTTGGCAACTTACATCATGTTCTATCTTTGACAACTTTTTCCTTTCATCGGCAAATCTCCAATTTGCCGAACTTTGCCTTCTTTCCTCATTGATCGGTAAAAGTTATTTTTGGCGAACCATCTCCATTTCATGCCTTGTCACAACTTTCTATTTTCTTGAACTCTGCCTTCTTCACCCTTTTCTGCTCCATTAACCCATTAGTCAGAAAAAGGTGATTTTGCCGAACTAGGCTACCTTTGCTTATCTCTGCTTTATCAACGAATTTCCACTATGCCAAACCTGCTCATTGCCATGCCTCCTTCCTTTTTCTTCCCCTTTTTGTCTTATCAGAAAATTCTCAATTTGGTGAACCTCTCTTATCCAACTGACTCCCTTCTATTTGGCCTCTTCTTTACTATCAGTAAATCTTCAATTTTCTGAACTATCAATTCTCCCTAGTCAGCTAATCACCTTATCGGTGAACTTCAGAAAATCTGAACTATTTGCCAAGTTTGACTTTCCACTGACTCACCGACGAAGCCTTTTGTTCCCATTTTTCCTTAGCCAATTTTTAGTTCTTTTGATTTTCCCTATCAGTAAATATGACTTTTACTAAAGCTTCCACTTTTCAATGTTTTTTCCCTTCCATCAGCAAAATTGACGAAACCAGAACCTCTCCTTGCTCTACCATTTTCCTCTTTGTTTGGGAAATTTACTTTTTTCGAACCAGCCGACACCTTGTCTTTTTCTTTCTATCATTCTACCCATTCTCTACTTGGTCAGCAAAAGTCACCTTTTTCAAACCTCTCCAAGTTCTTTGCATCTGTCTTCCCTCTTTATCAGCCCATCAGCAAAAGTTTGAAAAGGCAAACTTTTACAAAGTTTGAGACATTGTCGATTCCCCGATGAAGCCCCCTATCTTAACTTCATTCTCTCCACTTTACCTATATTGATAAAATTGAATTTTGTTGAACCTTACCCTTTCTATGCCTTATTCTTTTTCCTTTCTTGGACAAATTTCCCTTTACTCCTTGCCGCAACCTTCTTCCCCTTCTACCTTCTATTGACAAATTTCCCATCGAGAGAACCATCGGTCAGCAAACTTGGAGGTTCGTGAACCTCCAATTTCACTAATAAATATTTTCTTTCAACTTCTTTCATGCCTTAGAAACTTTTCTTGTGTCGCAGCCTTCTCCTTCTTTCCCTGTCGGTGAATCTCGCCATTGGCGAACTTTCAAGTTCACGAACTTGAAAATTTACCGACAAAGGCCTCCACAACATCATTTTTCTTCTGATGAACTTCCCTCCATATCTTCCTTCACTTTATAGTTGCCGGCGAATGCTATAGTTGGTGAATCGATAAAACTTCAAACTTGTGAACAATTTCGTAAGTTTGGAATTTTGTCGATTTGCTGACAAAGGGAAAAAATGAAGGAATTTTCTTAAGGGAAATAAATATAAGGAAACAAAAGGAATAAAAGGGGAAGCTTACTTAGAAATTTTTCTAAAGGGAACCCATAAAAGATAATCTCAGATCGGGTATACTTGATGGGTTTTGACTAATTTTTGGGTAAAGTGGGAAAATCGATGGAATTTCTAGGTTTTTGGGGTAGAATAATGGCATTTTGGAAGCTGGTAATTTTAAGCTCCAACAAGTAGAGTGAGATGAAATAAATCTTGAAAATCTTCCTGGTGTAGGGCATTCTAGTACAAGACTCCATGCATCTCAATAATTCCATAAGCACATCAAACTTGCCTTGCATGTAAATCTTTACCTCTGGTCGATCTTGAATACTTTGGAGAAACAAGAATAACTCAAATGGAGTTTCAAGTTCCCTTTGATCATCAGGAGGACCAAAGCTTATACTCATCCTTCCCTTGGGCTCAAGTCTCAAATCCATTGAATATCCTATGTAACTTGTTGGTAACTCAAAGATGACAGGATCATTTGTCCCCACTGTTAGTCACATCTTCCACTCCTTATGGAATGTTCCCTCACTTTTTTCATCTTCATCTAGGAGTCTCTCAACCATCTCAATCTACATGAGGGGTGCTTCCCATTCATCAAGTTCATTTGATTGCATTGAAACAAAGGCGGTAGATGGTTCTTGGGGTTGAGAAACTATGAACACCCTCTGAAGGTTTCCTAGCACATTCGTTGATCTGTTATCTATAGAGTTTACTCCTTCCAATGGTGTCATCAGTCTATATAAGTCCTCCAAAGGTGTGAGTATTTTGTAGGATTCACTTTCTTCTTGTGTTTCAGGAACATATGACTCACTTGGTGGTGTTAATGGAGTGTATCTTTCTGCTGGGTCTTCTTTGGGATCCAAGAAAGCATGTGGGTCTGCATTTCTTAAGTCTAGTGTAACTATTTCAAATTATGGTCCTTTAGTTCAGTGAGGTTTTTCTCTTATGTAGGGGAAAATCTTATAAGCTGGTTCTACATTGATCATGAGAATTTCTAGAGGAAATTGAAGGGGTCCATCCTTCTCTAACCACTCCATGATTTTCATTGTTGTTTCTTTGGAAATGATCTCTTTATGTTTTATTGGTGTCTTGTTTTCTGGTGGTTTCATTTCTGCATTGTTTACCATTTCCGCTAGAATTTACGTCCTCTTGATACATATTGATTTCAGTGTCAAACTAAGAATAGAGATCTTGTTTGTCAAAACTTCATAATCAATGGGGGTTCCAATTGTTTTGTTTTTCATGTTGGACTTTATCATACTAAAGGGTTGTGGATCCCCTTTCATGACATAAACATTTCCAAGGTGTAAAAATTAAACTTCTTGGAATAAGGTGGATGGCATAGTTTTCATCCTATGTATCCAAGGTCTTCCAAGGAGTAGATTATACTTTGTATCCTTATCAATGACATAAAACCTGGTTGGGATTTTTTTTTGTCATGTTTATGCTAAAAATTGGAAAATACATAGTGATCCTATTCCAATACCTACATAACTCAAGAAATAATCGAATGTGCACAATAATTAACTTCAAAGAAAACAATAATAAATATTACCACACAACAATGCATATTCCTTGGTGTATTAAAATGTGGATTGCTCTAAACATAGTATAACCTTGATTGCAAATCATGGATGGAAGCTCAATTCAACACCGTAAGTTTGCATAAAAATGAAAGTCCCTCATTTGGTTTGGAGAAGGCTTTATTTATAGATTTTTGATGATGGAGGGGTACAGTTTTGATTTTAGAGATAAGGATTTGATAAGGATTCAATTTTTGATTTATTTGACAAAAGAGGAAATAAATCAAATAGAAGATGAGATTTGAAAGAAGAGAAGGGATTTGATTTTTTATTTTAAAAGGAAATAAATCCGGAAGAAGGCAAGATAAGATATGAAAGGATTTATCTAATTTAATTAAGTAGAGACACATGAGTTTAAAAAAGGAAAGAAATCAAGAATGAGGTGTTATTTGGATTAATTAAATAAATATTTGATTTATTTAATTAATATTGGATTTGTGATTTAATTAATTTAATTAATATTAGAAAAGAAGAAGGGATTAATTAAATAATTGTAAATTATTTAATTAATGCTAGGAAAATGGAGAAATTAACTTAATTAAATAATTAATAATTAATTAATTAATGTGGAAGAAAAATGATTTTAATAAAGATGGATGAATTTAATTAAATAATTAAAAATGTTTAATTAATGTGAAAGTATAGAAAATTAATAATTAAGTTGGGAAGTAAGGTGAATTTTAGGTGTCTACATTTTGCCCCTCTTTGAGATGGTGTTGCAAAGTCATTATTTCAAAGAGTTTAAAACATAGTGTTGTGTTGGATAGAAGAAGACTTTGGTTTAGAAGAATATGGTTGGAAGAAAATGATTGGATTAGAGATGGTGATGCCCCAGTCACTCAAAGTGAAGGTGATAAGTAAAGATAATGGTAAGTTAATGAATACGATGAATGATGATGATGCCAGGCTATTAAACTGCACCAGACAACTGAGGGGTGAATCAGTTGTCCTAAAACTTTTAACCAAATATGATCATCAACTCATCAATAACTTATATTCAGATATAACCATGAAAGCATCAAATGAGAAACTCAACACAAAAGCATGAACAACACAAGAGACACTAGATTTTTATGTGGAAAACCCAAAAGGGAAAAACCATGGTGTGTGTTAGCCCACATAAATATATATGTTATATCAATACCAGAAAATAGAGGCTCACTACCTATAGGGCTCACTGCCCAAATTGCTCATTGCAAAGAGTGGCTCACTACCAAAAGAAGGCTCACTGCCAAAAGGTTGAACTGAGATAGCATCATCTACTCCATGCCAAGGTTTAGTTCCATGATTGAAGCACAAACACCTCTACTCTGCTCTGCTACCTTACTTCATTTTCTCTTCACATTTTTGCCCCTTGGATACATTTTCATGATTCAATTACAAGTATTTATACACTACATCAACCTTGGAATGATCATCAAGGTCGGCATTACAATCATCAACCATTGGAACAATCTCCAAGGTCGGCATTACAAACATAAATAAAATAGGTCTTGACCTAATACAAAAGTATGCTAAGAAAATGTAGTAAAGATGTCTATGGATCACACCATGCCTTAGATGGGACTTAAACACAATCTTCCACGCCATAACATGATTCTACAATCTTCAAGAGATCTTTGCAATCACTAGAATTAACCAAGTCGGCTAACTAGTTACACGCTACGTTATCTAGGAATAATCTTCAAACATGATCTCAATTCCTTAACACAGACCAATGTAATTTCAGGAACATGATCAAGAGACATCCACAAGCATGTTGTAGTCTCCAGGAACATCCGCACAACATCTAACCACTCGAACCACGAGATTTCTTCAACCGGAGCATAAGAACTCAACTATCATCAACTGTCATTAAAGAAAGATCACTTGCGGACCACCAAATCATGAACCATTGTAATTTTAGGTGTATATCATCATCCTAGACATTACTCTGGAACTGTAGACCGAAATACATAATGACAGAGGAATGCGGAGCAAAATACTTTCTCCTGGGCACCAATGAATGAACAGAAAAAGCATGTTTTACTCTAGTGAACACAACTTCCTCAATTCCTCATACCGAAGGCTCAAAATTAGAATGTAGCATCTTCAAACATGCCTCTAAATATCTTCCAATCCATGGACCAAGATATTCAATCAACAAGAAATGTGGAGCAATCTTCTGCACTGTTCTTTTATCATCAACACATTGTCTTCTCTGCAACTCACTGTTTCTTCTGGAGGGGCAAATTTTCTCAATGTCCTCAATATATAGGCTTCTAATCAATCAAAAGATAAGAATACAGTTGACACCAATGACAACACAGATATGTTGACATCAATCATAACACTGATTAGGCACATACTTGCAACAATCCCCTCGAGAGGACAAGTGGGTTCAAGAAACACAAGTGTGCTCTCGAATGAAAGGAGAGGAATTTGTTAAGAGATAGAGATATTTAGAAGATGAAAAAGTTAGATGAAAGATGGAAGAATGATGGAACAAGAATGGATGCAAAGATGTATGATGATAGAAGAATAGAAAAATTGATCAAATTGTGAAATCTATAAATATTTATTAGGATGGATGGGTGAGATAGATGGGATTATTTGCTTCAGGTTATGCTTGAAAAATATAAAGAATAATCCTTATTTTGATATAGCATATGGATGTTATGCACCAGGGTATATAAGACCAAGGTGATGATGTATCCAATGCATAGGACATTGACTCTACAAAAAAATAGTTTGTACTTATTCATACTAGACCTAATAGAACCTTGTTGGAAATGTGAATGGATAATAGTCTTAGCGTAGAATGGTCCTAGTGCATAAAGGCATTTGCATGACATTTAGATGCAAATGATATTGATATGTAAGATGTTATTCTAACACATACAAGATAAATATTAACCGTAGTAGGATAATAAGAACATCCCACAAGAACAACATACGAAAACAATGACAATGCCCTAGTCCATATTATCATAACATACCAAGATATAGAAAGATCAAGGTAGTTTTGATTAGGTATTAGAAAGGAACATAAAGATAAACCAAAAGAAATTGACAACTGACAAAAAAACACAACCATCATATCTCTTGCCAAAGAGGGTGCTCATAGTGGGTAAGGCCTTATTATAGGAAGGATCATCTATTAAAGGCTTTGGATTAGGATAATGGATTTAGTAGAATAAGCAAGCAGTATGTGAGAAAGTGCACTACTTCAAGAGGAGTATTTTGCTTCTAATTTGGTAAGTATTTGAGCTTATAGACAAGATATTTCCACAATCCATGATATTTAAATGTATAGAGCTTCTGGCAGTGACTATGTGTTGCTTTTTTTATTCAAAAAAGCAACACACAATCACTGCCAGAAGCTCTATATATTTAAAGTATTTGAGATTTCAAGAAGATGCATAGTTTATTTTCTTCTTGAGTTAGTCAAGTCGAGTGGTAGGTAAATAGGATGGTTATGGTAGATGAATGAAGTGAAGTTTGGATTTTTATTATGGTTGATGGAAGATGGATGAAATGTGTGAAGAAGTGACAAATTCCTCTCTAGAAAACAAGGATCCATTCCTATAACTACACTAAAGAAAGATGCCCCCAAGTCAAGTAAGGATTTATTATGGGAAGTCATTGAATGGACTTATTATGAATAGGAACACATAATGAATAACAAGTGACACTGACCATTTCAAGCCATGATAGGTGGATGGATAGAAGCGTGTAGGTCAAAAGACTTTATTATGGATGATGGATGGAACTGATGAACTGATATGGATGAGAAATTAGTAGATGGTGGATGCTGACTCTTACACATAGCACCTATATTCCAAGTTTTCACTATGGTACTTATCCAAGGTGCCTGTTTGTCAGGTTTTCACCAGAGGATGGATTATTTTATTTTTTGATTTTTCTATTTTTTTTATTTGTTTGTATTTTCTATTTTTTTTTTTTTTGTATTTTTCTATTAGGTATACTCTGAGGATCAAGCATAGAACTTCTTAAGATGAACATTGTTGATGGGTTCATCTAAAGGTATTCCTTTAGGTGTTGATAAAGTATAAGCTCTTGATCCATATACTACTATAACAATGAAGGGTCCCAACCAATTAGGTTCAAACTTGCCCTTTTTGTCTTTATCCTATTGGTTTCTTTGATTTTCTTTGAGAACTAGACCGCCTACTTGAAACCATCTTTCCTTGATCTTCTTATTATAAATGTGACGAAGCTGGTTTTGATAAACTTGAAGGTGATTAAGTTCTTTTAGATGCCTCTCATCCAATAACTCTAGCTCATGTGATCTAGCAATTTTGTACTCGTCACAATCAATAAGATGTTGCATAGAAACTATGAGAGAAGGGAGCTTGACCTCGATAAGTAAATGGCTTCAGTGTCATAGACTAATGAGTATGGAGTAGCACCAGTTGGGATCCTGATACTAGTGTGGTATGCCCATAAGGTAGGATTAAGCTACAAATGCCAATCATGACCAGCTTCATTGACTATTTTCTTGAGTATTTTCAATATGGTCTTGTTGGAAGCCTCGGTTTGGCCGATACTTTGTAGATAATAAGGAGTAAAAAAGTGATGTTGAATATGGAAATAAGTACACAAGGCATAGACTTCTTGGTTCTTGAAAGGTTTACCATTATCAGTGATAATAGCAAGCGAAATACCGTATTGGTAAACGATATAGTGTAGGATGAACTTAGCAATCTATTTGCCAGTGATATATGTCATAGCAATGGCCTCTACCCACTTTGTAAAATACTCAGTGGCAGTGATTATGAACTTATAGCCATTAGAGGATGATGGATAGATTTTACCTACGAGGTTGAGTCCCCACTATAAAAATGGCCATGGAGTAGTAACAAGTTACAACTCATGTATTGGTGCATGAATCAGGTCCTCATGCTACTAACAATGAATGCACTTCTTAGTGAACTAGTGGGTATCTTGTTCCATAGTAGGCCAATGGTATCCAACATGTAGCAAGTTTTTAGCAAGGTTAGGGCGAATGGAATGTGCCCCATAGACACCTTCGTGAACTTCCCATAAAGTAGTGTTAGCCTCTTCTGACTTGAGACATCTAAGTATGATACCATCAAGACTTTATCGGTATAAGGTATCACCAAGAATGGTAAATCAAGAAGTATGGTGGATAAAGGTTTTCCTTTGGGTGTTGGTTAGGTTTGGTGGAATGGTATGATCATGAAGGTAATCGTAAATGTCTTGGTATCGGGGAGAATTGGGACCAACAAGTTTGCATATTAATTCAGTAGCTGGAACATCGAAAGATGGTGTCAAAAGTTGTTTGACCAAGAATTCACAAAATTGAGCATTATTCAGCATATCTAGGAGAGATCATATAATTGTCATGGCATCGGTAGCTTTGTTGTTTAATCTCGGAATCTATTCAAATGATATCTTGGAAAAGTATGTCATGAAATCATCAACCATCCTCTTATAAGGAAGAAACTTGTCATCTTTCACTTGATACTCATTTGTAACCTATCAAATGACCAACTATGAATCACCATAGACATATAGTTGTTTAATATTCCATTGTACTACAATTCAGAGTCCTGTGATTAATGTTTCATATTCAGTTATGTTATTGGTATAGGGAAAAGTTATTTGGTATGACTGAGGAATACAGTCACCCTGTGGTGTAACAAAAAGCACTTTAGCTCTTAAACCATGTTGTGTGTATGAACCATCAAAGTAGAGTTGCCACATAATTGATGGATATATAGAAAAAATCCCTTTGTTTGGAAAATCTAAAATCATAGGATGTGTATCTATGATAGGTGTCTCTGCTAGTTGATCAAAAATGACTTGTCCTTTGATTGCTTTTTGATCAACATACTCAATATAGAACTCACTAAGGATCATGACCCATTTTTCTATTCTACCTATAATAGATGTCTTAGATAGGAGGTACTTTAAAGGATCTACCTTAGAGATGAGTTTTGTTTGTTGACTCAGCATATAGTGTCGCAACTTTTTGGAAGCAAACACAACAACTATACATGCTCGCTCCATAGAAGTATAATTAATCTCATCACCTACTAAGGTTCAACTAATATAATAGATAGTCTATTCTTTGCCAAACTCATCATGTTGAGCTAAGAGGGCTCCTAATGCAGCTAATGTAGAAGAAATATAGAGTAACAAAGTTTTCCCTGATACTGGTGGTACCAACACTGGCAGTGTTTCAAGATATTCTTTCAATTGATCAAAGACTTGTTGAAACTTGTTGGCCCATCTAAATGTAACTTCTTTGTGAAGCAGGTGTAAAAAAGGTTGACACTTGTTAGCAAGTTGAGCTATAAAGTACCTAATAGACTATAATTTTCCTTGAAGGCTCCGAAGTTGTTTCAAGTTGGCAGCTGGAGCTATCTCAACTATAGCTTTGACCTTAGCAGGATCTACTTCAATTCCTCTGCAAGACATGATGTATCCTAGCAATTTTCTAGATGTGACACCAAATACACATTTATTTGGGTTGAGTCTAACCTAATACTATTCTATCTTGTCAAAAATCTATTCCAATACTTGTAAGTGATCATCTCTAGTAAGTGACTTTCCTAGTAGGTCATCAACATGGTCCTCCATGATATGATGAAAAGATCATGAAATATGACAGTCATTGCTCTTTGGTATGTGGCTCTGGAATTATTCAAACTAAAAGGTATAACTTGCCAACAATAGGTTCCCCAAGGACATGTGAAAGCAATCTTATGTTGATGTTCAGGTGCAATAAGGATCTAATTATAACTAGAAAAACCATCCATTAAGGACAACATTTTGTGACCACCTGTGAGATCTACTATGATGTTGATGTTAAGTAGAGGGAAATCATCCTTTGGACAAGCTTTGTTTAGATCCCTGAAATCAGTACATATACGGATGCCCCCAATGACTTTAGAGATGGGTACCATATTTGAAACCCATTCAAGATAATCAACAGGACAGATGAATTTAACATCTAATAGCTTCTGTAGTTCTGCCTTGAACAGTAATGCTATTTGGGGATGCATCTTCCTGAGTTTCTATTTAATTGGATTGGCATTGGGAAATACTACTAAATGATGGACCACTAAGGAAGGATCCAATCTAGGCATGTCTTCATATGACCAAGAAAAGTTGGTTGTTCATTTCAAAAAGAAATTTGTGAAATCCTTTTTCTCTTGTTCTGATTTAACGAAGTTATAAGAAATGTAACCTTTGGATTTTTTGATGTTCCCAAATTGATCTCTTGTGATTTCTCAGCCAAAAGAAAAGATTTTTCCTAATATGTTGATTGTAGGGGAGGTTCAAATCCTCCATCCTTAGGTGCTTCAGAGAGATTTTCATCGTTGGATACGTCCTTTTTACTATTTTGGAATCCAATGACACCACAATGTGGTTTTCACTAGGGGATCTTTTTATTGTTTTATTTTTGTGATTAGAGGAGTTGACCTTCTCGCCAAATTATGTTTTGCCATCAAGATCCATGTTAAAACTTGATTTATGGTCACCTAAGTGAATATCATCTCATAATCCCATGAATTATGTGATGGCCTCATCATTCTGAAATATGTCTACAATCAAAGGCTCTTGTTGGTCCCAATTGATAAGTTCCGGGCAAACAAGTGGAAGGATTTGGGTTTTGGAAGTGGATGTTAGGGAGATAGAGGATATCATGAAAATAGAGGTCTCATGAAATAGATCTATGAGATGTATCACAGAATCCTCAATGGTATCCTTGTTAGAATGTTCAATCACGGGTTCAAGGCCTTCGTTATTTCGTCAAGAATATACTCGATGTCCAAGGACTTTGGTACCTTCTTTTCATACCCCTTGTTTAATATGTTTCCTTCTCAAAATGATGGGTTATGTGTTTCCTTGTCAGTACAATCCAATGCCACCTTGACCTTTGTAACCCATGTTCTTAACAATGTGAAGACCTCTAGTATACCACTCAACTGGTAGTGTGACTGGATATTGGGCTTCCTTATATAGCCAGGATGAGATATCTTCAATGGATTCATTTTCTAGAAGTTCTTGACAAATGAATGTGGTGGGGCTATCCTTTATGATAAATTTTGAGCTTGGTTTTACTAGGGGTGGTTTTCCATAAGATCTAGGTCACTGTGGAAAGTCCCCCACATAACAAGATTTCTATAAGTCATACCCACCAAACCCTTTGTCTTTGTACTAGACCTTGATCTCGGGAATAGGTTTATTAGATGTGTCTTTGGTTAATATATATGGATCAATGTGGGATGAGGACGATTGAGTTGCAATGTTGTTTGGAATGTGATTTGCATTTTGGTAGCAGCCTTCCATAGCTCTACAAATCTCATAAGGATTAGGGTCTACAAGAATAGTAATTTCTATATTGTTGTATCCATGGGCGACCTAAAATAATATTGTAGTGAAGATCAAGGTCCAATACTTGACAATGAGTTTCAATAACTACAGGACCAACTTGGATGGGTAGATGGATGACACCTTTAGATTCTCTTTCTGCATCATCATATGCTTTAATGGTTATACTTTTTTTTAATCAATAAGATCCTCATAGTACCCCAACTATTTTAACAATTTTAGAGAGCATATGTTTAAGCCAGCACCACCATCTGTAAGGACCCATTTGATTTTGCATTGATGGACATATACTCCAATGTGTAATGCATCATTATGGTAAGGGCTATGTGACGGGAGGTCTTTTTCAGTGAAGATTAAACAGTGAGATGAAGCAATGTGACCTATCATAGCTTGAAACTAGTCAACATCTATGTTATTTGGAATGGATGACTCTTGCAAGGCTTGTTCAAGAATAGATTTATGTGCGGGTGATGCTTTAAGAAGGTCCAAAATGGATATCTATGACAGGATTTTTCCTAGATGATCAAGAATATTATACTCAGACGCTGGATATGCATTGGGAGCTACTCCACAAAGGCTGACATGGCTATAATGGGTTGTTACCAAACAATTAGGTGTTTTCCCTTAATGGTAAGGGTAGACACATGGTGATGAGTCTCCATTATATGCCCTATAATAGAATCATAGGGGTTGGATGCATAGTTGACACTTTTCCCCTTATCGAAGTGATTTCCTTTATTATGAGGAAGGAATGGATCCTTGTAGATATTGAGGTCATTGTTAGAGGTTTGTTTTGGAGGTTCATCCACATTTATGTCACCTCAGTCTATAAGATTCTGGATGTGATTCTTGAGTTTCATACATCTAGGGGTTTTATGTTCTTTTATCCTATGGAATTCACAGTATTCATTGTCCTTATACCAGGAGGGTTTGAATTGAGGTTCATTGTATTGACATGCTTTAGGTAGTGTGATGAGACCTATTTGAACCTTTTTTCATAAGATAACTATTGACCTATTTTTCCTCTAGCAGGAGTCAAAATAATTCAAGCAAGATCGGTCAGTATTCATATCCCTGTGAAAGCCATATTTGTGATCCTGAGGTCTTAACCCAAATTTCAAAATCTGAAGCTTGCTTGAAGGGACTTACCATGTGAAAGACCTTAAAAAGATAGGCAAGTTTGTTTAAAACATCACCCTGAAATTCGCTAAAAGGAGGAAGTTATGTGGGGTCATCATCTGGTCAAGCCCTGATGTTCTAATATCGGGTCATATTTCTAAGATCGGGTGATATTTTGAACATCGAGTGATATTCTGCATATCACCTGATCTTCCGAATATCATCTTGATGTGATGATGACATCACCATCATCACCCTATCTTCCACTTATTCCCCCCATCCAATAGCATGACGATGACATCATGGTAATTGCAGCGATAAACCAAGTCATATGCCGCTGACGTCGTCCAAACCCATTCCGGGGGAGGATCATCTTTCTTCGAAGGTCATCATATTTATGCCAACCTGATCTTTCGCATCAGGATGGTATTTTAACATCGAGTGATCTTAGTTGAAGATCATCCTGATGTTGGTGCTACTAAGTTTTCTAAGTATGACCCGATCTTCTGAGGGGTCATCACATTTGAATATCAGGTGATCTTTGAGGATCATCCTGATGTTATTTTTCACTTCATGTTCGCTGGATCACCCAACATGCTGCTGACGTCATTCCTATGTTAGGGCGATATCCGCTTGTTTCACAGCTTCATGCATATTCCTGCCAGGGGTGATATTTCCAAATATCAGTCATATTCCAAGATCACCCCAATCTTACAATGAAGCTACAGTGCAACCTGATATTTTGCGAGGATGATATTTCTGAATATCATCTTGCCCCAATATCATGATGATGTCATCAGGGTCCGAAGGAGCTCGTATTTTCTTAACACCAGTTAGCATTTGAAGATCATCCTCATGTTCGACATGATGGTGACGTCATCAAGATGTTTGCGGACATGATCATCAGCGAGACATATGGTGTTGGCAAGGCAGGAGGATATTTCGCATCAGGAGGATATTTCATATCGGGTGACATTCTATATCGGGCTAACATGCAATCAGCCCGCTGATATTGGGGAGTCTTGCCGACGGAGCATGATGAGGAGGAGGATGATGTTGAGACTTATGATGATGCCGTCAGGAGCAAAAGCACCGACATTATGTATGCTCATGGCTTAGCTTATAAAGTGATGGAGGCGTCTTCTCTGGGTGCATGTGGGATAATTAGTTCTCGCAGAAATTTGAAAATATCATGATGATGACATTTTGGCGAGAATTCTTCAGGAGGTTTTTTTGGAGTTAGATCTGCATGTCGGTCGGGTGGACTTTTTTGGTAGCGACTTTCTTGAGTTGGTGAAGATATTTTTTGCATTTATTGCTACATAAGAGGGCACAGCTCGCATTGATGGCCCAAAATATCCCGCCACTGCTTCATCTCCAGTCTTTCCTCCGCCGCCTAATTGTCGAGAAGGATCATATCGATGACGCAGTTGCTTGCATTAAAGACTCAGAAATATCTTCCATCTGCCCCAGTTCCAGGTTTTAATGCCATAACTCCTATCAGCCGGATGTCCTTTCAAGGATACTTTCTGATTACAGCCCCCTGAGCAGATTTTGTAAGCGACCTAGGTTAGTTTTAAAATGCTATATAAGTTGAGGCTTATGATGTAAGAAGGGTTGGAAATTTTTTTTGGAGCATCCTGTTCTCCCTATTTCCAAACAGAACTTTTCATGCTGTAACTTTGCCTTTCATTAGATATATGCAAGCTATCATGCCTTTTGCTGATTTTTCTATCTCTGTGTGAATCTACATATGGTTGTATGAATATCTTTTGTTCCTTTCAATCATCTTGCTTCTTACCTCTGTTAGAATCATCTATTCTGTGTATATTTGCTTGTTGTATCTGGTTGTGCTGTGCATGCTTCAGTTTTGCAAAGGTTCTTTAAATCTGTCTGGTGCATCACCCTTTCATGTTTTAAGTGTTGTTGCTTAATCTTTCATTTCAGCATATTTCTTCCCCTTTTCACCCCAAAAATTTAGTAGTTTAGGTGATATTCAGTTAAGGAAGCCGGCCTTCTCCGGAGGTTTGATCTCATTTAGCAAGGTCCCACATTTAGAGATCATCCCCATTGTGTCATTGGAATGCTTGGAGTCCCATTCAAGCAAGGTGCAATTTCATGTGACAACAATTTCTGGCACGCCCGTTGGGACAGGTATGATGAACTTATCATCAAAATACTATAAGATTTGGTGTTTCTCCCAGTATCATCAGCCTTTTGAGGCAATACAAACAACACTATGGCGACTCTAATGGCGAATCAGCTGGTTACAGCAGTCTAATTTTCCAAGCAGCTAATGAGGTTGGCGCTACTTATTAGTTTTACTATTATTTGACAGTTTTCTTAGCACCTGGTGACTCTTCTGATGTCCTAACTCCCATCCTAGTGTTTCAAGACCCTGTGGTCTATATTCATTCCTAAGTTGTTATCTAGACTTGCCTATGTTCATGATTTACCCTTGCAATGTCTAGTTATCAACACCACAATGATTATTCTCCTCCATTCCATGAAGATTTAGACTTTTGGCCCCCAAATAGTTCTTTTCCTCATTACAACCAGCATTACCAGTAAGAGCATTTTCAAGCCAATCCTGTTTATCCTTGTTTTCAGCCCATTCATACCTATAGTCACTCCCAAAATCATCCTATTTTGGGTAGCCTTGAAAGTTTGTTACTGGATTACCAAAGGCAAATTTCAGAAATAGATAGAGAAGCACAGTATAACATGTAGCAAGATGAGCTTGCACATCAGGCTTATTTGCATCAGTAGGAGATAGAAAATAGAAGAGTGTATGAAGAGAAATCCTTGAACATGCAACTTGCAGTTAAGGAGAAACAAATGAGACAGTTGCTTACTCAAGAACAAGAGCTCAAAGTAAAAAATTTCTCTCCTATTCCCAGCTTCAAACAAATCCATCCTTCAAACCAAGGTGAATCTATGAAAGTCGCTCAAACTTCTCTACCATGGCAGCCTTCTTGGATCAATCATCCTGATTATAAGATACCAAACCTTGTGAAGGCCAATCCTCTCATACCATTTCAGGATCGGGAAGAAGAGAAAGCTATAGAATCCATGCCTATCATAATTCCAAGTTTCAGGCAGCCTTCTAACTTTAAGGTTCCAAGTTGGAAGGGGCCATCTTTTTTGCCCTGTGAAGACCCTCCACCAAACATACAAATGGAAACATGCTCTGGCATTCAGCTAGCAAAAGAGGAGCAAAGTAGGTTTGTGTTGGCTCCATCTCAAAAGTTGGAAACTCAGTCAGCTTTTTCTCCTCCAAATCTATTTTTAGTGAGGAGAGTTCCAAGGTCAGAATGCCAAGCTTCAGGCAGGGAGAGCCTCCTAAATGTCCTAAATTGGAAACCCCAAGTTTTAGAGGGCCTCATCCACTGCAACAAGAGCAGCCTAGACTCCACAAGTTTTCAGGGTTCAAAGCCTATATCCCTCTGCAGGAGCAATCTGTTCCTACACTCACAAAGATAGAATTGTTTGAATCTATTGCACCTGTGAGTATTACTAAGGTCAATTCAGAAGTGAATGATGATGCCCTTCTTCATGAGCTACTTGATTATGTTGAAGAAGAAGAATTTGAGCAGCTAGTTATGGATATGCAACAGTAAGAGAACACTAAAAATAATAATAATTTGCTGTAAGTTGAGGCTAATGAGGCTGTTTTGCAAGATATCAGTTTGTTGGAGGAGCTTCCTTTCTATTGTGCAGAGGAGTTTGAGGCTGATATAGCAAACGGAAGTCTGCAAGAAGAGGCTGCCTCATTGTTTGAGCTTTTGCCTTCTTTTATTGAAGAAGAGAAGCTTCAAATGGAGTGAACTTCTCTGAGTAGTAATGGGAATTTTGAGCTTGGGCCAGCTGTTTGTAAAAGTTTTCTAAGAAATGATAGTTTTGATGAGCTACTGGCTGTCCTAGTGAAAGAAGATGTTCCTTTGACCATAGAGGAGGAATCAATATGGCAAACTATCATGTAAGATGAAGATAATGATATCATTTCTGAGCTTTCAAATTGTCTTCTCTCTTGTCCAGCCTTAGTCATGAACAGGGACAACCATGAGCAAAAAATAGAAAGGTTTGAAGAATCTAGCCATGATAACATTATATCAGCCTTCTTGGGCTCTTTGAAGGAAGAAGGAGAAGGCCATGAGGTCCCAAGTCAGCTGTTGTACACACAAGAGCAACATGAGAGTCAAATGGAGGACACCATCATACCAGATGAGGAGATGGGATTTTTAGAACAGCAAGAAGAGAAGAAATTAGAGCAGAGATATGAGATCAACTATGTTGATTTGCATGTCATTTCAAGGGGATGCCCAACTAGGCATCTAGCCCAGCTGGGGATACGTAAAGAGGAGTCACCACTTGTCATGCTTACCTCTAAGCATGAAGTTGAGCATCAAAATGAGTGGGATCAACCCATTTATCCACCACAAGCTAACAACATCAACAATCAGTCCAGGTGGATAGGTGAGTTTATCTCCATTTTTTGGGGGGTGTTTTATCAATTTATCATATGCCTATTCCCCCCTCATCCCTTTTTAACTGCCCACATGCATGATGAAAATTGCAAATTGTTAAGGAAGGGCAGTTACTTTCAAGAACTAGTTAATGGCTTTGTTTAGAGTCACCTCTGGCTGGTTAGTTTAGGATTAGAGTAGGTTTCATTTTTGTTTTAGTTTTCCCTTTCCCTAAGTGCTTCTGCATAGGCTGCATTGTCATTAGGAGAATGCAGACCTTTTCCCCTTTTTGTGTTTTGGAGGCAGTTCCCAGTTTCCCAGCATGTTTTAAACTTGACTCCATGCCCAATGGATGCTTAAGGCCACTGATCTCATGTTTAGCAGGCAAACATCCCATAGAGGTTGCCAAATTGTTGACCTATTTTTCCTCTAGCAGGAGTCAAAATAATTCAAACAGGATCAGTCAGTATTCATATCCCCATGAAAGCCATATTTGTGATCCTGAGGTCTTAACCCAAATTTCAAAATCTGAAGCTTCCCTTAAGGGACTTACCATGTGAAAGAGCTTGAAAAGATAGGCAAGTTTGTTTAAAACATCACCCTGAAATTTGCTAAATGGAGGAAGTTATGTGGGGTCATCATCTGGTCAAGCCCTGATGTTCTAATATCGGGTCATATTTCTTAGATCGGGTGATATTTTGAACATCGGGTGATATTCCGCATATCACCTGATCTTCCGAATATCATCCTGATGTGACGATGACATCACCATCATCACCCTATCTTCCACTTATTCCCCCCCATCCGATAGCATGACGATGACATCATGGTAATTACAGCGATAAACCAAGTCATATGCCGCTGACGTCATCCAAATCCATTCCGGGGGAGGATCATCTTTCTTGCGAAGGTCATCATATTTATGCCAACCTGATCTTTCGCATCAGGATGATATTTTAACATCGGGTGATCTTAGTTGAAGATCATCTTGATGTTGGTGCTACTAAGTTTTCTAAGTATGACCCGATCTTCTGAGGGGTCATCACATTTGAATATCGGGTGATCTTTGAGGATCATCCTAATGTTATTTTTCACTTCATGTTCACTGGATCGCCCAACATGCTGTTGACGTCATTCCTATGTCAGGGCGATATCCGCTTGTTTCACAGCTTCATACATATTCCTGCCGGGGGTGATATTTCCAAATACCAGTCATATTCCAAGATCACCCCGATCTTACGATGAAGCTACAGTGCAACCTGATATTTTGCAGGGATGATATTTTTGAATATCATCCTGCCCCAATATCATGATGATGTCATCAGGGTCCGAAGGAGCTCATATTTTCTTAACACCAGTTAGCATTTGAAGATCATCCTGATGTTCGACATGATGGTGATGTCATCAAGATGTTTGCGGACATGATCATCTGGATCATCAGCGAGACATATGGTGTCGGCAAGGTAGGAGGATATTTCATATCAGGGTGACATTCTATATTGAGCTAACATGCAATCGGCCCGCCGATATTGGGGAGTCTTGCCAACGGAGCATGATGAGGAGGAGGAGGATGTTAAGACTTATGATGATGTCGTCAGGAGCAAAAGCACTGACATTATGTATGCTCATGGCTTAGCTTATAAAGTGATAGAGGCATCTTCTCTGGGTGCATGTGGGATAATCAGCTCTCGCAAAAATTTGAAAATATCATGATGATGACATTTTGGCGGGAATTCTTCAGGAGGTTTTTTTGGAGTTGGATCTGCATGTCGGTTTAGGTGGACTTTTTTGGCAGCAACTTTCTTGAGTTGGTGAAGATATTTTTTTCATTTATTGTTGCATAGGAGGGCACAGCTCACATTAATGGCCTAAAATATCCCGCCACCACTTCATCTCTAGTCTTTCCTCCGCTACCTGATTGTCGAGAAGGATCAGATTGATGACGCAGCTACTTGCATTAAAGACTCAGAAATATCTTCCATCTGCCCCAGTTCCAGGTTTTAACGCCATAACTCCTATCAGCCGGATGTCCTTTCAAGGATATTTTCTGATTACAGCTCCCTGAGTGGATTTTGTAACCGACCTAGGTTAGTTTTAAAATGCTATATAAGCTGAGGCTTATGATGTAAGAAGGGTTGGAATTTTTTTTGGAGCATCCTATTCTCCCTATTTCTAAATAGAACTTTGCATGTTGTAACTTTGCCTTTCATTAGATATATGCAAGCTATCATGTCTTTTTCTGATTTTTCTATCTCTGTGTGAATCTACATATGGTTGTCTATGAATATCTTTTGTTCCTTTCAATCATCTTGCTTCTTACCTCTGTTAGAATCATCTATTCTGTGTATATTTGCTTGTTGTATCTAGTTGTGCTGTGCATGCTTCAGTTTTGCAAAGGTTCTTTAAATCTGTCTAGTGCATCACCCTTTCATGTTTTAAGTGTTGTTGCTTTATCTTTCATTTCAGCACATTTCTTCCCCTTTTCACCCCAAAAATTTAGTAGTTTAGGTGATATCCAGTCAAGGAAGCCGGCCTTCTCCGGAGGTTTGATCTCATTTAGCAAGGTCCCACACTTAGAGATCATCCCCATTGTGTCATTGGAATGCTTGGAGTCCCATTCAAAAGAGGTGCAATTTCATGTGACAACAATAACTTTGATGGGTTCTTTCAAAGGAGTAAATTTACGTCTTTGGGTTGAATCTTGTCATGGTTGTTCTTGAGGAGTTGAAAGGGTATTTTTTACTAGTTGTATATTGATAGGTATTTGGACATTCTGAATGTGTTTGGCATCCACAACACCGTCGTTGACAACATTTTTATTCTTGGACCAAAAATGGGGTTTGTCATTGGATTGTTGAGGGTCTTTGGTTTATTTGAAAATTTTGACTGGACCTTTAGCAATAAGGGCCTTTTTGATGTTCATTCCCTTAGATATGATTTCCTCAAAAGAATTTACACATTGGATTTGTAGATGAAAACCTATCTCTTGGTTTAGGTTTTGGATGAAAATATTGACCAATTATTTCTTAGGAATAGGCCAAGGGAATTTGCTAGCCATATTCTACCAACATTGTAGGAATGAGATGAAAGTTTCTCCATTGTGTTTGTTGTTACATAAATCGGTCATGGAAATTTCATGTTCTATGTTGTAAGAGAAATGAGTTGCGAATTTCTCAACTAACTCATTAAAGGTCTTAATTCCTAGTTGTAAGTGAGAAAACCATTCTATAACTTGCCCTCTGAGACTATGGGGGAAGAGGCGCATAAGATATGTATCACTGCGGACTACCTCAAGACAAGCAATGTAGAATTCCCTAAGATGTTGTTTTGGATCCCCTTTGTCTTTGTATTTATCAAATTTAGGCATTTCAGAATTATGAGGAAAGGGAATCATAGGGATATCTCTATCAAAAGGATAAGGGCAACATCCTCTAAAGAGAAGGTTTTCTTAGGATGCCCTAGGTTGATATCGAAGATTTGTTTTTGTAGTTATGAAAATTTTTTATCCCATTCTGATGTAGTATTCTGAGGATCTTGAAGACCCTAATAGTTTGACAATGGTGGTTGTGATATTGGAGGTGGATTGGTGAATGAATATGGATTGGAAGTTTGGAGTTGTGAAGTGAGGAATGGGTTAGTTATAGATGAATATGAATATGGGTTGGAAGTTTGGAGTTATGATGAAAGGAATGGATTAGGAACTTGAGGTTGTGATGAGGGGAATGATAATGGGTTGGTAGCTTGGGGTTGTAAAGTAATATGAATGTTATATTGAGTTACAGATGACATGGTTGGGTTAACTTGTGGGATAGATGATGGAACACTAGAAGAAATAGGGCCAAAGGATGTGAGCGGTTGGTAGAGAGGGTTAACGAATTGGTTAGTGAATGGTATAAAAGAAGTGTTATAAGATGGTAGTGTAGTTGTGGTAGAGATGATAGGTGCTATGGTAGGTGTTGTAAAAATAGAAAGGGAAGAGGGATCTTGTTCCTTAATTGTAGAGGTATCAAAATTACTAGGCAATTTGGCTCCCCTTTGAGCAAGTAAGAGGAAAAATTGATTAGGATCAGACATTAGAGATAGTCTACAGTGTCTAATACTTCTGAGTCTTGGAATTCGTCATGGTTAACATCTCCCTCTAGTTCTTGTGATTGGGGTATTATTTCTATGGAAGATGATTGGCCCAAAACATAGCCACTAGGTAAAAAAACATGTGGGGGCATTCTCGTATTAAATTTACTTGCGTATATTAGTGTTTTGGAAACATTTTAATTTGTCTCCATGTTTTTCCAATATTGAGATCTAGTTATGGGCATGAAATATTAGAGACTTTTGATCATGGATGAAGATGGATGGAGTGATTTGGACTTTTAAAAGATAGGGAGACTTCAAGGATGTTTGGACAAAAAATTGGTGTGTAGATAAAAATATGATAACCAAACAAGGTTGAGATAAATATAGATCAAATTAATAGGTGTTGGATTGAGATTGTCTTCCAAGAACTAGATTAATGAGTTCAAGAAAAGACTAGATGGGGAAGTGAGGTTCACCAACTAAAGAGGAGTCACTCTCCTAAGCTAGCTAAGTCACTAATGATAGGTACTAACTCACTTTCTAATTTGAGAAAGGCAAACCTCTCAAAAAAGTGACAAGCTAGTGGATTCAGATCTAGATTCTAACTCTAACAAGATGATTAAGATAGTTGGATGATCAAAAGGATTGTGTTGGTTGATGTTGATAAAGATGTCCAATAAGTTACTTATGGTCTCAATGGGATAAAAGGTTCTAAAGTCCAATAAGATAATGATGATGCTGGATTGCGATGGATGAAAGGTTGATAATGCAAATGAAAAAAATTTCTTAGGTTTGTGTGTATGTTCAACTGGTATAAAAGATCTCTAAGTCTGGGCAAGGGATGACTGGAAATTTTCAGTGATTTTTTGTTTGTTCAATATCAAAATTTTGTAACTAGATGTTTGGAAAATACTTTGGATAAGTTCTTTAGCAAGAGATTTCAAACAAAAAGACACAATGGCTATGATACTTTTGGAAATGGGTGCGCAAGGCTATTAACCTTCGTGAATAACAAATGGCATACACTAGTAGATAACAAGAAAACACACCAAACACTCTTGTACAATCCTATATTATTCAATCAAGGAGTGCCATATCTCATGGACTCACTCAAGTGCAGTCTCAATCCCCACTATTAGATAATGGCAATGTCAACCCCCTTGATACCATTTACCTTGTTATGAATAGATAGGGAATGCAAGGTCATGTACCACCTTACACCCCTTACCTTGGATACTTTCTTTGTGCCCAAAGTAGACTATTTCTCAAACAATGATGATAATTGTGTGAGCTCTTCTCCTCCTATGACAGCAATGCATTACAGAATATGATGGTTGAAAGGTCTTATCTAGGGTAACAAGGTGTCTAGGGAGCCCCTGATATACACTAGGTACGTGGTGGGGTCCAAGTCTGTAAATACTAGTATGTTGAAAGCATGTGACATAAGCGATTATGAAAACATTACTTCATCTTGTATCCGAAATCACCCAGGGCCCCAAGGTTGTGCCAAATTGAGGTACAGCTTTCACTCCCTCCCTTTATATACCCCACCAAAACATGTGGTTGAGGTCATCCTTAAGGGTGATGAAATCTCTTAACAATCCTCCTAGAGAGGATACCAAGTACTTTTGATTCTTAAGATCACCTTTTGATGCGAGAGAAGAGCATATGTATTGACCTTGGGTCCCCAAGAATAAAAGTAAAGAAAGTGAGTAAATGAATTTACTAATGCTTTTGATCTCCAAGATCACCTTTCGGTGTGAGGAGAGAGCATACGCACATAGAAAATTCAATACCTCTAGCAAACAATGTTCAATTACTATCCCCTAGATTAGACTAAGTGCTTAGATTAGTGATAAAAAGATGTCTTTGACCGGCGAATCTGTAGCAATTTGTTATTAGTTTAAATGGTTTCTTCTTTGGCAAGAAAATCTAATATTCTATGCCAAATCTACTGATGAGGCCTATACAACTATGAAGTTGGTTGAATCAGATTTCTGATGCCTGTAAAAACTTAAAAATCCAACATGATATGCAAAAGTTATAGCATTTTTTTAAACTATTTTAAGCCTTAAAAACACTATTCACGGTTCGAAAATATTGTTCACAGCCTGAGAACATTGTTCACTACTGGAAGCATTATTCACTGCCAGAAACACTATTCACCACCGGAAACATTGTTCACCACCAGAAACATTGTTCACCGCCAGAAACATTGTTCACCGTTGGAAGTACTATTCACCATCAGAAAGCATTGTTCACTACCAGAAAGCATTGTTCACTACCAGAAAGCATTGTTCACTTCCAGAAAGCATTATTCACTGCCAAAACATTGTTCATCACCCTACAAACATTTTCTCAAATTTTACCTGCACCAAAAAGGGTCAAATTATATGTTTTTCTTCACCTCTTGGCCCTTATGAATGCAACCGTGAGGTCTATTTTGTGTTGGGAGGCTCTCTGTGAAAGTGTATCCTCAAATTATCCCCAAAAAGAGCATAAACCTACAACAAAAAACCTCAAAAACACTTGCAAAAAAATGGGAGCTAGATCACCGAGCGTGCCAAAATGTTTATGCTAGAAATTGGAAATAAATAAGAACATAGTCATCCTATTCCAATGCCTACATAACTCAAGAAATAATCGAATGTAGACAATAATTAACTTCAAAGAAAACAATAATAAATGTTACAACACAATAATGCATATTCCTTGGTGTATTGAAATGTGGATTGCTCTAAACGTAGTGTAACCTTGATTGTAAATCATGGATGGAAGCTCAATTCGACAACGTAAGTTTGCATAAAAATAAAAGTACCTCATTTGGTTTGGAGAAGGCTTTATTTATAGATTTTATATGATGGAGGGATAAGGTTTTGATTTTGGAGATAAGGATTTGATGAGGATTTGTTTTTTTCTTTATTTGACAAAAGAGGAAATAAATCAAATAGAAGATAAGATTTGAAAGAAGAGAAGGTATTCGATTTTTTTATTTTAAAATGGAATAAATCTGGAAGAAGGCAAGATAAGATATGAAAGGATTTATCTAATTAATTTAATTAATTAGATACACATGAGTTTAAAAAAGGAAAGAAATCAAGAATGAGGCATTATTTGGATTAACTAAATAAATATTTGATTTATTTAATTAATATTGGATTTGTGATTTTATCTAATTAATTAGATACACATGAGTTTAAAAAAGGAACGAAATCAAGAATGAGGCGTTATTTGGATTAACTAAATAAATATTTGATTTATTTAATTAATATTGGATTTGTGATTTAATTAATATTACAAAAGAAGAAGGGATTAATTAAATAATTGTAAATTATTTAATTAATGTAAGGAAAATGAGGAAAATTAACTTAATTAAATAATTATTATTATTTAATTAATGTGGTTCAAGAAAAATGATTTTAATAAAGTTGGACAAATTTAATTAAATAATTAAAAAATTATTTAATTAATGTGAAAGTATAGAAAATGAATAATTAAGTTGGGAAGTAAGGTGAATTTTAGGTATCTACATGTCCCAACGATACTAGGAGCATGATCTTTCCTATAGTTGCATCCTTTAGATTATCATATCTACTTAATGTATCATGAGATGCAGTAATGTTGGTGTGACCATAACCCGTCCTCTCTAAAAGAGAAAATGGAACTATATTCACTATCGCTCCATCATTGATTAGTGTTCTCTTTATACACATGTCATAAATCCACACCTATAAGTATAATGCAGGATCTCGCTTCTTGGTCAACTCTGCCTTGGAAGGAATTTGTTTTAGGTCAAAGAAAAACCCTGGGTCTTATAATCCAAAGTTAGGTGGTTTTACATCGAAGTCTACATGCTTGATTTGTTCACTGGGAGGCAATGTGATTTGGTCCAAGTACTTCAATCATATTGCTTTCAGGAGCACAAAGAGGTGCAAAGGGGAGTTTTGAGAAGGTCAATGAATAAGATGTGGGCATACATTTTATTTAAATCTTTGATTAATTCATAGGGTCCAATCGGTGCTAGTATTGGTTCCACTACCGAGTCCATATTCTTGTGAATTCCGTTTTGCACATTATTGAGCTCTTCTTCATCATGCAATATTTCGACTAGTCCTAACATCTTAGACTCTCTCTTCAATCCTAGTTATATATGGATATTCACATCAGTGCTTTTAGTTCCATTGTTTTGATCAATTGTTTCTATGTTTATGTGCATAGGAAATGGATCTTGATGGATTTTCATGTTTGCGTTATGCGGAACTATTGGCATTTGTGTTTGTTTTGGTACTTTGTTGTTATTTAGCATGACCTCTTGTGAGTTAAAGAAAATTTCTATGAGTCTATTATTGATCTTTTAGCAACCTTGCAATGAGCCTATTGTATTCTCTACAAGACATCGTGTTATGCCCCCTAGTCCTATGGAAGGAACAAAATTAATTGTATTCAAAGGGAGGTATTTCATATCTACCATCATTTCCATTACCATTTTAGTTCCATTATTGATAATTATCTCTTGGATAATATGTTTTGTTTCGAGGATAATCTGTTGCATTGACATTCATAGGATAATAATCTCTCCCATTGTAGTCATCCCTCACTTTCTTAGCTAGGGCTTGATCTATTACCCATATGTAGTCATGTTTCTGTTATTCTTGAGAATTTTTATAACAGGCATATTGTTTCCACTACTATCATTTAATAACTGACCATTCGACCCATAATTTCTTTGGCCACTATCGATTGCAACTTCGTCAATCCATAAGACACTTTCCAAAGCTTCTTCATAAGACTTGTAGGGCAATTTCTGAACTTCTTCTCTTGTATCTCTATTCAAAGCATGCAAGAAGAGATCACATAATTTGTGGTGATCCATGTTTAGAGAATTTGTAGAAGAGTAGAGAAAGTTTGTCTCCATGGAGTGACGAAATTGGCCACTGACTCATTGGGTTCTTGCTTCATCGTAAGAAATTCTTGAATTCCTATCTTCATGAGTTTATCATGTCAAAAGCCATCACAAACTCTGCTATTAATTGTCTAAACGGTTGTATTGAAGCCTCAGGAAGATGGTAGTACCAATCCAGGGCTATCCCTTCTAATGTCTTTGGAAAGATTTTTATGACAACTCCATCCCAAGGGAAGAGTTCTCTTATAGAAGTTGTATAAGCCTTGATGTGTGAATTAGGATCCCCTTCTCCTTTAAACTTTGGGAGATCCAACAATGGTCTTGGTAACACCACACTTATTATAGCCATGTTGAGCGGCTCTTTTAAATATTCCAAATATGTCCTTAGAAAGGCACTTTACGATTGTGGAGTTGACAACATCAACCCCATGGGTGGAATTTGATAGCCTAACATCATATCTTGGTTTTCTTGACTTCTTTGAATTGTTTGAGTGTTTTGAAATGGAGGATTCCCATTTTGGAATGTGTCATTACTCCTATTTCATGAGTAGTAGTTAAGAAAAGGGGGATTATGAGATGCCCTTGGTCTTGTTCGACTCTAATGTTTTCTTGAGACTTTTTCCTTCTCTCTAGGATGTGTCGTTCTGCATCCAAATTCCTAATTCTTTGCACTAATGTTGCAATTAGGTCTACGGGTGTAGGGCCTCTCGGCACTTCCTCATTTCTCAAGATCTCATTTCATGTGTTTTCATGGTTTATTGCTTCTTCTCGCATAGCGTTCTTACGTTGCTCCTCTCATAAAGTGACTCTCAAAGCCTCTTGAGCATCTTTGACTTTTTGTAAATTTGTTTCAAGTCACCTTACTTCATTGTCCAAGTGAGTGCTTTAATTTCTTGTTTATGGTTGGTCCATGTGATGGATCTCAGATCTCACTTGTACTCTTCTTGCTTTATGAGGTGTAGCTTGAATTACTAGGTTGTGTTCCCATGCAGGATTGTTAAATGATAGAGAACTTTTGGGTTCTCTTTTGTTGTGTTCGTAACCTGACTCCTCATAATCATAACAATTTGAGATTGGTACATTTGGATTAGGTGGCACATACCTTTCGAACAAGAGAGTTTCAGGCTCCCTAGATGGAATGGTCCCTAAGTTTAAGTCAGGTTCCATCATATTCAAGGGTGTCATAAACACCTTAGAATAAATGGAATAAGCGTAGGTGAAGATGGAAAGAATGAATATGAAATCGATGGCGATGACAAAGATGGTTGTGAGAAAGAATGAATGAATGTGTTTTGCAAGGGCATATGAAAAATCTCAACAAAAGTTTTTTCTCTTCACATCAAGTTCACCAAAATATGTACACTCAAAAACGTGGCTCTATTGCATGGGGCATTTGACTCAGCTTTGATGGAGCACATAGGACCCTCTTCTTTCCATGGGGTGAACCTCCATGTCACTCTCACTCTTGTGGTATAAGCCATTTGAGAGGAGGCGAGACACGAGGGTGGTCTTGCTCGCTCAAGAGCTAGACTTCACGAAGAGCGATCAGCCAGTCCTAGGGCCTTTCCTAGATGTTGTTTCATTTATGGTGTTCTGTTACCATTGTAGTTGAGATAATTATTTGACCCAAAGGGTCACTAGTTATTGTTCTTTTATTTGGATTCTAAATATTCCAACGTTGAGTGGGTTGTCGATTGTTTTTGTTTATGTTTCTATCAAGTTGGAGTCTTCCTTCAAATCATTATATGATGACATGTGTTTGAAGTAACCTTAGCCTATGTTGTTATCCTTGGATTGTTAATTGATCATGTTGAGGCCTTGGGTGTAATTCTTCAATCTCCTCTTGGATCACCTTCACCCACTCACCCCTAAGCCCAGGGCACATTTGTGAGCCTAAACCAAGAGAGTTGGTAGAGTTAACCTTGACTTTACTTGTGTTTGACTTAAGGTTTATGGCCTAAGGTTTATTTTTCTTTTCTTTGTGTTGGTTGATCTTTGTTGACTTTGGTTGACTAGTGTTGACTACTGTTGACTAGTGTTGACCTCATGATGAAATCGAGGGTTTATGAACTTCGTTCTTGAAAAGTGTAAATGAATTAAAAAACTAGAGATTCTGAGAGATATGAAAATGTCAAGATGATAGAATTGCATTATGAGCTCACAAAGAGAAGTTGTTGGAAAAAATTACCAAATACAAGCTAGTTAGTGAGTTTATAAAGCCTAAGGAGAGGATGGAGGTGGCAAAACTACCCAATGGGGAGAGACCACCAAATAGTCTTGTTAGAATTATTTTATTACATCACATATTACACTATATTATGTTAATAATATATTACATCTATTATTACCATTACCAACTTATAACTATTTTAGATAGTTATAGTTGGTTGGTTGAGTATGCCCAACTTGGTGGCTATTCAACCACTATTCTATGTATTTATATAGTTGCTCTTCATTAATGTTATTTGCTCATTGCCTTGCTTGAAAGGAAGCAAGGTATATGAAAACGCTTCCTACACTGATCTAGTGAGGAAAGATTTATGCAAATTTTAACCTTTATAGTTATAGATTAAGATGCACACTAATAGAAAGATAATAAAAACTTCCAAATGCAAAACTCACAACACAAGATATACGTGGGGAAAACCCTTTCAGATAAAAAAACCCCACACTCCAAAGTCGCCCAATATATTATTCAGGAATCAAGAAGATTACAATATACTTACAGAGCAAGCTTTCATAGGAGTATATCAAAATAGAGATCCAGGAGGTAACTCAACATCTATAAGACTCTTACAAACAACCTCCATCTAAAGCTCTTGATATATAGGAGATACAATATAGTAAACCAACAACAATAATTACAAAACCATGTGTTGAAACCACCCAAAAGTGGCACCCAAATTATCTCCAATCAAAGATGCCTTGTGATGTGCCAAATCACACACCAACATGTGTAACTCTCCCCTTTACAACTCTTTTAAGTTTCCAACATGTTTTTACATTTCCCAAAAATAGGAGGTCCAACTTCTGAAGGTCATAAATTTTGATCTGGGTGTCTGATTGACGAACTGTTTAATGCGTCAAAAATCTCATGAAGAGATCTATCAAGCTATAGCTAACTTTGTTGATTATGACAAATTTTAGGATGTTTAGGTGCCTCAAAACTGAGTTTGAAACTTTTTTCGGTAGTTTCAAAAAACATAAACTTTAATAGCTCACAATCCAGATATGATATTGAGTTGAAACTCACCTAAGATGTTTACTTAGCAATTCTGCAACTTTTGGGAAAACTTTTAGGTCAATCCGAGGTCAAATGTAGAGTTATTAAAAATAGTAAGTCCCACCATTTTTAGCCCTTTTGGAAACTTTGAGAGTTCTAGACCATTCTCCAAGATAAAGGGTATTCAAAAAGACCAAAATTGGGAAGAATAGTAACCTTTCAAAGTTGCAAGGTTGAGACACTTTTCCTAATATTGCTTAATTCAATACGGTATCAGAGCATCGATTTGGTCTTGTTGTGAGAGGAGGCATCCAAATTTGGCATGAAGCCCATGTTTAAAGTCATTTGAAGGCTAAAGACTATTGAATCGCATTGAAATCTACTTGTTGTGTATTTAAAATTTGAAGTCAAACGAGTCATCTAAATACAAGGATGCCTACAAATAAAATTAGATGTCCATTTCAATTCCTCTGAAGCCATAAAAAGGAGAAATCTCATACAGAAGGCATCCAAAATGTGTTACAAAGAAGGTGTTTTAATTCCTATGAAGGCATCTAAATTTGCATTAAACAGAAGGCATCCAAAATTGAAGCCGTTTGGACGTGTGTAGAAGATAAAAGGAGGCATCATTTTGTTATGTCTGATCCTCTGTAAAAAGGCATCACAAAGGAAGTTTGTTGCGCCTAATACATCTAAAAGAATTTATCTATAGAGGTGTTTGAGGAGAGACTCCAAATCAAGTGTATAAATTTCCTGTTGTAGGTTGCTATGGAGTTTATGGTAGAGTTTGAAATAAAAGCGTTTGAATCTACAGATTTTTAAAAAAAGGTGTTTGAAGTTTTAAGTAAAAATTTAAAGGACATGTGAGGAAATTATTTTTTGGGCATGAAATCAAGGCTAATAGAAAGTCAATTTCATCTGTATACAATTCTCCATATGCAGCAAAGGTTGTTTGAAGGTGTCCCAAGGAGTAAAATCAATTTGATGAAGGAATCGAGTAGATAGAAAAGGTGGAAGTTTTTTTTTTAGAAGCCCAAAATATTTTGCAAAAGTAAACTTTAGAATTGAAAAGAATTTTATTAATAATACAAAATAATAAATTATTTTTATAAATTATTTTTCTTTTCTAATAGTTTAACTTTAAAAAAGTCAAAAAGTGCATTATTAATATAGTTAAATTCTATTTAAAATTATATTATTATTCTTTGCACTTAAAATTTGTATTTGGAGAAAGAATATTGTATTTGGAGCACAAGTATTAAATTTTTGCAAGCCAATTTTAAGTTTTGAAATCTCAAACCAAACCAAAACTAGCAGTGTTATGTATTAATGGTGCCTCTAATTCACATTTACAACTAATGTCATCATGACAAATTACAACATCTAACGTGTAATAAAGCTACAACAACAACGTATGTGGCATCGACCCTGTAAAATGATGGGGAGATATAAGGGCCCTCAAAACTATAAACCATGGCTTCCAAAGCTCCTAAAATTATGCTTCTTGACTCTCAACTTATGAGAGGAGATAACTATGTTTCCTGGAAAAACTAAAGTGCAAACACAACTAGAGTTTGAAGACCTTTGGGATATAATCTCTAGAACTGCAACTAGACCTACACAAGCCAATAATGATCAAAACAAATTTGATAAGGCTAATCAAAAGGCCAAACTGATAATTTTGTTTGGATTTTCTGATGAGGTTCAACCTCACATTAGAATAGCCACCAATGCCAAAGATGCTTGGGATCATCTTAAAATAGTTTATGAGGCCAAAAATCAAAATCAAATTCTCCACTTACAACGTCAATTACATTATCTCCAAATGCAAAGTGGTGAAAAGGTTGAGGCATTTTTAGAAGAGTTACAAAAATTACAACATCACTACAAGCATTAAGGGAAGAAGTAATAGATGCTTCTCTTGTACCAATAGTCCTAAGAGCACTACCCCCTTCATTTCGAGTGTTTGTCACATGTTTAGTAAAACACCATCATTTGAAGAATTGGTAAACTTGCTTCAACAAGAAGAAGCAATCCATGGTGAGACTTCTAACTCCCAAGAAATTCAAGCCCTTGCAACAAACTAGTAGGGAAAACAACCTAAATGTCAGAGTGGTCAATCATGTCAATCTAAACTAGACCATGACAACTCTTCTACCAAGAAAAAGAAATGTCTCATTTATGGTCAAAAGGGACATGATCTCAAAGATTACTAGTACATAATTCTTATGCTAATAGTGAATCTAGTCAAAGAAAAACATAGAAATCTTATCAAGGGGACAAGAAGAAGAATCCCCATTGGTAGAAAAAGCCTAATAAGCAACATGGTAAAGTTGCATCTACAAGAGATTCAGATGAAGAAAATTTCATGTATGCTACAGAAACTAAGGCCTCCACTTCAAATAGTTATGTTTGGTATGTTGATTCTAGTGCATCCAGGCATATGGTAGGTGAACAAGAGTGATTCTATGATCTCACTCCATCAACCTCCTATGGGCAAGTTTCACTAGGTGATGACACCTCCTATTATGTTTAGGGAATTGGAGATATTTCCTTGCCACTGAAAACTCACAAATGTCAACTTACAAAGGTTCCCTATGTACCAGGGCTCACAAAGACCCTTCTCTTTGTAAGTCAATTTCTAGAGCACAACCTAAAAGTTGAATTTGATCAACATAATGCTGAGAAACTTTGTCTCATTAGAGACAACACTCGCAATGGTTCAGTTGTTGCTCATGCTTTAGGGGTCGGAAAGATATTTCATCTTGTTGATGTCACACATTCAGACCAGGCCCTTACAATCAAAAATAATGCATCCACAACTCTTTGGCATCAGAGATTTGGCCATCTCAGCTTTGGCTATCTTCTTTCCTTGAGTAAGAGAGATATGGTGAGAGGACTTCCCCCATACAAAAAATAGAAGTTATTTGCTCCCATTGTCTTTCCAGAAAACAACATTGGACTCCTTTTCATGCTACAGAAAATAGAGCCTAACGTCCCTTAGAATTGGTCCATACTAATCTATGTGGACCTATTACATTTAGTCATTAGAATGCCTAGTATTTTCTACTCTTTGTGGATGATTATACAAAAAAAGTGGGACTATTGTTTGACTCACAAAGATCAAACTTTTGTAAAATTTAAAGAATTTTGAGCCCTTGCGAAAAGGTAATCAAGTCAATCTCTCAGATCCCTTCGCTCAGATTGAGGGGGGAATTCAACAATAAGGAGTTTATAAACTACCTACAAGAACATGGGATTTAAAGGTAGTTGACCACTGCATACATGCCTCAACAAAATGGTGTTGCGGAGAGGCGTAATCATATTATTGTTGAAATGGTGTGATGCATGTTAAAGGATGTAGATCTTGCTCCTACATTCTAGGTTGAAGCAATTCATATAGATATGTATTTGTTGAATCGAGCACCCACCAAAGTGCTTGAAAATATCACTCCTAAAGAAGCATGGATAAGGAAGAAGCCCTCTATTTCACATTTCAGAGTGTTTGGGTGTACAACTTTCATGCATGTTCCTAAGGTACAATGAACAAAATTAGATGATAATTCTGTGAAGTGTATTTTTCTTGGGTACAATTTAGAGTCAAAGGGATATCAGCTTATGGATGCAATTGTTATGAAGTAAAATGTTTACCCTTGCCATTTTACACCTAGTTTAGCACCTGAGTGGACCTAAAACAATTAATTCTAATCCCGATGCACAAAACCTGAAAAATGACTTTAAGGCTCACCTAAACACACTTAATTAAGCTTATCCTAGGTTTTTGGGGCTAAAGGACAAGCACACCCAACGCCCTAGTCCCTCCTTTAGTATGGGGCTAATTTAAGGTAATGTCAGCTTAGGACATGTCTCTAATGCTTCCTCATGTTGACTTCATTCGATTTAATTCCTCAAGAATCAATAGGAATGCATATATAAGCAAGTTAGTTTATTCATTTGGACACCTCTAATTTGTATAAGCACTCTAGCTCTCTCCCTCTCTCTCATGCTATTTATTCTTCTCTACATGATGTTGGAATCTCTCTGTGGTGAATTATTGTTGTTGTACCAACTTCTTGCAAATCGTGTGAAGATCTCTCTACTTCTTTGGCCTACACCAACTTCTTGAGTCAAGTTGTGACACCACATCAAGAAAGATAGGGTTTCCATGCTCATGGTAACTTCTTTCCTTCATGATTTATTACAACATTACATTCTACTTCAGATTTGCCTCTACCCTCCTAGGGTGTGCATAATCTTTGATCTCTCATCATTGGTATTGTGGAGGTGGAGACACCATTCATAGAGCTTGACTTAGGCAAGCTCCTAAATAGCACTAACCCTTTCTCTTCTTGTGTGTGTGTAGGTTGCATTCAGAGGAATCATATGACAATAAGTGATAGGAAGGAAGAAGACACATGTGAAGGCACCCAGATCCTGACATTCTACAAAACCCTAATTTGGGTCTAGGGTGCCCAGTGCCCTAGTACTTCTCTACTCCCAAAGCTTTAGGGTTTAGGGTTTAGAGAGCTTGACTTAGGAAAGGTCTTAAATAGCACCAACCCTTTCCCTTCTTGTTTGTATGTAGGTTGCATTCAACAAAATCAAACGACAACAAGTGACAGGAAGGCAGATAAGCAAAGACACCCAATTCAGAATATTTTGAAAAACCCTAATTTGGGACCAGGGAACCTAGTGCCCTTGAACCCCTAGTTTGGATGACCAAAACCTTCTGGAATCAGGTTGTCTTAGCTTTGTTCATCCCCTCCTTGCCACTATTTTCTGGGTTTTTTACAGTTTCAAGTCTATAACTCTCGTTTTCTCTATTTTAGCCCTAGGAACCCTAGATTTGGTAATTAATCATTAGATCTCTCTCCTTGGTGATAAAGGGACCAATCAAGAAACCTCTCAACTCTCCTTTGAGGACTATAGCTAAGTATTGAGTCTCTTTGACTTGTGTTCCAATGTTATGTGGAGAAAGATTGATTTAGGGTGATGTGTATGTTAGCCTAGATCTCTTTTTCCTATATAACATTTTGGTGAACCCAACATATCGTAAATCTAACAAATTTCTGATTTTTGTAAGATCTAATTAGTATTGCATTAATTAATCATTTACTAGTTGCATATTTTGCATTTGCACTTCTTCATTATTAGGGTTTTCAAAAATATTGCATTTTTAGAAAACCTAGCTAGTCTTGCACCTATGGTTTATTGAGTAGAATCTTATTTCAGATCTTGGTGATGTTGATTAGTTGTTCAAATCAAATTTAGCTTTTTTTGTAGCACATCATAAGTATCTTTTGTGTTTAAATTACAAAGAAAAAGCATTCCTACATCACTACAATTTGGATTAGGGAATAAGATCTAGGGTTTGATGGTATACCCTGGCTAGTCTTGCATTTAGTGGTTATATTTGAAATCTTACTTTCAGATATTTTCTATGTTGACTGATTGATAAATCTGATTTTAGGTTTCTGTAACATATCATACTTATCATATTTATTTAATTTAGAAAGCAAGAAAGTTCATACATCTATATTCTCTTCAAAATATTGAAAGCAAAAAGCATAAACAAAAATCTCTAATCAAACATACTTGATTAGACACTTGTGCATCTTCATCAAAGCAAACTTATATAAATCTTTGTTGCATTGAAGTAGATAAATCATTTAGGCATTCTTTTTGCACTACTACACATCTTACATTAAAAATACTTAGTTGTTGTGGTTACCAAGAATATCACATTTTTGGAAAACCCCACTTCTCTTGCACTTGTAGGTCATTGGATTGCAATCTTATGTTGATATTGGTTGTACTTGATTAATGAATAAATATAATTGTACATTGTTGTTCCATATCATTTTTTAATATAGTAGACAAGTCATTTCATCATGGCCTCTTCTAGTTGTTCCTTTTTGGAATCTCTGCATGCATATTATAGATTTTGAAAAAATATCTAAATTCATTAATATTTATCCATATGTCTTAGACCATATAGAATTCATGTATGATATTGATATTTCTATATGTTCCATATATGATATCCTTTTTTATTTATCAAATTTTCGTAGCTTCATGACTCTCGTGGGTGAGTATCTTTTGATATTAGAAGACATTACTAAATTCATCTCCATGAATTGTCATGAGAAAGATGATGATGTTAGTTCTTCTTCTACTTCTACTACAAGCCATGATAATTCCATGCATATTTACATTGATCTCCCCTCTAATGCATATGATGGTGACCTATCTTTTCCTATGTCACGGGTAAATGCAAGGAGATGGGGGACAAAAAAGTCACCACCATCTCAAAAATTAAAGCAAAACATGAGCACCTTATAACGCGCTCACGTTTTGCTTTTAATAAAAGAAAAAAAAAACATTTTCTGATCATTCCCCACGCGGCTTTTCTCTTGACAGTAGCAAAGAAACCAAGCAAAATGCGATCGCATTGAAAAAGAGGAGATTCAATCAAGTGCACGTGAGAAAACAAGAAATTCACAATGCCACCTCATCGCCAAAGACATCGTTGTTCAAATTTGGAGGCTCCAGCATAGGAAGAAGGTAGGGTTTGTCTGATTTTGTTAGTTTTAGAACATTTTTTTAGTTTTGCAATATTTGATTTATGTTTATATTGCATTTATAGTTATTGGAGAAGAAGAAAATCTAAATCTAGTTGAGGAAGGTGAAAATAATCCCCAAAACCCTCCAAACCCTCAAAACCCACCTTCACCTCCTTTTCATGTAAGGGATAATCAAGAACACTACTTAGGGATAATATAAGAAAACAAGAAACATATTGAAACTATTATTCAAACCCTAAAGAATCCAAGTGGAACCACTGAGCATAGGAGGGAACTTGCAAAATCACTACAAGAGATTGTTTCCCACATGGATTTGGTGACGAAATAAATCACCAAATTCCAAGACTATAGGGAGAGGAGTCAGCAATATTATGCTGACAAGTTGTCATATGAACAAGTGAAGAAGGAAAAAATTACAAAATCTCAATTATGTGCACATTTTATTAATCCCAAAACTGGACAAACATTAGAGGAAAGTTACAAACGGTTTCCTATACATTGGTGTAGGAATGAAGATATATCCCAATACTTTTGGGATAGATGGTACATGGTCTTCGATGAGCGGCCATGCAACAATGATGAGGTACCACAATATTTTTTGAGGAAACTCTATTGTAAGTTCGTCCTCAGCAAGATTTTGAATTATTTTGACATTCGTGAGTTCCAAGGTAGAGGTGGTGTCTCTATCCAAGATAGACCCAGGGCTCAACGAGATGAACAGCATATGCCTATACCTCGAGCGAGGCCAGAACGTAGGTCACTCCCTTTAGTTTTGAAGGAGAGTGTTGAGCTGGAGACTTTGCATTCACTTACTACTCTCACCCAAACTCTATCACAGCATGCGGATGATTTTACCTAGGGCAATGAGGGTGAGAGTAGTAGGCGTCATGTGTCCCCACATTTATGTAGTACATGTGGGAACCTATGTGATTATGGGACGCAGGAGGCACAATAGGACTCTACGACATAGGGGCAGCATGATGTGACACAGGAGCAGGACATATTGGATGATCTTGTTCTCAGTGACGATCTCTTACAGCATACATTTGGTATTAACTCTCAGGTAATTTGTTACAAGTTTCATCTTGATTTAGTATATTGTTATTTGAAATTTGTAATTAATTTTATATGATTATCTATATTATGTCAAAAATAATGTATGTAATTGTTTGCATAATGAAATTCCAAGGTCAGAGTCTTCATCCTGTGTCTGTTAATCATCCATTGGCAGCTTATGAGTGGAGGTCAAGTCAGTAGGTATGTAATTTATCACATATTCATAATTATTGTAGATATGTCAATGGTAATATTATTTTGTGACTTGATTTGATGATTTCAACAGTCACTAGCACCTCCACGGTTTCCTCGGTCCCCTGGACACCAAACCACCACTTTTACTGAGGTAAATTTAACCATTTCTAATCATTATGCATTTTAAAAATAATGTTATATATGTTTTAATAATCTTAAACTTGATTTTCAGATGCTGAATATAGTGAAGACTCCCCTCATCTTCGTGAGTCAGTGCAGATAGGCATTGATGTAGCCATGATGTCTGCAAATCCTTTGACTGAGGTATGAGCCAATAACATGAAAATATCATAATTTTGTACTTCTTTTTTATCTCATGTCATTTGATGTACATAAATGATATTTATGTTTAGTCAATTTTGCTTCTTGATGCTTCTCACAGGAGGTCACAACTCCAGTCCGTCCAACTACGGATGAAGAGAGAGTCAAGATGATGGAGAGCGATCATCAGTTGGCAGTAAATGATTAATTACATATGTGATGTTATATATTTCATATAGTTTCTATACTAATGCGCATATTGTTTGTTTGTATTAAAAGGTGCAGTTGGATGAACTTTATTCAAAGAGGTCTACTCGATGGCAGAGAGAGGATGTGTCACTGACTGGCTCTCCATCTTCACAGTCAAAGAAGGGCCGCCAATTATTTCCTAAAAGTCCATAGGAAACTAGTTTTTGGGAACTTTTTTGTATGCCTAGATGGCTTTGTATACATACTTTTGTATGTTAATCCGATGTATATTTTTGTATATTTGCCTATATGGCTTTGTTTGGACATGTCTATATGGATTTTTATATAAACTAGATGTTATGTTCATGACATTATGTATATATGATAGTTTATATTAAATATTTAATATGATAATCAATTATTGTTACAGAAATTTGGTTTTACAAGTGCCAATTGCATTTGCTTGAAAGTTTATGAATCATTTTCAAATAATCCATTTTGTGCATATCTTGCAATCATTGAATTCTGTTGGACTGTGCATTTCTTTGAGGCGTCATTTTGAATAGTTCACTTGCCTTGTCTATGCTTCCATACTTTCCATACATGTCTACAAGGGCAACTTTGCAAATACAATACATGTGTGAGAAAATTCCTATATCATTTATGCTTTGATGGTTGTCCACACCATGTTCTCTAGATCCCATTATAGCATAGGCAAGGAGGAAGTTGGTTAAGATTATGCAATTTGGTTTTAGATGTGCCAAAATTTGCGTAAATGGTTGAAATTTATTTTTGTGCATTTGCTTGAGAGTTTATGAATCATTTTCAAATAATCCATTTCGCGCATATCTTGCAATCATTGCATTCTATGAGACAACATTTATTTGAGGCATCACGTCTAACAGTTCATGTTCATTATGTATGCTTCCACACAAGTTGCATGCATGTCTTACAGGGTACTTACAACTATGACATTTGACAAAATTCCTATATCCTTTATGCTTTGATGGATGTCTATACCATGCTCCAAACATACCATTTCTAAGGTTTTGGAATTTGGATTTACACTTGCCAATTGCATTTTCTTGGAACTTTCTAAAGGATTATCAGTAAATCCATTTTGTTCATATCTTGCAATCATTGTATTCCATGAGGTGACATTTCTTCGAGGCATCATGCCAAACAATTCACGTGCCTTGTCTATGCTTCCACACTTTGCATACATGTCTCTGAGGGCAGTTGCAACTACAACATCTAACAAAATTCCCATATGTTTTATCCTTTTGATGTATGTCCATTTTTGCATAGGCAAGGAGGATACTGGCTAAGGTTGTGGAATTTTTCTTTACACCCGCCAATCACATTTGCTTGAAAGTTGCTAATCTCTTATCAAAAAATCCATTTTGTTCATATCTTGCAATCATTGCATTCAATGAGGTGACATTTCTTTGGGGCATCATGCCAAACAGTTCACGTGCCTTGTCTATGCTTCCACACTTTGCATACATGTCTACAAGGGTAATGTAGTAGGTAAGGAGGATGACTTAACACCATGGAAACATATTTCATGGTGTAGAAGCACCTTAGCCATAGCCAATCTTGGCTAGGAACATGTCATAACAAGGTCCTCAGACATCATAGGACAAGTTGATGGTCTTGTGTCATCATTTTGCATGTAATAAGGTCAAATGACCAATGTCATTTGTGTTTGGAGTCATGTTTTATGTTGTCAAACAAAAAGTCTAATAATGCAAGTAGTGGTAAGAAATTGCTTTGTCAACTTAACAAATCATGTAATAAAAAGGTTACCCAATGATCAAACAGGTTGAAAGATAGTTATGATCAACTAGAACTATTGTAAACATGTATAAAAACCTTCACACACACCGAGGAGGGGTTGGTGAAGAAGGTTTTGAAGGGCAAAGTTGAATAAAATTGAGTTTTCTACTACTTTTCTTGAAATTAGACTATTCCAAGACGTACTGCTCATCCGTACAATATTGTCATGGTCTGAAACTACCTACATTGTGAAGGGGAGTGAATGACCTTTCATTTGCATCTTGTTTGAGGCATTTTCATTGAATTTGGAGGGAGAAAATCACATTTTTTCTGGAAATTGTCATAAAACCTTGAACTAGCGTTTTAAGGCTAAAAACTATGTATTTCTTTGCCATTCCACCAAGTTAATCACTCTAGATTGGTGGAATGGGATGGAATAAGGTAGGATCACTATTCGCAATAAGCCCTATGTTAGGAAACAAGAATATAGCAGAGTATGAGGATGTAATGGTCTAATATGACCATGTATTAGGCAAAAAGAGGGTGCAGTCCATACAATAGTGCCTTAACAAGTGTTTCAAAGGCCAAAACTAGTGAATTTGGTTCCTTTTCCATGCATGCTAGGGTTCCCAAGTGGTTTGGTGTGGTGGGTTTGCATTGGCATAGTAGTTGCCTTGTAAAGGAGGCCTAATTAGGCCTAGTCTCAAACTGAACTGTCATGAATTTGGAGCCTCTTGTCCAAAACAAACCATTTCGTGCATATCTTGCAATCATTGCATTCCATGAGACAACATTTCTTTGAGGCATCATGTTAAACAGTTCATGTTCATCAAGTATATGCTTCCATACTTTTCATACTTTGCATATATGTTCAGTGAAATGGTTTGGTTTAGATGTGTTTTAGATTGCCATGAAGTCAGGGAAGCAAGAGATGGAGGTTGACCAAACTATGGTGTTGTCCTAGGCAAGTTTTGCCTTGTTTCCAAGCAAGAAAGGGTGGTTTTAGGATAGGTTTTGTTAAAAGAAGGTTGGAAAGTACTAGGAGATGGTTCCTAAAGCATATGTGGACCATTTTTGAAGTGTTCCAAGTGTTGGCAAAGTCTGAGAGTGTGTGGAAGGTAGAGTTTCAATAAACCCTCCTCAAATTGGCCTAAATTAAGGATTTTCAGGGTTTGGTATGTTAGTGAGGGTTTCTCCTGAAACTAATTGTGGTTTTGAGAGTTTGGACACATGGGAGATGCTACCCCATCAAGTCTAGGGGGTTGTTGGATGTTTAGAGGTGTGTTTCTTCATAAACTAGGCCTAATTAGCCTATTTTAAACAGCAAAAATTTCCATTTTTTAGGTACATGGTCCAAAGGAGTCACTATTGGTTTTGAGATATGTTATGTAACTTGGAAATGAGTATCTAAATCTATATTTAGTTTGGGAGGTCTTTTGGAAAGTTTGAGAGAAAAACCCCAAAAATAGGGTCTGTTGTCCTATTAGATTAGGCCTGATTGAAACATGAAAAGTATGAAGATTGAGACTAGGCACTTTGAAGGTTGCTTGATTCACATGTAATTGAGTTTGGTTTGGTCTAATAAATTCATAATAGACCATGTGCAAGGTCAATAGAGTCATTTTTAGTTCATTTTACAAAAGTTGTGAACATGTATACAGTGCAAAGGTGCTAGGAGTGACATTTTGTATCCATAGCTCTTGGGGCCAAACGGACTTCGCCAACGCATTGGGTTGGGTGGGTAAATGCTAGGAGAGGTGTTTTTTCATGTCACAAGCGTCGTAGTCATTCGGGACAGCAGGCTACCAGCAAAGTCCTTTAAGATCCCTAAGACGAAAAACTGCCAAACTTTGATGGAGCAGTTCTTAGAATTTGTGGCATCTGGGAACATTTTGTTTAGACCTACAAGTGCATGTGGGGTTCGTCTACAATAACCTCTCTCAGTTTCATTCAAAGCCTATCCGTTTGACCGTGCCAGAATCAAATGCATTCTTGCAAAATGCTTCAGTTTCATGCACTGGAAAGGTGCTAGGAGTGACATTTTACATTCCATAGCTCATGGGGCTGAACAAACTTTGCCAATGCATCAGGGTGGGTAGGTAAATGCCAAGGGAGGTCTCGTTTCATGTGCCAGGTGTCGCATTCGTTCGAGGCAGCAGGCTACTGGCAAAGTCCCTTAAGCTCCCTAAGATGAAAAAATTTCCAAACTTTGACGAGACAGTTCTTGAAATTCATGGCAGCTGGGAATGATCCATTTGGACCTATAGGTGAATGTGGAGTCCATCCATAATAACCTTTCTCAGTTTCGTTCAACTACAGTCTGTTTGATCGTACCGAAATCAAATGCATTCTTGCAAAATGCTTCAGTTTCATGCAATGGAAAGGTGCTAGGAGTGACATTTTGCATTCCATAGCTCGTGGAGCCAAACGGACTTCACCAATGCATCGGGGTGGGTAGGTAAATGCCAGGGGAGGTCTCGTTTCATGTGCCAAGCATCGCATTCGTTTGGGGCAGCAAGCTACTGACAAAGTCCCTTAAGTTCCCTAAGACAAAAAAATTGCCAAACTTTGACGGGACAATTCTCAGAATTCATGGCAGTTGGGAATGTTCTATTTGGACCTACAAGTGTATGTGGAATCTTTTCACAATAACTTCTCTTAGTTTTGTTCAACTCCAGTCTATTTGACCGCGCCGAAATCAAACGCATTCTTGCAAAATGCTTTAGTTTCATGCAGTGGAAAGGTGCTAGGAGTGAAATTTTACATTCCATAGCTCGTGGGGCCGAACAAACTTTGCCAACGCATTGGGGTGGGCAGTTAAATGCTAGGGGAGCTCTCGTTTCATGTGCCAAGCATCACATTCGTTTGGGGCAACAAGCTACCGACAAAGTCCCTTAAGCTCCCTAAGATGAAAAAATTGCCAAACTTTGACAGGATAGTTCTCAGAATTCATGGCAGCAGGGAACATTCTATTTGGACCTACAGGTGCATGTGGAGTCTATCCACAATAACCTCTCTCAGTTTCGTTCAACTCTAGTCCGTTTGACCGTGCCAAAATCAAATGCATTCTTGCAAAATGCTTCAGTTTCATGCAGTGGAAAGTTTGCTAGGTGCCATATTTTTTGTTCTACTCATCGTGGGGTTGAATGGACTGTGCCAACACGTCAGGGTGGGTGGGTAAATACTAGGGGAGGTCTTGTTTCGTGCACCAAGTGTCTCAATCGTTCCAGGCTGCAAGCTACCGGTAAACTCAAAAAGTGCTAGGTCTCAATAGCTTGCAGGCCAAAACAACTAGGACGCTTGGCACATGAAACGAGATCTCCCCTAGCATTTACCCACCCACCCCGACGTGTTGGCATAGTCCATTCAGGCCCACGATGAGTAGAACAAAAAATATGGCACCTGGCAACCTTTCCATTGCATGAAACTGAAGGATTTTGTAAGAATGTGTTTTATTCTGGCACGGTCAAATAAATAGGAGTTGAATGAAACCAAGAGAGGTTATTGTCGATAGACTCCATATGCACTTGTAGGTCCAAACAGAACATTCCCAGCTGCCATGAATTCTGAGAACTATCCTATCAAAGTTTGGCAATTTTTTCATCTTAGGGAGCTTAAGGGACTTTACCGGTAGCCTGCTGCCCCGAACAAATGCGACGCTTGGCACATGAAACAAGACCTCCCCTGGCATTTACCTGCCCACCCCAATGCATTGGCAAAGTCTATTCGGCCCCACGAGAAATGGGATGTAAAATGTCACTCCTAGCACCTTTCCACTGCATGAAATTGAAACATTTTGCAAGAATGTGTTTGATTCTAGCACGGTCAAACAGACTGGAGTTGAATGAAACTGAAAGAGGTTATTGTGGACGGACTCCACATGCACCTGTAGGTCTAAATGGAACATTCCCATCTACCAGGAATTCTGAGAACTATCCTGTCAAAATTTGGTAATCTTTTCATCTTAGGGACCTTAATGGACTTTGCTGGTAGCCTGCTGCCCCAAATGAATATGATGCTTGGCATAGGAAATGAGACATCCCCTATAATTTACCCACCCACCCCGATGTGTTGGCGAAGTCCGTTCGGCCCCATGAGCTATGGAATGCAAAATGTCATTCCTAGCACCTTTCCACTGCATGAAACTGAAACATTTTGCAAAAATGTGTTTGATTCTGGCACGGTCAAATGGATAGGAGTTAAATGAAACTGAGAGAGGTTATTGTAGACAGACCCCATGTGCACCTGTAGGTCCAAATAGAACATTCCCAGCTGCCATGAATTTTGAGAACTGTCCAGTCAAAGTTTGGTAGTTTTTTCATCTTAGGGAGCTTAAGGGACTTTGCCGGTAGCCTGCTGCCCCGAACGAATGTGACACTTGGCATAGGAAACAAGACCTCCCCTAGCATTTACCCGCCCACCCCGATGTGTTGGCGAAGTTCGTTCAGCCCCACTAGCTATGGAATGCAAAATGTCACTCCTAGCACCTTTCCAAACATGAGGAAGAACCACAACCCAATCTAACTCCTGAAAGCATGACATGTTATTGTGAAGAAGCACGACCAAAATCCAATGATCCAATGGCATTAACCAATGACATAAGCAACTATGTCCTACTATTGTAACATGATAAACATGAATGTTATGAACTAACATCCAAACCCATATAAACCTGAATGTTATGAACTATGTTCGATGTTCAAGCCCATGCAACTCCACCTGTTAATACAATCAAACAATATACAATTTCTATAACAAAATGTACATGAAATATATAACATCACTTATGTAATTGATCACTTACCGCCATCTGATGATCACTCTCCATCATCTTTTCTCGAGCTTCTTTGTCCATAGTTGGATGGATTGGAGTTGTGACCTCCTGCGAGAAGCATCAAAAAGCAAAATTGACTAAACATAAATATACTGGAGGGAAGCAATTCATACTACTATTTATATACAAAACAAAGTACAAGTAACCATCTAGGAAAGTTTTATGCATACATACAAATTAATCCAACAAACCATCTGGGTCTTCTCTACTCTTTATTGTGTCAAGTATGGCCTCATGGCCAGAGTCACGCACCTTCCACAAGGTCTTGTTCAAAGGTCTACCTTGATATTGTATCAAATGAACATTGGTCGCCATGACAAGGTTGGAGTAATGAAGAATCTTTCGATGCATGTCAAAGTCCTCAAACAACCAAACATTAACACTCTTATGTGGGCACCTTCTAAGCCATGTTCCAGTAACAACCACTGAGCCTATAGGGTATTTGATGTTTTCTCCACCTGTAACTGGGGCCTCCAATTTCTTTTTGGCCTCAACACAATGACACAAGTAATAATTTGTTCCCTTTTTGTTATCTTCATCTGCAATAACTGCATAAACATGCCCTACAATGATATGTGTAGCAAATTAGATGAAATTAGATGAAGTTAGATGAAATTAGTCAACATTACAAAAATACTACAAAGTTTAAGATAACATTAGGAATTTTAAATTTAACTATGCAAGTAGATATACTACCTGGTTGAACTAGATCTGTTATGTGGTCAAAGTCAACTGACGATTCCATCTCTATCAATTCTAGTGTCATCAGGGGTCAATACATGTCAAGTGGGCTAAGATAACTAAACTGCCATTCGTTAACCCACTCCCTTGACTGGCACTCATTCCAAGCTTGAATTGTACATGGAGAACAAAAGCACGTCATCTTCCGTGTATGTATACTCCATGAACCTACAATTGAGCTTCTGATAGAGTGTAGCTCACTTGATCCTGTTAATGTACAACAATCCTCATATGGTGCAATGTTAGTATCATCTATCAGCCAAAAAAATCTATGAACTAAAGACTTACCTTCATTACCTAGACCCATCAAAGCATTACACCACTCGACAATTGATTTTGCATTTGTCAACTTTGCATTGTCTTTATACTTTAACTCTTTTCGTGCTATGGCTCTTTTGATACACGCTCATGCACCATCATGCTCCCCCTTTCCATGCCCGGCCTCACAAAAGTTCCACATATGTTGAACACCTGTAATATTATGCCTCCTGCTCAACCAATAGAAATTCTGCAAGTTCTTGAATTGTGATGCACAATTATCTGACCATATGATATGTTGACTGAATGATATGCCCCTTCTAGCTAGATCATTGTAGAACACCTGAAAACAACCTTGCACGAACTATGTGGAATGCGTACCAACATTGCTTATATAAAAATGATACTCCCTTATGATCTTTCTGTCATCCTCTATACTATCATTCACATGAATGAATACAATGTGCACAAATATATAAACCTGTGTCGAGTTATAATATTGGGATTGCACCTCACACTGTGGTTGTAGATTGTAGTTCTCTACAAAGTCAATGACTGAAACAATGCTACCAACTGGAAATGTGTCCTTGCATAACTTGAATTGCAAGTCCGACCTTTGATCTCTATGGGCATGTCTTACATACTCATACACTATGTTGTCACGAAATATAGGCATAAACTGATACACTGGAATCTTTTGAATAACTTATTCACACCCTTTTGCTTCTTTACCATCTCTTGTGTTGTATGCCACTATTTTATACTTGTCAAACTCTACTAGTTCATTTCCAACAGCATGTGTTCTTTCCATATGTTCACGTATTCGTATACATTGCAAGCCACCGCAATGCTGACATGTGCCATCCAAGCATAATTTCTTGTAGAATAATTGACCTTCCTCTCTATCACATAAAATCATTGATATGAAGTCTCTTGAGGTAGTTGGTGGGGCACATATGCCACAACCCTGCAAAATAATGTTAGTATGCAAATCTAAACATATAGACCAATAAACATCAAAATGGTTAGAAAAGTCAATACGTAATCTACAACAACAAGTAGTACGTGTGTGATTTATTTTGACAAAAAAATGTTTTAGCATTTCAAAATATCTTTGAGAAATTTTAATTTGAGGATATTTCTCTTGAAATTTACCAAAAAACTATGTTTGAGTCATATCCAAAAAATACTTTGGATGTGGCTCACGGTTTCGACTACCTATTCTCCTTCTTACCACATCCTTTTGATTCAGAGATACCCTTGTGTAATTCTTCCAAAAGTCTTCAATTAGTGATCTCAAAGCTTCGACAACAACTTTGTCTTTCCGTGGGAGTCTACCAGAGAATGCCCACAATTTATTAGTGTTTGGATCCTCAACTCTTTGACGTCTTCCAACGGCTCTCATTAGAGTTTTTCTATTTATTTTCAATGCTTGACTTGTCTTTCTAATGAGGCGATCTTTTTTTGTTTGTTGGCTTACAATTGTCATGTAATGACATGTCATGTGACATTAATATCCTTGGTGCGTGAGGTGGAACCCACACTCTCATACGCACTCATTACATTCTTGACAATTGATTTTTCACTTGATGCATTCGATGTTCTTAGGCCAAGAATCTTCATAGTGGGCCTAAATTTCATATTTCTCACCAGTTCAACAAAGAGTTTATATCTTCTAGTTTCATTTAAATTCTCAAAGAATAATTTCCATATCTTATTTGCATATCTTTGGCAAGTGCGCATGGGAATCTTATCCTACATGGGCTCTAATACATTCTCATCAATATCAATTAGAAAATTAGGCCTCCTATGCAAAATTCTAGGAGGCATTTTATTTGGTAAAGTAGACTGAACATTAGGAATTTCTTCAATATTTACTTGAGATGGGATAGATGGCATACCTTCGATTGGAGGTGAAAGGGTTGAAAATGGCATACCTTCAACTTGAGATGTGAATGATGGCATGTGACCAACTTGAGAATAAAATGTAGATGTGCCTTCTACTTCACTTGTGAAAGATGAAGTGTCTCCAATTCGAGAAGATAATGATGGTGTTCCTTCAACTTGACCTGTGGATGATGGAGTGCCTCCAACTTGGAGATTCACTTTCCTCATTGCACAAAGGTTTTGCATTTGTTCGCTTTGTGCCACCAATTCCATCTCTCTCTTAGCTTCGTTAGACATGTCATGTTCCTCTTCAATCGGCAATGGTGGAATATCTTCTTGTATGGTTGACAATTTCCTACTTTCTCGAATTTGTCTCATTCTTTCTCTTTTCCTCTCATTCTTAGCTTCATGCTCTTTTGGTGTTAGAGTCTTTTCTCATTTCCTCGGCATGATGATGATTTCTACAAGCATGAAGAATAAGACAATGATCATTAGAAATTTTATAATGACAATGAATAGCACAGTCATAATGAATAATAAGGTTTTACAAACTTCTGAATAAGACACCTCATATCAAGATAACTTGAACATACATAAGTCATGGAGTATACATTTGAACACACATATACACTTGAATCTAGTTTGAATAGAAGAGAGGAGGATGAACTTGGAGGAAGAAATAAGAAGTTATACCCTATTTTTCTGTTGTAACTCATTTTTTTCTACAAATTCACTGTTTCAGACCATACCTAGGCCCTGTATGGTACAATCAAGTCTTAAAATTCATTGGATGAGTTAGGTGTATGTGTTAACTTTCATTTTCACCTATTTTGAGGGTTTTTCATTGGGTTTAGAGGGATTTCTAATTGAATTTTTGAAACTGCACAGTGGACTGTTAGAATAAGGGTTTTGAGAGAAAACAAAATGGCTAATTTACCTATCCCCTACTGTATAAACCTGTGGCTTGGTGGATAGGCTAAGTTTTATGTCTCTAACATGAATGTGGAAGGTTTTTTGTAGGGAAGGATTCTAAGAGGGTTTTGTGTAATGCCCTAAGGGCATTTTCATGCATTTTCCAAGTGGAAAGGGTGGCTAAATAGTGGTTCTTTGTGAATTTGAATGCAACTTGGCCAAGTAAGTGTTCCTATAGCATATGTAGGTCTATTTAAAGGTGAATCAAGTGTTAGTTTGTTTTGGGTTGAGGTGGATATGATATTTTCAGTAAAACCCCCTTATTTGTGAAGAAATGAAGGGTTTTCTAGTTTGCACCCTAGATGAGCATGGCTATACTAACCAATGGTGGAATTTGAAGTTTTGTGACATATAGATCTATTGTTTTGGGGTTTGGAGTGGTTATTGAAAGATCCTAGGGTACTTGCTTTGTTAATTGGACCAAATTAGGCCTATTTCTAGAGAGGGCCAGTCATAGAACTCACATTTTTCCTGAAACAAGGGCATGAAACATTTTGATATGTTGTTCTAATCCATAATGGGTGTCTAAATACTTTTTGATTTGTGGGTTGGCTGAGTTTGTACAAAGTTATGCACATTTTTCAAGTTTGGAAGGCTACTAGGCCTTAAGGAGTGATTTGTGGATCAGACATTGGTTGATGTTTCCAGGCACTAAAAGTGACAAAATTGGTTTGAATACATTATATTTACATGGTGTATGCTTGTGTTAGGGTTGGGGAATAGCTTGGAGCCCTTATGCCTTATGATGCCCTTAAGCACCTTAGATTTGAGGGCTTGGGTAGATTGGTTGCTAAGAGGGGATCCTTGTGACTTGAAGAGTGGTTTAGTTGGTTCTAGTTGGTGAAAATAATATTTTTAGATGCCTCATCTATTTTATATGAAGGTATGAACCCTAGTTGTGTGTTGGAGACTTAATGCATTGAAGGGTCATTAAGAGAGTTTGTGAGTCAAATCAAGAACACAAGTTTGTGAAACTTTGTAAAACCAAGCTATTGTCACCTTATAGTGCATCATTTGGGAGCCTATTTCAAACATTCTAAAGGGGAAAATTGAATGGTTGTATCTCTAAGAAGTAGAAAGATGAAGTAGTAAATTGTAGAATGATGCACAAAGCAAACACCACTAAGGAGCATATTTTCCATAGCAAGGATGGAAAAAGAAGTAACTCTCCAAAACTAAGGGAAGAGAAATTCCAAAACAAACTCAAAGAAGATAACAAAAAAGTTGATTTGAGTATGTACAAATCTAACAACTATTGGTCTTATTTCAAGGTTGAAGGATATTGTTATGACAAGTGTTGGAAGCTTCATCTATAGATTCACCCAAATGACAAACGCAAGAGTAAGCAACCACAAAGGGGAAAAAAGCACACTAAAACATCAAATTCAAAGAGAGAACATCTCTCACATGAGTCTACATCAACATTGAATGATGTTAGTATGTAATGATACTTGGATAGAGTATTTACTTGATTTGCAAATGAGATAAGTGTGAGTTTCTTCGATTTGTAGGGGCATTTGATTAGCACTCCAAGTTTTTCCTATGGATTGACTTTTGTTCAAGTTTTTTACTTGTAGAGCAAAAAAGTAGTATGTTTTAATCACTATGGGTGAGTATGAGAAGTATGGCAGCTTGGAGGTCAAGAAAGGACAAGGAAAATAGAGAATGTAAGAGCTAGTGATGACATGTTTTGGGTGTTGTAAGCATGCATATTTGTGTTCCATAGTAACATAAATGTTGTAGCATGTAACATATATGACTTGTACCATGTTGTAGCATAACAGTGATGGTTTTCATTATTGTAATGTGCACAAACTCTTATCTCAGTTGTAGCATGTGTATAGTTATAGGAAGAGAACTCTTTACACATTCATTGTAAACAGTGTATAAATGTGTGAATTTCATTGTACATAGATGCAATAAGAAGGACCACTTTGTAATAAATTATAACTTTCATAGCATTGTAAAATGACCTTCAAATGCAAGGAGGATCATACATGGCAGCAAGGTTATATAGACTATGATAGTGGATTGTTATATAGACTTACATGACTGTCCTACACTCATGAAAACCTCATTTTTAATGTTTTATCTCCTTGTAACTCCCTTTGTATCATCTTATGTCATGATGCTTGTATGTCCATATATTTACATATATAACTCTCTTCTCTAAAATTTTGTTATGTTGATGAAGTAAATACATAATCTCCATCATATTTTTTATGGATTGAGTGGTATCAAAGTGAGTTGTAACAATTTGTCAAATAGTTTGTGGTGCTCATTTCCTCCATTTTTGTAAGAAAAGTATCATTTCATGCATGGTTCTATTCAATGAATTGAATTATGCATGTATTAAGGAATAAATCCTTCTATATCATCCTAGGGCAAAAATTAAGAGTCTTCCAAAATCAATTTTGGCTCCATGTATACACTCGAATATGAGTATGACAAACAATTGTTCACTAAAATTATTTTATGAATTATTTGATAATGTTTTTCTCTTGTATAGCTGAAAATAGGTGAAATAAAGGCATGAAGGGCCGAAACAAGGTGGAAACATGAGGAATTTGGAGTCTCTTTCACTGAACTAACTAATATACCTAGACACATATATGTCTTAGAACATAAAGAACATAAAAAACATAAAGACATAAAGAACATAAGAACATATATATGTGAATTAAAATTGAACACACCTTAGAATTTGATATTGTAGTTGACCAATTCTCCAAAAGATGGCTTCAAAATCCTCAAATTCTTGTTTTTCTCAAGTTTGATTATGAATTCTATATAATTCTAGAATAGGATTAGTAAAATTTATGTAAAAAACAAACATATATCATCAAATTCAATCTATATATCAATGGTAATTAGCTTTGAAACAAAATCACACATGAAACTTTCAGTTTAAATAATCAAATTTTCTCCAAAAACATGAAAAATCACTTCTTCTACGTTGAAAAAACAAAATAAGGTGGTGGATTCATATAAAAATGATTCTCAATTAGTCAACCAACATGAAAAGCATTTTTTTGTCTGATATACTCGTGAAAAGCAGGAATAACAGGCATGTGGGGTCTGAAACACAGATCCCACATGCTTTTTTACCATTTTCCATGCTTCCCAGAACATGATCGCATTATAACGTGATCTACGATAGAGAAATGAAGAGAGAGAGAGACTCTCTCATGTAGATACAAGGTTACCTTTATGTTATCATGCTTCCCAGAACGCGCTCGCATTATAACGCAATCACGTTCTGGGAAGCATGATAACATTAAGGTAACCTTGTATTTACACGAGAGAGTCTCTCTCTCTCTTCATTTCTCTATCCTATATATAAAGAGGGATCAGGAGACATGGAGAGATAGAGAGGGACATGGAGATAGAGAGGATAGGTGGAGATAGAGACGAGGAAAGGGAGAGATGAGAATTGAGATAGAGAAAGGGGTCTATAGAGGGAGAAAGATAGAGATACATATATAGAGAGAGGGGAGATATAGGGAGATAGATCTAGCAAGGGAGAGATAGATAGGGAAATACAGAGACAGAGGTAGAGAGGGGTATATTAAGAGATGGGGCTATGAGGATAGATAGATCAATAGGGGAAGAGATCAAGAGATGTCTAGAGACATAGGGAGAGAGAGATTTCAAGAGGTAGAAGGATGGGGAGAGAGATAAGGAGGAGGAGAGAGAGGTAGCGAGGGATAGATTAAGAAATAGGGATCCCTATTCTCCCCTCTACCTAAACCTCTAAACCATCAACCCTAAACCCTAAATAATGCCCCTAAACTCCTAAGGTCACTGAACCATAAAACCTAGAATCAAAGGTAGGTATAGTTAGAGAGAGGGATAGAGGAGACAGAGATATCTCTCCCAGGCTCGGTCTCCTATGTATCTCCCTATTCACCTCTCTACCTAAACCATAAACCTAAACCTCTAAACCTTAACCCCTAAACCATAAACCCTAAACCCTAAATAATGTCCCTAACCCCTAACCCCTAAACCCTAAAAATGAGCAACCCTAAACCATAAAACCTGGAAGCAACCCTAAACCTCTATCTCCCTATCTCTTTCAATCTCTATTGGTCCCCTCACTCTATCTCTCTCTAAACCCTAAACCCTAACCCCTAAACTCAAGCAACCCTAAACCCCTAACCCGTAAACCCTAAACCCTAACCCCTAGACCCTAAACCCTAAACTCGAGCATCCCTAAACCCCTAAAGCCTAAATAATTCCCCTAAACCCTTACCCTAAAACCTAAACCATATTTACTTGAGAAACCCTAAACTCATGTAAACCTCAAATAGTGAGGGAGAGAGAGATAGAAAGGTAGAGTTAGAGAGAGGGGATCGAAAGATGTCTAGCAAGATAGAGAGATGGGGAGAGAGAGATAGAAAGGTAGGTATAGTTAGAGAGAGGGATAGAGAAGACATAGATATCTCTCCCAGGCTCGATCTCCTCTGTATCTCCCTATTCTCCTCTCTACCTAAACCATAAACCTAAACCTCTAAACCTTAACCCCTAACCCCTAAACCATAAACCCTAAACCCTAAATAATGTCCCTAAACCCTAACCCCTAAACCCTAAAAATGAGAAACCCTAAACCCCTAAACTCGTAAGGTCCCTAAACCATAAAACCTGGAAGCAACCCTAAACCTCTATCTCCCTATCTCTCCCAATCTCTATTGGTCCCCTCGCTCTATCTCTCTCTAAACCCTAAACCCTAACCCCTAAACTCAAGCAACCCTAAACTCCTAACCCGTAAACCCTAAACCCTAACCCCTAGACCCTAAACCCTAAACTCGAGCATCCCTAAACCCCTAAAGCCTAAATAATTCCTCTAAACCCTTACCCTAAAACCTAAACCATATTTACTTGAGAAACCCTAAACTCATGTAAACCTCAAATAATGAGGGAGAGACAGATAGAAAGGTAGAGTTAGAGAGAGGGGATTGAAAGAGATCTAGCAATATAGAGAGATAGGGAGAGAGAGATAGAGAGGTAGGTATAGTTAGAGAGAGAGATAGAGGAGACATAGATATCTCTCCCAGGCTCGGTCTCCTCTGTATCTCCCTATTCACCTCTCTACCTAAAATATAAACCTAAACCTCTAAACCTTAACCCCTAACCCCTAAACCATAAATAATCCCCCTAAACCCTAAAAATGAGCAACCCTAAACCCCTAACCCCTAAACCATAAAACCTGGAAGCAACCCTAAACCTCTATCTCCCTATCTCTCCCAATCTCTATAATGTGAAAACATGAAAACATTAAGCTTTCATTCCAACCAAATTCATTCCTAATCAATCCCAAATCATCCCTAATCCATTCAATTTCATCTCTAATCATCCCTAAACCACTTCTAATCAGCCCTAAACCACTTCAGACCATCCCAAATCACATCCAAATCAATTTAACTTCATCCCTTATCATTTTCAAATCAACCTGGATTTCATCTCAAATACCATCCCTAAACTATTCCTAAATCATTCTAATCATTCCCTAATCAGCACTAAACCACTTCAGACCATCCCTAAAACCATTCTAATCATTCCCAAATTATTCCTAATCTAGTCCTTTTCACCTCTCATCATCCCTAAACCAATCCATTTCATCCCAACTCCATCCCAAATTAATCTAAGCTCCATCTCAAACAATCCCAAAAATAATAAAAAGCAAACAAATACCTCACCAGGAGCCATTAGAAGATCATAGTGCCAATATGTTAGTCATTTGCACCATTTTGTATATCGTATGTGCCAATATGCTTCTTAGTAGCACCTACCTATCAATCACAAACATCATTCTACACCTAGCTAGTCACAGGTGTTCTACCCTCTGCCATCCATAGGAGCCATCAAAACATCATAAATGCCAATATGTTAGTCATTTACACCATTCTATACATCATATATACCAACCATAAACTCTAAACCTGATCAACCCTAAACCCTTATCTCCTTGTCTCTATCATCCCTCTACCTCTCAATCTCTCTGCCTATGTCTTTGGCCATGTCCATCACCCTTTATCTCCCTATCTCTCCCTCTTTAAACTCCTAACCCCTAAACTCTAAACCTAATCAACCCTAAACCCCTATCTCCTTGTCTCTATCATCTCTCTACCTCTAAATCTCTCTGGCTATGTCTCTAGCCATGTCCCTCACCCTCTATCTCCATATCTTTCCCTCTCTAAACTCCTAACCCCTATACCCTAAACCTAATCAACCCTAAATTCTGATCCACCCTAAACCCTATCTCCTTGTCTCTATCATCCCTCTACCTCTCAATCTCTCTGCCTATGTCTCTAGCCATGTCCCTCACCTTCTATCTCCCTATGTCTACCCTCGGTCTCCTCTATATCTCCCTATCGGTCCTCTCTCTCTAAACCTTAACCCCTAACCCCTAAAACATAAACCTTAAGTTACCCTAAATAATGCCCCTAAACCCTAACCCCTAAACCCTAACTCCCAACCCCTAAACTCTAAAACTGAGCAACCCTAAACCCCAAACCTCTAAACCATAAACCCTAGAAGCAACTCTAAACCTCTATCTCCCTAGATCTATCCCAATATCTATCGATCCCCTCACACTCTCTCTCTCTCTCTAAACCCTAACCCCTAAACCATAAACCATAAACCTAAGCAACCGTAAACCCCTAAACCCTAAATAATTCCCCTAAACCCTAAACTTGAGCAGCCCTAAACCCCTAAACTCTAAATGATTCCCCTAAACCCTAAACTTAAGCAACCCTAAACTCATAAACCTGACCCACCCTCTCTCGCTTTCCAAAATAAGAAAACTAGGACTCTCTATCTCTCTCTCCCTATCACCGGGTATCTCTCCCAAGTTTCTCTCCCTTCCATCTCCATCCTCTCTCCCTTTTCCTCCCTCTCGCTCTCCCTTGTCGATAAAGAACATGGAAATGTAAGAAAAATAGGACATGTAAAGATGGATGAGGATATAAATTGGGATTTAATGAAATGGAAACAAGATAATTTATGAAATTTCATTGGATGGGAAGAATGAGGAGGAGAGGTAGAGAGGGGAGGGAAGTAGAGAGTGAGAGAGAGGATAGGAGGTAGACACATGATGGAAGTAAAGGGTGGGAGAGGACCGTAGGAGGTAGACAGGGCAAGGAAGAAGAGAGAGAGAGGGTAGGAGGTAGACAAGAGAGGGAACCAGAGACTAAGAGAGAGGGTAGGAGGTAGACAAGGGAGGGAAGTAGAGAGTGAGAGAGAGGGTAAGAGGTAGAGAGGGAGGGGGAGAAGAGAGTGAGAGAGAAGGTAGGAGGTAGAGAGGCAAGGAAAGCAAAGAGTCAGAAAGAGGGTAGGAGGTAGATAGGAGAGGGAAGTAGAGAGTGAGAGAGATAGTAGAAGGTAGGTAGGGGAGGGAAGAAGAGAGTGAGAGAGAAGGTGGGAGGTAGAGAGGGGAGGGAAGCAGAGACTCATAGAAAGAGTAGGACATAAAGAGGGGAGAGAAATAGAGAGAGAGATGATAGGAAGTGCAACTTCCCTTGTAGACATGTATGTAAAGTGTGGAAGCATAGACAAGGCATGTCAATTCTAAGACGTAACACCTCAAAGAGATGTTCTATAATGGAATGCAATGATTGCAAGATATGCAAAAAATGGATTTGTTAAAAAGGCTTTAGAAACTTTCAAGCAAATGCAATTGGCATGTGTATTGTCAGTTATGCTCATCATAACGTGAGCGCGTTATAACATGCTTGTGTTATGCTTAACTTTGTTTGACATGTTTTTATCAGTTTTTAGCAAAATCTAGAGATAATTTAGAGTGTACTCCCCATCAAGATGGCACTTTTTTCAATAAAAACTCAAAAAAAATACCACCATAATCTTAAGCTCTCTGTTAGCTATCTAACCATATAATTTTTTTCACATTTTGAGTACGTTTAGTGTTTCATCTTGAATTTCTTTTGTTAGTGTGTCCAGTTTTTGTCAAAAACCAGTGTCTAGTATTTTTGACTTTTTTTTAACCGTTCATCAAAAATTGAAATAAGTTATATTTTTAGAAACTAGACTCCATTCTACATGAATTCAAAAAAAAATGATTTTCGATTAGTTTTCAAACATTTTAGGGGGGATTACGCTCAATTTTTTATTTTTCAGGATGTGTCCACTTTAAAAATTACTAAAAACTCAATTATTCATTAAAAATTATCAAAAAAACAGGGATAAACTACATGGTGTTACCTAATTTCTCACTGGAGCGATTATTGAAATACTAAAAAAAAGTTAACATTTTAGGGGTAGCACACCAGATGCTAGTTATGTTTTTTTTAGAAAAACAAGACCAATTTGTGTGCTCCCCCTTTTTGAACCCCTTAATCTCAACCATTTTTGGAAAAAAAATAGTAGTTTAGAAACTAGATTCGAAGCACTACAACTCTTGTTTTTGTTCCATCTTCAAATTTTGAGTGTAGCTATCTTCAATTTCTCATCCAACATCAATGTTTCCTAATTTCAGAAAAAAAGTGGCAACTTAAGACCCCATTTTTGTCCCTCATCTTTGTACACTTACCCTTACCCTATGTTTTGGATCCCTCTCCCAAAATCGTTCCCACTTGTGAGGATATTCTGGTGGAAGAGGAGAAAATCATTGATACATTTCTTAACATAACTCTACCCTCTCTTCAATCTAATGCTCTCCCATCAAAAGATGAAGTATTAGTGGATGAAGAGCCTTCTCTCACAATGGATCCCCCATGGGTAAATATTGGGCATTCATCACATTCTCCTAAATTTTGTAATTCTCAAAAGGATAACAATGTAAATTCCATCATCATCAATAGACCTATCTCACCCACTAACGGGATGTTGGATAGGTGCATTAATGTTCAAAATATTCCTAAAATCATTGTGCATGAGGCACATAATCCACCTCCTTTCTCTAAACCTATTATTACAATTTGAGGTGTTCCAAAACCATCTCGACCTCTTGGTTACATCTTCAACTTTACAAAGCAAATTACTCAAAAGAATCAAGGTGTTCAAAATGTGTCGCAACAACCTCATTATCATGCGGTTTCTCACACACACAACAACTGTAATAATAAGTAAAGTATGAAAGCACTGAGTGTGCCCACTTCTCTTCTACCTTCTCAACCTTTTCTTCCCCCACCTCCTCATCTTCCTCAACATGTTGGTAAAGAATACGATCTTGTCGAGCAGTTTTGCACTACTCCGACTAAGATATCTCTATGGGATTTGATACAAACATCACCTACATACCATGGAATTCCCCAAGAGGCTCTACAAAAGGTAGTCATTCCACCTTCTATTAGATCGAATGATGTAGCATCTCTTTTTACTTGTATGCATATGACAACATTAGATATCTTATTTCAACAACATGAATCACCTCCCATAGAAGTTCAAAACCAACATGATCCTCTTATGATATTCATCATTATTAATAGAATGAGGGTAAGATGCACTATGATTGATGGTGGATCAGGTCCTAATATTTGCGGCATAGACTTGTTACATAAACTCAATGTTGATATGTCTCTCATTAAACAAGATAAACTCAATATTCATGGCTTTGATAATGTTGGTAGACAATTATTAGGTACTATCACCTTACCTATTAAGGCTAGACATGTGACTTCATCTACCCTTATCCATGTCATGCCTAGTTATCTTTCATACAATCTTCTTCTTGGTAGACCTTGGATTCATGCCATGGGGCAATTCTGTCTACCCTTCATCGATCCATCAAGTTTGTTTATGACAATAAGCTCCAAATAATTGAAGTTGATCCAATTCTAGAAACTTTCTTACAAATGGAAGTGAGACATCAAATTCTTCTAAATAATTTGATACCTTCTTTAACAAAATCCAAAACACTACCCTACGTTGCTAACAATAGTGATGGTCAGGATAGTGTCGATCCTTCGAAAGTGTTATTAGGTGACAATTAGGGTTTGTTAGATTTTACACCTACCTTTACAATTGAATATAAAATCTCACTATCACACCCAAAAACCTTGAAGGTAAATGCAATTTTTTCAATACAATCTCCTTCTCATAAAAAACTTAAACTCAAAAGTAATGACGATGGAACTTTTGATATTGATGATGATTCACTTTCTTCTATAGAAATGGTGGCCATTTGTGATATGTCATCTCAATCTAAAAAGCTCAAATCTAATGGATCATCTTCTTCCAATGCATGTCTTGGTAATGATGAGATCCCTTTAGATTTCAACCCCCATGGGTTTGTTAAAACAAAGACTGACCCTCCTCACCATGATTAATGTATGATCCTTCTACTTCTTTTTCAACACACGATGACACCTCTCATTTCAAAAAAGCTAATAATGTAGTCTCTCCTCTTCCTTTGGATTTGGAGACGTGTTATGGGTGTGGATTCAAAATTATTTCTAAACTTGGATACAATGGAAATGGGTTAGGATGCAAAGAACAAGGAATTAAGAAACCTATGGAGCCAACATTACACGTGTCTAAATTAGGCGTAGGTTTCCAACCTGTTAGGAATTGCATGCAGAAGATATCAATTAAATGTAAATAAAGATTAAACAGAGGAATGAAAATACACAGAAATAATAATAGCAAAGAACAAGTTTTAACGTGGTTCACCCAAACTTAGGCTACATCCACCAACAGAGAGTCCAATATTATTATCCAGCAAATCAAACTGATTACAACCAACAATCCCTGCAACTCAATACCACTACAAAATGCTACAATACATCAACAAAAACCCTAACCCTTAGCCACTTTTATCAAGCCTTATGTCAGTTACAAAAATAGGGTTTTTAATGTCGACCAATAGAAAAATAACTCCCAATGCCTTTATAAAATAATAAAATTTGTTTGAGGTTTCAGGAGTGCTGCCCCTCGACCCCATCCTGTATCGTGATAAGGAGTGTGCCAGGGGCGCCGCCCCTTGACCCTGTCTTGGGGACGCTTCCCCTTGAACCCATTAAATAATTTGGGGGGAAACCACGCTGATAAAAGTGAGGTAAATTTAACCTCCGAGTCTCGTTAGGCTCCATATAACAACAATCTCCCACTCGGAGACGGATTAGACTCCACACCATATCATCTCGCACTTGGAGACTAATCATAACACCGCTAACCTTATAGCTCCCACCGGAAATAAGCACCCTGGACTCAGTTGTTCTATTTTTTTATTTTCAGTCTTGAAGACCAACACAAGCTGAAGAGGAGTTTAGCTTCTCCCTTGTTACTGTCTTTGTAAACATATCTGCTAGATTTTCATCTATATGTATCTTTTCCAGTCGTAATTGTCCATCATCCAACACCGATCGAATGAAGTGATACCTCAACTATATGTGTTTGGTCTTTGAATGCAAGGTAGAATTCTTTGCAAGATGTATGGCACTCTGGCTGTCTGTAAACAAATAATTGTTAGCCTTTTGTTTTCCCAATTCTTCCATAAAAGATTGCAGCCATATCATTTCCTTGCTTGCCTTTGTTGTAGCTACATACTCTTCCTCCATGGTGGATAAAGCAACCACCTTTTACAATCTGGAGATCCAACTCACCACTATCCTACCTACAGTAAAGACATAACCTGTAGTACTCCTTCTGGTATCAATATCCCCTACCAAATCTAAGTCTACATAACTTGCTAAATTAGCATTAGAGCCCCCAAAACATAAGTGTTTATTGGATGTACCTCTCAAATATTTGAGAATCCATTTTACTGTATTCCAATGCTCCAATCCGAGATGACTCATATACCTTCTTACAACTCCTACAACATGTGCAATATTCGGTCTCGTGCATACCATGGCATACATTAAGCATCTTACAACTGAAGCATATGGTACCTTAGACATTTTGTCTTCCTCCTCTTGTGTCTAAGGACACATCTCCTTAGTCAATTTCAAATGACTAGGCAAAGGTGTGCTTACAACTTTTGCATTCTCCATATGGAATCTTTGTAACACCTTTTCAACATAATCAGCCTGAAATAGAGTCAATTTTCTGTTCTTCCTATCTCTGCAAATTTTCATACCAAGGATTTGTTTTGCTGCCCCCAAATTCTTCATAGCAAATGATTGTGCTAACTGTTGTTTTAACCCTCTTATGTGATCCATGTTAGACCCTGCTACAAGTATGTCATCAACATAGAAACATAAAATAATGTAGCTGTCATTATGTAACCTCTTAAAATAAACACAATGGTCAGAATTACACTGGTTGTATCCTTGCTCAGCCATAAAACTATCAAATTTCAAATACCATTGCTGAGGTGCTTGTTTCAAGCCATACAAACTCTTCTTCAATCTGCACATTTGTTTCTCCTTACTTTTAAGCTCAAATCCCTATAGTTGTTCCATATATATCGCCTCCTCCAAATCACCATCGAGAAAAGTAGTTTTCACATCTAGCTATTCCAAATGTAAATCTTCAGCAACCACAATACTTAAAATAGTACGAATAGAAGTCATATTAATAATCAAAGAAAAAATCTCATCAAAATCAATACCTTTTTTCTGTCTAAATCCTTTTACAACTAACCTGGATTTAAATCTTTTCTTACCTCCATCTTCCTTTTTCAGCCTATAAACCCATTTATTTGGTAAAGCCTTTTTACCTGCAGGCAACTTACATAATTCCCAAGTCTGATTTTTTAGCAAGGAGTCCATTTCTTCTTTCATTGTAAGCTCCCACTAAACCTTTGTATCTACCTGCATAGCTTCATCATACCCTTCCAGTTCACCAGCATCTGTTAACAAAATAGAATAAAAATAGGGAGAAAACCTTTTAGGAGGTCTACTTAGTCTTGTTGACTGTCTAACATTCACTGGAGTTTGTGGTATTTCTTGTTACTATTGCGGAGTATGAGGAACCACTGGAACATCACTATCTAGAGTATCATCTAGCACCACATAATCCTTTTCCTTCTTCTCATGTTGCTGCAATTGATCTTTGTACAATACCAAGTCACGTTGAATACAACATCACTGCTTCTCACAATTTCCTAATTTTTAAAATCCCAAAGCCTATAACTAAATTCATCAATGCCATATCCAACGAAGGTACAATTTTTGGATTTTGCATCCAACTTGGTTCTATTTTTAGAATCTACATGTGCAAATGCTTCACATCCGAAGGTTTTGAGAAAAGAATAACTCACCTTCTTACCTGTCCATGCTTCCTCTAGAATACCACAAACCAAAGGAACTGAAGGACCTCTATTAATTAAATATACAGCTCGGTATTGACAAGCTCTGCCCACATGTTTAAAGGCAGCCCAGCATGCAATCTCATGGTCCTTGCACGCTCCATTATTATCCTATTCATGCGTTCAGCCACTCCATTTTCCTATGAAGCCCCTGGAACTATTTTCTACCTACGAATTCCATTAAAGGAACAATAATCCTCAAATCCTTTGCTGCAATACTCACCACCATTATCAAATCTAAGACATTTTAATCTTTTACCCATCTCATTCTCAACCAAGATTCTCCATTTCTTAAATGTTTCAAATACATCAAGTTTATGCCTAAGGAAATAAATCTAAACCTTCCTAGTTGCATCATCTATGAATGTAACATAATACCAAGAGCCATCAAGAGAAGATACCTGAGCTAGTCCCCATACATCTATATGCACAAGCTCCAACTTTTCATCTTTCTTTTGCTTCCCATCCTTGAGAAAACTGACTCTCTTTTGTTTGCCATACACACAACTTTCACAGAAATCCATATTAATACATTTTAGACCTGGTAAAATTTTCTTAGAATGAAGTACCTTCATACCTTTTTCACTCATATGCCCAAGTCTGTTATGCCACAGTGTTGTCTTAGAACCTACAGCAACTATTCAATCTCTTCCTACAAAACTGCAACAATTGTTCCTAAACCTGTTTATTTTTTCTCTGCAATAGCTAAAGTAGAAGGAATAGTATGACCTGTACAAAGATATAAGATGCCTACTTTCACACCTTTTTATACTATTAAGTCACCTCTTGAAACCTTCCAATTTTTATCAGTAAATGTAACAATGCAACCTTCATTAGCTAGCTGCCCTACTAAAATTAAATTCCTACTCAGCCTTGGAATGTGCCTTACCTCTTGTAGTAGCCAATGATTCCCATTCTGCAACTTAATCTTGATTCTTCCCTTTCCAACAATCTGACATGGTTCGTTATCTCCCAAATGAACTAGCCCAAAATCCCCTTAGACATAATCAAGAAAATAACTTCTATGGGGCATAGCATGAAATGAAGCCCCTGAATCTAAAACCCATAAATCATCAGCATTATCTAGGGAAAGAATTAAAGCATCATCTTCAGATTTATTACTTACCACATTTGCCTCCTTATTGCCTTCTTGTTTGTCTCCTTTATTCTTCCAAGACTAGCAATCTTTCTCCAGATGACCTAGTTTCCCACAGTACCAGCAATCCTTCTGTCCTCTGGTTTGGGACCTCTTGTCCTTTGATTTTCCTCGTGACTTCCCATGACCTCCAGAACCTTTTCCTCTCTCCTTTGATCTACCCCTGCTTTCTGCATTCAAAACACTACCTAATGTGGACCCTCCTAAGCTTTTCTGTCACATTTCCTCGCTAAAGATAACACCAACAACATCATCAAATTTCAAAGTATTTGAACTAGAGATAGAGTTACTTACAGCCATTACCAACCTATTCCAACTTTCTGGCAAAGAACATAATATCAAGAGAGCCCTCACCTCTTCATCAAAACTTACTTTTACAGAAGTTAACTGACTAATAATCATATTAAACTTATTTAAATGATTTGTCACAGATCCACCTTCAATCATTTTTAGATTAAATAAACATTTCATGAGAAATACCTTATTTGAGGCTGAGGGTTTTTCATACAATTTACCCAAAGCTTTCATCAGACCATTTGTTGTCTTTGCTTCCATTATATTGAATGCCACCGATGGTGCCAAGCACAACCGAATGGTTCCCAGTGCCTTTCTGTCTAGAAGATTCCAATCCTCATCAGTCATTGTTGCCAGTTTCTTGTCTATTCCTTCCAATGGCCTCCATAAATCCTTCTGATAGAGATAATACTCCATCTGCATCTTCCATAACTGATAGTTCTGCCCATTGAATTTATCTACCTTGAATTTACCATTGTCCGCCATTGCTCCCACTCAACTGTGAGACTTTCCTGCAGACGATAATAGAACACAACCTACTCTGATACCACTTGTTAGGGATTGCATGCAGAAGATATCAATTAAATGCAATTAAAGATTAAATAGAGGAATGAAAATACACAGAAATAATAACAGCAAAAGACAAGTTTTAACGTGGTTCACCCAAACTTGGGCTACATCCACCAACAGAGAGTCCAATATTATTATCCAGTAAATCAAACTGATTACAACCAGCAATCCTTGCAACTCAATACTACTGCAAAATGCTACAATACATCAATGGAAACCCTAACCCTTAGCCACTTTTATCAAGCCTTATGTCAGTTACAAAAATAGGGGTTTTTTTCTTTTATTTAATGTCAGCCAATAGAAAAATAACTCCCGACGCCTTTATAAAATAATAAAATTTGTTTGAGGTTTTGGGGGCACTATCCCGAGCCCCTGCCCTGTATCCCGACAAGGAGCATGCTAGGGGCACTACCCTTGGACCCCGCAAGGGGTGCTACCCCTTGACCTCGTTAAATAATTTGGGGGGAAACCGCGTCGATAAAAGTGGGTTAAATTTAACCTCCAAGTCTAATTAGGCTCCATATAACAACAATCTTCTCTTATGTTCTCTCCACCATGTTCACAACAAAAAGGATTGCTTCCTACTCCACCTATATCTTCTATTCTATCTCAATAAGAGTGTATTTTTTCGAGTCTACTCAAGGACCTCTTAATCATTCTTCCTCCTCCTATGCACAAAAAGATTCTATGAAATAATCATTCAACACCTCATTACTGTGCATATCATCGAGCGCTTGGCCATTCCACTAAAGAATGTTAAGCCTTGGGTGACAAAATTCAACAACTTCAAACACAGTATAGCTCTAGCACTTGTCACCACGCTTAATATAGTCCCTATACCACATTTTCCTCCATCCATTTTATAATATACAATTTGGGGGAGGATAATTTGTTATATGTTGACTCGCAAGTATGGTCCCTCCTCATTTGTGTTATGCTTGTATGCATTGTTATCCTTGTATTGTGATGCTTTGTTGATTATTAGTTCTCCCTTGGCACCATAGAGAAAGAACGTGTCATGTCATTCTTCTATATGTATCTTCATTCTTCTATATGTCGTGATGTACAATTTCACTATTTTTCTTGGAGGATTTAGCATCATTTCATTATTCAATTGTTTCTTTCATGCGATCTTTCTTCCGTTGTCTTCATATTTATGTGACACCTTGTTGCAATGTATTGCATCATACCATGACTATACAAGCCATTATGTATCATGCATATAAGCATTGCCTTGGTTTTCTCATCCTGGGGGCAACCCCTTGCGATGATGTAGCTTTCAAGAACAAATATCATTTGGGCATGTGATTTTAAAAATATATCATGCTTGTTTGATATTTATTCCTTATTCTACCTTAAAGGCAATTGCTCTTTGAAGGAGTAGGCAATTTCTCCCTAATGGAGTAAGTAGTCGCTTTAAGGTGGGGGCATATATCATGATATTCACTTTGTTATACACCATGTGGATGGTCTCATTTGATTATATTTGAAGCATCTTGCCAGAGATAAATGTTTCTCTTGGAAAGTGCTCGGAGGAAAGATCTTGAGTCTATCTTGCTTTCCATGGTTGAAGTCTTGTATGTTTGGGAAAAGGGTTGTGCCACCAATTATAGTTTGGTTTGAGTACCTACATCATCATGATTAGGTAAGGTTGATTCGCCTTCTTATTCTACAATACTTCATGTAAATTCTCTTTTGGGAGGTGGGTTGTGTATTCCCTTGAGTGGAAATACTTCTCTTAATGGGGATTATTTCTATGATGTGTTATATCCTCTTATTATTCTCATTTCTAACTAACCCCCTCTTAGCATTCTTCTTATTGCATCTTGAGGAATGATGCACAACAATTAAGATAACCTTTTAGATTGAGGTCTCTTTTGTCATGCTAACTCAGGGTCTTCCATTATGTGCTTCTTGTAGTTGTTGTATGATTCATGTATTTTCCTTGAGTTCTTCACGTGCATTCCATGTGTGTTTCATGTGTATTCTATGTATACTTTGTGTATTATGTGTATACTTTGTGTATGGCATGTACACTTTATGTATTGCATGTATACTTCATGTATGGCATCTATGCTTTGTGTATTATGTGTATACATTGTGATCACTCAAGTGTATGCCTTATGTATGTCATGTCTTGTCTCATGTTTTCTAAGTGCTTCATGTATGTAAAAATTATGCCTTGTGTATGCAATTTTTCTATATTCATAGAATCCTAAGCTTGGGGGCTTGATCACCCCTCAATTTTGATGACATTCTATGGCTTCTATGTTTGTTGTGATTGAAATCTATCCTCTTCATATTTTAGTGAAAGTATGAGCATAAGATCATACACACACTAAAGTGGGGGCTAAATGTTATGGAGTAAAATGTGTACCCTTGCCATTTTACACCTAGTTTAGCACACGGGTGGACCTAAAAAAATTAATTTTTAATCCCAAAGCACAAAACCTGAAAGATGACTTTAGGGCTGGCCTAAAGACACTTAATTAAGCTTATCCTAGAGTTTTTGGGGCTAAAGTACAAGGGTGCCAATGTCTTGGTCCCTCCTTTAGCCCAAGGCTAATTTAAGGTAATGTTGGCTTATGACATCTCTAATTCTTCTTCATGTCGAGCTCATTTGGTTTAATTCCTTGAGAATATATGGGAATGCATATATAATAAAGTTAGTTTATTCATTTGAACATCTCTAAGTTCTCTAAAGGATTCTATCTCTCTCTCATGCTCTCTATTCTTCTCCACATGATCTTGGAAGCTCTCTATGGTGGATTCTTGTTGTTGTACTAACTTCTTACAAGTCTTGTCAATATCTCTCTACTTCTATGGGTGAAACCAACTTCTTGAGTCAAGTTGTGATGCCACATCAAGAAATCTAGGGTTTCCTTGCTCATGGTGACTTTTTTCTTTCATGCTTTATTACAATATTCCATTCTACTTTAGATTTGCCTTTGCCCTCCTATGGCACACACACTTTGATCTCTTATCATTGCTATTGTGGATTTGGAAACTTCATGAAGCTTGAATTAGGCAAGATCCTAAACAGAACCAACCCTTTTCCCTTCTTGTTTGTGTGCAGGTTGCCTTTAGCGGAATCAGACGACAAGTGACAGGAAGGCAGACAGGTGGAGACACCCAGATCAAAATATTTTGCAAAACCCTAATTTGGGACCAAGGCACCTAGCGCCCTTGACCCCCTTCTTTAGATGACCCAAACCTTCTAGAATTAGGTTCTCTTAGCTCTATTCAGCCCCTCCCTTCCACTTCTTTCTAGGTTTTCGACGGTTTCAGTCTGTAACTCCTGTTTTCTCTATTTTAGCCCTAGAAACCCTAGATTTGGTAAAGTCATTAGATATCTCTCCTTGGAAATAAAGGGACCAGTAAAGAGACCTATTAGATCTCCTTTAAGGACTGTAGCTAATTATTGAGTCTCCTTGACTTGTGTTCCAATGCTATGTGGAGAAAGATTGATTAGGGTGATGTGTATGTTAGCCTAGATCTCTTTTTCCTATATAACAGAGCCTAAGGTTTCTAGATTCATGTGTTGTGGCATTATTTGGTGGATTAATTTGATTTCATTTTTTGTATCATATCATCTTTTTGTTTAAAAAAGGAAAATTCTTGCATCTTCGCATTTCAAATTAGAAAATCAAGCATTTGATTTAAGTTTAGAAAAAAGCATATTTCTCACATTGTCTATATTTCACATGTTTAGATCATTATAGCATAATATAAATTTATGATTTTTTTTCAGATCTAATTAGTATTGCATTAATTAATCATTTCTTAGTTGCATATTTTACATTTGCACTTCTTCATTATTAGGGTTTTCAAAAATATTGCATTTTTAGAAAACCTAGCTAATCTTGCACCTAGGGTGTGTTGATAAAATTCTTGTTCCAAATTTTTCTAATGTTAATTAATGGTCAAATCAGATTTTGCATTGTTGTAGTACATCATAAATATCATTTGTGTTTAAATTATGAAATAAAAAGCATTCTTGCATTAAAGAATTTTTGTTTTGGCATTTAAGATCTAAGGCTTGATGGTAAAACCCTAGCTACTCTTGCATTTATTGGTTGTATTTGAAACCTTGTTTTTCAGATCTTTGCTAAGTTGAAAATTTTCTAAATATAAGTTTAATTTGGTGTACCTCATCATATTTTTCATACTTATTTAATTTAGAAAGCAAGAACATTAATACATTCATCTTCTCTTTCAAATTTGAAAGCAAAAACATAAACAAAACTATCTAAATGCAAACATCTCTTGTCTTTTATCATTTTCCAACTTTACTCGAAAGATTTGTGAAATTGATGTTTCATTCCTTAAATATGGTAAAAATAGATCATTTCCTATGCCCTTGTATTCCTTTGATCCATCTCCTAAGATTCCTCATAGTTATGAAGAGATCTTGGCGCAAGAGGATGAAATCATTGACACATTCCTTAACATTACTTTACCTTCTCTTAATTTCAATGATCTCTCTTCTAGAGATGTGGCATTAGAGGATGTTGAGCATACAACTTCTACTTCTACCATAGTACATGATGATTCCATGACTCATCCTATTGATTTTCTTCCTTTGGTTGAATGTTTAAGTACCTTGGATATCACTAAGGATGTGAAGACCCTTGATATTCCTCCTTTGGTTGCATGTTCAAGCCCCTTATACATCACTAAAGATACAATCATCAACAATTTTATTATCATAACTCTACCCTATCTTCATTCTAATGCTCTCCCTTCAAAATATGAAGCATTATTTGATGAAGAACCTTTGGTTATGGATCCCCCATGGGTAGATATTGGGCATTCATCACATTCTCTTGAATTTAATAATTCTCAGTAATAGACTTATTCCACCCACTCACAGGATAGTGAATAAGTGCATTAATGTTCAAAATATTCCTAAAATCATTGTGCATGAGGCACCTAATCTGCCACCTTTCTCTAAACCTATGATTACATTTCAAGGTGTTCCAAAACTATCTCGCCTCCTGGTTACATTCTCAACCTTGCAAAGCAAATTACTCAAAGGAATCAAGGTGTTCAAAATGTGTCACAACAACCTCATTATCATGCAGTTGTTCACACACACAACACTTGTAATAATAAGCAAAATTAGCAAGAACCAAGTGTGCCCACTTCTCGTCCACCTTCTCAACCTATTCTTCTTCAAGCACCTCATCTTCCTCAACATATTGGTAGAGATTATGATCTTTTCAAGAAGCTCCATGCTACTCTAGCTAAGATCTTTCTATGGGAATTAATACAAACATCACCTACATACCATGGAATGCTCCAAGAGGCTCTACAGAAGGTAGTTGTTCCACCTTATGTTACACCGAATGATGTAGCATCTCTGTTTAGTTGTATGCATGTGACAACATCAAATATCTTATTTCAACAACATGAATTACCTCCTGTAGAAGTGAAAAACCAATATAAGCCTCTTATGATATTCCTCATTATTAATAGAATGAGGGTAAGATGCACTATGATTGATGGTGTATTAGGTCTTAATGTTTGTGGCATAGACTTGTTACATAAAATCAATGTTGATACTATTATGTCATAAAATGTCCCCCTAGGACTTTTACCTCCTAAGTTTAGCTCCTGGGTCCTTTAGATTTAATCACGCATCTTAAAAATGAATCCCAGAGCAAAATCCCTTGAAACCCATGACAAATGGGACTTAGGGGACATCTTTGAGCTTAATCCAACCGCAAAATAGGTGCCTAGACAAGGGCACCCTGTTGTGGCTTGCACACATGCCCCATTTTGCCAAATGGAGACCCCCTTCTTTGCTTTGGCTTAGAGTTTCAACCTTTCCTCTTTATGATGATGAGAAAGTGAATTTCTGCTTAGAATGTAAGATTTATTCCAAATTTCAGTATTTGGCATGTTTGAAGTCATTTTATGCCTTTCATGATTGATTTGGAGGAGTCTTGATTGGGTTTGTGCTTAAGAAATAGTCATTTGTTGCCTTTTGTGCTAAAATTGGGTGTTATTGCATTTTTCTCTAAAATCTTGTGTCACTGGATATAGTCCTTGAAATTGCTACTAGAGGAGGTATCATAGTTAAATTATTGGTTTTCATGTCTTAGAGTTTCAAAATCATGTCAAATTCTATGACATTTCACTAAGGGGGCACATATGCCTTCACCCTGACACATGCTCCTAATACCCTGAAATTGGCTAAGTCTGATGTCCTAAAGCCCTAAAAAACTAAGTCTGAAATCTAGTGGATCCTCAAAAATCCAAAATCTGTATGTTAAATCCCATGGATCTAGGACCTATCTCAAACATCCTGACAGTATATTTCAAAATATTTAAAGTATAGGAAATACTTGAATGTATTTTTAAATATACTATCAGCCAGGGTACTTCAAAATCTAGCAGAAAAAATCACCTCAATTGCATTTTGCACTAATATCCTATGTCACTGGATATCAGCGCTAACACCCTCCTGCATAACTTAGTGCTAAAAACTAGCTTGATAGGATAGCGCTAAAAATCGCATTCACTGGATATGTCCTGTCACTTTAAAAACCTCCACTAAGGCATTTTTAAGAAAAGCGAGTTTTTTCCATCTCACTGGATATGAGTAAAAAACTGCATTCACCGGACATATCTGGTAGGACCTCAAAATCCCGCCAATCCTATGACACGTGAAATTCCCACCAGTGAAGGAATATAGTTAGCGCTAAAAATTGGGCCATCCAGTGACCTCCATTTTCCCTGCTTATCCAGTGACCCATGAAATCCTTGCTAAGGTAGTAAGGAAGAGCTAGCGCTAAAATCAGCCTCCGCAGGATATCCAATAAGGGCCAAAACCCCGCTTTTTGCTAATTTGGCATAAAAAAACTCTTTTTTAAAGGTGCAAACTTAGATTTTATTGACAAATTTTATATGTATATCAGTCTATTGCATCATGATGAACATTTTTACCAGGTTTGTGTAGATTTTGAGCATGTTTTGCACCCATTAATGTCACTACACCTTAATATCTAGTGACCCCCCCAAAAATCCCGCTTTTTACAAAAAAAAAGGCTATAAAAACATGAAATAAAAGTATCCAAATGGATCCTAAGGGCCAAAAAAACATCCCAGATCATTATATTGGCCATATGGGTACTTGAAAATGGTGAAAAACTTAGAAAAATCTTGTGAAAATCATTGGATTTGTGAAGTTGTCCATGACAACCTAAATTGACAATGAGTTGTTCCTGACTAATCCAAGGCTACAAATGGATATATTTTGATTCAAATTAATGGAAAATGATTTTTTATGATAAAATTGATGCTTGGCTTTATGATTTGTAGTTTGGGGAGTATAAAGGAGCTAGCTGGAGCTGTCTTGGAGGGATGCAAACCTAGAGATGCAATGCTGACCCAGAAATGCAGAATCGTCATTTTATCAACCAAATTGTTGTTGCACCTGCAAGAGGAAGTTAGTATGATGTCCAAGATGATGGAGATAATCCCCATGAGCTAGAAGACACTAAAGATCATGCCCACATCACTGTTGTTCCTATAGATCCAGTCAAATGTCCAGGACATGTTCATAGTTGTTCCAGCAGTCCAGTCATCAAAAGTCAAACACAGCAAGCTTCTAGTTGGATATGCCTTCATCAAAAATGTGCCACATACACCTCTTAACAAGTCAACTCATTGGAAAAGTGATTTTTCTGATTAGACAACTCAAAAATTTGCTATTTTGTCTTGTTCTCATGAGCCAAAAAGTTGTAATTTTGTCTTTTTCCTACAAGACAAAAGCAAATCCGGGATTGTAACTACCCACCAACCAAATTAAATGCCATGTAATCTAGACCATTGGTGTTGAGTAAATCTCCACCGTCCATTGAAAAACTCGGTATGGTGTCTTGTCTATAAAAGGGCCATCATTTCCTTTCATTGTAAGTAAGATTTGATAGTGAATTGTTGAGACTGCCAAAATTCAGTCAATAAAGCAAGTTTTGCAGGTTGCTGGGAATGTGTGTTTCTGTGTTGTCTCATTTTAGATTTCATGGTTCATATCAATCTGAAATTAGTTTGCATTCAGTTGCATATATGATTAATTATTCAGATATTTGATGGATTTCTTGTCCATACCATTAATGGCTTGTTGATTGTATGTCATTGTGCATGGTTAGTCTGGACATATTTTCATGAGTTAAGTTTGATTGTGTGAATTCATTGAGTTGTGCCAAGAGTTAGGTGTTTGATGAACCCTCCACAATTTCAATATCTTTACATTTCCTTAGAAGATTACACAATCTATGTAACATTGTGGGTTGTCTGGTTAAGAAGAGATTCATTTGTTGTTGGGAATATGTCTATCTGTTTGTTGATCATTTATGCAATTGTCTATAGGATCTCTCTATCCCTTTCTCTCTCCCCTTTTCCTTTTGCATTTTCTTTATTAGATCCTGTTAGATTAGGTTTCATAAACTTGCATAGTGTTGTCACATAACTCAGAATTAGTGAATGCAAGTTGGTAGATTGTTGGTTGCATGCTGAAATCACACATCTTATAGCAATCTAAGTTATATATCAGTTAGTTTATGTATTGTCAAATTAGAAAATAGATCAAGGTCATGTGTAATCAAACCCTAATGCACTGAAGTTTGTTTACATTTCATGTAAGTCCCCTTAGTTGGTACAGCTAATACATTCCACTGAAGTTATTCCTACAAGCTAAGACCTAGCTGTATAAACCTTGGGGTAGTCTTATCCAGGATAGGATACTTTTCAAAAGAGGTGAGATGTCTTTTATTTCATCTACGTTGTTGTGTACTAAAACCACCATCAACAAGCCTGTGCCCGTGTCCTACCCTATTTTTTCTGGGTCCCAATTTAAAATGTCTGCAAAGTGACCATTAAAAGGTTTCCCTTTTGTTGTCCAATTTTTAAACCTGAAAAATTTTGAACCTTTCTCATTCTTGAGCTATCCCATTTCATGGAATCCAAATCTTGCATGTGCTATTTGTTTGCTCAAATTACATGTGTAGTTACTCTATTATCTTAGCTCATTTCAGTTACCAAGAACAAGCTAGTTGAATGCCACTAGAATATACTCATTATACAGAAGCAATTATAGGCACTTGTATCTTCAAGATCATGTAGCAAACACATCTATAATGAAAGGTGTTTTCTGGTTAGGAACAGAGAAGAAAAATTTTCATCAAGGGTTGAGCAGTTCAAAAAAGTGTAAAACTGGATCATTTATATAAATTGTTGAAGCTGATATAAATTTGAAGGTAAAGAAAATCCCTCCTTCAAGGAACTTGTAAAATTGGCCTTATGTCTAGCATTGATAGAAACTTTTATGACTCAACTTTGCCTTGAGCCCCTGTATGCAGTTCGGTCTGGATCTACAGTACCAGATGTCTCTTTGTTAATGTCAAGACCTCCAGTCAAGGATCAATATGCTTTGTTGAGATATGCTCTACCGATTGACAAACAAACCTATTGGAGATATACAAAGGAATATTGAAAATATCAAGGAAAATCTCAAACTTCTAGGCATGAAGGCATTGGAATCAGCAAGGAAGAACATAGATCAAGGTACTATAATCCTTAACAAATATAATATGGATATCCTGGATGACATTGCAGAGTTAAAGAAAGCAAAGGGCTAGGATCTAGCATATATTTCTTAGTTCTCCTTGAATTAGCTGCAAATAATGACCTAATGGGATTTAAGCAAGTTGTTGAGGAAAGATGGATCAACAATTGATGAGATTAGCTTTTGGTATGGATGGTAAAATGGTTCCAAACATATGTGTTTAGAACAAAGGACACCTTTGATAATTGTTGCCTTTTATGGTAGCATAGATGTGTCAAACCACATATTATCTGCTTATGCGATGTGTGGAATAAATGTCAACTTAGAATGTGGATTAGGCAAGGACATTGCTTTACATTGTGTTGTTGTTGGAGGGTCTAGTTTTGTTATTGAAGCCTTAAGGTTATTGTTTTAGTCAGGTGCTAATGCTAATCATTTGGATGTTAATGACAAGTGGCCCATGTATGTAATAATGATTTCACCAAGCTTTCTAGTGGAAAGGTTATGCTGGAATTTATGTTAAGATCGGGGTGCCAGGCAAGTTCTTTCATGAAGATGCCAAGTAAAGTTTTTGACGATGGCTACTCTGGAAGTGATCTGCAAGATTTATGTGTAGAAGCTGCAACAATGTTGATTAGAGAGCTGAGGTCCTCGTATTAACACAATAAAGGAAGATTAGGTTCATCCATTGATAGATGTTGATTCCTCAAGATATTCCACTTTTGATGAAAATGATAGAATGCAATGAAGGAAGGATATGTCTAAAAAGTATGGTCATAAAAGTTTTTGTTTAGAAATTATTAAGAAGATACGACTGCCATACGTTACACCTAATCATACATTTTCACCAGTGCAACCCATGCCAATATTGCAAGATATGTTCAAAATGGACTTGTTGAAAAATCTTTAGAAACTTCTAAGCAACTTCCATAACCTTTGCCAGTATTTTCTCCATCTGGCCTCACAGTATAATCAAGATTTATTGTTAGATATTGTGCTAAGAAACACTCAGGTGGATAGATATATGGGCTATCAAAAGATGCTGAAATACAATGATTGCAGAACGACACGTAAAGTTGGATTCATTGGAAAGGCTTTAGAAACATCTTAAGCAAATGTAGAATCATAAACAAAAGGGACATGATCATAGATGGAAGATCAATAGCATCCCCTATGCCAAAATAGAAACAACAAAAAAAATGTTGATTTTGTCAGAAATTGCAGCTAGAAGTATCCGAACTCAGGCATATATTCATAGAGAATGCATGGGTAGTTTCTAATATAAAATCATGATCATAGGATATGCACAAAATGAATTTGTTGAAAAATCTTTAGAAACCTTCGAAGCAAATGCAATTGGCTAGTGTGATGCCAAATTCTGCAACCTCTGCCAGTTTACTCCCTATTTGGTCATGCACAAATAGGAAGTATACAGAAGATTTTATATTCAATATTAGATTTAGAAATGCTTTTGTAGTCATGCATATAAAAAGAAGGGTATTGTCAAGGTTGCAGCCTTTCACAGTTGGGTATATCACTTAATGAAATGCATTAAATGGTAGGAGGTGCTCAAAATGGATTTGTTGAAAAAGCTTTAGACACTTCTGAGCATAAGAGTGTTGGGAATTAAGGTGTCTCAACCTTGGTAATTCTCTACATTTGTAATGTTTGTATTTATTATTTAATTGCCTATGTTGTAAATAATTGGAAAATCCATATTGTCATATTGTGGGATGTGGCACGGTGATGTGTCAATCCTACATGGATTATGACAACTTGTATTTTTGTCCTCACATGAGGAGATAGGCATCCCACTTAGTGGTAGGAATATTCTGCCATGTGTTGGCATCTTCTATGTTGTGTAAGGAATGTTTGACCGAAACAATTATGACGGATTCCTATGACAAATCTATGACATGTAAGAGTTGAGAGTAGAAGGTTGTAAGACAGGTAATGACATGTGTCATGTAGCATCTTTGAATGAGGCATATTTGGGTGCCCCAAGGTGGAATATGATGTGTTGTAAGAGAATATGTTATTTATAGCATGTGTATGACAGATTCTCTTACAGCTGTAAGTTGTAACCGCTGTGACAGATTCTATGACAGTCGTAAGTGTCGTAAGAGCATCTGTCATAGCCCATTTTGGAAATAGGTGACCTCTTTGGGATGGGAGTTGTGGACAAGTGTTAGACACATTCTACAATGTTGACCAAGTGTCCCTAGGCATGGGTTTTGGTCCAAGATGCCATAATGGATGCCCATTCCAAGATAGGTCCAATATTGCCTTGTATTTTCTTTATATACAGGTGCTTGGAGATGGAGTTTGTATCACAGGTTTACAGGTACTGTTATGCTGTCAGATTGACTCCAGACACAAGTGTTGAAGACCATTGAAGCTTGCATTGCAAGTGTATTGTAAACATTCTTTCATATTTGTTAATACATTGTGCAGGTTTCTGAGTGGGGTTTTTCACCTAATAAGGATTTTCCCCACCGTAAATCTTTGTCTCTCTTCTTCTATCTACATTCTGGGTCTTGTATTTTGCTACAATATCTCATGTTAATGGTTTAACATTGCTGTAATAGTTAGGATAAATTTGAATTTGCATAGCCCTCTCCTCAATAGATTAGTGTAGGAAGCGATTTCCGCACACCTAGCTTCCTTTCAGTTGGTATTAGAGCTTGATCACCTTTGGTCCTAGTTGTAGGGTAGGGGTTTTGTGAGCTAATCTTAGGTTGAGTGGGAGTCTATGCAGAACATTCTGTATCTTATTGCAGCAAGGAGATGGTAGGCACATCAGGAAGGTTTGAAGTAGAGAAGTTCAATGGCAGTAATTTTAAGCTGTGGAGGCTCAAAATGGAAGACATGTTAGTTGACCGAGACCTTTGGGAAAGTGTGAACAGAACTAAACCAGCTACAATGTCACAAGATGAGTGGGATCTCAAGGATCGGAAGGCTAAGGGTCTCATAAGACTTAGTCTTGTCAATTCTGTGTTGTTAAATGTCCATGAGGAGACTATTGCAAGACTCCTTTGGAAGAAGTTGGGGGAGGTGTATCAAGCCAAATCCCTAGTCAATAAACTTTTCCTAAGAAAGAAGTTGTATTCTCTTCAAATGGAGGATGGAGGATTCATGGTTGAGCATATGAATGCCTTTAATATGTTGGTTGCACAATCAACATCTATTGGTGTAAAGATGGAGGAGAAGGAGGATTGGTGTATGACCCTGCTTTGTTCTCTACCGGACTCATGGGATCATCTTGTCATGGAAATCAGAAGCACCACATCCACATTCAAAATGGAAGAAGTAGTTTCTTCACTATTGTATGAAGAGATGCAGAGAAACTAAAGAAGCCCTTACAGTTCTTGGAAGACCCAAGGAGAAAGGGAAGAAGAAGGACAAGAAAGATGAGAAGGGTAGATCCAAATCCCGTGGGAGATCCAAATCTCCTAGAAAGTCCAAGGCTCTTTGTTGGAACTGTGGCAAGACTGGGCATTTCTGAAAGGAATGCAAAGAGGAGAAGAAGAAAAAGAAGAAAGCTCCTGATTCAGATTCTGACAAATCACAAGATGACGGTGATGCTTTCATCGCAGCCCTGGCAACCCATGCATCTAATGATGTGTGGCTAATTGACTCTGGTGCATCATTCCACATGACCTCGCATTGAGACTGGTTCACTAAGTATGAGGAGTTTGATGGTGGAAAGGTGTATCTGGGTGACAACTCTCATCTGAAGATCATTGGTCATGGAAGAGTCTCTATCCGATTCCCTGATGGTCGAGTGAAGGGGATCTCTAGGGTTATGCACATCCTAGGCTTAACACGAAACCTGCTTTCTATAAGTAGTTTGAATGATGCAGGTGTGCAGGTTGTCTTTTCGAAAGAAGGATGCAAGATGACAAGAGGATCTATGGTGCTTGCTAAGGGTACTTAGAGAGGTACTCTATTTCAGCTGGAAGCATGCATTGCACAATGCAATAGTTCTTCTGACTCAAGGAAGAGGGTAGCTATCACTTCATCCCCACCATCTGAATGAGCAGTGAAGAAATCTATTGTTTCTAGTCTTGATGGTTGTAATCGTGTATTGGAAGTTAAACTTCCTGCAGAAAAGATAATGTTATGGCATAAGAGATTTGGTCACATTGGTGAGTAGGGTCTGCGTACCCTGAAAAATAAGAACCTTGTTGAGGGGTTAGATGATTGTAATCTTGAGTTCAACTTTTGTGAACATTGCATTTATGGAAAACAAAACCGTGTTTAGTTTTACTCAAGTTCTCATAAGTATTCTGGTGTATTGGACCTTATTCATTCTGATGTGTTTGGTCCTGTTAATGTTCCTTCGTTATCAAAATCTGTATACTTTGTATCTTTTATAGATGATTACAGTAGAAGGACATGGATTTATTTTCTCATAAGCAAATCTGAAGTCTATAGCAAGTTTAAGGAGTTTAAAGCTTTTGCTAAAAATCAGAGTGGTAAAAAGATTAAATGTTTGAGAACTGACAATGGTGGTGAGTTCTGTTCTACAGAATTTGATAAGTGTTGCAAGGAACTTGGGATTGAAAGACATAAGACAACTCCATACACACTGCAGCAAAATGGAGTTGCAGAGAGGATGATCAGGACACTGATGGATAAGGCTAGGAGTATGCTTAGTGGAGCTGGTCTAGAACAAAAGTTTTGGGCTAAAGCTGTTGCCACTGCTTTCTATCTGGTAAACAGATCTCCTACATCAGCTCTTGTTGGAAAGACACCCATGGAGGTGTGGTCTGGTAGAAAGCCTTCAATAAGGCATCTACATGTTTTTGGTTGTGAGGCATATGCACATGTGCCTAGGGAGAAGCGGTCAAAGTTGGAGAACAAATCCGTTAAGTGTATCATCATCGGCTATGGTGTTGGTGTGAAAGGATACAAGTTTGGGACCCCGTGGTTGAAAAAGTGTTATATAGCAGAAGTGTCATCTTCAGAGAGCTTACACCTTCTTCCACTATTTTGCAGCCAGAAGAAAAAGAAAAGAAAGAGGATGTTGTTCAATTTCCTCTCACCCCTGAGAATACTGAACAGAAAGACAATGTTGGATCTAATGATGAAGAGAGCTCTAGCAGCTCTGAAAGCTCAGATGAAGAAGCTGAACCTCAACCTCAACTCTTGAGGAGGTCTACACGGATAAGAGCAACCTGAAAGGTTTGGTTTTGCATTGCTTGATTCTAGTTGTACTTATGCTTTGATTACTAACAGTGATGAACCTAGAACTGTATCAGAGGCTTTGGATATGAAGGATGCAGGTTCCTGGAAGGAGGCCATGGAGGAAGAAATGGCTTCTTTGGAAAAGAATCAAACTTGGGACTTGGTGCCTTTGCCTCTTGGACGAAAACCTGTCAGATGCAAATGGGTGTTCAAGAATAAAATTGGTGCAGATGGCAGTGTTGAGAAGTATAACGCCAAATTGGTTGCGAAGGGTTATTCACAAGTGGAGGGTATAGATTATGGTGAGATCTTCTCTCCTGTTGCAAAGCTGACATCCATTCAATTCTTGTTGTCACTCGCAACAGCTTATGACTTGGAGGTAGAACAAATGGATGTGAAGACAGCTTTCCTTCATGGTGACTTGGAGGAAGAGATCTACATGTCACAGCCAGAGCATTACATGGTGAAAGGTAAAGAAAATTTGGTTTGCAAACTGAAAAAGTCTTTGTATGGTTTGAAGCAATCCCCTAGGAGATGGTACTTGAAGTTTGATGCCTTTGTGTTGTCAATTAGATTTGTGAGATCAAAATCGGATCACTGTGTGTATTATAAATTTGATGGTGATCGTATTCTCATTGTTGCACTATATGTTGATGATATGTTGCTCATTGGGAAGGGTAAAAATATGATTTCTAATTTTAAATCTTAGTTGTCAGCTCAGTTTGAAATGAAAGATTTAGGGGTAGCCAGGTACATTCATGAATGGAAATCAGAAGAGACAGAACCAACAGAAAACTTTAGTTAAGCTAGAGTAAGTATGTGAAGTCCGTGTTGGACAAATTCAGCATGGCAGATTATAGACCATTGTGTGTTCCTGTTTCTTTGGGGACAAAGTTGTCTATTGAGGATTGTCCAAAATCTCCTAGTGAGGTGGACATGAGCAGAGTACCTTATGCTAGTGTTGTTGGCAGTTTGATGTATGCTATGGTCTGCACAAGACCAGACATTGCCCAAGCAGTGGGAGTCCTTAGTCGATTTATAGCTAATCCTGGATGAGTTCATTGGGATGCAGTTAAGCGAGTGTTCAAATATTTGAGGGGTACTGAGTATTCCATTTGCTATCATGGTAATGTTTTAGGACCTTCACATTCTGTTGATATTTGTGGATTTGTGGATTCAGATTGGGCAGGTGACATTGACAGCAGGAGATCCACCAGTGCTTATGTTTTTACACTTTTTGGTGGTGCTATTAGTTGGATGAGTAAGCGACAACCTCTTGTTTCTTTGTCCACGACAGAAGCTGAGTATATGGCAGCAACTCATGCTTGTAAGGAAGCCATTTGGCTTAAGAGATTGTGTTCAGATATTGGTGTTGATGCAGGTCAGATCACGATCAGTTGTGACAGTCAGAGTGTAATTTGCCTTGCAAAGAATCTAACTTTCCATGCTAGAACCAAGCACATTGATGTTCAGTTTCACTTCATGAGGGACATGGTTGAGGATGGAAAGGTAAATTTGGAGAAGGTAGATACTTTGAAGAATGTTGCAGATGCATTGATGAGACCAGTGGGCACAGAGAAGTTCAGATGGTGTTCAGAGTCTATGGGCCTCTCAGCCTATAGCAGTTAAATCCTATTTTTCTATTGGCTCTTGCAAGGTGTTCGACAAGTGGGAGAACATTGGGAATTAAGGTGTCTCAACCTTGGTAATTCTCTGCATTTTTAATGTTTGCATTTATTATTTAATTGCCTATTTTGTAAATAATTGGAAAATCCATATTGTCATATTGTGGGATGTGGCATGGTGATGTGTCAATCCTACATGGATTATGACAACTTGTATTTTTGTCCTCACATGAGGAGATAGGTGTCCCACTTAGTGGTAGGAATATTCTACCATGTGTTGGCATCTTCTATGTTGTGTAAGGAATGTTTAACCGAAACGGTTATGATGGATTCCTATGACGAATCTATGACATGTATGAGTCGAGAATAGAAGGTTGTAAGACAGGTAATGACCTGTGTCATGTAGCATCTTTGAAAGAGGCATATTTGGGCACCCCAAGGTGGAATATGATGTGTTGTAAGAGAATATGCTATTTATAGCATGTGTATGACAGATTCTTTTCCAACTATAAGTTGTAACTGCTATGACAGATTCTATGACAGTCGTAAGTGTCGTAAGAGCATCTGTCATAGCCCATTTTTGAAATAGGTGACCTCTTTGGGATGGGATTTGTGGACAAGTGTTAGACACATTCTACAATGTTGACCAAGTGTCCCTAGGCATGGGTTTTGGTCCAAGATGCCATATTGGACGCCCATTCCAAGATAGGTCCAATATTGCCTTGTATTTTCTTTATATACAGGTGCTTGGAGATGGAGTTTGTATCACAGGTTTATAGGTACTGTTATGCTCCCGAATTGACTCCAGACACGAGTGTCGAAGACCATTGAAGCTTGCATTACAAGTGTATTGTAAACGTTCTTTCAGATTTGTTAATACATTGTGCAGGTTTCTGAGTGTGGGGTTTTTCACCTAATAAGGGTTTTCCCCACCGTAAATCTTTATCTTTCTTCTTCTGTCTACATTCTGGTTCTTGTGTTTTGCTACAATATCTCATGTTAATGGTTTAACATTGTTGTAATAGTTAGGATAAATTTGAATTTGCATAGCCCTCTCCTCAATAGATTAGTGTAGGAAGTGATTTCTGCACACCTAGCTTCCTTTCAAAGAGAACTGGTTGAGCAATTACAACAAAGTGTGCATGGTGTAGGGCAAGAAGGTGTTTCATAGCCAAATACCTAGCAGTACTTTTCTACAATGCAACAAGTTATACAGAACCCTCAATTAATGACCATGGCCGAGCGACTTGGTAATGCCCTTATGAAGGATGCATCTATGTCTAGTATGTTAGAGAATCTCGCTAATCCTACTCACAAAGAGCAGTTGGACGAATGCATGGCACACATTAGGGATGATCCATCTTTGAAGCCTATTCTCGAGGAGATTATTTATAAAAAAACAAAAAACATCCATTTTCTATCTTAATCTCACAGAAAATATTGCCCCCAAGGTGTGATTTTTGCATTCAATTGGAGTTCATGATGAAGCTATTGAGGAAGTTATGGTTAAATTTCCAAAACTATTAACATACATTCTCTACAAGAAAAACTTGACCAGTGGTAAAGTTCCTTATAGAAGTAGGCAGAGTTCCTGAAGCAAATATCGAGAAGGTGATTGCAGTTGAGCCAAAACTTATTGGATGTAGTTAATCAGGGTACAATCTGCTTTAGGAAGAACTGAAAGCTACGAGGTTGGTGATCCGGATATATCCGGTATGCTAGTTGATGAATCTTTGAAGGAAAAATAGTCAAAGGTCGTGGTGTTAGATTTGTTTGCAATGATAGAAATGTTCATATGGGAACTCAAGACCATTCATATGTTTCCAAAGCTAGTCTTGTCAGTTGAAGGTATTTTGCAAATTAGTTTGTTGAGTTATCCAAGGAAATTTACTCTAAAGTATTCTATCTCAAAGGATGCAGGGAATGGAGAATGTTTTGGTATGCTGGGATGATGCAAACATCTTTGGGAATCTGCATACTATAGTTTTGCTATCTAGTGATGGAAATGCCATATGTGATGTATTGGTGCAGCTTGACATGTCGAATGATTTCCATAAACCATTTGGTAACAAATTAAAGATAACTTGCAACATGAATGGAAAATTGGATGATGGCGTCAAAACTTTGAAGTGACATCAAGTAGAGTGACCCCCGATGTGGATGATATAGAAAGTCCAGATCATTGCATTAGATATTTTTCCACTATCACTAAGGGCACGCCTGACACTCCAAATGTAGAGAATGATGAATGTTGTACTGACACCACAGTTTCTAAAAGAATGTCTTGGAAACAGTTGCTAGAAGATAAAGCCAAGGAAGTCGAAGAGACAATCTGGACATTCGAATAATAAGCTCAAAGATCCCCAAAATTCATGACAAATGGGACTTAGGGGACATATTTGAGCTTAATCTAGCCCTAAAATAGGTGCCTGGACAAGGATGCTCACGCCCTTGTCTTGCCCTATTTTGTCGGGGTCCCAATTTAAAATGTCCACAAAGTGACCGTTATAAAAGGTTTCCCTTTGTCGGCCTATTCAATTTGAATTACGAATGTTTAGCGGGAATGCATATATAATCATGTTTAGGACTTCATTTTACAACTAGATGGATAATGCAAACTTGTGATCTTGTGCTAAGGATACTCAAGGCTTTCATTGTGTTGTAGAGTAGTATTGTGTTGTGTTTGTTCATGTTTGTTGTAGATTTGTCTTCATTAATCCATCTCCTCTTGGCGTGAAAGATCTTCATCTCCCCGTGAGAGCTTCACCTCTGAGGTGAAATTTACTTTGTGTTTCAATCATTTATCATATCATTGTTTTTTCCTCTGTCCTGCAAGGACATGCACTCTCTATCTAACAATGGTGTTGTTAGTCTTGAATGCCATTCTGGGGCTTGACCAAGGCAAGCTCCTAAATACCACAACCCCCAACCCCTCTCTTGTAATTACAAGTTACAGGTGTCAAATTCTATGGAGAGGAGTTGCAGGAGATCAATACAGAGCAGGAAGAATCTAGATCTGAAGAAAATGACAAAAAAGAACCCTAACTGGACAAGGGCACTCGCTCTTTTGTCCCTCATTTCTACACTATCGTCAATCTCTGAAGTGGTTGCAGTCTATAGCAGAAAATATCAGGAAGCCCTTAGAAAAAGCATTGCATTGGACAAGGGCACCCACCCTTTTATCCCTAACTTTTCTATCTTCTGAAACCTAAAATATGGTACATGTCTCTGATCTACATTTAGTGTCTTCCTGTGCAAGCATTTGTCAGGTTTCGTCTGTTTGTTTATGATTTTACATAATTAGGGTGGTAGGCTTAATCAAACTAAGGTTAACACATTAATCAACAAATTCCAAATTTCCTTATCATTCCAAGTTACACCAAACCTATAGTTGAGTCCTCTTACAAAAGTTGTGATTCAACTCAGTTTAATGTCCTTGAATGTATGTAGTGAAAGGAGGATCTAATTAAACTATCAATCAAATCAACAAACCCTCTTTTTCTACATAACATTTTGGTGAACCCATGTTTTTATTGAATTTTGCACCTTGTTGAATGTTGTACATTAGATTTGCATTCATACATTTTATTTTCATCATCATACATTTGAAAATCTTACCAAAACAAATTAAAAAAAAAACAAAAAATAGGCATTTTTGGCTTGCATAATTTGCACTTTTTTCATTGCATCTCATTTAAATCATTTAAAACTCTGATATTTACATAAGATATGAGATAAATTTCAGCATTTCATATTTTCATTATCATTTACCTTGCATTTGCATCTCTCATTTGATAGGGTTTTGCTTGAAATTTTGCATTTTTCATATAACCTAGTAATTTCAAAAGCTAGGGTTTGTAATTAAAATCTTGTTTTAGATTTATTACTCATTTTCACATTCATTCAAATCTGATTTTTAACTTTAGTGTTTCATCATAGTGCATTTTTGCACTTACATTTCAAATTTTGCATCTACACATTGTGTATTTCAACAAAAAGAGGCATATTCATTCATACTACCTTAAAATTTCACTTGCATTGAGCATTGTAGGACTTCTACATCATTTTCAAATCTGATCTAAGTTATTTTTCATATTAAATTTGATTAGATTCCATTCATTCATCATTTTGCATATTTTCATGCCTTAATTTCACTATTAGGGTTTAAAAAATTCTTACATTTTTGCTACATTTTACTTAATCTTTCATATATCATTGCAAGATTGGTTTGTTGTGACAAATTTTGATGCATTATTGGATTGATTAAAAGGTTTTAATTTTCTGCCCCTTATCATTCTCATAATTTCATCACATATTTTGTACATTTGCATTGAAAAAAGTGAAAAAGTGAGCATTTTAGGTGCATAAACAAGCATAAATTGGTGTTGCTTCATTGAATTCATCTTAGATTTTAGATATTGCACTCATATTAAAACATAAATCCATTGGTCATTTGAAATTTTTGCATCAATTCATAGCATTTTGTGAAAATTGGCACATTTGAACACTAGGTGTTTATACACTTTGTTCACACTCTTTTGATCAAAACTTTTAAAATCATCAATTGAGCCTTGTTGTGTTGTACTCTTTCCTCCTATCCACTTTGTTTGTTGTGTACTTTGTGTGTATTGTTACTCGTTTCCCTCAAACAAGTGTTTCAGGTGTGAAATAGTCTCTCATCTATGGCTTTTCATTGTAGAAACAATGTTATGGTCCCTTCTCACCCTGATAGGAAAAGGAAGACTCCTGAACCTGAAATAACATTTTCACCAAACATTAGAACACGAAAATATATTAAAGGTCCTCTCTACATCACTATTAACATTATGGGAACTTTGGAAACAGGAGCCCTTGTTGATCCAAATTGTATTACCAACATTGCTACGGAGGAGTTCCTCTATTCAAACAATTTGATACAAGAAACTTATGAACCTACCGACATGATGATAAAAACACATAATGGAGTTCTTAACCCAGCTTTAGGGAAGATTTCCTTAGTGGTCTGAGTGTTTGTCAAAGCCTTGGAACAATCATTTGACATTATCCCAATATCTGACCTCTTCCGTGTGAAACTAGGCCACCCACAACTCAAGGCTATGAAGCTATTCCTTCAACAATACATAAATGCTTAAAATTCACTCACCATGGGAGTACACATAGCATTCACCATAGTCGATGGCAACCTATGGTTACCCAAAATAATGTCATCCTTGATTACTTTTGGCCCAAACCTACTAAAGAACCTGAACCACGAACAGATTAACTCTTCTTGGAATATCGGCATTACAAAGCACAACTACTATCTAGATTGGTTGGTCCCCCTATTCAACAAGAAATACCTAAAGAGAAACCTACATTACAAGAACACCCTAGACCAAAATGAAAAGGGATATATGTTGAGGTTCCCCCTCTGTCACCCCTACAAGGATCGAGAGAAAACTGTAGAAAATAATATCGTGCATCACCATGAGTTAATTGTGCATTTGCCTCCTCCTCAGAGATACAAAAACCTATCAAAAAACATGAGATTCCTTTTGGATATATAAGCAATAAAACAAAAATAAATTGACAAGCTAGAGAAAGAAGGAAGAGAAGACAAGCCTTGGCTCGAAGCAATACATCACCTCAACAAGAAAACATTGAACCTAAACATTGAAACAAATCAAGAAGAGCCCAAGGTTGATAAGGAAAAGGATAAGGAGTCTAAATGGGCACTTGTCCCTTATGTACCTCTCTCCATTGGCATTCGGGATTGGGAGGATGATGATTTTCTTGATGACAACCGCTAGTTCAGTTTTGTGCACAGGTAAGTATTTCTAACCCTGTTGGTCACCTTTGTTGTAGCATATTTATGCTCACTTTTGTGACCTCTTATGTGTTGTGTTCCCTCGTAATGTGTTATGTGTTGTTTAGGCCTCCTTGGATGACCCTTAATACTCTTGTAAGGTCAAGGATACTGAGAGACCGCCTCTGTTGTGACCATTCTTCTATTTGTATTAGCATTCTTCTATTTTTCCTCTCCTCTATTTTATTGGTATGTGTCATGCCTTAGGAGCATAGCGTTGTGGTTGATGACCTGGGGGGCATCCTCCTACGTGATGTTCCTAAGGCACTTGTTCTCCTCTCTTATTTTATTGTTTACCTTCTTCTAGTGATTCTACCTAGTCGGTGAATGACGAAAACAAATAAATACTGATACAGACCATGTGTCCCTTCAGCAAGCAAACAAAAATAGACCTAGTCCATACATGACAACAGGGTTGATACATACACATATATATACACACACACATATATATATATATATGATGCTTGACTAGTAGAATCACTATGTGTGATGTATCATCTTGTGGCATTTCTTGTGACTAACATTTTACAATCCACTCAATCTGCTCTTGTACACTTTGATTGGTATCTCACCTTGTTGCTACACTCTACTCTAAGGTATTTGTAGTATAGCCCAACAGTTATACTTCGTTCCAAACCCATAGTATAGCCTTGGTCCTTGATGTGATTGTTTTCATGCATAGCTTTTATCATGTGATATGGTTGATATCTTAGAGTAAGATTTTCTAACCATCTTGTTATCTTATCTTAGCATATCAAATCAATGTGTTTGTGGAAACATTCAGCGATCGTGAGCACATGTCACCTTGGGGGCATGGGCTTTGCGAAAGCTCTTGTTTCCTTGCATGTTTTCTCTCTACCTTAATGTGCTTGATATTAGTACATGACAGCAACCTCATTAAGGTGGGGGCATATATAAGGTTATCTATCTGATGATTTTGGTACTAACGAAGCATGTTTGTAAGCCCTCTCCATCAGGTGAGATGTTGTATCTTCAGCGTGAGTACACATCTTTATTTATATTGCAAGAAAAATTCCCTCTCCGTGAGGCAGGATAGCATATCCTTTTTATCAAGAAGCCCTCTACGGAGGTGGGATAATGTATCTCTTGAGCTAGTGTGTATCCTTTTATTCAAAAGCCCTCTGTGAAGGCAAGATGGTGTATCTCTTGACCTAGTGCACATCTTTTTATTTCAAAAAATCCTTTGCGGAGGCAGGGTTAGATCTTGAGACTATCCACCCTTAAGCGTGTCTTTGGTGGTTGTCGTGGCATAAGCCCAACCGTCAGGTGTGTCTACAATGTATTTGAGATGGTGGGACTTAACAATAAGCTCCTTCCATCACCCGTGTTTGTTGTATTTAAGATGTATAGTATGTCTATGGCATGCTATACGGGGCTCATGTTTTTTGTGTGTCTTCCATGTGTTTTCCCTGTGTGTGGTTTGAAGAGTGTAGTGATGAGGTCCTCCCACACTTAGGCTTTGTTTGGCGTGCTTTCCCCTATGTGTGGTTTCAAGGGTGTAGCGATGAGCTCCTCCCACACTCAAGTTTTGTATGGCATGTTTTCCCCCTTGTTGTAGTTTCAAGGGTGTAACGTTGAGCTCCTCCTACATTTTGGGGTTTTGTGTTGCAATTTTCATTTCCATGCATATATATATATATATGAAAATGAAAATGTTGTATCAATGTATTCATCGTGTTTTGCGTGATTGTTCTCATGTCTTTACCATGTTTTGCATGTCTTCAATACTGTCTTCTCCATGTCTTGTGTGCTTCCTACTATCTTCATTGTGTTTTGTGTGTCTGCGATGTGTCTTCTAGTGCTTACCTAAGACTAGGGGCTAGAAATAGTTCCTCAATCTTTGTGTCTTCTAGTGCGATGTGTCTTCTAGTGCCTTACCTTCAAGTGCCTGGTGTGTTTGATGTGTTTTCAACCATACTTTAATGCATGTATGGGTCGTAAGATCATACATACATTAAAGTGGGGGCTAAATGTTATGTCATAAAATTTCCCCCTAGGGCTTTTACCTCCTAAGTTTAGCTCTCGGGTCCTTTAGATTTAATCATGCATCTTAAAAATGAATCCCAGTGAAAAATCCCCCGAAACCCATGACAAATGGGACTTAGGGGACATCTTTGAGCTTAATCCATCCCTAAAATAGGTGCTTGGACAAGGGTGCCCATGCCCTTGTCCTGTCCTATTTGTTAGGGTCCCAATTTAAAATGTCTACAAAGTGACCGTTCAAAGGTTTCCCTTTGTCGGCCTATTCAATTTGAATTACAAATGTTTAGTGGGAATGCATATATAATCATGTTTAGGACTTCATTTTACAACTAGATGGATAATGTGAACTTGTGATCTTGTGCTAAGGATACTCAAGGCATTCATTGTGTTGCAGAGCAGAATTGTGTTGTGTTTGTTCATGTTTGTTGCAGATTTGTCTTCATCAATCCATCTCCTCTTAGCGTGAAAGATCATCTCCCTGTGAGAGCTTCACCTCTGAGGTGACATTTACTTTGTGTTTCAACCATTTATCATATCATTGCTTTTGCCTCTGTCCTACAAGGACACGCACTCTCTATCTAATAATGGTGCTGGAAGGCTTGAATGCCATTCTGGGGCTTGACCAAGGCAAGCTCCTAAACACCACAACTCCCAACCCCTCTCTTGTGATTACAGGATACAAGTGTCGGATTCTGTGGAGAGGAGTTGCAAGAGGTCAGTACAGAGCAGGAAGAATCTAGATCTGAAGAAAATGACAGAAAAGAAGCCTAACTGGGCAAGGGCACCCACTCTTTTGTCCCTCATTTCTGTGCTGTCATGAATCTCTGAAGTGGCAGTCTGTAGCAAAAAATATCAAGAAGCCCTCAAAAAAAGAACTGTATTAGACAAAGGCACCTGCTCTTTTGTCCCCGACTTTTCCATCTTTTGAAACCCGAAATCTGGTATGTCTCTGATCTGCATTTAGTGTCTTCCTATGCAAGCATTTGTTAGGTTTCATCTGTTTGTTTACAATTTTGCATAATTAGGGTTTTAGGCTTAATCAGACTAAGGTTAACACATTAATCAACAAATTCCAAATTTCCTTATCATTCTAAGTGACAACAAACTTATAGTTGAGTCCTTTTACAAAAGTTATGATTCAACTCAGTTTAATGTCCTTGAATGTATGTAGTGAAAGGAGGATCTAATTAAACTATCAATCAAATCAACAAACCCTTTTTTTCTACATAACAGATACGTCTTTTATTAAACTAGATAAACTCAATATTCGTGGTTTGATAATGTTTGTAGACAATCATTAGGTACTATCACCTTAAATTTTAATGATGGACCTGTGACATTGCCTACCCTTATCCATTTCATGCCTAATCCCTTCTCATACAATCTTCTTCTTGGCAGCCCATGGATTAATTATATGGGGGCAGCCCCATCTACCCTTCATCATTTAGTAAAGTTTGTTTTTGAAAACAAGCTCCATACAATTGAAGCTGATTTGATAAGAGGAACCTCCTACAACAAAATAATGAAAATGCACAAAATAACAGAAATAGCAGAACACAGAAGGAATTTATTAATCACAGGCCACTTCAAGGGGGCAACCTCCTTTGAGCAAGCTCAATACAATAAAATTGTGGATGCCTTCATTGGCCTCAACACGTACTTATATACCTTATATACTAAGTCTAATCTAAACAACTATTACTCCCCATGAATGTGGGATAATACAATATACTCACAGGATGACTTACAAAGCATATGTGTCCAATAGCAATATACTAATAAAGTAAAGAGGCTTCTTAGAAAAGCTTTGTCCTCAAAGCTTAAGATGTGGAAATTGTTGCTGAATCTGAAGGAGTGGTTCCCATGTAGCATCCTCTAGTTGCATTCCGTACCACTGAATTAATACCTCTGTGATGGATCGAGAGAGAAGCTAACGAGTGCGCCTGTTGAGGATTGCCTCCGGCTCCAAAATGATGGATCCTTCGTTATCTAGTTCTAGTAAAATAGTTTGTGCTCTGATGTTGGTGCCAAGAACTTTCTTTAGACAAGAGACATGAAATACTAGATGAACGCGGGAAGAAGGAGGAAGCTCCAATTTATAAGCAACTGACCCAATCTTTTGAAGAACTTTATATGGCCCATAGAACTTTGGAGTCAGCTTATGACACCCTTTGAGTTTTAGGGAGGATTACTTGTATGGCTATAGACGAAGAAAAACCATATCACCTACTTGAAAAGTGTGCTCAGAACGGTGCTAATTGGCTTGTCGTTTCATTCAATTTCTTGCCATGTGAAGATTGTCCTGCAAAATGTGAAGAATCTGATCTCAGCTTCGGAGAACTGTGTCAACTGCCTGAACTGGTGAACTGCTGGGGGTGTATGGAAGGAGCACTGGCGATGCCTAACCATAGACTGCTTCATATGGAGTCATTTTAGATGTAGTGTGGTAGGAGGTATTGTACCACCATTCAGCGAGAGGGAGCCGCTTTACCCACTGATGCTGTTGTTCTAAGGTGAAACAATGAAGATAAGTTTCCAAACATTTGTTGATAACTTCAGTCTGACCATCTGTTTGTGGGTGATACCCTGAACTCATCTTCAGTTTGGTGCCAGTGTGGTGAAATAGTTCTGTCCAAAAATGACTGGTGAAAGTGGCATCACGATCTGAGACAATGGAAGAAGGGATTCCATGAAGATGGAAGATCTGGTCCATGAAAATCTGTGCGACGGAGGAGGCGGTATAGGGATGGCTGAGGGCACAAAAATGACTATATTTGGAGAGGCGATCAACCACAACCAAGATCAATGTCTTCCCTCCAGATTTAGGGAGCCCCTTAATGAAATGCATAGAAATATCTATCCAAATCCGTGGAGGGATGGGCAAGGGTTCGAGAAATCCAAGAAGGAGTGTCGTTTCACCCTTGTTGCACTGGCAGGTATCACATTTAGCCACCATCTTTTGAATTGCCCTTTTCATTCCCTTCCAAAAGAAGTTACGTCGTGCCCGCTCATAAGTTTTGAGGAACCCAGAGTGCCCTGCTAATGGAGAAGCATAGAGTTCATAGAAGACAGCCTGTTGAAGATCTGTGTTCTAGGGAAGCACCAGACAACCCTTGTATCTTAGAGAAGCACCATCCCAAGAGTAATGCGATATAGAAGAAGGGTTATTCACCAACTGTTGGATGATTTGAGATAAGGAAGAGTCCTTAACACAGCCCTACTAGACAGATTCTAGCCAATTTGGAATAGGCATAGAAATAGCTGAAAGAGAAGCGTGGTCATCAAATGTGCGAGAAAGAGCATCCGCCACATTATTGTCATTACCCTTCTTGTAAGTTATCTCATAGTCATAACCCATGAGTTTGCTAACCCATTTCTATTGTGCTGGGGAGGAGACCCGTTGTTCCAGGAAATATTTTAGACTCTGGTATCAGTCTTGATGCAGAAATGATTCCCTAATAGGTATGGCCGCCACTTCTGTATTGCATGCAAAATAGCCATCATTTCCTTCTCATATGGAGAGAGTACTAAATTCTTACCTGAAAGGGCTTTTTTGGTGAATGCAATGGGATGTTCATCTTGAAGGAGAACAGCACCAAGTCCATTGCCGCAAGCATCACTCTCAATAGTGAAGGTCTTGGAAAAATCTGGCATAGCTAGAACAGGTGTAGTACACATAGCTTGTTTTAGTTTTTCAAATGCACACTCAGTAGCATGTGTCCATGTAAAAGCATCTTTTTTCAACAGAGCTGTTAATGGAGCTACAATCTTCCCGTAATCCTTGACAAACTTGTGGTAGTAGCCAGTCAGTCCCAAAAAACCATGGAGGCTCTTGAGTGTTTGAGGATGCAGCCAATTTTTCATGGCATCTATTATGGCAGGATCCACTCAAACCCCTTGGGCTGAAACAATATGCCTGAGATACTCCACTTCCTCCTACCCAAAAACACATTTAGACTATTTTGTACAGAGATGATCAGAGAGAAGTTGCAGTACAAGATCCAGATGCTAGAGATGCTCAGCCCATATTTTACTATAGATGAGGATATCATCAAAGAAGACCAGAATGAATTTCCACAAGTAGGGCCGAAATATTTTATTCATCAATGCCTGGAATGTGGAAGGAACATTAGTGAGGCCAAAGGGCATGACCAAAAACTCATAGTGGCCATCATGTATGCAGAAAGCCGTTTTAGGGATATCGTCCTCATGAACCCGAATTTGGTGATACCCAGAACAAAGATCCAACTTGGAGAAAAAATGAGTGCCATGAAGCTCATCAAGAAGCTTATCAACAACAGGAATCAGAAACTTATCCTTGATTGTGATGTGATTAAGTGCTCGGAAGTCAATGCAAAGGTGCCATGATCCATCTTTTTTCTAGACAAGAAGAACTGGTGAAGAAAAGGAACTGGTACTAGGGTGAATAATACCTTGCTTCAATAAGTCCCGAATGAGCATCTCAATCTTTATCTTTTGGTGAAATGGGTAGAGGTAGGGCTTGATGTTGGGAGGAATGCTTCCAAGAAGGAGCTGAATACAATGGTCCTCTAGTCGTGAAGGTGGCAATCCCACTGGTTCAGCAAAGACACATGCATATCTATCCAAAATTCATTGTAGATCCGAAGGACTAGTGGAGACCACTGATGGTTGCATCTGAATGGAATGGAGCTAAGCGATAACACCATGTGAATTCTTCTTAAGGAGCTTTTCCATGCGATGTGAACTGATGATGCTAAGAGACCCTGGTTGTAAGCCCTTCAATGTGTGTTTTTGTCCATTGTCTGAATACTACATCCAAAGTTCAACAAAATCCCATAAGATGGGTCCAAGTGTGCATAACCATTGAGCGCCCAAAACCACATCACATCTGCCTAAGGGAAAGGAAAACATGTCGGAGTGCAAGTTATAATGTCCAATAGAGATATGCACATTACAACACTTCCCTTTGCAAGGTAATGTGCCCCCATTGGCAATCATGACTTCAAAGATGGAGCAAGGATGGACAAAACAATCAGCCTGTTTGGTGATCCAAGGGTCAATGAAGTTATGAGTGCTACCAGAATCAATGAGTATTGTAAGAGGGAGCTTCTTGAAGTAACCCTTGACGCACATGGTTTGTGGGGTGGTGACTCTTGCTAAAGCATGGAGAGAGATCTCTGGGTGGTCTTCCTGAGAAGGAGAGTCAACAGGCGGCTGCTGAATGTCAACCTGATCATCTACTGTATCCTGAGCATCTTCATAAGCTTCAGTTGCAGGCGGAGAATCCACATCCAAGAGATAGAGCTTTTGCTCAACACATCTATGTCCCCGAGTGAATTTCTCATCACAATTATAACAAAGCCTTTTTCTCTATGTGCCTTCATTTCTGCTTCAGACAAATGCTTGATAGGAGTTGTTCTAGGAGCTAGCGTGATTGGAGGTCTTTGGGAAACCACATTTCTGAATGGAACAAAAGTGGATTTAGAGCGCTGTTGAGCTGTGATCTTGTCCTCCACCAACTTAGCCAACCCTAGGGCTTCCATCATTGTGTTGGGACGGGACATTTTAACCTCAGATCGGATTGTATCCTTCAGACCACTAACAAAACAACTCCTAAAAAATTCATCAAACAATCCCTCCGTATGATTGGCCAGCTTCTCAAATTCGGTCTGATATTCTCTCACAATGCCAGTTTGTCGAAGTTTAGTAAGTGCTCTTGTGAAGTCATCAAAAGCACTAGGGCCAAATCATTGCAAAATGAGTTTGCAAAAATCTGTCCATTTTGGCTCTTCATGAGCCTTAATGTACCAACAGAACCATTAAAGGGCTTCATGTTCCAAATGAAAGGATGCAAGTGGGACTTTATTGACATCAAAAGTATTATGCAGATTGAAATATTGTTCTACTCGGTATATCCATCCAGTCGGATCATCACCATTGAAGCGAGGAAAATCAAGCTTCGGCCCATGAAAATTGCTGGAAGAAGAGAACCCAGTGTCTATAGAAGACTCTGGTTGCCGTCTATTGTTCATGGCTGAATGCTGAAGATTGACGCCGAGAATTTTTTCATCCAGATCTTGGAGTTTGGTCTTGAGGGTTGCAAGTTCATCCTCCATGTTTTTTGCTCCTGCGCGGGTGACAACCATAACCAGGAGTTTTTTTTTTGGGGGGGGGGGAATGGGTAGAAAAAAAAATAGAAACTTTTTTATTAGGAAAATTTGGATTTGGGAAAAACTCTGAGGGGTAATTGGGGTTTGACTAGGATTTAGACAATTTCTGAGGGATAGGGAAGCAGAAAATGGGGATTTGAGAAGTGGGGTGAAAGAATGGGAAAATTTGTCCAAGAGGGACAAAGAAGCAGAAATAGGAAATGAACACTGTGGCAAAATGTGAAGGCGATTGGGTGAGAATCGAAGAAGTTATGGCAAACCCTAAAAATAGACAAATGTGGAATTTCTGGCTTCGATAAGTGGAATTTGGGATAGGGTCCTCAAGGAAGGAAATACACAGAATGGAATTTCAGGGGTTCTAATGAATTTTCAAAGGAAACAAAGCTAAAGCAAGGAAGATATGGCGAAAAAATAGAATTTTTTTTAAAAAAAAAATTATTTTTTTATTTTTTATTTTTTTTCTGGAAAATATCTGCAACGAGATCTGCAAAGGCTCTAGATAGATGCAATCTGTGATTTACCAGCTGACAATAGATATGGACCCCAGGTATGTTCGGCTTCCTAAAGGTTTAGGGGATTCACTCAACTACCAATGCTGTCTAACGGCTTGCGTATTGAGGCAGGACCCCTCACTCCACGGCTCAGGTAAAACTAAAAATCGCTTTGCCACAAATGATAGCTCTTAGTTTACCTCACAGATGGGAACTAGTCAATCAGGTAGGGGTAGTTACCCTTTTCGCTGGTAGCTCCTATCAATGGGCCAGCTACTTTGGGGTTCCTGTGGTACTCCTCACAATGAGTTTTAGGGCTATGCCCAGGTACTTCCCACAGTTAAGCGGATAGGGATTATTCCCTGATCCAAACCTGTAATTGAAATGAACAATACAGATGCAAAGAAAAAAGAACTACTACAATAATCACAGCACCTGGAGGCCATAGTGAAAATTTTTTTGGCAAAAATTCCACCCAGCGAGCCCAAGAAAGCGCTCTGATACCAGATGAGAGGAACCTCCTACAACAAAATAATGAAAATACATGAAATAACAGAAATATCAGAACATAGAAGGAATTTATTGATCGCAACCTCCTTTGATCGAGGGGGCAACCTCCTTTGAGCAAGCTCAATACAATAAACTCGTGGATGCCTTCATTGGCCTCAACACGTACTTATATACTAAGTCTAATCTAAACAAGTATTACTCCCCATGAATGTGGGATAATACAATATAATCATGGGATGACTTACAAAGCATATGCGTCCAACAGCAATACACTAATAAAGTAAAGAGAAGGGTTAAACACGGGTTCCTAACAGTTGCTTGCAAATGGAAGCAAGACATCAAATTCTGCTAAATAATTTGATCCCTTCTTTAACAAAAGTTGAAACACTACTCTATGCTACTAACAACAATGATGGTCAGGATAGTGTCGGTCCTTCACACGTGTTCTTAGGTGAAGAATGGGGTTCGTTAGATTTTACACCCACCTTTACGGATGAATATAAAATCTCACCATCACACCCAAAAACCTCAAAGGTAAATGCAATTTCTTCAACACAATCTCCTGGTCATAAAAAACTTAAACTCAAAAATACTGATGATGGAACTTTTGATATTGATGATGATCTGCTTTCTTCTACAAAAATGGTGGCCATTTGTGATATATCATCTCAATCTAAAAAGCTCATATCTAATAGATCATGTCCTTCTAATGCATGTCTTAGTAGTGATGAGGTCCCTTTAGATTTTAACCCCCATGGGTTTGTTGAAACAAAGAATAACCCTCCTCACCATGATAAAAAGAATGATCCTTCTACTTCTTCTTCAACACAAGATCACACTTCTCATTTCAACAAAGCTAATAATATAGTCTCTCCTCTTCCTTAGGATTTGTAGACGCATTATGGGTGTGGATTCAAAATTCTTTCTAAACTTGGATATAATGGAAATGGGTTAGGATGCAAAGAACAAGGAATTAAGGAGCCTAGGTGTTAGTGTGAAAGGTGTCTTTATTCATCTAGTTTACTTCTATCTAGTTCCTAGCCTAGTAGACCTATTCACACTAGCTTAAGATCACTTAGTGGTTTAGTTGTCTCACCTCATAGACATATGACACATGCTCTCACACTTGTCCCAAGTGTTCTACATGTGTCACACATCATGGAGGGTTAGTCAGTGTTTGACTCTCACCTTCTCACTTCCTCCTTGTCCTACATATACAAGGAGTTCATTGTACATTCATATACATTTGATGATAGTTTTAGCCACTTGCTTTGTGCACATTCATCTTGTGGAAGTTTTGGTTATTAGATTCATTTCATTGTTGCTCCTTTATAGTATTAGAATCTAGAATCACAATTGCCTTCTCAATTTCAATTTCATCCTGCACATAGCCCTATCATAGGTGTGTCACTCTCTCAGTTCATTGGTAGAAAATGCAATTTTTTTTTTGCAAATTGAAGATTTGTAGGAATTTTCGTCATTTTGGGTGAAATTTTTCATCAGGTGGTTAAAATTTTGGTCTATTGGTCTTTGTTTGCCTCTCTAGCCAAGAGTTTTAGCGTGCCGGATTTCACTTGGGCATTTTTGTTCAAGGGTTTTAGGCCCCTTCTCTGGTTTGAAGGCATTTTCTTTGGCGTTTTAGTCACTGGTTCTGGTGAAATTTTTTGAGGGTTTCACTCCTTTTTGGTGTCTCAGCCTCTCTATTTATGTTGTGAAGGTCAACATTCCATCAAGGGTCATTTTCTTTAAAGATGGGTGGGTTTGGTCGCTTGGTTGTGGCTTCACAAATCTGCAAGCCATTTGTTTGGTCAATGATCAACAGTCCTCATTCAAGCCACGGCCTTTCAAGTTTTATGGTTTCTCACTTGTGGTCTGAGGTTGTTCTTCAGTGGTCACCATTCATTTGTAGAAGGTCCCCATCATAGTGCACCGGCATCCATGGTTTGGCGTTTGTAATCCTTTGGTCGCAAATTTACGAAGGTGGTTTTCTTCCACACGGTCGCTAATATTCTTCAGTCTTCAAACAATGCACGACTTCAACTAGGTCCCGACCTTCCATCCAAACAGCCATGATCTCTAGATACATGGTTGCATTTGGGTCTTCCTCGGATTCGCTCACCATTTAGCTCGCCTTCAGCGTCTCCATGACTCATACACTATTTGGATCAGCCAGTTCGACCTTCTTTTTTGGAATTCTCCACCGTTTCAGGTCCTGCATCTACCTTGGAATTCTCAGGCACTTTGTCCAAGTTTCTCGGCCTCTCGGCCCCCTTCAATCCATTCCGGGAACTATTTTTGGTGTTGTCTATTTACAATTCGGCCCCTCTGCCTATTAATCAACCTTTCAATGGCCTCTGTACTTTTTCAAACAGCCACTTTGTCCTGCAATTTGGCCTCAAATCTGACCATTACTGGCCCTTCCAACAGCCATTTTGATTGGGTCGTGGTTATTTTTCTGTTGGAGGGTCTTCCATTGACATGGCATCCTTCATAATAGCATCAACTCCTCATTATCTATTTGGAAGACACACTTACACGTCATCACCGGCCTATTAACACCACCAGGTAAAGCTTCATCACCCACAAAGTCACAACTTGTTTATTTGATCACGTTTTGTGGGTTTGTTCACGATTTTGTGGGTTTTTAGAAAGTCACAGCCATGAAGGATATGAGTTATGTTTACTTACAATTTGTCACATTTCATGCTATCTCTAACCTTTGTTAGATAGCAACACTTATTGTTACCTTATTTGTAACAACTACTTTCATTATAACCTCAACCTATGTTGTTAATGTTATCAATAAATGTAACTCCTAGTTTCATTATATTTTTTGTTTGCAACCATTTTGTTGCATTATAAGCATATAAACTAGCACTTGCACCCATAGGAGGTTCAAGGGATATGCCGATAGGAAATTGAAGGTAATATTTAAATATATGTTTTTAAGTCAATATTTAAATATATTTTTAAAGTTAGTTTATAAATATTAAGAGTAATTAATGTTTTAATATTACATAATTAATTATATAGCAATTAATCAATACATATTTTGACTACAAATTTGTATTTTGATAAGTAATGGCATCTATTTATTCAACCCTCCCAAGACTTGTGTGTCAAGTAAGGCGATCCATTTTCCCACATCCTTAGACAGTCCCAAAATATTTTCACAAGGCAATTCCATTATAGAGGCAATTCATCCATGGTAACATGTGCTCAAATTTACAGAAGATTTAATTTATAGAGTTGCAAAGTTCCAATCATTGCAAATAAGTGGGCTTGAACAACAACTATGATCTTATGTTATGGAGATGGCAAATAAAGAAGTCCAAATGTACCATTTCACTTTACTTCCAATCGTGTACAATTTGGATAGCTTAAGGGTCTAACATCTAATTTAAATAAAAAGTGGTTTAGATTAAGAGATGTAAATTAAAATGTTTATGATTTCAATTAGATCGAATTACAATGGACAGATTGACCATCCAACATTCCCCTGCCCAATAATATAACAATGCCAACAACAATGACCATGTCTGGATTATTTATATGTTGAATGAAAGACATGTATTAGCTTAAACACTAAAATTCATCCCAAAACTCTATTTGGAACACGCCTATTTTTACCAATCTCCTCAAAAGCATGTTAACTCTCCTCCCCTTGAATATGACCAGAGAGTAAGAGTATTTTGCTCCTTACCCTAAATCTAGTTTCTAAAAGTAACATGGTCTCTTCTAGAAGCCAGATACTTAAAATAAAGTCTGGCATGTTTTTCTTATTGATTGAAACCATTTATAAGTTTTACAGCTCTTTGGCTCTAAGGCCACCACCTGAACATTTGTTTGATGAAAATCTATGAGTTGCATAAATAAAGTAAGCTTCTTCTTCCATTTAAACTTTAGCTAACCCACAGACCTAAAAGGAAAGACCATCCCTCCCTAAAAACACCCCAACTACCACAATGCTCTCCAACTCTAAACAAATGTTGAAACAAGAAACAATCATTTGCAGATAGAACTCTGAAAAGCTTGAGAGATAAGTCACTAAAAATTCTCCTTCAAAAACTTAGTAAAGCTTTCCAAGACAACCCAGAATCTTGCATTCTTTCGCTTCACCAAAACAAACCACAAATACAAAAAATCTGCACTTGAAAAAAAAGTCTTCATCCATGTATTTACTGCTAATGTTCTTCAAATGAAAACTTAAAATAAAGTATTTCCAACCTCATTCAAAACCCACAATCATTTGCCTTCACAGTGCAAAGCTACAAAATACAAATATATGAACCATAGCCTCAAATCCAAAAATCAAACGCTCTACTTGCATATTCTTGTCTCTGTCTTTCTTAAAACTTCCAGGAATGATTAGAGCATCTCAAGGCTATAAGGTAATGAAAAGATGTTTATAACACTTTGGAGTTGTTTAATGATCTCAAAATTAAATATTGCCTTAACTTAGGGAGCTTTACAAAATGAATATGCTTACTGTTTGAATGCAGATTTAAATAAGAGGAAACTGAAAGTTACAAAATCTCTTACAATAGCTCAATACATTTTGTAGAGATCACTCGCCTTTAAAAAAATGCAAGAAATGCACAGACAACACATATCGATGTATGTAAGGTATTTTAGTGCCAATAACATTCTTTAACTGAAAGACAACAGTTTCCACAAGGCTAGTGATTTAGCAGAAAATGACCATAGTGAACAAAACAGAAGACCAGCTCAATTTTAGGAGCTCTCTAAAGTGAATGTGTGGACGGCCTTGCTTATGGCAGTTATCAAATATTTTGGACGTGAGGAAATAGCTATAGAAAGTGACTGTTACAGCAGTGGAAAGGGAAAAGAGCCCCAACACCCATCCCCTACCATGGAAGGCGTAAGGTAGCGTCAGAATAGTTGATCCAACTATTGCAATCATCAAATGAAACGCTTAGAAATACAACTGCACTTTCAATTTTAAGCTTTGTTGCTGCCTAGATTCTTTGGGATTCCTGCATTGCTTTGTATTTAAAGACAAAATGTACAGGGGAAATTTGGGTGGTGGAAGTGTAGTGTTATCCACCTCTGCAAATCTAATAAGATTTGACCTAGATCTACATTTATGATCAATAAGATTTTCCTGAGGTAATAAATACAACCACTGAAATCCTGTCACCTAAAAATCTTTTGTAATCCATAAATCCCGTCAGTTATAAATAGTTTATGTTGAACTGAGATTTGTTTTTTAGAGCACCTGCAAGGAAAAAAAAATCGCGTGAGACAATTATCCGCTACCGGCATGAAGAATTTTACGGTGTGAGACAATTCTGAGCACTATGATGCTCACAACTAAAAGCCTATCGGCTAATTAGGAGGAGGTTGTCCATATTCCTTGTAACCAGAGGAGGAGTTTATCATGGTAGCATTTTATGCTAGAGAAACCATCTAGAGATAGTTGAATTTGCTTAAAAAAATTGTTCGGAATGATCCTAATTTTGCATAAGTGTGTGCAAAGAGGGGCTTTTTTTTCATTTTGTTGTAACTTTTGCGTACAGAGACAAAGTTGGGCATATTTATAGTTGATGGGAAGCTGGTACCAGTGCCAACAAAGTTTCATCGAGACAATTTGAGAATTGTCCCATTTTCTCAAGCATTTTTTCCTTCCTTTGTAAAGCAAGCCCAACACCCACTGAAATTATTGTGTCTTTTGATTGGCAATTCGAAATTGAGTGTCATTTTTTAGAAAGTGAATACTTTTTCATGACTAATCTATTGGAAATGATTTTGCACTACTATTATAAAGTGCCATTTTCATTCCAATTAGACATGCTTACCGCACTGCAATTATAAAGTGTCAAATTCTGGGGGACTTCTTTTACATTATTTTAATCAAACTTGGGGGCTTTGTAAGGTATAATTTACGTGCCTCTTTGTGTTTCTCAAGCATGGATCCTAAAACTAATCTGTTAACACCACATAATTTTCACACATGGAAAACTAAAGTACAACAACTTCAATCTAAAGGGTTATGGAAAATGCTAAATGATCAACAACTGCAATTCAATAGGGGATATGAACAATTTGCCTATCACAATAAGTTAGATGAGGAAATGGGAATCATTGGCCTCCATGTATGTGATAACTAGCAATTTCATCTAACCAATTGTACAACTCCTAAGCAAATGTGGGACAAATTTAGTGATTTATTTGGTAAAGTTGATGATTTCAAAATACTTCAATTCAAGGATGTTGAAATAACAACTTTGTCACCTGATGTCTTCCCTTCAATTGAAGATTACTTAGTCAAGTTCAAGTCTTTGCTTTCTTGACTTCAAGTTTGTGGTAAAAAAAATATAGATAAGGAATGTGTCTTCTTGGTTTTTTCAAAGTTAAAAGGCCCCTATCAGGTCTTCACTTCTACTTTTTACTCTATAATGGATGCACTTGGTTCAACATTTACTATGCCTACTTTTGAACAGTTTTGTGATTGACTCACAAGAGAACAATCTAAGTTACTCTCCATGGATTCTAACACTTCTGCAAAAATTCAAGCATTAGTAGTTTATGCATCTAAGGGTAAAGGTAATAAGAATTCAAAATAGTCAAAGGAAGAATCATCTTCAAGCAATGAGAAAGCATCTAAGCAGAAGACCAAATCTAATACTTCAAACATGCAACATCTTCTAAGTCAAGTAAAAATTCTTTCAGGAAGAAAAGCAGAGGGCCATGTACTTTTTGTGGGATGCATAATCATGATGTTAAGATTTTTCATCGAAGGATTGAGGCTTTGGAAGAAGCCATGAAGAAACACAACATTGATACTCCCAAACCTAGCAAAGGTCATTCCCTTACTACTACAGGTTTACATTCATCCACATCAAATTGGATAGTTGACTCAAGAGCCTCACATCACACATGACTCATTCAGTTGATCTTCTTGAGTCTCTTTCTAATAGCACCACTTCTCATATTTCAATCGGAAACTCTTCACAGATTCCATTTATGGGTTGTGGTTCAGTTTAGCTAGTAGATGGTTGCATTGAGGATGTCCTCTTTGTTCATGAGCTTTCTACCAATCTTATCTCCATATATCAGATATGTCATACTGGGGATGGGAAGATTGTTGAGTTTTCTCCACATGATGTTGTTGTTTGTGACCTACAGCATCCAGAGAAGATCATTGCTTTAGGTAGAGCAAATCATGGGTCTAAATTGTATAGGTTTCACAGTTTTGAGACATCCAGTGGTTCATCACACATTGCCCATGCAGACTCTTTGAGTTGACTTTGACATGAGAGGTTTGGACACCTCAATTATAGGTATCTTCAGTAGTTGAGTACATAGGAGATGGTACTTGGTCTCCCTAAGGTTTCATGCACAAAGGGCATTTGTCAAGGTTGTGTGCTTGGCAAACATCATCAGGAACCCTTTCCTAAGGGTAAAGTCCATAATGCCACTTCTTTACTTGAGTTGGTTCATAGTGACCTCATGTCATTTCCAACTCTTCATTTTCTAGACCCAAGTATGTACTTACTTTCATTCATGACTTCTCTCACCGCACATGGGTGTACTTTCTCAAGTACAAAAGTGATATATTCAACACGTTCATGACTTTCAGGGTGTTCATGGAAAAGCAATCAAGTTCTTCTATTCAGAAGATACACACAAATAATGGGGGGAGTACATGTGAATCAGGCCTTTCAGGACTATTGCACTGAGCATGGTATTCTTCATCAATATTCAGTTCCCTACACTCAACAGAATGGTGTTGCCGAACGAAAGAACAAAACACTCAAGGAAATGGCAAATTGTATGTTTCAGTCATGGTCTATGGCCCTGACTTTTGGGGCTAAAGTAATCAATTATGCCAACAATATTCAGAACCGTACTCCCCACAAGGTAGATCAAAGTATCACTCTAGAGGAGGCTTCGTCAAATATCAAGCCTAATGTTTCCTTCTTTAGAGTATTTGGTAGTGAAGCTTGAGCATTCATACCAGATGGTCAGTGTAATGCAATGGAGAAGAAGAGTCGACCATTCATCTTTGTTGGCTATTGTGAGGATGTGAAAGCCTATAGGTTGTTTGATCATATTACTCGAGATGTCTTCTTTTGAAGAGTTGTCCAATTTGATGAATCTTTCCCACATATGGATCCTCCATCCACTTCTTCTTCCTCACTACCTACTCCGCTGTCTTCATCTCATGAGGATATCTTAGCACTTAAGGATCCTGTAGATGTTGGTTCTAATCCACCACCTCCTCCACCACTTCCACCTCCACCCAATCATGTTTTGCCTAAATGGGCACGCAATACTATTCAGGAGGTTGTGTCTTTAGCTGGTGATCCTATGACTTCTTGTCACACTCACTCACAAACTTATAGCTCTAGTCTTATGATTCATGTCATATCTCTAGATCCATAGAGTTTATAGAGGCTTTAGATGCTCCAGAGTGGGATTCAGTAATGGCAAAGGAGTATTCTTCTTTGATGAAGAATAATACATGGGATTTAGTACCTCTTCCTAAGGGAAGAAAGATGGTTCAGTGCAAGTGAGTGTACCGCACCAAGTATGCAACTAATGGTTCTATTGAAAGATACAAGGCACGTCTTGTTGCTAAGGGTTTCTCACAAGTTGAAGGTATTGATTACTCTGAGACCTTTGCCCCTGTAGCCAAGATGGTTTCAGTTCACCTTATTCTTTCTATTGCTACATCTCAGAGTTGGTAGGTATTTCACATGGATGTAAAGAGTGCCTTCTTGCACAATGATCTTCATGAGGAGATCTACATGGAGCATTCTCTAGGATTTGTGGACTCTTCACTTGTATGCAAGCTTTGAAATTCTTTATATGGTCTCAAACAAGCCCCTCAGGCTTGGTATGAGAAGATTGGTAGCTTATTGCTTGCATCTAGTTTCACACATTGCCATTTCAATAACATTGTCTATATTTAGAGATATGGCGATGACCTTTTGATTCCACTCTTGTATGTAGATGATTTGCTTTTGACTAATAGTTCCTCGTCCATGCTTCAAGATATTCAACACTCTTTGATGGAGCATTTTGATATGATAGATCTTGGACTTCTGCACTATTTTCTTGGTCTTCAAGTTCTTTAGTCTACTGAGGGGATATCCATATGCAAATAGAAGTATGTCATTGATATGCTTCATCATTTTAGCATGGCTAATTGCAAGGCAAATCCTAAACCATTTCATTATGGTGTTGTTTTGACTACTACTTGCACAACACCTTGTGTTGATGCATCTTTGTACAGATAGTTAGTTGGTAGTCTTTTATAATTGATGCATACTCACCCTGATATAACCTTTGTTGTTGGGCTTGTCTCCCATTTTTTACATGACCCTCATGAGAGTCATTGGAAGACAGTCAAGCGCATTTAGAGGTATATTCAGAGCACCACACATTTTTGTTGCAAATATGTGTCTAATCAGTGTTGTCATTGATGTCAACATATTCTTGTTGTCATTGGTGTCAACTGTATCCCATTATAGAAGACTTGTATGTTAAGGATATTGAGAAAATTAGCCTCTCCAGAAGAAACAAGTGAGTTACATATCTCTCTGTAAGAGATAGTGAAGATAGTGCAATTCAGTGAAGTAGATTGCTCCACATTCCCAGTGAAATGAATATCAGAGTCTACGGAGCAAAGGGTGTTGCAAAGGATTGTCTAAAGTTGCTCCAGTTAAGATTTGAGGGATCCACATGAAGAATTTGTGAAGTTATGGCCATCTGAGTAGAACCGGCTTTTGCAGTTGTTTAGAGGTGACAGAGTGACAAAAAATTGGTCCAGATTGATCCGTAATGGAATATTATGATCTGCGGATCTAGAGGTGTGTTTGGGATTTCTGTGTGTATCCTCAACTCAAGAGGTTCATGGTTTGGAGGTCCGTAAGCAATCATTCTAGTATGACAGTCATTACAGTGAGAGTTCTTAAGTTCCCGGATGACGATGCAAGTGTTTATGGTGAAGTGAGGTGGTATGGTTGTTTTTGTTGATTTCGTTGTGCTTGTGGTGGTCTCTGGATCATGTGCCTATTGTGTTGGTGGTCCTCATTGAGGATTGAGCTCGTGGTTGAAGATTTGTCCTTGGGTGTTGTTGTTCTTTCCAGTCCTGGCCGACCGGATGCTTTGTGCATGTTACAGTTGATCTAAGAGAGGTTCTATGAAGTGTGGCATGTTGTTTGAAGAAGATTTGGGTCCCAACTATGTTTGGCCGACGGTATAGTGATTCACATTAAGTTAGATGTTTGTAGTGTCGACCTTGATGTTTATTCCAAGGTTGATGAAGCATATAAATATGTGTGGTTGAGTTGTGGAAAATCATCCTTGTGCAAAAATGATAAGATGCTAAGAAAGGAAGAAAGGCAGAGTAGAGAAGAAGAAGAGCAATAAAGAATGAGGATATAGTGAAGAAGTGTTTAGGGGCAGAGCAGAAGTATTGTGCACTTAAATGGAACTAACCTTTGCATGAAGAAGATGTTGTTTTCTAGTTCAATCTTTCTATGATAAACTTATAAATGTTTTTGTAGGCAGTGAGCCTCTTTTGAGCAATGAGCTCTGGGCAGTGCGCCCGAAGGCAAGTGCCTTCCCATTTTCTATTCTTTTAAGAGAGAATAAATCTTGTGGGTTAACCCCCACCGTGGTTTTTCCCTTAACCGGGTTTCCACGTAAAAATCCTGGTGTTATGTGTGTTGATTATGTTTCTACTCTTGTGTTGTTGATTCATACTTTCATGGTTATATCTTTAATCTGTTAATAAGTGGTAAAGAAGATTAAATGCAGTAGGAGATAAAAGTTTTGTGACAACTAATTCACCCCTCCCCCCTCTCAGTTGTCTACCCTAATTTCAACAATTGGTATCAGAGTTGGTTCCTCTAAAAGAAGCTTGATCGCTTGAGGAGATCCAGGATGTTGACTTACAAGAAGGATAGTCTGAGATTTGATGGAACAAATTATTCTCTTTGGAAGAGTCGCATGGAGTGTCATTTGCAATGCATGGGTGATGCTTATTGGTTAATAACAAAGGATGAGTATAAGCCTCCGGAGAAAGGTCCTTCAACTCCAAATGAACTCAAAGATGCTGAAAACAACATTCGAGCTAAAGAATCTTTGCTAAGTGCCCTGACTGATACAGAAATGACAAATGTCCTAGAATTGAAAACTACTCATGAAATCTAGAAGAAGTTGGAAACTCTATATGAAGATGATGAATATGTCAAATGTGCTAAGTTGCAGAGCTTGAAGGGTAGATACAAAAATTTGAGTGAAGATGAAAGCATCACTTCCTACATGCAGAAGGTGAATGAACTTGTGTGTAGTATCAGGTGTGTTGGTGGAACACTGGAAGAATCAGAGATTGTTGGCAAAGTGCTCAGATCCTTACTTGCTTCATACAAGCATAGAGTTACTGCTATTGAGGAAATCAGGACTATGACGACTGTTAGAAGGGATTAGTTGGTTGGTAAGCTCTCAGCATTTGAAATGAGTGAGTTTGGTGATTCTCTTCCTAAATATGAATTTGCATTTAAGGCCAGTGTTTTTGGAAAGTAAAAATTTGATCCAGGTGAAAAATCTTCAAGAAGATTAACCAGATATGAGAAATCAAAGAAGGAACTTGAAGAAGACGAAACAGAGCTTGAAGAAATTGATGCCCTTATTGCCAAAAGATTACCAAGAGGATCCGGTAAGTATGAAGGAAAGTTACCCTTCAAATGCTTTTCTTGCAATAAGATTGGTCATTTTGGCTCAAGATGTCCGGAGAGGGTTTCAAAGCCAAACCCTAACAGACCTAGGTTTCAGAAGAAATGCTACTATGTCCAAGAAGCTGCTGATGAAGGAGTTACTGATGATGAATCTGATAAGGGAAGTACATCTGGAAATGAATCGGTGTTCATTGCTATCAAAGAAGAAAATATGGTGCCTACTGAATCTGCTAGCTATGTGAATGTGGAAAGTGCCTTGGTTGTTCAGATTGAAGAAAAGGATGAATGGGTGATTGACAGTGGATGTTCTCATCATATGACAGGTGATAAAAGTAAGTTTGTGAATATGGAAAGATATGAAGGTGGAATTGTGAAGTTTGGAGACAATTCAGCTGGCAGAATCCATGGCAGAGGATCCATCTCTTTTGATGGTAAGCATAACACTAATGATGTCTTGTATGTAGAAGGCTTAAAGCATAATCTTCTCAGTGTTGGACAGTTAATTGACAAAGGGTATGACCTCCGATTCAAGGATGGTAAATGTAGATTTTTGGAAAGCTCCAGAACTAAAATTGCATCTGATACACAAACAAGAGGTAATATCTTTCATTTAAGTAGTACTGGCAAAAGTTGTTTGATTGCTCAGATTGATCATAGTTGGTTATGGCATAGAAGAATGTGTCATGTAAACTTTGATAACATTGTCAAGATAAGTACTACTCAGGCTGTGAGAGATCTTCCAAAGCTTGTAAAACCTGCTAACAACTTGTGTAAGGAGTGTTAGTTGGGTAAACAAATCAGAACAACATTCAAAAGTAAAGAATAATCTTCAAGCGGATTGTTGGAACTTGTGCACACTGATTTGTGTGGTCCTGCCAGAGTTAGGAGTTTGCAAGGAGATAGATACTTTATGTTGTTGATTGATGATTACTCCCAGATAATGTGGGTCACTTTCTTGAAAGAGAAATCAGAGGCTCTTGACAAATTCAAGGTGTTCAAGGCTAGGGTGGAGAATGAGATTGATGTGAAGGCAAAATGTCTGAGATCTAATAGAGGTGGAGAGTTTACCTCCGGTGAGTTTAATGCATTTTGTGAAAAGCATGGAATAAGAAGACAGTTGTCTGCTCCTAGGACTCCTCAACAGAATGGAGTTGTGGAAAGGAAGAACCGGACTATTCGAGAGGTTGCTAGAACCATGATGATGGAGGCAAATGTTCCACATGTCTATTGGAGAGAGGCTATGAGTACTATTGTCTACACTCTTAACTGGGTGCAGATCAAAGGTAATACTGCTAAAACACCTTATGAAGTTTGGTTTGGTAATGCTCCTACTATGAAATACTTTAGAGTTTTTGGTAGTAAATGCTATATCAAAAGAGATGAAGATCTAGGCAAGTTTGATGTAAGGAGTGATGAAGGAATATTTTTGGGTTATTCTAACCAAAGCAAGGCATACCGGTGCTTTAATAAGAGATTGAAAAGGATTGTTGAAAGTGCTAATGTCAAGGTAGATGAAAGCACAGAGAGACCTTCCAAGTTTTGTCGATATGAATCAGATGATGAAAATGAAAAGCAAGTTCAAGCTCAGTCTCAGATTCAGATTGCTCCAGAAAATCTAATGACTCAAGAAGCTAGTGAAAATGCTGAGGAACAAGTTCAAGAATCAGAAGCTCAAGAAAATCCCAAAACTCCCAGGTATGTAAGGTTGAATCATTCTAAAGATCAGATCATAGGAGATAGAAGTAAAGGTGTTCAAACTAGAAGCAAAATTGTTGAAGAACAAGTGGAGTATTGTTTAATTTCAAAGATTGAACCAAAATTAGTGAATGAAGCATGTAATGATGAAAGTTGGACAAAAGCAATGGAAGAAGAATTATTGTAAATTGAAAAGAATCACACTTGGGATCTTGTTCCTAGACCTGAAGAAAAAAATGTAATTGGGACTAAATGGGTCTTCCAGAATAAATTGAATGAAGATAGTGAAGTTGTGAGAAACAAAGCAAGATTGGTGTGCAATGGATATTCTCAAGTAGAGGGAATTGATTTTGAAGAAACTTTTGCTCTAGTGGCAAGAATTGAAGCAGTTAGATTATTTCTTGTCTTTGTTGCTTGCAAAGATTTCAAAGTTTACCAGATGGATGTCAAGTCAGCATTCCTGAATGGAGAGTTGGAAGAAGTCTACATTGAGCAACCGGAAGGGTTCTAGTTGTCTGATCAAGGAGATATGGTCTGCAGATTGAAGAAAGCATTGTATGGACTTAAACAAGCCCCAAGAGCCTGGTATGCAAGGTTGGATAAATATATACGAAAGTTAGGTTTTAGCAAAGGCGCTGCTGATAGTAATCTTTATTTCAAAATTGATCATGAACACATCTTGATTGTTGAGGTATTTGTTGGTGATATCATCTTTGGTGGAAATGAGAGAATGTGTAAAAAATTTGCTAATTAGATGCAAAGTGAATTTGAGATGTCCATGCTTGGTGAAATGAATTTCTTCTTAGGTCTGCAAATCATTCAGTCAGAAAAAGGCATCTTCATATCTCAGTCTAAGTATGTGAAAGAGTTGTTGAAAAAGTTTGGAATGGAAGATTCAAAGCCAGTGAGTACTCCAATGATAACTGGATGCAAGTTGAGTAAAGATGATGTTTCCCCTAAGGCAGATTAGAAAAGGTATAGATCAATGATTGGAGAACTGCTTTATCTGACTCATACCAGACCTAATATTATGAATGTAGTTGGCCTTGTTGCTAGATTTCAAGTTGATCCTAGAGAATCTCATGTTGTAGCAGTCAAAAGGATTTTCAGATATCTAAAGGGAACATCTGATTATGGCTTATGGTATCCTAAGGGTGATGATTTCACTCTTCATGCATATACAGATGCTGATTGGGCAAGAGATGTGGACGACAGGAAGAGTACTAGTGGAGGTGCATTTTTTTGGGAAAGAGATTGGTTTCTTGGTTGAGCAAAAAGTAGGAGGCAATATCTCTATCTACTACAGAGGTAGAATATATAGCAGTAGCAAAAAATTGTACTCAAGTTTTGTGGATGAAGCAAATGTTGAAGGATATCAGAATTGTGTTTGAAGAACTTGTTACAATCTTCTATGATAATTCAAGTGCAATACACATTTCAAAGAATCTGGTGTTGCATTCAAAGACAAAGCATATATCCATCAAGTTTCACTTTTTGAGAGAGAAGGTAAATGAGAATGAAGTCAAATTGGATTTTGTTTCTTCAAAGGATCAGATTGCAGATATCTTCACTAAGCCTCTACCTAAGGACACTTTTGAGTATCTCAGAGGGAAGATAGGGGTGATTACCCCTCCTGTTTAGAACTAAGGTGCACTAGTGTGCATCAGTCTGGTGGAACTCACAGTCATATCTAGTGATCCAGACTGATGTAAAGGGGATGCTACTCAGGGGGAGTAGTCAACATGTTCTGAGTTCAGTCTGACCAGTTTTATCTAAGAAGCAAAAGAGGGAGAGATGATTGCAAATATGTGCCCTTTGCCATTGATGTCAAAGGGGAGAGAAGTCATGTGAAAAACTTGAAAGTAAGTAGTTTCTAGTGAAAGGGGGAGCAGTGAAGAAAATGGTTGTAGGTGTGATAAGAGAAAGGGGGAGAAGTTCTTGTCTTGATGGTTGAAACAATTTTTCACATCATATGTTACCATCAATGACAAAGGGGGAGATTGTTACAAATATGTGTCTAATCGGTGTTGTCATTGATGTCAACATATCATTGTTATCATTGGTGTCAACTGTATCCCATTCTAGAAGACTTGTATGTTGAGGATATTGAGAAAATCAACCTCTCCGGAAGAAACAAGTGAGTTACATATCTCTCTATAAGAGACAGTGAAGACAATGCAGTTTAGTGAAATAGATTGCTCTGCATTCCTAGTGAGATGAAGATTAGAGTCTGTGGACCAAAGGGTGTTGCAAAGGATTATCTAAAGTTGCTCCAGTTAAGATTTGAGGGATTCGCATGAAGAATTTATGAAGTTATGGCCATCTGAGTAGAACCAGGTTTTGCAGTTATTCAGAGGTGACACAGTGAGAAAACTGGTCCGGATTGATCTGCAATGGAATATTATGATCTGTGGATCTAGAGGTGTGTTTGGGATGTCCGTGTGTATCCATAACTCAAGAGGTTCATGTTTTGGAGGTCCATAAGCAATCATTCTAGTATGACAGTCATGACAGTGAGAGTTCTTAAGTTCTTGAATGAAGATGCAAGTGTTTCTGGTGAAGTGAGGTGGTGCGGTTGTTCTTGTTGATTTCATTGTGCTTGTGGTGGTCTTTGGATCGTGTGCCTACTGTGTTGGTGGTCCGCATTGAGGATTGAGCTTGTGGTTGAAGATTTGTCGTTGGGTGTTGTTGTTCTTTCTAGTCCTGGCCGACCGAATGCGTTGTGCATGTTGTGGATGATCTAAGAGAGGTTCTATGAAGTGTGGCATGTTGTTTGAGGAAGATTTGGGTCCCAGCTATGTTTGGTCGACGGTATAGTGATTCGCATTACGTCATATGTTTGCAGTGCTGACCTTGATGTTTATTCCAAGGTTGATGAAGCATATAAATATGTGTGGTTGAGTTGTGGAAAATCATCCTTGTGCGAAGATGATAAGATCCTAAGAAAGCAAGAAAGGCAGAGTAGAGAAGAAGAAGAGCATAAGAGGAAGAGTAGTAAAGAATGAGGAGATAGTGAAGAAGTGTTTGGGGGTAGAGCAGAAGTATTGTGCACTTAAATGGAACTGACCTTTGCATCAAGAAGATGTTTTCCAGTTCAATCTTTCTATGATAAACTTATAAATGTTTCTGTAGGCACTAAGCCTCTTTTGAGTAGTGAGCTCTGGGAAGTGCACTCGAAGGCAAGTGCCTTCCCATTTTCTATTTTTTTAACAGAGAATAAATCTTGTAGGTTAACCCCCGCCGTGGTTTTTCCCTTAACTAGGTTTCCACGTAAAAATCCTGGTGTTATGTGTGTTGATTATGTTTCTACTCTTGTGTTGTTGATTCATGCTTTCATGGTTATATCTTTAATTTGTTAATAAGTGGTAAAGAAGATTAAATGCAGTAGGAGATAAAAGTTTTGTGACAACTAATTCACCCCCCCATTCTCAGTTGTCTGCCCTAATTTCAACAATTTTGGCATTCAATACACACCAAAAGCTTCACAGATACTAGTCTTCACCGACTCAGATTGGGCAGGTGATGTTGACTCACAGAAGTCAACCTCTAGGTTTGTTTTCTACCTTAGTTCAACTCTAGTTCCTTGGTCTTGTAAGAAGCAAACCGCTATTGTATTATCATCCACTAAGGCTAAGTATCGAGGTGTGGTTCTTGCTATCCAAGAGGTACTATGGCTTCAACAACTTTTGACAGAGTTTGGTCTACCACCAAATCTTCATATTATTCTTTAGTGTGATAACCAAAGTGCCATTCATATTTCACACAACCCAGTTGAGCATTAGAGGACAAAGCATATTGAGATTCACATGCACTTAATTTGGCATCTTATCTAGGATGGTGTTCTTTCCTTAGAGTATTTGTCTACTCAGGACCATGTTGCTAAAATCTTCACTAAACCTTTAGCATCGCCTCTCTATCTTGAGTTGTGATGTATGCTTGGGGTGAAGGAAGCTGTCCTTTGTATTTAGATCTCTTTTTTGGAGAGGGATTTTTCCCACAAGGTTTTCTCCTTTACTCCATTTGTGAGAGACTTTCATTTTGTACATGAGTACCTGATCAGGCCATGTTGCCAGGACTCATTTTTTTAGTTATTTTCTCCCTAAGCATCACTTAAGGGGAGGTGTTAGTGTGAAATGTGTCTTTATTCATCTAGTTTACTTCTATCTAGTTCCTAGCCTAGTATACCTATTCACACTAGCTTAAGATCACTTAGTGGTTTAGTTGTATCACCTCATAGACATATGGCAAATGCTCTCACACTTGTCCCAAGTGTTCTACATGTGTCACACATCATGGAGGGTTAGTTAGTGTTTGACTCTCACCTTCTCACTTCCTCCTTGTCCTACATATATAAGGAGTTCATTATACATTCACATACATTTTATGATAGTTTTAGCCTCTCACTTTGTGCACATTCATCTTTTGGAAGTTTTGGTTATTGGATTCATTTCATTGTTGCTCCTATACTGGGGAACCAACACTACACTTCTCTAAAGTGGGTTTAGGCTTCTGACCTTCTCCTACGTTCTCTTCACCATGTTCACAATAAAAAGGGTTGCTTCCTACTCCACCTATATCTTCATTTCTATCTCAACAAGAATGTATGTCGTCGAGTCTACTCAAAAACTGCTTAATCACTCTTCCTCCTCCAAAAAGCAAAAAAATATTCTACAAAATAATCATTCAACACCTCATCATTAAGCGCTTGGCCATTCCACTAAGGAGCGTTGAGCCTGGAGTGACAAAATTCAACAACTTCGAACATGGTATGGCTTTAGCACTTTTCACCACACTTGATGGAGTCCCTATAGCACCTTGTCCTCCATCCATTTTATAATAATCAAGTTGGGGGAGGATGATTTGTTATAGGACAACTCACAAGTGTGGTCCCTCCCACTCATTTGTGTTATGTTTGTACGTACTGTTATCCCCATATCATGATGTTTTGTTGATTATTAGTTATCCCTTGGAACCCTTGTTAGCACAAAGGTACAAGGAGAAAGAATGCGTTGTGTCCTTCCTCTATATGTATATTCATTCTTCTATATGGCATGATGTGTAATTTCATTATTTTTCTTGGGTGATTTAGCATTATTTCTCTACATCATCATTAGGCTATTGTTCTTTGTCACCTAAATGTCACTTTGCAATGCTTGAAGTCATACCATGACTACACAAGCCATTATGTATCATGTCTACAAGCATTGCCTTGATTTGCTCATCCTGGGGGCAATACCTTGTGATGATGTAGCTTTTGAGAACACATATCATTTGGGCATGTGCTTTTAGAAAGCCCTCATGCCTATTTTTTTCCTTATTCTACCTTAAAGGCAATTGTTCCTTGAAGGATTTAGCAATTACTTTAAGGTGGGGGAACATATCGTGCTATGAGCCTTACTCTCATCTTTCTATCAAAAGATATATTGATTATCTTCCTCGAATCTCCACTCTCCTAGAAAGGATTGTGACACATTTGGAAGAAAGATCTTGAGTCCATATTATTCTCCTAGGATTAATCTCCTTACAGATTTGGGAGAAAGGTTGGAACCACCAACTTGAGTTTGGATGGAGTACCTTTGGCTATGGTTGCAAAGCCTTCATATTCTACAAGGCTTGGTGGGTGGTGTATTCCCTTTAGTGGAAACACTTCTTCTTAGATAAATTATGTGTATGATGTGTTTGTATCCTTTTGTTCTTCTCATTTCTAACTAACCCCTTCTTAGCATTCTTCTTATTGCATCTCAAGGAATGATATACGACGATTGAGACAACCCTTTAGATTGAGGTCTCTTTTGTCATGTTGACTCAAGGTCTTCCATTATGTGCTTCTTGTGGTTGTTGTATGATGTATGTATTCTCCTCGTATATTCTTATCCTCTAGGTATTCTTCAGGCCTAATGCATGCTTCGCGTGTGTTCTCTACATATTCCTTATGTATGCCTCTTGAGTGATTTGTATGTACTCCATGTGTGTTTCATGCATATTCTATGTATACTTCATGTATGGAATATATACTTTGTGTATGGCATGTATACTTTGTGTATTGTGTGTATACTTTGTGTAGGCATGCATACTTTGTGTATTACGTGTATACATTGTGATTTCTCAAGTGTATGCCTTGTCTTGCCTCATGTTTTCTAAGTGCTTCATGTATGTAGAAATTATACCTTGTGTCTTATGTGTATGCAATCTTCTAGATTCATATAATCCTAAGCTTAGGGGCTAGTGCAACTCCCAACTTGGTGACATTCTATGACCTCTATGTTTGTTGTAATTGAAATCTATCCTCTCCGTACTTTAGTGCAGTATGAGCGTAAGATCATCCCCACACTAAAGTGGGGGCTAAATGTTATGGAGTAAAATATTTACCCTTGCCTTTTTACACTTAGTATAGCATCTGAGTGGACCTAAAACAATTAATTCTTAATCCCGATGCACAAAACCCAAAAGATGACCTTAGAGCTAGCCTAAACACACTTAATTAAGGTTATCCCAGAGTTTTTGGGGCTAAAGGACAAGGGCATACAACACCCTAGTCCCTCCTTTAGCCTAGGGCTAATTTAAGGTAATGTCGGCTTAGGACATCTCTAATGCTTCCTCATGTTAGCCTCATTCAGTTAAATTACTTGAGAATCAATGGGAATGCGTATATAAGCAAGTTAGTTTATTCATTTGAACACCTCTAATTTCTCTAAGCACTCTAGCTCGCTCTCTCTCTCTCTCATGCTCTCTATTCTTCTCTACATGAGCTTGGAAGCTCTCTATGGTGGATTATTGTTGTTGTACTAACTTCTTGTAGGTCTTGTGAAGATCTCTCTACTTCTTTGGGTTACACCAACTTCTTGACTCAAGTTGTGATGCCACATCAAGCAAGCTAGGGTTTCCATGCTCATGGTGACTTCTTTCCTTCATGTTTTATTACAACATTCCATTCTACTTCAGATTTGCCTCTACCCTCCTATGACAAACATTCTTTGATCTCTCATCATTGCTATTGTGGAGGTGGAAACACCATTCACGGAGCTTGACTTGGGCAAACTCTTAAATAGCACCAACCCTTTCTTTTCTTATGTGTGTGCAAGTCGCATTTAGAGGAATCAGACGACAAGGAAGACACATAGGTGAAGGCACCTAGATCCTGACATTCTGTAAAACCCTAATTTGGGTCTAGGGTGCTCGACACCCTAGTACTTCTCTACTCCCGAACTCAGGTTCTAATTCTCCTCTATCTCCTAATATCTGCTATCACTTTAGAATTCCTGTATCTATTTTCGACAGTTGTTCATTAGTTAATCTTGCTCAATTAGGGTTTCATGCTTAATTAGGGTTTCATGCTTTGCCCTAGTTTGGATGGTTAAATTTGGTTAACACTTTTTTATACAACAAAGGAACAAAACCCTTGTAGTTTGGCTCTCCTTCAAGGGTAGAAGCCAAGCTCAGTTTGTGTTCTAATATTGATAGAAGAGAGTTTGACCTAGTTTAGGGTTTTAATCTAAGTCTCCCTTTTTCATCTAATGAAAGTAACAAAGAAGGTGCACATTAGTAGGGATGTTGTTTTTGATGAGGAAATAAGAAAGAGGGGATGCAACACCTAATCCTCACCATCACCTGTTAGTTCACAAACACCAAATATTCTTGACTCTGAAGATGAGGAACTTGTTGAAGAAGCACAAGAAGAGGCTTTGTTTCCATTGGATCAATTTCCCCCTCTTTCCCTGCCTCAATTCTTATCTCTTGTGCACAAAAAGCTTCCCAAGTGGTATCAAACCACAATGAAGGATGCTAAAGATGATGTATTTTAAGATACATCTTTCTGTGGGCCTAAAACTCACAACAAGTCTCGTGAGGAGGTAAACTTAGCCCTTATGTGTATAGTTATGCATAGTTCAGAACTTAAAATAGTTCAACAAGTTCTTGAGTCACCACCTTGGAAAGATGCTATGGATGCAGAGTATCGGGCATTACTAAGGATTAATACATGGGAACTTGTTGATCTTCCACTAAGGAAGAAGGCTATTGGATGCAAATGGGTTTTTAGAATCAAATATAAGGCAGATGATAGCATTGACAAGTATAAAGCCCAACTTATGGCTAAGGGCTATGCACAAAAGGAAGGCATTGACTATGATGAAACTTTTTCTCCTACAACAAAGATCAAGACCATTCATATGGTATTGGCAATGGAAGCACAGTTTGGTTGGAAAGTTCATCAAATGGATGTCAAGATCACCTTTCTTAATAGGTATTTCAAAGAAGAAGTTTGCATGACTCAACCCGAGGGGTACATTGCACCTGGTCAACAGCACAAAGTGTGCAAACTTATCAAATCCCTCTATAGTCTTAAGTAGGATCCTTGAGCCTGGTACATCAAGATCATTAGCATCTCCTTAACCATGGATTCATCAGGAATTCATATGATCCCAATCTCTACCTCAAGGAGCAAGGGGGAGATTGTCATTTTGATTGTATATGTCAACGATCTAGTCATCATGAGGAGTTCTCCATAGATGATTGATGCAACAAAGAATGATCTCAAATGATCGTTTGACATGACTGTGTTAGATCTAGGGCACACAACTGAGAGGGGGGTGAATCAGTTGTACAAAACTTGCTTCTATTTCAAACACTTAAATCCTCTTTGTTATTTAATAGCATATCAATTAATCACTTATGAAAGAATAAAGCATAAACACCAGAGCAAATATATATCAACACATAAGACACCAAGATTTTGATATGGAAAACCCAGTCAAGGGAAAAACCACAGGGTGATTAACCCAAGGATTATTCTCTGTTAGAAGAATAAGAAAAATAGATGGCACATGCCAATTAGGGCTCACTGCCTGAGCACACTGCTCACAAGAGGCACACTACCTACAAGAGACACACTGTCTACAAAGTAACAAGTATTACAAACTTGAACTGGAGAATGACATCTTTACCATGCCTAGATCAGTTCCATTTAAGCCCAAAAACTCCTGCTCTGCCTTTCGCACTTCTCTTCGCTATATCACACTCATCACCGCAAGACACACTTCAAAATGAATTCACAATCCCTTATTTATACAAGGCATCAACTTAGGAACAATCATCTAAGTCAGCAAACACCTACAAGATCATTCACAAGACGTGTAATACATCCGGTCGGCCAGTCTCAAGAAGAACACCAATATCTGTGGTTATTCTTCAAATGCAAACTCTAACTTCAATGCGGACTACCAATAAGAATTGTACATGATCCAAAGATCACCAAAAACCTTTCCTGAGTCATCAAGAACATCCGCACTTTATCAGCTTACTAGAATTCTTCTATTCTTCATCTGGAACTTCAAGAACACAGTCTGTCATCACTGTCATAATTAAAAAGGTGCTTCTAGACCTCCAAACCATGAACAAATCTAGTTGTCACTTCACACGAACTTCTTCAACACTCTCTCCAATCCGCAGAATGAGATAATGCAATTCCGAAGCTCACCGGACCAATCTGTGACACTCTGTCACCACTGAACACCTGCCAGAACTGGTTCTACTTGAGCGATCATAACTTCTTCAGATCTTCATGGGGACCTCTGAAATCTTGACTGGAACATCTCAAGACTCATATCTACAAACCCTTTCAACCGCATCCTCTGATCCTCAACCTATTGAGGACTTTTGCCTTCTTCTCATCACTGTTCTTCATTGTTCCTGATTAAGACTAATAACCTCAGCACACAACTCATCCAATCCTTCTCATTTATGCAATATGAGTATGTTGACATCAATGACAACACTGGTTATCCTCATACTTGCAACAGATTGATCTTGAGATCCTGCATTGTTATCTTGGACTTGAAGTGTTGCAATAGAAGAATCAGATCTATCTTTGTCGGATGAAATATGCCAAGACATTGCTTGAGAAGTTCAAAATGGAAGATTGCAAATCTATGTTGATCCCATGGAGACAAGTTTGCAACTTTCTTGCCATGATCCATCACCTCAGGTGAATGTTACGGGTGTGTGCAAGAAGTTGTCCACTTATTGGCCAAAAAGTGGAAGTGTTTTCCCTGATTTTTAGAATTTGTCACATTTGACCTAAAAATTTGAAGCACTTAAATGTGGAATCTTGAAAAAAGTCACTAAATATGAAATGTAGTACTCGGAGTCTAGTTTCCAAATATGTAATTTTTTTCAATACCCAAATGATAGAAATTGATTTTGAATAGACGTTTCTAAAAACCATTGTTTAAAAGTCATTTTTTTTTACTATACCATGTACATGTATGTCATCCATATTTTGACCTAAATAATCATATTTTTGAAAATCCTTTTTGGAAAAGATTTGTAACTCACTGAAGCACGTTTTCCATATTTTTTTGTAATTTTTTATTGAATTTTTTTATTAATTTTTTATTGGCCATTTTTTGTCTTTTAAAATATCATCGTGTACATCACACATAAGATGACCTAAACTTAACATTTTTTTAAATTGAAAAGAATTGTCTAAAGTACGTTTTCCTACAATTTTTTTTACAAAAAAATATTTTAATAAAAAGTTATTAAAATAATAAAAAACTCTGATAATTAAAATGTATGGACCTATTTCATCAGAAATTGATTAAAAAATAGAAAAATTAATCCAATTGTAAAAAAAATTACATATTTAGAATCTACACTATCTAATCTATAATGGGTTTTAATTTCGTTAAAATATTCTACAAAATAGACCTTCAGATATATGCCCAAAGTCAATATTTTGTTGTGACATTGAGAGGGCCTTCAAGAACCTTCAAATTGCAGGTCAAACCAGGTTCAGAGGTCAGGTTCGGGTCCCCAAAACATTTTTCGAACCAGGTTACAAAGCAAAACCCGAGCTTAAAATTCAAATTTTAAATAACACGATCCTGTTTTATAAACGGGATCTCGTTTTATATAATAGAATCCCGTTTATTAAATGGGATCCCTTTTATTATTTGTCTTTTTTTTTAATAAGACTATACTATGACTGTCAACCCTACAACTTGCTCTACAGTACGGCCGACAGCAACATTTGCAGCAATCTCTACCATCATTTTTTCTTTTATAGGTCCATCAACTTGGAATATTGTTTGAATTTTGATAGAAGCCATCATTGAGACACTATTTGAGTGAAATTTTGTTGAATTGGTACTTGTTTGAAGGACTTGAACAAAGAAGAAAGGCTTTCAAGTTTTTTACATTCATTTGTACATGTTTCATAAATTTTTTAATCATGGGATCACAAAGTCATAATAAGAGGAAAGATAGGAAGGTATTAACCCCTGAAGAAATTGAAGTAAAGAGAGAGGAGGCAAAAAGACAAAGAGATAGAAGAATAAAGATTCAATCAATGAATAATGTTGAAGCATCCAATTCCACAACTATTGAAGATAAAAACATTGAGAAGACCATGGATGTAGACGATGCAAATTTGCAAGAGGTGAATGTGGAAACTAATACGATTATATAAACTACTCCTGGTATGTCTTCAAATCCCTCTATCAATGCTATGGAGAATGTTTCAACAGGCACAAATCCAGGTACTTCTTCAAATCCACCTTTGAATGAAATAGAAATAGTGTTGATAGGAGATTTAAAACAAGTTGGATATAACAATGTTGAGATTGATAATATTCATAGAGATCAAAATTTGAAACAAATTATTGTTGAAAATGAAAATAAAAATCCTTTTGTTGAAAATGAAAATGAAAACTAAAACTGTTTTGTTGTTGAAAATGAAAACGAAAATTCTTTTGTTGAAAATGAAAATGAAAACCGTTTTGTTGTTGAAAATGAAAATAAAAATCCTTTTGTTGAAAATGAAAATGAAAACCGTTTTATTGTTGAAAATGAAAATTATTTTGAAGTTGAAAATGAAAATGAAAATCTAGGATGTGATGTTGAAAATGACAATTTTTTTTTAAAATTGAAAGAGATGTTTTGAATAATCTTCCTAGTAAAATTTCTTAGAGACAAATAAGAACATATGCCAATAGATTATATAAGGAATT